>OV121137.1:7272942-8723770 GCA_921294245.1 Brassicogethes aeneus
AAATATAAATATAAATATAAATATAAATATAAATATAAATATAAATATAAATATAAATATAAATATAAATATAAATATAAATATAAATATAAATATAAATATAAATATAAATATAAATATAAATATAAATATAAATATAAATATAAATATAAATATAAATATAAATATAAATATAAATATAAATATAAATATAAATATAAATATAAATATAAATATAAATATAAATATAAATATAAATATAAATATAAATATAAATATAAATATAAATATAAATATAAATATAAATATAAATATAAATATAAATATAAATATAAATATAAATATAAATATAAATATAAATATAAATATAAATATAAATATAAATATAAATATAAATATAAATATAAATATAAATATAATATAAATATAAATATAAATATAAATATATATATATATATATACAGGGTATTTCAGAATAAGTTGATTTCAAAAAAAAAAGTTCAAATAAACCTATGACCTAAACCTCTTAATTTTGAGTTACAGGGTGTTAAGATTTTTTATTTTTTTTACCAGTGGCGTCCGGACAGGATGTGGTCTAGATATTTTTAGAAAAATATTATGCACGCCACTGCTATTCTTCAAAATAAAAATTATTTTTTAAATCCCCATTCATTTTAGGGCAAATTTGATTTCCTGACCATTTTTCGTACGACTAACGGTTTTCGATGAAAAAAATAAAAAGCATTTAAATTTAAAAACGTAACACCTTTTAAACTTATAAGTACAATGGTAAATTTTACAAATGCCGAGTTTGCTGATAAGCATTACATGTACGGACTTACTGACGGCAATGCATTTGAAGCCAGACGATTATACCAAGAGCGTTATCCAAATAAAATAGTTCCGGATGTACAAACGATTTCAGGAACTCACAGAAAATTATGTGAAGCGGGATCTTTTAAAACAAAAAACTACCTGAAAGGGGCACACCATACTGCACGAACACCGGAAACCAAAGAAGCTGTTTTACATTTAGTGGATCAAAACCCTGAAATAAGTACCAGAAAAATTGGGAATATTTTAAATATTACTCATGTTCTAGTGTGGAGAATTCTTCATGATTATTTGTTATATCCTTACCATATTCAACGGGTCCAGGCCCTACTTCCTCGGGATTTTCCATTACGCTTAAATTCTTGCCAATGGTTTCTTCAAATGGTTACCGACAATCCCCAATTTGACGCCAAAATTTTATTTACGGACGAAGCTAATTTTTCCAGGAACGCCATAAGAAATTTTCACAACAAACATTTATGTACTGAAGAAAACCCGCATGCCATCACGGAATCCAACTACCAACAACAATTTTCTGTAAACGTATGGTCTGGAATTGTTGGTGATTATTTACTTGGACCTTATTTTCTACCAGGCAGATTGAACGGAAATAGTTTTCGCCAGTTTCTTGAACAGAGTTTACCAAATTTGCTAGACGACGTCCCTGCTTTTACCCGGCTTTATATGTGGTTTATGCACGATGGTGCACCTCCCCATTTCAGTCTCCAGGCACAGGAATTTTTAAATCAACATTATAGAAATCGCTGGATAGGGCGCGGAGGAACACAATCGTGGCCACCTAGATCGCCAGACCTAAACTTTCTAGATTTTTTCCTATGGGGACATATTAAGGCGTTGGTTTACAGCACCCCGATAAATACTAAGGAGGAGTTGAGAAACCGCATAATAGTTTGTTGTGACACTATCAGAAATACTCCAGGAATTTTTCTAAGGGTACGAAACTCAATGAGGAGAAGGGCTGAAGCATGCATACTTGCAGGTGGTGGCCACTTTCAACAGCTAACCTAAATTAGTTTTGTTTTTGTTTACGTTATTTAATGTTAGTTCTTTTAAAATTATTTTATAATTAAATTTAATTTTAATGTTTATTTAATCATGGCATTGTTTTCTCAATATGCGCATTAAATGCTTTTTATTTTTTTCATCGAAAACCGTTAGTCGTACGAAAAATGGTCAAGAAATCAAATTTGCCCTAAAATGAATGGGGATTTAAAAAATAATTTTGATTTTGAAAAATAGCAGTGGCGTGCATAATATTTTTCCAAAAATATCTAGACCACATCCTGTACGGACGCCACTATTTAGTTTGTCAGGGACGGACTAGCTCTAATAGAGTAATGCTATTTTTTTTCACCCTGTAGTATAAAGGCACTACAATAATATTTTTGGTCAGCGAGCTTAAACCTTAAACTAAAAAAGGTACTCTTGATCGACATCGATAAAATGTACCTACTGTTTACGAAAAAAAATGTTTTTTGTATTTCGGATGATTTTATCGTCAACTATTATATGACAGTTAATCGACTTGAGCAGACAAGGTTGTTTTACAGTGAGGTTCGTTACTTAGCCGTTACAATCTTCGGTGATGGTTGCTTTTGATTTCGGTAATATTATCTAGTAATTTTGTTTCACAGATGTTGGGGTCGTTTAATTTATCTTCATCGGAGTAGTCGCATAAGTAAGTTTTTCTTAATTGCTTACAGTTTAACCATTGAGTAAAGTGTGTGAAGAGACGCAAGGTGGTAGGAAGATCTGTGCCAGGCGTATTATTATTAATTTACAAGAAAATGTGTCCGTAAGGTGTCGCCATCTACCCACCAATGTTCCAAGCTTGAAAATATGATAAAATAAGGGGTATTTGTTTGAAATTCCGATCTCCCACGCTAGCTTCTTACCCCTCCTTTCACTAAACTCGTCGCTTAGCAACGAGACGACAACAATTTTTTATTTGCAGTCATAATATTATTTGTCCTAGGATTATTTGTGTCTGAATTTAGTGGTTTATTATTTCATCATTGAGTAAAGTAAGTAACCAAAAGAATTTATTTATTTATTTACAATTCCTAGTGCTGTTCTGAGAGGTAATTTCTATTCTATTTCATTATATAATTATTATTACTAATAATAATTATTAATTAACTATAGTTAGATATATCTACCCACTTTATCTAATTATTATTTATAATAATTAATAATAATAATTATTAATTAATTATCTACCCAATTATTATTTAATTATCATTTAAAAGTAAAATTCTATTTAAAAAAAATATGCCTCTGAAACGTGTGAAATTTATTTATTTTTAATTAAAAATGTACATATGTATGTATACATAGAATGTATACATAGAGGCATATTTTTTTAAAATAGAATTTTACTTTTAAATGATAATTAAATAATAATTGGGTAGATAATTAATTAATAATAATTATTATTAATTATTATAAATATTAATTAGATAAAGTGGGTAGATAGTTAATTAATAATTATAATTATTATTAGTAATAATAATAATTTTTATCAAAAAAATTACTTTTTAAACCATGCAAGCTGGATTTTTAAATTTCTCTTTCAATAAAGTTTTTATACGAAAACACCCTGGACATACATAATATTATATTTATACATTTATACCACAATTAAAATATCAAATAGGGTACCACTTACATACATATTATTATAAGTAATTTTTTTGATAAAAATTAAAAAACAAGAAAGCATTGATAAAATTGATGTATTTAATTGGTATTTGATATTTTTAATATTGATATTTTTTGATATTTTAATTGCCATTAAAAATAAATCTATGTATGTACAGTGTGTTTTCGTATAAATGGGACACTCCTCTAAAATCTTTATTTGAAAATATTATTATATTGTATTACATATATTAAATTAAAAATTAATATAATTATTAAAAAAATAAAAAATTCAGCTGCATGGTCAAAAAAGTGATTTTATGAAAATTTTTTGACAAAAATTAAAAAACAAAAAAGCATTGGTAAAATTGATGTATTTAATTGGTATTTGATATTTTAATTGACATTAAAAATATATTTATGTACAGGGTGTTTATGTATAAATGGGACACTTCTTTAAAATCTTTATTTGAAAATAAATTAAAAAATTAAAAAATCTAGCTTGCATGGTTTGAAAAAATAATTTTATGAAAAATTTTTGACAAAAATTAAAAAACAAAAAAACATCGGTAAAATTGATGAAATACATATCGCTCATTCGAAACAACAGTGACACAACTCAAAAATCAGTTTTTGAGAAAACGCATTTTAAATTTGTTATTAGGAACTATTTTTTAGAGAGTATGCCTAAACAACCAAAATATTTGAGCCCAGCTTTTATTTTTTTAGCCCGGCTTGGTTAATGGAAAACAGTAATAACAAATTTAAAATGCGTTTTCTCAAAAACTGATTTTTGAGTTGTGTCACTGTTGTTTCGAATGAGCGATATGTAGATATAACATTGATTTTTCCAATGAAACACCCTGTATATTTTTGAACATTTAGATAGAGTTTTTTATTATAATTTCAAATACACATATATATAATTTGTAGGTATATGTTTGAATTAAAAAAAATCTGCAAAAATAACACTTACAATTTCATAAATTACCTATCTTAAAAAAAACCCTCAGGGACACGTGTTTTTTCTGATCAATTAACTTCAAAATTTTACAAAATTTCTTTTAAATTTAGAATTAATCTAGTGGTAGCCCAATTGAATTGTTTTTCAAAAATATACAGGGTGTTTCATTAAAAAAAAACAATGCCGATGCTATTTTATTAAATTTACCGATGCTTTTTTGTTTTTGAATTTTTGTCAAAAAAATTACTTTTTTAAACAATGCATCTGGATTTTAAATTTTTTCGATATTCTAATAAAGATTTCATAGGAGTGTCCCATTTATAAGAAAACACCCTTTACATTAAAAAAAAAAGTTTTTTTTAACAAATATTTACATACATATTTTCGTAAAAAAAAACAACAAAAATAAGTTAAATTATCAATATACATTTTTGTTTTAAAATACTTTTAAGAAATAATATGCCTACATTATTTATCACAGCATTTATATACATATACTGTGGTTCTTATTTGGCCGATATCGAAATTTTAATCGTGCCGCCCCCTCATTTGTTTTTAAAAAATATTAAACTTAAATTAATGAACATTTCTAATTTTTTGAGGAAATGAAGTAAAAATATGGTACTTTTAAACAATTATGCATTAAATGAAAATTATCACTGATATTTTGTTTATTATGCCATTTTCAATAAAAATACAATAATAGTAATAATTGAATGAAGTAAAAAAGACTTTACTATGGACATAAATGAATTCTTTTTTTTTTTGTTTAAAAGTACCATATTTTCCTTTCATTTCCTCAAAAAATTAGAATTGTTAATTAATTATTAATGATTTTATAAAATTATTGCGTTTTAAAGCAAAAATCCCCTATATGAATTACTGTAAGTAATAATCGAGCAAAGTAAAAAAGACCTTAGGAAGAAAATACATGATTTCTTTTATTTATTATTTTAAAGAAAAAGTTGGAAAATGACCTCTTAGAACCGTGCATTATTTATTTATATACAAAATTTCCATGTATATTTTGATTAATTTATTGTTTTTAGATGGAATCTTTGAAAAAATTAATAGTAAGTGTTGTAATATTTAATATACTTAATTATTTTTATTTATTATATTTAATAACGCTTTACTTATTTTAGGAACAATTAAACAAGGACATTAAGGAAGTAAGTACTTAATAATATAAAATATATTGAAAGAAATATATTAACACACTATAGGTACTTTAATTAAGTTAACGTGTGGAAAAAATATTTGGTATAGGTACCTACTAAAATTGTTTTTTTTTCTTTTTTTTTAAGTTGGAAGCAGATGAAAAAAATTTTGATAAAGTGAGTACCTATTATATTTTCTCTTTCATCTAGATTCTAGATAATTAATATCGATCATTTTTTTAGAAGCGGGAAAAGGAAATATCAAAGGTAAGTCTTTTTTTTTTTAAGAGTATTTTAAACGTTTTTTTTATTTTTAGGGACAGTTGGAAGATATTCTAAATAAGGTAAGTTACCTAATTTATAATTTATACAAAATATTAATAAAATTATTTTTAGCTTTTAGTTGAGGAGATCCAGGTAATAATAATAATAGAATTAAATATGTATTATTAATCTAATTAATTTTTCAATAGAGCCGGACGGACAACACCGACGAGGTAATAATACTGAAATAATAAAAACTGAATCTGTCATTAATCTAAATATTTTTTTACCAGAAGGCAAAGAAAACTGAGCCCGAAAAGGTATCTAATAATAATATTTCTAAAATATTAAATTCTTTATTAATCTAATTAACTTTTCAGCTGGTCCAGGAAGAGAAGGGGGATGGGGTAATAATAATATAAATAATAAAATACCTAAATATAAAACTTGTAATTAATCTTAATAATTTATTTACCAGGAGTCGGAGCAAACCAAAAATCCCGAAAATGTAATAATAATACCTTTAAAATATTAAATTTTATTATTAATTTAATTAATATTTCAGAAAAACGGCGAAAGTTCAACCAGAACTGAAGGGGTAATAAAATTTATTATTAATACTAAAATAATTAAATATCAGAAAATTATTCATCTTTTTTTTAACAGAAACCGGAGCAAACTGAGCCAGGAAAGGTAATATTAATGTTAATAAAATATTGAATTATTAAAAACATAAATCATTTTTACAGGCTGCCCAAGATATTATTAATGTGAGTGTAACTGAAACTATTTTAATTTTTATTGGCAAAGAAATGGAAATGTTTACTTGTAATTCTTTCTTTCAAAAATTATCATGTTTTGTACAAATGTAATGTAAATGCATTAATTATGAAAAAGCTGCATTAAAATAAAAGTTTTTAAAAAATGACTCTTATTGCTCAATAAATTATTTAAAATTTCTTTGATTGAAAAATGGTTGTTTTTATTTTTATTTTTTAATCTTTTAACTTGTTGTAATTTGCATTTAATTTTTTTCCGTAATTTTATTATTTTACAGGACATTTCTTTGTTATTTTTTCTCAAACAAGTTTTTTCTGGTGATGGCATATTTAAATATCGGTCACTAAGTACAGAGTTTGGTCTTTCTGGGCTATCTAAATTATCTACAAAATTTTCATTCTCAATATTTTGCCTGTTAATCTCATAGGTTTTTACATTTGTTTCCCTTAAGACACTAAAATTTTCTTCAGTATCTGCAAATTTAAAAAATATTAAATTAAAAAAAAATTAAAACCAATCATGTTATCAAGTTATAGTCAAGAGTAGATATGCAAATTTTAAAAAATTTAAATTTGTCTGTGGTATATTTTTTGTTTGACAGGTAAAAATTTTACACGTATTATTATTTTTTAATATTAAATCATTGAGTATCTTAGGGGCCGTCCATAAATGATGTCACACGTTTTTTTGATATTTTTAAAATATTATGCACTCTTACAATTATCCAATTAAAACTAGCGATTTAATTTAAATATTTAATAATTGCATAACTAAAAAAAAAGGTTTTTACAATTTTTTTTATATATTTTACTGTTTTGTTGCAATAAACGTTCAATTTTTAATATAACCTTTGACGTATACATTTATGTTCCCTTAATTAATATATCCTTAAAGGTTGCCATGAAACTTAGATCTATTACAAATTTATTTGACGTTTGAATTGTCATTTTCAGTATACGTATTCTATAATTTTTGTTTAGTTTTTTAAAGTGTTTTTTATAAACAAAAATGAAAAATTGTAGTAAAAGTTACAAAGAAATTCATGAAATTTAACGAAGGACCGGTTTATTCATCTTTAGTAAAGTTTATCGGGCCTAATCTTTAATCTGATTTAAAAAGTTATGGTAATATTTAAATAAAATCGCAAGTTTTAATTGGAGAATTGAAAGTGTGCATACCTACATATTTTTAATAAACATACAATTAAAACAAAATTAACCGTCAAATTTTTTTTATTTTGCTCTTAAAATTTATGTTATGACCTAATTAACAAGAATATAAAAAAAATTAGGTTTCACAGAAAGTCCAAAAATCACCTCTCAGAACAGCACCATGCATCTGTCACCTGTAATCTCTCACCTGCCATTTATCATCTGTCACCTGTCATTTGTCATCTGCCACCTGTCATACATCACCTACCATATGTCATCTGTTAACTTGACATCTGTCACTTGACATATGTCACCTGTTCACTTGACATCTGTCAAAGTGTTGTTGGATACTTTGTTGGGTTCCCCTGTATACGACGACCCCTTCCTCCTCCCTAAGTGTGTGACATCATTTATGAACGGCCCTTATTACGTTAGATAATTATGATTTTTCTAAACTAATCGATTTTTTTAGAATTGTTTGTAAATAAAATAAGATTAAACAAATCCCTAATTTTTGTTATCAAAATATCCAATGATGAATTTCAAGAAATCTTATACTTTTTTATGCAAATTTTATTTAAAAAAAGGTAGTTTTTTTGGAATATATTAAATAATAAATAAATTTAAATTTTTCTACTTAAAAATTAACTAACTATTTAAAAGTATTAAATTAAAAGACAAATTTTAAAAACACTAACATTTTGCCGATTTTTTTTTCTCATATATACATATATATATATATTATTCTTTACAAAAATTAAATTATTTTTTAATATTTCTCAAGCAGCTCCAAAATTGTAATATATATATACCCCAGAGTTTTCAAATTTTTGTCATTTTCAACAACATAATGACCCATTTAATTAACAACACGTAAGTGCCTTATTTTCAAATTCTATGACTACTATTTAGCAATAACTTTTTTATTTTTAATGCAACGCCCTGTACCTTTTCATTGATATAACCATTTCCTATACCATATATGGTATAACCTAAAGTTAATAATAACAAAGATATTGTACAATTCCTATTATGTATTAAATATTACTTTTTAAATTAATAAACAATCGCTTCTGTTAAAACCGGAAGAGGAATTTTGTTCAAAATAATTTTAAAAAATTATTAATATTCTTTTAAAACCCCGGGGGTTTAAATTTTAAACCCCCTTTTTAAATTAATAAACAATCGCTTCTGTTAAAACCGGAAGAGGAATTTTGTTCAAAATAATTTTAAAAAATTATTAATATTCTTTTAAAACCCCGGGGGTTTAAATTTTAAACCCCCAAACCCCCCGTGCGCACGGGTGTGTCTATTTCAAAACTAAAACAAAATTTGGTTGCCGATTAGTATGTAGCATTTTTTTAAATTAAATCACCAAAAACAAAATATTAAGCAACACATTTGAATAGTTTGAAATATAAACATCAAAAACATTAAGCAAATACCGTTAAGTGAATGCCTATTGCAAGATTTTTGAAAATAACAATGTCATTTTAAGATAAACAAAACAAATCAAATTATATTGTTTTTTTTGTAGTTTTATCTTTATTTTCACTTAAAAATTAATAAATATATTTTCACGCACCTGTAATGATTTATTTACATAAAGAATATAAAAGTAATTGTTTAATGCGTTTAAAGAATTAATTATTAAAAAAGGCTTGTAAGAATGTCCTTCGGCAAAAAATGTTTTTCACAAATACATTTAAATTTTAGATCATTATAATCTAAATCCAATAAAAGTTGATTTCCGGAATTTTTCTTCCAAATTTCACACCGTTCGGTGTCTTTTATTGGAAATTGGAACAATACAAAGCTGGTTTTGCCTTTTTTTTTAAAACATTTGTTATATAAACAAGTATTTGTAGGTAAATTATTCATTTTCGCTAACGAATTAAGTACAACAACCTACT
The DNA here is from genome assembly GCA_921294245.1 of Brassicogethes aeneus. Taxonomy (NCBI): domain Eukaryota; kingdom Metazoa; phylum Arthropoda; class Insecta; order Coleoptera; family Nitidulidae; genus Brassicogethes; species Brassicogethes aeneus. Next base: position 7,282,649 of record OV121137.1, read on the forward strand.
TCAGCAATTGCTTTGTGCAAACTGAATTAAATTTAATCTAGTCGACCTTCACGATGCATGCGACCGGCGGCCGCCGCGCATTGCATAGAAAGTGGGGATGCTGATGACGACGCGTTTCTTACTGTCTCACTCTAACGGTCTCACTCTAATTTAGAATTTAAATCTCAAGATAAGATCGACGGTGGCGCCTCTAACAACGAGGATCGATTTTGGAGTTATTTTAAATACATTAGACCACGCCTCTTCCCCACTTCTTTACTCAATGGTTTAACTGCTTATCGAATATATAAGTTTTATCAGATTTTAACAGAAATATTGTTTTTAGTATAACTGCCATGAATGTATTATTAATATTTTTGGGTATGGAAAACAAATGGAATGTGCTCAAATTTGCATTTTTTATTATTGGTAAATCCAAAACAAAAATTAATTTAAAATTAAAAACTTAAGTGCTTACTTTAATAATTTTTTTCGTAGTCGAATATATTATCATAATCAGGCTTTATTGGTAAGTTTAGTTTTGTATTTAATAATGTGAGTTCGTAAACCTCTATAACTTTTTGTCGTTTTCTTGGAATTAAATGCCCTTTCCATGTAACCTATGACTGATGTGTCTACCATGCACTGTCGACGGCATATTCAGTTTAAACTACTAATTTCAAAGTTATGGACAGAAAACTTGAGATTGATTTAGAAATACTTCACTAAAACGTAACTAAATTTCAATTTTTGCAATGTAAAATATTTCTAAATCAACAAAATATGGAATTTAAAACCTAATGGTTTTTAAGGTATACATTTTTCTAAGAATACACAAATAAAAATAGAACTAGGCTAAATTTCATTCTGATTTCTTCTTTTCTGAGTAGAAGTAACAACTTTTTTGTTTGTTTTATTTTTTGTTATTTGCTTTTTGTTTCTTTTTAAAATAAATATTGTGTTTTAATAAAAATAGAGTTAATTCATCCGAATATAAGCAAAAGTAATATTAAAATTGAAAACATTCAGCAATATAGCCATTTTAAGGAGCGGAGCACTTAGTGCACCGCGCGACCACTTATGTTACAAAAATTGGCGCGAGTAGTTAAGGGTAAAGTAAGTCATAGTTACTCAGTATTAAAGAATGTAGTTAGCTTAATTTTGAGTTTATTGCTGTATCTAATTCCAAAAGAATTAACCTGACTAACGTTATTAATTTAGAATATACTTAAATATAAATTTAATGTGATTATTTGGTTGAACATTTCTACTTAAGTATGCTATTTTATTAATTTTGTCTTGTAGTATGTTTATGATGTTGTATGGTTGACGTAATTGCATTAAACTTATTTATTAATTTTCGCGATACTGTATTTTGTTCGTTTAAGTGAATCTGGAGATCTCTTTGATTATGTTGTAATTTATTCAACAGCTGATCGTAGCGTTGACCGTGGTTATCATCGAGGTTTCTGGTTACTGTTTTAAATAGACTACCTAAACCGCGTTTAGAGAGATAATGTTTAACAAGTTTTTCAATGTCTACTATTTCTACATCTAATGAAATTTGTGTGTGACTTTGTCCCAAAGTAGTAATCAATTTGTCGTATTGGATATTAATTAAATTTGCCTCGTTAACAAGGAGTTTTAGGTCTTTATAAAATAGTAGTTTTTGATAAAAGGCAGTTAGAAATGGAAGAAGTCCTGGGTTATCTTCTAAAGTTTCAAAGTCTTCTGAATATTTTGGGATTGGGTAATATAAGGTAGGTTCACTATTGTTAGGAAAAAAATTTCGTTACTTTCTATTGACGTTCTTGATATTTATTTTTTAGTTTATCGGTACGTTGTTTTGATTTAACAAAGACTTTTTAATTGACTTGTGGTTCAAAATTTTGTATACGGGTCATTATGATAGGTACATAACTTGTTCGCTTTCTTCTGGCATGATTCCTGGAATAACATAAGTATCTTGTTCACTTTATTCGAGATCATATAAGGGTTCTTCGAAAAACTCATCTGACTGAATTTCCGCATTATAAAGTTCTTCTGCCACAAAATTTGGTTTTTGTCCATTTGGGTTAAAAAAATTCCTATTTTTATTGGTAAAGTTTGACTGATGAGAGTTTGTCGAATGTTTGCTTGGATTTTGTGAAATTCCACTCATAGGCGTAGGTTTATGTGGGTCGATAATTTGGATTTGGGGCAAAAACATTTTTTGTTTGACCGGAATAGGTCGTTATATTTTTGTATTGAAATGGTTGCCTTATAAATGAAAACTGAGGGTTTTGTATGGGTAAATTATTAAAACTTGAAAAGTTTGGAAAATTTTGAAAGTTTAAATATGAATTTTGTTGTAAAGGTTTTTGAACTATTTTATAATTGAATTTTGATTTTGGTGAAATATTGCATATTTAAAATATTTGTACAAAGAGGTTCGAACAGTCCGTTTAGAAAAAATGCTGAATGTTAATTTTTGGTATTGTTTGTATAGGTCTGTTTCTGGCTGGCTCGTGTAAGGTACATCGAGCGTTCAACTTGAGTTCAAGTTGAGACAAGCACCATTCATAGAAACGTTGACGTTTTCCTCATTTTTTGAATCAGAGAAATTTTGAGTTAAGACGTCTTTTAGCTCTAACCAGCTGTTGATAGGTTGTGAATCAACTACTAATTTCGCTTGTCCTTTTAATTTACCAATTAGGCAATGCAATATTAAACTATTTTGGTAACAATTTACTTGATCTGCAGCTGGGTTAAAAAATATTTAATCAAGAGTTCACACGAACTAATATATCGAGACAAGGTAAACGTGTCACCGTCAAATCGGGAATAGCTTTTAAATGGTTAGTTTCGAAAGATGGAATGTTTGTCATAGTGCTAGATTTAGAATCTGTATTGATTCCTAAATTGTTTAATAACTCGGTTAACTCGTCAATTTTGAGATAAAGATTTTAAATTTAAGATTTAAAGGTAATGTACCTACTTATAAAATTTAAATAAGAATTTAAATTTTGTATTTAAATAAGAGTAATTCAAGGCAGTTTAAACACAAGATCTCTTGAAAAAATCAAAAAAACAAATAAATACGACTTACAGTATAAGATCCTGTAGCATTCTGAGGGTGATTTTTGTCCTTGACTACTGCAGGTCTTGCGGTTCCTTGTTGATGTGAAACGGGTGCCCTTTGATCCTTTGTAGATTTCTCAGCTCCCACTGGTTCTCGATGAATCAGGCGAATCACGCAAGATTTTATCCAGGATCGGTAAAATCCTTGGTTTCACTGTTGACCGTACTCGTCACAAGTTGCGAAAAATGTCTTAGATGTTCAATAAGTGTTTATTAGTCGATAGAGTGTTGATACACAAGTAAAACAGGATGTTGTACTTCGACTAATCCTACCAAGACTGCGCCAGTTAAGTTTATTACTTAATAAAAACACTTTTTTATTATAAGACAAAATTTTATTTTACAACTAATTGGCAGAGTAACGTACAATATGAAATGCAAACAGAGAATACCTTTTACAGAATTGCAATTTTTATAAGGAATTAAAAATTCTAATTAAACATATTAAACTTCCAACTTATATTTATAACTTACCATTTCTACATTTTTCAACAAATTATGAAATTTATCTAATTTTTTTCTTTGAGAAAATGCAATATTTACTAATACACAGCACATAATTATTACTGCCTTTTTAGTTTTCATTTTGTTTTTATAGCCAAAAACAATTATAATCTCAGTCGAAACAAGTCACTAAAACAATATAAATAACAATTAACCTTAAAATCAAAATAATTTTTACAAATATAGGTAGTAGTTCATATACAGGGTGGGCCAATGGAAAGTTTCCACCCCGGTTTTCTCAGGTGTTACGAAAAAAAAAAAAAACCCTCGCACCCGTCGATTTTTGATTTGAGGGGGACAATTTATTTTTATATTTTCAACCCCTTAACTTTAAGCCCTAAGCGTGGGTGATAGTTACCCCCAAAATTTAAATAGGAAAGGGGGGTCTAGTGATACTTCATTTTGAAGGTATTTTTGCCCTGATTATACACTCCAAGTTTGAACTCGCTGCTAGCATCCCCGTTGATATGACAGCTTGTTAAAATATTGGAAATAGATCACGTTTTATTATAAGTAAAAACAATACTTACCTTCCTTAATAAAAATATCTACTAATTAAAGTTTTATTATTTATTTAATAAACTGTTCAAAATGTCCTCCATTAACATTCATGCAATAATAAAATCGATTCTCTACCTCTTCTCTAACATTCTGCAACATATCGGTAGTTATTCTTTAACACTCTTCAGTTATTCGTTCTTGCAAGAACTTCTTGCAAGTTCTACATGTAGAACTTGAAGAGAAGCTGGCTGTGTTTTATAAATTTTAGACTTCAAATGGCCCCATAGAAAGAAGTCCAGAGGTGAAAGATCAGGGGACCTTGCAGGACACTAAATAGGTCCTCTTCGGCCAATCCAATGGTCTCTAAAATTTTCATTTAGAAATTGCCAAACGGGTGCTGCATAATGCGGTGGGGCTCCATCTTGTTGAAAAAACATTTCATTTTGCGACAAGTTATTATCTTCAGCAATAACTTTCCTTATTCTAGGAACAATATTTTCTTCAAGTAATGTCAGATACATAGTCCCAGTCAAATTGCCTTGTAAAAAGAATGGTCCAATTATGTTATTGCCTAGAATACCTGCCCAGACATTTAACTTTTCAGGATTTTGAGTATGAGACTCTCTAAATAAATATGGATTTGAATCGCTCCAGTATCGACAATTATGTCGATTGACTAATCCATGTAAAAAAAAGCATTCATCTGAAAAGCAGACATTATAAAGAAAATTTAGATTGCCAACTCATTTCTTCTACAAATTATAATCGTCGATCATAATCATCCTCATTAAGTTCGTGAAGCAATTGTATCTTGTAGGGGTAAAATTTGTGAACCTTCAAAATTCTCCTTACGCTTGTTCGTGATATGCCGGAAACTTGCAATGTGCCCTATGACTGTGATTTGCATACCTTCATTCCTAACGACACGAATCGGATTACCTTTTTTGTTCTCCACTGTTCCAGTTTCCAAAAACTTTACCATCAGTTCCCTAATATAAGTATGAGAGACATTTTTTCCTGATGTCTTACATTAAATAGTCGTGCTGTTTGTCTTGCAGAGTCATTGTTTTTGAAATAAGTATAAACTAATTCAACTCGCTCGGCTATAGTGTATACCATAATTAAATTTAGTTATAAGCTCTCGAACTAACGATAATAATCTTAATGATGATTGTGCGACAATATTTTGTAAATAAAGTTTACAAAAAATACACTTTTTTCTTCAAACGTAAAAAAACTGATGTTTTGCTAATATTTACTTCATGCCTTCGGCATACCTACAGACTGTCTAAAAAGTATCGCTTTTACTCTTACTAAAATAATAGCCAAGATTTTAACAAGCTGTCATATCAATGGGGATGATAGCAGCGAGTTTAAACTTGGAGGGTATAATCAGGGCAAAAATACCTTCAAAAAGAAGTATCATTCGACCCCCTTTTACTATTCAAATTTTGGGGGTAACTTTCACCTACGCTCTGGGGTTGAAGTTAAGGGGTTGAAAATATAAAAACAAATTGTCCCCCTCAAATCAGAAATCGACGGGTGCAAGCGTTTTTTATTTTTTTTCGTAACACCTGAGAAAACCGGGTGGAAACTTTCCATTGGCCCACCCTGTATATGGTGTATATACAGGGTGTTATGTAATTAATGTTATATATTAAAATGGGTTGTTCCTTAGGGTCCATAAAGAAGCACCTGAAACTTTTTTTTCTAAATTCCAAAGTCTAAAAATAATTTATAATAACCTTTATCCTACCAAAAAGTACGCCACTGATCGACTAGGAACTTTAGGTTAATCTGGTGGATTTATTATGTTATGGTTGATAACAAGTTGTTACTAACAACAGTGTTTCCAAAATCTCTCAAAAAAGTTGACAAACATTGTTTAAATTTAGCTTAATTACAAAAATGACAAAATTAACAATGCAAATTGTCAATTTGGCGTTTTTATTAATTGTTGGTTATTTCATTTTTGTACTGAAGGTAAATTCAAACAAAATCTGACAACTTTTATGACAGAATCTAGTGCATTTCTTTTAAATTTTAGGTTATGTTTTCAAATTGTAAATATCTTAACTAAGGGAAGTGCTTTTGGATTTATTTACACAAATTAAATGTTTAAAGTTTAACCTGTGAACTGGTCCCAATTTCATCTGAGTAAACAGAGAAAAAAACTGATGAAAAAATTAATTTTGTGGTTATGGATTTCAAATTTCAAAAATACTAAATTTTCTAATCATTGCTTAAGCTAATAGCTGGATCAGTAAATAAATACAGAAGGGTATTAGAGCTTTAAGGGCATAAAACTTTTGTATTTATTGAGTTTTTATTTATTTTTTGCAAGAAAAATTTTTAGTAACAATTGTTTACATCTGGCAACGCATAGCTACTTTGTTGGTTGGTATCTATGTACTCACAAAATACAAGTGTGCAGAGATAAACTAAGTGTGTAACCAGTGGCGTATCACAAAAAATATAAAAAACTTCTAATGCATATTTTTTCTTTATCTTTAGAAAAATGTTTTTTTAAATATTTTTCCTTTATTCCTTATGTCAAAAGGTATTCAGTATTTTAATATATAACATTAATTACATAACACCCTGTATATTAGGGTGTTTCATTTAAAACGAAAATTATTTTTTTTCTTGCTGACATGAAAATTTTGTTTTTTAAGTTGAAAAAAAAATTCCCTGAAAATTTGAGCCCTTAATTTTGATTTTAAGTACTTCCTTTTTAATTTTGTAGTTTTTCCATATAAAAAGCATGTATTTTTAATCAATTTTACTTTAAATTTCTATATTTTGGCCGGGTTTTGAATTATAATTTTTATCACCATAATTTCCTGCATAGTATTCACGGTTTTTGAAAGGCCCTGCATCAATTTTGTTTTTGATTTATTTACGTCGTTTTTTCACTTTTTCTCACATATTTTTGAGAAAATCGAGCGAATGAATGGTTTTACCGAAAAAGTTTAAATAAAAAAGTTGTAGAAAATTTAATTTTTGACAAAAAAGGTTTTTACGTTCATATCACTAAAGTACTTTGTTTAAGAGATATAAGCAATTTAATAACCAAAAACAAAGAAAAAATAGATTTTATTATATTTAAAAAAACCGTTTTAGGTAGTTTGCATTAACTAACAGCGTTATAAAATTAAAAATTGAATTTGATTATATGCACTAATCTATTATCAGTGATTCTATGTTTTTTTAACCGCTGATTACACAATGGTTCGCCCCTAACCCCAAAAAAAACTTAAAAAGCAGTTTTGTGAAATTTACAGCCCCTAAATGCATTTTTGATACATATTTTTGCATTTGTTTTTTGTATTTCTCATTGCCTAATATAAATATGGCCTTACCTTAGAGTCGACATAAAACTGTATGTTCCTAACCTAAAAGAACTCTCAAAAAATGTATTTTTACCTTCTTTATAGATGTTTAAAGCATTTTAAAGATTGGCATGAGGTTAAATTTTTATACTTTTTATCGCCAAGTACGTAAATAATCCAACTATAAATTGCAGACTAAGCAGTTTACCCCTAACCTTAAAAATATTTTCTAAAAATTAATTTTCTGCAGATACACATGCTGAAGAAAATTGAAATATGGGATGTATAGATTTATTTCCACACTTTTTATCGCTAAATACGATTATAATCTTTCTTTGACGGCAATTCTTCGTTAACCTATAAAATTTGCATAAATCGTATGTTAAAAATATTTTTTATATAGGTAGTAGCAGTGGCGGCTGGTGGATTTTGGGCACACCCATATCTCAGTTATTAGACATGGGACCCACATCAAATTTATATGAGTTTATAATGACATTATATAGACAAGTTCTGCCCAAGCAGAATTTAAATTAAAGTTTGCGACAAAAAGTTAGTTTTTAAGTGCAACCCCCAGCCTCCTGCACCTCCAAATTAAGATAATTCAAATTAAAGTGGCACAATATTTAATTCACTGAAGTTTATCGACAAATTTCAAATTTTATTAAAAAAAATTCAAGAATTACAGGTTTTATACCATTTATAATTTTTATTATTCCTTTTACTAAATTTAAAAAAAATTAAAATGGTATAAAATCTGTAATACTTGAATTTTTTTAATAAAATTTGAAATTTGTCGATAAACTTCAGTGAATTAAATATTGTACCACTTTAATTTGAATTATCTTAATTTGGAGGGGCAGGAGGCTGGGGGTTGCACTTAAAAACTAACTTTTTTTCGAAAACTTTAATTTAAATTCTGCTTGCGCAGAACTTGTCTATATAATGTCATTATAAACTCATATAAATTTGATGTGGGTCTTATGTCTAATAACTGAGATATGGGTGTGCCCAAAATCCACCAGCCGCCACTGGGTAGTAGTTATTACATAAGAATATGCTAAAATTGTAATAATCTACATCTACCGATAATTAAATTCGTACCAAAAATAATATTCTTTTGTGGTATTACCAAATAAAAATGTACTCTTAAAAAAGTATTTGAATGCTCCAAATGGCTCCGAATTTAATTATAATTATAATTATCGTTAGAATCTGATATAGATAATTACAAATTCAGCATATTGTTATGTAATAACTACTATATAGTAAATATTTTTAAAATATCATTTAAACCTCATTTTTATTGCATAGCTAGGATGCAAAGTTTTTTTAGGTTAACAAAGAACTGCCATCAAAGATCATACACATTTTTAGCGATAAAAGTGTGGAAATAAATCTATAAATCCCATATTTCAATTTTCTTTAGCGTCTGTATACTGCAGAAAACTAATTTGTTGAGAATATTTTTAAGGTTAGGGGTAAACTGCTTTGTGTGCAGTAAATAGTTGGATTATGTACGTACTTGGCGATAAAAATTATAAAAATGTAACCTTATGCCAATCTTTAAAATGCTTTAAACAGCTGTAAAGAAGGTAAAAATACATTTTTTGAGAGTTTTTTTAGGTTAGGAATGTACAGTTTTATGTCGACTCTGAGGTAAGGCCATATTTATATTAGGGAATGAGAAATACAAAAAACAAATGCTAAACCATCTATCAAAAATGCATTAAGCGGGAGTAAATTACGAGAAACTACTTTTTAAGTTTTTTTTGAGGTTAGGGGCGAACCATTGTGTAATCACCCAGTAAACATTTGTGATTGCGTATTGAAATCACTCCGAAATCTCGTCTTGACATCGTGATATCACTGACGCATTCATATGTTTCCACAATACACAATCAATGGGATATCAAGTCGTGACATTCAAGCGCAATACGCACTCAATGGGATATCACTCCGTGACATTGCTAGCGCGCATGCGCGAGCGAAAGTGCAGGGGAATATTTAAAACACGTTGCATCGCTAGTAACAATAGCGACGACCCTCTTATCGTATATCACAGCTTCAACAAACTTGCGGCCTTGGGTGAAATAAAATTATGGGCTAAAATATTAACAGTCAACATTTATTTAAATAAAATAATAATAAGACAAGTTTTGCACACTACCTTTATACAGGGTGCATCAAGTATCCTATAAGTATAATACCTAAATGTATACAGGGTGTCGCAGATTTTAATTGGGAAAATTTAGTGATCTATAGAAATCGAAAATATCAGAAGAAAAGTATTTATGTTTTAAAGCTTCGTTTTCGAGAGGCAGGGTGGTAAAGTTATTAAAAAAAATATTTATTTTTTGGGCGAATTTGATAAAACCTTTTAGGTTTTTATTAGTAGGCAAAGGGCTTAATTTAATGTAAATTAAATTTCGTTAATCCAGAGGCGGCGCTGAAACATCCCAAATAGTTTTTTAAAATAAAATTTTTGATTATGATACTGCTTTTTTTTAAGTTTATTATTATTTATAGATTAAAAATAAAACGGAAACGAATTTAATTTTTTTCTTCGCTTGCAAAATCACAAACAAATATAAAGTGAAGTTATATATTTTTGGGGAAATAATTGTTTAAAAGCATTAACCTATAACGTGTCTAACAATAATAACATAATAATAATAATAGGTACGTAATTAACGTTTTATGACCAAATTAAAGTAATGTCATTTAAATGAAAAGTTTCGTCACTGCGGGGTCACGTCGTGACATAAAAAGATCACGCGCGTGTCACTGCTGACATAAAACGACAAACTTAATCACTGTGCCAGCAATTGGATATCAAGTTGTGACATGTCACGTCTTGACTTTTTCGTGATATCACAAATGTTTACTGGGCAGCGGTAAAAAATACATAGAATCACTGATAATAGATCAGTGCATTAAATAAAATTTAATTTTTAATTTTATAAAGTTCTTAGTTAATGTAAACTACGTATTACGGATTTTTTAAAGTGATGTCTATTGCTTGCAGTCGCTATATTGACACCGCCACTTTGAAATTTTACAAAATACCACTCGGCATTTAAAAGTTAAGACGAAAAGCTAAAAATTCATCACTTGCACGTTTCGAAAAACTTTAGTCAATTTTGCACAGGAGGGGGTGGCCGAGTTGACATGGAATGCCTCATATATATTATATCCTAAATATTATACTAATAGGGAGGTAATGTTGCAAAAAATGCACAAAATTTTAAATTTTTTTAAATTAAAAATTTTGACACTATACAAAATATCTCAAAAATGTTAAACGATAATAGAGGATTATCAATTATTTCCTCTCCGCTTTTGTTTAATTTCGTTCGTGTTCCTCACCAGCATCGATAAACAGCTGTTTCGCCCTATTGGAGCTCATTAGTACCGAGTTGCTGTATGTGGCAGAATACAAACAAAATTATGATTCCTCGTCCTTATACGAGCCCTAACCACATAATGTTCGGACACTTCATAATTTATACAGAAATTTTTTTCGTGAATACTATCTCAAAATTATTAGAAGTTATGAAAAATTCAGCTTATTTTGGCATATACCCCTCGAAGCGATTTTTATTTTTAAAAAGTTTACCTTTTATTTTTAGCTTTTAAAAAAAGGCTAACTTTTTAACTTTTTTTTGCATGAGTAAAAAAAGTTATAAATGGGCCCATTAAAAAGAACATAAAATATTATACAAACCCTGAAAATTTGGTAAAAATTGTATAAATAATAAGAAAGTTATAGCGATATATATATCTGCAAAATCTCCCGTTTCCTAAGAAAATTGCAAAAACTCTTTAAAAATAGCATTTTTAAATTACTTATACTTTTTTATAACTTATTTATTTTTTACCAAATTTTCAGGGTTTGTATAATATTTTATGCTCTTTTTAATGGGCCCATTTATATCTTTTTTTACTCATGCAAAAAAAAGTTAAAAAGTTAGCCTTTTTTTAAAAGCTAAAAATAAAAGGTAAACTTTTTAAAAATAAAAATCGCTTCGAGGGGTATATGCCAAAATAAGCTGAATTTTTCATAACTTCTAATAATTTTGAGATAGTATTCACGAAAAAAATTTCTGTATAAATTATGAAGTGTCCGAACATTTTGTGGTTAGGGCTCGTACAGGTCTTGAAATCATTCACTGCGGTGAGACGAAAGTAACTGGTGCCATCTACCGTCTTTCGACGTGGTCTTCTACATGTTTTGTCATTGACCTAAAAGAAGTTTGTGCCTGCGCCGGCTGGGTAATATACGTAATTAAACAAAAGCGGAGACGAAATAATTAATAATTAAATACCATCCGAGATATTCGTAAAATCCATTTAACAAACTATTATATGGCAAAAAAGATTATATAATATAGGATGTTAGATAAAGTAACTTAGTAACTAAAAATAAAATTTTAAGCAAAAACCAGCTTGGTCAAATGCAAAACACAGAAAATTCGGCTACCGAACTTTATAAAACCATAATTATTATTAAAGCAAATAATAAAAATAAAATTGCCTCGCCATTTTATTGAATTAGCCGAAGGCATTTGATAATTTTAATTTTAATGTTTTATGTTATGTTTTATCTTTGGATAAATGTTTTTTGTAACTATCTTGATTTTAAAGTGTCAAAATTAATAATGTTAAAGTGTCCAACTTTCTGTTTGTAAATAAAACAAAACTGTTTTGGAAGTATTAAAAAGAGTCCTTAAAGCAACAACATTTTTCTTCAAAAAATGTCTTCATTATTGAGGGTATAATTAAAAAAATAAAAATTAAAGGTGTACAATTTATTCTAAGGTAGGTATCTATTTTTTTTAAAAGCAGGCTTGAAATGCATGCAGTGTCGTTGCACTGAGAAAATTCCAATCTTAAATTATCTTAATGAAATTATCTACATAGTGTTCAAAATATATCTAATAACCAGTACAAATTATCTATCTGTGACATGAAGACGAATTAAGGTGACTAATAGATACGTTTTAATAAAGTGTCAAAACAAAAAATATAGATCATCTATATTTATATTTTAACAATCATAAAATATCTAAATACCACCATAAACTTAGATTAATATGTCGCTGTTCTTTAAATTATTTTAATGTCAGTGATAAATAACTAAATATGGTTAATAGACGACCTTATTAAAACTTGTCTTAATAGCCATTACTACTCAATTGTAAACACATATCATAAGATTGTGAACCACCTTAAGTAGTTTTATAATGACCTTAACAAACTCATCTTCCTAACTAACTGATTCGGCTTTCCGACTATATTCGAATCGACCAATCGTTTAACTAGCGTCCATAGCACAGAACAGCGTCCTCTGTGGAAGCGTCATTTATTATTTCTCACTTGTTAACGGGAAATTGAGGATAATATTGAATCGTTTATAGAAGAAAAAGGGCGTTTCTTCACAATTGTTTTGCGGTAATTTTACAGAACATAGTAATGGCTTTCAAAGTTACTCTGCTTGAATGGGGGCTCAGTGATTTTGTTAAAGGATTTGAAGGTAGGTTCAATTTCTTTCTATATAGTTTCCGGGGTCCCTGCATTAAACATTTAAAAAATTCATCCTGTATTTAATATGTTGATGATACTTTTATAAATGTATGCTTTGAAGTTTATTTTATAGGATATTGGTAAAATCTGAAATATATTTTTGGTAAAATGTTTACAATTTATTATTATTAGGTACCATATTTATAAATAAAACAGCTTGAGAAAAATTACCAAGATTTTTAATAGGTCAGAATATTGGCTTTGATTCCTTAATTTATTATTTAATTATACCTGTATAAAGTTATAATTTTAAGATGGCCTATCTGCTGAAATAGTTTAATTTTTTTAAAGCTCAATTGTTATCTTTCTTTTTAGGGTAGACTGGCTAAAAATGTTCAGAAAATTATGGAGTTAACTAAATGGAAATAATCCTTAAAAGTATTATTAATTAATATTTCTACTAAAAGTACCCAGGTAGCACACTGACGTATGCTGACGTTAAAATGACGTTACCAAAGTCATTTCAACGTCATATAAACGTCAGTGTGCTACCTGGGTAAAGTCTTGAAAATGAAAATAAAGTCCCCACGCAGAAAATGCACTAATAAGGTCGTCTAGTAAAAATAATTTCGGTATTTAAATAATATTAGGTATATTTTATTTCCTAAAAAAATAAGGAAAGCATTAATTTATGCTAATTGCGCTATGTTTTTCTGATTTTTTTATAAACATTTAGGATTTTTTTAAATAAAATAAAAATGAATGACAAAATTATGTTCAAGTACTCGAAGACTAAAATGAAAATCCAACCTTTTAATGCATTTTTTCGCGTTGGGGCTTTATTTTATTTTCAAGATTTTACTTTTAGTAGAAATAATGCTTTTAAGATTTATTTTCGTTTATTTATACCATGGTGCAGCTCCATGTATAATAAAATTAAACTATTGCCGTAAATAGGCCATCTTAATATGGTAGCTATAGCGTATTATTATGGCAAATAAATATATTTAGGATCATATTAAGATAGCATAAGAGGATATTAGGATGGAATTAAGATGATCATAAAATAATATATTTACCATTATAAGATATATATTAATGGCCGATATAAAAACTTTTGATGGTCTTATGATAATTGTATTAAGTTTGCCTATTGATGGTCACAAAGTATATTTATTAAATTGAATCTATTAATGGTATTTAAACGGTCTTAATGTCCCCTATTTTACTGCGATATCTTAAATAAGGTTATTAAGAATCTTAAAGATGGTCTAATTATTATTTCAAAATTTATTTTACACGGAAACGCATGATTATATAACACTGTTTTCACAAATCAAACTTTTTCGGGAATCGATAAAACTTAATGTTTTTATTTAAAGGGTTTTTCTTGGACTGGTTGTCCGAATTGCATTCAAATATGCCACACCGCATTTTAATAAATGCAAATGGCACGACACAAACTAAAACACAAACAAAACAAGTTAAAGCAACACAAATACAATAATTTGAACACTGAAAAGTAATTCGAACCTTTCCAAACACAAAAACAAGTTAAACAAAAAATAGGGCAAGTTAACATCCAAAAGCATCGCAAAAACAAGAATTTTAGCAGCAGATAATTAAAAAACACTCATCAAGTGACGTATTTAAGCCCCGCCCAACATGCGCACCATATCCTATCTTAAGGTGTATGTATCTTGGCCAAACGTATTTTACGAGCTGAGATAGGTTATTCCCCACAGAGGCCGCGTCGGTCTCAGAGGCGTGCGTTTTTGGACGTTTATTGTTATTCGTGATTCCGGAAACACGTTGATTGAATCATTAATTGGAACGGTTAGTTAGATATAATATTGAAAGCAATCTAAAAAAACTACTTTTCTCTATATCTATTTTTTGCTCAAATGTTTAGTTTAGCAGGTTGGGCGAGCGGTTGGGCGGGAACAATTTGGGTTGGGCGCTCGCCCAACCGCGCCCACCCCTGGCGCCGCCACTGTATAAACGCATCATAATCAATAAAGGTTACCCAAAAGTGAATAAAATACGCGTTATTTTATTTTGATTTCGCAGAATCGCCGTTTTCATTTGAGGTTTAGCACCAATTATGTAACAAAAAAGTTACCTCACCAGTTACGGCTTAATATTAATAAAAAAAGAAATTAGTATACTCTCTAAAAATGATTTAGTCAAAAATGACTAATTTGATAGTTATAAGTGGCTGCTTTTTCACTTGTACCATGGTTAACCATGTAATACCATGGTATCCAAAAATTTAACAGCCAATTCTTATGTAAAATTGTCCCCTGAATACGAAAAGGTCGTCAAATGTTAAAAAGTGAAATAGTTTTTGAGATAAAGTCAATTTTCCATTTAATATGGAATTTACTATATGTCAAAAACTGATCCACTTTCATAGTTTTTGACGGTATTTTCGGATTCAGAAGACAATTTTACATAAGAATTGGCTGTTAAATTTTTGGATACCATGGTATTCCATGGTTAACCATGCTACAAGTGAAAAAGCAGCCACTTATAACTATCAAATTAGTCATTTTTGACTAATTCATTTTTAGGGAGTAGTTATTTGGATTCCAACTTTGTTAGGCTATATCGTAACGGCAAAATAATTAAATAAAACATAAATTAAATAATTTATTTAAGAATAATCATCAAGCTTGAACCAAAGAACATAAACATGACTAAAATTATTTGATGAAAAAACTACATTATTTTGAAAATGAATTCTCAATTATCAAAAAACACAAAACACACATGGAATGCGCTGCGTCCTCGCAAATCTTGCGAGATCGCGAATGATTTTTCGTGCAAGACTAATGTTGCAAAATTAGTGCGAGATCTTGGTATTTCGAGATCTTGTTATACCGAGATTGCATTCCCTAGTTATTAGACATAGGAACCACACCAAATTTATAATAGTTTATAATGAAATTAAATAGACAAGTTCGGCGAAAACAGAATTTAAATTAAAGTTTGCAAAAAAAGTAAGTTTTTCGTGTCGCCTCATCCGCCTCCTGGCCCCCTTATTTGAGATAATTTAAATTAAAGTGGTGCAATTTATAATCTACTATAATTTATTGACAAATTTAAAATTTTATTTTAAAAACCCAAATACGTATTACAGATTTTATACGATTTTATTTTTTAATTATTTATTTTTTAAATTATTTCTTCGAAATTCTTTGGATGTATGCTGACTGATTTAGAAAAATTCCTTTAACTGTTTTTGTTATCTACAAACCCAAAAAACAATCAAAATTTACAGACTTTCAAGTTAGTTTTTGGTGTCGCCTCATTCCCTAATAAAATAATGCACAGTTCTTCACAAAAGTCGTTTGTTTGTGTTAAACACAATGTGTTAATTCCCACATATAAAATTAACATCATTCATAGCACACATGCGTAGTTCATCAAATTTTCAGGACTTTAAAGAACATAATAGAGCAATTTTTCTGAAAATTTCAATAAATTCAAATTAATTAAATAAAGAAAAATGTTTAAGCAATTTGAAAACAGCTATTTTTTAAAAATTAATTACCTTCAGAGGTTATATCTCAAAATTTAAATATTAGATACTTTAAAAGAAAATAAGCCTTCACTGAATTTTTGTACAAATAGCAGCACTTTAAAGAATGGTTAAGTTTAGCATTGTTATATTAGTTGAGGTCAATCGGTTAATTTAAATTTTTTAAATCGTCTAAAAATCGCCATTTTGCTCCAGTTTGGCTGAGACTTTGGTGAACTCAGTTTTTAGGACACATTCATAGGTATAAATATTATGACCCATGAAAAGAAATGAATCTGCCTGCCCATATATATTATGTTGGTAGGTATTTATTTGTACTATTATTATTCTTACTATTGCACATTCAAAGTTTTTATCCTTATTTAAATATTATAGATCTGTAACTGTTTCTGTAACAACTTTATGTTCGTATATTCTCCTACAATAAAAGGCATTAATGTTATAACCGTTAAGCTTTATACTTGGTTATATTTTGTTTGACAGTCAGTGATCATGATATCAGTAATGGAAGAACAATTTTAGGTTCTAATGAATTTAATCAATTTTGTTTATAAATGAATGTATGTTTAGATTAAGAATTTTAAAAATTTTTTGATTGAAACTTTGGAAAAAAAACATTATCTTGATAAATATATTTTGTGGCCATGCTTTTGGTTTTAATAATTATTTTATCAAGTCAAAGTGGACTTCTACCTTAAAGAATTTTTATTTGCCTTTGCTTGTTTGATGTTTTTGTATTTCTTTTACCTCAAAAGATTTGGACTTTTGTTGTACATAGCCGATAATGTTTGTTGTAGTAGTTTCTGGTTTATTTCGTGTTTCTTATTTTTTCATTGTTTAAATGTTTATTTTCTCTACTCGATTTTTGAAATACCCTCACAAAACTCTTCTTCTTATCTTGATTGACACCTTGAACAGCGGATTAAACTTTGGGTTTGATTTATACCCGTTTTTACAGACTGAGATGAACTTTGTAGTGTTATTTCATAAAATAAAGAAAAGAATATTTGATTTGGCGCTGGTTCTGACGTCACGCCGAGGGTTATGTTTTGTATCGGCAATAAGATTTAAATGGCGATGTTACTTTTATTAGATTTTTTCTTTGATTAATCTTACTTTTAGGTATAAAATACGTTTATTAAATAATTGCTATTATATATTGATAATAATAATTATATAGGTAATCATATCCATTATCTTTAGACCAATAATATATTATTGGCAGTATTATATTATTTTATTATATTTAAGTTTATTATTGCTTGGTTTATCCGTGATATCAAAATGCACCAAGGTTTGCCATCTAGTAGGATCATAAACTAACTCCATACATGAAATATTTACTGACGAAAATCCGAAACACATAAGTAATAAAAAAGCTTCAAAACAACAAAAAATAGAAAAAAAGAAGAAAATGCTTTGTCAAACAGCAGCTAATTTTTAAAAATTTATAAAAACCACTCAAAATGGCCGCAATCATTTTCAATGCAAACTTCGCATCTACGGACGACAGTGTGCACTGCACACTGTACGGCACTTTGCTGATGTGATTTTTTGGATGCTTTAACAAAACTTTTTCAGAGAGTAGCTTTGTCGTTAACGGGCTTAGCATAAACCTTTCTGTACATTGTACAAAAAAATCTAAGAGTGTCAAATTGATGCTAAGAATGGCTGATTTTTATAGCAAAATACCATTTTTATTATAAACACCAGCACGGTAAAAGTTACCTCTTCAGTTCAAATTACCCTTCGAGATTAAAAAGCATATTTTCTTATTTGCCCCAAGAACCACTTTGAAAATTTTCTTTTTGTGGCAAGTCTTCACACTGAAAGAAATATTGGTCATAATATTAATGAACGATGGTTATTGACATTTTTTATTGAATCAATGAATTCTTCGTTCACTCAATAAATTTTCGCTCATAGAGTAAATACCTTATTCGTCAATATTATGAGAGCACATTCATTACCATTAAAAAATCTAATCATCAAATTAATGAACACTTTTACTTGACTCAAAGAAGTTTTTTATTATTGCAATAAAGTTATTTATTGTTATTGAATTAAATTATAATTGTACTTTACATGGTATTAATGACTATTTTTAATTAATGTAATAATTATATTTATTAAAGAAGAAGTTTCATCCATGCAATGTATTTAAATTATAATAATATGGTTGTTTATATTAATGAAGTAAATTAATTAACCTTATGTCATTATGTTCATTATTCACACTTCCACCACAGAATAGTGTGCTCCCACCAAACTTGTACAGTCTGACAAGGTCATCAAAATCAAATGCCAACAGAAGAGCAAAGAATAAAGCCTTGTTAACAATTAATATTAAGCAGTAAAAAAGTGTTTAAGGTTTTAAAAAGCAAACAGGTAAGATATGTAATAATATTTTATTGTCTACAGACTATCTGGCCGCTGACAAACGTTGCAACAGGTCAATAAAGGAATTATTGGTTAGTTTTGACAAAAATCATCGATTTTTCCCATCAATAAATACTAAAAGGTTAGAATCATTCCCCTAGTGCTGTAATAGACTTGTAAATAAGAAAACAATTTCTGTAAAGATTTATATTTTATTTCAATTTAATTTAATATATAACTCATAACTTATGATTCATAAGTTCAGGTTATTCCCGTATGAATAGGACACACTCCGGTAAAATCCCTATTTGATCCTTTTAAGAGATATAAAAAAATCCCTCTTGCATGTTTCAAAAAATTATTAAAAAAAAAATAAATAACAAAAAAAACGAAACGATTTTTTTTTATAAAATAGCATTAAAAACTGAAATAAAAACTTTTAATGAAACAGTAATTAAATTATCATGAGCATATTAAACTGGGAGCAGGCGTGGGTTTCAGTTTATTACTCTGTTGATCAAAATTTTAAAAATGTTTTTATTCCATGTTATTAAGCGTACCTAAATACTTCGGTAATGCCTAATTTAATTTATGTATCCTTAAACATTTTAAAAATATTTATCAAAAACCATTTCCTGAAGTTAACTTTAAACGCCCTGTATCTCGCTCAGGGCCGGGCCTAAGGGGGGTGTAGGGGGGGAGTCACCCCCCCCAAAGTCTTGGCAGTTGGTTCCAAATCCAAACACGGTTGGCAAAATCTATAGTATTTGGGTCGGTTGGTTGGGTATACCTACCCTACCAACCAACCCATCACAATAAATAAAATGAAAGATAATTTAACTTTACCTACATATTACAAAATTATAATTTTTAATCTATTGTAACCTCCTATAATCGTTACCGTCAAGAAAATTGTATTGGTCAACCTTATTTTTATTAAAGGACATTATATTTCACACAAGCGGCATGTACAAAGTCCGCACCGCCTCGCGGCTTTGTCTTTCTAAATTATTAATTAGTTGAAGCTTATCTAAGATAAGTAAAACTAGTGTCAATAAATAGGAATTATTTTTTTTAATATGGAAATGAAAGCTAGACCGGGCCGAGTTCTAGTAAAATGCTCATTATGTGGATCTGTGTTTAACAAGGACTAGAAAAAAATGCACGAGGAAAATATTCACGGTGGAAATTTGGTTAAAATTAAAATTGTTACTGTTCCGGATAATCCACTTACATTGGTAGCAAATAAAAAAAATAAAGACTTCAAAAGAGCATGCTAATGGTAGGTAAAGACATTCTTTATCTACACTTTACAACACTTTACATTCATGATAAAACTACTGAAAATTTTTACTATTACTACTAAAGTATCGATAAAAAAATAAGTTGTTTTTTTTATCGTCTCCACCCCCCCAAAAAAGTGTGCCTCGGTACGCCCCTGATCTCGCTTATAAATTGTTTGCGGACCCCATGATAATAGGAACTTTTTTTCTTAAAATTGATTATTTTATCAGCTGTCTTGGGTTGTAAATTTACATACCGGACACCCTGTACCTATATATAATATGTATTACATATGCATTTTTAAATATTAAAGGTCAAAAGATATGTTTCCACAAATGGTAATAGAGATATTTATCTTTTGTCCTTTATTATTTAAAAATGCAAATGTCGAGTTTTGCATTTAGACGTCTCATAAATTTATATATCCTTTATTAGGTTTATTAAAATATTAAGGATATTAAAAATATACAAAATATTAAAACTTTAAAAAATATTAAAACTTAGTAATAAGAATATGTAAAATATAAAAAATATTGGAAATATTAAAAATAATAAAAATTAAAGTTAAATGTAAGAATCTTACTTCGCCCCTATATTTGTTTTTTTATAAGCGAAGGTTTTAAAAATGATTTTTTGTTTTACAATGAGTTAATAAGTAATAATTACAATCGGAATAAATTTATAATTTACCATAGTTTATTTTTATACATTTTTATACATATTATAAATCTATGAAGAAATCTATATAGTCTTCTTGGTTGTTTGATTTTTAATACTCCTGTTCTGTTGAAGATCATTCTGAGTGAATGACTAGACGCAAGTCAATAAAAGTCCATCTTAAAGTTTTTGTTGTAAATTGTTTTTTGTTTGTAATATTTAATTAAATTAATCGCAAAATAGTCAGATTAAAATTGAAATAAGCCGTAGATACATAATAAACATTTTAAGATCAGCAAAGCACCATGTTATGCTTTATTTGTAAAATTGACCATGAAAATGTAGATTCCCTTATTAATCATTTTAAACGTTTCCATGGTCTAAACTCTAATTCCACATTCAGACGTACATTCTACTAGTCAGCTTTCTAGAAAATGCATCTTAAATGATAGTTCTGACAAAGTAATAAATAAAACCAAAAACTTTAATATTCCATCAGCAAGTTCATTACAACGTTCACCAATTGAAAATAATAATTAATAATAAACTCTGAATAATGTTTACTTTAACTTCATAAGAATGATAATTTTTCGAGAAAAGATGTGGTTAAAATTCAAGAATATTTTAACCATCACCTACTTGAGCCGTTATAATACATTTATGGCTTTTGCAAGATGCAACTTTCAATATAACCAATCAACTTTGTTCACAGAATTTTGCAGCATAGTGTCAAATTGAGATCCATTTAAATTTTTGGGACAGATTATTTATTTTAAAAATATTTAAAAAGTGAAGGATTAATTGAAAGTCTTAAAGAGATTACTATATAAACTGGTATATTTTTACTTTTTTCTTAACTTTTAAAATAAATTTTAAAACTTTTTAAAAGTTTTCAATAATTTTATATAAATAAATATTTGCATTTTTAATACTCCAAAAGACCTTCTAACCCAGGGATACTCAAACTCTTTGCGACCGAAAGCCACAGTAATTTTTATATAAAAAAGCCCAAATAATGTAAAACACTTTTTTATAACGTTTAAATGTTGAGTTTTATTGTAATAAAGGTCGTTGCGGCCCGCCTGAGGTAGCACTCATACATATATGGCCCAAGAAAAAAAAGTTTGAGTAAGGCTGTTCTAACCCATTGCAATGCTGGTGCGCTGTTTTCAATACAGTTTTGCACAATTCAAAACCCCAATAAATAATTGTGTATTTTAATAATACCACTGACATTTTTAAAATGTGTAGTATGATTTTTTCAATCATATTAAAAAAATTGAACATTTTTTAATACGTTTATAATTGAAAAAGTGGCACAGTCTTAAACTGTGAAGAAAATTTATTTCTTTCTCCACGGTTACTGTCCAATGAGACGACGAGATTTTAATTTTCTTCACTGTACTATTTATCATTACTATGATGATTATACGGTGGTTTATTATTATTTTTTAAATAATTGACACTGACATTTGTCATCAAATCTGAATCAGATTATCTGATTATGGTAATTACACAAAATTGTACTTAATTTTTTAATAAAATTTTAAATAAGGAATAGCCATTTTCATTTTTCCTTTGGCTCGCAAAATTGAATCCTTATGGTAATGGCCAATTTTCTCAACCGTGAAACAATATACCATTGTCATTTTAATTTTTAATATTTTTGGTAATTTTTACACTTGTGTTAACTTTGATAATTTTATAAAAAAGTTAAGAATTAATCACAAAAGTCAATCTAAAAATTATTCATTAGATGTCAACAGCTTGAATAAAAACTTTATAAATTAACCAATGTGAGACAACCAATATATGATATTCATATTCTGTACATTAACCAATTAACCAATATAAACATAAAAATTAAATTAAAAATAAACTTATAAAGTTAAAAAATTAACCTTAAATATAAAAAAAACTTTAATTAACATTCCCTACTTTAATTATGTAAAAAAAGAAATTTAAAAATATTAAATATAAAAACTAATATAAAATTAAAGTTTAAAAAACTTACGATATTTATCACCAAAAAACTATAATTATTATTACTTAACTAAAGAGATTCAAACTGCAAATATGTAGGTATTGTTAGTTTGTGGTATTAAAAACTTTCACTGTTAAGGGTTTTAGTATTGTCACATATGAATACGTTTAAATTTCCTTTCCCAATAAAAATGCATAGCGTGTATTTTAGTGTAATACTAGAATAATAAACTTAATTAACAGTCCCAAACTGTGACCATAAAGCCGTTTCGTGCATACAATACAAACAAAAACGAATATTATAAACATTTATTTTTTAAGTAATATTTTAAATTTACCAATTGTATATTGTATTTAACTATGTAGGTACAGGTACATAATAAAAATTTATTTAATAGCATATTTAATGGAATGGGTATACTAGGGTGCTTCATTTTATAGCGACATTTTTTTCCCCACCTGAAAATTTTGGTCAGAAAACAAAAAAATTGAGCTATTACAATGCTCTCAATCCTTATTTTAAGCCGTTGCTATTCAATTTTTAAATTTTTCACTTTAAAAACCATTAATCTTTACAGGATGAAATTATCTTCAAATGTGTCCATTTAAGCAAATCTGTAAGTTAAATATGTTCTTCACAAATTGCCGTTCTACTCGAAAATCTTCTAAAATAGCAGTAAATCGTATTTGGAGACTAAACTATTGATTGTAGATAAAAAACGTAAATGACAATTTTGTAGGGAATTTTGTGCCCTACAAACTTGTCAAAAAATAGTTTTTCTGTATCACTTATAGTTTAGCTTGTACAGCCACTCTTTCACGTAACTCTAATAGTATAGTATACAGTGGTCAGAAACTGAATTTTTAAGAATTTGGTAAACAATAGGGGTATTGTTTAAAATCTTTGTTAACTCATTGATAACGTTGAGTGTAGATAAATCATTAATGTTGTTGATGGGTCCAGCTGTAGAGTGAAAAGCTCGAGGAGTGGCTGCAGGATCTTCTGTTTTCTATTTTTTAGCTGGAGGTTCTGAGGCGTCACTTTTAAGGGTGTTTATGGTGTTGGAATAATGCTCATCATCCATTTGCAGATAAGGCTTAATTGAGTTGGCTGAACTGTGGCCAGTAATTTTAATTAATTGTTGTTTACCCACCCCTCCTTTAGCCAGATTACTGACTGCTGTCGATCGCATAGATCGCATAGAATTTAGCGGGAAATATTAAATTTAACCTACCCTGCTTCAAGCTTTAATAGCCCACCGTTCGATGACCCCATCGTCCGTTTGTTACAAAATTAGAGATGAGTGAAAATATAAATAAATATACAGGGTGTCCCTAAACTTAGTGGCATAAATTTAGGAGCAGATTAAGCAAGTCAAAATAAGACGAAAATCTAAATAAATATTTTACTTTATTACGTATGTTTAAAAGATAAAGTGTTACTTATCATATAAGTTTTTTAATATAACCTCTACTATGGTAGTCTTGGAAAAGTAATATTTTGCGAACAGTCACTTACTATAGTAAGTGACTGTATACCAAAACACATACTCACACATACTTATAATTGTTCGAGTGAACATAGTGTCGTAGAAAAAGGGGTTGCTTAAGCTTATTGTCCCATACAAACTTTGTGGTTAGGTTTTTATACCATTTGATGCAATTTTTGGATTACTCAGTTCGGCTGCTATAGCTGGCGGAAACGATAGTCCACCATTTGTGGCGACCAATTGGTTAGCCCCTGCGCGGTCAGCTATTTTCTATCATTTACTCCTTTCTGAGGTTTTTTATTCAAAGCCTTAAACAAGCCAAACATGGCTTTTATCTTAAAAGGGCGCGTTTACTTATAAAATTCATTTTGGAAACGGTCATTTCGGGAACGTCCCCGGACTTGACGGAGCGTTCTTGAAATGAATGTCAATTAATTTAGCGTATGTTCTAAATAGATTTAAATACATGTTTTATTTTTTAGCAAATATGGAATCTTAGGAAGTTAAAAAAAAAATAAAAAACTCCCAACAAGGCAACTTATAAAAAATGGTTCAGCTTACATGCGGCAAAGAGAAAAAGCTAATGTCAGAAAAAGGACATTTTTAGATAAGATGACAGAAGAAGAGAGAGACATTAAAAGGGCTAAGGATAGAACATACTATCAGGAAAAAAAGCTGAAAATAAAGTTAAAAACATTGCTGAGATGACATAGAGAAAAGCGAAAGCAGAGAAAATTTTGAAAGAAGCATAAAAAAATACAGAGAAAAGAAGAAAGCATTATCAAGTATAGTAAACGAGACTCTGCCCCACCTATGATAATTTAGCTGTAACACCATCAGAAAGAAAAACAGTGGGAAGAAAAATTGTGCGGAAGGATAGAGCCAAAGCATCCCGTAAAATAAAACAACAGAAGAAAATAATTGCTGAAATTAAACGTAAATATGAAACTTTAAAGAAAAGACTAAAAAGAAAAGAAAAAAGAGAACAGGAGAAAGCTCGGGTACCTACAACTCCTGCAAAGTTGACGCATTGATAAAAAATTTCGACGTACCTCCGGAAGTGCGCAAGAATATTTTATTTAACGAGGTATTGACTACGCAATAAAAAAGCCAGTACTTTGAAAAAAACTCTAAAGGGAAGGAAATCTTTTATAAATGTGTTAGCGGAAATATGGTAAGGGAATACAAATTGCTTCACATGGCTAAGATTTTTTTGCCAAAAGAGAGAACCAGTACATCGATTTTAAAGTCTGATACCAAAATTCGTGAGGTTGTGTTGAAGTCAGGAGTTCGTCAAAAAGTTATAGATTTCTTTCAAAGAGATTATGTCAGTAGGATGTGCCCAGCCAAGAGAGATTTTTTGAAGAAAAACGTTATTAAGAAACAAAAACACCTTCTTTTATTCTTCGTTAAAACATTGACTTCAAAATTCGTAAGCGAAACCGGAATAAATTTGTCTTATGCGACATTATTAAGAGCAAAACAATTAACCAAAATTAATAGACAGAATCTTGTTTATGTGTCAAACACGAAAATTTCGAATTTAAACTTAACAAATTAAAAAACTTACAAAAGATTAATCACGGAAGTATAGAGAAAAATATCGAGGATTCTAGTTGCCACATAATTTTTTATGACTGCATGAAGGGTTTGCGTAACAAATGTAAAAATCCAACGCTTGAGCCAGCAGATAATACAGATTCTGTGACAAATTTTCAATGAAAGTCTGTTTTTGAGGAAAAAACTGTAAAAGGCGAGAATAAGACATTCAAGATCACAAATAAGGTTGAAATTTCAAGTACAGTCAAATAATTAAAAATGGCTTTTATTGAAGATATTCCAGTTATAAAAAACAGCTGTATGGCATTTATAGTTATAATAAACTAAAAAACGAGTTAAAAAAAATTAACTGAAGAAGAGGTAATGATAGAAATAGACTTTTGAGAGAATTACACAACTAAGTACGCAAATAAAATCCAGTCGACTAATTTCGCAAAAAATAAATTTTCTATTCACACAGGCGTATATTATATACGAAACGTTGACCATGGTTTGCAATCTGGATCTTTTGCTACCGTGAATGAAAATTTGGATCATCAAGCCCATGCGATATGGGCTCATATAAAACCGATCCCACAAAAAATATTAAAAAAAAAGATATTAACATCCTTCATATCTACTCTGATGGTCCAACATCACAGTACCGCAACCGAAGAAATATACATTTTTGGCTACAAACATTAACACGTTCGCTACCGACGGGCAATATTTCGTACGCAAGGTGAGTTTACAATGCACCGCGGACAATACATTGCAAAAATTTATTCTGAACTCATTTGCCCTGGCGGTCCATTTTTCGAGCTGGAGTCGGTTACAGGTCTCTACGTATATTATATGGAGCAGGTTTCTGTAATTTTGTTGAAGCTTGCAATATATTGCACGGCGGTCTATTTTGAGTGGGCTAACCTACAATAAGTTTCCATTGCAAATACCAGGTCTTTTTTCCCGTATTAAGTCTAAACCACAGGCCATAAATTCAAAAATGAGTGATTTTGATTCTTTAGATTCAGATAAAGAACCGTAAGTAACTTTTTTTATTTGGTAGATAGATTGTTTAATAAGTATTTATGTTATTTGCAATTAATAAAATCAAATACTGCATAAAATAAAATAAAAGCCGACTTAGGTAATTGTTTTTTTAGGATAATAGACACGTTTTATTCGGCTAGATCTTTAAATACACTGCTTACCTGTTTGGCGTTCTATCCTTGTTATTTTCACGCGGGTATTGAACAACCGTCCTTCCCAACCCGGTTGGACTTGGATTTGCAAGCACTGTATATAAAAAATATTGGCATTAGATCGCCCATTTTCTGCTATTTCAAATAATATTTCTGCAATTGCCAAGAATTTTCAAATATTGTTTTAGGAATGTTTTATATGCGTAAAATATATCTCATTATTTCAATATATTTTTTAGGAATGTTTTATGTCCGTAAAATATAGCTTATTATTTCAGGGTTCCCAAAGTAAAAAAAAGAAAGGTTCTACCAAAGGACCGCAAAAAAATACTCACAAATACAGAACTTCTTGAGGCACTAAATGATTCAAGCTGGGATAGTTCGGAAGAAGATCCCTATCAAACAGATGGTTCTGGCGACAAAGACTTCGTTCCAAATGATTCATCAGACACTAACACATCAGATGAACTATCTGTATGTGAAAATGAAAAGGAAGAATCAAGTTCTTATGAAGATGAACTGCAAAATCGGTCGTTTCAAAATCGGAGTACCGTATATGACAGCGATGAATGGACTGATACGGAGAATGATATTGACGATGTGCCTTTTACTGGTATACCATCAATAAATTTGAATTTAACCGACCAGTCTAAACCTTTTGATTATTTCACCGCACTGTTTGACGAAAATATCATTGATATGATAGTAACTGAGACGAACAGAAGAGCTGCAGATAAATATCGCGATAGAAGAGCAAGGAAAACCAATAAACTCAAACTGTGGAAAGATGTGACCGTCGATGAGATGAAAAGTTTTTTGGGTTTGTGCTGCCTTAGTGGAAATATAAAATTTCCATCCATGTCATTACAATGGAGCAGAGATTCTCTATATTCTTATCCCATATTTGGTTAAGTAATGTCACGAAATCGTTTTCAAGAAATTTTATCCAATCTTCGCTTTACCGACCATGCAAATATAGATAAAAAGGATAAATTGTTTAAAATACGGTTAATTTTATATGCTGTTCTGTCTAATGTTAGAGACGCTATTTACCCGGACAAACAATTATCTATTGACGAAGCTATGATCCTGTGGCGAGGTCGCCTTAGTTTCCGGCAGTACATTTCCAATAAAAGTCATAAATATGGAATCAAATTATATGAACTAACGACATACGATGGGTATATTTTGAACATTATAGTCTATGTCGGAAAAGAAACTATAAATACTAAAAATTCAAGCCCATGAAATTGTAAAAAAAACTTACTTACTTATAATTTTAACATAGCGTAGCATTAGCTGAAGACCTTTTGGAAAATAATACGACTGTGGTGGGAACTTTGAGAGAAAACAGAAAAGGAAATCCAAAATCAGTGGTAAAAGTTAAATTAAAGAAGGGTGCAAGTGCATGGAAAAGAAAAGGCAATGTGGTAGTAACCAACTGGATAGACAAAAGAAATGTTAGAATGATTTCAACCAGACATAAGCATGAGATGATTGAATCTGAAAACAAGCATAAACAAAAGAAGATGAAACCAAAATGTGTTGATGACTATAATCGTCACATGTCAGGAATTGATCGTTCAGACCAGATGGTTTCCTATTATTCCACTCCACGGAAGACAATACGCTGGTACCGAAAGATATTCTTTCGGCTGCTGGACATCTGTATCTAAAACAGTTGCTACATATACAATAAAAAAATAATACAAAAACGACACATCTTGAATTTCCTGATGAAGTTATTCGGGCATTGATCGGAAGACAAAAAGAAACGGTATTGAATCCAAACAAAGAAAAGCAAAGTCCAGAAAACTTTCATTATCTAGAGATTGTACCTGGTGAAAAAACCAAAGTAAAGCGTTGCAGGCTATGCAGTCTTAATAAAAAATATAAAAGAAGTCGTTATCAGTGTGGCAAATGTACTGGACATCCTGAACTCTGCGTGCACCCTTGCTTCAAGAAATGGCATATTAAGGACGAGCAATAATACATTGATGCAGAATGTTTTGTTTAAATCTCCAATATTTTATTTTTTTTAAGTTTTGTTTTTAAATTATTTTTTATCCAGAATAAAGTTTTTTTTGTCACTATAAGTATTATTAGTTCAATAACAATAATAAATAACAATAACAATTATAACTAACGATAATAAATAACAATATCAAGAAACATTGTTAATGTTCAATTTATTGCCCGGTTGGTCTATTTAAATAAAGCATTATTTAAATATACCAAGGGGCAATAAATTGCAAAATCACAAAGGGCACTATAGTGGTCGGGCTATTGGGACAGACCACGGAACATGCGTCGGTAGCGAACGTGTTAATAAATGAATTCAAACAGATAACAAAAGCCACTTGGACGTACCCATGGATGGCGGGTGGGACAAAATATTAAAACAGCCTTATAATTTGTTAATTTATTTATGAAGTCTACTATCTTAGTAAAAAAGATCCCTGATGCTGACATTTCTAGCGTACAAAACTTGGTTCCGAAAGCTTTAGATGCCATACCAGGTATCATGAATGTTGCTAAAATTACGTGGCAAAGAGGACCAGAAGTTAAAACTAAGACACGAACGTTTTCAAATAGAACTGAAAATCTGGCAGTATATATCCGAACTCTGAACCAATAAATATGAAAGAGTCTCCTGAACCGAACGAGCATATATATAACGGTCATCTATGATATGGATACAACTGATGTACAAGATTTGCTGAAATTAAAGAAACGGAGCATTTATAAAACGAAAAAATTTAATTTTGGGGTTTTTAGTGCAATAAGTGTAAAATTACTCGTAGTTTATGCTGCAACAGTGGCAAAAAGATATTTTTGAAATTAATCCCTAGATGGAGACTTGTGTCTGTTTGCAATTTGTATAATACCTATCATAATTTTCATCAACAGTGTCATAAGTAAGTTGGCTGTAAGTTGTGACAGTAATTTTGTTAGCGTAAGTTAGTAAAATTAAAGTTGTCAACAATAAAAGAATGAATAAGTGACGCTCCTCACCTTAAGGCAAACGTGTGCTACCACCGCTATCGGTGTTCTACACGTGATCTAACAAAACCAAGTGCAAAAAGGGTGCAAATTGCATGTGGATTCCTGTAAAAAGGGTGTAAGTGAGGTGATTGGATACAACGCATAATTTTTCCTGGTTTACCAACACAGAAACAATACGTGCTAATAGTTGGCTGTCGAGGGTAAGGAATAATTTTACAACACATGATTGTCAATGCACCTATCTGCATAAACCGGATAAGTACTTAAACCTACCAAAATTGGATGACCTTAACAGTACTTAAAAACTAAATTTTAATGCGAAATTCGAGAGAACTCCACCAGGTAAAAACGCTCGGACACGTAAACTTTATTTTTTTATTCCAAATCTTATAATGCCGCACATTAGGCACCCTTATCTTAAATAACAACCCCACTTTTTTTCATCGAAAATTCATAGTGCAAATTTTTTTGAGTGAGAAGTAATTTAGCTAGTTTATTTATATGTAATGGCATATTTAGATAATTTAATTTAAAAAATAGTCCTATAGCTTCATTTGTAGCGATATTTTGTTTCTAAATGATTTTATTTGCAATTTTCTTAGAGGTTTTTATTTTTTCATTATTAACTAAACTGCGCACCACTCAATGTCGCGACCAAAAAGTTCGTTCATTTTCAAAATGACATAACTTGTTTCTTGAACTATTTTATTTTGGGCTATGTTGTCTGCTAGCCTCATCCTTTGGCAATTCATGCTATAGATATGAAGCTCACGCTTCTTCAAGTAAATTTCCTACAGGGTGATATGTTAAACGGTAAAAGAATTTCATCCAAGCCCCGTTTGTAACAAAATAATTTTTTTCTCGTTTTTACTTTCAAATAATGAAGTAGGTATTATTATTTCGTTTTTCAAATTTTTCGAATTGTACAGTACATTTAAGGCTTTTTTAGGCAATACACTCAGTCTTTTTATGAACAAGATAAGATGGTGAAATAATGTTCCTTAAATAATTCTGAACAAGCGACAAGCAACAAACTTCCATTATTTTTAGAGGGCCTAAGCAAAATTTGAGAAAACTAAACCTAAACCGATATTTACGTTCGTGACATGATTTATTCATAATTTTGACCTCCTGATTGTGGCCAAAATAAATCTAGTAAACCATGACTTATATAAGCGAAATTATTTTATATGGTTAAAAGCAAATGTCACAAAACATAAAAAGCTGGCCAAAATTTAAATAGAGAGCGAATTTATTTGAAAATAAATACCTTTATGTTTTTGGGGTCCGAGAATTCGAATTTGAGGTCAAAATAGTAAAAAACAAAATGGCCGCCACAAAATGACGGACGAACTTTGAAAAAACTGACGAGAAAGTTAATTTAATTAATTTGATATTAAAAAATAAATAAAAGGTTTTTTAATTTTGTAACATTAAATTTGTATAACTTGACCTCCGAAAACACTAACACTATTTTTTACGGGTGCAACGTTAGTTTTATCAAAAACAAACAGCCAATTTGTGGTAAACATTTTGTTCTCAATCATTTTGACCTCAAATTTGAGGTCCTTGACCCCGAAAACCCCTCGTACTTTCTCGTCAGTTTTTTCAAAGTTCGTCCGTCATTTTGTGGCGGCCATTTTGTTTTTTACTATTTTGACCTCAAATTCGAATTCTCGGACCCCAAAAACATAAAGGTATTTATTTTCAAATAAATTCGCTCTCTATTTAAATTTTGGCCAGCTTTTTATGTGTTTTCGACCACTGTGCGGCGGCTGAAAAGTATGGGGTTGCAAAAATCAACCATTTCGTACAACATTAATAATACACACAATAATACACACTTGTGATTCTGGACGTCCTAAGGCTTTAACTAATAAAGAAGAAATATTTTTGATTGAGGGAATTACGTTTTTATTTAAATGTCGTGTATTATTTTTTTTTACAAATTGTACATTAAAAACGATTTAATAACCTTTATTTTAATATTTTTGCGTCCGAATTTACCAAATGCACGGGGTTACTTCGATTTACCTGCAATTTAGGTGATTACCCCACCTGGGCGGGAAAAATCGGAAACTATTTGTTGAAATAAAAAAAATTCATGCCTTCATTAAAAAAATATATACCCTGAAAAAAGACTCGTCCGAAGTTACCCCACTTGACGGTACATATTTAAAAAATATATACATTTTTTTGTTCTAGTAAAAGATATAAATGTTTCTTTTTCCAGAAAGAAGTAAAGTTTTTGGGCCACACGGTTTCGGCCAAGGGAATTCCAACTAATGAGGAAAAGGTTAGAGCCATAAAAGAGTGGCCCGTGCCCAAAGATAAGACCCAACTTAGAAGTTTTCTTGGGCTATGCACTTATTATCGGAGATTTGTGGAAGGATTTTCTTACATTGCTGCGCCATTACATAAACTGACGGAAGAAAAAGCATGTTTTAAATGGGACTCTGATTGTGATAAGGCGTTTAAGACCCTAAAATTTGCCCTTTGCTCCAGTCCAGTGTTGGGATATCCAGAGAGAGATGGAAAATTTATATTGGATACGGATGCGAGTAATATGGGAATTGGTGCCGTTTTATCACAAATTCAGAATGGCGAAGAACGTGTCATTGAATACTTTAGCAGAGTCCTGTCAAAACCGGAAAGGAATTATTGCGTTACTCGGAAAGAACTGCTGGCTATAGTGAAAGCAGTAGATCATTTCCATAAATATCTGTACGGACGTGAATTCTTAATAAGGACTGACCATGCTGCTTTGAAATGGTTAATGGAAATTAAAACACCTGAAGGTCAAGTAGCCAGATGGATTGAAAAGCTACAGCAATACCATTTTAAAGTTCAACACCGCGTGGGACGATTGCATAATAATGCAGATTCTTTGTCGAGAAGACCTTGTAAAGAAGATTGTAAACATTGTAAGAATATAGATATCCGAGAAGGAACGTACAATGTTCGTCAGATAAGGTTCCTGGAAGACGAAGAATGGACTACAGAGCAGTGTAAATTGGACCAGACAGAAGACCCAAATATTGGACCGATTTTTGACATAAAGAATAAAAACTTACCCCGACCAGATTGGAAGGATGTATCTGACAAAGGTCTAAAATACAAGGCATTGTGGGCACAATGGGATTCCTTAACGGTAGAAAATGGCCTACTTAAAAGAGTTTGGGAAAGTGCCGATGGAAAGGCGACCAAAAGTCAGTTAGTGGTTCCTTCAAAGAGAGTTACCCAAATTTTGGAGATGATTCATAACGGCGTTTCTGGCGGACACCTAGGAGGAAATAAGACGATGGATAAGATCCGAGAAAGGTTTTATTGGGTCAACTATTATGAAGACGTCAAAGCATGGTGCCGCAGATGCAGAGATTGTAACGCCGTAAAAGGACCAAGAATACGTTCCAGAGGGAAGATGGGCCTTTTGAAAGGATGGCAATTGATGTGGCTGGCCCGTTTCCGGTTACCAACAGGGGCAACAAATACATTCTGGTTGCAAAGGATTACTTTAGCAAATGGGTTGAGGCATTTGCTATTCCAAATCAGGAGGCGGTCACAGTAGCTGAAGTTCTGGTAGAGAATGTTTTTAGTAGATTTGGTGTTCCACTAGAGTTGCACTCTGATCAAGGAAGGAATTTTGAATCAAAAGTTTTTCAAAAGGTTATGCAATTGCTGGGAATAAATAAAACAAGGACGACAGCGCTACATCCCCAATCTGAATGGTTGAAAGATTTAACCGAACGGTGGAGGAGCATCTTTCGAAAGTGGTGGATAAGCATCAAAGAGATTGGGACGAACACCTTCCCTTATTCCTCATGGCATATAAACTGCGCACCAGTCAATGTGTCGCGACCAAAAATTTCGTCCTTTTTCAAAACGACATAACTTTTTTGTTTCTTGAACGATTTTATTTTGGTTTGTGATGTCTGCTAGCCCCATTCTTTGGCAATTCATGCTATAGATATGAAGCTCACGGTTTTTCAAGTAAATTTACTACAGGGTGATATGTAAAACAGTGAAAAATTTCAATAACTTCATCCAAGCCCCGTTTGTAAAATAAATATTTTTTTCTCGTTTTTACTTTGAAATAATGAAGTATTATGTCTTACCTTGAAACGATTTTCAAATTTTTCGAATTGTAGTCTTAGCAACAAAAATATGATTTTTTTTTTCAAAAGAGTACATTTGATGCTTTTTTGTAGGCAATACACTGAGCCTTTTTAAGATAAAAAAGATAAGATGGTGAAAGATTGTTCGTTAAATAATTCTGAACAAGCGACAAGCAACAAACTTCCATTAATTTCAGAGGAACCTAAGCAAAGACCACTTTTTCAAAATGACATTTTGGAGAAAATTTGCGAAAACTAAACCTGAACCGATATTTACGTTTGTGACATGTTTGCTTTATAATTTTGACCTCCTGATGTGATTCAGTTATCAAATTTAAGTTTTAGATGAAACCAAAATCACAAAATTCGAAATCAATTCCCGGCTGTTAAATGTCTCAATAACATGCCTTTGCCAATGCCATTTGGGGATTCATTTTTGTTTGAGTGGTTAGGATAATGTTACATAAATTACATTTATATTACGCACTAGTGATAACTTATTACTGATAAGTACCTACCTAATTGGTAATAAAGTTAAATACAAAATTGGTTTGCTTATTTTTGAAAATTTTATGCGAAGATATAATCATAATAAAAACTACAACATTCAACAGATAAATGTAACAAACAATAACAATAATAACTTTCAATATTTCGTTGGCCCTCCCCTAAACCGTAATAATTCGTTAACCCTCCTAAGCATTTCCTAGACCAAGTTCCTTAGAAATTTCTGGGGTATGGCTTCCCATTCTTCCTGAATCGAATTTACCAATTCATCAAAATTTTCCATGCGTCCTTTCCTCTCTTTCATCTTCAGTTTCATCCTGCTCCACACATGCTCAATAGGATTCATATCCGGAGACAAAGGTGGCCAATTCATTATCTCAATAGCATGGTCCCTTAAATACTCATTTACGATATAAGCGCGATGCGGACGGGCATGGTCGTCCACCAATACCAAATTATTGGAATTTAATTTTTATCATTTGATCCTTGCAAAACACAGTAAAGAACATTTAAATCCAGCAATCAGATTTTAATGAGACATTTAACATCCAGGAATTGTTTTCGAATTTTGATTCTTGGTGATTTTGGTTTTATCTGAAACCTAAATTTGACAACTGAATCACAATCAGGTCAAAATCACGAACGTAAAATTTACGTTCGTTATTTTGACCTGATTGTGATTCAGTTGTCAAATTTAGGTATTTAAGATATTTAATATCGGTTCAGGTTTAATTTTCAAAAATTTTCACCAAAATGTAATTTTGAAAAAGTGGTCTTTGCTAAGGTTCCTCTGAAAATAATGGAAGTTTGTTGCTTGTCGCTTGTTCAGAATTATTCAAGGAACAATCTTTCACCATCTTATCTTTTTGTTCTTAAAAAGGCTGAGTGTATTTCCTACAAAAAAGCATCAAATGTACTCCATTGAAAAAAAAATCATATTTTTGTTGCTAAGATTCCAATTCGAAAAATTTGAAAAACGTTTTAAGGTAAGACATAATACTTCATTATTTCAAAGTAAAAACGAGAAAAAAATATTTATTTTACAAACGGGGCTTGGATGAAGTTATTGAAATTTTTCACTGTTTTACATATCACCCTGTAGTAAATTTACTTGAAGAACCGTGAGCTTCATATCTATAGCATGAATTGCCAGAGAATGGGGCTAGCAGACATCACAAACCAAAATAAAATCGTTCAAGAAATAAAAAAGTTATGTCGTTTTGAAAATGGACGAAATTTTTGGTCGCGACACATTGAGTGGTGCGCAGTTTAGATCAGCAAGTCATGATGCCACAGGGCTGTCCCCAGCAAAGATTTTATTTGGCAGAGAACTAAAATTGCCTTGTGACATAGTATTTGGAACACCATCTGATGAAAAGTTAGAGGTAAACGATTATGCGGATCAGCTACGGGAAAAACTACTGGATATTCAAGATTTAGTGAGGGACCGCATTATAACGTACAGCGATAGGATGAAGACCAGATATGACCTAAAAACGAATTCCACTGGTTTTAAGGAAGGCGATAAAGTTTGGTTGTATAATCCTCAGAGAAAGAAAGGACTTTTCCCTAAGTTGTCTCCATCCTGGTAAGGACCCTACCAGGTTATTAAGAGAATTAATGATTTAGTCTATCGAATTCAGCGCAGCCCCAAGACCAAGATGAAAGTTGTTCATTTGGATCGATTAATGCACCCCTCCAGTCCCGCGGTATTGCGATGCCTATATAAGCAAGTCGCGGCCTGCTAAAGCAATTCAGTTAATTGGACGTGCTTAATAAGTGAACTTAGATAGAGTAAACAGTGTTTCTTTGTAAAAGTGTTTTGTAATAAATAAGTGTTGTTTAAATAAATAGTGTTTGTTGAGTTTAAAAAAAATAGACTAAATTATTTTCGAACCCGATTCCGTAACATTATTATACTAGACATAATAATTTTTATTTCTATATTTTAGGTTGGTATCAAGGTGAAAAGAGGTCCATGAAATTTCTAATACCAAGGATCTGGCGAGAACCAAAAGACCACGTCAATGAGTGCTACTTTTGCATTGTGAATCCGAGTAAAAAACGTAACCTATCGAATATCCTGAACTTGAATCTTCTTCTGGTCCAATTGCACCCGGCCTGACACGACCAGTACCTGAGCCACCGAAAAAATTATCGTAGCTCATCTCTTAGTTCTAATAAAAGTAATTCCGATAGGGAGTTTTTACCTACACTAGAAAATCCAAAACACCATCTTATTACTACAGAAGATTTTAACGACTTGGTAAGAGATTTAAATTTGCCAAAAAATAAAGCAGAGCTTTTAGGCTCTCGCTTAAAACAGTGGAATGGATTAGCGGACTAGGCATGAAACATTCTTAACGTTTTTCACAAAAGAAGATGGACTTTGTTTTTGCAATGACATAAAAGGAATGTTCGAAGAAATTGGCATACCCTAGCGAATAGCGTTTATTCATTGACAGCTCTACAAAAAGCTTAAAAGCTGTTTTATTACACAACGGAAATAAATTCCCATATCTTCCAATCGCTCACACAGTACATCTTAAAGAAAATTATGACAGTGTTAAAATCTTGCTTGAATCTGTAAAGTATCGCGAGTATAACTGGCAGTTGATTAGAGATTTTAAAATGGTGGGATTTTTAATGGGGATATACAAAGTATCCGTGTTATCTGTGCTTATGGGATAGCAGAGCGGATGCTAAGTACTATATTCAACGGTCATGGCCTGTAAGAACAGAACTTTGTGTCGGAAAACAAAACGTAAAATTTGAGCCGATTTTTGAAGCGGAAAAAGTGTTACCTCTGCACATTAAGTTAGGGTTGATAAAACAATTTGTTAAAAAACTAGATGAAACTTCAGAAGCTTTTGGATACCTAAAAAAGTTTTTTCCGAAGTTATCAGAAGCAAAAGTTAAAGCTGGGGTTTTTGTTGGTCCGCAAATTAGACAGATTTTCGCCGATGAAAAATTTCCAACGTTGCTGAATCTTACTCAAAAAGAGAGTTGGTAC
Source organism: Brassicogethes aeneus (assembly GCA_921294245.1). Taxonomy (NCBI): domain Eukaryota; kingdom Metazoa; phylum Arthropoda; class Insecta; order Coleoptera; family Nitidulidae; genus Brassicogethes; species Brassicogethes aeneus. The sequence goes on from OV121137.1 coordinate 7,320,330, forward strand.
AGTTTCAAAGCAGTAGTTTCTGGATTTTTAGAAAATAATAAAGCTGAAAACTACGAACAGTTAGTTGAGGAAATGCTAAAAAAATTTAAGGCCGTGGGCTGCAGGACGTCATTAAAAGTGCATGCTCATTTAGATAAATTTAAAAACAACATGAGAGCATATTCAGAAGAGCAAGGAGAACGTTTTCATCAGGACATTATGAGTTTTAAACAACGTTATCAAGGCCAAAACAATGAAAACATGATGGGAGACTATATTTGGGGTTTATTGAGAGAAAGTACTTACGAACATAAAAAAAGTAAAAGCGTACACTTTTAAATTATTTTCCACTTTTTTGTAAGTTATTTTAAAAGTAAAACTTAATAAAAATAATAAACATATATATTTAAATGGTTTCATCTTCAATTAAAAATTAAAACCACAGATTTTGAAAAATATCGTTCAATCGGTCTCCTAAATACAAAAGCAAACTTTTTCATGTCATATATTTTTTTTCGTCTAATTAAGACCTAAAATATCAAAATTTTATGCATTGAAATCAAAGTCAAATTTTGTGTTGACGATAATTATCGTCATAAATACCCATAATAAAAAGTTTTTAAAAATGTATTTTTTTAATTTAATTTAAAATAAATTAAAAACAGTTTACCGGTCATATTATTCAAAATACCTGACAACAAATTCAGAAGTGAGATCTGGATCGAGAGTGAGATAAGTGAATTGGAGAAAATAAGTGGTGATTAACTGTTGGTGTAAAAAGCCGATTTGTGGTTAGGTGTGCCACGTGCTGAAATTCAGTTGGAGACAAAAGGAGGACAATTGTTATGTTTAATTGGAGACTTAGTTGTAGTAGAGTCGAAACAAAGGTGAGGCGCATTCTTTGTATTAATAGTTGGAGAAATTTTAGAGTTCTTACAAAATGAGCGACCACCTGTCGATCAATTTGGAGGATGACGAGGGTATGCTGAGTCAGTCAGAACAGGGTTCACGCAGGGAGACTGCTGCCGGTTGTTCAAGGAGTTGCTTGAGCAGCAAGGACGGATGTTGCTTGATCAGTTGCTGTGGGAGAGTGTATGGAGGAAATCGCTAGTACGCCATCTAGCCATAGGTACGACAAGTCCTCAAGCAACTACCGAGGAGGGGTTATAAGCTTGGGACAGGAGCTAGTGATGCCGTTTAACCCTGAAAACAAGAGTACCAATGTGGAGAGGTGGCTCGAGAGAGTTCAGGAGTTAGCTGAAGCGAATGCGTGGACTGATAAGGAGCAGTTGCTAATCGCGTAAATGGTACAATGGTGTCCGAGCTCCGAGAACGTGGGAGGAATTTTCAGGAGGTTTGACAGCGGCATTTCCAAGGAGAGCTGATTTTGCAGACACCCTTAAGCAAATGGTTCTTAGAGTCAAACAAGATAGAGAGAGTTTGACTAATTATTATCATCGGAAGTTGGAGATGCGTAGAGTGGACCTGCATCAGGGGAAGCTTGCACATTCGCTGCTTATTCAGGGCTTGCCGGAGGATCTTAAAATTGGAGGTTTGGCGTATAACTGCAAGACCCCTAAAGCATTGTATACGAGATTTTTGATTTTGGTGCAAGCATGGCAAGAATCCTGTAAGGAGCAAAGATTGGAGAAGAGAAATGGAGCCTCTACCAGCGGTGTGTCGCGGATTCGCTGCTACAATTGTCAGGAGATGGGGAACCATCTAGGCAAGGATTATTCTCGCCCACATGTGGAGAGATGCATTCGGTGTGGCAAGGTGGGGCACCGAGCACGTGACTGCCCTCTTGGACAATTTCCGGGCCGACAAGGAGGATCATCTGAAGGAAGTCAGGAGGGAGCCACAGAACGAAACACTAGGGTGAGTCTTTTGATTAATCCTATAGATTCTGTTTTTAGGGGGCTTGGTAAAGTTGGGAAAGTTAGTGCTCGGTGCTACATTGACACAGGAGCAGAGGAAAGTTTGGTGTCCACTGCTTTTGAGGGGAAAATTGAAGCTCCAATTAAGCCATTGAGAGAAGAGGTGATTCTCAAAGGTGGAGGTGGAGAAATAATGGCGCTAGGCAGGTGTTTGGTTCTACTTAGGATAAGTGGCATAAAAATTAACATCTGGCCGCTAGTGACGGATGCTGACATGGGGCGCATCGAGATATTACTCTGGACTGAGGCTATCACTCAGCCTGGCCTGACAATGGTGGTCAGACAGGGCAAGGCCATGTTGTTGAAGGAGGAGAGTCCCAACAAATGGATGAGCAGCTTTGGTATGCCTGAAGTGGAAGAGTGCAAATATGTGATTCGGCTAGCAGAAGAGCTATGTTGCGAATCATTTGCGTCTGATATGGTCAAGGTCGACGTGAGTGGTAAACAAGGTGGCGATTTTGTTATGGTGGACAAAGTTGTAACCACTGAACAACCGATGTACCGATATTTCACAGACCCTATCGATTATCACACTCGGAGCGAAGTTTGGTGAGAGAAAAAATACAAACACTTAAGGAGGCTGGTGTTTTTCAAGATTCAGAGTCCAATTACGCCAGTCCAGTGGTGTTAATACCAAAGAAGACAGTAGATGTGCGCATATGCGTAGATTATCGTGCTCTTAATGCAATAACGGTAAAGGACAGCTACCCATTGCCGTTGATTGAAGACCAATTGGAGAAATTGAGTGGCAAAATGTATTTTACTACCCTGGATATGGCTCAAGGCTACCATCAGATGGCAATGCATCAGAATTCGGTGGCAAAAACAGCATTTATAATACCTGATGGTCACTACGAGTATTTGAGGGTTCCATTTGGTCTGGCCAACTCCCCAGCTGTATTTCAACGAATGGTGGACAGAATGTTGGGTGAATTGAGACACAAGGAAGTGCTAGCATACATGGATGATATCTTAATACCTTCACATGGAGAACAAGATGGTCTTAAGTTGTTAAACGCTAAAGCTAATTGAAGAGGCTGGTCTGAAGCTGAGATTGGAGAAATGTTCATTTATGCAGAATGATATTGAGTATTTGGGACATAAAGTATGTGGTAAAGGCATAAGGCCTGGAAAACGAAAAATACAAGCTGTTCTTGATTTTCCTTGTCCGACAAATGTACGAACGGTGAGACAATTCCTTGGATTGGCATCCTACTACAGGAAATTTATCGAGGGATTTTCTGTGATTACCAAACTGTTGACCAGTCTAACAAAAAAGGATGTCGCGTGGAAATGGGGAGAAGAGGAACAAGGTGCATATGAAAAACTGAAGGAGTTGCTAAGTCAAAGACCAGTTCTAGCTATATATAATCCTCAAGCTGAAACCCAGGTGCATACTCATGCCAGCAAACATGGACTTGGTGGAATTTTGATGCAACAAGTTGGAGATAAAGAGACCAGTAGCCTATTTTAGCAGATGTACTACCACTGCTGAAGAGATGTATCACAGCTACGAATTGGAAACTTTAGCTGTCGTGGAGTCAGTGAGGAGATTTCGAACATATTTGGTGGGTATTTACTTCAAAATCATCACTGAACTATGTTGAAACGAGAAAATAAATTAAAAACAGTTTACCGGTCATATTATTCAAAATACCTGACAACAATAGTGCGCTGCCCATTTTAGGTCCTAATTATTATCCTATGTATTTATTAAATAAAGCAATGTATTTTGCTAATTTTATTTTTATTTATTGAAAGTAAATGCAACAAAGATTATAAAAACATTAATAAACATATTTTTTTATTTTATCATTTTTTAAAATATTGGCCAATTTTAAACTAGTTAAGTTAGCTCACTTTGTCTCACAGTATATTATCCGTATAAAATTAACTCAATATTTTATTTTATTTTTATTACACATGCTAGCAGCGAAATATAGCGATTGCAAGGGATTACCGAAACAAAAATCGACCTGTAGTTAAGCAAGGATAATCATTCTAAAGGATTGCGCCTAATATAGAAATTGTACCTCGTGTATTTTTAAGAGTTCTGCACTGATGCAATATAAACAATTTTAAAGTGTAATAAATTTCATTTATTTCTTTAAAACACTGATTTTTCTGTAATATAAACTCAATAGAATCGCTCAATTGACAGGTTTAGACCAACAATTATAAGTATTAATTTTAATCGACCGCGCAAATATTTTTCGTAAAAAGGTTAAAGTCACCTTCGGGGTGCAAAGCCACCTGTGTTTACGGTACACTTATGTTTAAACGCAATCGGCCTAGGGAAAAAAATTAAAAATTTGACTCGACAGCGTCTTCAATTTCTAAAAAAGTTAGTTTTCTATCTCGTAAAATTTGATCAAGGTACTTCCACTTTTCTTTACTTATTTATCGTCTTGTACAATGTAAATTATACGTATTATTATAATAATTAATAATTAACTACTTTAACATAACAATAATTATTTTTAGTTTGTTTTTACTAATGTTGACAAATAATAACGTTTGTATAAGCCAACTAAATTTTTTAAAAGTAAAAATAAATAAACAACCATCTTTTTTACACCAAGTTCACATTGTGTACCATAAAGTTTGATTTATCTATAAGTCTATGTTCATAGTTGTCATTAAATTTGACGCAAAAATTTAAAAATAAAATTTTCAGTAATATTGTTAAACACAGCCGATTAAAAATGGATTTTGAAAAAAATAAAGAAAAATGCAGGTTTAATAAAAACATATGGCCTTTTCAAAAATTTGACAAAAATGATTACAAAAGTAGAAAAAATCGTGGCAATAGATTATGGGCCACTAAACTAATAAAAGACCTTAATAAATCAAGATATATTAAATTAAAACAAAAAATGAGTCGTAAAATATATTTCAATAAACTCTTTGTCCATACATTAAAGGAACTACACCATATTTTAGTTAAAATTAATCAAAAATACATTGGGTTATTAGAAATTAAATCTTTAATTAAAACTTTGAGACAAAAAGATCTAAAAGAAGGCTGTATAATAAAAACATCATTTAAATCAATGTATCCCACATATGAAAACTACAAATGTTTTATTAAAGAAAATAGAAAAAACAACTTGTATAACAATTTGCGATGTTTGTATTCACAATACAATTATCAACTTTATAATGGGATCACAGATTTTGATTTAAAAAATGGTAAAATTAGTAGAAATATTGTTGAAAATAAACAAAGATATTTAAAACCATGCATAAGTAATTGTCAACTATATAAAAATACATTAAAAACACCAAGTTCCAAAATTCAAAACAGAAAACGTATATGTGGCATAAATTATAATACTAAAGGGCGAAAACTTGCTAAAAAAAGATCTAATAGTTGTCCAGAACATATAAATTTGTATTCATCAAAAAGTGCAATATTGTTTTCAGATTCTTATAAAATATCCAAACCATCTATTTCTATAGATACAGAATATGCAAAAAACACAATACAACATTGTGTTAATGAATTAAAAACTGTATGGAAATATTTTGATAATCAAATTAGTGATAACAAAGTTCCCAATAGAAATTCCAGTACTCATTATTTCTGCGAAGATGAAAAATGTAAATTATGGTCACAACAAGGAACAAAACAAATAATTGTTCCGGAAAGCGTTCTACCGGAGAGACGGATAAACTCTAAAACTATGAAGGTAAATAAAGTTAGGTATTTTATGTTACCAAAAAATATAAACATAATTATTAGTGTTTTTTTTCTTCATCATAAAAATTATTTAGATTATACTGAAATAAAAATTAATTTAAAATCCTTAACTCCTGATTTAAATTTTAAGATATTATTTTTATTGAAATAACACAGGAATAGTACATTACATATAAAGATGCAAATGGTGGCAATTTCTAAAGCTTCGCTCGTGTACTCTTTAGAAATCGCCACATTTCGCCACGAGATATTTATCTACTCTCTTAAAATGAATGAGTCAAAAATAACTAATTATAAGTCATATTTGACTGATTGTCATAGCGAAAAAGCAGTCACTAATAACTAGTCAAATTCTACTGAATGAAATAGTCAAATTAGTAGATTTAAATTTAAAAAAAGTTTTGACCGGGGCTTTAACTCGGGTCTGTCGCTTGTCAAGCGGATGTCATAACCAATGGGTATACATAAGTAGTATGAGTCACTTTTACAAAATTTAAACATGAAAATATTTTTTGTGTTGTTTTTTTGAGCTAAACTTTTTGCATATTTGTTTGTTTTTATGGGCCATGTGACCTTGGAGCCTTTATGCATTTAACTCTCAGAAATACTCAAAGATGGTGACTTATCTTAAATTAGTCAAACTTTAACTATTTAAGTATACTTATAAGTAGTACAAACTATTTAAAAGTGAAAACGACTATTTTATTAGTAAAAAATGCTGGTACTAATTCAAATAGTAGAATTTTGACTATTTTATTTTAAGAGAGTACCTTCACTATTTTTCATGACAAGCGCAACGGAAATTCTACTTTATCTGCCTTTTGATAGATGGCGAGGAAAAATTGTTAATATTTACTCGCTTTTATACATCCTTGAGCGGAGCATAGTGAGTTAACACATTTATGCAGATTTTATAAACAAAAATTAAGTCGTACCAAGTTGATACTACCAACCTAAAGAAAATTAAGGAATTTAACTTTCTCGTTTAGAGCTGATTTTTTTCGCCTCTACTAGTGGCCCACTAGTGACAAAAAATCTGCTGTAGATGCGAAAGATAAGTCCCAGAAAACCGTAATTTTCGCATCGGCCCAAACCGCAACAAAAGTCGAATTTTTGCTGCGCGTTTCATGAAAAATTATTTTTTCAACAAGCGTGCAAAAGGTTGTTACTTTCCTCACGCATACGCGTGGAATGCGGAAAGTAAATTTGTGCGGATAGTAGCAACTTTTCGCACTCTTTTAAAAACATTTTTTTTACAAACGGAAACTAATATAGGAAATTGATTTCCTTGCTTGTAGAAAAAAAAACTGTACCTAACACACGCGGAATGTGTCTTTTCCTCGCTCGACTGATGACCGAACTCCGCTACTTATTAAATCTTTTCTAGTTAAAAAGTTATATCCTCGTTAATATTACACTGAAAGAAATATATGTTTGTTTTAGCAATGTTTTGTAGTTCATATATGGACTACCACATACATTGCTAAAACAAACATATATTATATTTAGTTTTAACATAATATGTTAAAACTAAATATAAAAATGGTTAAGGTAAATATATTATATGTTTGTTTTAGCAATGTATGTGGTAGTCCATATATGAAACATAAATTTCTTTCAGTGTATGTTTTTACAAATAAGTTTTTTTTAATTTTATTTTGTAACAAAATATATTACAAAAATAATAAAATCAGCACTAAAAGTAAAAAATAATTCAATCCTTTGTAATAATATTATTATATTATTATTGCTATATACTGCCATTTTATATTATGTACTCACCGACAAAAAGCCAACAGAAATGCAACAATTTTAATGTTGATTTCCTCGCAAACCTGTTCATCAGATTTTAATGATTTTTTTTTGGTTGACCCTTCAGTAAACATTTTTATTTTTATTTTAACATATATATTTAAATGTAGAAACACGTTTTTCCTGAAATTTGTGACACCCTGTGGGGTGCATCAGCAATAATAGCGGGTGTTAATTGAAATCATACTGTAATCCTATCTTTTGTTTTTTATTCAGGATATTATCTCTGTTATTAACGAAGATGCACTGTTTTAAGGCCAACTCCTCATATAAAGTTTTCGTATGATTTCGTCGCGAACCACTCATCTGATTTTGATCTTTTTTACTTTAGGTTGACTCTTCTTTAACGATGCTCTAGAATATATTTTTATATAGATTTTAATTTGAGCCTATACAGGATGCAAAAGTAAGATTTTTTTCCTAATTTGTAACACCCTGTGGTATGTATTACTAATAAGGATATTAATTAGAATTTTACTATAGACCTATCTTTTTTGAATATTCCTTTTTTATTTGCCTTATTATCTCTGTTATTAACAAAGATAATTTGTTTTAAAGCAAACGCACCGGATAAAGTCTTAAAGGCATATAAAAAAACACGTGTAGAGTCGACATACGTCATTATGTCAGTTATTTTGAAATATGACAGTAAACTATGTCATCGGCTTTGTTGGATATTTGTTGTATTGTGGCATTATTTAATGTCATTAATTTAAGATAAAAGTCAACGTTATGTCGTGGATTGAATATTATATTGTTCTATCAGCTATTGTTATGTTGTGGATTGAATATTATATGGTTCTATCAGCTATTTTGGCGGAAAATTAAATTTTTACATAAAAATGAAGGGTTAAAGAGTATCTAAACAGGTATAGTATTAAATATAGCCTAGAAATACTAAAACACTTATTAATACTTATTTTGTTTTATGTGTGAGATTCAATAGCTATTTGTGTATTAAAAGCGCAAAGTGATACATTGCCGCTCTGAGCGAGAAGTTTGACGCGCGACGGAGCGAGGCTATCTCGCGAGAGCGGCAATGTCACTTTGCGCTCGAATTACATACAGGATTTTTTCTACAACCGGTGTTTCTATAAGAATGTTTGGTAAAAATTAATAATGATTAATAACCTCAAATTTGACGTTTGTATCAAAAGTCGCAAACGCTCGCTTCTCGGAAAACTTTGCGCTTTGGAAGCGCAAATTTGTACTTTTAGCTTAGTTGTACAAAAATATAATTAACTATTATAATGTTCTAACAAACCAATTAATTAAATTTTTGAGTTGTCACTAACAGCCTGTCGGAATAACATAGTTGTCATCGGCAGTTTAAGGAATTACGTAGGAGGTTTTCGGTGATTTAAGTGATTATTTTATTTAAAAATGAAGTTGCCCCAGCAAAGGCGGGTCATAGTGGACCCTTTGCCCTAACTTTAAGGATGGATAATGCATGGTTTGAAGAAGCTATATGCTATAGCTTCTTCAAACCATGCACCAGCTAAACATATTATAATGGTAAGATAGTGTGGGTAAAGTATGGGTCCGCTAGTGGCCAATACTTAATCTAGCAGGGGAATTGGAACAAACTGACTATAATAAGCCAGCCACTCCCATGTCTGCATTTTAAATATCTGGTCGATGATGTTGTCATGTAAAGCTGAAAAAAGTGTAGCTTAGCCTGAAAGAAAAGATAAATTTATTTTTACTTTATGAACTGAGAAAAAATCTTTAGCTGAGCAACTATAGAGAACTGAGTATAAGCAACAGGAGAGTGTTGGCTGTGTGAAAGCCAATATAGTTATGAAAGTTGTAAAAGTTTAAATTTGAATTTATTTGATATTTATTTGGGAGAGAATGACCAAAATGTCCAAATGGTATGATTTTTGTTTTAGTTTTAAGATTTTCACGTTATAAAGAAATTGGCTGGTAACAGATTAATTATTTAAAATTATTAATTTATTAATCATGAAAACACAAAGAAAATTTAACAGGAATGCCATTGACGAAGAAGGTGGTCACCCTAAGAAAACAATTAGTACCGAAAGTAAGGATTATGTTCGCTTACACATTAGCCAAATCCCAAGAGTCGAATCGCACTACTAGTATACTAGTAGATATCTATATCTATAGATATGAAAAAAGAGTATTTTGATGAAATGCTGACTATGAACAGATTATATTCTCTTTACTCTGAGTTTTGTGCAGATAAACAAGTTGAACCAGTCAAAGAACATAACATATTTTTAACTATGAAAATAACATTGGCTTTTTAAAGTCAAAAAAGATTGCTGTGATGTGTGTGGAGAACATAGATTAAAAGAAAAAGCTGGTATAAGCACTGATGAACCATCACGTTGAAAAAAGCAGGAACAGGGACAACAAGCTGCAAAACAGAATCGTGACTTAGATAGACGCAGCACACAAGTCCGAATCGGGCTGAACCTTAGCCAAAACCCCAAAAATCAACTTACTAATCATGTAATTATTTAAAGTCATTTAGGTAGAGAAATGTTTGAAGTATTTAAAACACAAAGAGTTAAGGTATAAAATAGATCTACCTACACCATACGACAGTCCCATTTAACCCTATTTGCAATCGATTGGAAACAGTTATTGTTTTGATTTTTATTGTGCAACAAAAGTGCTATTATTTTGTTAACTCCGTGTTCGTTTTTAACAGTTCAAAATGGAAAATGTTTATGTCCATTTTATAAATATTAAAAAAAATATTTCTTTTTGTTAAAATTTATGTAGGCTTTTTTTAATTATTTTGTTTATTTCCCATGGAATAAGTTAAAATCTATAAACAGCACTACGGTTTTCGTAGTGGTCATTTTATATGGGAGGAAGTAAGAAAGGCAATTTATAAATCAGCCTTTAAGCTTCAGATATCAATGAACGCAGCCCTGTAATAAATTTAATAATAAATACATAACTATTTCTTGTTATTGCAGTTATTACACTAGTTTACAGCCATTTTGCCCACCATTTCATTTTAATGAAATGTTTTTATTTATATCAATATTATTATTATTATTATTAATCTTCATCTTCTCCATCCTAGTCTTCTTCAGGTTGGCCAGCAATTTCAGACTCATTCTCATCATCACTCTCCTCGTTATCATTGACAATCTTCATTGTCATATCTTCAAAAACTTACTTATAACGCGTTTGTACTTCGCAGATTTTTTTGCCTCTGTTGCTTCATCTGCTACTTCACCACAAAATAAGCACAATATTTTAAAATCAAACAAAGTCTTTAAACCGCGCACAAAAGTCACAGAATCACCTTCAGAAAGTAACTTATTACAAATAAAACACAAATCAGCCATGTTAACCTTTAAAATATTACGAATATTATCTGGATATATATATCCATATATAAATATTGATGGTTTTCAGGATCTGCTCCGTGTTGTCGGTTTTTGGTTCTTAAATGAACCGTATGTCGGACGACGTTTCGGTACAATCTTATGTACCATCTTCAGGTCTTATGTGCTAGGCTGCTGTTGCTGCTCTGCTGCGAATTCATACATATAACGCCAGTGGAAACCTAAAGCAGCAGAGCCTCAACAGCAGCCTAGTAGATAAGACCTAAAGAGGGTACATGAGATTGTATCGAAACGTCATCAGATATACGGTTCTTTTAAGAAACAAAAACCGACAACACAGAGCAGATCCCGGAAAACCATCAATACATATAACGCCCGTGAAAACCTAAAGCAGAACATTAATCTCGTTAATTTGCGTGGCGTTTTAGTGGTTGTGAGAGCTGGTTTTTATTCAGTTGGTAGTCTCTGTGTATCGTCTCTTGTGTTGAGGTTTCTTGGCCCTGTGTTCGATGCTAGCCAAGACTGCGTTACGATGTTCTTCGAGTTTAACGTTGATACGTCTATTGGTCTGTCCCACGTAGCTTCCGTCACAATTCTTACAAGGAATTTCGTACACCCTTTGTGCCTCCAACTCTATTTTTGGTTTGGCGTTTGGAAGTATTTGACCGATCTTTTTTGGGGCGGTAAATGTTGTCTCAATGTTATGTTTTTCAGAACTTTGCCTACTCTCGGTTGTCCCTTTCACGTAGGGAAGTTGGTTTGTTGTATTAGTCCTCTTTGGTATTTAACCGGCGTCGTGGTCTAAGAGCCTTTTTGATGATGGTTTTGGAAAATACGTTTTGCTGTAGCCTCGTTTAGATTTTCAGGTCTTCTTGTTTCTTGTGGTCACGCCAGCCTTTCAAATCTCGTGACAAGTGTCTTAATGACTGACTGCAGTTGTGACGGGTGGTGGTGAGACTGGGCTCCTGCCCAAGTTTGCCATTATTTTTCTTGATTATGAAGACATCCAGAAAATGTAATTGGTGTTCTTTCTCGGTTTCCATTGTGAACTTAACCATTTTGGAATTCTGTTAAGATGGTCCAGGAATTTCTTCAGTTCCTCTTCTCCGTGGGTCCAGATGACAAATGTGTCTTCTACGTATCGTAGCCATAACTTTGATTTTAGTGTTGCCGTTTCAATTGCTCGTACTACTATGTCTTCCATGAATAAGTTGGCTATGCCTGGCTATATTGAGAAATTGACTTTAAAAAAACAAAACCATCAGTGAAGCCATTGAAATAGAAAAATGTCCAAAAAACCTCAACACAAGAGGCGATACACAGAGACTAAGCTTAGTATTGCAAATTAATTTATAAAAAAATACATTTAAGTGTATATCTTCACAACTGCTACATACGCGATTTTAATTTTTCTTGCAAAGTAAAGCTAATATTATCACTATTTAAAAAAAAATTTTGGAAGATTATATATTTTTTAAGTTGAAAACGCCAAATGTACCAACGTGTGGTATCTTAGATACTTTTTGGTATCTAAGTTACTTTTTGGTATCTAAGATACTTTTCGGTATCTAAGATACTTTTTTTTAAGTTAAAAGATACAGTTCCTTTTAAAAAGTATCTAAGATACTAGATACTTTTTGTTAAAAAAATAAAGGAACTAAGATACAGTAACTTAGATACTTTAAAGTAACTAAGTTACTCTAAAGTAACTAAGATACTTTTTTCTGACAGCTCTGGTACTAAATTAAAATGATAAAATTATATTAAAATAAAGTATACTAAGGAAGAATGATTAATTATTAATGAATTAATTTTGTTGGTATGGAGTCATATTTATAAGATTTATAAAGTCAAGGATTATAATTAGGATTAGTCTAACCATATAAAAATAGATTAAAATAAAATGGTCTATTTAAATATAATATTACACGTAAGAAACAATAGGTCTTTATATTAAGTTAAAAGTCAACAGTAGAATCTTTCCACTAAACTACGCATTGTCATTGGTATATGCCGTTTAGGCAGATATAACATGCATTTTCAAAATTAGGACAAGCCATCCCAATAACATCCAAAAACGCAATAGGATCAGTCGATGCATTCTTAAATTATTTTAAATGTTATGGATTACCAGAAACCATTATTACAGATAGTGGTAAGGAATTTTATACAACTTTTAGAATAACACAAAATTAATGTACATTTTACCACCCCTTACAATCTAGCTTCAAACGGTGTCGTAGAGCGCTTCCATTGACAATTTTGGAACATATAAGAATAATGCAAATCGAATTTGAAAAGGGTCCCTTTAAACAGTTAGTTGATTATACAGTTATCGCATATATCAACACGATACATTCTACAACCAATTTTACCCACAAAGATTTGACGGTGGGACATGCACAAATAAAAAATGTCTATGAGAAGATCAACAACAAATGCTTCAAGAATACATCGAAAATCACAAAGAAAAAGTTTAGAAAACATATGAAAAGGTAAAAGAAGAAATTGAAAAGCATAAATTAAGAAAACAACAAAACCGAAACAAAAACGCCTACTCGAAACAGTTTAAAAACGCTACACAAATTTATTAAAAAATTGACGAACGTGACAAAACCACACAACGATACTAGGGTCCATTAGAAATAATTAATATTAATGGCAAAAATGTTGCTACATGTTCGTTCTAAAGGTCAAAAAATTAAAACGTTCATCTTCGAACTTTAAAACAGATTTGTTACAGATGGTTCATATCCTCACTTTCACCAACAGGGACGAAATCAACCTAAAAGAAATAAAAATAAAAGAAGTAAAAAAACCCTGGCATACTACCCATTAAATTAGGTTATGCCCAAAACGCCATAAATTAATGGAGTTTTATAAAAATAATTGATGTTAGTTTAGTTATAATCAAAGATAATACACCCCATAGATTGGAAACTATCCCACCACTGCCCTCTAAAGCTACAATACCTGAACTATATCTATTTGTAAATTGCAGACATCTGTACAAACGCTATTTGCAAATGTCAATCATAATTATTGATGTCGATCATAATTTTTGAATTATTAAATACATTTTTGCGCCTTAAAAGTGAAAAAACGTGTTAATGGTTATGAAATGTATTGTTGTTGGGTGCGGAAATGTATCCAATTTGTAAGTATTGACTATCCTGCCGTCCTAAGCCAAAAAGACTCATCTCGTTATTATTAAATTATTCTCTTAGCAAAAAAGACGCATTTTAACTATATATACATTTTTAAGTACTATATCTCCTACAAATGTCTAATTAAATTGAACGCATATAATGAAAAAAAAATTAAGCGCTATAATTTATAAAGTAAAAATGTGGAGTTGCGTCGTTTTGACTAAGCACGGCAGTATCGCACTAGCGTAAAAATACTGTTTGTTAATTATGAATTATTTAGGATTGCTTGTTTAATGGTAATTTAGTCCAGACCAAGCCCAGGCTACTTATAGTTGTTTCAAAACCAAGAGTTGGCAAGATGGATTTTTCACAGTTGGTTAGAACTTCCCAAAAGTCCACACTCAAAATCCTTGTACAAATTCCTATATGTATATGTATAAGTAGCCTGGACTAAATTACCAAATTTTGCAATATTCATATTATTGAAGAATTAATATTTTTTAGGTTTGCACTCCCCAAACAAAATCATATGCATGTATACCGATTATTTATTTAATATGTACGTATAGATGTATGTATTTTATTTTTTATTATAATTTTTGAATTATTAAATACATTTTTGCGCCTTATTACTACAATAAATAAATCTTATATTCATACTTGTTTTATTTAAAATACAGCAGTAAATACAATATATAAAGGCATATTAAGCATCAACATTCAAATATGGCGCCAATATATGTTACAGAAATCTACTTCAATTTTTGGCATTGCTAAGGGTATTGTAGACCTAGATGGCGTTAATTTACTTTAGCCTTTTGCCGCTAGCGCTAGTGCAGTTTCCAATCTATGGGGTGTATTATCTTTGGTCATAATTGTTTTATAGTCAAATGCTTAAAATAATGAATATATTTTAGATACTTATCAAATTTATTAAATTACCAATTATGTAAAATTAACAAAAATCTTAATCAGTTAATTTCGTCATCACAATTAAGAAATAAAAGAGGTATTATAAATGGATAAGGAACTATTATTAAATCAGAAATTTACATAATAATATGACAACATAATTTCAAAAATAATTAATACACAAAATACAATTAAAATCTTAACCGAAAATCAAATTTCCATTACCAAAAATGAAATAAATAAGTTAAAATTTAATAATAAATTAGTAATAAAAATTGTTGGTTTATTAAATTGTTACAGTTACGCATTCTTTTTGTTTGTAAAATATTTCATTGAGCTAGTGCTTCATCATAGCATACGGACGGGACAAATCACAAAACTGTTTTTATAAAACAAATTGTAGGTAATTTATTATAAATTATTTTTGCATTAAAATTGTCAAATATATTCTTCTTTTATTAAATAAAAAAATTGACAGGTGTGGACGGAACAAGATAAATCTTTTTTTATGTCCCCCACACCTTTCAATTATTAAAATTATCAGTACTTTTATAAAATAATCCTTGCGTTTAATAAATAAATATAATAATAAAAGAAGAGTATTCAGAGTATCCAGCTTACAGGCAAAGCCTATAAGGTTCGGTTCTTCAGCGGGACCTACTGTTTAACGTGGAATCCGAACCACGGTCCTCGATGAGTTAGACTCATCTACCGACTTTCAAGTTGTGCGCGTTGAAAGTTTCAACGCGCACAACACCCAAGGCTGTGACCGGGGATCGAACCCGATACCTTCGGACGCAGTTTGTCTCGGCATAGTCGCCTAACCCACTGCGCTACCCGTTTGACAATTTTGATGCCAAAATATTATATAATAAATTATCTACAATTTTTTTTATTAAAACAGTTTTGTAATTCGTACGTTCGCGCGCTTTAAATGGCCGATTCTACAGCTTTGTTGATTTTTTTAAATTAGCAAATACTTTTTAATTTTAAAAGCATTTAGCTTGTCAATGTTTGTCAATGCTTCTTTATCAGTAATTTTGTTTACAAAACACTTAATTAGTCAACAAATTGTTTATAACAACCTGAATAATGGACGCCATTAAATTTTGAACAATGACAGATTATGTTTTAACCACAGAACTCACCCGTCACAGATTTCTTGATAAAAAATAATATTTAAAATTTTATATATTGTTAAGTATCTCTAAAATAATTTACTTTAGGTATAAGGAATACTTACATTAATCGAAATGTTTTTTAATTTGTTATTTGATTAGGTAAAAACATACCGGGTTTAACATTTAAAATAAAAAAGTTATTAACGTTTCAAGTTAGCCCAATTTGCCCTGTTTTTTTGCGGATTTTTTTTTTAAAGAATTTTAAAGAATTGTGATGGAATATTTTAAACAATGTTTTAAGATTCCAAACATTTTACCCCCATATCAGTAAACCTAATAGCAAACATCTAGAAAACTATTCACTTTAAGTATAGAACATGGTTTAGTAATTTTTCTAAGAATTTTATGTAGAATTTAAAAATGTCAAAATATATGGGGTGTTCTATTTGAAATATCAAAGTTCATGTCACTTCCGGTCAAACCGGAAGTGGAATTTTGTTCAAAATATTTAAAAAAATAGACTTAAATGAATTATAAACGCTTTTAAATTTCAAATCGATATCTTTTTCCGTTCCCCAAAAACTTCCAATGGACCACGATAGTGATACCACTATAGATTCTAAAGCAATGTATAACCGTCAATCTAAAAGATAAAGATTTGTTTCCAACATATATTTATATTTATATTATTTATTTTTAAGACTAATAGTCGCTAGGCGAGTGGTTTTAAATTAATGCCACGAGCGAAATTTCCAAGGAAAAATCTTGAGTAAATAAAAATCAAAACTTTTTTCAGGGTAAATTTTATTACTATATTATTACAATATTTAATAATAAACTTCTGTTTTTTGTAAATGAATCTTTCTTATAATAAGGCTTATAGATTTGTTTGTCTCTCTGTGACCCCCTCAGGCTGTCCCACGAACATCCAAAGAAGGCAAAAGAGTAACCTCATAAAAATAGGTGCTTTATATAATTCGTACTTACATGATATTTCTCACAATTTATTACATCAACCCACATAGTACAAGATGTCCAGACGTCCAATGGACGCCTTTTGAATATCCTGTGCTGTGTGAAAAGAGACGTCCTAATTAGGTTATTCTCGGCTTACCCAGGCCGAACGGGTCTGGGACATCCATAGAACGTCAAGTTTAGACCCAGTCCGGCTTAGCCTGGATAGGCGTATTTTGAACGTCCAAAATACGCCTAATAAGGCTAAGCCGGACCAGGTCTAGACTTGACGCTCTTGAAATTCCTATACACCCACGAACCGCCACTTAATAATTAGCTTTTACAGTTAGTGTTATTAAAAACCTCAGCTGAGTGGTATATAAGTGGTAAAAAAAATGTTTTCTTAAATAACTATAAAAAATTAAATAGTTATTTAAAAACATTAAGTATTAAAATAATTATGAAATGTCTTTTCCTGTAGTTACATAGTAGAACAGCAGTATAACATTAATATAAAAATAATGGTTTGTTTGATATTTTTTATGGTTTTGTTAAATTTTTATTTAAATTCAATTTATTTATTTTTAAAATAATTACTCGACAGTGTCGGCTCGTTGTAGGCACAGTGTCTATAGTGCCCTAAGGATAATACGGCTCTGCCTACCTAATCTTTTTTGAATGGGCCCTTATTTGTTCCTAAGCGTTCTAAGGGTCGTTTCGCGATAAAAAGTCATCATAAAAGACCACAAACTCAAAATCTACATCCAAAAATCGTCCTAGTTCAAACGCTAGGCGAGAGAAAGGGGTAAAGTGCGGATTTTCGGTCAAAACGAATAAGTGTTTGCTCTTTGCTCACTTGATACCACCAAAACAAATGACCCAGAGCCCAGCACATCGGGCTCCACTCACGCCAACCTCGCTGGCTTACTACCGCAAATAGAATTTTAATATTATACATGTCAACTTAAAGGCCCACAAAGACAGTGGAAGTAAAAGTAAAGTAGTTGCTCACTCCCTTTGCCTTACCCTTTCCCTGGCGTATAAACTAGGACCACTTTTGGGTGTCGATTTTAAGTTTGTGGTCCTTTATAATGACTTTTCATTGCCATAGATGCGATAGCCGAGACAAAAAATCATTCATACAGCATGTTTTCTACAACTTTATTAAAATATTAATATTATTATTTGATGTTTTTTTGGTATTATTGTCGAGATAAAATTAAAATTTATTAATTTACTTTGTTTATTGACACCCTAGTGCGCCAATATTACATTTGCGAACGTGTCAAGGTAAAATAGTTATTTACCTAACAAGTAGGGTTGCCAACTTTTATTTTGGGATTTTCTGGGCAAGGTGATTAAAAATTCTGAACACCGGTACAAAATTATGGACATATTTTATTTGAAATTTTTTTTAACTTGGGAAAACACATAAATAATATACAGAACTCGCCATATAGATTAAACACTTAGTTCAATAGTTCAATGTAAATAAAAAAATATTTATTCTAGTAAAAAATCTTACTTTAAGACAACAAACATGAAATATATGTATTAAATGGGTAACTTTAAAACATAAACATATTGCTTTATAAATTAACAAATCTCTAGATAATAGAAAATAGGAAAAACTAATTTCTAATTTTTATTTTTAAAAGAATATTTTTTTTCGGATTTGCAATCCAATAATATTTTTTTATTGTCCTTTATATACGAATAAAACTCTTTGCAGGTTTTGTCAAAATTAATTTTTATTTGAAGTTCAGCTTTAACATGCTCAAGCGTTAATTTATTTCGATCATCTGACCACAAAGCTAAACACATTGAAAAAACCCTTTCTGCGTCTGCGTTAGAACCAAAAAGCGAAAAAACAAATTTCACAATTTTAAGAATATTTTTGAAGTCATTTTCTTTAAAAATTGAGTTCCATTTATCTAATATAGGTAAATTAGACGAATATGCCAACTCTAGCGCTGGTTTAATTTCACAAAATTCTTCGTATAATGCATCCAAATCAATTTGATCGCTTAGACCAGACTCTATAACAATACTCGATAAATCATTAAACTTTATTGGTTTACTTAGGGAAAAAAGATAAAATTTTAATAGCATATTATTTTCTGAGAAATCAAATTTTGATTCTAGATAGCTAAGAGCGTCTTGGTAAAATTTGAGGCATGTAGCCTTTATATTCTGTTGACAAGCTCTTGAAAGATTTTTAATCGCATTTGAGCATATTAACCCTAAAAACTCATCTTCAATTCTCTGTTTAAGTTTAATTCGAAGTTGATTAAAAATTTGAAAAACTTCAAAACAAATGAGATTTCTTTGTTCAAGTAATTTTTCAATATCATAAAATATTTTAATAGTATTGTGGAAAAATGCTAAGTAACATTTAGTTATTAGATTCTGAGGTTCTTCTAAATCTTCCGAAAAAAATAACTTAATTTTTATTGGACACTGTTCGCCAAGTGACAAAAAATAGCTTTTAAGAGCAGAAAATATTTTAAAAAGTCTTTCTACAGCTGGATAAAGCGATAACCATCTGGTTGGTACATGACGAAGAATGGATCGATACTCTAAATCAACAAAGTCAAAAAAATCCTTTAACTCTTTGACTCGTTTTGCTTGTGATGAAAAATGACTATATACTTTAAGTACAAGATTTTCAATATCAAACTTGCATGTATCTAACGCATACTTTAAACTGTTGTTGATCATATGTGCTGGACAACCAATTGCTAATATTTTAGAATTTTCTTTCAGAAACAACTGATACACAGAATGATTGCGGCCAAAATTAACGCTCGCGTTATCTGCAGAGTAGCTAGATATTTGATTTAAGCTAAGACCAAAATTTCCAATTTTCTTTTTTAAATTTTCAAAAACTGCACAAGCAGATTCATCAGCATCTTCAAAATAATCTAAGAGACATCATTTAATGCCGTCAGATGGAATATAATATCTTAGGAGAACGGGAAACATTTTACAGCTACCATGGTTAGAAGCATCTGTTGATAAACTAAAATAAATTCCTTTTCCAAGTTCAGCTAAATGAGTTTTTAAGGACGCGGGTGCTAAGACATTGTATGCTATAGCACTTGCTTTAGTCCTTCCTAAACTTATACTTTTAGCTGTGTTAGAATCATTAAATATTATAGAATATAACTGAGACGTGCAAGTAAGGGAATTGTAGGAATGAGAATGCTTAACAGTATGAAAGACACTGCATACCTCGGCGGCAATACTTTTTTCTTCATCAGAATTTATAGTTTCGCGTTTTAAAAATAACGACATTGTTTGGTTTTGTTTGATAAATATAAACTATTTTTTTTATGTTCGTTCCCCATTTGGTGTTTTTTAAATCACCTTTGCCACAGTAACCCACTTGAAATGTTTTTTTACAAATTTTGCAAAATCCTCTCGATAAACCAGTGGAAGAACTGCTGTCTTCTGTTACCCATGAAAATTCTGCTTCCCATTCTTTTCTATACTTGCACAGATGCCTAATTTTTTTTTGAGGAGTTTCTGGATTTGACAAGGATGACGAGAATGACATAGTAACTAAGTAGGTACTGTCCTATTTTATTCTAAAATTATATCAAACAACTAATATAAAACGTTCTAATAAATTATACAAAAAATAGTCTTACCTTTTAAGAAAACTAAATAGGTCAGCAGCAGCAGTTCCGCAGTATGTAGGTACTGTCCTATTTTATTCTAAAATTATATCAAACAACTAATATAAAACGTTCTAATAAATTATACAAAAAATAGTCTTACCTTTTAAGAAAACTAAATAGGTCAGCAGCAGCAGTTCCGCAGTATTCCGCACGTTAATTGTCACAATCAAACGATTAATTAAACAAATCGATAATTATCTTAAGACAACAGTCGTAAGTTACTTATAAGACAGGACTGGATTATTCTCGATAAGTGCTGTCTTTCTCGCTCCTGCCTTATGTGTAAGAAAGGAGTGTGAGTGAGAAAGAAAAGAAGCATGGTTTGAGCCTTTCACGCAACGCCTACGGAAAAAGTCGAGCGCGCACGAGGCAGGCACAAATATTTTAATTCTGGCGGCACGAGGCATGGCTGGTACAACGTTGTCGGATTGTGGAAAAAATCCTTCGAAAAAATTGAAAAATGTGCCAACGTAAAAATTATGAACATTTTACGTCCAGCCAAAGGTATTGACTGGATGCTGGATAAATGAGCCGAAAAGGTGGACGTCCACCCAAATTCTGGACAGTTGGCAACCCTACTAACAAGTGCGAAAGTGCTACTTTTCCAGTCATCAGTAGAGTGCAAAAAAAAGAAAATTTCCGCATGTGTTAGTTACAATATTTTTTCTATAAGCAAGACAATTTTTAATTTTTTTTTCATCAGGTCCTATTTTTAGGGAAAAAAATTCTGCGAAAAATTGCTACTTTCCGCTCTATCGAGCGTGCGGAAAGTAAGCGTACAGAAAAGTGCAACTTTTCGCACTCTTGTAGAAAAAATACATTCGCCCACCGACTAATGAATGTTGAGTTTTTTAAACGCAAATCAAAAAAAATTGACAACTAAAAAACAATTTAATTTATTAAATTTTAATCTTTTAACTAACAAAAGGTTTTGCCTGAAGCATAGATCGCGCTTGTGTGACCATGACCATCATTAAAGTAAAAACCTTCAGATGGCGCTGTGCAAAGTCTAAATCCTTATGCGTTCCTTATATTTATCGCAGCGGTAAGGTTAAGTGAATGAATTTTGGGTTTTTTATGAAATGTACAAAAATGCAAATTATTAACTGCCCCTTCCTATCTAAAATAGTTTAGTTGACTCACACTAGTAGATACGAGTAGATACTAGTTGTTGGTACTGCTGCGATAAATCGCAAACAGGTTTGACAAAAAATCTGAAAAATTATTTTTGATTTATGAATGCCTCAATAAAAAATAAATATTAAAAAATACTATTATTCTCACTGTAATAATGTAAGTAGATAATTTTCACTATAATAATATTTTTAGAAAGCTGAAAGCCGTTTAATAATTTGTATAAAAGGTGAAAAAAGCGAAAAAGATGTTAATATAGTCATACGCCAGTGTATGGACTGCAAAGAAAAATTTCAAAACAAAATTATTAATAATGTAAATGTCACAGAAGCTGCCAGTGTTCAAGAAATTTTATCTTTTTTGAATGATGATGCCTTTAATTTATATAATAACAGAAAAATATCACATCATTATCAACTTAAAACTGATAATAAATCAAACAAAACCTTAAATACAATAAAAGGGTCTACCAAAAAACTAAAAAGTAAATTAAATTATTCGCCAGATGTAAAATTAAAAAAAAAAATGTCCGAAAGACAGTTTTGTAACGACGATCAACAAGACATTGTAAATCCATCTACGACTTTAGCACCTACTAATAACATAAAAAAGAAAACGAATTCTTATAAAAATAAAAATCATTTCTCAATTCAACAAATGTCAGACTTTATTAAAAAATATAAAAAGAAAACAAAAAATTACTTTAAATATTCTTCATCACAAAATTTAAATGTTACTACTGCATATACTAAACTAATAGATATTCAGCACCCTAATCTTACTGTTTTTCTGAGTCTACAAGGAATAGAAAACCATTTATTGTTAACATGCCAGCCAAAATGCGGCAATATATTTTCTTTAAATAAAAACAAACAATTTTCCTTGAAAAAAGTTTCAACTGTTGAAGAAATTTTTAAAGAAAAAGTTATGAATTTAAATAAAATAAAAAATATACTTTCTTGCAATATGACTTTAAAAAAAAATAATAAAATAGTTTATGGTGCTCAAAATATTTTGAAATATTATATAAACATCGAAAGCGATTTAAAGTGTACGACTGAATATGACTGTTATACAATAATGTACTTTACAGTAAAATTTAATAGAGCAAACTATCTTAACTTTTATATTTTTTTGGACAAGATTTATTTTAAAATACCCCAATCAATATATGTTGTAATGTTTTTTGAAATAAAAAAATCTAGTTTAAATTCCAACATTTTTGATGATGATAAAATGAAAAAAGACAATGATTTATTATATTTAAACAAATGCAAGTCTATGTTTCAAATTAAAAATCAAATTGGAAGAAATGAATATATACGTCACGAACATTATAATGGTAATAGTTAATTTAATATGTATAAATATTTATGAGTATTTTTTTAGAAAATATGGACTCAAATGTTTTAAGTGGAATTACTATAAGGGAAATATTAAATTCAAACAAATTGTTCCAGAAAGAGTCATTAAGTTCCCAATATAATTGTAATATTTTAAAAAGAAGAAAAAAAAACAAATATTGTTTTTTAAAATCAAAATCTCAAAATGTATTATCCAAAAGTTCGATGGAAACGCTTAATTCTGTTTCAACAATATTAACTGAAAGTGACTCCAATAACATAAATACAATATTTTCTTCTACGCATATTTTCAAATGCATACAATTTTTAATGAATAATATTAACCATATATCCATTGATAAAAAAATTAAACGTGATTTATGTGATACAATGTGTACTGGTTATAATAAAACACTTAATAGCTATGAAAATTCATTTATTTTGGAACCACGCTTATTTGGTAAGTTTTGTGTGTACTAATTTAAACATGCAATATTTCTTACAGGCTCTAAATAAAGATAATTCAACTTAATTAATTGGTAAAATTATTTTAGAGAATTCCATAACTTTCTCTCAGCCAAATGTGGATATATTCTCCGACGATAATATTTTTCCGAATAAAAATATCCAGACTGATTTTGGTCAATTTCAGTCAGAGTCTCTTTCAAATACAATAAAAGATTGTTATAATAATTATAATATTAATAAAAGGTTACAACATGCAATGGAAACGTTTAAAAAAACTAAAAATATTAGAAACAAAAATAATGTAGAAAAATGCAGTACAATAGAGGATTTTTTGGTTTACAAGAGTGATGATGCAATTTTTAATCAAGATAAAAATATTTGGATTAAGGGAGATAGTGATTCCATACCTGAACTATCATATAATAATAGTGAAATAAACACAGGTGGAATCCTATTTCACAATAGAAGTATTTCACTAGAAAACACAAAAAAAGAATATACACAAAATTGTAAAAATAACATGAATTTGAGTGACGCATACAAAATCAACAATAATTTTTATGTTTATCATAATTGGTGTTCTATGATGTTTATTAACGGAATAACAAAGTCAAAATCATTTTTTGCGACAAAAAGTGTAAAGGGTGATTTAAATCATAATATTTCGAGTCGCCATATATTAAGTGGTAAGTAATTTACCAATAATAATTAAAAATATCGTACCGATATAAAATGTCTATGTCCAAGGTTTCATCAAAGAAATAATTTTTCGTGTCGGTTCATTATTTTTAAACAAGCGGAAATGTTATACTCAGTGTTGCCAGGTTAAAAGTAAAAAAATCACCAAATGCTGCAAAAATTCATCAGATTTAAAAACTGACAAATGGGTCGTTAAATGATAGTAAATCTTATTAATAACGTTTATCGTTTAGCGTTTGGCTTGGGTAATAGCTATTTTCAATACCAATACCAAAAAGCTTTTATCTACTCCTCTATTGACGACCTGTGAATTTATGGCGTTTTAGTCACGGGCTAAATTTAGCAACAGTGCCTTTTGGACTTTTTGCCACAAGTAAGCTTAGTTATAAATTGGAAAAAAGTGAGGTTAAATCCGGGTGACAGTTGACAGAATTCAAATTTAAAACAAATAAAATTGGCTTTAAATTCTGTTTTGTGTTCATCGTAGATAAATTATAGTATGCAACTGGTTTATAACCTTTTTAGACACTCGTTTTTATTAAACTCTCGCTCGCAAGCTTCGCTCGTGCTTAATTAAACTAAAATGGCGTTTATAAAACTTGACACATAAATATAAAAAAATAGTATATGTATATAAACCCATCTTAAACTAGGTACCTTACTAGTATCCCAACTTCTACTTATATATATATATATATATATACATTAGGGTGTCCCTTATTTTTATTTTTTTTACGCATACCCTCTAATTATATTTATTACTCATAAGAAAAAAATGAACCTACACCTCGCCAAAGTTTTTTGTTTTGAATGCGTTCCACCAACTTCAAATACCGACAGACAGCTGTTTCGACCTTTATTGGGTCTCATCAGTGTCGGGCAACTTGGTGTAGTGGAACACAATCAAAACAAATTACTCCCTAAGCTTATATGCTCGGTTGTTAAGTCAACAGAGGCGAGATGTAAGAACATCAGGTGATCCACACCGTCAAACGACGTGGCCTTTGCCGCAATCGGTACATACTATGCAACCGGGACTGCACACAGCAATTGTATCACAGATACTAATATGGCCTAAAGGAATCTAGAATTAACCCAACCGGGCTAAACATTAAGGTAAACATTCAATTTTCTTAGTTTCTTTAAGAAACTTTCTTGACCCATCCCTGGTAATATTCATAAGGAAAAAATGAACCTACACCTCGCCAAAGTTTTTTGTTTTGAATGCGTTCCACCAACTTCAAATACCGACAGACAGCTGTTTCGACCTTTATTGGGTCTCATCAGTGTCGGGCAACTTGGTGTAGTGGAACACAATCAAAACAAATTACTCCCTAAGCTTATATGCTCGGTTGTTAAGTCAATAGAGGCGAGATGTAAGAACATCAGGTGATCCACACCGTCAAACGACGTGGCCTTTGCCGCAATCGGTACATACTATGCAACCGGGACTGCACACAGCAATTGGATCACCTGATGTTCTTACATCTCGCCTCTGTTGACTTAACAACCGAGCATATAAGCTTAGGGAGTAATTTGTTTTGATTGTGTTCCACTACACCAAGTTGCCCGACACTGATGAGACCCAATATAGGTCGAAACAGCTGTCTGTCGGTATTTGAAGTTGGTGGAACGCATTCAAAACAAAAAACTTTGGCGAGGTGTAGGTTCATTTTTTTCTTATGAATATTATCAGGGATGGGTCAAGAAAGTTTCTTAAAGAAACTAAGAAAATTGAATGTTTATATTTATTACGTGTTTATATACTCCCAGTAAAAATTTCAGCTCATTCTATAAACGGGAACCCGTGCCGACTTGCATCTGAACCCTCCGTTAGCCAACGTTAGGCGCGCGGTATTTTGTAACACGGTTGGTCGCGAGGTCTTCGATCGTAAGTCATTTTGTGTTTGTTATTATATGACGAAAACTATGAAATTGATAAACTTAATGGGATAACTCTAAATAACTAAAAGAGTCTATTGTGAGAGATGACTACCGAAAACTTATTGAACTGTCTGAAATATTTTTGGGAGGATATCAAGAAAAGAAATGCTTATAAAAAGCTGAAATTTCATATAACAGTATATTTTAGCAATACTAATTAGTATATTAATATATTTAAGGGATAAAATCAACTAAATTAGTGAAACAAATGATAGAAACAAAAGCAATAATATTAATTAGTAATCATATTTAATAAAATCATTAGAAAAATACAGTCATGAAGTATATCTTCTTTTTAAAGTGTACAAGTCGGCACGGGTTCCCGTTTATAGAATGAGCTGAAATTTTTACTGGGAGTATATAAACCAGTAATAAATATAATTAGAGGGTATGCGTAAAAAAAATAAAAATAAGGGACACCCTAATATACATATATATATACATGCGATGCACTTATCGAAATCATTAGTTAGCATTTTATTGTTATAAACTAACATTCTTTTACCGCCTTACGTAAGTAGGCTACTTCCAACTATTATTACTGAATAAGCAAATATACTTATGATGTGTCACAACGAATTATCGATATAGAAATAAAGTTGATAGTGTACAACAACGACGTGCTTAATTTTCAACACCCCAATACATCAGGCATTACATGGCGATCCTGCCAGGATTTCAACACCCCAATACATCAGGCGTTACATGGCGATCCTGCCATTTGTGACTGCGTACCAGAAGACTCCAGGATTAAAATAAATGTAAAAGTGACACCCCATCCAAGTGCCTAAAAACAAAATGGGTAAAACGAATTCAAAACACAGCGAAGTTACTGATACCGGAGTCGTAAACTCTAACTTTATAGTTGAGGAGGACTCAATTAAAGTGCCAAGTGATATCCGTGTTTTGTTGTATATCATTACTTTCGGACTTTTGTTACTTTTAGTATTAAAAATACAAAAAGCATATCGAAGAGGAATAAAGAAAAACCTATCTCGTAGTATGGTTCTCAGATCGCAGGCTGGTGACGTTTAAAGTTAAGTGCCCCAAATAAAGATGCGAGAATGCCAAAAGTACTGGACTACCATCTAGTGTAAATCCAAAACCCACTGAATGATAGCTGTTAGTGTCAACCCTATGGATATGGACAACGTTTGGTATGAAGATATCCTTCCTTCGTAGCGCATCTCTATAGAAGCCTCTCCCAACAAACTGCTGCTCCAAAGGACCAGAAATACCCTTCTCGTCGGATGCAAGTTACGTTATTGGGTGATCAAGATACGTGCTATTACAGTTAAACAGTTTAATAACCTACCGGAAAAACTTTAATTAGGGATTTTAACCATACGTGTAGTTCTAAAGTAGACCAAGTCATAGATAAAATTGTCAAAAATATATTTTTATTATGTCATAATATGGTTAATTTTAAATTATTATATTAGTTAACGACTTTTATGTCTGCCGACTGGGAACGGACCTTTGCTCACCTTGTCGAAATTAAAGAATTAATAATAAAAGAGTCAAAAAGGGTTTTAAAAACAAAATTGCCAAAAGCGGAGAAGGTTAAAAACGAAGTTAGGGATAATCTATTACATTTTTATAACAAATTTATAAGCATAATAAATCAATTTTATCTAACCTTAGACGAAACAAAAAGACACCTAATTAAAAAGCTTTTTGCGACAGTTAGAGCATATCAAGTTTTAGGGGTAGATTATAAAATTCCTAGCTCGTGTCTTGAATGTATTAACCCTAATATTAAAGACGAGATAGTTGACATTGACATTGACGACGAAGACGACGACGCCGAGCAGGACCTAGAACTAAAGGATAATTCAGAAAATAAATTATCAAATATAGACAACAAAACAGAAGCACTCGCAATGGCTATGACAAAACTAGAATTTTTTAATCTAGCAAGTAGAATTTTACCAAGCGAATTTGACGGTTGCCCTGACAAATTACAGTCATTTTTGGATGCAGTAGACTTGCTAGAAACAAATGTTGAAGGGCACGAGGAAAATGTTGTCGCCTTTGTCAAAACCAAACTCAATGGCAAAGCCCGAGACCTAATCTGCGATAATGACAAACTACAGGAGATTAAACTAAAAATTAAAAAAGGAATAAAAACAGAAAACTCCCACTCAGTGACTGCGAAACTCTCAAACCTAAAACAAGAAGAAAAAGAAAACTCAGAGTATGCAAAAGAAATTGAAGCGCTAGCATGTAGCCTAAAGAAAGCTTACATAAGTGAGGGAGTTCCAGAAACTGTAGCTGAGGCGTATACTACCAACACAGCGGTTAAAACATTGGTCTCCAACTCAAGCTCTGAAAAAGTGAAACTTATTATGGAGGCTGACAGTTTTTCTACTACACAAGACGTTTTAACAAAGTTGGTTAGCATCAGTTCTGATAGAAGCGCCACTGTACTCTTTGCAGAACGGCAAAGAGGACGTGGATTCCAAGATAGAGGACATTCCCACAGGAGAGGGCAGTATAAAAACTACCGATCTCAGCAAAATTCGCATTACCGGAACTTTCGAGGTAACAGTCAAAATAGGTTTTTCGACGTAAGAAGCAGGCCAAGTCGAGGACATTTTCGAGGAAGGAACAGAAACGACAGATTCGTAAGAGTATATGAGGCGGAAACGACGCAGGAAAACCGCATGGATTCCCAACTGGGTCCTGTGGGGGAATCCTAAGAATATTTAACATGGACCTTTCTCTTTCGAATTTTGTAACTTTTAAGACCCAAATGACAAACAACGAGACAGTTACTCTGTTGGTAGACACAGGCGCTGATATTTCACTATTTAAAAAGAAAAAAATTACCCGGGAACAACTAGTCAACAGATCAGAAGCGAGCAGAATTAAAGGCATTACAGACGGATTAACGAACTCCATAGGGACCACAAAAACTTATATATGGGGTATTCCATACCAAATCGACCACTTTTGAACCCGCCCCCTTTAGATTTTGCTGAAACTTTTCCATCCTTTTCTACCCTTTCAAAAATATTTTTGAGAATTTTTTCAAATTTTTTTGTCCAACCTCAAAGAAGTTATGAATTTAAAAAAAAATGGCTTTTTTATTTTCAAATAGCCATAACTTTTTTAGAAATTGACTTTTGGGTACCTTTTTTTTTAAAAAAATTTTGTGTTTGAATGAACTTTTCGAAAAAATACACGAAAAAAATTTAACATGATCAATTATATAAAATAATCGTTTTGTTTTGAGTAAAATCGTCATTTTTTCAAAGTTCGCCATTTTTTTTTTTGTTTTTTTTTCTCAAAAAAAACTTCAATTAATTTGACAACTATTCCCGCTAATCCAGGAGTGGGCCGATTTTTTTTTATTTATTTAAAAATTATTGTCAAATTTTCAAAAATGGAAAAAAAAAATTTCCGTAAACTTTATTTCTATCATAAAATAAATATAATTTAACGATTTTATGATATAATATTCTCAATTTATAGGCTTAATTTACGAATATAATGACTAAGTTTAATGATTAATACAGTTAATATCCAATGATTTCACAAAAACAATACAAAACATTATTTATTAATTTTCTCTCTGGCGTTTCAATATTTTACAAATTCTGTGCTCATTAGAGTTTGAAAATTTTTTAACATACAAACAACCATTTTTGTCCGGAATTATGCAATGTAGTTGTTGAGTTCCTACAATTGGTTTCGTTTTCAAAAATCTGTCATTTAAATCAGTTAATGCTGTATTATAATCTTCTTCTGGAGAAAACTTAACTATGATATTTGGTAAGTTATTCGGATTAGAAGCCCATTCAAAAAATTCTATCGGTGTTGTTATTTGTTTATCAACTGCAAGTTGGAGACTTGCTCTTGCTGCGTGTCGTTTGATGATGCCACCAATTCCATCACACGGACCTTTGCCATGGGCAGTCGCAGAAAAATGCCATTCAGCAGGAATATAAAAATCATCTTCATGATAATATAGATTTACAAAATTTTTAAAGTTTTTAAACTGTTGAGGAGCCCCATCAGAAAAATAATAAATCTTCTTACAGCGTTCAGGAAGACTTTTTACATAATCAGTTATTAATTTGATGAAAACATGAACAGCAACGGCATCGTGATTATTACAGTCTGAAATAATTACTAAACTTTTGTGTTCAAGTTCATCATTTACTTTGTAATAAATAACCACCGGAAAAACTGTTGCCTGGTTATTATTCCAGTGAAAACCAGATGCTGCATTTTGTACTACGAACGCATAATTCTCTGCAAAATCACAAATAATGACAAATTCATTTGGTTTCAGTGTTTCTTTCAAGGTTTTCAAAAATTTGGCTTGTTCTTTAGCAACAAATGAGTGAGGTAAAAGTGAGGTTTTGATATCCAATATTATACGTAATATTCTCGATCTCCTGATTCTCAAAACATGTTAGTAGAATGTTACTCAACTCATCTACCCCTGGACAGTTGTTACATCCACCCAAATAACATTGCACTGATGGAGTCTCACAAATTATCATGTCCAAACAATCACTATAGTGTTTCATGGGCTTTCCTGTATTTATTGTTAAAGAATGAAGATTTGCACCTAAAAGAAAAATTATTAAATATACAGAAAATTCACACACTTATAATTATTAATTAATTTGATAATTACCAAGCATCATCAACTTAAAGTTTTGATGGATCGTACATACACAGATGGTGTGTGTTCCACCTGCTCCTGCTAACACACAATGTTTCGGTCGTAAAGAAGCGAATTTAGAAAATCCAATTTTCTCTGTTGGGTTTATTTCACGGAAACATTGGTATAGTTCTTTTAAGATTACCATCATTATTTCGAACTTTTTTTAAGCTGTCAGATATCTGATTTATTTTATTATTTAAAAATTGATAATCATTCAATTTTTTTAAAGGAATCGGCGATTGATTCAACAGTCGCAATACATCGTTTATAACGGGTAATTGAGTTGCAGCGCTAACTTGGGATGCCGAGCTTGATTGATCGCTATTAAACGACCAGGAACCTTAAAAAAACAATGAAATATGTACATGTACTGCAGTAAATTCAAATCAAAACACCGTACACGTCATCGATTAACCCAAAATTTTGAGCACTGGTACCAACACTAAATGTATAAATCGAAGTCTGTAATTGAATATTTAAATGCATTTTAAACATCTTCAGTTGGCAGCACTTGCAACGTTGTCATGTTTGGATTCAAATTTTTCATATTTAAATGACAGATAAAAAAGAATTTGACGTTTTAAAATTTCGAAGCTGTCAGTTGTGTTTTTGAGTATTTCGTGTATAATTTCGTTTATTTTGTTTGTTGTTTGTGTTATTTTATATAGATTAAGTGTTCATTGCTGTTTTTGTGTTTGTTAAATTTTGTTTTTTTTGTTTTTTCTATATTTAAAATGCCTAAGCATTTAAATAGTAGGAGTCAAGAGTTAGTGTCATCCTTAATACGCTATTTTAAGGCAGAACGGGATAATAATGAACCTTTGTTACCCTTAACAGCAGTTAGAGAGGTAAATAGAATTATTATTAATTTTATAGGGTGTATCTGAGAATCTGAGTTTATGTCTAGCTTTCCTTGAGGTCTTACCATTAGAACGAGCCACCAGATACATAAAATAAGAATATATAGAGACTGACTTTAGATGGCAAAATTTCTGGGTTTTATAGCTGAAAATGTCTTTAAAAATGGCTAAAAACATACTTTTGGGGGTGCATCATATAGGTATGTTATAATAACTCTAACTTTTGACATTTAATAAAACACGCCATCTATCGCCCTGAAGTTGCACTACCACTTTCCCTTGATGCAATGATTTTAGCATCACATTGACAACCGTGCCCGATCAGCTGATTGATGACGTGTACGTCTTTTAGATTTAAATTTACTATATGTATGTATGGAATGTAATGTATGAATAATTGTTTTAATTGTAGGGGTTCGTTTATGGGAAGAATTAATTGCTCCTTGGTTAAACTTTTCTTACTATTTATTTTAAATATGTTACAAACGCCATTTTTACAACAATAATGAATTTATGCTTTATGTCAGCACAAGAACTTAAACTACTGTCAACATTAACAATAATACTGAACATTCCGCCCACCTTGAAAGGTAATCTTTAAGATAAACTTTCATATAAAACAAAATTTTGCAACAATAACTTAAATTTGAATCTAATCACTATCACTATTGTTTATTGGTAGTGGACAAATCTTACTGAACGCTCTCTTGATTTCACCTTTTTGTGTACGAAGCGTCGCTACTCTGGAGATGCCATCGGTACCAGGATGAAGATGAATAATTCGTCCAAGAGACCACCTTTGTGGTGTCAAATTATCTTCTTTAATGAGCACAATGTCTCCAATTTTGAGACTTCCTTGAGACTTGAACCATTTCGTACGTTGCTGCAACTCACTCACATATTCCAATGACCATCGGGACCAAAATCTTTGATGCATCTGTTGCACTTGTTGAAAGTGTGACAGTCGATTTTGAGGAATTTCCAACATATTTGGATCAGCAATTGATGTAAATTCTCTTCCAATAAGAAAATGAGCTGGGGTAAGTGGGTTTAGATCGGAGGGATCGGAAGATAAAGGTGATATGGGACGTGAATTTAGAGTACTTTCGATTTGAGTCAATAACGTATTGAATTGTTCAAAGGTCAAAATCTCGTTACCAATGACTCTCTTTAAATGAAATTTCATAGACCTAACTCCGGCCTCCCAGAGTCCCCCAAAATGAGGAGCATAAACTGGTATAAATGACCATTTAATACCAAACTTTTCAATTTCTGTTTTGATATGATTCTTGTCATTTTTAAGAAATTGAACAAGATTTTTTAATTCATGATTTGTCCCTACAAAATTCGTACCGTTATCCGACCAAATTTGAAAGGGTTTTCCGCGTCGCGCTACAAATCTACGTAAAGCTGCTAGGAATGACTCTGATGATAAATCAGTTACAAGTTCAAGATGAACAGCCTTGACAGCAAAACAAACAAATACACTCACGTACGTCTTAAATGTTTTACAACCGCGACCTCGCTTGTCTTTCAAAACGAATGGGCCTGCGTAATCAACCCCTGTTACATAAAATGGTGGCGATGGTTTTACACGTTCGGCAGGTAACGATCCCATTTTTGGTTGTATTAAAGTCGGTTTACACCGAAAACAAGTGACACATTTGTGAACTATCTTTCGAGCTAAATTTCTTCCGTTTAGAGGCCAATATGTGTTTCTTATCGACGCTAACAAATGTTGTGGCCCTGCATGCAACAACCTTTTATGTTCTCGCTCGAATAACCGTGACGTAAACCCGTGATTACCTAGTAATACAGGAAATTTCTTGTCATGTGAAAAGTTAGAATTGGACAAACGACCACCAACCCTAATAATACTCTCATCATCGATAAATGGATTTAATTTTGCCAAATGACGTGCCAAAGTGTCATTGGACTCGTTCTTCAAAATAAGAATTTCTGTTGCGAATAACTCCTGTTGTACAAATTTTATAAGTACCTTTGTGGCTTGATTAATCTCTTGAAATGTCAGACATCCTGATAAAAGCGATTGATTTGCCCCTTTTGCACGACAATTTGCCTTGAACCTAAGCCAATAGGCCAATATACGTTCGGTATGAGTTAAATCAGAAAATTCATTGAACCACGGATGTTTTACAACGGCCATTTTCACTCGCACTTCAGGAAGACGTGAACACGTAACTGAAAGTTGTGGCCAATTTTCTTCAGAACCCTGCAACCATTCGGGTCCATTCCAATACATTTCAAGACGACATAAAGTTTGTGGATCAACACCTCGCGATATATAGTCTGCTGGATTATCCGAAGTGGGTACATGACGCCACTCATTATCCTGAGTTTTTTCTTGAATACGTGCTACTCGATGTGATACAAATACGTTTAACAAACTTGGTGAAGTTAGAATCCATCCCAAAACGATAGATGAATCTGACCAATAACATGTTTTTGAAATATTTATGTTTATAGACGATTTAACCTTTTCAACAAGTTGGACTAGAAGTACTGCAGCTACTAGCTCCAGTCTAGGGATTGTTTGTTCCTTTGACGGTGCAACCTTTGATTTTGCAGTTACTAAACGAATTGTCGATACCTGATTTTCATCAACTGACTTTAAATAAACACAAGCTCCATATGCACGTGTGGACGCATCTGCAAATCCATGAATTTCTGTATATACAGGATTTGAACAACAGACCTTTCTTGGTATTTTGATTTGATTTAAATATGATAAGTCATTCCGAAAACTTGACCATTTGTGTTGAAGAGAAAATGGTAGTTGATCATCCCATGTTAACTTAGCAAACCACAATTCCTGCATAAACATTTTTGCTGATATTATACAAGGACTTAATATACCTAGGGGATCAAACACTTGTGCGATCTCTGAAAGAACCGATCTCTTTGAAGATTTATTTCCTGTATAATTACCAAGTTTAAAATAATAACAATCAGTTCTTGAGTTCCACATGAACCCTAGAGTTTTAGTATGTTCGTTTGACCCAAAATCAATTTGACTATTACCTAATTTGCCTGTGATTCCACATAAAATTTGTTCATTATTTGACACCCATTTTCTGAGTTTAAAACCTGCCTTCAACAATTGATCTGAAACACCTGTTACCAATGAGACTACTTCTTGTATAGAATTTCCGCAAGTCAACATATCATCGACATAGAAATGATTGTTGATGACATTCGCGATAATTGGCAACTCTGTTTGACAGTCAATGCCTACCTGATAAAAACACCTTATTGCAAGATATGGTGCAGAAGCCGTTCCATACGTAATTGTATTAAGTTCAAATATGTCAATCGGTTTATTAGGTTCGTCCCTCCAAACAATTCTTTGAAGCGTTCTCTGATTTTCATCTACCAAACACATACGATACATTTTCTCCACATCAGCAACCACCGCGTATTCATACCCACGAAATCGAATTAAAGCGGTTATTAAGTCAGGTTGTATGGTTGGACCAACCATTTGAATATCGTTAAATGAAACCCCAGATGTTGTAGAACAAGACGCATCAAAAACAACTCTTAATTTTGTGGTGGAATTATCCTCTTTTACGACTCCATGATGCGGCATGTAATACTGAATTTGAGTGCATGAATTATTTTGTGAAACCTTTGACATATGACCCATTGCGATGTATTCGTTTATAAATTTAACATATTCGTGTTTAAATGTTTCGTTTCGTTGAAATTTGCGTTCTAAATTTAAAAACCGACGATGAGCAATGTCAAACGAATCTCCTAACTCACTTTGATTGAGCTTTAATGGAATTTTTACTACGAAACGCCCTTCTTCATTACGAAAGGTCGTAGTTACAAAATATAATTCACAACGTTGTTCCTCACGCGACAACGGTCTTACCTTTGGAATTTCCTCTAGTTCCCAAAACCTAGTAAACTGCTTTTCCAGCTCAACTCCTTTCGAAAAGTTGCAACGAACGATTTTCGCTGACTCGTGCGGTATTGGGCCTGAGACTACCCACCCGAATTTAGTTTCTACGAGTGCTGGACCTTTTTTGTTTAATTTAACCTGATTTCCAATAAAAATATCCCACGCATGATCACAACCAATAAGAATGTCTATCCTATTTGGAACGTCAAATTGATCATCAGCAAGACAAATATTATTCGGTAATTTTAAATTATCGATATTAACCTTAATTGCCGGCAAATCACTTGTTATTTGCGGCACTACATAGCATGAAACTTGACGTTGAAAAATATTATCTCGCGATGTGATATTAATAGAAGTTATTGCCTTGATGGTAGAAACCACGTCACCAATGCCTGCAATCTTAATATGAACTTGCGACTTTACAGCGTTCAATTTATCTGCGAGTGATTCAGTTATGAAACTGGACTCAGAACCACTATCAATAAGTACACGAGCCAACCTTGATTGACCTGTAGGACCTTTTGCAAACACTTGTGCTGTCGACAAAAGAACCACAGAATTATTGACAATTTTTGATGTACAACTGTTAACTGTTAAATCATTTTTTGTACTTGAAGATGCGTTTGTTTCAATTATCTCCTGTTTAAATATGTGTAAAATAGAATTATGTTTACCATTGCAATGCTTACACGAACGGGCCTTGCAATCCTTCACAAAATGTCCACTGCGCAGACAATTCAAACACACCTTACACCTCTTAGCTTCGATAAGTTTTTCGTTCACGTTAAGTTTAGTAAAATTTGGACAATTATAGAAGAAATGATCAAGTTTGCAACTGGGGCAAACTGTTTTCGACATAACAAATGCCTTTGACCTTGGCTCACAACGATTAAATTTATTTGGCTTATGAGTTTTATCGGTTTCAATAGATTCTAAAATGTCCGCTCGATTTCGAAGAAAATCAAATAAATCAGATAAATTAATCTTATTGTCTGTATTTTTGAACTGTTCCCACTCACGAAGTGTGATCTCATCGAGTCTCGTTGTGACCAAATAAATCACCAAAGTATCCCACGAATCCGTAGCTTCACCCAATACTTCTAAAGCCCTTAAATGCTTAGAAACGTCATCAATCATTTTTCTCAACAATTTTGCTGATTCAACGTGAATTTTGTCTAAATTAAATAATGATTTAACGTGACTTTGAATAAGAATCCTCGAATTGTTAAACCTATCTGAAATTAAATCCCAAGCTACAGAATAATTCGCCTGTGAAAACTGTAGATTGCTGATTACCTGAGCCGCACTACCCTTAAGAGACGAGCGAAGGTATTGGTACTTTTGAATAATTGGTACCGCTGGATTTTTGTGTATAACAGAGTTAAAAACATCTCTAAATTCGAGCCAATTATTGACATCACCATCAAAATGTGGTAGCTCCATTGTAGGAAGCTTGACGTTTGGCAAAGTATACGTATTGTTTGCATTTGTCCACGGTACATCGAGAACCGGCAACTGTTCAATTTGTTTATTTATTGCCAGTAGATTTTTCGCACGAGCACTAACCTCGAAAAATCCCTTTTCAAAATCTTCTCTTTGTTTTAATTGCACGTTTAATTCAGATTCATCTACGATCGCGTTTTCTATTTTAACCTGAATCTCTTCAAAATTATCGATAATTAACTGAAATCGAGATAAATGTTGCTCAATTTCTTCCAAAATAACCAAATCGTCTAATTTACCCATGGGGTATTTTGTATATAAATCATTTAAAAAATTTGTGAAAATTGTTATCTTGCTTTTTAGCACCGCACGTGCCTTTGTATTCGAATCCATAATAACGAGACTTGTGACCGAGTGTCACCAAAAAACAAATAAATAAATCGAAAATACACTTATCGTAAGGAATGAGTAGTGACAAGAACTCTTGTTGTGGCTGGACTGCTACTTGGAGGGGCTCCGAGTGAGGCTTCCGACGCTTGCCTGTGTCCGCAACACGATGAGTGGCTCCGATTGAACCTGTCCCGACGAATTCGGGATAACCTTCACTTTCGCTGCAACTGTGACCAGGAAGGGCTCCAAGTGAGGCTTCCAACGCTGGCTTTGGTCATCAAAAAATAACTTCTTGTTACCAGAATGGCTGCTTCTTCGTTGATTTTTTAGATTAGTTTTTTCCAATTCCGCACATCCCATCCGGTTCGAAGGACCATGTTTTAATTGTAGGGGTTCGTTTATGGGAAGAATTAATTGCTCCTTGGTTAAACTTTTCTTACTATTTATTTTAAATATGTTACAAACGCCATTTTTACAACAATAATGAATTTATGCTTTATGTCAGCACAAGAACTTAAACTACTGTCAACATTAACAATAATACTGAACAATAATTTTAAAAAACTTACGGAATGATAAGGATAACGGGAGATCCGTGGTAGTTGTGTTACTATCACTGTCAGCACCATCATTGTTCTCATTGTTGTCACTAGAATCATCTTCATGATCACTTGCATCAACATTAGGATCATCACTAGAATTTGTTTGTTCCTTTACTAATTTTAAAGCTTCTTTTCGACACGAACTGCATAACAAATAATTTCCACCTAATCCTAACGTTACTTTCATAATGTCAGTTGCTGGACGTAAACCCATTTTTCTTGAATGTGATTCCAACTTAAATGGATTACAACATCGATCAAATTGCTTCATTGATGCCATAATGTCTTCATAAAATTCTTCCAATCAATTTAGATTAATAGAATAAAACAATTAGCTTTTCAAATAACACCAAATCAAAATAGTCTTCATAAACTATAATATTTAGCAAATGTAATATCAACAAGCTTTCGCTAGACACTTGATCGCACAAAAGATTAACAGCAATTTACAGGTTATGTTTTAGACAGTATGAAAAACCCGTATTCATAAATCAATACACACTAGCGTATAGTTTCTAGTATACTGACTATAGGTAAGTCTATAATTGTCCTACCCTAGTTTATCGATAGGTTAAAATTTGAATCTTGGTGATTATATTCGTAAATTAAATCTATAAATTAAGAATATTATATCATAAAATCGTTAAATTATATTTATTTTATGATAAAAATAAAATTTACGGAAATAGTATATTGTGCAACAAGTAAAGAAAATAGTCGATTATAAATGAGCAATCTTTTGGCTCGCGAGCGTAGCGAGCGAGGAAAGAATGCGAGTTTATAATCGACTATTCTTTACGAGTTGCACATATGATTTTGTCCCACAATCAAATAAAAAATTAAATAAAAATGATGACTTTTGTAAGAATGATTAGCTGTCAAAAGTGTTTTGGTTTTTAAGGTTAAGTTTTTTAACATTGTTTTTTGGGATTATTTCCCTTTAAAATTTAATTCCAAAAAGACATTATGCACCCAAATCACTAAAATTATGATTGAATAGTGAAAATAATGCAATTGGGTATCTATTTATTAAAGTTTAACTTTTCTTACATTGTTTTATATGTTTTTTGGGTCAATAATATTAAAAATTATTGTCTTCTTCTTCTTTTTCTTTGTTCCACTAGTGGTACAATATTTTCTTTGTTTAACTAGTTTAACAAAAGCTTACTTTGTCAATTGTTTTTAACGTATAATATTTTTTTTCCATTTTTGAAAATTCGACAATTTTTTTTTAAATAAATAAAAAAAATACAAAAAAAAATCGGCCCACTCCGGGATTAGCGGGGATAGTTGTCAAATTAATTGAAGTTTTTTTTGAGAAAAAAAAAACAAAAAAAAAATGGCGAACTTCGAAAAAATGACGATTTTACTAAAAAAAAACGATTATTTTATATAATTGATCATGTTAAATTTTTTTCGTGTATTTTTTCGTGTATTTTTTTGAAAAGTTCATTCAAAAACTAAAATTAAAAAAAAGGTACCCAAAAGTCAATTTCTAAAAAAGTTATGGCTATTTAAAAATAAAAAAGCCATTTTTTTTTAAATTCATAACTTTTTTGAGGTTGGACAAAAAAATTTGAAAAAATTTTCAAAAATGTTTTTCAAAGGGTAGAAAAGGATGGAAAAGTTTTAGCAAAATCTAAAGGAGTCTGGTTCAAAAGTGGTCGATTTGGTATGAAATACCCCATATATATCGGTAACTACACGGTAAAACATCAATTTCATATAGTCAGCAATGATTTTCCTATACCCTCTGATGGAATTATTGGAAGAGATTTTATTACAAGATACCAATGTCAGCTAGACTACCTTAACTGGGTTATGACAATAAGAACAATAAACAAAAACATATTCTTACCAATTTATAACAGCCCAGACGAGAATACGCTGGTGATCCCACCGCGCTGCGAAGTGATAAGGAAGCTAAACGACGCTAAGTATCTAAAAGAAGACGCAGTGGTCCACAATGAAGAACTAAGCCCTGGTGTTTTTTTAGCTAGTACTATCATTAGTACAAGCAGCCCATTTATCAAAGTCTTAAATACAACATCCGAAAGAGTTACAATCAAAAACTTTAAAATAAAAACGAGCAACGTCAGTGATTACGAAATTTACCACACAGAAAACTACAAAGATAATAGAGATAAGGAACTCCTACAGGAATTAAATAGTGACATCCCGAAACTTGCCAAAGATAACACGATAGCGTTATGTAAAGAATTCACAGATATTTTTGGTCTGAGTACAGATAAACTGACCTACAATAATTTTTATGGACAAAAAATTAAACTAACGGACCAGTCACCGGTTTACATAAAAAATTACAGAACCCCACACGCACAAATATCAGAAATCGACTTACAAAAAAATGATAGACGATTCCATAATAGAGCCATCAACTGCTGCATATAACAGTCCAATTTTGCTTGTCCCGAAAAAATCGAACACGGCTGATAAAAAATGGAGGTTAGTCGTAGATTACAGACAGTTAAATAAAAAACTTGTAGCAGACAAGTTTCCACTACCAAGAATTGACGACATTCTGGATCAACTTGGTAGAGCAAAATGGTTCTCAACGTTGGATCTTAAGTGAGGCTTCCATCAAATCCCGCTAGAAACAAACTCACGAGATGTGACAACGTTTAGTACGAACACCGGTTCCTACAGGTTTACCCGATTACCATTCGGTTTAAAAATAAGCCCAAATAGCTTTCAACGCATGATGAGCATAGCATTCTCAGGAGTTACTCCCGAAAAAGCCTTTTTGTACATGGATGACCTTATAGTAATTGGATGTTCCAAAAATCACCATCTACAAAACCTCAGAAAAGTCTTCGAAACCTGCCGGAAATTCAATCTTAAACTAAATCCTAAAAAATGCAAATTCTTTCAAAATAATGTCACTTTCCTAGGTCATAAAATAACAAACAAAGGAATTCTCCCTGACGATACAAAGTTTTTCGTAATAAACAATTACCAAACACCGGAAAATGCCGACGCGGTCAAAAGATTCGTCGCCTTCTGTAACTATTATCGCCGCTTTATACAAAACTTTGCAGAAATTGCAAAGCCACTTAAAAAATTAACAAAAAAGGGTTCAGAATTTATATGGTCAAAAGAATGCCAAAACTCGTTTGAACACCTTAAAAAGTCACTCACGAAACCTAATTTATTACAATATCCCGATTTTAATAAACAGTTTATCTTAACAACAGATGCGTCGAAAGAAGCATGCGGAGCAATTCTGTCGCAAGAATTCGACGGCATTGAATTACCTATTGCTTATGCATCAAAAGGATTTACCAAAGGAGAGATTAACAAAGCAACAATAGAAAAGGAGTTAGCGGCAATACATTGGGCAATCAAGCATTTCAGACCGTACTAATATGGGAAATTTTTTTAGTAAAATCCGATCACAAGCCGTTGATATATTTATTTTCTATGAAAAATCCATCCTCAAAATTAACTAGAATGAGGTTAGATTTGGAGGAATATGATTTTAGTATTGAATATATCAAAGGAAAAGATAATGTCGGAGCAGATGCTTTATCTCGTTCAAGAACTACAAGAAATTCCTTCCAAACCAACACAAGTACTAGCTAGAACGCGATCTAAGACAAAAGAAGAGCAACAACAAGTACCCACTAACACAAGCCTATAAGCAGAAGATTTCGTCCTAAAGCCCAAAGTGTACGAAACCATTGAAAACTGCAGCCTTCTCAAATCACCAACATTACATTTTGAAATAAGACCACATCACCTCAGGTTAATGGTATAGACAATGAAAACAATCATCGATGATTTTAAAATATTAATCACTAACAGCACCATTTCTTTCGAGAAATTGATGTTTCAGCTTGAAAAATTGGCTAGTGATAATAAATTAAAAAGTTTAAAATTGAAAATAACGGATCCAATATTTAAAATGTGCACAGTAAACAAATTTAAAGAAATAGGGCAGAGTAACTTAAATAAATTAAGAATAATACTATACGAGGAACCAAAATTAATTACTAACAATGAAAGAAAACTACAAATATTACGGCAGTACCACGACGAACCTCTTACAGGAGGGCATCGCGGCCAAAAAAGACTACTGAAAATGGTAAGAACACAATACCGCTGGAAAGGCATGTCCCGAGACGTGGCTAATTACATTAAAACTTGCAAGAAATGCCAACTTAACAAAAGCAAAGTAACACACGTAGAGCCACTACTAGTCACCACTCCAACACCGCAAAAGCCATTCGATATAACTTGCATCGACACAATTGGTCCATTCCAAAGGACAGCACATAACAACGCCTATGCAGTGACTATCCAATGCGAACTGACAAAATATGTTGTGATTATACCAGTCCCAAACAAAGAAGCTATTACAGTTGCGAGAGCAATTGTTAACGACTTTATTTTAAAATACGGTCTAATGAAAGAGATTAGGACGGATATGGGAACTGAGTATAAAAACGAAGTATTAGAAAAACTACTGCTACTTCTTAAAATCAACCACAAGTTTTCCACAGCATACCACAGCCAATCCATAGGCGGATGTGAAAGAAACCACAGAGTCTTGAACGATTACGTCAGGATGTACGATGCACACACTGACTGGGACGAGTGGGTTAGATACTATAGCTTTTGCTATAACACTACTCCCAGCGTCTACCACAACTATACGCCATTATAATTAGTTTTCGGTCGAAAAATAAATCTAAATGATGAACTGACTGACAAAATAGACCCTTTGTACAATATTGACGCATACTACCAAGAGGTTAGACATAGACTGCAGCTATCACACAAACGTGCCAGGGAATTTCTCCTAAAAGCCAAAGAAAAAAGGAAAGCTCTGTATGACCAAAAATCAAAACAATTAAAAATCCAACCCGGAGACTTAGTTATCTACTAATGAAAATAGAAATAAATTTGATCCTTGGTACAAAGGTCCTTTCTTAGTAGTCAGCTGCAACGGAGTTAATTGTACTCTAAAAAGTGAAAAAAACAATTTAGTGACAGTGCATAAAAATAGAGTACAACAATTTTATAAATAATAAAAATGTATACATATAGGTTTAGCGTAGACATGTCTAGATTAAAATAGACATGTCTAGATTAAAGTAGACATGTCTAGATTAAAGTAGACATGTCTAGATTAAAATATACTACGGCCGTTGACTGCTAGTTACTGCAGTAACTAGCAGTCAACGGCCGTAGTATATTTTAATCTCGCGAGGTATAGTTTTAATTAAATTGTAAAACACTTGTAACCTTAGATGTTAGGATAGGTCAGGTAATTCTATGACAATAACAATAGTGGGTAGAAATTGTAAAAGTAAGTTTAGTTATGTAGGCATGTTATGATATCCTATATAATAAAATACCGCCTGGTTGCATCTTACAAATTCAACTGGGTCGAATTTCAAAAAAATGAAGGAAACGTCAACGTATCATTTTGTTAACTTGCATTTTGAGTATTTTACCTTATAGATTTTAGGTATTTTATTATTAACGATATTAAATATAGAATGTTAGTTTATAACAATAAAATGCTAACTAATGATTTCGATAAGTGTAAGTCATTATTTAGCATGTCCCGGACATTCCTTTTTCAGGGGTCCGTGCCAGAATATAATGCATTCATCGAGATCTTTAGTCTTCTTGCTACGAACTAAGGAATATAATAGTAAACTCTTAAAATAATAGTGTACTTTAAAATTAGCATCTAGAATAATATAAAATTAAATGAAATTTTCATTTAATTTTATATTATTCTAGATTTAAATTTTCATTTAATTTTATATTATTCTAGATGCTAATTTTAAAGTACACTATTATTTTAAGAGTTTTACTATTATATTCCTTAGTTCGTAGCAAGAAGACTAAAGATCTCGATGAATGCATTATATTCTGGCACGGACCCCTGAAAAAGGAATGTCCGGGACATGCTAAATAATGACTTACACTTATCGAAATCATTAGTTAGCATTTTATTGTTATAAACTAACATTCTTTTACCGCCTTACGTAAGTAGGCTACTTCCAACTATTATTACTGAATAAGCAAATATACTTATGAT
Source organism: Brassicogethes aeneus (assembly GCA_921294245.1). NCBI lineage: Eukaryota > Metazoa > Arthropoda > Insecta > Coleoptera > Nitidulidae > Brassicogethes > Brassicogethes aeneus. The sequence goes on from OV121137.1 coordinate 7,364,483, forward strand.
GTGTCACAACGAATTATCGATATAGAAATAAAGTTGATAGTGTACAACAACGACGTGCTTAATTTTCAACACCCCAATACATCAGGCATTACAGAAGCCCGGTGCATTACATTGGCTAGTCGAAGCCCGGTAATGCGGAACGGGGCGGTTAACTGTTCGTTGGTGCATAAACAACAAGAGACACAGTCCGCTGTGTATCAGAAGCCCTGCGGTGTTGCCAATGTCTAAATTCCTAATTATAGGCATTTGATTTAAAATACCTAGACGATACTTAAACTTAACAATATTCTTAAATAATGACGTAGGTATACTTAAATATTTAATAATATTGTTGAATTATAATTATTTATATTATAATAATTTAAAAGTATTGTTGAATTTAGGTACCTATAGGTATAAACATTTCATTTATTTTGTTTATACATCATAATTTTGAAAAGGTTTAAATATCTTATACAGGGTGCTCCACAAGCTCTATGGCAAACTTTGTCAGATGATAGCTGGGTTAATTATAAAATTTTTTTCTTAAATGACATGGATGCGATTCGTTTTTGTTTAAAAGTTAAGCCTTTAAAAAATATATTTCCATATGTTAATAAAAAATATATAATATATATATAATTATTATAAGAATTATTGTTGAGGTTAGGTAATTTTGTGTAAAACTTAAATGGGAATCAAAACAAGTGAAACTGACTGAATATTTTTTTTCATAAATTATAAATACATCTGGTTTTTTTTTAATTATTAGATTTAAATACACCAAAAATTCTAAAAAATCTAAATAATGACGTATACTTTAATACACTGTCCGACAAAATTATCGCATAATAAATATAAAAAAATTAACTCTAAAACACCTTTACCAATCTTTATGAAATTTTGGATAAAAATACTTCAACTTATATCTCAATTTTCGTGTTAGAGGGATTTTCGAGAAAATATGTTTAAAGCCTTTTTATTTAATAATGAAAAAAAGTTCGAAATATAACTTTTAGGGAATTTTTTTAAATAAATAAAAAATATGCTGTTAAAGAGCGTATTTTTTTTAATAAAGCCTGAAAATTTTGTACAAATCAAACGAACATTAACGAAGAAACAGCGCTTCAAAGTCAGTAAAAATGACGCCTTTTTGATTATTTTGCTGAAAAGTGGTCATTTTTCACGACTTTGAAGCGCTGTATCTTCGTTACTGTTCGCTTGATTTGTACAAAATTTTTAGGGTATACTAAAAAAAATACGCTCTTTAACAGCATATTTTTTATTTATTTAAAAAAATTCCCTAGAAGTGATTTTTCGAACTTATTTTCATTATTAAATAAAAAGGCTTTAAACATATTTTCTCGAAAAACCCTTGAACACGTAAATTGAGATATAAGTTGAAGTATTTTTATCCAAAATTTCATAAAGATTAGTAAAGGCGTTTTAGAGTTAATTTTTTTTATTTATTATGAAATAATTTTGTAGGGCAGTGTATTTAAAAATAGTGTGATTTATAATTATTTTAATAAAAACTATTATATTATTGAATGAATTATAAGTCATTATTTAAAAATATTGTCTAAATTTATAATTATAGGCAAATTTGATTTAAAAGACCTAGACCATAGTTGAGGAGCATCCGTGGAAAACCGGCTATATCGATTTTAATAAATGTTGGGAAAATTTAGGAAAACTAAACCAAAAAAGAAAAAAAAGTTGAAAAATAAAAAAAAGAAGTGGAGAAAATTGCTATTTAGTTTAGCATCCTATAAACAAGACAAATGTATTACAAACAAAATATTGTTTTATAGCTACATTATAAAGTTAAAGCTGCCTTTTATCCAATAAAAATCGTGGATAAAATATTACTTTAACCAAAACGGTTGATAAAATAATATTGTAATGGTAAGTATAAATGGACAATCCTTATCTAAAAGGAACCAAGCGCCAAAAACTATTTTTGGACTTAACAAAATTTTTAACATTATTTAGAACTTCTTTTAAATTATTGAGAGGACTTTCAAATTATAATTAAGTTTTTGAGCAGCATTAAAAATGAGTTAGGTATATACAAATAAGTTTGTTAAGCTCCGAACAAGTTTTTGGTTCCTTTTAGATAATCACTATCCAAATAAAGAACCCAATTTCTTATTGTTGTTTGGTCGTTTGGTCGTTGTTTGCCATGTATAAATAAATTGACCAGTTTCAAATAAATTAAAAATTATTTTTATTTAAATTATTTAAATGTAACATTGAATAATAATAATAATAATAATAATATATACAAATTCCCTTGTTTCCCCAATTAAAACTATGTAAAATATCTGGACAACTTGTAAAACCGCCCCAAAGAAAAATGCACACCAAATAATATTTTAAAAATAAATAATTCTTTAAAATTAAGTGTATTACGAAAGTATTTAACAAAACATTGCCTTTTAATCTCGTTTAACTCGTGTGCCCCCGTAAAAACCGAGTGGGCTTCGTTTATACTGTAGAATGTAACGTTTCGGGCTTGGTAATGTAGGATTGCATATCTATATTTATATATATATATATATATATATATATAGATAAGTGGTCAGGTGTGACCTCCGTTAAGTTGAGAGGGCCACCTCTCCTCCGGGTCTGCGGAATGGACGATTTTTATTTTGATTGCATATATTGCGGGGGGGAGCCTTAATTATTAACGCCACCACAAGAGGGGAAGCAATTTTTAATTTTTTAAAATGTCAATTTTTTTACGCAAACTGGAGATACTCAAGATACAAAGTCACCTCCGAATATATATATAATTTCGGAGAAACAAACAGCCTTGTATCCTCCGACAGTGTTGCCGGATTTTCGGAGGTCGCAACGTATCTTTAGTATCTGGGATATATATCAGATTTATTTTGTCCACTGCTTCATGCTATATGTGCCATACATTATTTAGTAATAATAATAATTATTATTATTTTTGTTATAAAAGACAAAATATTAAAAATAATAAAAATGGAGTACTTTGAAATAAATAATTTATTTGATTTAAAAAAGAACGTATTGGTATATGATAGGTCTTGCAGGTATAATGGCAAAATAGTTATTTACCTAACTAGTGCGGAAAGTGCTACTTTTCCGCACGCGACTGCCGTTGAACGAACGACGCGTAGCGGAGTTCGGTCATCAGTCGAGTGCGGAAAAGACACTTTCCGCGCGTGGTAGGTACAATATTTTTTCTACAAGCGCATGAAATAATATGGAAAACATTTTATTTTAACATTGCACCATTGCTTAAATATGTTGAATTCTTTTTCGTATCTCGCCCGTGATTTTTAAGGAAGTAATTCCAAGCTGGCTTTTTTTGCTTCTTCCAGGATAGACTCGGAAATCTCGTAATTTTCACTTTCACTTTCCATTTTTAAACTCAAAACCTTGACGTTTCAGGACTTAATTATGTTTAGTATTTTAAAAACCATAGAAACCAATAATGGAAATGCTACTACTCTGCTTAACAATTGCGGGGTTGCGTGCGGAAAGTATTTGCGTGCGGAAAAGTGCTACTTTCCGCACAGTTATGCGTGCGGAAAGTAGCAACTTTCCGCACGCTTGTAGAAAAAAAATGTTTTATTACATAACCCCTGTAAAATCTTTATTTATCGTGCGATTTTTACCAGATTTGTTTTAAAGGTAAAATCTTGATAAACTGTATTTTTGAAGCAAAAACGCCATATTTTTACTAAATACAAGGCCTACTATGTTAGTTTTTAAGAGTTAATTTTTAAGAATTCATATTAGCGATTTTTTTAAACAAAATCTAAGCACGGCACTGGATTCACCACCCCTTAAAATGACCTTATACTAAATTATATTAAAAATGTAAATAGAAAAATATAGAGAAATAATAACTACAAAAATTTATTTTGTCAAGTTATACATGAAAAAAACATGGAAATAAAATTAAACTAATAGTATAACATGGTATACTTATTATAAGTTTAATTTTATTTCAATGTTTTTTTCATGGATAACGACGGAATAAATTTTTGTAGTTATTGTGCATTTTTCTACTTAAAATTTTTTTAATAAAGTTTAGTAAAGGGTCGTTTTGAGGGGGTGGTGAATCCAGTGCCGTGCTTAGATTTTGTTTAAAAAAATCGCTAATATGAATTCTTAAAAAATTACTCTTAAAAACTGACATAGTAGGCCTTGCATTTTGTACAAATATTGCGTTTTTTAAGATCTACGCCTTAAAACAAATCCGGTTAAAATCGCACAATAATTAATGATTTTACAGGGGTGAGTTGTAAAAAAATGGGTCACATTGTATATGTACTGTTTTGCTTGCAAGTAGTTTTTTAAAAACTTTTCAAACCGATTGACTTTTGAAAGAATTATTAATATTATTATTATCAATAAGTTTTGTTATTTTAATATTTATTAGTAGATATTATTATTATTTTTAATATTTCAATTGTATTTTTGTATTATTTTTATTTTTTCTAATTTTTTTGTTATTTTTACTATTTTTATTATAATTATTTTTTTTGTTAATATTTTTATTACGTAGGTATCTACTTCAATTATTTATATTCCTTTTACAATCTTCATTACTTTTATTTAAAATTTTAAAAAATTAATCTTATTGTTATTATTTTTATTAATTTTTCTAATAATTATTATACCCAATCATTTTGAATATATTTATTAGTATACTTTTTTATTATTTTTATCAATTTTACTTTTTTGATTATTTCTTTATTTCTAATATTTTTATTTTTAATATTTTTGATATTTTTATTATTATATTAATAAAAATATAAGAAAGAAATTTAAGTAAACAATAAATAGGGATAATTAAAAAACATAAGTAAAGTAAAACATTTTTATCTATTAAAATAGTTATGAATAATAATTATTATAATTATAATTATCATAAGGGTAACTAATTAATATTTTTTTTCGTTTTTCTTAAGGTGTTGGACTTTGGCTTTAATAAGGGATACACTTATTTTTATTTACGTTTGTTCTAGAAAAGATTTAAATTCTTTGCTAGATGAATAAATATTTTTTTAATATGGTTAAGGAATTTATCCTTTATTAACCCGATTTCCATATTTGTGCAGCCTAAAAATAATAACACATTTTTAAACGAATAAAAGTGAAAAAAGATTTTGTGAGTAAAAAATATTGTTTAAACACATTTTATGTGTTAAAATCATTTTGTACTTTTTTTGTTTAAATTATTTATCTTTTTTGGTAATGATTTCATCATTTCTAGTATCGTCTAAATCTAAAAGAATTATTTTACAATTTCTATAAACATAATGCATTTTTCTAATTATGTACTAAAAACTTACTTACCTTACCGACTCTCTGGATTATTAATTAAGTCCTGGAAGATATATTTTTAACTTAAATCGTTAATTTACACTTAAGATGTTAGAACAAAAGCGAAACTGCGTAACAAATAATAAGTATTAAAGATCATCAAGTCTGAACATCTATGACTGCGCGAGATATTGCAAGGTTGCCAAATTTCGGAGGTAACAAATGTACGTATACATGACGGAGGTAACTTTGGTGTGGCTGAATCTGATTAAAAAGCGACACTAGCGCCAATTCATATATGGTGGAACTAAAAGTTCCTTTTTAAGAGACTGGGGGGTCAAAGTGACCTCCGAAATATTTTTGCACAGATTGATTACTGACACTCCCCCAATGTCAAAAATATGGTTAAACACTGTGACCTCCGAATTTGGAGGTCACAGCGTCATATATGAGGTCACAACGTATGAAGGGTCTCCGTTTTGGAGGTGACAATGTACCCTTTATCAATATATATATATATATATATATATATATATATATATATATATATATATATATATATATATATAATTCAAACACTTGAATAAAATTTCCACCAATTTTTGTTCTTTTCAGAGGCTTTAAACCCTAATTTTAATTTTTTATACCTTTTAATGCAAATTTAGGTACTTTTTTATATTGTGTTTTATATTGCCGCAATTCTCTTCAAAACCAAGTTTTTGTCAATAATAGGGTTTAGTCAGTTATAAATGTATTTATGTTTATATTTAATAATACATTTTAAAAATTTATCACTCTTATAATGTTATATACACGTATTTAAGCATATGTCAGATAACCTAAAAATCTTTACTGTGCTTTATTGTCATTTATAATTTGCTATGTTGCCAAATTGGTTCAAACTTAAATCAGTGGATATGCATAAATCAGTCGATATAAATAAATCAACATTTCTACATACGGCCCTAAGTGTCCCAAACAATACAATTTGTTCAACACTCAATAAACATAGCCTTAAGACTTGAAGCATGTTTTTAATTGATGTGTATTTATTACATTTCAGTATGTAACGCATTGCTTTATTTTGTATTTTTTGTAGTTTGATAATCTCTTCTTTGTTTTAGTGTAAAAATAGTAATGAGCATAATTAAATAATAATATTATTTATTTATTTATTTATTTAATTTCATGCCACAATTTTTTTAACATGTGGGTAATATGTTTTTGCTTACGTCAATCGGGGGCTCCCCTAGCTGGGGGCCCCGTATCATTGATACGGCTGATACCGCGGTAGCTACGCCCCTGCTTTATATGCTTATATAGTTACATTTGTGTGTATTTTATAAAAGTGGTCATAGTGAATTATAGTGTTTTTAATTATTAATGTAATTAAATAACTAATCGAAACTTGCATTCTTATGTTTTGCCAAAGGATCGGATTCGGTGCGTAGAATTTGCTGATGCAGAATTAACTAATAATAACTTTACTTTATACAATTTATATTTTAGTTTGAACATTTTCAAGAAATCCAACACAAAATAAAAGTCATACAAACATAACCTTTTTATATTTGAGTCCTTTAAAAAAACGCCATATTTTTGAAATCCCGACAAATAGAACTTAAATATGAATATAATTGACAGCCTTAACCCGCTTAGTCCATATCAGCTGTTAAATTGGTTCAATGAAGGTGCTCATTTTGCTTAAGTCCACCAACTAAGTGCACTTCCTTCAACAAAATACCAGAATTAAATAGTAAATGTACAGGAAAAATCCTTTGTCCAGAAATAGTAAGATAGGTGTAAGTTTACAGCGTACCTACACGGTTTAGTTTATTGCACTGTCAGTTTGGTTTCGCTATTTTATTTTTAATAATGAGTTTAAGAGTTCAATTATTAGTTTAATTAGACTACGAAGTTTGTAAATAAAATGAAAACAGCAGTGAATGTGATAAATATACTACTCAACCTACTACAGAACTCCTACCCCTAACCCGCACAAGCCATTCAGTTGGCTTATGGGACTTCTTAAGAAGTAAGGGTGGAACTAAAAGAGCACTTTTGTATATAAACTTAGGGTAGGTTTATTTATCTTTGGTTAAGTTTATCTAATGGGTAATTTCCTTGGATACTAGTGTTAATACAATCGTATCCAAGGAAATTATCTGTCAGATAAATTGAAACCAAAAATGAATAAACCGACCCTTAAACGTTAAAATATGGTATATTTGTATTTTTAAAAACTTCCTGGACTGACATCATCATCTAAAATGGTTTATTAATACGACGCGTCGCGACGTTTCAATTGCTAGTAGATCTGCAATCTTTATTAAGTGAATAATGAAAAAATTAAATTATATATGTCTTTATAAAGACATATATAATTTAATTTTATATATATTTTAAATATATATATCTAAATTACTGTTATTGATGCGCAATAGGCCTATCTGTTTAATGAGGGGAACCTAAGCCCGATTGATTTCAACGCTTAGTTGACTGAACACGTTCCTATTAGTTGTTATATAGGCAGTTTCTTTAAATTTTCTAGAATGCCAATAGTCTTCTTTTAAAATAAGTTTCATTTTCCCAAATTATTTTGTGTCCATTGTCTCATGCGTTTTGGCGATTCCTGACGTTTCACTTAGTCTTGTATGTTTTTATGTTATCTTAATCTTATTTCCAACGGTCTTTTCGTTTCGGCTATGTAGCTTATTTTGCATTCCCAAGGAATTTCATATATGCAGCCGTTGCAAAAGTTGGAATTTTATGGTTTCGTTTTGCATAGGATGCTTCTTAATAATAATCATTTATTTGCCCAACAGAACAATACATTCCAATAATAGGACAAAAATATACAATTATATGCAAATATAGAACCTTAGGTTTCAAAAATATCTTTAGCAATAGCTAATAAATAATTTAAGCTATTAAAAAATAAATCACATGAATGGCTTATTAAATTGTAGTTGTTAGTTATAACATGAACTGGTGAGTATGCTAACATTGCAGTACGAGCATTATTGCAAAAAAACATATTACTATTACGAGAATTAAGTCTAGGAACATGTAGATTAAACATAAATAAGATATTAGAACAGTCAATCTCGTTGTGAAAAACTTTGTACAAAAATTTTAAACCAGAACTCTTCGAAAATGCAGCAAATCAACATTAAATCTTTCAAGTTTTAATTGATGATCAATGCCCCTGTTTGGGTACACATTATCCAGCCTGAATGCCAGAAGTTTTAAAAACTTACTTTGAACATTTTCAAGTAATATAACTGAGTTATTATAGTGCGGAGACCAAATAATAGAGCAGTATTCAATGTTAGATCTTACTAAACAGAAGTATAAGGATTTTAAAGCGATTTCAGTTTTAAATCCTCTCGAATTTCTGCTAATAAAACCTAATAATTTACATGCTTGGGAAACTAAATTTTGTATATGACTCGAGAATTTATTATCAAATAATACGCCAAGATCATTAACACTTTCACAAAAAGAAAGAACATTATTGTTTAAAGATTATTGGTAAGTTATCAAATCATTCTTAAGGGAAAAAGTACAAGTTTTGCATTTGGAAATGTTCAAAACCAGCTTGTTCAATTTGCACCATTGATGTACCACATTCAGATGATTCTGCAGTAAAATGCAATCTTCAACCGTTGTAATTCTAGCAAACTTTAAATCATCGGCAAATAGGAGATGTTTACAGTTTAACAAAGACGACAAATCATTAATAAATATATTAAACAGCAAAGGACCCAAATTTGATCCCTGAGGGACTCCAGACGTAGGAACAAAGCAACTAGACCTAAAACCATTACTAATGTAAGAGCGAATAAGATTACATAAAGGTTTACTTAGACCAATAGAATCAAGTTTACAAAGTAAGATAGTATGATCAACTTTATCAAACGCCTTAGAGAAGTCAGTATAAATTACATCCACTTGGCCCTTTTGATCCAAAACATTGAAAGTATATTGAGTAAAATCAAACAAGTTAGTAACTGTCGACCGTTTATGAATAAAACCATGCTGATAGGGTGAGATGCTCTGGGACATACCATTGTAAATTTAAAAATATAATGACTTCTCAAAAAGCTTCGACAAGTTGGACAAAATCGCAATGGGTCTATAATTACCAATGTCGTGATAATTGCCCGCTTTAAAGATAGGAGTGACACGAGTAACTTTCCATAATGAAGGAAATTTGGAAGTTTTTAATATCATTAAAAATAGAAAGAAGAGGTGAAACTAACAGATTATGGCAATCTTTAATGAATAAACTGGGAATTTGATCATGACCACGGGATGAGTTATTTTTAAGAGATGAAATCGCTTTTGTTATATCATTTTCTTGAAAACAATTTAGGTGAATATGGCTTGAACTATTATTACTAGTATTTATAGTTACAGTATTATTGTCAGAAATCTCATAAACACTTTTAAAGAAGTTGGCAAAACCATCAACTATTTTTTCAGAAGATTCATAAACATCATTTTTAAAAAACATATGAGATGGAATTCGCAATTCTTTGATTGTATAAAGTGCCTGATTTAAAACCAGATTCAACTTTAGTAAGATATGTATTATAGGCTACTCTTACTTGTTTTTTTATATATTTTCTCAATCCTTTAAAATCATCCAATGCAGACATGTTTTTAGTACGTTTAAATTTACTATGATATATGAAATAATATAATGAAATTACTCGTACATAATGATGAAAAATCTTGCATTGATCATTTATTTTTAAAGTCAAAAAATAACATAGAAAATGTATCTCTTCCGGTCATTATTAGAACAAAAATAACAGACCATTATCCCATAGAGGCACAAATAATATTAAATAGGAAAATAACTGTACAAGGAAAATTATATTAAACAAATAAATTACAAAGAACTAAACAAAGATTTAAAGAAGGTTAACTGGAATACAGCACTGGACTTAGAAGTAGAACCTGCAACAGAAAGTTTTATTAATATCTTAAAACAAAATATAATCAAAAATACAATTTATAAAAAAATAAAAAAGGAAAAAAGAAAAAGGAAATTTTGGATAACACAAGGACTTATAAACTCCATTAACTACAGGGATAACTTGCTAAAACAATATAGACTTACAAAGAACATAAATCTTAAACTTCAATATAGAAATATGTTAAACAAATTAATTCTAAAAGCAAAAAACAACTATTTTAGACAAATAACTAAAAGCAGCCCTAACAATAAAAATCTATGGAAAAGAATAAATAGCCTAAGAAATAAAAATTTGGCTCCAAACGACATTAAAGAAATCAGGGAAGGGTCGGTCTTAACCACAAACAACAAAAAAATTAGTAATATCTTTAATAATCATTACAGTAAACAAACACGGGTGGCTTTAGCTCACTTTCAAACTTAAGCTTAAAATTTTTGTGGTTTTAAGAATCATAAACATTAAATTTTGTATACCAAAATTTGAGTCTTGAGTTGCTTTTTCATAATAACTATGTTATAATATTACATAGGGCTGAGTTTCAAAAATAAAAATTAAAAACTGGGTGTGCAAAGTTACCCCCTGGTTGCGGGTTACTTTGTCTCACAGTGTATTTTCCGTATAAAATGAATTCAATATTATATTTTATTTTTATTAGACACGTGTTAGTAGCGACATATATATATTGCAAGGGATTACCGATAAAAAAAAATTAAAAATCGAACTGTAGTTAACCAAGGATCATCATTCCAATGGATTGCGCATAATATAGAAATTGTAACGCGTGTATTTCTAAGAGTTTTGCACTGATGCGATATATACAATTTTAAATTGTAATAAATCCCATTTCTTTCTTTAAAACACTAATTTTCCTGTAATATAAACTCAATAGAATCGCTCAATTGACAGGTTTACACCAACAAATTATAAATGTTAATTTTATCGAGCGCGAAAGGATTTTTCATAAATGGGTTAAAGTCACCCGCGGGTTGCAGAAAATTTAGCAAAAACCATTAAGAAGCCTTTAAACTATAAAGAAGACTGTTTAAAATTAAACAATTCCATGTTTCTAGTCCCAACCAATTACATTGAAATTAAATTAGCGATAAAAAGATTGAAAAATAAAAAATCTGTGGGGGTTGATGGTATTCAAAACCAAACAGTGAAAAACATTGCAGATTCGATAGCAGTTCCCTTTTCCATACTAATAAATAAAATATTTCAATCCGGAGTTTGTCCTACAGCATTTAAAACTACTATAGTAATACTTAATAATAATAATATTTAAAAAAAGGCGATAAACTAGACCCTATAAACTACAGACCTATCTCTTTGATTAGAAACTTAACAAAAATTTTTGAAATGTTAATTAAAGATAGAATGGACCACTATGATAAAAAATACAAAATCATTTCAGAGACTCAATTTGGTTTTCAAAAGGGCAAATCCACACAAAATGCGATTACTACTTTGATAAAAGAAATATATGATGGTTTAGATAAGGGCTTACCAGCTATTGTAATATATCTCGACCTCGCAAAAGCTTTTGATACTGTTAGCCATAATAAGCTAATAAGTGTATTAGAAAATATAGGCATAAAACTCTTAAAACTTTTTAGATGCTATTTGGAAGACAGAAAACAAGTAGTTAAAATAGGAAAAAGCTTTAGTTAGCCGAAGACACCTAAATACGGAGTCCCTCAGGGTACAATCCTGGGGCCTTAACTATTCATTTTATATATTAATAGTTATTAGCTTCGCAGATGATACAACCATATTTTATAAAGGAGTTAGTTGGGACTCACTAAAACAAGAAATTGAAAAAGACTTTGTTAAAATTAAAGAATGGTTTGATTACAATTTACTTACACTCAACATTGACAAAACAAATTTTATGACATTTGGATCCTATATAAACAGCCTGCCAGAATTTAACCGTCTTAATTTTACAACATCTGTGGATAAATTTAGTATAAATAGCGCAGACTGTAAAATTTTTAGTTCTGACAATGGATACACATATGGGATGGGACACACACGTGCAAGACTTGACTAAAAAACTAAGGTGCCTCTTACATTATTTTAAAATTCTCAAACCCATTTTAAGTTCGGCACAGTTAAATATGGTTTATGATGCACTTGTCGAGTCCCACCTTAGATATGGTATCCTAGGTTGGGGAGGATTGTACAAATATCAATTACAGGATCTAGATTTTACTTACCCCTCTAACGATTATTTTCACTATCGGGAAAAATGGACTGCAGGCAATTGTATTACTTAAATCTGCTAATATACACATACGCTGAAAAAAGAAACACTCAATTAGTAAATATTATTCAGACAAGACAACGTTACAACTTACCTGTTCCTAGAGTCTATAAAACTATCGGCCAGCGATGTCTTACGTACCTTGGGCCAAAAATATTTAACAATTTACCGGAATACATAAAAAATATAGTTAACCCAATTTCGTTTAAAAAAACGTGCAAGAATTACATCTTTCAGAAATCCAGACAATTTGTCTGTGATCACTGATCAGTTAGACTTGAAAAATAGCCTTGGTAATTAAATGCTGTCTATTTTTAATTTTTAACTTTTTTATTTTCATTTTACTGTTTTTATACCATTTTTTAGACCTTCTTTTAATTGACATTTTAGTATATCTGTATTTTGTATTTTAGATAGTATAGTAGCTAGGTATATTATATAATTTATATTTTAGTCTATCAATAGGTTATTTAAAACTTGTTGTTTGTAATTTACTTATTTATTTTGTATACAGGGTGTACCAGAACTCGCGCCACAGAGAAAAAGGTGGCGTGCCGACAGAAATGGAGATGCAAAATTTAAAAATAAAAAATTTCTTGGTAATAGTGTAAGCGAATTAAAGCAAAAAAGTGGCAGCCAATACCGAGAGCTCTTGCCTAGATTAAACGTAGGGGATTTAAAAATTGCTAGGAGACGATAGAACATTGTTGTCTTAAAACTTTTAAAAATCTTTTGGCCGACTGTATTTACTAAGTTGTCAAAAGCTGTCAAAAATGACTGATACCTCAGAACGACAATGTTTTAAAGTAAAAAATCAAACAAGTTGTAATTTTTTTTAGTTAAAATTTTAGAAAAAGTTACAGAAACAAATAAACAAACTTTTAAAAAATTACAAAAACTATAAATTTCCGTAAAAGTAAACAAACAACATTAAGTAAAACTAAATTAAATATTATGAAAATGTGTTAACAACTAAATAAAAAAAATATGCTAATCTGTTTACAATAAGTGCTCAAAGTGTGCATAATTCATTTGTAAACAAATCCGCGCTCTTCTTAAAAGGCTGGATTTTGACTCCATGACCATTTCAGGAGTAACCGTCGCAAAAGCGTATTGGATGCGGTTCCTAAGCTGATCCTCTGTTTCGATGGGTACACTATAAATCAAGTTTTTAATTTGTCCCCAAAGAAAAAAATCCAAGGGATTTAAATCGGGTGAACGAGCAGGCCAATTTTGTGGCCCACCTCGTCCTATCCATCGGCCAGGATACTGCCCGTCCAAGATTCGCCGAACGTCGCGACTAAAATGTGGTGGTGCCCCATCGTGCTGCAACCATTCATTTACTCGATATACCAGTGGCACGTCGCCTAACAAATTCTCTAAATTGTTTTCTAAGAAGTCTGCATAAATTTGGCCTGTTAACCGTGCAGGAAATTCAAAAGGTCCAACCTAGAGGAAAATGGCCAAATTAGAATAAAAAAGAAAACCTAAATAGTTTACATTCAACGCGATCTCCTATTATAGCACTCCAAAAATTAATAGAAAATCGATGTTGGAACCCGCCTTGGAATATAGCATGCGGATTTTCATTTGCCCATACATGTAAATTATGGGCATTGAAGCATCCTTGTCTGGCAAAAATGGACTCATCCGAAAACATAATGTTAGAAACAAAATTTGGCTGGAGATTTTCTTGCTTCAGCAACCACAGGCAGAATTCGACTCTAGCGGGATAATCTTCCGGCTGAAGGTGCTGCACTCGGGTAAAATGAAAAGGGTGTTGCCGATCGTTCTTCATAACCCGCTGAACTGTGGAGCGGGAAATATCCAGTTCTCGAGCAACTTCCCTTATGCTCTTCCTACTATTTTCCTCAAACGCATTCAAAACAGCTTCTTCATTTTCCACTGTTCTAATACGTTTGGGAGCACCTCCAATCCTCTTACGAAGCGGAACAACTTGACCGGTCTCTCGGGTTCTTGTGATAGTTCTAAGGATTACTTTACTGTCCAGGGGACGATCAGGAAAGCGCTGGGAAAAAACTCTCGCTGTCGCCCACACTCCCCATAAATAATTATCATTTCGGTATAATCATCTAAGGAAAACATTATTTATAATAACTTAATTTATAACTGTGTTATAACCAAATATAATATTAATGACAGAAGTAAAGATTGACAGCAGTGTTACAATGAATTGGATTCCAGTGGACCAAATATTTTACATATTTTTTATTATCAACAATGCAACCTAAGTATCCTAGCAATTTAAAGAATTCCCTGTGGTGATCTATTGGGATTGCCTATCGTTTTTTATTCTTATCTCCCTTATCCTTTGCGTTGGACAATTTGAATTTTTAAATATGTGTTTCAAATTACTTTCGGTACGTTCCCTTTTTCTCTGTGGCGCGAGTTCTGGGACACCCTTTATATAAACATTTACTCTTTATTTTCATTTATTGTATGTATAGTTTTTTATTTACTTTGCACGTACAAATGTTTTTACATTTACTGTGCAAATGTTTTTACATTTACTGTGCATTGCACAGTGTGCAATCTAGCATATTTGTTGCAATTTATTATTTTTTCAAAATTCTATGAAATTTAGTTATAGAAATGCAATAAATATTATTATTATTATTATTATTATAGTGTTTTTTTTAATTTAATGTTATTGATTAATTCAACTGTATACCATGATGGGTATATCCGTTTAAAACTATTATACAAAGGAACAAATTGATCAAATAATGAGTAAATAATTTTGTAAAATTCATCAACACCATAATTAGGGTCAGTAAGGTCCCCAAGAAAATCCCAATTAACTTTACGAAGTGCTAATAATTCAAAAAATGACTTAAATTCAGCGAAGCTTACTTGCGGGGGAATGTATATATTGTACAAATACAAACTTACTAACTTGAATTAAATTTAATTTAATCTTACAACCCAAAATATCTATGATTGGGACTAGATTATTTAAATTATCACAGTTTAAATTAGTAACATTGTATTTATCTTTAAATGCTAACAATACTCCTCCACCTTTAGATTTTTGAGTCCGGATCAGATCTCTATCACTTCTATAAACCAAATAACTATTAGGAAATATTTCACTGTTCAACACATCACTAGTCAGCCAAGTTTCTACAAATGCAATACAGTCGTAATCCAAATCAGAAACAGCAGAAAACACCAAATCGGTTTTTGAGTTGAGACCTCTCACATTTTGAAAACATATAGTAAAAGCGGATGTTCTGTTGGGCGTTGCTAGTTTAAATTTGTGGAGTTCCATGAATATATTTTATCTTTAGATTAGACTCGCCCTTATCAGTCCTCAATTTTAATTCGTCTCTAATTTTTTTTATTGATCCTGTTGTCTCTGTTTTATGAAAGGAAATGGACAGGTTTTTAAAGCAATTAATCTCCTTTAAATTATTAGCATTACGAATTAATAAATGTGGCGTATCATTGGAAGTAAAACAAATTTTAATTGGTCTAGGGGAGGTTTTATTGGGATCCAACTTCCCAAGTCTAAACTTTTGACGAATTTCAATATCATTGTTCGGCATTAAATGATTAACAATATTATTTACACTGTGGTTATCTTCTTCATGACGTTCATTAGCAGATTTATTGACATCTTCATTTAGGCCGAATATAATAATATTACCTTTTCGAGAATTCCGATTTTCAATTATGCTTCCTGAAGACTTAAAAACTGTGTTAACTTTGACCTTTTTCGCTGTTCTTCTTATCTTTTCTGATAGACCCTTTACATATGGGATTTTTAATAATTTGTTGCCTTTTTTTCTATAGATTGTTCTTACCTTTTCGAAAATTTCCTCAATTTGTTTCCTCTTATAGCCGTTCAGTATAAGGTCCTTTTTGATGTTAGAGAGTTCAAGGTTAAGGGATTCCTCGGTGTTACAAAGTTCTTAGGTCTATCAAAAAGTGAGATTATAACTCCTCTTTTTATTGACCCTGTCTGATTCGATTTACTGTTCGAGTATTGACCGATATGCGTTGGTTTTCTGTATACAGAGGTGAAATAATTATCGTTGTTTCTTGTAATGAAAGTATACAAAAAATGTATACTTTTATTTTCCTCTTTCTCCATGGTAAATTTTATTTCTCGGTCTACGGAGTTTATATGGGTAAAGAAATTGTTGAGTTCCATTTCGCCTTTGTTCCAAATAATAAAGGTATCGTTCACTTATCTAAGCAAAGTTTTTGGTTTTACGCGGGCAGTTTTTAGAGGGTATTGTTCAAACCATTCCATTTAGATATTGGCTACAATTGGTGATATCGATGAACCCATTGGTAAACCAATTTTTGAGTGTCTACTTGGAAATGGAAATTGTTGAGACATATCTCTAATAACTTAATAAGACCTTTAACTGGTATCGTGCTCCCCTAGTTTATTGTTTGTTTCTAATAGATCCTCTATTATTTATAAAGATTTTGCGACTGGTACGTTTGTAAATAGGCTTTCTACATCAATACTAACTAAGAAGTCCTTCAGGTCTGTAGTAATACCTGATAAGATATCCACAAAATGTTTGGAGTTATTAAAGTAGGATGTCGTATTAGAGGTATTTCTTCTTTATGAACTTTAGAAAGCCCGTATAAGTGTGGTTTGCTATTGTGGGGGGTAAGTTCCGACCTTATCCCATCCTGGAAATGTTCTTTGTACTTGTGTAGTGTTTTGTAGATTTTTCTTTCTATTGATTTTGTTGGGTCTCCCGTAAGTTTCTCATAATTTTCTTTACTTCTTGAATTTTGAATCATATGTTAGTTTGTTCATAATAACCGATTGTAGGTTCTTTAGGCAGATTTTTTCAGTCTTTGTTGTATTAGTTGTTGATTTTGTATTTTTCTCCAGTATAGACTTGACTTTTCTCCTTTACTCCTCCAGCATTGGTTGTTTCTATTCTGGTGTTATCTACTGCACAGATAATATCAAGTGTGGGTATGTTAATGCAAAATTTAAACCTTTTTCCAGGATTTCGTTTTCATCCTCTGTTAGATTCCGAACGAAAATATTGACTATGTTTTTATTATTACGCCCAACACGCATGGGACAATGGCCACAAAATAATTTTGAAAAATGAGTTATTTTAAAAGAAGACCATTGGCATTCTAGAAAATTAAAAAAAGCTGCCTATATAACAAGCAACAAGATATATTCCAGAAAAATCTGTGTCTATAATCTAACCATTTACGAGGCTGATCCACCCAATTGCTGACAGAGTTGAATGGGAGAAGAGGAAGCTCTGAAATTGGCACTTGTTTATTAGAGTACTTGTGGTGTGCAAAATCACAATCAACATGTGGCAGCCAGAGCTGGGCACGAGTGCTAAAAAAGTATTCGTAAAGTACAAGTACTTAAAATGTTTACTTGTAAATTCTTTAATCGTAAGTACATTTGTAAAGAGAGGTTACGGTTACGAGTAGTAATCGTGAAAACACGAGTAAAGATTACGAGCAATTTTGAAAAAAAAAGTTAGTTAATATAATTGATTATTCTTTACTCTCTAAAAGTGGGTTAGTCAAAAATGTCATAGCGAAAAAGCAGCCACTAATAATTCTCGTCATTAGCAATTTGTATTTTTAATATTTAGCAGTCAATTTCCATGTAAAATTGTCCCTGAATCTGAAAATGTCATCAAAAGTTAACAGTTTTTTAAGATATAGTCTATTTTCCATATAATATGGAATTGACTATATCTCAAAAACTGCTCTACTTTCATAATTTTTGCCCGTTTTTTCACTAATTTCCATCAATAACTGTAGTAATTAGTTATTTTTGACTAATTCATTTTTAGAGAGTGTACCCACATTATACATACTTTGGTCCTGAGCTATAAAAATACAAATTCAAATTTATAAAATTATTTATTTTAAACATTATGTACATAAAATAATAACAATTCATAAATAGTTTATAATTTTACGTATTTACTTGTTATTAAATCTATAGGCTATAATATATTATATTATACTATATATTATATAATTTAAAACAGACTTCCAAACAAAATGTTTTGATGCTTACGATATTTTGGCAAAAAGTCATCCATATAATAAACGAAAATACTCGTATATATTACTCGTGAATTCCACGAGTATTTTTTACGAGTACATTGAATTTGGTTTGTAAGTACGAGTAATAAGTATTTCAAATGAAAAATACTTATTACTAAAAAAGTACTCGTACTTTTTTACTCGTAATTGAAATACGAGTAAAAGTACTCAGTATTTGGCAAGCTCTGGTGGCGCTCTTCTTTTGTATTTGATGCAATCAACAAACCTTGAGAGTGTAGAACACAAATTCTTGGAAAGCCAACATTCGTACAAAGCTGATTCAATGCATAGCTCGATTGAAAAAGCGAAGTAATTTATACCATGTAAGACTGGCTCAACATTTTTAGACTTGCGGGATCTAAAAGGTCGCAACAAATCAGTGCCCCAGACCTTTATTAAAAACAAAAATAAAGACGGACAGGACAGGGCGTTAATTGGTTGCTGACAAAAAGCTTGAAATATTCAAAAGATGCTCCGGGAAAAAATCAGGTTAAGTATAAACACTCATCTGAGTATAAGTACATTTACGTATTTGGAAAGAAAAGACCCCAGCGCTACAAAAGGAACTATCCAAATTGAACAATGGATAACTACCAATAAGCATTAAGAAAAAACTATGTAGGTTCACATCGGCTAATGTTCGTCCAGTTATACTGGAGAATTTTATGGATGGTACAGAAGCCTCATTTGCTGCAAAAGATCGTATCTAACATTCAGTGGCTCCCTGGTTTTATCAAAAAAATTTTATAATTTTTTTTAATTAAAAACAGAAGCTCTAATGCAAAAATGATAGAGGAAAAACTGTTTTGTTTTGGCGTGAGTTATGAATGTCCCATCTCGGTGTAACCTAAGAATTTGCAGGCTCAGCAGTAAAGATAATAAAACGAATGTAAAACATAATAAGATGGTCTTTATGTAATTCACACTTAAACAATAAAGTCCCTGTGTAGAAAATATTTGTTTTTAAAACCCTATTCTTGGAACAGCAAACAAAAGTGGCGCAGACGGTGGGCTAGTGAAGGGTTGATTTTAGTGAACTATAATTATATAATTATGCCGATTACAATCGGCAACGAAAAGTGCGTGTGCAAATCCCGTTCGTCTTACGATTAATTCATTAGCGTGTTCCCATAGTGGTAAAAAACAGACTACACAGCTCAGGGTGAGAACAAAAATCGTCAACCCCTGAAACCCTGGTGGAGGACACACATCGCCAATACCAGTTAGAATAAGATAGAAGTAAGAAGACCTGGGGAAAGAACAAATTCTTCGGAACCTTTAATTAAGTTTTGGAGACCAACGCGATATCGATTGTTTGATTCAGGATTTAACTCTTAGACCTGCGAAAAATGAAACCTCTTATAATTTCGGAATGCGTTGTAAAGACGCTCGAGGTGTTTTAGTCGCTAAATTAAATTCATTATCCAATAAAACTAACGCAGAAAAAATAATTCAAATAAAACAATTTGATGACTTAGCATTAAAAACTTACATACGTGGCCTAAGCGGACAAATACAGACCAACGTCAGACTTCGAAACCCTGATAGTTTAGAAAAAGCTATGAGTTTAGTTGTCGAAGAAGAAAATTTTTTGTATTCTACCCAAAAAATAAACTCTATTAATACTCAAACATCTTTTAGACCTATTAATCGAATGGCACCTGTAAGACCAAATAATTACCCAAGGCCTCAACCAAGACATTACCCACCAAATTCTTACATACCACACCCACTACCTAGTTTTTAACCTTTATTTCAAAATCAGAACCCTAATTCTCATATTTTTAGACATAACTGGCAGCCAACTAACATTTTTCCCAACAAACCACAGCAACCATTTTCACATCAAAATCAATTCAATAATTTTAACCAACGTTCTACACGAACTCATTTTAATTCAAGTAATTCTAATAGAAATTTTAAACCTGAACCAATGGACACTTCGTCCGGAAATACCGTGTTACATCCCCAATCAATTCAATTTAATTACCAAGAATATTTTGCTAATGAAAACGAAATTATTCTAGACGATTACGAGTATATCTTTATTCCGGAACTAAACGCAATTTTTTTAATTTGACACAGGAAGTAGTAGAAGTTTAATGAACCCAGATCTTGCGTATAAATTATACAAACCCAATATTTTCAAAGAAAATTTTCATATCCAATTAGCCCATAACATAAGTTATCATGACGAAGTTATAATTATACCAATTTTTAAATTATTTATAATAACAAATTTCACCCCCCACGAACTGGTTTTTGGCCATACCACCTTGCGTGATCCATCTGAATTAATAACAAAGGCGTTTTATTCGGACTACATATCCTCACATCATGATAAACTCAGAAATTTATATGAAAAAATTTCCCAAAAAAATGAAAAATATAAAATCATTTTAAAGAAAATGATATACTTTATAAAAAAGTAGATAGGCGTAGTAAAAATATATATATGAGTATGAGTATGAGTATAAGAGACGTATAACCAGCCCCATTTCCTCTTGACTCTCGAACCCCGTACAGGCCTATGTTTACTTACGCCGATTTTTGTTCTTCCCCAGCAACTGCACGGCTTCACCCGTGTTTGCTGGGTGCGAATGTCCATTGCGTTCCGTACTGTCCCCTATTTGGGGCTCGAGAGCGTGAGGCGAATAGTTATAATAGCCGTTCCCGGGTTCGCCGAGCCTATGCTATACGCTCAGTGGGGTATGGATGAGGGACGGGAGGGAGTTGGTTTTTGGGGGACAATTACGCCGACTTAAAACTAAACATTTGGGATTACTATTTGAAGTTGGGGAGTTGTTATTACGCTGCAGGGGTGTAGTTTCCTAGTCGAGGTCTTCGTCTTCTTCTTCTTTGGTTTATTGGCCTGAGGTCTTCGTCTTGTTCATTATTGTCATTGTCCGTGTCGGATAGTTCCTGAACTTGGTAAAGTGTGTCGGTTGTTTTTTTATTTTATTTTTATTGTTGCTTAGTTGCTCCCAACTGGTCTTGTTAATTTGTGAAAAGTGCATGTTTTGTGCTAACGTGTCATGAAATGTGAAGCATGGTCTACCGACTTTTTTGTCTTTAAGATCTAGTTTAAGGGTGGCTTGTAGTATGTTGTTGCGTTGTCTACGAGTGACGTGGGCCCAGTATTTTAATTGGGCTACTCTTACCCTTTTGGTAATGGTTTTTCCCATTAGCAGGTCGCGGGGATGTTGTAGATGGTAGTCGGGTAAGTCTGTCGTTAGTAGTGTAATGATCTTCCGTTCAAGTTTGCGTATTTTTGTCTGTTTGCTTTAGTTAGCGCGCAGGTGTGCCGCTGGTACGATAGTCGGCACACATGATAAACTCCCTCGCAAAGAAATAAGTGTTTACAGATTCCATGGATATTGATTAGAGAGCTTTTTTTTGTTTATGTTTTCTTAGATTATGTGTTATGTCTTAAGTGTCAAGTTTATTTGGTCTCGGTTTGTTATTCTTGAATTGTTTTGTTGACAGCTTTATTTCCCTGTTCAACTTTGGTGTGTGTCCGCGATCGGCTGTTTGGTTTTTTCTTGGAAAATTGACTTTTTATTTTATTTGTTGCCGATGATTATTGTTTTTTTGTAGGGATTAGGCAATGTGCCTTGTTTAGTTTAATATTTTAACAAATTTTTATTTTCTAAAAATTCGATAATATTTTCAACCCTGCTTCTTTCACTTTTATTATGATTAAATTATAATAATTATTGTAACATAATTATTACAATTATTGTAACTTAACTTTGTCTGCTATGAGAAAATGAGGATGTTTATTTAAACTTACGGAAATGTTCTTATTCTTTTTTAAATTTAGTTTTTGAGACAATAAAAAGAATTCTTAGTATTTTCTTTTTGCAACATTGTGAAATGCTTATATAAACATTGTGAAATGCTTTTATAAACATTTAGCGAATATACGGTAAGACATGCAATTGGAAAAATAACTTAGCTTGATTATTAGGTGCTGGGATTGATCCATTTCGCATGACCCGCACGTGTGGTAGCCCAGTAAATTTCATTGGAACTGATCGTCTCACTCACACCTTTTAACCAGGTCCAACACTTGAGGATTTAATCCAGGGGGAGGTACCACACACAATTTGCACTCTTTTACACTTGGGACAGTTATCACGTTTAGAATCGATTGATTTTTTATTATTTTACGGCGTTAACCAGTTATCACGTTACTACGTTTGTATCGTATACGCTGCTTAGGAGAGATCTCTTTGAGCATATGCTTACACTTCAAGCGTCAAGACACTACTGCGTAGTAAAAATATATATATATAAATTAATTAGGTTTTTAGAGAATAATAAAGTAAAAATAGAAAACTGTTAGACAAAAAAAAAGTGGAAACTGTACATATTAAGGAATTAAAAATGTTGTTGCATAGTCCTCTTCCTCGTAAAGGCAGATGTAGAACCAATCAAATTTCATAAATTAACTTCCAACCCAGGGCTCTTACCCATAAAATTAGGTAAGGCACAATTACAAACCAACTCTTGGTCTTTTATTCAGATATATGATATTACAAATATAACTGACGAATTCAACTTCCTTTGCAACCACTATTTGTCAATAAAAAATATTTTTAATAATTACATTTAAAATTCTAGTTTTCATCAAGACTATTTTAATTCATATCGCATTTTAGATTCAATTGAAACAAAAATTAAAAATCAGTTTATTCAAATTAATCCTTTAATAAATTCCAGAAATAGGAGAGGGCTTATAGATGGTCTAGGTTCAATCATTTAAGCAATTACCGGGAACCTTGATCAAAAAGATGCAGAAAAATATGATGAATCAATAGAAACACTTCTTAATAACCTACATCATTTTAAATCCTTAATCAACGATCAAATTAGCTTACTACAGATACTTATCAATCAATAAATTTAAAAACACTTTCAAATATTATCAAAAAATCAAAATATATTAAAAAACAAAATAGAACAGCTCGAAGCGCTTTTGAACGAAAACCGTTTACGACTGCTGAAATCTTTCACTTTCATTTACAAATAATATTTGCGCAATTGTTTATTATGTTCAATTAATTTATGACATATTAGAAAAAATACAAATTGCAATTACATTTTCAAAATTAAATACATTACACAACTCAATTATAGATCCAAAGGAGTTAATTATTGAAATTTGAAACATAAATCAACATCTTTATAATCAAAAACTTCCATTTAAACCTGAATTAGAAAATATACTGCTTTTCAAAAAAATTATAAAAATCAAAAGCTATGTAAAAAAAAATTAAATCATTATTATTTTGCAAGTGCCTTTGGTTGAACAACAAAATTTTACCTTACCTATAAAATCATAATTCCTAAATCCAAATACCTTATTTTAAATGAGCACAACTTTGCATTACTCAACACAAACTGGGATACTGTAAAATCAGAAGAATACCTCTGCCGAAATACTGATGTTCTAAACAGTTCCGATAAGTCTCCATGTCAAGTTCAACTATTACAATATTTAAGTAATACCAGCAATTGCCAACAAGTTTCAGTAGCTGTATCCTATTTTATGGTTCAAATTTTGAATTTCAAAATCTAGGTAACAACCAATGGATCATCATTAGCCCCACATCTTTAGTAGCTTGAATTAATTGTGCGGAATAAGGACTTATTTCCAATAATCGGGAGTGACGTGTTAGAACTTAAAGACAAATGTGAAGTGCAAATAAACGATGTTGTTTTAAAAGGTTACTCTGATTCCAATGTAACTTTAAAAAATATTGATCTGCCCCGTCTACAGTTTACAAAGACTTATAAGAAAAAGACATTAGTACATCAAATTCAAACGCAAATACTAAAAACTTATTAAATGCAAAAAATACCATAAGCAAACCAAACAACAAACAAATTATAGTAAATAGCAAAAAATCGAATAAAACAAATCCAAAGATAAAGATAACTTAGGTAGTGGTGCCTCATCTGAAAATCTAAGTGTGGTGCAAAAAAAATCATTTTTCTTTGTATCTCGATTAAAACCTAATACAGAGGTTGTTTATTTGGAAGGATATGTCAAGAATCATTTTCCTGAAGCCGTCTGATATGCGATAACACCAAATCACCCCAACCATTATAGTTCGTGCAAGTGTAGAATCAATTTTTCAAGTTTTTCCAGATCAAACCTCAACCCAAAAAAATGATTGGACGCTTTTGAAATACTATATTTAAATAGTCAATCTCTTAATCAAGACAAGGCTGATTATACAGTGACGACAAAGGTATGGAACAAATTCATTGAAAAATTCGGCTTTTTTTATCAAAAAAATCTTTGAACAGGATAGCTTTGTTTTTCCATTTTGTGGTAAAATTTTCATAATTTTCGCCATTTTTGAAGAATCTCTGACGTAATCGGCCATTTTTTTAAAATTGTACACCTCTCTTGTTTTGAAGATTCGAACACATTATGAAATTGTGATTTTAGCAATATGCACATTTATTCCTTTTGGGCTGATAGTTTTGGAAATAGTGGAAAAGTGGAAAATTTATAGTTTTTAATAATGTTTTGATGTATTATAGTTTTTATAAAAATACTTTTTGGGGTTTTCATAAAATTAAAAGTGTTTGTAGAAGAAATGTTCATAAATTGTTTTAAATTATTTTATTTCAAGGTCACTTTTATAGTTTTATATTGTTTTTTGTTATTAATCAAATATCGATATATTAAAGTTTTTTATTTTAATTTCTTTGTTACCATTTAATTTACAACAAATATTCACTACTAGATGTAAAGACTTTTAGTTGAGCGTTTAGTGAAGTATCTGTCTCTTAAGCACTCTCCAAATATTTCAAAGTATTTTAATATGGGCCATTTAATTTAAACACAGAGAATTAAAAGTTTTAACTCTTATAGAATGTGGCAATAAAACTAAAACAAAACAAGAAGTTTAAAATTTATTTAATGCAAAGTATTTAGCTCGACCTATTACTCGTGCTACGGTTAGTAACATTGAACGGAAATTCACAGAGACTGGACATGTCAAAGATGTTCCAAAAACTGGCCGTCTGCGGACGGACGGTCTTCACTAATATTCGCAAGTATTAGTGAAGACACAAAAATTGACATTTTGTTACGTGTGGAAGAAGATCCTCATAGTTAGGGAGCTGGTGGCAATTTCCGTATATGATTTGCTCGTCGTTGGGAATGATATGTTATAGAGTTTTGATGCTTGTGAACTGAGTAAATAACGTTGCAGGCTCAGGTATCGCTGCTTTTTTTAAGTAATTTTTAAAATTGTAAAAAATAAAACCTAACCCAAGTCATTTGCTCGTGTCTGGCATTTAGGTTTTATATTATATTGACCATATTGATACTAAAATAACATTTGCCAGACGTCTAGGACGCTGCGTTATTTTTTAATAATTTTAAATATGTAAAAAACAAATGCTCCATTAAGTGATTTGCTCGTCTTTATCTTATTTTTTTAATTGTTCATTTGTGTCCCCTAAATAAAAAAAAATAATGCCAGACATGTATGTCTCTGCTTTTTGCAGCAAATAATTTTTAAAATTGTAAAAAATAATACCTGCCATTTAGGTTTTATGTTAAATTGGCTATATAGATACTAAAAAAACATTTTGAGGAGTATAGGAAAAAACGTGCGAAGTCAAAAAACTTAAATTTTTAGAAGAGTAATTTTCTGGGACGTTTTAAAAAACTAACTGCTTTTAGGAACTCTATTAAAACAACATTATGGTAAACAGTAATGTTAATTGTAAAAAAAAATAATACCATTATCTTTGCTTTTTTAGCTACCATACCAAAAAATATCCCAATTGACTTTGCACGCCTTTTCCCTGTAGTCTTCAATTGTAAAATATAATTTATGTGTTATGTTAATAAACAAATTTTGCTATGTTCAGGTGCAAAGTTGATATAAAATGTCTAATATTTATTATTACTAAAATAGGTACTCTATAAAGTTTGCATACATTTTTTCAAGTTTGCGTATTTTCTTTTAAGTATTCATAATTTTTACTAAGTTAACAATAATTTGGTCAACGCAAAAGGGTGCAAAACCGGATTTATCATTCTTATATCTTCTCGAATTTTATCTTAAAATTTGAAAACTTTTCGCACTTTATTAGACCTTTTAACAATTAAATTTTTTTTTAATTTCAATTAACATAATATAAAAATAACATGTTTTACGGGGGTTACCAAACTTGGGGGTTAAAAGATCATATGACCCCATGACCTCATTTCAAATTTCAAGATTATATTTTAAAAAATGCCTGTATTTAATTGCCCATAATAGGTAAAAAAAATAAAATAATAAGTAATAAAAAAAATATGTTTGACCTCTGACCCCATACGGAAGTGTAACTTGGGGAATCGAAAGATTACATGATTTTATGACCTTACAAATTTTAACGTTATAAGTAAAAAAAAAACTGCTGGTAATAGCCTTTTCTCAAAATACTTACCCTAACCTAAAAGCGTTCTGGATATAAGAAATCAGCAATACTCATGTCTGGCATAGTTATATTCACAGTTCTGACATACAACAGAATAATTTAACCAAGAGCCAGACGCGAGCAAATAACTTAATATAATTTTTTTTTTTACAATTTTGAAAATTCTTCGTTCATTATCGCAGTAAACATTAAATGGCAGACTTTTATTTTTTCCTTTTTTATTACCCAATTAACATTTTGTATAAATTTTATTGACGAGCAAATCATTTAAATTTTTATATATCATAATTTAAAAAAATTAAATACTCATTAATGTAGAGACATACACGTCTGGCAATGATATTTATCTAAAAGTCTTGTTAGGGACTTTAAGTTAAAAAAAAATGCCAGACGGGAGTAAATGACTTAAGGACATTTTTTTTATTTACATATTTAATTACCTACTAATTAATAATGCAGCAATAATGGTATGGCAGAAGTTGTCATTAGTGACTTTTATAATCCAAACTTCATTATTTTTAACTTCTGCCACGCGAGCAAATGACTTAAAAATTTCTGCCACCAGCGCCCTAACTATCACAGTGCTTCTAGCCCAGTCGCAGCTGAAAGTTCAGTACCCTGGCGAAAATGAAATGTGCAAAATTATTTGAGAACAATGTGCCAACAATGTGCAATCTCTTAAAAAAAATGATGTGCGGAGGGTGGGAAATGGAACATGAAACAATGTGCAAAATTTAAAAGTGTGAATAATCACTGGACCATGTTCTAAAGGGAACTCCTTTTGATTTTTCACATTGTTTGTTCACTGTTTCTTGCCACCTGTGTGTATGGAACGCCGTTTTGCTATTTAACATTCTCTGAAATAAATATTTTATTTCAGTTTTCGGTTTTTATTTTACTTTATATTTTGCAACGACTGATATTTATGTCAATTTAAATGCTTGACAATTGAAATATTAAAAACAATACATACTATTTTCTTTAAGTATAATTAGAAACAATCGCAGAATATATTATAGGTAAGGCCCGGATTTTAGGTAAAATACCTTTTGTTGGTTTTTTAGGTTTTAAAGATATTTTTTTGTATTTGTCCGTTTTATAAAAAATTGAGTCATCTGATTAAGTTTTATTTAACCTAAAATACCTTTTTTATATTTTTTTGACCTATTTTCCTTTTTTGCACCTAAATTGTATTTTTAATACCTAAAATGAACTTTTTTTACCTGTGCTATGACGTTGAACGATCATTCTCCTGGTTTAAAAATGTTTTGACTGATAATTTTTTTTCTTTATTATTTTTATTTATTATTTTTTTTATTTATTATTTTTATTTATTATTAATTACAGAAGTACACAATGACAAACACAAATATACAGCCATACCCCTGGTGGGATTCGAACCCACGA
The DNA here is from genome assembly GCA_921294245.1 of Brassicogethes aeneus. Classification (NCBI taxonomy): domain Eukaryota; kingdom Metazoa; phylum Arthropoda; class Insecta; order Coleoptera; family Nitidulidae; genus Brassicogethes; species Brassicogethes aeneus. The sequence continues at coordinate 7,392,977 of OV121137.1, forward strand.
CCACTCGGCTTGTAGTCCGCAGTGCTAACTACTACACCACCGAGGGCGAAACTTGGAGAAATATTTTGTCTGTCATGCATATAATCGTTAAATAAATTAATTATTATTAATTTATTTTTTTTTGATCTTAGAGTTCCTATTTTGTATTTTTTTTGTAATTTTAGAGTTCCTATAATTTTTTTTTTGGCTATTTTACATTATTTGTGATATGATATATTTACTTTTTTAAAGAATCTTTTATGTTATTTTTTATTTTTCCAACCAAACATTTTTGTTCGGTTAATGGTAATAATAAATATTATTTTAATAACTATTTCATTTTTAATTTAAATCCTTTATTGCCGGACATTAACAGAGCAATTATAATGTAACTAAAACTACATAAGACCTATGTATGGTTTTACAACGATATCGACATTATAATGAAAACATTTTATTTCAATAAATCAGCAATTTTTTTTTAATTTAAGTACCTTAAATGTATGCACCTAAAATAATAACCTAATTTTATAACTATGTGACCTATTTTTGCATTTTTTTTACTTTTTTATAACCTAAAAATACGGGCCAACCAATATTAACTTTTTAATTAAGTACCTAAAATATAGGTACCTAAAATAATAACCTATTTTATTAAAAATATCACCTAATTTAGGAACCTTTTATCACTTTTTCATGACCTAAAAATCCGGGCCTTAATTATCCCTTACGGAAAAACACTGTTAACACTGCACAACATTATGCAACACTACTTTTGAATAATGTTTTCGTTAAAAGTGTTACATAGTGTGACCAGTGTTGTTTAGTGTGGCCAGTGTTGTTTAGTGTGACCAGTGTTGTTTAGTGTGACTATTGTTGTATAGTGTGATTAGTGTTGCAGTGTTAATAGACCTAGCCCATAAATCGGATTTTTTGGATAGCGCGTGCGTGAAAAAACGCAGCAGTCTTTTTTATTAGAATTCTAATGAAGAAAGAGACTGTCGCCCTTTTTAACGCACCCCCTATCCAAAAAATCCAATTCATGGGATAGGTCTAATAGTTATTTATGTCATTAGGTTAAGAAGTAAGGCTTTTTGTGCTAAGCTCAAAGTTTGAAGGCCGACGCGTAGCGGAGGCCTACAATTGAGCGAAGCACAAAAAGACACTTCTTGGCCGAATGGCATACAACATTTTATCTTCAAAGCACTTTATATAGGTCAATTTAATTCAACATGAAAGCGGCCTAACCTAACTTTTTTAGAATTTATTTATTACCTAAAGATTACATTAAATGTACAATAATTATTATTCCTTTTAGAAGCAGTAATAGTTTGACAATACCTAGCTACATAATTTAAGTAGAAATGGATTTTTGTAAGAAAATGGTTTACTTACCCTCTTGCTATTACATTGAATTCAATTAATTGTTTAATAAATAGGTATCTAATTTCAATTTGTTTGCATTTTTATTAAAAAATAGGTAGTTTAGAATGTTTACGCTGTGTTTAACATTTAATTTCACTGAAAACTTAAAGCAAATTAAAACTTAAAGATAATTTAAATCGTAGAAAAAGAAAACACAACTGTGAAATACACAGAAACGTCAAATTGCAATGTCCTAACCTCACTTTTTGTTTTATTATTCATATTTAATTTTACAATAATTTAATGAAAAATAATAAACATTAACAGTAAAACAAACAAATTAGTGCTTATTATAAATAAATTAAACCAGTTTAGTACATTAATTTCTTAGAAAAGGATTAATTTGTCAAAACAATACCCCTAGCGAGAAAAAATCGAACTAATTACTTGCCTCATAAAAATTTTTATCGGCCTAGGCCATAACAAGTTATTTCTTTATCGAATGTTGAGAATAATAAAGTTTAAATTATAGACCGCGTGGAGATAAAGCTATTTATCACTGCGGAATGAAATATTTCAGTCGACAGTGTTTTATTATAATTTGAAAATTATAATTTAATTTAAGTTTACATTGAAAATTAATTACTAAAAGTTCGCACAATTATGTTTTATCTGGTAAATTTAAGTTCCAATTGTAAATTAAAATTTACAATAAATTTTTATCTAATTATTAAATTATTTTTTTTTTAATATTAATTAAAAAAAAAGTTTAAACAGTAGAAGTCTGCATTTTTTGGTGCTTTTTTAGCATTTTTTTTAATTGATAAGGTTCAAAAATATTTTTTAATTTATTTAAATAAAATTAAAATTAATTGGAAATTCTAATTTTCAGTTGAAACTTAAATTTATCAGATAAACACTTATATTTATATGAACACTACACAAAACTGCTTATTACAGCAACATTAATCACTTTAACACTATGGGCAAGTCGTTAACACTGTTGGAACACCATGAACACTATGCAACACTCTTTATCACTGTGCAACATTACAACAACACTAGTGCAACACTATGGTACAAGTCGTTAACACTGTTGGCACATTATTAAAATCGCCAGTAGTGTTGTACAGTGTTTAATAGTGTTTAATACTGTTGAACAGTGTTTTTCCGTAAGGGATAGGTATTATATTTATTATTGCAATACTCATGTATATTGTACAAAATATTTTAAATTTTAAAAACATGCATGTAAATATTATTAATTTTCAATAATGTGTACAAAATTATAATTGGTGTGTATTGCAGAAATTAATTTTTGCAATTGTCATGTATTTTAACAATGTATTTTTGCAAATTGTCGCGTATTGTAAGAATGAATTTTTGCGATTGTCGTATATTAAAATTAAATTATTGCCTGTTGCATTAATTTATTTTAACAATAATTACAATACAGGAGAATTAAATTATTTAATTCTCGTGTATTGTAAAAATGGTGGTAGAACTGTTGCGTTAAATAAAATCCCTAAAAATTCCCCAACCGATACCTTTAATTAGACAACCTATATTACACTTGACCCTAGATATTTTTTTTTGAATTTAAATTAAATAGAGTCTATTTTTTATTAAATGCATGTACACAAAATAGATTTTCTTTAGAGAGTAAAAAATAGACTTTACTTAATTTAAATTCATAAGAAATATGTATTGGGCCAAGTGTAATCTGGGTTGTCTACATAATTAAAGGTATCGGTTGGGGAATTTTTAGGGATTTTATTTAACGCAACAGTTCTACCACCATTTTTACAATACACGAGAATTAAATAATTTAATTGTCTTGTATTGCACTTATCGTAAAAATGAATTACGGCAATGAGTGAGTATGAGTATAAGAGACGTATAACCAGCCCCATTTCCTCTTGACTCTCGAACCCCGTACAGGCCTATGTTTACTTACGCCGATTTTTGTTCTTCTCCAGCAACTGCACGGCTTCACCCGTGTTTGCTGGGTGCGAATGTCCATTGCGTTCCGTACTGTCACCTATTGGGGGCTCGAGAGCGAGAGGCGAATAGTTTTAATAGCCGTTCCCGGGTTCGCCGAGCCTATGCTATACGCTCAGTGGGGTATGGAGGAGGGACGGGAGGGTGTTGGTTTTTGGGGGACAATTACGCCGACTTAAAACTAAGTACGACGCGGAATCCCCCTAGACCAGTCGATTAGTATTACTCCAAACATTTGGGATTACTATTTGGAGTTGGGGAGTTGTTATTTCGCTGCAGGGGTGTAGTTTCCTAGTCGAGGTCTTTGTCTTGTTCGTTATTGTCATTGTCCGTGTCCTGGTCAGATAGTTCCTGCACTTGGTAAAGTGTGTCAGTTGTTTTTAATAAATTTTGTCCCAAGCACGTTTTGTGATAGAGTTTTGCCTTTTTTTATTAAATTCCAAAATTAAGCATTGCATTTATTTATTAGTTAAACAAATTACAAGCGCGATTATTCTGTTGTCTAATGTTTACAAATCTCGAGTTTGGCTATTAGGCTTTTTTTTAATGTGTTAGAATTATGATTAATGTGTTAGTTTATTCTGTGCGTCTAGTGTTTATTTCGGTCTCGATTGGGATTGCCTTACGCATTTGTTGACAGATTTATTGCCCCATCCCGTGTGCCTTTCTTAGGTTTTAAAGATATCCCAATAAACACTTTAACGGTATCTATCACCATTAACATTGCCCGTGTAAGAATTTTTAATACTTTTTAATACAATTTTGCAATGATACCTAGTAATTAATAACAAAACAATTGTTTTTTTTGTATAAAATTGTAAAAACAAAACAACCTGTATATTTATTTGATTTATTAAAACTACGATGTTCAGTTCATACAGTAAACATTCGAACAAAAAATTATACCATACCTCAGCATAACACAAGCAAATTTAGAGGTTGTTTTGAATTTTGTGCTCCAACATTGTTAAACTTTATTTTTGAATATTTGCATTTATCAGAAAATCAATTTAGACAGAATTGTAAAATCAAAATTTTAAATGAAGCTATTAATTTGTAAATAAGGAATTGTTATTGTTTTTTGTTAACTTTTTTTTATTTTTATTTCTTTTGGTACTATAGCGTAGTCAATTATAATTATAATTATTATTATTTATTATGGGAGAGTGGAAGACCGGCAAAGCCGAACTCTTTCCAATTGTGTATAAACTTTTGTACACAATAAATCTATATTATTATTATTATTATTATTATTATTATTATTAAAGAGTAAAATATGTTCTTTAAAATAATCATATTTAAAAGTTATTTTAACATTTTCAAGTAAAAATAAATGTTATGTTTAATAAAATGAATAAGGGCAATGTTAATGGTGACAAATAACGGAAAATGTTTGCTGGGATCTGCCGTATTTAAATTGCAGATTTGTATCAGGTCATGCTTATTCTTAAAGTAACTTATCAGCTTTTTTTTGCGGATGGCCACCTCTCCTCTTGTTTGACCTCCCCTGTCTGTCCAGTGAAAAGCCTCCAATGACAGGTGGCACTTAACTCATTCATATCACAACACTTCACTCCTCAATGACCGTTACACCATTTTAGTTTGCACTCTATGAAAATGTTTGTTTCACTTATTAGTTTGCACTAATTATTATTGGTTTTATCTTTAAACTTTTACGTTTCAAGAGCTTTCCCGCACGCGACGTGTCTTCTCAAGCTCTGGAACCGAACTGAATTACGGCAATAGGCAATAATTAAATTTTAATACACGTCAATTGCAAAAATTTATTCCTACAATATGCGACAATTGCAAAAAAAACATTGAATATTAAATAGTAATTTGGCGTGTGTTTTAGGTACGCCGTTTTACTTTTTATTAAATAAATATGCTAGTTACATTAAATAGTAAACCAGCGCGCTATGTACCTAGCAAATTTATTTAATAAAAAGTAAAACGGCGTACCTAAAACTCGCGCCAAACTACTATTTAATAACATTCCATGTATTGTAAAAATGTATTTTTGGAATTATCGCTGATTGTAGAAATTAATTTTTGCGATTGACGTATATTAAAATTTAATTGTTGCCTATTGCAGTAATTCATTTCTATAATAATTACAATACAGGACAATTAAATTATTTAATTCTCGTGTATTGTAAAAATGGTGGTAGAACTGTTGCGTTAAATAAAATCCCTAAAAATTCCCTAACTGAAACCTACAATTAGACAACCCAGATGACACCTGGGAAGATACATATTTTTTATGAAAGTTAAATAAAGTTTATTTTTTATTCAATAAATGTACATGTAAAATATAATTAGTTAATAGAAATTAATTATTAACTCTCTAAATAAAATGTGTTTGTGTACATGTATTTAATTAAAAATAGACTTTTTTTTTTTTAATTTAAATTCATAGAAAATATGTATTATACCAGGTGTAATCTGGGTTGTATAATTAAAGGTATCGGTTAGGGAATTTTTAGGGATTTTATTTAACGCAACAGTTCTACCACAATTTTTACAATACACGAGAATTAAATAATTTAATTGTCCTGTATTGTAATTATTATAGAAATTAATTACTGCAATAGGCAACAATTAAATTTTAATATACGTCAATCGCAAAAATTAATTTTTACAATCAGCGATAATTCCAAAAATACATTTTTACAATACCTACATGGAAATTCCTAAAACCTAAAACTCGCGCCAAACTACTATTTAATAACATTCCATGATGGAATGTTATTAAATAGTAGTTTGGCGCGAGTTTTAGGTACGCCGTTTTACTTTTTATTAAATGAATTTGCTAGGTACATAGCGCGCTGGTTTACTATTTAATGTAACTAGCATATTTATTTAATAAAAAGTAAAACGGCGTACCTAAAACACACGCCAAATTACTATTTAATATTCAATGTTTTTTTGCAATTGTCGCATATTGTAGGAATAAATTTTTGCAATTGATTTGTATTAAAATTTAATTATTGCCTATTGCCGTAGGTAATTCATTTTTACGATAAGTGCAATACAAGACAATTAAATTATTTAATTCTCGTGTATTGTAAAAATGGTGGTAGAACTGTTGCGTTAAATAAAATCCCTAAAAATTCCCCAACCGATACCTTTAATTAAATTGTAGAAATAAATAACTGCAACAGGCCAGTTCGGTTTCGTCCTTGGTGGTGTGCGTTATTGCTCTATGAAAAAGTATTGAAAGATAAGTGACTTTGCGACCCAGGAGGGACGAGATCGGATTCCCAGGGTAGAAATACACTGGCTTTATTCAGAAATATATAAATATATGAAAATATTCCAAAAAAGAAACGGATGAATTAAGATTGAAATATTTGAAGAAATCCTGTGCATATAGCCATGTGGTGCATGGTTAAAGAAAATTTAACATGATTCGACAATGAAGGAGGGAGGATATAGGACAGCCCACCTCTCACCAATCAACAGTATACACATTTAAGCTGGCTAAATTCTGGATGGGAAAGGCCAAACCAAACAAAGAAGAAGAAGAAGAACTGCAACAGGCAATAATTAAATTTTAATACAAGACAATTGCAAAAATTCAATCCTACAATACGCGACAATTACAATAATGCATTTCTACAATACATGACAATTGCAAAAATTCATTTCTGCAATACACACCAATTAAAAAAAAAGCCCAGCCCATTGAAAGAATTTATTTTTGCAATAAGCGACTGTTACCAAAAAAGTTATGAGTTGTTCCTTAAATTTTATTTAATTTTTGTATTAGTGAACATATTTATTTCTATTATATTTCTTTTTTTAAATTATTTTTGCAATTCTGTTAAAAACGTAAAACTACAAATGCAATAGATTATATTTTATAAGCAATTTGTGCCTAGGTATTGTTATTATTCCTGCATTATATAAATATATTATATTTTTTAAATTTGATGCAAAATCACGCTTTAATTTCCTATTAATATTAACAGTACCTACTTTTAATGTAACTTACAGTGGAATATTATTAAATAGTAATTTGGCGCGTATTTTAGGTACGCCGTTTTACTTTTTAATAAATTAATATGCTAGTTACATTAAATAGTAAAACGGCGCGCCATATGTGTGCCTATTACAAAAACATATTCTTTTTGGCGACCTATAGTCTTTTAAATTTACACATAATTGAAATATAAATAACCTTAAAATAATATTAATCAAATAAATATTTTTTTCAAAAAAATTAAAAAAAAAATACCCACAATGTAGGTCTTACATACTGTATTTTATTAAGAAAAATACCTGTACTGCCAACTTCACGAAGGGGATTGCTTTGATCTTAGCAACAGGCCGAGAAACGATACATAAGATGGAATCTACCTCACCTTTTAAATAAATGTTGTACCCCAACTCAAGCGAGATATATCTAAAATGTGCTTAAACTGTTGAGTAAGCGCTAAAACTGTACAATGTGCTATAAAAAAGTAATATGAGGGTCATAAATGAGAAATATTAAAGCGTGCTAACAGTGTGTATAAAATGTGACATGCGTAAGATAGACTGAAGCTTTGCAAAATGTCTTTAAACAATGTACTAACACTGTGCAAACAATGTGCTAAAATATAATGTAATATAAGCGTGACATATGACAAATAAAAAGCGTGATGTCAATGTACATAAAGAGTGAAAAAAACTTAATTATTTCAAAAAGTGTGAAATTACCACAAAGTAGCGTGTATGCACATTGTTTTAAAGACTTGCACTCTAAATACACACTTATTGCACACTTTTCATGTACGCTTTATTTTCGCCAGGGTCAGCCAACGCCAGTATTACGTCTTAAAAAGAATGAAAAGTACCATCTATGTAAAATTAGACTAGTGCAGAAACTTTACGAAGATGATCCGGAGTACTGTTTTGTAAAACTATGATGAATTTATATAACAATAATTCACACTTTCCTCGTAAAATACTTTTTTCGGACGAAGCTACCTTCTGTTTGAATGGTACAGTCAACCGTCAAAATTGCAGGTACTGGAGCAGAGAAAATCCTCATTGGTAGTAGAGGAAAATTTCCAATACCGGCAAAAAGTGAATGTCTTGGCAGGAATGGTGAAAAATTGGATCATAGGTCCTTTCTTCTTTGACAAAAATATTACAGGACAAACGTATTTAAAATTTTTGCAAAACTCTCTTCTTGTCACATTAGCAGACATGTTTCCCAATGAGAATGGAGGTCCCAATCTATTAAGTGATACCATTTGGTTTCAACAAGACCTCAGCATTATGTTTTCCTGATAGGTGGATTGGCATGCAAGGACCGATAGAGTGGCCAGCGAGATATCCAGATCTCACCCCTATCGATTACGGCCATTCCACGCGTAACGGATGGGACAGTTGCAAGTTTTTATTTACAAAATAATATTGTTCTATTATATTACTAATGTCAAATTTTTATAAATATTTCTAAACAAAAGCTGTTTAACAAGGTTTTATTTGGCAAAATTAGGTATCGTGGTTGACTATTTAATTCCTTAAAAATTAATAATTTAAACCGTGACGGACGGGACTATTAAAAACCACCACCAAATTTGATAAAACCGTAAAGGTGATTTCTCTAAATTTATAAAAGATAAAAGGCAGAGCAAAATTTTTTTTGCAGAAAATATTAAAAAGGAAAGATAGATGTTTCTACTCACATGTTATTACAGACAGTTGAATCTGTATTCAATATGTAGGTTCCAGGATATAGGTACTAACCAAAATTTATAAGAAAAGCTTACTTTTATAACATTTCTCAAGTTATGTTTATTAATTATTTAAATTACAATATTTTTAACTAAAATATTTATAAACATAACGAACTAAGAACTAAAACTTAAAGATAAATATTTAAAACCGTTTGCTTTGATCAGATAGTTTTACATATATTTTTTTGGATTTTGTATTCCGTTTTATTAGCAGTGGTAGATGTTCTTCCCAAAATCAAAATATCATCATTGTTTGGATAAAAAAATGCATGGATTGATTTCCGTAAATTGGTCAAATCTTTTTGTCAACATTGATACTTCTTTTTGAATTTTAAAAGAAATAACAAAATTGTGTCCATCCTTTATTACATCAAAAAAATCATCACCATTATTAATGATTGCTTTGCGGGTTTTTAGCTTAAGCCCTTTTAAGATAACCACCCACGCCATCCACTGCCCATTTCCCGTGTGAAGTGGCAAAAAATTGCCACTCCATATCCACTCCAAAATCTTGCTTAGCAAATTGGCCGGCGCAGCCATCTGAAAACAGAAACGACCAGGTATGGATTCTAGATAATGGATTTCTTCTTAGTCGGTCCCAAATAATCGTAAATGCTTCTGTTTTAGACGTATCTTCTTGTCTTTGTAGTCGCAGTATTCGTCGCACCATTGTACCCGGGGATCTCCTCTAATTCGTATGGTTGGTGGGAATCGATAGGTCTTCCTGGTTTCGACCATCCGTATACGATGGATTTTGTACTCAAAGATTGTTCCTTCCAATTGATTATCTTTCTTTGGAGCCTGTTTTGAAGGGCACTGTTGACTTGAGTCCACCTGTTCAAGGTTCGAAGGACCAACTGTTAGGCATAGCCCAACAAGAATTGTAGGGGTGTAGGTTCTTCAGTACTATCGAAACGTAGCCTCACGTCTCGGTGGCAGAATGGTTTTGATATAGTACGAACAAGAAAAAATGACCATTTAATAATAACTTAAACTGTATTGAAATAATAATATTGTATAACATGTGTTTCAATTTATACTATTTTATTTTGCTGAATAATCCGATTGACTTTGTTCAGTCCATCAGGTGAGCGTTGGAATTCGTTAGTCAGCTTAATCGGTGTTGAATTTGTCGGAATATTTAGGACAGTAGTGCAATGACATGTAATAAGTAATTTAATTTAGCAATCCATTATAAATTCTATATAAATTATAAAATATCTGTACAAAAGGAAGATATTATTATTCATGTGTAAAGACCTGAATGTGATGAAATTATTTGTGGGGGTGATGTTAATATATAGATTTGTTATAGTCGGAATATCAATCAACTTTGACATTTCTAAACTGTATTGATTATTTTAATCTAAAGCAAATAGTTAACTTTCTTACTGAGATAACTAAAAATTCAGCAAGTCTCATAGATAATATTTTAATATATAATCACAACGAATCATGGATCACTGATACAAAAGAAATATTTAATGCTGAAATATGACGTCACATGTTAGTTTATTGTAATATAAATTATGTTCAACCGAAACTTAGTACCAAATTTATTCAGTACATAAACTTAAAATACCTCGACCATAATTTCTTTTAAAATTTTCTTGAAACTGCTTCCTTTTATAATATTTTATTTATTGATAATATATGTGATAAAGTACAATATTTTAATGCAATAATTATGAATATTTTTTATATATTAGCGCCTGTTAAAAAGGTAACAGTTAAAAATTAAAATCCTCCTTGGCTAACCGACAATATTAAATTAATGATATCCTTGCGTAATAAAGCCCTTGCAAAATTTAAACGTACTAAACATGAAGAACATTGAAATTATTATAAACAGATTAAAAACAAACTAACATTGGCAATAAAAAATGAAAAAAAGACTATTTGGAGTATATACCAAGTTTATATACAAAAGTGCTCTTTTAGTTCCACCCTTACTTTCTAAGAAGTGCCAACAGCCAACTGCTTGAGCGGGTTAGGAGTAGGAACGGACCGCGGACTAATATACAATAGGACAAACTCAAATATTGTGCGAATAATTATTTAATATAAAACCCTACCAGATAATTTAAATAAACCTGATGAAATAAATAATTATTTATCGCAATAGGTACTCCAGATATATACCTCCAAATTTAGATCTTTTAAGTTATTACAACGGAAAAGCAAAGAAAAGTTTTATTGTTGCATTCAAAATGAAAGTTGGTTAAGTGCCCTTAACTCAAAAAGAAGGTTTTAAAAATGTTCACGTACATTTTTTAGAATATTTTAATCAAATTTTCATGGGTGAATTGTGAAAACCGATATGAAATAGTCAAAAAAAATCATTTTAAATTGGTAAAGCAAAACAAAACAAGCCTTTTTCTTAAGATATTCAACGCCTGTGGGCTACTAAAAATAATGCGCCCTTCTTCATAAGAGGAGTTAGTGAGAAGGGTTATACAAGTTATACAAAAGTGTCAGAACTAAAAAAAGTTTATTTATTATAATGGCACTAAATAAAAACCTAAAATTCATACAAAATTTAAAAAAAACTACATAAATAAACAAAATAAGCTTTATAGTAAACAAAATATAAAAGTAACTAAACAAAAACAAAATTCATACAAAATTAAAGAACTATATGAACAAAAACAAAATTTATAGTAAACAAAAAACCAAAGCAACTTATATATTTATTTTCCTAGCTGTTTCTTTTGCAAACTGATAATATCACACGTATTTATGTTTTTAAATAAGTCACTCTCTATGGATAAAATACCGAAATCATTTAATTTGCTTAGTCCCAAGAAAGAAGCCTATATTGAATTTATATACAAATATTGTGCTTTTGCAACAGTGATATAAAGTTTCACGAAGCCGGCCGAAGAGAACCCGATGGCTCTGCTGACAATAGAAAACTGGCGCAAACAGAACCAAAACCGAACGTATTTTATTGATGCTTGCATATAATATTTTCTATTTTATTTAATTTTGTATACTTTTTGTTTTATTTAGAAAAGGTTATTCTTTAATTTTTGCCTTGAAAATATTTTGAATACAAATAGTAGGTATATAATAGTAACAAAAAATAAATAAAAAATAAATAAATAACATCAATAAAAATTGCCGCCCCCAAAAGGTTGCGCCCATTTAGCCCTGTGGCCCTGCTTAGGCATCTTAAATTCAGACGGTCAGGGAGTCGTGGAATATATATAATTAAGAACTGACAAATAACCAAAAACTTAGAAAGAACCTTTAAATTAAACATAATGATCTTAAAGTTAATACAGAAGAATAGATTGTAAATATTTTGAATATTTTTTTTGTCAAGTTATTTCAAATATTCAAAACAGTATTGCACCAACAATCCGGAAACAATCATTAATAGTATGTTTTTGAAACCATTTTTAGAATCAGAACAAAAATTTAAAAAAAGAAGTCTTCGGGTTTTGATGACATATTAGGAAATCTTATAAAAAAAAGTTATAATTCCTATAGCTTCTGTCCTGTCCTACCTTGTCAATCTTTCTTTTGTGGCAGATCAGTTTCCAAATATTCTTAAGGTAAACAAGATACTGCCAATCTTTAAGAAGGGCGGTAATTTCTCAATTGAGAATTACCGTTCTGTAACATTGATTTCTGTCAAAAATCTTTGAATATTGTTTTTTGGATAGATTAATAGTATATTATGTATCAAGTTTTATAAACGCCATTTTAGTTACGAGTTTAATTAAGCACGAGCGAAGCTTGCGAGCGAGTGTTTAATAAAAACGAGTGTCTAGAGAAGTTTATAAACGAGTTGCATACTATACTTTATCTACGACGAACACAAAACAGAATTTAAAGCCAATTTTATTTGTTAAAATTTTGACATCTGTCAACTGTCACCCGAATTTAACCTCACTTTTTCCCAATGTATAATAAAGCTAACTTCAGCCCGTGACGTAAAATGTCGAAAAGCCACTGTTGTTAACTTCAGCCCGTCAATAAAACGCCATTAAGTTACAGCTCGTCAATGTATACATTGACGAGCTGTAACTCCTATAGGAGTGGATAAAATATTTTTTGTTAGTTATCAATATTATAATATATTATTTTTATCCAATTTAGCTTTTGCAAAAATTGTTTAACTATAACAGCAGTATAGAACTTTTTTTAAAATAACTTGATACATGGAAAACGAAGAATGCCCGACGGTAATTTTTTGTGACCTTAGTCGAGCCTTCGACTGTGTAAACCATGTTGTATTGTTAAGAAAATTATATTATTGTATTGTTAAGAAAATTATGCACTCAGAGAAATATCAAGTTATGAAAAGCATATGAAATTATATTAATTTAAATAATCGGGTAAATTTGATTCAAATAGAAAAAATTTTAGTTTTACATTCATTTACCAACAGTTTTACAATGTTTTGAAACACTTTTAAAGTGTACCCTCTTTAAAATATATATACAAAAAGAAATCCATTTATTTCTTTGCCTTTCTCAAAGTTGTTTCAAAAAGATATGTTATACAATTGTTATGCACCTATTAATTTAATGGGAAACACCAATGACGCCAAAACATATTTGAATCCCTAATAATTCAAAGGGATTCAAATATGTTTTGGCGTCATTGGTGTTTCTCATTAAATTAAAAGGTGTATAACAATTGTATAATACATATATTTTTAAAATAACGTTGAGAAAGGCAATGAAATAAATAGATTTCTTTTTGTATATATATTTTAAAAAGAGTACACTTTAAAAGTGTTTAAAAACATTGTAAAACTGTTGGTAAATGAATATAAAACTACATTTTTTTCTATTTGAATCAAATTTACCCGATTATTTAAATTAATATCATTTCATATGCTTTTCATGACATGATATTTCTCTGAGTGTGTGTTTGTGTTGTTTAAGGTCCTGCTCTAGACTGGTTAGCCTGTTTAAAAAAAATAAAAGGCAGTTTTTTAAGTGAAGCAGCACTTTACTAATTCAGAAAATAGTTACGTTTCAGATCTGGCAACCATAAGTATAGGGGTACCTCAATGTTCAGTTTAAGGACCTATATAACATATATTAATGATATCCAAGATTTTTAAAAATGAGGAATGCACTGGCACTTGACTTGCTGACGATTCATCTTTTATTATTTTTGATAAATAAAATTTTACTTTGGAGAACAAATGTAATAATGTGTTGTACTTTTTAAAAACTTTGTTTGAAAGCACTTCTTGTATTTTAATAATGAAAAAAACGTACCTCCGATTTCAAACCCCGCAAAATTCAGTAGGAATATTGGATTTAAAAATTAAAAATCAGTCTATTGTACAATCTTCTGACAACAAATTTATGGGCCTAACATTAGATAATTGCCTTAAGTAGGATAATCATTGTATAAATTTAACCAGAAAATTAAATAGCCTTTGCTACCTATTAAGAAATTTGCCATATCCCAACAAAATATGACAAAAGTATATAAACCCGATTTAAGGATTTTTCTAACACTGTTGCTAAATCTTTAGACTGTTGGCTAATTTAGGTTAAAAATATTTTTTTTTTAAATAATTTAATTTTAAGCAAATTACAAGTTAAAATAAATAAAATTAGATTCTTGAATAAATAAGTAATAAAAATACATAATTATTAAATAGGTTAGTCGGTTATATTTATATATTTTTTCTTGATTTGGCCTGAGTTAAGTTTTTCTAAAGCTTCGTTTTCTATATATAGTAGAGATAATGCATTAAGCCTAATTTCCCCCATACTCGACCTTAAATGGCTATTTATCCTTTTAAGCACAGAGAAGGAACGTTCTCCTGAAGCATTAGAAATTGGTACACTGAAAAAAATAAGCTGTTGAAACAACAAAAAAAATATTAATTCAACTCTTTATGCACTTTAAATACAAGCAATGGTTTTTGCACGTTTACTTAACCATCTAAAAATGTCAAATTGTATTGTTTAATTGAACAACAAATAACAGTCAAATGAACAAAATAAGAATATTTGTTCTAATCTGCTAATTTGGTTAATTTAACATTCTTAGGGTGTTAAGGTAAATTTCTTGAAATGTCCAGGTAACCTTTTTAGCATATTCACTTAACACCAATAAAATGTTAAATTAACATTCTGAAAATGTAAAATTCTTTAAAGGTTGGTATCCAAAACAAAATTATGGAAATAATATATTATTATATATAAATAGAAAGAATTGAACCTTCACCTCGCCCAGAGTTTTTGTTTTGAGCGTGTTCCACCCATGATACATCTTTGTATCATGTGTTCCACCTACTTCAAATACCGACAGACTGTTTCGCCCTGTATTGAGGGTCTTAACAGTGTCGGGCAATATGGTGTAGTGAAAGTTCTACTGTGGAACACACCTTAAACAAACAGATATCTCATCTTATATACACCTAATCGTAAGCTAACTAAGGCGAGATGTAAGAAAACGTCATTGTCTAATGACGTGGCGTGAGTGTTTGAAGCGCCATTCTCGGCAATTTTATGAATGCAAATTTTACATTTTAAATTTTGGATTAAAGAGCAACTAAACGTTAATTTAATAGTTTTTTTAGGTATTCCTAAAAATTTCAGTAGTTGATTCAACAAATTCCAGCTATTAAATCAAAGTACGATAAACATTTTAATTCAAAATATTAGTTTATGTTAAATTAATATTTAAACTGTCAAATGAACAAATAAACTTTGACAAACTCTGACTTTTGCTTTAACACCAAAATATAGATTAATCCAATAGGTTTTTTGTTGAAACAACATTTTTAAAAATGACATTTAGGCAAATGTTAACTCAACTACATTATTTTTTTCGGTGTATGGTTAGGAATATTACAGGTAATGTTAAAACATTAGGAAATGTTGCCTTGACACTCAAAAATGGTATTTTTATTTAGCTGTTTACAAAGTTCCTGAAAGTGCAAACATTCATTTTCCAATGTCGTGATTTTTCCTTTTTTCTTTTCTCTGCCCCTGCAGATTTTTCTGTGAGCACTTAAAATTTTAAGTGCTCACAGAAAAACACAGCTATGAATCTCTTACACCAACTGAAAAAAATACTGTAAAACTTTCGTTCTTGGACTGAAAAATATTCGGTAAAACTTTCGTACTTGGACTTTTTTGGGATTAGGTCTCTAAATGTTATATGTAATTTTACAAACATAATTTTTTTCGAATTTGGGATTGTTTTTTAGTTATTTAATCCTACCATGTTTGTATATAATATAAAATAAATAAATATGACATAAAATATGATAAAATAAATTGTTTTAAATGTAATAAAATAATAATTTAATTGTAATACAATTTTAATAAAAAACAAAACAAAACAAAACAAAACAAAACATTTTTTTTCTGTTGAACTTTTATTACAATATTTTTGTTTTAAAAAATCATTTTAATGTTTAAAAATGCATAGGAAAATATATTTGTTTGAATAAGTCATCTATTTTTTTGTTTCACTTCTTGTATAACAATTTTTATCTAGTTTTCTAATAGACTTTAATTACATTTTTTCATAAATCGACTTAATATTTAAAGGATAATATTATGTGGTTATATTAAACACCCTGTATAAGACAAAAATATAAAAATGTACCTACTTACCGTTTACAGTAACATATAAATATAATATAGTTAATTTAAAAGGAAACGACGTACACGTCATCAATCAGCTGATCGGGCACGGTTGTAAATGTGATGCTAAAATCCATAGAAATAATACTCGTGTATTATTTCTATGCTAAAATCATTGCATCAGGTGAAAGTGGTAGTGCAACCACAGGGCGATATATGGCGTTTACATGAATAATACCATAGGGTCCCTAGATTTTGGACCTTAAAATACCAAAATGTCAGAAAGCAGAGTTTTATAACCTATATGATGCTAAAATCATTGCATTAAGTGAAAGTGGTAGTGCAACCACAGGGCGATATATATCCTATGGTATTATTCATGTAAACGCCATATATGGCGTTTACATGAATAATACCATAGGATCCCTAGATTTTGGACCTTAAAATACCAAAATGTCAGAAAGCAGAGTTTTATAACCTATATGATGCACCGCCAAAAGTATGTTTTTAGCCATTTTTAAAGACATTTTCAGCTATAAAACCCAGAAATGTTGTCATCCAAAGTCAGTCTTTGGTATTTATATATTCTTATTTTATGTATCCAAGTTATATTCTAATATATAATTAATAATAATAATAATATTTTCCTATCTAACAGCTGTTAAAGGAAACAAAGGTCCATTATTATCCCGTTCTGCCTATTAAGGATGATACCAACTCTTGACTTCGACTATTTAAATGCTTCGGCATTTTAAATATAGGAAAAACAAAAAAACGGTATATAACAAAGACAAAAAGGGCATGTGTTTATTTATAAATTCATACATCGTTTTTATATATTTTAAAAATATTATTTTTACAACCGACGATTCCTATATTAATGTAATTAATTAAAGTAAATTACAAGTAATTTTTCTAAAAGGATTATAAAACATCTAAAAAGAGTTATGTGATAATTTAACAAATTTTAATATTACTAATAGTACCTACTTAATATTAAAACTAAAATTCTATTTTATAACCGTGCTAAAAGCTTAATATAAGTCATATTTGTACTTTTCATCCGACATTGTCACAACAATTGCTTACTTTATTTTATTTAAAATTTAAAAATTCAATAAAATCATTGTGGAAACTAAAAAATCTAAACAAAATATTTAAATTTTGTGTAGTATTCCTACTAATATGCTAGTAAATATATTAATGGTTGTTTCACGTAATTACTAGGATAATAAAACATATATTATATTATATTAATGGTTGTTTCACGTAATTACTAGGATAATAAAACAAGTATAACTATCTTATTTTAGAAGTATATTTAAAAAAAACTGGAAATAGTCTAGAACCAGCTTAAGATCAAAGTACATTGTTTACAAGATTATAAACATACAAAAGCTTTATTTTGTTACGTACTTAATTAAACAATTCAAAAATATACTAACCCTATTCTTATTTGTAGATCATTTTGTATGTGATGAATGTTACCTGTCTAAAAACAAGTATCAAGATACCAACATTAACAATAAATATATAAATAAACTATATAATCAACTTGAAAATAATAAACACGATAAAAAGATAAAAATAATTATGGAAGTTGAAAAAAAAACTTTTGAAATGGAGTCAAATAATAACATTCCATTACTCCTTAACGAAACTTCAGAATCTCAAGAAAATTTAAAAAAAATACCTGAAAAAATAAATAATAATAGAAATAGTTCCAATAAAAATCTAACTCAACAATACATTTTGGATAATATTGATAATGAAAATACTAAACTACCAGAATATCCAGAAAATATTGAATTGATGTCCATAAAAAAATCAAGTAATTTTGACACCAGTGATATGTTAAAAAAATCAGATGATAAAAATACAGATGCAATTAAAGATAAGGATAGTATAAAAGATATTATAATTAAAGAAAAAATAGACCTTAAAAGAACAGGTAGCATTAGTGGTATTAAAAAAATATTAAAATTAAAAGAAACTAATGACAAAAAAACGAATCTTATCTGTACAAATTCTAGTCAAAATTTAAATAAGAAACGTTTAAATTGTCGTTTAAAATCAAAAGGCCAAGAAACACTTTGTACCTGTGGAAGATTTACATTTCCATGTGCACATTGTCAAAATCAATATTCCAAAAAAAAAAATTCACGAGAAAAAGGTTCCGGATGTAAAAAGCCTTCGTCAAATGCACTAATGAAAATATGCTTCTTACCAATACTACCAAATTTTTTAAATAAGACAAAATCAGAAACAAAATTAGAAGTTAAGTATTGCCCTTGCTGTAATAGTAAATTATCTTCAAAGGAAAAAGAATATTTTAAAAAATGGAAAGAAACTAATAAAAATACAGTACCAATATATCCATTTAGACAACAAGAAACAATAAATACAAAAACAAGCTTATCATGTCTAGAAAAGACAACACTTGATATTTTAATTGATGAATTAAGTTTAAAAAATAATATACACCAATTGGAATCCGCTCAACTAAATGTTTCACAATATTTAAAGAAAGAAATATACTCTAATGAATCAAGCAATTTTCATATTCTATCTCTATCGAGTAGTTGCATACTTCTTCCAGATTTTAAACTTTTGTTAATAAATAAAAATAATTAATATATTGTATTTCATGATACTATGTTTTTATAGATAAATGTATATTAATGCATAATGTGTTGTTACTGCCAATTATTTAAACTTAATTATGGATAAAGGGTAGCTTGCAGAATATTATTTTTGCTTGTGTTTGATCTGTTACCATCTAAGCTTCAAAAGGGTTAAATAAGGGGTGTTGATTGAATGATTTAGTCCCATTTAAGACCTTCCACTAGACGACTGTACGATTCTATGTGACATAAATTTGCAATGTATGTACATACAAGAAAAACCCCCAACAAGCATTCAGTATTGCACTGAGTAGACGTAAATTAAAAGTAAGAACTATAAAAAGTATGTGAATGGAAATCTAATAATTAGTTATAAAGTAGTTCATTCTTAAATCCAAATATCCATCAAGTATAGTAAGTAACTAAACTAAATAAGAAAGTAAAATAGAACATTGGCGACGAGGAAAAGTACGAAAGAGTGTGTAAAATGGGGGATTCACTTCTAAGAAAAATGGAACCATTAGACAACGAAGAAGATTGGACATTACCCAGATAGCAATCGTGTGTCAAACGTAGGTCGCACGGCGTGAGAACGCACACCTGAGGTCGAATTCACAGACATATGAGTAGCATAGCCGTGCGCGCCCAAGTGAGCGTGAGCGCAGTATGAGCGCACGACGTGATCAATGATCTATATATATATATAATATATATATATATATATATATATATAATATATATATATATATATATAATATATATATATATTATATATATTATATATAGACGTATCATATGCACATCCGAGTCCCGAAATAAATGTGAATCATACTAAACGAGGCCCGTTTTGCACAAGCGAGTCCCGAAACCGGGCCTCGCATTGAAAGTGTGTGTATATACGGTTATTATACTTGACCTGACCCCCCTGGACCCAACTGACAATTTTGTTTCGGGACTCACAAATGATGTGTATATCACCTCTTATACGGTTTTTAGTTCATTCAAATACGAAGTAGGGGTCGCTGCAATAGTTCTGTATATAACTCGCGTAGAATTGCGAGGTTCCCGTATATACGTTAAATTTAAAAAGTGGTTGTCGGCTCCGAGTCCCTTACATATGACAACAGCGCTTTTTATTAAAGCACATAACAATCGTCTTTTTAAAGCATTATTATAATAATTAGCGACTGGGGAACGGCAATTTAATAAACAGATACATTTTCATTTTATACATATTTTGGCACTAAGTTTCACGCTCTATGGATTGATGTACACGTAGACCACAGGATATGTTCTTGATAACAGTTATCTTATCCAAAGTTTTGGTAATATGGTATTATTTGTCTAGTAAAAAAGTAAATGTGTCCTGGGTATTTTCCCTTTCTTTTTTATACTGCACTATTTAATATACAAATAATGTAATAAACTGCTCGTCATAAAAATCGACGCACCTAGTTTTTTAGAAAATATTTGAAAGCTCGTTATTAGAAAATTACTTAATCAATTTTGAAAATCTTTGGAAATTCTGAATAGCTGATTCTTTGACTCTCATGTCTAATTTTGCGAATACGGCCCAAAGCCATTTGTAACATTTGTTTCGAATGATTCATCCTGACGTTTGATCAGCACTGTGCACCATGTTACAAAATTTGTTATTTGTTTTTTATTTACATGGTTGGATACTCACAGATAAAATCCAAAATTAGTATCCTATAAAATTTACAAACAATTATCTATTTACATATAAATTTAAAAAAAAGAACAATAATATACAATATTTACATTTTTACAGACAATCTTTTTTTAAGTTGTTTTTTAAGAAGTGTTTGAACAAATATCAAAATTATTATTTAATAAATTATAATTTCTTATCATTCGATTAATTGGAGAATTATATATAAGTTTGTCCTACTTGAGTTGGTAATAAAGAGATGAGTTTGTCTTGTTGGTTTAGATGGTATATTAAAATTTATTTGCGAGAGGAGTTGTGGGCAGAATTAAGAATTTTATGCAAAAACATCAAATCGGCGATGTTTTTTCTTTCTTTTAATGTAATTAAATTTAGATCGCGCATAAATGTGTCAAAATCATCATATCATAAACAGCATACAATAAATTTTATAAACTTTTTTTGTACTCCTTCAATTCTCTGCAAGTATGTAGCATAATACGGATTCCAAACAACAGATGCAAAATTCAGTTTACTATATATAAAGGCGTAGTATATAATCTTTATGCTGTCTATCAGGGATGTTGCGAATATTCGCATCCGCAAATGCGGAGCTTCCGCATAGATTTGGACATCTGCATCCGCATCCGCAATAATCAATGCGGATGTTCATGCGGATGCGAATGTTATACAAGGCCACAAGAAAGAAATTGGGCGGGGCCGGCGAATAGCGCGTGCCGTTCGCAGTGCGCACGTGATCATTTGTTTCTTGTAAATAAATCATTACGTGTTTGTTTTCGCCGTGGATTAATTATCGTATACTACAGGGATGTTGCGAATATTCGCATCCGCATCCGCAAATGCGGAGCTTCCGCATAGATTTGGACATCTGCATCCGCATCCGCATCCGCGGATGTGAGCCTTCAAAAATCCGCATCCGCATTCACATCCGCGGATGTGAAAAAATCGGCATCCGCAACATCCCTGCTGTCTATGTTTCGTAATATTTTTGAGGTTCTTATTAAAAAACCAAGTAACTTATTACATTTGTTTACCATATTTTCAATATGAAGGTTAAATGAAAGTTTAGAGTCAAGTAATAGGCCTAAATCTTTAATTGTTGATACGCGAGTAAGGTTTGAATTTTTTATTTTATAAGTGAAGTCTATGACATTGATATTTTTTGTGAATGTGATAAAAGAACATTTGTCAAGGTTTAAAAAGAGTTTGTTGTTCCCACAAAAATAGCAAAATCTATCCAGATCCTCCTGCAGCTTTTTAGAGTCCTCCAGGCAATGTATTTGTGCAAATATCTTCAAATCATCAGCATACGTATAACAGGTACTGGCAGTTTTGAAAACATTCCGAGACATTATTAATGTAAATCAAAAATAACAAGGGCTCTAAATGAGACCCTTGTGGCACTCCAGATGTTGAGTAATATTGAAAGAATTCAAATCCGTTCGTCAGAACTGCCTGCGTTCTACATGATAAATATGAAGATATCCACGATAACAATTTTCCATGAATACCGATCCCAGCTACTCTCTTGATTAAAATAGTATGGTTTACTTTATCAAAAGCCTTACTAAAATCGGTATACACAGAGTCTATCTGGATTCGTTTGTCAAGGGATTTTAACAAATATTCTATAACTATAAGTACTTATAAGTAACAGACAAGGTTGGATTCCACAGATCTTTTTGAGAAAAATCCATGTTGCTCCATTATTATTTTGTTTTTTAATTTGTAAAAAATTATGTCATAGACAACACTTTCAAAGATTTTGCTTAAAACATTGAGTTTGGAGATAGGTCTATAATTCTGAACGTTGCATCTATCACCACTTTTATATATTGGAACGACATGTACTCTTTTCCAAAGGTCAGGATATTGACACATTGACAGTGATTTATTATACAAAATAGTAAGTGGTTTATACAGACCTATAGCACACTTTTTGATAAAGAAAGAAGGAACATCGTCCGGACCTGCTCCCTTACGCTTATCTAATTCTTCTAGTTTTTTTAAGAACTTCCTCCTCAGTAAGAACAATATTAGACAATACACAACTATTCAACGGTTTACAGTATTTTGAATTTTTTTGTTCAAAGACACTACAGAAAAAATTTGAAAACATATTTGAAATGTCCGCGCCTTAAAAAGCTTTGTTATCGTCGTAAAACAATTTACTCGGTGTACCTGAAGTATTTTTTATTGAAGATAACTTCCAAAAACTTTTAACATTTTTTTGGATATCCTGCTCCACGAATTGAACGTGATTATTGAAGTCTTTTTTAATTAATTCTTTGGTTAGTTTTCTTATTTTTTTAAAGTTATGTAGATCTGATAGTTTATGATACAATTTACATTTTTTATGCAACTTATTTTTTTCTTGAATTTTGGCAATTGTGCTATGTGATAAATAATTTGGAAAGTTTTTTTTGCTTTTTTTAAAGGAGTGTTTCGTTGATAATTTTTAAAAGTGTTTCATAAAAAAGATCTAAAGCTTCATTAACGCTTAATTTGACATTTAAGCACAAATTCCAATCTATAATATTTAGTCTTGACAGTATAATCTCATATTTAGATTTAAAATAATTAAGAAATTTTTTGTTACACTTATTTAAAGGCCTAACTCTAAGACAATGTATGTATAATATATAATATGCACAACACAGACATAAAAAATGAAGTAATTGTAAGAAAACGTTTTAACAAGTTTACCCAGGACCTTAAAAAAGCACGTTGTATTGTTTTAGGCGGGAATATAATTGACTTGTCAACATTGTTAACTTGACAACGTTGCATGGACTCGCATGTACACCGATAATGCCATTTATATACATTGGGCCTCGCATGTTCATTAGATATAATAGAGGGACTCACATATACGTTGCAAATTTGTATATCTTAATTTTTGAAAAATTTTACCCCTCAAGCAGGGTTGTTATTAAATATTATTAGGACATTCTAAAAATTCAAAATCCATACTCTAAAAATTGTTCCCTGCGGCGGGCCTCGGGTGGCCTGCCCGTTATATCGGGCCTCGCTTTTGTTACTGGATACGTAATACGTATCCAGTAACAGTAACGTATTACGTATATATATATATATATATATATATACACATATATACAGACTGTATAGAATCAAGTAAGTAAGGCTGGAGACAAGGATGACAAATTATATTCTGATCAGAGAAAAAGAAACAAACTTGAATTGGGCGTGGTTTAAACCAAGCCATTCGTAATTACGAACCATAGTTGCCAGGTTGTTTTAAATCAGAAGAGAACGATTATAATTATTTAATAAATAGTTCAATTTTATTTGTTTGAAACTTTAAAAATAACAAAAAATTAATATATTATTATTATAATATGTCAAAAATAATTTGATTTAGTTAATTTTCTTACTTTTAATATTAAAAAATAAGAAAAACAACCCTTTTAGGAAACAATAATAGCATATGGCAACAGCGCGGCATGCAGCCAGATACAAGCGCATGCAGTTTGATCTACTGTGTTTGTTCAGTAGCTTCGACGCTATCGTAGCCTACTACTCGTAGGGAAATGTGTATAGTTTTTAAGAAATACATTTTCGCCATTAACTGGAATTTAATGGATTTTAAACAATACTTAGTTTTTATTTGCAGAAATGCATTAAAACGAAACAAACGAATTCGATAAAAATAAAACCTATAAATTCTCAAACAAAAATAATTCTAAAATAACGAAAATAACTTTTTCAATCCCTACCACAGTAGGCGCATATTTGTTTTATTTATAAATTGACCTGTTTTTGAATTTTTTAAAAAAGTAAGTGGTTTTCAAAATACAGAATTTATTCCAGTTAAGGTTTCCACCCTGTATATATATATATATATACATATTTGTTTTACTAATATTGTTGCGTCCACACATTGTAAATTTATGTTCATTATTGCTACCATGACTGTACTGAGCTTAAGTACGTTTCCTTGAAAACTAATCCATGAAAACATTTTCCGTATGCGAATTTGGTTAACTGGTTTTTGATGTAACAGGAACGATGTTCAATAAACACAACTTAATAGAATTAGATGTATTTATTTTAATACAGAGATGATACTCGGTTGAATGCTAATGAATAACTGATTAAAAATAACAAGAGCAGACTGCCACTCTTACAGTGAAAACTGAGTAGTCAGCCCTTTTTAAATATAAGAAAAAATATGACGCAGTTCTCCGTTTCTTGTGTGGTCTTTGAAAGCACCAAGAAACTTGTATACGTCGCACTTCCTCTTGGTAACATTTTGTTTATAGTATCTAAATATAGTAAATATTGTTTTATAAAACATATTAAATTGACAGTGTTTTATTGCACTACACATGAAAATAAAAACGTATCATTATATAATAAAAATAAGTAAAGGTAAAAATAACGCCGAATTGAACGTGTTCGTTCATACTCCCCCCCTTGAGAGAGTAACGATCAAGTTTAAGTAACATAATAAAATAAGTATAAGTAACATATTATTAATAGGTTTAAGTAACAAAATATTAATAAGTTTAAGTAACATAACATTAATGTCATTGTGTATTGACATTGCACAATGTTTAAATTGATTTTACAATATTTGGTTAAAGAGGAAAAATAAAACATTATCGACTTTAGATCGGAAGGATCGCTAATTTTGAAGAGGGCCTTTTGAAAATACTAGTTTTGGTATGTACTGTGGCCGCTCTTACAATTGTATCTGACCTAGATGTACTTCTTCTATTCGTCCTAAGTTCCATTGCATGCTTTGTAAATTATCTTTGACTAGTACCAATAAATCTACTTTTAAATCTAATTCCTTTCGATTGTTTATTATAACGTATATTTAAATTAGTCAAATATTCATTGTGTCATTTATTATATTTCAAAATTCTTGTATTAATTTATTGATGTTTTCCCACGAACTTAAGCGGTTTATTGGTACTTGTCGATGATTGTGTATAGGTAGGCTTTTTAATGAGTCACCAATCAAAAAATGTGTGTTGTGTAATCATTTAAATCGGTGGACATTTGTGTTAAAGGTCTCGAATTGGGAATCGCTTCTATTTGTGTTGTAAAGGTTTTTAAAATTGTGTTTGAATTGCTTAACCACATAAACCGCCGAAATTAGGTGCATGCGGGGGAACAAAATGTCATTGTACATTATGTTTGCTTGCAAATTTTTTGACCTCAGCTTTAAGTTTTTTGTTTCGTAAAAGTTCAAATTCGTTGAGTTTAGTATTCGCGCCTCGGAATTTAGTTTCGTTGTCAGAATAATTGTCTTCTGGCAAACCACGTCTAGAAGTAAAACGAATTAAAGCAGCTAAAAAAGATTCGGTTGTCAAATCGTTTGCAATTTTGATATGTGCTGCTTTGACTGTCGTACCTACAAAGATTGCGACATAACATTAAATGAAACTTGTGTTTCGACGCCTTTTCTCTTTAATGAAAAAGGGTTCCTAAAAGTCAACTACTACCTTGCGGAATGGCCTTGATTCTGTTGCCAGAACGTCATGGCTTAAATAAAAACCCGAATTAATTTTAAAAGCTTTAATTTGAATTGGAGACATAGGCCATTGTTAAGGTCAAAGTTTTAGTGTATTCAGCCTCAAAGTTTTAGTTCTTTTTAAATATGTCAATCTTTTAAGTGCAATAGTTTTAAATTTGCCTAAATTAGTGACTGTTTATCTAAAAAGCAGCGCGACGACATATCTGTCATCATTATTTCGGATAACTGTGACTTAAAGTGATTTTCACATTCTATTTCTGCTTTGGAAAACTTTAATTGTTTATCAAACGGTAATTCTTCAATCGTCCAAAATTTTTCTAAATTAAATTGCAATTCCGTCAACATACATGTAGAATGCTTACTGTTATTAATTATAGTTGCACCGCCGCTTGTTACCAACCAAGTTTAGTTTTTTGTAATATTAAATTATTTTCCGGTAGTTTAATCTGACCTGTGCAAAATAAGGAAAGTGATGGACCAGCCCCGATTAACAAGTCAACCGGTGCTGTTTTTAAAATTCGGTAATTTTAGTTTGAACCGTGTCGCTTGGAGTTGCATGCATCGGTAATTTTTGGTACAATAAAAATGTTAATGATTCTTTAAATTCTGAATATATGGATTGATAAGTTAATTAAGTGTAATAATAAGCAGTTGTATAATACAACTTGTATTTAATTCATTCATAGCTCCAATTGTAAGTGAACATTTAAATTAAGTTTATGAGCTAAAATTGCCGTAATAAAGTTATGCATGTGTGAGGTTTGTTAAAATTATTTTTTGTTATGACTCGAGTGCTAGTTATCAAATTAAATAAGTTTAAATTTTTTGTTATTGACAAGCATTGATCATTTGGTCAAGCGTTTTGGGGGTTTTCTGTTCTTTTGTCAGACGGACTGTCCTGTAAAGTATAAGATTTTTGTATGTGAAGCAAGTTGTTGTGATTTTTACCGCAAGTTTTGCAGCCTTTAAACTGACACTCGCTCTGACCATGATGTCTCAAACAATTTTTGCATAACTTTGCCCGTTCTGCAATTTTGATTCGGTTATAAACAGTCGACTCTAGAAATTTACTGCATTTATACAATGGGTGATATCCATTAGAGCAAGCTGGACATATTTTTGCGGTTGTGACAAAGGTTGTAGCAGACTGTTTATATTTGATCTTTCTTGTTTTATTCGGCAAATCGTGATAATTGATTTTATTCAAAGAGAACTTATGTTTTCGCATTGATATCATAGCGGCGCACAGTAGGCTAGAGCGCGCTTCTAGCGCGAAGAAATTCAAAATAAGTAAGTGTTTTATTTCGACCAAATTAAGGGAATTTTGAATTCTTTAATATCTGTAGATAATAAAACATCTTTAAATTACCTTCAAATCTGTTGAATTTTTATCAGGTAACCATTCAAAGTTTAGGAATTATACTTACTTGCTTCCTGTTGATAAATTGCGCGTAAAGGTATTGCTTCTCTTACAATGTTTATTATTAATTTATTCTTACTTTTTGACTATAATTGTATTAAATATTGTCATACGTTATGGCTGGAACGAATAATGGTTAGTTTTTATTATTATTGTACTGTCACTACCTTAATAAAGTAACCGCTGCATACTTTTAATGTATGTATGGACATTATTAAGGTTTTAAAAAATGTCACTCACTGTCACACTTTGTGTTTAGGTTTTTTTAATAGCTTACCATTCTGTCTTTCAAATAAATCTTAAATCAAGTGCTAGTAGGCGCAACAAATATGGTTTGTTTATTTTTTTCAGTTAATACATTATACCTAACTCATACGGAGCTTTGTGAAAAGTGTTTTAGTTTGAAGAATTTCAATATAAAATAAGTTTTAAATTACTTAGTAGACTACCCATTTTCAAAAATAGATGTATCTCGAAAAAAAAAAATTATTAAATTTTTTTTTTTTAATAGAAAAACGCTGGAAGCCCAGAAGAAATATCATTGTATTAAATATTGTCATACATTGGTGATGGAAACCATCAATTAAAAAGCTACTAATAACAATTAATAATTTTTAATTAATTACTAATAACTATTAGTGAATATTAATACTTTTTGCCACCACCGCGGTAGGCTAGAGAGCGCTTCCAGCGCGCGAAAATTTAAAATGAGTAAGTGTTTTATTTCGACAAAATTTAGTGAATTTTGAATTCTTTAATATTTGTAGCAAATCAAATAATGTTATATCACCTTCATATTTGTTGAATTTTTATCATGTAACCAATCAAAATTTAAGAATTATAATTACTTGCTTTGTGTTGGTAAATTGCGCGTGAAGGTTTTGCTTCTCTTACAATGTTAATTCCTAATTTATTTTTAATTTTTGACCATCATTGTATTCAATACTGTCATACGTTATGGCTGAAACAAATAATGGTAAGTTTTTATAATTATTGTACTGTCCCTACCTCAATAAAGAAAGCGCTGCATATTTTTTATGTATGTATGAACAATACTAAGGTTTTAAAAAATGTCACGCATTCTCACACTCTCTGTTAAGTGTTTTTAATAGCTTTTAAATTCTTTTAAATAAATCTAAAATCAAGTGCTAGTAGGCGCCACAAATATTTTTTGTTTGAAGCATTTTAATAGAAAGTTGCTTTTAAATTACTTAGTAGACTATGCATTTACAAAAGTAAATGGATCTCGGAAAAAACTTAATTCAAAAATTTATTTTTTTTCAAAAAATAGAGAAAAACGCTGAAAGCCCAGAAGTAATATTATTGTATAAAATACTGTCATACGTAACAATTAGGTTTTATTTTTTAATAGTTCAGTTATATTTTTGTAATTCATTTGTAACTCATTAAAACTATAGATCTTAATTTTGCCACCACACAAATATACTTTTGTTAAAGTATTATATTGTTGATTTGTTTTTCTATTGGTAGTAAAAAGTAATTTTTATTAAAATTTTATCAGTAAGATCAAAAAAATTAACATTAACTAAGAATTACTTAACCAAATAATTTCTTCGCGTTAAATTGGCTCTCTAGCCCACTGTGCGGCGGTCTTATACAAAAAATCGTGCATTTTTTCAAGAGTTGGAAATTTATCGCGCTCGCATTCCTTGTCCCAATTTTCGCGAGTTTCCTGAGATAGCTTGTCTTCGATTATTTTTACGACTATCTCCGGACAGGTTGATAATTTAACACCTAAGTTTTCTAACGCCATTATGCTCACTCGCGCTGTGTCTACAAGATTTTCCAGACTTTTGTGATCATTGCAATCTTGCTTAGGCATATTAAGTATTTTTGATAAATGCTCCGCGATCAACGAGCGTTTACTTTCATAGGCCTTAACTAGTGTCTTCCACGCATCATTATAATCGGTTTCCGCATTTAGAAAACCTATTATCTTTTTTTCAGCATCGCCCGAGCACGCGGTTTGCAGTAACGCGAACTTATCCTTGTTGGATAATTCTTCGTCATCGTGAATTAGCGAAATAAAAGTATTTTTAAAATAAAGCCATTTGCTACGATCACCCAAAAAGTTTGGAATTTTTGCATGTGGTAACTTGAGTTTGCGTTTCCGTGAATTTAAAGAGTTACTCGATCCGTTTACCGAGTGAACGCTAATCAAGTCTGAATTATTTTGCCGGAAATAAGCTCTTGAATTTTACTCGATATAGCGAAATAATCGTTCAAAATGTCATTTTTCTCGGTTGAATTATCTGCGTTATCTTCTATTAAAGTAATTTCGTCACAAATTTGATCAAAATTTCCGAAGTTAGTAACAAGTCTTTTTTGGCGTATTTGCAACTCAACGAATTGTGTGTCTTTAATATAATTTTCTAGATAATAGTGTAAATGATTTATTTCATCTTTAATTGAATTACGTTTTATTTTGAGTAATCTTAGTCTTTGTTCGATTTCGGTCATTTTGAATTAAAAGATTAATTTTAAGATTACAATAGAAGTATATACAGATGTGTAAATGTAAATGTGTTTTTGGTGACTCAATTAAAAAAGCACTTACCGATTGATGATTGTAGTCTTCAAATTGTGTTGCAGACGCTGCTTCTTGGATCAGCTGGTTTGTGAGCTGTTAAAAATGAATAATTGCCTTGGTAGACAAGGTAGCTTGTATTTGCATGTATTTCGATTAATTATCGAATATCGAATCGATGAATAATTGCCTTGGTAGACAAGGTAGCTTGTATTTGCATGTATTTCGATTAATTATCGAATATCGAATCGAATATCGTATCGCAATTAATCGAATATTGTATCGTGAATAATCGAATATTGTATAGTGAATAATCGAATAAGTATTGTATAGTGAATAATCGAATATTGTATCGTGAATCGTTCTTGTGCACAAGTAATATAATATATTAGATTGATATTATATTATACGTATATAATATATTAGATTGATATTATATTATACTTATCATGATGCATGACTGCAGTCACGTAGCTTTTTAGTGGTACCACTTTTTGTATATTGTATAATTTGTTTCGTGTGTATAGGTTTGCTTTTGATTGCAATATAAGAATTTCGTATCGTTAATTTAATGCGTGACTGATATTATTATAAATATTGCTAATCAGCACCTATAAAAACGCATTGACGAAGTAGCCGGTTTTTCGTAAAACCGATCACTGCACTTCACGCATACATCAACACACACTTTACACTTAACTATGTTGCACTTCCAGTTTGAAGATAAGATGTGTTGTTGATGTGTCATCTGGTGTATCTGGCTACCGTATTGCCCTTGACAGCAAGGAATCGAGACGCCTCGTTTTGTTGATAATTAGTGCGGTTACACTAATTTTGTGGAACTAAAATGTTGTTGCGTAGTTCACAGGTCACTGGTTTATATCCGGCTCGAAGGACCAATTTTTATGTACTGAGCTTAAGTACGTTTCCTTGAAAACTAATCCATGAAAACATTTTCCGTATGCGAATTTGGTTGACTGGTTTTTGATGTAACAGGAACGATGTTCAATAAACACAACTTAATAGAATTAGATGTATTTATTTTAATACAGAGATGATACTCGGTTGAATGCTAATGAATAACTGATTAAAAATAACAAGAGCAGACTGCCACTCTTACAGTGAAAACTGAGTAGTCAGCCCTTTTTAAATATAAGAAAAAATATGACGCAGTTCTCCGTTTCTTGTGTGGTCTTTGAAAGCACCAAGAAACTTGTATACGTCGCACTTCCTTTTGGTAACATTTTGTTTATAGTATCTAAATATAGTAAATATTGTTTTATAAAACATATTAAATTGACAGTGTTTTATTGCAATACACATGAAAATAAAAACGTATCATTATATAATAAAAATAAGTAAAGGTAAAAATAACGCCGAATTGAACGTGTTCGTTCAATGACTGTATTGCGACCGTATAATGGACTCAATAGAATCATCCCATGTTATTTATTATTTCGTGCGTTTTTTTTTAATATTTTTTAAAATTTCGCCCGTAGATGCCGCTAGATGCTTAATTTTATTAAAATTATTGCGCCATCTTCCTACGATTCCCGTGTATAAAGATATTTTATTGGACTCAACTACCACTATTTGTAAAAATATGTATATTTTTAGTCCAAGCAAATATTGATAGAGGCGCTGTTACCATATACATTTAGGTATACTTTACTTCCAATCTATTTTTATTGCGACCAAAATTTGGCAACATAGCATGATTGTGTTTAACTGTTTTGTGCTCGACCGTTTCAGTATTCGAATATTTGATGTTTCGCACTTTATTACCACCCCGTAATCATGTTTGGAAAATCTCGTCATTGTAAAATAGTGGAGATGTGTAAAGTGGTAAATGAACCTGGTAAATAACCAATATAAATTATATAAATACCCAATTTGTAGGTTAAGTTTACTTAATTGTATTTTATTCTCTCATGAGGGCATAAGATACAATTTAAATAATGCTTACCTATAATTAAACTATGCATATTACCTAGATGTGTAATTTTTATTACACTATGATAGTTTTATAAACTTTTTTTTTCTAACATTGAGTACTCCGGTCAAGTTTAATTAATTTTGGGCCGCTAATTTCAAAAAGGTCACTTGTTTTGCTCTAGGACGTCTAGGATTTAAAATAATTGCGTAATAAAATGCTCTGCTCAATCACCTCAAAATATAGGTTTTTTGATAATATTTTAATTATTTATTAAATTATTTATCTTGATTGTACTGGAGTAATCGGTATACGTCAAATAGATAATATTTAACTTAGCGGTATGGCATTTTAAATACTAAAACTAAAATTATAATGTATTTTATGTAAAAAATAACCAGTATTTGATATTTTATTTTTATTAAGTTTCAGTATGAAAATTATCTTTACCAATTGAAATCCTGTCAATTTAGACCTATTAAAAACTGTTAAAAATGCGGTTTGCTAATGGATAAAAAGGAAGGAATAAAAATGCCAAAATTGGCGAATTGGCGTACCTTTTCCATAGCAACGGATGTATTATAGTATAGAAAAATGACAAAGTGACACAAAAATTACTTAATTTATTTACTCGTGGAATTTTCTCAACAAATACCACTCGAAGTTCGATTGAGCAGAAAGTTTAACTCAAACTTGGTGGTTTGTTAATTTGAGTCTAAGAAATTTGGGCAAATTAACATCAATTCTTTGAAAAGCGGAGAGCATTTCTTTAATGAATAGGCGCCAATTTTCGACCTGATATGATAAGATTTAATAAATTTAAAATTGGGATTGAATTTTTGGTTACCGTAAACACGGGTGGCTTTGCACCCCGCGGGTGACTTTAACCCTTTTTATGAAAAATCTTTTCGCGCTCGATAAAATTAACATTTATAATTTGTTGATCTAAACCTGTCAATTGAGCGATTCTATTAAGTTTATAATACAGGAAAATCAGTGTTTTAAAGAAATAAATGGGATTTATTACACTTTAAAATTTTATACAATTTTAAAGTGTATATATGTATATTAGGGTGTCCCTTATTTTTATTTTTTTTACGCATACCCTCTAATTATATTTATTACTTGTTTATATACTCCCAGTAAAAATTTCAGCTCATTCTATAAACGGGAACCCGTGCCGACTTGCATCTGAACCCTCCGTTAGCCAACGTTAAAAAGAAGATATACTTCATGACTGTATTTTTCTAATGATTTTATTAAATATGATTACTAATTAATATTATTGCTTTTGTTTCTATCATTTGTTTCACTAATTTAGTTGATTTTATCCCTTAAATATATTAATATAATTAGTATTGCTAAAATATACTGTTATATGAAATTTCAGCTTTTTATAAGCGCAATCCTTTGGAATGATGATCCTTAGAAATACACGCGTTACAATTTCTTTGCGCAATCCTTTGGAATGATGATCCTTGGATAACTACAGGCTGATTTTTTATTTTTTTTATCGATAATCCCTTGCAATCACTATATGTCGCTGCCAACATGTGTCTAATGAAAATAAAATAAAATATTGAGTTAATTTTATACGGAAAATACACTGTGAGACAAAGTTACCCGTAACCAGGGGGTAACTTTGCACACCCAGTTTTTAATTTTTATTTTTGAAACTCATCCCTATGTAATATTATTATTATTATGAAAGAGCAACTCAAGACTCAAATTTTGGTATACGATATTTAATGTTTATGATTGTTAAAACCACAAAAATTTTAAGATTAAGTTTGAAAGTGAGCTAAAGCCACCCGTGTTTACGGTACTTTAGGCGTGATGTAACATTTTTTAAATAATTGTTGGTGCCTTTTTAATTTAGTAATAAAAAAAATTTCAAAAAATGATACTTTTTACAAAAAAATACATTAGAATTTTAGTTTTAATATTTAGAATATCTAAATATTTTCTATTTTCTATTTTCTGCTACAATGGAACAAAAAATTCAAAATATAAATATTTTCTATTTGACATAACACTAACAATAACTTTGTATGAAGTCCCTGTATATTTTTGACAAAAAAGGTCAAAAATATACAGGGACATAATATTAAAGAGAACATTATACGATGGCGGCCATTTTTGTTGTGCTTTGGGTTTGTTCAGATTAATAATCGTTTTAAACGTTTCTTATAGAGAGACTTGCAAGCCTTAAAAGAGACCTCAAAGTGGTAAGAACAATTATTTTACTCATCTTTTGTAAAAAATAAACCTTATTCAATTCTTATTCAATATCAATTCTCGGCTCCAGAAGCATTATACTTCCATCTTCTGATTTACAATCCAAGGAAGCCTTCAATATCATCTCGCTTTGTTCCGGTATCAAAGCATCTTCTGTTAACATTATACGAATATTCTTTTCTTTCGATCGATGCAACACGACTTCTTCTCCATTTACTCTCAATATTCCTTGTTAAAAGTTTAGTTCAAATCCTATAGAGTTCATAATGTCCATGCCTACATTAACTTCATCTTCAATATCTGCTACTAATGCTCGATGTTTAAATTTCGTGTTTCCTATGACCATCGTGATGTCCACTTCTCCACGAACAGTAGCAGTATCTCCTTTTGCAGTACGTAGTCGCCGATTGGTAAATTTTATCTTCGACTTTTCGACAATATCTGGCCGAATAATTGTCTTCCTCGCACCTGTATCCAGCAGCAGCACATGTAACTTTCCATTAATAAAGCCATCCACAAAAACACTGCTGGACTGATGTTGAAAAGATGCGACACGTTCGATATCCTCTGGGGCATGCTGGTTACAGGTCGACGGTTGCCCCTTTTCTTCGACCCTATCTAGTTTTCCGACTTAGATGAAGTCGGCGCCTCCTGGCTTTTTCTGCAACGACTTCGTATATGTCCGAGCTTTCCACATCTCCAACACCGGATTTCCTTCTTCTCTGATAGATTTTCTTTAAGAACTCGCCTGATTTCTTTAATTGTATTGGGCTTCTCCTCCTTCTCTTCTTCGACTCTTCTAATTCTAGGCTGGCTCCTGCAGCTCTGCTTTGCCGCCTCGAATTCCAAAGCTCGAGCCAATGCATCAACCAGTTGGCTCGGACGAGCCAATGTCAGAGCCTGTCGTGTTTCATTGTCCCGAAGTCCATCCAAAAAGGCTTGAACCGCTAATCGGTCGTTGGTGTAGCTGGATATGCTAGCCGGACCAAGCGTGCAATATCAGCCTCGAATTCCTGCAAAGTCTCGTTTATTTTGTAACCGTCATTTTGACAGTTACCCATTGATTTTATTTTATTAGTTTGTACCATGCTCCACACCTCAAAGTCCCACCACGTGACCACGTACGGAACGCAGTCTTTTGAAAATTTGGCTTTTAAGGCTTTTCAGGTTATGTATCTGTCAAAGTATAGTCTATAACGGTATAGATGTGAACTGTTAAGGGGGTTATTTTTAGTTTGACTAATTGTTAAGTATATTTTTAATAATGATATTTGTTTAGTTGCCTCTTTTCAAAAGAATTTAATTATTTTTATTATTTTGTTTATTACCTTGTTTTGATAGTATGCAACCCAGAACACTCCTGTTTTTAGTTTTGCGCACTTAATAAGTTTTACGTTTTCCTTTTCCGTTTTAACACTGAAGCCGTTTGGTTTGGAGTAAGCTTTGGCTTAAAATTTGGATAGAATTCCAAAGATATGTAACAATTCTCCTGATTTAATGGCTCAGGGCCGGTTAAAGCATTAAGTGTGTCGTGTGAAAGCTCTAGGTGAGTTGATAACTTTTAAAATAGTTGGCGAATATTCTTAACCACGCGGTCTCCATTTTAGGTGTTCGTGATTTTCCAAAGTACTTTTTGTTGACCTAGTCCTTGAATGTTCTTTAGTTAGAAAACTCCTTAAAATAAGGGTAAGCTAATGTAAACGGATTTTCTAGGGTGCTAAAGCGGGTTCGTATTTCTTTTTAGGGTTTTTAAGATGGAGTTTAGTTTTTCTGTGGAACTATTCGGTTTTTTTATGGGATTTATGCAGTTTTTGCTCGAGTTTTTTGGTTGGTTTAACCATGTTTGTGGAATCCAACAAAACTGTTGGGTTATGTTAACTATGTTCATGAAAAACCATGATGACAATCTGACATGCTAGGAGATTTCAGCATCGAAAGCCAACCATCTACCAGAGCCTCAACTGCGTTCAGGTCGTACCAATTTTGAATATAAATGTTAACGTGCACTACACTCCTTATACGTTTGTGTACTTTTGAGTTGAGAGTTCAACATAGTAATTTTAAGTATATATTTTTTTTGTATCATCGATAATATTTTGTCAGTTAATTTAGGTTATTGTAAACCATATATGGCCATATA
This sequence comes from Brassicogethes aeneus, assembly GCA_921294245.1. Lineage (NCBI taxonomy): Eukaryota > Metazoa > Arthropoda > Insecta > Coleoptera > Nitidulidae > Brassicogethes > Brassicogethes aeneus. The sequence goes on from OV121137.1 coordinate 7,429,730, forward strand.
AGGGTGCACTAAAATTATAAATCGAACAAATATTTATTATTACATGAAGAGTGATCACTTCAACATCGGTGAAACAAATATAACTGATTTATCTTTTTAAACTTGACTTTTAATAACCGCCCTTAAACTTTAGTAAGATTGTGTCTGACTTACTTAGACTTTACCAACTGGCCATAATAAGACACTGGCGACCAATTTTAATTTGCCTTTATAAATTTAGTAAATATATTTTGTATACACGTAAGTATCGAAAAACAACATTTGCCCATCGACCTATCTCTCCGCTGAAAAGTTGCCGTTCGCCATAGCCCTCGAGTTGAGGTTACAGATTTCTGGCAGCGGTTCTTAAGTTGGGAATGGTACACATGTTCCAGATGTGTCTGGCCATATCGCAGTTCCAGGTGTTTCACCAAGGCTTCGTAATCTTCTTGTTCACTGGGAGAGAGTGTCTGCAAGATGTCCGTTGCATCTCCGCGTAATGCCAGAGTCAATGCTGTAGCTTTTTCTTCTAGTAACCAGCCATTTGCTTTTGCAGCTGCCTCAAACTGACGGATGTAATTTGTCCAAGAAGATTTTCCATCGAACTGAGGTGGTTTCATCCGTACTCGGCTTCCCTCCGGCATTGTTCCTGGTTCCGCCAGCATCATGGGTAGATTTACAGCTGTTAGTTTACTATTTATTTCTTTAATTTTGACTTCCAATTTATCATCCAATTCCATCCTTACGTCATTCAATTCCATCATTACGTCCTCCAATTTCTGTCCTACTTTCTCTTCTAATTCATTTACATTATCTAGAATCTTCTGTTCCAAAAATTTCTGTTGCAAATCATCCTTTAAATTGTTGGAATTTTCCACCATTTTCTGTTGCAAATCGACTTTCAAATCCTTAGAATTTTCTAGCATTTTCTGTTGCAACTCGTTGGAATTTTTCAGAATCTTTTGTTGTAAATCGACTTTTAAATCGCTAGAATTTTCTAGCATTTTTTTTGTAAATCGACCTTGAGATCTTTTAAATTTCGCAACATTAAATGCATATCACAAGGCCTTCAAATAAATATCTGGATTTTTACCTTCCTGTTCCAACGCTTCACGAAGTCGCTGCTGCAACACATTCTTTTTCCCAGTTGTATCACATTCCCTTTCTTCCAGCTCCCGCATAAGGTCTGCCACTTTTAAGTCCATTAACGAAACCATTTTCGCGAAGTTTCACACTAATCCCACTTCTGACACCAATTGTAACGTTTTTACTGTTCGTAGTGTGAATTAAAAACACGCACTGGTTTATTAACGAACTAAACTATTTATTTTAAAACTTTATTACAATTAAAACACTAAGAAACTATAAAACTAACTAACTAAATACTTAACTACTAATTATTTATATCATCACTACTAGTTTTTATTTGCACGTATATTTATTTATTTCGACGCGAGTACCAAAACTTGACTGACTCTCCATGATGCGTCGTTCCTTATATATTCAGTGCATACGTTCCCGATGATTCCAGCGAGCTCCACACAGCTCTCGATGGCTAGAGCGCTGACTCACCAGCGATGAGTCATCATTCCGAGATCCAGAGCCGTACTCGCTACAATATACTGAAATGCATACTTTGACTGTGAAATAACACAACATTTGAGGCGTTTAATATAATATTATTATATTAGTAAGTTTTTTTATTAAATAAAAAATTCTATGTTTATAATGTTTGTGTGTTTATTTATATTCTTTTATATATCAAGGGTCTCAAATCAATACCACGTATATAAAATTTAATCTTTTTGTAATAAAAAAAAAATTATTTGGTTGATATAATGTTTTACCAAAATCGGACCATAATTAAAAACAAAAATGTGATTTAAAAAAATATATTTTATATACAGTGTGTATTAAAACGAATAGATACACTTAAATAAAACAAGTGCCAAACCCCGCCCACTGTGGTAGGGATTGAGAATGTATAGGTTTTATTTTTATCGAATTCGTTTGTTTTGTTTTAATGCATTTCTGCAAATAAAAACTAAGTATTGTTTAAAATCCATTAAATTCCAGTTAATGGCGATACCTAATGTATTTCTTAAAAACTATACACATTTCCCTACGACAGCGTCGGAACTACTGAACAAATACAGTAGATCAAACTGCATGCCGCGCTGTTGCCATATGCTATTATTGTTTCCTAAAAGGGTTGTTTTTCTTATTTTTTAATATTAAAAGTAATAAAATTAACTAAATCAAATTATTTTTGACATATTATTAATTTTTTTGTTATTTTTAAAGTTTCAAACAATTAAAATTGAACTATTTATTAAATAATTATAATCGTCCTCTTCTGATTTAAAACAACCTGGCAACTATGGTTCGTAATTACGAATGGCTTGGTTTAAACCACGCCCAATTAAAGTTTGTTTCTTTTTCTCTGATCAGAATATACTTTGTCATCCTTGTCTCCAGCCTTACTTACTTGATTCTATACAGTCTGTATATACACTCACCGGCAAAATAATCGATCCACAGAAATTTTCGATGAATTTCAATCGCAAATAACTTTTTTATTTGATTTCGGATTTAAACGAATTTTAAAGAATATTGTAGATAAATTAATAGAGAATCGCTTACATTTTAAAAATTTACTAAAAAATAGATGTCTATTATTAACAGTTTTGTTTTTGATTCACCCCGATATATTTATTTTTGTGGAAAATATGGATTTTTAAAAAAACATTCCATTTTACAATATTTTTTTGTACGAAGAACTAAGGTTGCTATGGTCCACCCATAGTCCAGTGACAGCTTTGTTGAATCATCCCTTACTTGGACATTTTTTGTAAATTATTGTGTTACTTTAAAGTTTCTTACTTTTATAAATGGATATGTCTCCGACTGATGTTGCCAGAGCCATTGCTTTAATCCAGGATGGACGTGGCAAGTGTTTTAAACGACACAAGAAGTAAAGTACAAAGGGCTGTAAATCGATTTAATCAGCATGGTGAGTACAGTGGGAGGAGTCAATGTGGTAGAAGGAGGTGTACGAATAAACGAGATTATGGCTTTAGTCGACTTAATGTTTTACGTGACCGAAGAGTAACTTCTGTGGAGGTAAAAAACAGAATGGAGGATGTACGACAGGTCCAAGTAAGCGAAAGAACGATAAGAATAAGGTTATTTGACTGGATTACACGCAAGAAGACCTGCAACCGCACCCAAATTGATAAGAAACTACAGGGTTGAACGCCTTAGATTTGCTAGGAAACATCAAAATTGAGGCATTGATAAGTGGAAAAATATCCTATTTACCATCGAAGCTAGGTTTTTTTTAAATCACCAGACGGTCGTCAAAGAATCTATAGGATAACAGGAGAACGTTTTGAGCAAAACCATTTTTCGCCTATGGAGGAGGCTTCGTTAGGGTACGTTATCCAATGTCAGATAACCTTCTTCTTATCGTTTTCTCGCTTACTTGTACCTGTCGTAGATCCTCCAATCCGTTTTTTACTTCCACAGAAGTTTTTCTTCGGTCACGTAAAACAAAGTCGAATAAAGAGATTATCTCGTTCATTCGTACACCTCTTCCTACCACATTGACTCCTTCTACTGTACTCGCCATGCTTATTAAACCGATTTACAGCTCTTTGTACTTGTGACGTTTAAAACACTTACCACATAATACTGTGACCGTCTATCCTGGCTTAAAGCTGGCAACATCAGTCCTTTTTTAAAAGTAAGAAGACACCTCAAAAGTAATTAACAATAATTTACAAAAAAGTATGGGATGATTCAACAGAACTATCACTGTCATTCTCCATAGGCTATGGATGGACCATAGCAACCTTAAGCAGGGTACAGACAAAGTTCGCGAGCTGTTCGCGAATAGTTTGCGAACACTTTTCCGAGCTTAGTGTGTACGCGAGTTCGCGAACAGTTCTAGAACAGCTCGGCTGTTCGTTCAAGTTCCGGGTCGAGTCGGTAACTTCAAAGAGTTTGTTCGCAAACACGTGGCGAGCTTAGTTTGTGTGTTGACGTTCCTTGTATTATGTGGACGTTGACTGTTTTGCACACAGAGTAGAACCTCTGTGGTTTGGCATTTATTTATTTAGTTTATGCTGGACAGTATGGGTTTTTATTATTTAACACCGAAAATATTATAATTAACCTTAATAAAAAGCTGTTTTAAACATGGACTGGTCAGAGGACGATATTGTTTGGTTAATCGAAGAATTTGTTTTATTAAAAAAATAGGCCGCACAAGCAATTATTAGATCGCTTTCTTCATCGCTTTTCAGCGATAACATTATTTTTATTTGAATGTTTAAATTTGAATTACGGAATTATGGAACCCTCGACGAAGTTGCTCACCGAAACTGTTCACATGCAATCTTTTCTAGTGTGGACGACGCGTTCGCGAGCTGCTCGGGTTCAATTTGGAAGCTGTTCACGAGCAGCTCGCGAACTCTTTGTTTTTGGTCTGTACCCAGCGTAAAAAATATTGGAAATTGCAATGTTTTTTAAAAAATCCATATTTTCCACAAAAATAAATATATCGAGGTGAACCAAAAACTTGATAAATAAAACCGAATTTAGAACAATATACGGTTTTACCACTCTACAGAGTGTCTTAAATTTATGATAAAAAACATATTTTTGTTTAAATCTGTATATTATAAACGTACAGCTATTTTTAGTAAATTTTTAAAATGTGAGCGATCTCCATATTTGTGTTAATCTGACATCAAATAAAAAAGTTATTTGCGATTGAAACTCATCGAAAATTTGTGTGGATCGATTATTTTGCCTGTGAGTGTACTTTAAAACCTAAAATTGTCAATTTCGGACTTCCGAGGTATTGATTTGAGACTATGGTTGCAAGTAGCGTTTTAAAGCTTCAGAAAAAAAACGAAGACATTGGGAAAAAAAACTTTTTTTTTGTTTTTCCAGTGGTATTTTTTGGGGGAAATTGTGTTTTTGGGAAAAAAATTGATTTTTTTAATTTTTATGGATTTTATTTTTAATTGGTAAGGCTGTTTATAACTTTTTTTAGTTCAATTGTCCGTAGTTTAAAAGAATAAATATAAAATTTTTCGTTTTTTTTCTGCCGCGGCGGCTCATTTTTCCGAAAATTTTAACTCTACTTGCACGGATTTCGAAATCTGCAATTTTTTAAATAATTTTAAATATTTTTATTGTTTTCATTGTTTTTAATATTTTAAACATTTATATTATATTATATTTTTAATATATTTAATATTTTTAATTTTTTTATATATTTGAATACTTTTATTATTATAATATTTTTATTTTTTTAGACGGCACGTGGAATTTTTAAATTTTAAAGGGACCAAATAAAGAAATCCTATGTAAACACATTTATTTTAATAAATAATTTTATTCCAGCTTACTTTTATTTAATTATACGAATTAAAATAACCTTCTTCGGATGCTAGGTCGAACATTTTTAAAATATAGAATAAAAAAATACAAAATCCTAGATCCTAGAAAAAAATTGTCGTTTTAACAAGTTTTTAGAAATGGGTAATAATATTCCAAAACAAAATTATAATCAAAAGACAACGATGCAATATTTTGACAATAATATAACTTATAACCTTAAATAATGTACACAAAAAAGTTCTAAGTATTTAATTTGGAACAAAAAATTATTATTGCATAACTACCCTGAACTTTAAAAATAAACAATAAACAAGCACTTAAACTTTGTGGTAATTGTTGAAATAACCAAATTATATATATAAGTTATAACTTTATTTTAACAACAATCAGAAAGTTTAAGTGCTTATTAATTCTTGAAAAAGGAGAACTTTGGTGATATGATAAACAAATATTAGAAATATTTTAGTTATAAAAAAAACTAACTGTCAGAAGCTTTCAAAAAACTAACAGTCTTTTAATCTATTTTTGCTGAGTTTAAAAAAAAAATTAAAAATTTTTGACCGTCCAATAGTTTATAAATAACCGTTTAAAGTTCAACAATTTGTAAAAAGTATACATCAGATATGTCAGATAAAAACAACTTGGCAACGCTGTACGCGAGTATAGATATTATTTCCGCAGTAAATTCAAACACACTGATTCAGTTTCCAATACATCTATTGGTTGAGCATAAGCGACGTTGCCGGATTAAAACTTATGAAAATATTTGAAAGTATTACGTAAAGTTAACGTCTCCAGGGTACAGTCTTGCGAAAAAATTATCACTTAGCTCACAAGCTCGTATACTTTTACGGTGCGTATAATCTAAAAAAATTTGACAATATTGTACCACGACAACTACCTTCAATCCTTGCAATTGAGTTAAAATTTTCGGAAAAATGAGCCCCGCGCCGGAAAAAAACGAAAAATTAAAAAAAAAAATATTTTTGCATTTATTCTTTTAAACTATAGATAATACGCAAAAAAGCAAAAGTAAATGTTTCTGAAAATTTACCAATCATTTTAAAAAGGTATTTTTTTGTTTTGTTTCAGTAGAGTGCCAAAAAATTTCTTTTTCGGAAAAGTTGGACTAAAAAAAGTTATAAACAACCTTACCAATTAAAAATAAAGTATTTATCCATAAATACTTTCAAAACTAAAAAAAAATATTTTTTTTTTCAAAAAGGAATATTTCCCCTTTAAAATAGCAATTTTCTTAGGCCCGGGAAAAACAGAAAAAAACAGGTTTTCCTCAATGTCTTCGTTTTTTTCTGACACTTTAAAACGCTACTTGCAACCATATCAATGGTCTCAAATCAATACACTGAGAGAAAAAAGTCCCTACTTTAATATAAGAAGTAGTAGTTAAATAGGCGCCAATAACTACTTTTGGTATTATTTACAACTACAAAATTGTAACTATAAGATTATACATAATACTATTATATCATTTGACTAGATAATAGTGATGGTAAGTATATAAATTACAATTACAAGATTTTAATTTAACCACAACTGTAGTAGTAAAATTTATGACTACGAAAAGATATTTAAAAAAAGTTTTGTTATTTATAAGTACTAATATTATCTAAATATGGTGGTTGTAAAATAAAAACAAATGATGCAATTTAAATTCTCATTTTTATTTATTAAATATAAAACAGTTTTCTTGATTATAAATTACATAGATTATACATGAAAAGGAAAAACAAAATTATTAACACGTACACTTGTAGTAGTAGCTGTTACACAACTGAACAATTTCAAATTTCACACAACAGCAAATGTATAATAATCAATATTATCTAGAATAAATGGTACTAATTTTTCAATGTCTGTAATACTTAGGAGAGAAAACGCCCCTACATCTACTTGATTTTCTAAAAATGAGGTTATAAGCAAAATTATTATTAAAATTTAACAAAAATAGAGTAAAGACCGGTTTTTAATTAATAATAATAAACGTTTGGTAAGATAATCATGTTATCACAGCTTTAAAAATGCAAAAAAGTTTTATTAAACATTCCGAAAGTTATTCCTGTATAGCACCTTTACGCATTTTCAATATAAAATAGGTTCGTGTAAATTGTTACAAGCATCAAAACCATAAAAGAGAATTAAAAACAAAAAATATGCCCTTACGAGAGAGGTATTAGGTACTTATCAGCAAATATAGGCACTAAACTGTCCAACTCCCAATCCAATAGTTTTTGCTCTATTCGTTTTGTAATTTGTAATATAACTATCAAAAACCAAACACCGGTAAATGGCGAACACTAGCCAACACGTGCACTAAGGTGGGCCGAATTTTAACAATTTCGGAATTTTGATTTGGAATAGTGTGAAAAAGTTGCGTTTTGGCAATACAAAGAAAAAGTTTATTTTCGATTTTTTTGTCAATTTGGTTTTTTCACCCTCTACAGGGGTTAAAATTTTTTAAAATTTTGAAAAACTGAAATTTGTAATTTTGGCTTGGAATAGGGTGGAAAAGCTTTCTTTTGACAAATGAAAAAATATATATCTTCAATTTCCTCCTCAATTTGCGTTTTCCACCCTCTACAGGGGGTTGAAAAATGAAAAATCACGATATAATTAAGATTTTTTAGTGTACCGAAGAAAAGGGCAGAAAATATTTCGTCTTTTTATACATTTACCTCTATCTTTCCTAAACACCTCTATTTCTGTGGTGGGGGTGTCGCGTCCTTGATCTAATAACGCTCAGTGATTTATTGTTTTCAACTTTGTTGAAAATAACAAAATCAAATACTTATTTTAATTAGTTAAATAAGGTTATTATATTTTCACACATTAATAGAACCATAAAGTAAAAATGCTTATTTAACAAATCTTACTTACTTAGATTGTTAATTAGGGCAATAGAATAACACTGAAAAGCATATAAGCTTTTTAGTGTATGCCGCCTTAATATTAAAACTAAATTTATCGTCATTTGTTTTTACTAATATATAATAATCTTTCCTTTGGAGACCTCTTACCATGTATGTGAGTTTTTATAATTCATTAATTCAATAGACGTCGTATACAGCGTAACTTGTGTTTTATTTCATTTAAATGCCCAAATACCTTTCCTGATATTTCATCAAACTTAATATTAGTTTTATCTAGGCTCGCGCTATGCTCGGCTCGTTGCGGTAAAAATTAGTGTGTGCGATAAAAGTTGAGTTTCATTTTTAGTATAAATATTCAGACATGAGTTGTTCAAAGCTTTTTTATACGAGGCGCGATATTGAGTGTCCTTTACTAGGCTCTCCTTCTGATTTAAAAGACAATATTCTTCCAAGTATAGAAGAAGTTTTAAAATGCTATGTATGCATTAGATATAGATTGAAGACTCCCAATTCAGGACAAGAGCCAAAGTTTTTCGATATATCGAATATACTTGCCGACAAGATTTTGTATTTATGGCAGAAGTCGTCAATACCCACGGTAACAAGAAAACGTGTTCTACAATTGATCAAGGCGCAGCATGAAAAATATTTGAAGCTTCTGAGGTATCCAAGTTCTAGAAAAAGTGAAAGTTTTAATTTAAAAGTAGAAGAATTTAAAGTTCAAATCAAAAAGTTATTTGACATCAGTGCGTGTAAATGTGAGAACTTTGAACAATGTGTTTGCAGTAAAGACCATAAAGTTCCAATCAAAGAGCGTGACTTTCTTCAAGATCAGCGAGGTGCCAGAATGATGGTAATTGGTTCAATTGATGCCAACGAAACAAAAAAATTATTGAAGAAAACAATAAGAATGGAAAAAAAATCGCAAAATAAGAAATTAAACTTTGAAAATGAAATAACAATAAAATGTAGAACAACAACGTCGGACATGTGCCAATCAAACATCTTAAATGTAAGCGACTTGCCCTCCACCTCTGCGGGAATTGGCGAAACATTAAAGGCGCCCCTAAATACTGTAAGGCTTCCTACGGTTGCTAAAATTTGTGACAGGTTTGGTTTGTCAGATAGATCTGCAGCTGCAGTCTTTACAGCAGTATTGCAAGACTTTGGAATCGTTTCAAAGGATGACACTACGCATGTGATAGACAAAAATAAATTAAGGCGGGCCAGAGAAAAATCCAGAAAATACTATTCTAAACAAGAAAATGAATCTCTCAAAGCAATATATTTTGATGGAAGAAAAGACAAAACCCTAATGGTTGAAACAGTGGATAAAAAACATCATCGACGGTCAGTAGTTCAGGAGCACATCACATTAGTGCAAGAACCAGGATCCATCTTTTTGGGTCATACTGTACCTTCCAATGGATCGGCAAAAGGTATATGCGACAGCATTTTCTCATTTTTGCAAGAGAAGGGATATGATTTAAGTGATCTGGTTGCGGTTGGTTGTGACGGGACCGTAGTGAACACCGGGTTGAAAAATGGTGTAATTGCCCAAATTGAGGTGAAATTAGGTCGACCATTACAGCATTTCGTGTGTCAGCTACACGCTAATGAACTCCCTCTTAGACATATATTCCAGCATATTGATGGGCAAACATCTGGACCTAAAGCATTTGCAGGTCCATTGGGAAAGCAAATACAAGACTGCGAAACTTTACCAGTTGCAAACTACCAAAATATTGACTGTGTGCTTCCTCCTGTGACGTGTAGTGACTTAAGTACAGATTAAAACTATTTATATAAAATCTGTGAAGCAATTTCCTCAGGCGTCTGTTCCACGGACTTAATAAATCGAAATCCTGGTAGATTAAACCATGCCCGTTGGCTAACTTTGGCAAATCGTATCTTACGCCTGTATATCGGCACAGAAGATCCCAACACAAATTTAATGCAGTTGACTACTTTTATTTTGAAAGTATATGCTCCCATGTGGTTTCTAATAAAATTTAATCCATCATTTAAACACGGAGCAAAGCATGTTTTTCAAACTATAAAGGTAAGCCGATATTTAAACCAAGAGTTAAAAAGTATTATTTACCCTGTGATTCAGCGTAACTCATATTTTTCACATCCTGAGAACCTGCTGTTATGTATGTTATCCGATTCTCGTAATTTTGTAAGAGAGCTTGCTCTTAGACGGATTATAAATGCGAAAAATAAAGATAATCAACATAAAATTCGGATTTTCACATTACCCAAACTTAACTTTGACGCTGATGACTACATCGATTTAATCAACTGGCAGGAAAATGAGATCACTTGTCCTCCGATATTTCAAAGCATGACCGTTGAAGATATCAAGGATTTTATAAAAAGTGATCCTGAGAAAGTTTTCGAATGTGAGTCATATCCGTGCCACACCCAAGCGGTCGAGCGATGTGTCAAGTTAGTGACGGAAGCATCTTGTTCAGTTGTTGGCATAGATAAAAGGGATGGTCTTATTAAAGCAAAGATAGATTCACGAACATCAATGCCCCAGTTTGAAACTAAAAAAGACTTTAATCAGTAAATCACTTGAGTTTCGGAAGAGGGAGGGTAGGATGGAACTCGCTGAACAGCCACCTCCCCGCGGTGAGTTCTGGGTTTTTTAATATCTATTATTAGCCTAATAAATATTGAAAAAGCGAAGAGCTGCTCCACAATTTGAGTTATATCGTGGTTTTTAATTTTTTAACCCCCTGTAGAGGGTGGAAATCGCAAATTGAGGGGAAAATGAAACTTAAATATTTTCCTTCATTTATCAAGAGGAAGCTTTTCCACCCTATTCCAAGCCAAAATTACTAATTTCAGTTTTTCGAAATTTTAAAAAATTTTAACCCCCTGTAGAGGGTGAAAAAACCAAATTGACAAAAAAATCGAAAATAAACATTTTCTTTGTATTGCCAAAACGCAACTTTTTCACACTATTCCAAATCAAAATTCCGAAATTGTTAAAAATCGTCGTGCACACTTGAACCGACCTGCTTAATTTTGGCTTGCATATATGCGCATGAGCATATGTCATGCAAGGCGGCGATTTAAGTAGTTCGTTGATATTAAATACTATTTAAATTTAAAATTTAGTAGTTGTAATACATACAAATGGTAGGAATGAAAAATAATTATACAAGTTTAAAAAACTTAAACGTGTATTAGTTTTTAAAATAAAAAATAAATTAAAACAACATTTTGTAAAAAACTTTCGAATTATTTCTCTCAGTGTAGGTAGGTACCTCGAAAGTCCGAAATTGACAATTTTAGGTTTTAAAGTACTTATTAAATTTGGGTTAAACAAATTAACCGATATCAAGAAAATAAAATAGCTATTGTAAAAATTTCGATTTTTTTTACATTCATTCTGAACAACTTACGTAACTACTATCACAAAGTCCCTACTTACCCCACTGGAAAAAGTTATTTAAAAAATTAAATCTATTTTTTTTTAAGTAAGGCTTAAATAAAATACAAATGCAATTTCCATGCTGCTGATGGATTTTTTCAATTTTAACAGAATGATAGGGGCATTATCCATCTCAATAACATTCTTCTTTTTTTTGGTAAAACATTTTTTATCAAAGTCTCAAAAACAGTTCCATTCATATCCTCATGATAATTTCCAGTTAACTTTTACTCAAATACATTTACACACCTTGGGCATTGTGTTCTGCATTGATCCAAATCTCATCCATGTAATATATTTTTTGATCTTGTAATCGGTAACTCCTGATATTATCAATATATTTTCTTCTCCAAATTACTATTTTACTTTTTTCAACAAGTAAATGATTCCTACACTATTTTTTTATACTTGAAGCCAAGTTATTTTAAAATACTCTATAAATTTGTCCGAGAAATTGGTGGTAAGTTATCATCATCCTTTACGGCCTAAAAAAAGGAAAAACAATTAGTCTATACACAAAACGTTTGTTTTAATAATAAAAACCTATTTATTTAACGCAAAACCCATTTTTATTATTTGACAGCACCTGGTATACCTACCCCCTATTTTATTTATTATTCACATTAAGGGAACATTTTTCTAATCAATTATTAAACATATTTCAATAAAATATTTACTTACTTGATAAATTTTACTTAAATTTGGTATTTTATTATTTATAAAAAAGTTATGAACAACTTTTCTTAGGCGCTTCTTTTGTTCCTCACTCAATTTGTCATATTGACTTGCTGGCTTTCTTTTCTTTAATGGGAATGTAGCCTCTCCGTCATGTTCCATTTGTTTGATAATGAAGTAAATGGTACCTTTTGAAATACCAGTTTCTTCAGATGTTAATATTACACTGGCACTTTTTGATTTTCCTTCATCGACATGTTTTTTTACCATATTAAAAAGTATTATTCTTTGACCTCGTCCTATATATTGGCCAGATTTGTTTTTTAGGACAGAGGGTTGGTTTTCCACATTGTCCACATTGTTTATATTTAGACCAGTGCCGAAGCCTTTAAAAATGGTAAAAAGTGAAAAAAAATTACAGTAGGATGAAACCCATTGGAAAAGGAGGAGAGTATAATAAAAAATAAAGGAAAAATAAATTACGGGCGATCTGAGTTCGGGAAGTGAGGAGGGTGAGGTTTTAAGGGTTAAAAATGGTTTATCTCGATTTCCGGCAAAACTACAAGTCCTATGGAAAAAAGTTAAAGGGCAAAGTTGTAGGTAATAAAAAGATCTACAACTTTTGTATTTACAATTTTTTCACATAACTTCAAAATTTATGTGAAAAATTCAAGTTTTTGGTTTTTTATTTTTATCTTTTTCAAAAAAAATTTTCCACGAAATTTGGTGAAAACTTACCTTTTTATGTCCCAAATACACTGTAATTTATTTGATTTGAAATATTTATTATTTCACCTTATTTTGACTTAATATCAAAAAAACACCCTAATTTTCAATCGAAAATTCTCGCGTCAAAAAATCAGCTTTTTTCAAAAAGTCGGTGTGCTTTTTGTTCGTAGAAATCTCTACTTTCTGATGGTGTAAAAAAATATACATTACTATAGTAAATGTTCTTAGAAAATGCAAAAAATCGAAAAAAAACTCGAATTTGAATTTTTTTTTAATCAATATGTACAATTTTGAGCTATTTATTAAAATTTACACTTTAATTACTCAAATATCGTAAGATTCCATGTTACATTGATAAAAGAAAAAAATGCAAATCGAAATATACTATAGTATACTATAATTAACAAACAAATAAGTTAATAAATTTAATATTTAATAAGAGATCTACAATATTTTAAGAAAGTTGTAAAAATCTTCTTATTTCATTTTTTCTAAAAGCTTTACATAATAAATAATAGTGTTAATATATAATTTTATATTATAATATTATTATAATAATTTTATCATTATAATATTATATATTAACACTATTATTTATTATGTAAAGCTTTTAGAAAAAATGAAATAAGAAGATTTTTACAACTTTCTCAAAATATTGTAGATCTCTTAATTAATATTAAATTTATTAACTTATTTGTTTGTTAATTATAGTAGTATATTTCGATTTGCAATTTTTTCGTTTATCAATGTAACATGGAATCTTACGTTTTTTGAGTAATTAAAGTGTAAATTTTAATAAATAGCCCAAAATTGTACATAATGATTAAAAAAAAATTTGAATTCGAGTTTTTTTCCGATTTTTTGCATTTTCTGAGAACATTTACTATAGTAATGTATGTATTTTTGAAAAAAGCTGATATTTTGACGCGACAATTTTTGATTGAAAATTAGGGTGCTTTTTGATATTAAGTCAAAATAAGGTGAAAAAATAAATATTTTAAATCAATTAAATTACAGTGTATTTGGGACTTTGCCATTTAACTTTTTTCCATAGGACTTGTAGTTTTGCCGGAAATCGAGATAAACCATTTTTAACCCTTCAAACCTCACCCCCCACTTCCCGAACTCAGATCGCCCGTAATTTATTTTTCCTTTCTTTTTTATTATATTCTCCTCCTTTTCCAATGGGTTTCATCCTACTGTAATTTTTTTTTGTTTAAAAAATTATCGACCCTGGTCTAATTATCAATATTGTCTCTCAAAAATATAAAAATATTTTTCTTTGGTTATGTTTTTAATGTAATTGACTTACCTGTTTTTCATTAACAATTCATTAACAACGGTTATGACGTTAAATAAAGACAAAAAATCACAGAACATGGAATAAATTAACAGTTGATGCAATTGAATTGAATGCTACGTTGCCAATGTGCGATAAATCCAACCTTTTGAAAAGATAAATTCTTTCTATATTTAATATATTTTTGACAAATTGACGACAAAAGCTAATATAATATAATTTTATAATTTAAATTTTATAAGAACTCTTGCTGGTTTATTGTATAATATTATTATGTCAGTTTGTAAATTTGTTTTTAGAAGCCATGGCAACGCTGTATAAGAAAATATTCAGTGTATGAGAACTACGTTATATCAACATCCAACGTATTAAATTAAGTTTTAAATTTTGGCATGTGTAAAAAACCCACAATTTTAAGCGTCGTGATTGGTCTATATCCTAGTCAACTCAACGCTTTTTTCTTAAATGGAATGGACTATAGATGTACATTGACGCCACAAAGGTTGCAAAAATTTACACACAGTACCAGGGCCGTCTTTAACCTATTGGAGGCCCTGGGCATGTTAGGATAATGGGGCCCCTATGACTTTGACAGAACACTATTTTGTTAGAATAGACAAAGAAAGTAGATAAACAAGGTTAAATATTTATTTTTATTAACAATCACATGAAACGAATAGATAAATGATATTACATATTACTATATTAAGTCCACAAAAGTAACTTTTTTAACATTTACAGATTAGTGCTTAAAAATCTATGCTCTTTGAAAAGGAACCCTTCTAGATTTCAGATGGGCAAAATCGTTAATCACTTCTTCAAAATCTATGCTTTTTAGCACATCAGATTCTATGGACATCAGCGACAAACTGGTTAATCTCTCTTGAAGCATTGTACTTCTTAATTCATTTTTAATTCTTTTTAATTTGGAGCGTTCTCCACTGCAGTTAGTTACCATCATGCTTAAAAAGATTCTCAATGCGATTTCTACATTTGGAAATGTGTCTTCAATTTTATTTTCTTTCAAAAGTTGATATATTTTTAATATACAATCCTTATTTTCACTGTCATCAATTTTCAAGTATTCTGTTATTGATTGATCGCAAGTTATCGACAGACATTGTATATTTTGAAACCAAACCCAATATATTGGGTTTAAGTCCAAATTAATTTAGGGAAATTTTGTTTCAAAACTGAAAAGTGTAAGGTATACTTCGTTTTTCTATAAGCAGTTGATTTATAAGTACACTTACTTGTAAAAAAAGGGACTCTAGATTGTGAATTTACTTACATTGATACAACATTATTTTAAAATTAGTTAGGTAAAAGAAACACAAGTATTAATTTTTAAACCCCCAATTTAATTCAAGCATATTTGGTACAAATAAAATTATAAATAATAATACAAGTTATAAAAACAAACATAAAATAAACCATATGCAAATATGTACATACACTAAAAAACATGATTCTAATAATTAGGATATTTTATAAATAAATAATAAAGAATAAATAAAGAAAAACAATATTTTATTGATTTTTAAATAAAATAAGCTTATGTAGTTTTTGTCTAACATATCTGGTTTTTCAGAAGCCTTTACCTTCCCAATTTAGTCTGGAAGCTCGAGCTTAAAAATATAGCAATAATTTTTTTAATCAGAAGAATTCTATGATTGTCCAATATATCTTGGTTCTTTATATGATCAATCATTGCAGAATTTGAAAATACTGACTGTACATTATACAATACTTTATTACTTATATACATGGCACTATTTTTAAATTTAAATTTATTTGACATTTGTCTAGTTAATTTTTCAGTTTCTTGACAAATTATAACTACATTGTATTTGATCTAAGGGGGGCCCCTGTCGATCCCGGGGCCCTGGGCACTTGCCCAAAGTGCCCAATGGGAAAGAGGGGTCTGCACAGTACAGCAAACGTAATTATTTGTATAAATCGGTACAAAACCAAAACTAATCAAACAACAGTGATACGCAATAGACGTTAACATAAACAAACAGTCAAGTGCAGTCACCTAAACAACAACAATAAACACACCACTATTTTAATAAGTCTTTACTGAAATAAAGCTTAGGCTTATGCACAGTGGGACAAATAATTTGTATTTACTAACTTTCCTTTACAGATAATTTTCGCATAATTCGTTAAAACCAAAAAAAAAACTATTGTTAACTATCGGTAGTGAAATTTCCGACTACCGAAAACTATCTATCGATGGTTCTCGACCCTGGACTGAAGAAACGGTTTCGCACAGTGGGGCAAACAACTGCGGACTACAGTGTTCGAACTTTCAGTACACTTATTTTCAGCAGACATGGACGCAAACAAACAGATAGTACTTCAAGACCATCAAGGATACACCCAGAAAAATAATTTAAGACCAACTTTAAGATTCTTAATAACCTTATTTAAGATTTCGCAGAAAAATAGAGGACATTAAGACCAATTTAATAACTATACTTTGTGACCATCAATAGGCAAACTTAATACAATTATCATAAGACCATCAAAAGTTTTTATATCGGCCATTAATATATATCTTATAAGGGTTAATATATTATTTTAGGATCATCTTAATATCATTTTAATATCTTATTATGCCATCTTAATATGATCCTTAATTGGTACATATATGGGAAATAAATGATCTTATAATGGTAAATATATTATTTTATGATCATCTTAATTCCATCCTAATCTCCTCTTATGCTATCTTAATATGATCCTAAATATATTTATTTGCCATAATAATATGCTATAGCTATCATATTAAGATGGTCCATTTACGGCAATAGTTTAATTTTATTATAAATGGAGCTGCACCATGAATTATGTTTTTCAGTAATGAAAACTTGTTTTTAAAAAATATTTATTTGAAATTAGAGTTACAATAACCTGCACTAGCAGAGATTTTAAGTAAACTAACTTAACTTACAAGAGTGCATTTGATTTTTATATAAAAATGGTGTGTCAAGGGATACTTACATAAATATGTCATTTGAATTTTGTTAGGAAGTGATAACAATTAATTTAATTACGTTAGGAAATACTAGAAAAAGAATATTGATTATATTAATTATTGTCTTAGAGAATTTTAAGTACATAACTCCTCCCTTCCTAAATCGATCATTATTTTCTGCGAAGTTGTGGGTGGTTTCAAATTTTTTGGTGACATCGGGGTTTGTAGATCTTAATGGAGAACAAGATGCCTGATGTACTGAGGACTGCTATTATAAATAGGAAAGTATTGATCCATGGGTGACTTGTGCTTGAACTGCTGTTTAAATCAGGGATTTGCAAATTATTTGCAATTCTGTTGATATATGAACGATGTCTTCACTTGTTAATTGCTTTTGGTAGAAGGTTTTGTTCGTTGAGTTGATTTCTATGTGAGTTCTATTTTGGGTAGTTCAAAGATGAATTCTTCATGGTTGGTGTCTTCGGCTTGGAAGAATTTTCCATTTAGGTATTGAAATTTTGCATTTTTTCATTGACAAAATGCTTGGTTTGGATGTTTCGTAGATGCCTTCGATGTCACATGATGATTCGATTTTCGTATTTCTTGCAGGGATGATAAGTACATCTTTAGAATTGATTTGGGTTACGCTTGTCTCGGAATAATGAATGTTTGTACTTTGAAAGAGGATTTTGCCGTTTCTGATGAGGTCTGCGAGGCATGGTTGGTGTTTGTGTAGGTCGTTTTGGCGACAGAAATACCAATTTTCCACTTCAGGACATTGTTGCGATGTTGTCCAAAAGTCTCTTGTATTGAGCAAAAGGTAAGGTTGTTCAGGAATAATGGTCTAATTTTTTATTGGGATAGGATAGAGGCGGAACAATTTAAACTGGGAAGATACAATGGGTATGTGAATTTTAAATAAAATTATTTTGTCTTAAACAATTACTTGAACCGAGAATAAGTAATAGTAATTTAATAACATAGGTATTTGTTCTGGTCGATAAATATTTTCAAGTTTATTAATTAATAATTTTTAGAGATGGGAAAATTCCCATTTGACGAAAATTCCCGGAAACTTTCCATCGAAAATTCCCGAAAGTTTCAAAAAAAAATTTTTTATTGCGAAAATAAACTTTTTGTCAAATTTTATTAAGAAAAAAAATAAAAAAAAAGTTTATAAGAATGTAACTGCAATAATATTTTTAGTATCTTTTACTTTGGAATATTCCTATTGTATACTGAAACCTACAAAATAAAAATAAAATGTTTACTATTAGAAATTCACTGCTAGTAAATCCTAGATATTACGTAAAAAAAATTAAAAGGGACAAAGTAACTAATAAATAGGAATATTAAAAAGTAAAAAGTAAAGTAAAAAATAATTCCAAACACTAGATTTTTTTTCTTGGCATTGTGCTATGCCTATAAATAAACAACAAAAATGTAAGAATGATTTTAACTTTGTTTATTGTTTTTATTTTGTTTACCTTTTTTTAAAAAAGTTTTTTGTGATGATGCTGAATAATCCGGCTTCATTGAGGTTATGTAACATGATTTATTATCCATGATTTATTATCTATGAACATAACTTACATTATTTATACTTCTTCTGCTTTAAATTAACACACATTAAATTCTTATTAGTTATAGGCCTTGTAGGTATCATGGCCTTAACGAAAATCAGCGGTTAAACAATTGACATTTAAATGAATAAAACAAGGAAAGTTTCCAAGGAATGTTTCCAAGGAATGTTTCCGGTAGCTTAAAAGAAACTTTCAAAATGAAAATAAATTCCCAATTGGAAACTTTCCAAAACGGAAAGTTTCCTTAAAATGGAAACTTTCCGATTCCCATCTCTAATAATTTTAATTGTTCTGGATTGATAATTGAGTTATGAAGAGTGTTCAATCTAGCAAAGGAGATTGCAATTTCTAAGTTATTAACTATATACTGAATACAGTGAAGTTGCATTAGTAAATTATCTATGATATTCGAAAAGGAAAAAGCTTGTTCTAAATTTATAAATCCATTAACTTCTTTTGACAGATATTTAACTTGATTTTCTATGATTTGATTATCATTTAATTCTTTAAAGTAAGAGCTATACGTGTTCGAAATATGTTTGAGAACAGTTTAACAATTGTTGATTATTTATAGTATTATACATTTTTGTTCATTCACATCCAAATTTTGTAAGTAATTTGAGATAAATTTTTCATCTTCAGAATCTAATGTGCCAAATAGCCATTTTTGTACTTTACCTACACCATTAATCCTTTTTTAACTATAATGTGAGGAGTAAATATTTTAATTTTATTTCTAATTATGTCGGTTAACGATGCGTTAATAATTTTTTGTTTTAAAAATATAGAATAGATTATCTATTTGTGTACTAATATTATTTTCTAAAACTAAAAGGGTATTAGCAATTTGTTCTAGGGAATTTTTAGGGTTAGTAAGGTTTAAATGTTATATAAAGGTATGCTTATTAGTTACTATTTTAGATTTTCCTAATTGTACGGGTAATATTGGGTTTTTTATTTCTTTTATTTCTAGCGTCTGGACTAATCCTAGAGCGTAAAGGATAAGGCACAGGTGCATTCTGACCTGAAACAATACGTTGTGGTTTAAGTAATTTTTTGTGATAAGTCTTATTTTTAGTTTTTATTTTAATGTTGTCAAGAACCGTAGGGTTTTCTAGTTTATCGTAACGATTTGATATTTTATTTTATGAAGCATTTACTTTTTTAATTTTATATAAAGCTTTAGCGGGGTCTATTTCTATATTTTCCGTTCTATTTTGATTTATTTTGCTTAAATTCTTGTCCTGATTGTTTTTTAATTTTTCGCGAATTAGTTCATTAAGGGCCAGTTTTTCAATATGATTTAATCCGAGGTTTAACTTCAAACCCCGAGTTAAATTTGGAGTTAACTAAATTCGCGTTTTTCAATTCATTTTGATCCCCGAGTTTATATTAAACTCAGAGTTACTTTAATTCCCAGAAAGGGTATGAGTTAAGTAAGAATTAAAATAAAAAGAGGTTATATATCGTTCTGTTGTCAGTGTTGTGTAAAGTGATAATGTGGGACTATGATGTAAATGCCTATAGTAGTGACGAAGAGGACTTTAGAAGACCAAAAGTTATTCGTCCAAGAATAAATCATTTTGAAATGTGGGACAATATTGATTTTCTAACCAGATTTCGGTTGTCTCCAAGAACGGTAGAAAATATTTTAGAAGAAATTGTTGATGTAATACAATACCCTACAAACAGGTGAGAAGTTTATTTAGTATTTAAAAGTATTGCAAGACGGCTCTCAGCTTATTAAGTTCTTCTAAATCTCATATTTTAATTTTGTTTGTTGTAGAAATGACGCTCTATCCGCGGAAAACCAATTGTTGCTTACCCTGCGGTTTTACGCCACGGGTTCTTTCATTCGTGTTGCTGGGGACTTTTCCGGCATATCACAATCAACCGCTAGTAAAACCATCGCACGAGTTAGAAGTGCTTTAGCTGCGTTGCGTCCCACGTACATCAAAATGCCGCACACAGAAGACGAAATTAGCGAAATGAAGCAAAAGTTTTTCAACCTTGCTTCATTTCCGCGGTGCATAGGAGCTATTGACTGTAGTCATGTAAAGATTCAATCTCCAGGCGGACTAAATGGAGACATTTTTAGAAATAGGAAACAATTTTTTTCTATAAACGTGCAGACAATCGCGGATCCCGATCTGAAAATATCAGATATTGTTGCAAGATGGCCAGGATCTACGCATGATGCTCATATTTTCCGAAGCTGCTCTGTTAAACGTTATTTTGAACAAGGGCGTTTTGGAGATTCTGTACTTGTTGCTGACAGTGGGTATGGCGTTAAATCATACATGTTAACCCCATTACGACAGACAAGAAATGAGCTAGAAAACCTGTACAACGAATCTCAAATTCGAACGCGGAATGTTGTAGAAAGATCATATGGAGTTTGGAAATGGCGGTTTCCAGGTTTAGCATTAGGTTTGCGTCTCAAAATGAACACAATCTTGGCTGTTATTGTTAGTACTGCGGTGCTACATAATATAGCATGTAACGAAAACGACCGCACTCCAGTGGTAAATGAGATGGAAGCCGCCGCAATAGAGATGGTTAATAACAATCCCCCAAACGACGATGTGGCAGTAGCTGTAAACCGAGGGGGGGCAGAAAATATCACGCGACATAATTTAATATACAATTATTTCGCTCGTTTGTAAGTGAAGTAAAACACAATAATTCGAATAAGAGATAACAAAACTTTATTTTCTGTAAATACAGCCAACTTAAACTAAATCTTTGTCTAATTGCCCAGGTACTTTGGTAATAAAACTAGGAACAAATAAACTTACGACTAGAAAAAATAAATTTGCAACTAAAAGAACAAATAAACTGAAAACAAGAAAATAAACTTGAAACTAGGAACAAATAAACTTTGATATCCGATAATCCGCCAACTGAAACCGAAACCGAGTTCTGTCGAAAACCTAAACACGTTTCGGTCGTCGTCGAAGACGTACAGTCTGCTTTTGTTGCATCTGTAATTGATTTTTTTTCATTTTATAATCAAGCCGCAACACTTTCATTTTCAATGCATGCTCCTGCAAACAATTTTCTTTTTGCAGTTTAACAAAACCAATTTTGTCTTGAAATAGCTGTTCGTTCAGCCGTACAGGTTTGCGCCCCGTCAACGGCTGGGTAGTACCCATGGCTTTCTTGGGATTTCCTAATTTTTTATGCATTTTACTTTTTAGCATAGCTGGCGAATATGATGACCACTTCAACTGCATGTTGTTGTCGTCATTAGGCTCGGTTTCCTGCATAGCAGCATTCGGCTGGGGCAGTTGTAAAACATTTTGAGAGGATGAAGGTTGGTTCTTCTCAGTACCAATAGAGCCTTCGACTTCCTCTGCGGCTAAAATATATTCTTCCACGTCAGCTTCTCCATATGCTTCTTCTCGCTGTTCTAGTTCTTCGATTATTACTGCGTCACTGTCAAAATTATTATTTAATCCTTCAACAGCTGCTCCTCCTTATAGCTCCGTCACCTTAACTTCCACCGGGGTAAGTATTTTTATATCTGCGAATCCTCCGCCTGTTTTTGTTATCTCCATTTTATTGTCAGCCCACTTCTTTTTGGTGTCTTTCTTTAAATTTTTGTACTTGGCTTTCAAGGACTCCACCGACCTAAAAGTTTCCCCGCTTGTGTAATTAAATTCCTTTCCAATTTTTTCCCATACAGATTTTTTGTCAGTCCATTTAATTTTTCCACTTTGCTTGCATTCGATAACGTAGGCATATTTACCTATAATGTTTATCAGTTCCATCTCTTCAGACGAAGAAAAAGTTGTAGATCTAGCCTTTTTTTGGGCGGTTCAGTATCACGTGTACATATAGAAGTTTTATTACACGACATCACTACCTTCAAATAAATATAATAAATTGCAGCACATTTTCCACTAAATCAAAAAATAAACTCACCGTAATCTTAAAATTAAATAATAATAATAATCACACAGACTCGTGACAGATTCAAAAATGACGTTGGCATACAGCCGTTATCATGACAACGCATTACCAACCTTACAAATTTTATACAAACCTAGAGTTGATAAATCCTCACTATAATTGTAATTAAAAAACCCAAACGCGACCTAAACTCGGAGTTGACTTAAGTCAGAGATAAGCCAGAGTTATTCAACTCTGGATTTAACTAGCCTATTGAAAAACTGGCCCTAAGTGTTTTTAAGTTATCTGTGTGATCTTGCATATATTGGGAAATTTTAATGTTTTCATTTAGTTCAAATGGGTTTTTATAGTCTAGTCTACCACGAGTTATTTGGAAAGGTGTATAGTTGGTAGAACTGTGAATTGAATTATTGTAAGAAAGTAGAGCATAATTATTAATTAATCAACGTTTCTATTGTTTCGTTAGGTTTAGAGTTTTTTAGGGTTAATATTGTTTCTGCTATCATCGAGTGAAATTTTTCCACAGGGCTGTTACTGTTTGGATTATAAAGAGTGGTATAATGAATTTCTATCTCATGTGTTTTGGAAAGATTTTGAATAATTTCGTTTTTCCATTCATGTCCGTTATCGGTAGTTATACGTCTTGGAAGACCGAAGTGGTTGAAAAATTGTAATAGTTTGTTAGCAATTTCTATTGCACAATGGGATTTAATTGGATAAGTTTGTCCGAATTTTGAAAAACTATCAATTATGGTAACAAAATATTGTCCGTGTGTTTTATAAGTGTCTGCGTATAAATGATCAAAATGTTCGTAACCGAAAGGGGTTGGTTTGAAAATTAATTTATTTGGATGTCTTTCGTATTTTGTCTTTTGGCATATTTTACATGAATTTACGTAATCGCGAACATCTTGATCTATTTTGGGCCAATAAAATGATTTTTTAATTGCATTAATATTTTCTTGAATTCCACGATGGCTTGTTTTTGTTTCATGGTATTGTTGTAATTTTAGTTTTTGTTCGTCTTCCATTGTAACATCTGATAGGAAGGTGTTTGAAATTGTTAATACAAATGCGTTGTTTTTAAAATATTTTTGAATGGTTGTGATAAACTGGGGTTCGAGTGATTTGTCTTTAAAGTAAAGACAATATGATTGTTTTGGTGCCATAGTTTCTTTAATAAATTTGGTTAGTAATATTTCTGAATTCTGTTTTTATCAAATATTTTTTCTCTATATATTTTATAACTATTCTCGTTTATATTTTTACTTGAAATTATAATTTGGTTTTTGTAACTGTTTAAACATTTTTCAGTGTAAGGAGCATTAATTACGGGATCTTCGTGACTTGAATGAACTGTTTCGTTGTCGGTAGAGGGATTAACTTTGGGGTCGTTTAATAGTATATTACTGTGAATAATTATTTTTTTGTCTTTCGATGACTCGAAATTCTCTGCATGAGTTTTTATTAAATTTTCAATTTCTTTTATTTCGGGATTTGGATATTCAATGTCTTTGTCAGGGTTGTTTAGTAGTGAAATGTTATCTAGGTGGTCTAAATCATTTTGGTCATTGGATTCTAATGCGTTTAATTCAATACGGGAAAGTGCGTCGGCGTTCGTGTTCATTTTGCCTTTTTTATAGATTAAATCATAATCATATTCTTCTAATTTTAAGCGCCAACGAACTAGTTTAGAATTGGGATCTTTAAGAAAAAATAACCATTGAAGGGGTTTAATTATTTTGAATTTTACTCCAAATAAATAAGGACGAAAATATTTAACTGCCCAGACGATGGCTAAAAGTTCTTTCTCGATTGTACTATAATTTGTTTCTGCGGGGTTAAGAGTTCTAGAGGCATAGGCTACTGGTAGATCACTTCCTATGGGACCTTGGGATAGAACTGCTCCTTTTGCAAAATTTGAGGTGTCTGTAGTTAAATTAAATGTTTTAGAGAAATCTGGGTATTGAAGTATGGGTTCGTTCATAAGGATTTTTCTACAAGTATTAAAGGAATTTACGAATTCAGGGGTACGCTCAATATTTTGATTTTTCTTTAGACAATTTGTAAGGGGTTTAGTTAGTTTTGCGAAATTTTTAATGAATTTTCGATAATAACCTACTAGTCCGAGAAATGATTTTATTTCTTTAGTCTTGGGGATGGGAAAGTTTTCAATAGCTTTGAGTTTTTTAGGGTTTGGTTTTATACCGTCAGGTGTAATGATGTGACCTAGAAATTCCACGGATTTGCATAGAAATTCAGATTTATCAAGCTGGATTATTAAACCGGCTTCTTGTAGGCGTTGAAAGACTTGTTTTAAAGTATTTACATGTTCCTGTAGAGAGGTAGAGAAGATAATAATGTCGTCCATATAGACAAGACAAATTTTACCTTGAAGGTCCTTAAGGACATCGTCCATAACTCCTTGGAAACTGGCAGGGGCATTTTTAAGTCCAAATGGCATTCAAACGTATTCGTAATGTCCGTTTTCGACGTTAAAGGCTGTTTTAGGGATAGAGTTTGGGTATATCTCAATCTGATGAAAACCTGAGGCTAAGTCAAGGGTTGTAAAATATTGGCATCTACCTAATTTGTCTAAGATGTCTGTGATGTTTGGGGTACCTGTCGTCAATAGGGGTACCTGTCGTCAATAGTCTTTTCATTAATTTTACGGTAGTCAACAACGATTCTCCATTTTTGTTTGCCGCTCGCATCTAATTTTTTTGGGAAAATCCAAATTGGGGAACTCCATGGAGATTGAGAAGGTCCAATAGTACCGTCTTCTAACATTTTTGAAATTTGTTTCTGAACTTCGGTTTTATGCACGTAGGGATATCTATATGATTTAGAGTAAACGGGAATGTCGTCTTTTGTTTTAATTTCATGCTTAATTTTATTTGTAAAAGTTATGTTTTGGTCGGGTTGGTGAAGAATACTTTTATATTTTACTAAAAGATTTTTAATCGCGTTTTTTTCTTCGGAATTCATATGATTAGTGCGTATAAGTGAAAAGTCAAAATCGTTATTTTCAGGCTGTGGCTTTGAATTAAAAGTAACTTGTTCAATATTAAAACATTCGTAAAAGTCTTCGTTATAAAGAGTGGCGTAAGGCCTTAATAAATTATCGTCTATAGTTATTAATACAGTGCTTGCAAATCCAAGTCCGACCGGTTTGGGAAGGACGCGTGAAAATAACAATAATAGAACGCCAAACAGAAGGCGCTTACAATACGCACGCCTGACGCTCTGACCAATCAAATTCTGTTTGGCATTCTATCCTTATTCTTTTCACGCGGTTATTGAACAACCATCCTTCCCAACGCGGTCGGACTTGGATTTGCAAGCACTCAGGTCCTCGCTACATTGCCCCCGTCTTAAAACATTTTCGTCCCGAAAATGGTCCTCAGCTCCATGGCGATATTTGCATAGAGATCCAAACTTGCATTGTGACCCATGTGTCCTATAGAAGTAGCAGTCTACGGTCTTCCTTCCGATTGTTCTTTTAGGGTTGTGGCAACAGACAAGAATGTGTATGCCACTAAATCTGAAGATAACTTCCACCATGCTTCTAATTATTCTCCAGTCTAAACCAATCTTCGGTATCGCCAGGTTCATGATGTCCTTGGACAAAAGATATCCCTTAGTTTATTTAAGGCATTCCATAGGTCACGGTAGTTTGGCTTCTGATAGGAGAGTTGCTTCGTTACCAGATAGAAGATACTTCTATTGCCTATCTGCTCATTATCCACAATTTCAAGCACCTCTCCAACTTTGGGATTCTGCCTTCGTAGCTTGTCGATCCGTCCAAACTTAATTTTAAACACAGTGAGCCAATACCGAGCTTTTTTACCACTCGAATATAAATACATGAAGTCTTCAAAAGGCAACTCTTCCGACGGATTAACTCTCCTTACTCTAGCATCGTCTATTTGATCATTGTTTCCAGCGTAAGGAGCCAATCGGTTGAAATGGATCACTTTCGGCTTTCCTCTTGGTTGTTTCCTGATCCTGTAGATGATGTCATTTATTCGATCCATGACTTCGTAAGGTCCCTCCCAAGAAGTCTGCAGCTTCGGTGAATAACCACGACGGCGCTGAGGGTTGTATAACCAAACTAGGTCTCCAGGTTGAAATCCTCCATTTTCCGCCTTGATGTCATATGCCTCTTTCATTCTATCACTGGCACTCTGGATGTTTAAACGAACTCGGCTGTGAATGTCGCTCATTTTCCTACGTAAATTGCTAACGTAATCTTCTCCAGCAATATCTTCCCCTGGTAGGCAACCAAACCTCAGGTCACAAGGTAAACGAAGTTCACGTCCCATAACAATGCTAGCGGGTGTCTGGCCGGTTGTATCGTGGATAGAAGAACGGTACGCCAACAGGAACAGATGGAGGAAGTGGTCCCAGTCTCTTTGGTGATCAGAGACTACCTTGGACAGGTACCGGTTTATCGTTCGATTCATTCGTTCTACCATTCCATCAGACTGCGGATGTAATGCAGTCGTCCTCGTCTTCCGAATGTTAAGAACCTTACAGACATTCTGGAACAATATAGATTCGAAGTTCCTGCCTTGGCCTGAATGCATCTCCATTGGCACACCAAAACGACAAATCCACTCCTTAATAAGGGCATCGGCCACTGTGGCAGCTTCCTGGTTTGGCAAGGCGTATGCTTCCGCCCACTTGCTGAAGTAGTCCATTACAACGATGATGTATTTATTTCCAGATTCTGTTTCCGGAAATGGACCCGCCACATCGATTGCAATTCTCTCAAATGGACTGCCCACATTGTACTGTCGCATTGGGGCTTTTGGGCGCTTCTGGGGTCCATTGCTTGCCGCGCAAACGGCGCACTTCTTGCACCATTCCTTCACATCTCGTTGGCTGTTGACCCAATAAAATCATTCCCTAAGTCTTCCGAGCGTCCTGGTCACCCCAAGATGTCCTCCAGTAGTTCCATCATGGATTTCCTGCAGCACTTCTGGTATCCTGTTTCTGGGGATTATTGTCTGCTTCCGGTCTTCCCCCCCTTCTGGCATCTCCAGAACGCGCTTTAGAAGCCCGTCACTTAAGATGATGGAATTCCATTGGGCCCAGTACGATTTCACATTCGGCGAATATTGGGCGACTTCCTGCCAGGTTGGATTACGGCCGTTTTTCTTCCAATCGATGATAAGCTTCAAATCCGGGTCCCTTTCCTGGTCTTGTTGAACCTCAGCGGATTGCCAATGATCATCCACGATTGTAGTCCTGCGAACCAACACATCCTTTTCTTCGGCCCTGAGACAATGTTTACAGTCTTCCGGGCACGGTCTTCTTGACAAGGCGTCAGCATTTCTATGGATTGTGGGCCCGATGTTCTGTGTCAAAGTCGAACTCCTGTAGTCTCTCAATCCATCTTGCTACCTGTCCTTCAGGATTCTTGAATTGCAAAAGCCATTTTAGGGCAGCATGATCCGTTCTTAGCAGGAATTTTCTTCCATACAGATACTTGTAAAAGTGTTCGACTGATTTTACCACTGCCAACAGCTCGCGTCGAGTAACACAGTAATTTCGCTCTGGTTTTGATAGGGTTTTACTGAAGTATCCAATAACTTTCTCTTTTCTTTCTTGAATCTGCGACAAAACAGCTCCCAGGCCCACATTGCTGGCGTCTGTGTCCAAAATAAATTCACCATCCGGAAGAGGATAACTTAGGACTGGTGAGCTGGTCAACGCGTTTTTCAGGTTCTTAAAGGCTTCCTGGCATTCGTCGTCCCATTGGAATCGTCTTTCTCCCTCTGTTAAACGTGTCAAAGGCTTAGCACCCTTTGCGAATCCTGGTACGTACCGACGGTAGTAGGTGCATAATCCAAGAAAGCTTCTTAAGTCATGTTTGTTCTTCGGTATTGGCCATTCCCGCACCGTCTTCACCTTCTGTTTGTCCACTGCCACTCCTTGACTCGAAACAACATGGCCCAAATACTGCACTTCCCTCTGGAACAAGTGACATTTCTTCGGGCTTAGCTTCAGGCCGGAGCTGAAAGACTTTCTTCAGGTTCTTCATATGGTCCTCAAATGATGTCCCAACCACAATGATGTCATCAAGGTACACCAAGCATGTCCTTCAGGATAGTCCCTTCAAAACCATTTCCATGAGCCTTTCAAATGTTGCAGGGGCATTACATAGTCCAAACGGCATGACAGTAAACTGCCACAGTCCTGCACCCACGGTAAACGCCGTCTTCTCTCTATCTTCTGGTGCCATTTCAACTTGCCAATAACCGCTCTTTAAATCCAAAGTTGAAAATATCTGTGATCCAGCCAATGTGTCCAGGGTGTCATCGATCCTAGGTAGAGGGTAGCTGTCCTTCTTCGTCACGTTGTTCAGCTGACGAAAATCGACGCAAAATCGAGTTGATCCATCCTTTTTCTTAACTAACACCACTGGAGAAGACCATGGGCTGTTAGATGGTTCGATCACCCCTTCCTCCTCCATTTCTTGAACAATTTTATCAGCTTCCTCTCGCTTGGCAAGTGGTAGCCTTCTTGCCGACTGTCGAATGGGCTGTGCATCACCGGTGTTAATTTTATGCTGGACAATTCTTGTCCTACCCTTCTTTTCATGTCCGTCGTCAAAGACATCCTGATAATTGTGTATCAACTCTCTCAGCTTTATCCTTTCATTGGGTTTCAAATCCTTTCAAGAAGTCGACAGAAGATTCGTCAATTCATTGCTCACTTTCTTGACCGGGACTGCAGACTCACGAATGCCTCTAATAATCGAGGAAACCGAAGAACAGTTTCCCAAAACGATTCCTTTCTTCAAGTTCACAGAGTAACCATTAACATTCAATACTCTTACAGGCACTTCTTTTCCGACACATATTAAAGTCTTCCCTACTACAATTGCTCGACCGACCTCTTTGTCATCAATTCTCGGCTCCACAAGCATTATACTTCCATCGTCTGATTTACAATCCAAGAAAGCCTTCAATATCATCTCGCTGTGTTCCGGTATCAAAGCATCTTCTCTTTTGATCGATGCAACACGACTTCCTCTCATTAACTCATTAACCCTCAATATTCCTTGTTTAAAGTTTAGTTCAAATCCTATAGAGTTCATAATGTCCATGCCTACAATAACTTCATCTTCAATATCTGCAACTAATGCTCGATGTTTAAATTTCGTATTTCCTATGACCATCGTGATGTCCACTTCTCCACGAACAGTAGCGGTTTCTCCTGTTGCAGTACGTAGTACGCCGATTGGTAGATTTGATCTTAGATATTTCGACAATATCTGGCCTAATAATTGTCTTCGTCGCACCTGTATCCAGCAGCAGCACATGTAATTTTCCATTAATTAAACCATCCACAAAAACACTGCTGGACTGGTGTAGAAGAGATGCAACATGTTCGATATCTTCTGGGGCATGCTGGTTACAGGTCGACGGTGGCCCCTTTTTCTCGACCCTATCTAGTTTTCCGACTGAGACGAAGTCGGCACCGCCTGACTTTCTCTGCAACGACTTCGTATATGTCCTAGCTTTCCACATCTCCAACACCGGATTTCCTTCTTCTCTGGTAGATTTTCTTTAAAAACTCACCTAATTGCTTCAATTATACTGGGTTCCTCCTCTTTCTCTTCATCGACTCTCCTTATTCTAGGCTGGCTCCTGCAGCTCTGCTTTGCCGCCTCGAATTCCAAAGCTCGAGCCAATGCATCAACCAGTTGGCTCGGACGAGCCAACGTCAGAGCCTGTCTTGTTTCGTTGTCCCGAAGTCCATCCAAAAAGGCTTGAACCGCTAATCGTTCCATAACGGTCGTTGGAGTAGCTGGATATGCTAGCCGAACCAAGCGTGCAATATCAGCCTCGAATTCTTGCAGAGTCTCGTTTGATTTCTGGCAGCGGTTCTTAAGTTGGGAATGGTAGACATGTTTCAAATGTGTCTGGCCATATCGCAGTTCCAGATGTTTCACCAAGGCTTCGTAATCTTCTTGTTCGTTTGGAGAAAGTGTCTGCAAGATGTCCGTTGCATCTCCGCGTAAAGCAAGAGAATGCTGTAGCTTTTTCTTCCGGTAGCCAGCCATTTGCTTTTGCTGCTGCCTCAAACTGACGGATGTAGTTGGTCCAAGAAGTTTTTCCATCGAACTGAGGTGGTTTCATCCTAACTCGGCTCCCCTCCGGCCCTGCTCCTTGTTCCACCAGCATCATAGGTAGATTTACAGCTGTCAGTTTACTATTTATTTCTTTAATTTTGACTTCTAATTTATCATCCAATTCCATCCTTACGTCATTTAATTCCATCCTTACGTTATTTAATTCCATCCTTACATCGTCAACTTTCTGTCCTAATTGTTCTTCTAATTCTATCCTTACATTCTCTTTTAATTCATTTACATTATCTAGAATCTTCTGTTCCAAATACTCTTTTAAATTTTTAGAATTTTCCAGCATTTTCTGTTGTAACTCGTTAGAATTTTCTAGCATTTTTTGTTGCAGATCGTCCTTTAAATCGTTGGCATTTTCCAGAATTTTCTGTTGTACATGGCTAGAATTTTCCAACATTTTCTGTTGCAACTCGTTGGAATTTTCCAGAATCTTTTGTTGTAAATTTTGCAACATTAAATGCATGTCACAAGGGCCTTCAAATAAATACTCATCTGGATTTTCACCCTCTTGTTCTAATGCTTCTCGAAGCCGCTGTTGCAACACATTCTTTTTTCCAGTTGTATCACACTCCCTTTCTTCTAGCTTTCGTTTAAGGTCCGCCACTTTTAAGTCCATTAACGAAACCATTTTCGCGAAGTTGCACACTAATCCCACTTCTGACACCAATTGTAACGTTTTTAACTGTTCGTAGTGTGAATAAAAACACGCACTGGTTAATTAACAAACTTAACTATTTATTTAATAACTTAACTACACTTAAAACACTATAAAACTAACTAAACACTTAACTACTAATTATTTATATCACTACTAGTTTATTTATTTGCACTTATATTTATTTATTTCTTCAGCGCCTATGTCTTCTGGAACATTCCAGCGAGCTCCACACTCTCGATTATTCGAGCGCTGAGTCACCGGCGATGACTCATCGGCGATGAGTCACCATTCCGAGATCCAGAGCCGTCCTCGCTACAATAATATATAATACAAATTTCAGGTTACCTCTAAGAGGTTTAAATTCATTAAATAAGGGAATATTAGCTTTATAGTTTGCTTTACTTTGTCCATTGCAAGTTATAATAGGGGTGGGGTATCGTGTTTAAAAATTTTACTTTTAAAATATTTTTCTGCTATACAGGGTGTTCCGAAATTAGTGCACCATACTTTAACAGCAGATTCTACGTGCAAAAATAAGAAAAAAGTCCCCATAAATATAGGTCGAGAAATGCCTCCTAAGGGAGCTATAGCCCCCGAAAAGGGAGCCCCTGAAGATGGTTTTTATCTAATATAAATAAAGAAGTAGAAACACCCTGTCACTTACTACATGAAACTGTCACCTGTCTTGAATTATTCTATTTTTTCCTAAACATGGCAGCCGTATTCCAAGGACCACGCGAGTCCATTTCCATGGTTGTGATTTAATTGTGAATTTTTATGCCATGTAAAATAATTTTCAAATCGATTTTATGCAAAAACGGTGTATGTTATCGAAGTTCAACAAGATGACCTTTTTTATGTGCAAAACTCTAAAATTTCATAATCTGACACCAAATTCTGGTACAAGATACGTACAAAAAAGTTAAGGTGGTTTTAACCCTACTTCCTATCAATCTGACCCGAACCTCATAAAAATTTTTAAATTGTTATTGTTACGTCTTATTGGTCATAAAAAGTTTAATTAATTCCCCAAATTTCACTTTTATATCTTTAACGGTTTTGGAGATATTAAATAAAAACCATCTTCAGGGGCTTTCCTTTTGGGGGCTGTAGCTCCCTTAAGAGGCATTTCTTGACCTATGTTTATAGGGACTTTTTTTCTTATTTTTGCACGTACAATTTGCTGTTAAAGTATGGTGCACTAATTTCAGGACACCCTGTATAAGGGCGTAACAAAGAGGGATGACAACCAGTATCTATAAGTAATTTAATAGGTGGATTATTAATTTGTATGTAGGGTAATGAATTGGGTGCAAAATTATTTAAGTCTATGGTATTTGATTGAAGGCTCGTTTAACCGAAAATTTTGGTCATTGTCACAATTGTTATTTTCGTTAATATGTTCTAAGGGAATATTTTGCGTGTTATCATTGTAAGGGTAATAGTGGCTTTCATGATCTTGTGCGTAATTAGTATTATGATTAATTGGATATGATTCGCATTCTTCTGGTGAATAGTAATTGTCATGATCAGGGGGATAATATTCATATTCTTGAGAATAAAAGTTTTCAGATGTGGAGTTGGTTTCGACATTTGTTAGTTCTTGGAATGAAAAGTTTGGTTTGTTATTATTTTGAAAATAATTTTGTCTTTGAGGTGGATTATTTTTTAAAGAAGGAATTTTACTTGTGGTCGACATGGGTTCGGGTTTATTTTGTGGTTTGTGTGAATTTTTTGGAGAAAAAACATTTGTTGGTTTGCCAAAAACTTCTGCATTTGAAAAGAATTTTTGTTGAATGGGTCTGGGTTCAATTTTAATTGGTTGACTAGGAAATTGTTGTTGTCGTTGAAAGTTAGTATTATTAAAATTATTACGTTGAGGAAAGTTATTATTAGAGTTTTGTGGGAAGTAAAAATTAGGATTTTGTGTTGTACTGGTTTATAAAAGTTGGGGTTGTTAGAATTTCTATTTACACTTATGGGTTTTTGAACAGGTTTTTGTTGTTGATATCTAATATTAATTTGTTGTTCGTAAAGGGAATGGTTAATGACTAAAGAGGTGGCTTCCTCTATATTTTTAGGTTTACTTAACATTAAAAGGGTTCTAAGCTCTAAATTACAATTAGAAATTAAAATTGTGACGGCTGTAACGTCGTTTTGTTTAATAAGAGTTTCTTTTGTTTCTCTGTCGAGATCTTTGTCTGAATTAATTTTTAAATTTAATCGCATTTTTATAATTTTTAATCTATCTAAAAATTCTGCTATTGATTCATTTTTATTACGACTAAAAAATATAAATTGTTGTTGTAATACATTTCTATCTATTTTCTCGCCAAATTTTTCATTTAAGGCCTTTTTTACTTCTGGCCAAGTATCTAGATCTGACCTACAAAACAAATAATCTCCTGCTTCTAGGACAATTTTCGAACAAATAGATGCAAACACAAATTCGCTTAAGCTATTATCTGCAGTTTTACCGTACCTGTCAAAAAATTTGTCGACTGAATTTATAAAAGATTGTAAATGATCACTGCGACCGGAAAAGGTACACAAGGTTTTTGCAATTTCTTTTGCTGCTTGAATAGTCATTTTGTTTTTTAGGTTTAATGTATTTAAAGAATTTGTTAAATTATCAATATTCGTTTTTATAAAATAAAAAAAAATCTTTTTATTATATTAAACTTTTCAATTATTATACAAAAGGATAATAATAAAAGTTTTTAAAATTCACTTATAACTAGGGTATGAAAATAGAAGGAATGCTCAACACTTACTTAAGAATCCAATATTCTTCCAAGTTTCTTTCTTCTTCCAGGTAAATAGTTGAAACTAATGGTGGAAATTATTGCAGATTTTCACCTCCTGGATCCTACAGCGACTGCGCCAATTATGTTTTTCGGTAATGAAAACTTGTTTTTAAAAACTATTTATTTGAAATTAAAGTTACAATAACCTGCACTAGCAGAGATTTTAAGTAAACTAACTTAACAAAAGTGCATTTGATTTTTATACAAAAATGGTGTGTCAAGGGATACTTACATAAATATGTCATTTGAATTTTGTTAGGAAGTGATAACAATTAATTTAATTACGTTAGGAAATACTAGAAAAAGAATATTGATTATATTACTTATTGTCTTAGAGAATTTTAAGTACATAACTCATGGTATAAATAAACGAAAATAAATCTTAAAAGCATTATGTTGGAATTTATTTTTATTTAATTTCAAAAAATCACTAACACCATTATTTCCATCAATTGTTCATAAAAAATCAAGAAAACATATCACATAAATTAATGTTTTCCTTATTTTTTTAGGAAATAAAATAGAGATAAATGCCGAAATTATTTTTACTATTACCTACTATTTTTCTATAGAAGACCTTATTAGTGATTTTCTGCGTTGGGACTTTATTTTCATTTTCTAAACTTTACTTTTAGTAGAAATACTACTTCTAAGAATTATTTCTATTTAGTTAACTCCATAATTTTCTGAAAAGAAATATGACAATTGAGCTTTAAAAAAATTAAAGTATTTCAGCAGATAGACCATCTTAAAATTATAACTTTATACAGGTATAATTAAATAATAAATTAAGGAATCAAAGCCAATATTCTGACCTATTAAAAATCTTAGTAATTTTTCTCGAGCTGTTTTATTTATAAATATGATAATCAGGCCAATTCACTAACATTAGTCGTTAACGTTAACAACTAGAATCAGTGGTTATCGGGCAATCCGGCCAATCGAGCCGTTTAAATATAACGATAACCACTGATTCTAGTGGCTAACGTTAACAACTTATGTTAGTGAATTGGCCTGAATAATAATAGGTTGTTAACATTTCACCAAAAATATATTTCAGATTTAACCAATAACCTATAAAATAAACTTCAAAGCATACATTTATAAAAGTATCATCAACATATTAAATTCAGGATAAATTTTTTAAATGTTTAATACAGGGATCCCGGAAACTATACAGAAAGAAATTGAACCTACCTTCAAATCCTTTAACAAAATCACTGTGCCCCCATACAAGCAGAGTAACTTTGAAAGCCATTACTATGTTCTGTAAAATTACCGCAAAACAATTGTGAAGAAACGCCCTTTTTCTTCTATAAACGATTCAATATTATCCTTAATTTCCCGTAAACAAGTGAGAAATAATAAATGACGCTACCACAGAGGACGCTGTGGACGCTAGTTAAACGATCCGTCGATTCGAGTATAGTCGGAAAGCCGAATCTGTTAGTTAGGTAGATAAGTTAAGGCCATTATACAACTTCTTAAGGTCTTTAGATAATTTAAGGTGGTTCACAATCTTATGTTATTTCTTCACAATTTACTAGTAATGGTTATTAAGACAAGTTTTAATAAGGTCGTCCATTAACCATATTTAGTTATTTGTCACTGCCATTAAAATAATTTAAAGAACAGCAAGAATCTGAGTTTATGGTGGTATTTAGATAGTTTATGATTGTTAAAATATAAATGTAGATAATCTATATTTTTTTGTTTTGACACTTTATTAAAACGTATCTATTAGTCACCGTAATTCGTCTTCATGTCACAGATAGATAATTTGTACTGGTTATTAGATATATTTTGAACATTATGTAGATAATTTCATTAAGATAATTTAAGATTGGAATTTTCTCAGTGTAGGTAGAAGCAACGAACTAACCACCCAAACCCCATTCAGGAAACCCAATTGAATAGGGGTATTACTAAATTCCTGATTTAGGAGTATTCCGGATTGTACTTAGTTTTAGGTCAGTTCAATGTCCCCCAAAAAAATTTTCTCTCCTTGTCCCGCACTCTACTAGGTGCCGTTCAAGTATTACGTAAGTATATTTACTACAATTATTTACCTCCCCTTCCCCCTTGTCAGCAAAAGTAATCAAAACTCTTACTACCCCCTCTCTACAATGCTTACGTAAACATTGGTATATGCATTTTTCTTTTTGTTTTCAAGCATAGATAATGTGTGGGTTGCCATATGTGTAAAAAAGTAAATAATTACTGCTGACGTAATCACCATCTAGACCCCTTCACCTCCCATGTCATAAAAATAAGCAAAGCAAAGACCCCCCGCCCCCTATAGGGCTTACGTAATACTTGCACAGCCTCCTAGCCTAAATCGGGAGTAAGGCCCAGCCCGACGACAAAATTCCAACGATCGAAACTGACATCCTCGACTTCCTAAGAGATTTATCAGCCGGGGTGAAAATTCGGATCCAACAAACTAAAATTATTTATTTATTTTTCCAAATTTATATTAAATAATTTAATACCTTGTGAAATAATAAAATTCAATACTTACCTAGGGATAAAATTGTATACCAAAAGTTACAAACAAAGGTGGTTATCAAGCCAAGGGGTGAAAAGAAAAAGTTATAGCAATTTTTTAATGTCGCGTATCAAGATAAAAATGGTTATAGTTCGCGCTTTATGTAATTTATATTTTACAATAATTGCGTTAAAACATAGTTTATATTTATTTTTAATATTTTTATTCATTTATCATAAATAGGATAGATAATAGTTTTTTGTATACCAAGGCCGCGAAATCGCTGTTTAGAGTACCGAGGGAAAATTTGCCGCCTATGCCGCTTGCGGCCGAGGCAAGACAATCCAAAGTTTCGAGGCTTTTGTTGCCAATCGTAAAAAATAAACATAAGTACCTACAAGTTTTATTGCTACATTGGAAACTTGAATTATATGTGATAGAAAATACAATTCATTAATATTAGAACCAATAAAATGCCAGTTTTCCATAGTTACGCATTTTATCACAGCGACAATATTTTTTATCACCTTGTTTACACGTCACTAAAGATTTTGACACTTTTCTTGATTTGACATTTGTTGAAATTTAAATCCTGTGTTTGTTATATGATTAAAATAATGAATTATAAACTCTAGAAGATCGATTTTTTCAGAAATGGAACTGTCATATCTAAATTAAAGATTGGGCATTTCTGCATGTTTTGCACTAACGCAAAAACCTTTATCTATGGCACGCCGTTTTACTTTTTAATGTCATATTTATTAAAGCTAAATATTAATTCAAGTTGTTTTTTTTAAAATTGACTGAACAGTAAAATTTTTATGATGTCTAGGTATATTAAGTACACAATTTTAAGCACAGAATAAGAATGAAAGTAATTTTAATTCTGGAACTGAATGGCGTATTTTCTGACCAAAAAATTCGATGAATTAAAATTTTGGTTGAGATAATTTTAATAAGGCGCTACTTGGAGAAACACGCAGTCAAATTGAAATTATGTAAACCAAAATTTTAATTCATCGAATTTCTTAGCCAGTTAATTCAAGGTGCGCAACATTTATTTAAGAAAAAGAAATACTGAAATTATCATTTTGTCGCAATTAATTTCTATTATTACTCGTCGACATAAAAATCAATTTACCTGTTATAAATTAAAGTGATAAAGTTTCTTATTCCACACAAAAATATTTTGCACGAAATATTTGTTATAATATTTAAATGTTTTTAATATTAGTTAAAATTTTATTTGACTAATAAGAATTGAATACAATTTTATTTTTATTATTATTTTTAAAAATTTTAATATTTACTTTTAATACGAATTATTTTGTTATTTAAAACACTTTGAAGCAACTTTTATATGGGAATAAAGTTGTGGTATAGTTGTTATTAATTATTATGTTATTTAAATCTAGCAATACGAATTTTCATTTAACCACCTTTTTGCCATATTTCTTTTAGTCAGATTATTTTTTTAGATAATAAATTCAATGCTTTTTGTATGTGACAGAATACTAATTCCTTATTTTTTGGAATAAATATTATGTACCTCGAATTTTCTGACTGAAAAATTCTATGAAATAAAATGTTGGTTATCACTCGTAAACAGAATTTTAATTTGGCGCTAGTGCATATTGCGGTTGTGATACGTACTACCACCAAGCGAAGGTACATGAGCTCATAAATAAATTAGGCAACGGTGCATTCAAATTCAGTGCTGTAATTTGATTTACTTACCTGTTTTGCTTTCCTTAATTTCTTACCTAATTATTGATTAATTTTTTGCAATAAAAATAAAGA
This sequence comes from Brassicogethes aeneus, assembly GCA_921294245.1. Taxonomy (NCBI): domain Eukaryota; kingdom Metazoa; phylum Arthropoda; class Insecta; order Coleoptera; family Nitidulidae; genus Brassicogethes; species Brassicogethes aeneus. The sequence goes on from OV121137.1 coordinate 7,468,550, forward strand.
AAATCTTGTTTTACTAAAATATTGGTTTTTATTGACTAAAAGATAAAAAACAATAGAATATTTTCAATCCATCATTAATTACATTCATTAAGTTTGTGGATTATTTATACTGTACAGGTAGTCGGCTCGGACCCTTAACGAGTAGGACAATTCTGGTAATTATATAAATATCTTCTTCTGCGAGAAATCCTATTGCATAGACAACTAACCAAATAATGAACCACAATTAAATTGTCTATTAGGAGAGTCTGAAATCCATAATTTAGATATTATCTAAATTATTTTGTATAAAGTGAGGTTAGCCAGCAGGGCAGTCTTGTTGAAATGCACCCCTAACATAATTTAATAATCATAATCATGTCGATATACATTATTGATAGCACTGAAAATGTTGGACTGCACTGTTGCCTAATTTATTTTCGAGCTTATGTACTTCGACGTTATGTGGTTTCGCTTGGAGGCAGTAGTACGTAACACAACCGCACTATGCACTAGCGCCAAATTAAAATTCTGTTTACGAGTGTTAAACAACATTTTAATTCATCGAATTTTTCATCGAGAAAATTCGCCTTGCGCTTACAGATTTAAATCGTGTCTAATTTTTATTCCAAAATAAATATTTTACTTTAACTTATTTATAAATTTATAAATGAAATATTATTATTTACATATAAGCACCTTTTTTAAATAGAAAAAAAATATTCATACAACATAAACTGAGGCTTAAAAATATAGATCACACCAGAATGATGTAAATATATTTATATATTTATCCAATAAACCAAAAAATAAATTAATTAGTAGATTTTAATTTATAATTAAACTTAATTTAGTAATTTTTATAAACGTTTATATTTTCTAGGCAATTTTTAATTTTGATAATTTTTGTTTTCAGTTAATTTTTTGATGTCAGTCTCGTCCCAGCCCTCGAGTGAGTAAGTCGATGCAGCGGAGTCAGAGAGTAAACGCAAAACGTTAAAACCATAACCAACAAATAAGCCCTCATAATGCAAACAACTATAGTGTAACAAATACAGTGAGTACAGGCTACTCTACGGTCAGTAATTAGTTAAGGGCCAAGTGAAAAGGAAGAGTGAAGTGACAAGTGCAAACGAACATAGTGAAACGGTCAAAAGAGTTAAGTGTTAAGTGTGTTAAGTGTTAAGTGACAAGAAAGAATTAGGTGACAAGTGTCAGTGCCTGAGCGGTCGCACCATCTGTCAACAGGACGATTTTCACTGGCCAAACAAAAGAGGCCAAGCAAGGGAGGAACAGGCCACCTGCAAATAATTGCTAAGTATCCTCAACTCATCCGCATGACCTAACACATAATTTGCAAATTAAACTAAACAAGGCACATTGCCTAATCCCTACAAAAAAAAAAAAATAATCATCGGCAACAAAATAAAATAAAAAGTCAATTTTCCAAGAAAAAACCAAACAGCCGATCGCGGACACACACCAAAGTTGAACAGGGCAATAAAGCTGTCAATAAAACAATTCAAGTATAACAAACCGAGACCAAATAAATTTCACACTTAAGACATAAATAACACATAAACTAAGAAAACATAAACAAAGTAAAAAAGCACTCTAATCAAACTCCATGGAATTTGTAAACACATTAGCTACGCGAAACTGAAACAAGAGCAGACACTAGACAAATATTAAACAACCACTTACGTAATAACCTAGGAACGTACAGACCCTACATCGAGGACGCAATAAATGAACTAAGCAGCCGTTATGAACACATAAGTTACAAAACAGGACAAATTAATGCGTACCTAAACGACCACGGTAATTCTGGGCCGGACTGGAAACAATACTAGCCGCCTCAGACGTATTCAGCGTCGCAATCGAAATTTACCATGAGCAGGGCGGGAAAGAAAGATATCCGCGAGACTGAACGACAATTCCCCTACAATAGCAATATGCTACAGACTAGGTACACTAGGTACCCGTAACCTCTACGACAGCATTTTAAAGGTATCTTCTAAACAGCCCGCACCCAGGAACAGCCCGACCACGTTCGTCACAAGCATAAACACCATAGTAGACGGAAACGGAAAATACACGATAACACAATCAACAAACGACAGGACATATTTAGAGGTAAACACACAAGTAGGCAAGCATTTAATAGGCACACTAAACGTACGCGGGTGTAGAAGGGCAGAAAGAAGGGACATAATAGACAACGTACTAGACCATTATAACATGGACATTATAGCACTACAAGGAACATACATGACTTCGGGTCGCACCACCACAAAAAGATACAATTGGTATCTTAGCGGGGGGTAACAATAAAATGACGAGAAGGGGGTCGCGATCCTTAAAAAAAAGGACAAAGACATAAAAACGACAAAATTCTACGCTACCTCGGAAAACACCGCTACAATAATACTAGACTGCTACAAAAAACGTTTATGCGTAATTACCGCACACATACCATCTGACAAACGCAATACGACAACCTACCGCGAGCTAACACAACAAATCGACATAAACATCAGAAAAGGAACATTGGTTATCGCGGGCGACTTTAACGCACACATAGGAAAATCCCACGGCACAATCAAAGATAAAGTTACGGCGGGCAGCCAACTAAGACACAACAATAGTAACGAAAACGGCCAGGATCTCATTAACCTGGCACAACTGTTTAATTTACGAGTGCATAACACATTCTCAATCTCCAAAACAGTCCTAACCACATGGAGCAACAAAACAACAAGCTTTCAAATCGACCACATGCTACGCAACAACACAACTGACTTTTTCTTCAAAAACTGTTATGCCACGTGGCCACTTGACCTAAAGACAGACCATAAATAACTATAAGACTGCGGTAACTATCATCTTACTAAGTAGTAACCCTGACCTGGAAAACGAATCAGAGTTATGGACGTATATTAAAGACTGTTTAATAACAGCAGCCAACCGCACGCTATCAAAACCGACGGAACCTACAAACGACAGCATAAAAAAAGCGCAAGTTAAGCTACAAAAAGCTATAAGGAACCACTCACTCAAACCAAGCACACAAACTGCCGAGGCAAAACGCGAGGCAAAAACTGCAACACGGCTGGCCATACGCGAACAAGACCTAGCGAAAAGCTACACTTTCTTTAGAAACCTTAACGACTACGAACCGGCTAAACGACTCGCACACACTTACAAACACATTAAATCTTTCAAAAGGACACAAAATCGGACACAAAATATATACATCCCACTCGCGTCATGGGAATCCGAACTCGCACAAAGCCCCCCAGTAAATCCCGACATCTCGCCCAGAGACAGACAGGCGCCAGACCAAACACCCTTAACCCGCCCACCAGACAGAGAATTTATACAACAAACAATACATAAACTGCGAAAAAACTCAGCACCGGGAATAGACCTACTTCAAAACGAACTACTAAAGGAGGCCCCGGAGGAAATTTACGATACACTCACGATACTTTTAACAAAAATTTGGACAACGAACGGTGTACCCGGCGAATGGTTCAAAACTAAACAAATTCCAATTCCTAAGATTTGCAGAGCGACAAATACCGAGGATTATAGGAAAATAACGCTGTGTAGTGTAGGCTACAAAATCTACGCTCGCTACCTGATAAAAATAATTGATGAATTATTACAGCCCATCCCCTACTATCAGGCAGGATTTATCGCAAACAGGTCAACTCAGGACCATATATTTAGTGTTAGGGGAATTATGGAAGAAATGTGGCGTAAAGGAAAAAAGATATTCATAATAACCTTAGACATAGAAAAAGCATTCGACAAAATCACACACGCAGCAATCATAGACGCTCTAGGCACCTTAAACACCCCGCAGTGGCTAATTGACAGAATCGAAACGGCCTGCCTAGCAGAGTTCACGTGTGTGCAATGGTTCGGGCAAACGACAAAACTCTAACGTAAGCAGAGAGGCGTAAAACAGGGCTGCCCCATATCACCTAGGCTATTCACGCTGGCGTTACACAGAATACTATTAAAAACGACACCAGAAATCCCCGATCTCCAACTGGCCACATAACTCACCGACCTTACACTTCCCACCTTATTCGCTTTTGCGGACGACCTCCTATATATCGCCAACAACGTAGGGGAAATAGAAAGATTTATCGACGTGCTAACAGAACACACGTCAACAATAGGCCTAAAACTAAACGCAGGAAAAAGCAAAATACTAATTCGTAACCCCAAACACCCGAACAGGCTACACAAAGTTGGCCCCTTTAAAATCGGCCCATACACGCTACAGCTCGACAATAGCCTCAAATATCTAGGAGCCGTCATTACCATCACCATTAACGCTAAGAAACGACTAAACTACGTAACAGTGTTGCCAACAGTCTATTGTGAAAAGTCTCAACCAAGCTCTTCAAAAGTCGCTAGAAATCGCTAAATTATTTGGCACTTAAAAATCGCCAGATGTCGCAAATTTAAAAAAAAAGAGAAAAAAAAGTTTAAAGTGGTTGCAAAATTTTAAACAGAATTAATTTTTCATAAAGAAAGAATTTTAACGTGGTTGTAGTAAAGGACACTAGAAAATGGCATTATCTTATCATTACACAAAAATAATTAATAATTATAATTGTTAACAAATATTTTATTTAAATAACATAACATAAATCATTAAAAAATCAAGTCATTCTAAAATAAATAAAATAAATAAAATATATAAAAATAAATAATTCTTAGGGTAAATATTTTTTTTTTTTTTAATTAGTTTATTTATAAATTTTCCTCGAAATTTTCAAGAAATTCAGTCGATTTTGCATCGTCATTAATATAAGCCTGCAAAGTGCCAAAATCCCTTAGGATTTTCCATAACACAGATTATAAAAAAATAAATAAATAATGGGATTTGACAATTGCCCGGCTATTTTTTCAGTTTATGACATTTGACGGATGACGTACGGATGCGTCGTTGCCAAGTTGGCCATGCCAACGTAACAAATTTTAATTTGAAATTTTTTAAACTAGAAATTATTTTTTGTTTTGTTTAAAAACAAATTTCATTATCTATGTTAAAATGTCTCCAAAAATGTCGCCAACACAATGTGAAAAACGCTAGGTTTGAGACACGTCGCAAATCATAAAAAAATGTCTCAAATGGCTACCTCAAAACGCTAGATCTAGCGACAAAGTCGCTAAGTTGGCAACGCTGCTACGTAATACCGCGGCCTTACGCTCGGCACACATGATAAACTCCTTCGCAAAGAAATACAACCTCCCGTGGCCTCTCCGGAAGATAATCTACACAACGGTAATCGTACCAGCGGCAACATACGGCCTAAACACCTGCGCGCTAACTAAAGCAAACAGACAAAAATTACGCAAACTTGAACGGAAGATCATTACACTACTAACGACAGACTTACCCAACTACCATCTACAACATCCCCGCGACCTGCTAATGGGAAAAACCATTACCAAAAGGGTAAGAGTAGCCCAATTAAACACTGGGCCCAAGTCACTCGTAGACAACGCAACAACATACTACAAGCCACCTTTAAACTAGATCTTAAAGACAAAAAAGTCGGGAGACCATGCTTCACATTTCATGACACGTTAGCACAAAACATGCACTTCTCACAAATTAACAAGACCAGTTGGGAGCAACTAAGCAACAATAAAAATAAAATAAAAAAACAACCGACACACTTTACCAAGTTCAGGAACTATCCGACACGGACAATGACAATAATGAACAAGACGAAGACCTCGACTAGGAAACTACACCCCTGCAGCGTAATAACAACCCAACTCCAAATAGTAATCCCAAATGTTTGGAGTAATACTAATCGACTGGTCTATGGGGATTCCGCGTCGTACTTAGTTTTAAGTCGGCGTAATTGTCCCCCAAAAACCAACACCCTCCCGTCCCTCCTCCATACCCCACTGAGCATATAGCATAGGCTCGGCGAACCCGGGAGCATTTTTCCGTCTCCTATAGGGCTAGCGCAACCGAGTGCGCTAATCGTGTAGGATACGGAAGCGAGACCTGTATCTCCGTTTCCTAAGTGGTTAACGCACCGCCTGTAATTAGGTATTATCACTAGAGGCTAAATGTAGCAAAGTATTCCTCAAGGTTATGACGATTAGCTGTCATTTTGGTTATGCAGGTGCACTGCATTGTGCCATACCAAACTAACCCAAACTTAATAACCCAACCCAACCGACCCCGCCCCATTGTCACAATCCAGCCTGCCCTTAGATATATTAAACCTCTATTGCTCAAGGGAGGGGCCCAATGGGGCGGGGTCGGTTGGTTTGGGTTGTTAAGTTTGGGTTGGTTTGGTATGGCACAATGCAGTGTACCTGCATAACCAAGATGACAGCTATTCGTCATAACCTTGAGGAATACTTTGCTACATTTAGCCTCTAGTATTATCGCGCTATAACGCGCATACAATGATTCGCGCCTTTAAGACATACGTCAATCTGTTGGTTATTATTATTATTATTTTATTTGTACATACAAAGAAAGATCACCTAGAAAGCTCATTGTAGAGTGCTTATTCGTATGCGGTGCGTTAACCACTTAGGGAACGGAGATGCAGGTCTCGCTTCCGTATCCTACACGATTAGCGCACTCGGTTGCGCTAGCCCTATAGGAGACGGAAAAATGCAACCCGGGAATGGCTATTAAAACTATTCGCCTCTCGCTCTCGAGCCCCAAATAGGGGAGAGTACCGAACGCAATGGACATTCGCACCCAGCAAACACGGGTGAAGCCGTGCAGTTGCTGGGGAAGAACAAAAATCGGCGTAAGTAAACATAGGCCTGCACGGGGTTCGAGAGTCAAGAGGAAATGGGGCTGGTTATACGTCTCTTATACTCATATACTCATACTCAGTTAATTTTTTGATGTCATTAAAAATTAAAACGGCGTGCCATATTTATCTGTATTAGTAAAATGATAAATCTTCTATTAATTTTGTCTCAACTACAAAAAATAGTGTGTTACTAAGTAAAGTAGTAATTATAATTATTCCAAATCAACAAATTATCAGATATGACGTTCTTGCTTAGCAGGGCAGAATAGTAACTGTTGTGTCAAAGAAAAGTAACAAATATATATAATCAAGGTTGTCATATATTTGCTTTGCAAGTTTTTAAGTGAATTTATTAATTACTAGATTGAATTAAAACTTGATTTAAAAAACATTTTAAAAATAAGATTTTTATAAACTGAATAACACTAAAGTCAATTTGTGCAGTGAAAAAGCTAAGTGGCATTTTGAACAAACATTTTAACATTTAATAAGTGCAGTGTTGGTTAGTTTGTTTTTTGTTGCTACAAAAAGAAATTCCACAACTTGAAAAAAAATTCTTAACTTTCAAAAAATAAATCTCTCGGTGGTCGGATTCGAACCCGGGCTGCGGTGAGTGTACTGTTTGTGAGCCTGCTTGTTTTCTCACTGAGCTACGGAAGCTCATGTAATTAGTTGCTATTAGTTGCTATTGTTATTTATTTAAATTGTTTATTATGCCTTCTACTATTTCAAATAACGAAATATTTGAAGTGATTAAACAAATAAAAGAACAAAACGTCAATATTCAAAACGATATTACTGCAATTAAAATAGAGAGCACTAAACAAAAAGAACGAATAGAGGAATTTATAACAAAATTAAATAAATTGGAGCAGGACAATCAAAGTATAATAAAGCAACTAAACGTCGTAGAATCAGCAATTAAAAATAATAATATTATTATTTATGGATTCAAGGAAACTAATGTTAAACTTTTGGAACATGTTATAGATTTTTTTGCCAAGACTGTACGAGTTAATATAACTGAACAAGAAATTAACAATATATATAGAATAGGAAAAGGTGAAGACAAACAAAAAATTAAACCTATTTTTCTGCAGTTGGTTTCAAATTTGAAAAAGCAAGAAATCTTTAGAAATGTAAAAAATCTAAAAGGGTCCGGTATAAGTATTTCTAATGATTTAAACCCAGAAGAAAGAAAAAAACAAAAAATATTATACGAAGAGCTAAAGAAGGCAAGAATAGCAAAAAAAGAAGCATTTATAAAGAACAATAAATTAGTTATAGACGGCAAAGTCTTAACGTACGAAGATCTTAAAGTCAGCTTTGAAAAAGAAAAAATATCAAATAAACCGTCAGAAGAAGCTTCTACATCTACTACCCAAAATAAAACTGCAGACATTGAAGAGGGTGAAGAATCATCAGAGTCGGACATAGAAACGGATAAAGAATCGGATGCAGGAAAGAAAGAAGTTAAAGAAGATAAATTAAAGACTGATAAAAAAAGAAAAAAGACCGTCACCTCCCCAAAATCAAAATCAAGAAAAAATTTTAAGAAAAACTAATAACACCTTTTTTATTTTTATTATTATTATTATTATTTTTATTTGATTACTGCATACTGTAGGTACTTATTGTGTTTATTTCTATAGCTTTTATTAATTTAAATATAATGAATAAGAAAATTAAAATTGCTCATATAAATGCTAGATCTCTGGTGCGTCATTTTAATGAAATTAGCGAACACATCTTAAGTAATTCTTATGCTTTAGTAGCTATTACTGAGACTTGGCTTACACCTACTATTCCCAATGAAATTATTAATATAGATGGTTTTAGGGTGATCAGGAAAGACAGAAATGGTAGGGGTGGAGGTGTGCTTATTTATGCAAGTAATATTATAAAGAATATTTTGTTGAGTACAGTCGAAGTAACAACTTTTGAAAATATATTTATAAATTTTAAAATTAATAAAACCTTGATTTCTTTTGGAGCCATTTATCGACCACCTGGCTATATAAATATTCAATGTTTTTTTCATGAATTTGAAGAGGCCATAAATTATTTAATGTCGAAGAGTGATATTTTTCTTTGTACTGGGGATTTTAATGTTAATTGGTTTAATGTTAATCAATCATACGTTGAACAATTTGCTAATATATTAGATACTTATAACGTTTCCCAGCTAATTCATGAACCCACCAGGGGACAATCACTTCTTGATCTTATAATGTGTTCGAATAAAGAATTCGTTAAAAGTGTTAAAGTAAGTGATAATGGTGGAATATCAGATCATTTATGGGTAGAGTGTCAGTTAAATATAAAACAAGACGTACCTAAGCCATTTATAAAAACATATAGGGACTTTAAAAATTTTGATTTAGAAAGTTTTAATGAAGAATTAGAATTATTATCTTTTGAAAGAATTTATAATGTTGAAAATTTAAATGATAAAGTAAATATATTAAATCAATTAATACTAGATATAATGAACAAGTATGCACCATTAAAGACAATAAAAATCACTAAAAAGAAGGCTCCATAGATCACAAATAATATACAAAATTTAATGAAAATGAGGGACAAAGCATTAACAAAGTTTAAAAGAACAAAACTGCAAAAAGATTGGGAATACTACAAAGAACTTAGGAACTTTACAAATAGAGCAGTTTCCAATGAAAAAAAGGCATATTTAAATAAGAGATTTTCCAAAAATGATGCCAAAAGTAATTGGAGATTGTTACAAAATTTGGGAGTAAATTCTAAAACCAAATTTAAAATACCAGATAACCTTTCAGATCCAGAAAAAATACATGAATATTATCTTAATATTATGCGCAGTAATCTTCAACCTGATGAGTTAACAATAAATAGTTTTTTACAAAATAAAAGCGATAGTACTGGCAATTTCGGCTTTTCTTTAACCAATGAAACCAATTTCCAGATACTTGGAAAATATCTGTTATAAACCCATTGCCAAAAGTTAACGATCCTAAAGAACTAAAGGAATTGAGGCCAATTAGTATTTTACCCACTTTTTCAAAATTAGCTGAAAAAATTATATATAAACAAATTAAAATTTACCTAGATAGATATGCAATTGTTCCAAAATATCAATCTGGATTTAGAAAAAATTACAGTGGTTCTACAGCTCTGCTTAAGGTCATAGATGATATTTTGGAGAGCCCTGATAATAATCAATTGACCATTTTAGTACTCCTAGACTTCTCAAAAGCATTTGATAAATTAAATCACCGGCTCTTTATATCTACTTTAAATTATATAGGATTCAATGCTGATTCTCAAGCTTTAATTAAAAATTATTTAAATAATAGAAATCAGATGGTGAAAATTAATAATAGCTGTTCTTCACTTGGCCAAGTGTTCTCCGGAGTACCACAAGGATCTATTTTGGGCCCTTTATTCTTTACAATTTATACCAGTCAATTAATTAAGTGTATTAAAAATTGCTCGTACCACCTGTATGCAGATGATACTCAAATTTATAAGTCATTTGATCCTAGTAATATTCTATTAGCTAGTACTATGATAAATAATGAATTAAAGGCCTTAACAGAAGAATCTAAAAAGTACTGTTTAGAATTAAATCCAGATAAAAGTAAATTTTTAGTTTTTGAAAAAAAATTGGCAAGGCAACAGTATATACAATATATTAATATTCAGGTGGAAAGTAAAAATATTCCTTGTGTGAACTCAGCAAAAAATTTGGGATTAGAAATGGACATAGATTTAAGATTTTCAAAACACATAAGTAACAACATTAAAAAGGCCTTTGTAAAATTAAAACATATCTTTGCTTTTAAAAATATTTTAAACCGCGAGCTAAAAATGATGCTATGTGATTCTCTAGTCCTTTCTAACCTGAACTATTGCGATACAGTATATAATTCCCACATCACCAAATTTTATGCAAATAGAATACAACTTATTCAAAACTCTTGTGTTAGGCTAATTTGGGGTATAAGAAGGAGACAAAGAGGCATAACACAAAGAATGGAGCAAATGGGTTGGCTACAAATGAGCCAACGACGTGCGCTTCATTGCTTTGTGATGTATCACAAAATTATAAATGGGTCAGAATTTCTCAAACGGGCCACCTGAATTAGGTCAAAATTAGTTTTTGTTTGTAGATACATTTTTTTGATAGTATTTTACATCACTAACACAAATCCTAAAGGATTTTGTAAAAAAAAAATTTTCAATTGACATATTCATGATATTAAAAGTCAAAGTTTTTAATAATTAAAAAATAAAAAAATTCATTATGGCTGAACTAATTATCCGATTCCAACGATATAACTAGCGTTGGAATCTTGTTTTGACATAGATTCTTTGTTATTTTTTTCAATTGTCCTATTTTCATTTAGGTCGATTTTTTTTTGTTTTTTTTATACCAAATTCGGAAATAATTGCCTTCTGCGCCAGCTATCGACTCGAGAAAAAAAACACATATACTCCAATCATTTCTCGAAATTATGCTGCTGAGAAAAAAAATGGCCCGCAGGTTGACAAAAAGTTATTCGTCCTTTTGTGGCCGCGCGCGGTGTCAGCTCACGCTCCGAACCGTGTACGCTGTACGCGCTTGTGACGCGACGTCTTACGGTGGTCTGGAACCTGCGGGCCATTTTTTTTCTCAGCAGCATAATTTCGAAAAATGATTGGAGTATATGTGTTTTTTTTTTTCGAGTCGATAGCTGGCGCAGAAGCCAATTATTTCCGAATTTGTTATAAAAAAAAAACAAAAAAAAATCGACCTAAATGAAAATTGTACAATTGAAAAAAATAACAAAGAATCTATGTCAAAACAAGATTCCAACGCTAGTTAAATCGTTGAAATCGGATAATTAGTTTAGCCATAATGATTTTTTTTTATTTTTTAATTACTAAAAACTTTTACTTTTAATATCATGAATATGTCAATTGAAAATTTTTTTTTTACAAAATCCTTTAGGATTTGTGTTAGTGATGTAAAATACTATCGAAAAAATGTATCTACAATCAAAAACTAATTTTGACCTAATTCAGGTGGCCCGTTTGAGAAATTCTGACCCAAATATAAAATGTCCTTCTTATCTGTTTGAAAAAATATTATATAGATATGATGTTCACAATATAAATACAAGGCACAAACAACGCATATCTCCACCAAAATACAAATCTGTTATGTATCAGAGATCATTTTCTTATGCAATTTACAAGTTTTTAAATCTCTTACCATTAAATTTTATGGTACTTTCTAAGACAAAATTTAAAAAACATATACTACCATTTGTTACTTTGAATTTTTAATTATTAAAAAATTAAGAATTGAGCATTAAATATAGATTTATATAATGTTATAGCATTTTTTTTTAAGTTTTTTTTTAATTAATTTTGATGTTTTAGGGTTATTTGCTTACTATTATTTTATTTTGTATTGAATTTTAAACATTTTTGTTATATAAAATTATATATAATTTAGGATCACATGGTTGTATTAATGAAAGTATATGTGTCTACATACACACATATGTATATAAATTAAGGATGTTGTTTAGATTTAATTTTTTTGTTTTTTTTTTTAGTTATATGTTAGTATAGCTAGTAGTTCTTAATTATTATGATTATGTTAAAAGGTTAAGTGGAAGAACGGGAGCTCACATTATTTGTGTTCAACCGAACTTCGCCTTTTGTAACGAATTATTTGTATTTTTTTACATATTTTGTTGCAATAAAGACATTATTATTATTATTATTATTATTATTATTATGTTTAATTCTCAAAGTGATAGTGATACTTCGATAACCGGAACTAAAAATTGATTCGAATTCTGCAGTGTCGCAGTTATTACCTGAAAAATCAAAGACTGGTGCAACAGGAAGAACGCCAAAAGTTTATCTGAAAATGTATTATTAGCTTACCTTATAAAAAAAATCGAAGACCTTAAAAAGTTCAAGCTTATGTGTATTCGATGCTCAAGTGCAAGCTTAATATAAAAGAATGCATAGACGTGATAAATAATTTCTAAAAACTGCCCATTTACATGTGTCAAAATAAATATATAAGTGACATTTATTTTAACGTCGCTATGACAACGGCCGCGAAATGTCATTTCGCGGCCGCTACAGCCTCTGCGATATAACAATTATTGTAATCTCGAATATCTCGGAAACGGTTTATTTTATCGAAGTTTGAGAAGTACACCTTTTTAATGGTAGCCGAAGTGTGTAATCGAAAAATTGCATCAAATGTTATAAAAACCCCCGTTTCTACGACACTGTGTTCACTCAAACAATTATAATTATGTGTGAATATGTGTTTTGGTAGTAAGTGACTGTTCGCAAAATATCACCTTTCCAAGACTACCATAGTAGATGTTATATTAAAAAAAAAACTGATATGATAAGTATTACTTTTTCACCCTGTATCTTGGAAACATAAGTAATTATGAAAATTTTTTATTTAGGTTTTCGTCTTATATTGATTTATAACACAAGCCACCGAAAGTTTTTTATTTAAATACGAGTATTAATTAGCACCCGAACGCGTCAAATTTGGAGATCTTGCCGGTCATGCAACAGGTTTTCCTCTTCCAATCCATCTCTTGCCATAAGCTTCATTCAGATGGTTTCTGACAGCAATATATTGCTATAGCAAAATGTGGCGGTGCCCCATCGTGGATAAACCAGTGTTGATAAACGATTTGGTAGAAAATGAAATGAAATAATTCAAATTAAAGTGGTGCAATTTATTATCTACTATAATTTATCGACAAATTTAAAATTTTATTTAAAAAATCCAAATATTACAGATTTTATTCGATTTTAAATTTTTATTAATTTTATTAAAATAAAAAAATATTTAAAATGGTATAAAACCTGTTATTATGTTATATAATAAATTGCACCACTTTAATTTGAATTATTTCAAATAGGGGGGCATGGAGGCGGGTGAGGCGATAGGAAAAACTAACTTTTTTTCGCAAACTTTAATTTAAATTCTGTTTGCGCCGAACTTGTCTATTTAATGTCATTATAAACTATTATAAATTTGGTGTGGGTTCCATGTCTAATAACTGAAATATTGGTATATCCAAAATTCACCAGCCGCCATGGCGGCCACTGCTTTGGTGCACGAGTTCTCTTTACCGATGAAGCTGGATTTGTTAATTTCCATAATGATTATGTTTGGGCAGAACCACCATGCTATTTTTAAAGGGCAGCATCAAGTTAATTTTTGTTGAAATATCTGGATGGGCATTTTAGAAAACTCATTATTGGGTCCGGTTTTTCTACCAAATCGTTTATCAGGCCAAAACTATTTTGACTTTTTAACAAACGATCTAATTTGCTTTTAGAATATGTACCCTTGAACGACTTTGCTCAACACTGGTTTATGCACGATGGGGCACCGCCACATTTTGCTATTGCTGTCAGAAACCATCTGAATGAAGCTTATGGCAAGAGATGGATTGGAAGAGGAAAACCTGTTGCATGACCGGCAAGATCTCCAGATTTAAGACCTAGATTTTTTTCTTGAGGAGCATAATAAAAGTTTAGTTTATGCGACACCAGTAAACAGTGTTACTAAACACCATTGAGAATTAACGTCCCCGCGTTAAACAAGCAGCTCAAACTATTCGGGCCAGGCCAGGGATCTTCGAAAGAGTTTAAGAGTCTTTATTGCAAAGGTGCAATATGTGCATTTTACTTATTTCCAGCACCTAATTTGACACAATTTTGTAGAAATCCAATAGCTTTGAACTATCGTAGTGTGAATCAGTGTCAGTGTCATTGTTTTTGGTAAAGTTTTCTGCATTGTTTTTAGTTTGTCGCACCTCAACTTATTCTGGTAAAGCCCGGTCGTACAGGAGGAAGCGGTTATAATGTCGTTCGTGCATATACTGCAAGAGACACATATCGCGGTATATCAGAAGCCCTGCGGTGTTGCCGTAGTTATTTATTCAAAAAGTTAATTACCATCAATATTGAGGAAGTATTGAATATTTTTCTAATGCCACTGACACGAACTGACGCGTTCGGGTGCTAAGTAACAGGGGCGGCTAGTGCATAAGGGCTGCAGAGCTGCAGAACTCCCAAAATTTTCTTATTACTTGACTAATTTTTTAATTATTTAATATTTAAGTGCGAATATAAGCATGAATATTTCAAACGCATGGCTGCATAAAAAGTTTTTATTATAAACATTCGCCGTACTTGGCCACTACAGTCATCCAAACGACCGGTAAAGGTCTCTAACGCTTAACGCTTACAACACAACAAAGCTGGGCCACATTCGAGTTCTGGCTCCCATTTCAATACCGTAATTTTGCTCCGCGCCTCTCTTGGTCCTGGGTTGAGATAGCGTAATTTAAGCCAAACCGAAGCTGCACCAACATACAGTTCCTAATTCCCGGTCGTTTGTTTTTCGCTTCGCGTTCACGTTTGTTATTTTAACTAGAAGACTGTTAATTCGGTGTATTTTTGTGTTTGTTGTTGTATTCTTTTGTAAGAATGAATGTGGTGTATGATTTAATTATGATTTAATTAATTAACTGTAGGTACCATTTAATTTAGGGGTAGAACGATATCACTTTTTTTTGCCGATACGATATATCGGCCGATACCGATATTTACGTACCGATATACCGATATATCGTATCGGCAAACATAATGCCATCTATTTATACACGACCGAAGCAAAAATCGGGTTTTAATTCCGTTTCGAGGAAACGTTTGTGATTGGTAGTGAGTGACATTTCGGATTTCTGGAAGCTCCTTATACAGTGTGTATTAAAACGAATAGGCACTTAAATAAAACAAGTGCCAAACCCCGCCCACTGTGGTAGGGATTGAGAATTTATAGGTTTTATTTTTATCGAATTAAATTTTAAGTATTAAGTATATACTGTATTTAGTACCTGCTACATTAGGTATATTTGTTGTAAGTGGTGTTAGGATTTGTTTTACCTTTTTAGTAAAAATGTTACCTTTAGAATAAAATTTTTTATTTTGTTTAATAAAGTATTTCATTTATGCACTGAAGAGTGAAAAGCGCAATTTTTTTTTGCCGATATATCGGCAATTATCTTGCCGATACGATACGATACCGATAATCGGAAACAATTGCCGATATGCCGATATACCGATATCAATATCCGTATCGTTCTATCCCTAATTTAATTAAATGGTACTGCGCCACATTTTTTTAAACCCCACTGGCAGAACTCACAAATTTTACTGCCACGAGCCGCCACTGCTAAGTAATACTCGTATTTAAATAAAAAACTTTCGGTGGCTTGTGTTATAAATCAATATAGATTGACCAAGTCAAAATAAGACAAAAACCTAAATAAATATTTTTCATAATTATAATTATAAGTATACTTATGTTTCCAAGATACAGGGTGAAAAAGTAATACTTATCATATCAGTTTTTTTTAATATAACTTCTACTATAGTAGTCTTGGAAAGGTGATATTTTGCGAACAGTCACTTACTACCAAAACACATATTCACATATAATTATAATTGTTTGAGTGAACACAGTGTCGTAGAAACGGGGGTTTTTATAACATTTGATGCAATTTTTCGATTACACACTTCGGCTACCATTAAAAAGATGTACCTCTCAAACTTCGATAAAGTAAACCGTTTCCGAGATATTCGAGATTACAATAATTGAATCGGTGAGAATAAGAACAGTACATGTCCAAATGTTTGAATTTTGAGAAAACAAAATAAACTGTTTATTTTGTTTATTATGATATTTTCAGGTTTAAAAGTACAGACAAGCTGTGGTGTATGAGTTTAGACGTCCATTAAACTAAAAATATTTTATTTTACCACGTGCATGCTTTTTGTGCACAAAAAATAAACTTGGACTTAATCTCAATAAAATTTTGACACAGAATTCTTATAATAATCTTTAGAATTTTGTTTTAGAATTGAAAAAAATAAAACATCACGATGTGGTAAAGCATTTTTATAGATAAAGAGCATTTTTTTTAACAAAAAGCATTTTTTTTAACAAAAAGCATTTTTTTTAACAAAAAGCATTTTTATTGATCAAAATAAACATTTTTATGGAACAAAAATATTAAATAATCAATTTTGTATACCGGCATCATCATCCGTATTAGTGCCCAGTAAACACACATACGTTAATTAAACGTTTTTTTAAACCGTAACACCATTTTGTTTTTACGTATATTTATAACGTACAATCAACTTTAAAATGTCGCAGATTATAACGTTTAACAATACTAATAAATAAACGTTTAATTTTGGCGTTAAGAAAACGATCATTACACGTTTCGAAATGGTACATTTAGAACGTTTATTATACGTCTATTAATAACGTAAATTAATGATTGTTTTTGCCTCTTTTATAACGTTTATCTATACGTTATATTTAAATTCATATTAATGTCCTTTCTAACGTTAGTTCTATAATAAATAAAACTCCACAAATACTTGTTTTTACAACGTATTTATTAAACGTTCGTTTAACGTTAACTGCAACATGAATACAGGTTGTAGAAAATGATTTTTTTAAATGAAGGAAAGGTTTTGGAGGTATCTCCAGTCGTCTTCAGGTGAATCATTTTTATCGTTCGCTGGAAAATTTAGCTGCTTCTAAAACACAAAAAAGAAATTTGTTAAACGATGAAAAATAGACTAATTTTTCGAAAAACCCTATAAGATTAAAAAAAAAATGGCTTAAAAAGCTTGTTTTCAGCTGGCTTTGTTGTTCAACAGATTAAATTCAAAAATTTGTATTGTAGAATATCGCGGGGCTGAAATTTGCTTAAAAAAAAACGGTATTTTTAGCGCACCCGGTATAATAAGAGTGTTCTCAAAATACTAATTTACAATACGTACACCAGGTCTTGTTGAATAGATCTATAACCATAGCAAATCATCTTATCGAGCCGACTTAAGTGTGATTTTACTAGAGAATTCTCTAGTAAAATCACGCCTATTTCCAATTTACGGTAAAAATACACGACCGCCCCTAAATTTGGAAATAATGGACTCTTTCCATAATTTTAACATCTGTACATTTATGACTATTGAGTTTAACCTAAATCAGTTTAATGTTAACTTAATGTTAATTTGTGTGAGTTAATATTTACCTACCCCACTATACTTAATAAACATTGAAAACACGTAGAAAACTTCTTTAAAATTAACATATTAACTCTTATATTATTCTAGGACGCTGCACAAATTATAATAAATTATAATAACAAAATCACACTCCCCCGAAAATTAGGAAATAAAGCAATGAATCTGCGTGATATTAACAGTGTGTATGTTTTAAAACAATTACATTAAAGTTCTTACCAAAAGCAGGACGAATCTTACGAGCAGAAAACACTTAAAAAAATGCACCTTTTGATAGCAAAATCAAATTGAAAACTGACGTAGCGAGCAGCTATGGCATGGCAGCCTGCCATTGGCAGCGCCAAACACATGATGTGTATTCGGCCAATCAGATTGCGTTCTTCAGTTATGCGTTTTATATGATTATGTATAAACGTAATAAATACGTTTATTTAAACGTATTAAGTACGTTTGTTTAAACGTATTAAATACGTTTGTTTCAACGTATTAAGTTCGTTTGTTTAAACGTATTAAGTACGTTATTTTTAACTATTACAGTAACTGTCTAGTTTAAAGAATGTTAATAAAATAATGCACTTCTTAAAGCAACATTTGTGTATGTGTATAGTGTTCTGCCTAAAGCTTACTGTATGACCATTGACTATAGCTTATGCTATTCTTTAGAATGTAATTAGAATATTTCTAAATTTCATTTAATGTTGTTTTATATATGTATACCTAATAGGTATTACCTATGTATATTGTTTATGTATGTATACATGTTGCATCAGTTTATTAAATATTAAACGTTATAAATTATTTTTAAACAAGTTATCCCATTTTAGAGAAAAACGATATGGATGAAAGTAGGTATATTTGTATTTGACAAAAACCGTTTTATTAACGTTATAAAAATATACTTTTGTAAAAGTGAAAAAGTTAAATTATTCATTTAACATTCATTCATAATTCATTTTTTTAACAAACAAAATTCTTAGATTTTATACCTTCAGAATTTAAATAAGAAGTCATATTGTCTACATGTGTAAACTAAGCAAAAATTTCACAAAATAAATATATAAAAAGTAATTTTAAAAGTGTTTGATGGAGCGTGTTGAATATAACATAAATATAAATGTTAAAAGAAAGAGCTGCCTGCACAGTTCATAAAATAATTACTTCAAACGTTATTTTCTCATTAATATTTGTGAAAAAAAATTGTGGGTTTTAAACATTTAAATGTATGGTTGACTGAAAACCTTAATACATTATTGTAACGCAAAAGTTAGCCACTATTAAAAAGCACATTTAAATTAACGTTGTTTTAACGTTTAAATTAAACATTTAAATATATGGTTGACTGAACACCTTAATACAACGTTATTGTAACGTAAAAGTTAGTCAGTATTAAAAGCATATTTAAATTAACGTTGTTTTAACGTTTAAATTAAACATTTAAATATATGGTTGACTGAACACCTCAATACAACGTTATTGTAACGTAAAAGTTAGCCACTATTAAAAATCATATTTAAATTAACGTTGTTTTAACGTTTAAATTAAACCTTTAAATATATGGTTGACTGAACACCTTAATACAACGTTATTGTAACGTAAAAGTTAGGCACTATTAAAAAGCATATTTAAATTAACGTTGTTTTAACGTTTAAATTAATTGGTGTAAATTTATACCAATATCAAACCGTTGCTTTTTACACGTAAAACGTTTTATTGACCTTTCACACGTTTTAAATACGTTTAAAAAACGTGTATGTGTTTACTGGGTGGTTGGCCAGGATGTTACATGGTGGTAAAACTCTAGATCTTCTCCCTTGATCTACTTTATTATATTAAAAAAAAAATATATCATTTATTTTCTTTTTATTACATGGTGGTCCAGTTCTTTTTTCTTCGACAATTTTTCCAGATGTAGACTTATATATAAAACTCACCACGCTGACGTACAAACTTTCTATTATTAATTTTTCATCGTTCTGGATTTTTCCTACGTCTTGTGTCATTTTCGCTACTATCAGATGATATCATTGTTGTATTTTACACTTAAGCAGAATAAAATACCAAATGACAGCTTTCATGAGCATTGAGAATAAGAACAGTACGTCCATGGACTTGTACTGTTCTTATTCTCAATGCTTCACAGTTAGCTCTGACAAACACCTTAACAAGCCGATTTTAAAAATGTTTTTCTACTTCTTCGTTGCTGCTTCGAATTTAAAACAAAATGGCTATTTCAGATGAAAATGTCAAATTTTGGACTTGTACTGTTCTTATTCTCACCTATTCAATTGTTATATCGCGGACGCTGTAGCGGCCGCGAAATGACATTTCGCGGCCGTTGTCAAAGCGACGGCCGTTAAAATAAATGTCACTTATATATTTATTTTGACACATGTAAATGGGCAGTTTTTAGAAATTATTTCTCACGTCTATGCCTTTTTTTATATTAAGCAAATAATACATTTTCAGATAAACTTTTGGCGTTCTTCCTGTTGCACCACTATTTGATTTTTCAGGTACTAACTGCGTCACTGCAGAATTCGAATCAATTTTTAGTTCCGGTTATCGAAGTATAACTATCACTTTGAGAATTAAACATTGTTACTTTTCTTTGACAGAACTATTCTGCCCTGCTAAGAGCATAAAATAAATAATAAAAATTTAAAATCGAATAAAATCTGTAAAATTTGTATTTTTTAAATAAAATTTTAAATTTGTCGTTAAATTATAGTAGATAATAAATTGCACCACTTTAATTTGAATTATTTCAAATAGGGGGGCCTGGAGACGGGTGAGACGATAGGAAAAACTAACTTGTTTTCGCAAATTTCAATTTAAATTCTGTTTGCGCCGAACTTGTTTATTTAATGTCATTATAAACTATTATAAATTTGGTGTGGGTCCCACGTCTAATAACTAAGATATTGGTATACATAAAATCCACCAGCCGCCACTGCACCAAAGTCAAGCTCCTGTTGAAGCCATTCACAAAACCGCAACCGGGGACCAAATTCGTTAGGGCCCGTTGGAGGTAATTTGGGTACAAGAGTTGTTCATGAAGGGTCTGCCAAATAAGAGGGGCCACTTGGTAAGAGATTCTTCCACACTGGTTCTAAGATATTCCGCTACTATTTCCATAATTTGTTCTTCCACTTTGGGTGTAGAAACTAATCTAGGTCGTCAAGAATTATGAACGCGCTTACCAAAAGATCCAATATCCCGTAAACGTTGGTGAATTTTACTAAAAACGAGACATGACGGCAGCCGTATATTTGGAAATGCATTGGTACGACCGTACATGAAATGCATGTTCACCATTTCTGCATTTAAGTAAAACGCTATTGCAAATTTTGAATCCAATTTATCGGTAAATTTCTGATTTGTTATTGCAAAGAGAAAAGAGAAGAGTTTAAATTTAACAACATTGACATTTATCTTTAATGTTGAGGCATTGCTATTAATTAATAAACACGTAAATACTAAAATTAAATTTAAATAATAGTATATTATAATATATATGTATCAAGTTTAATAAACGCCATTTTAGACACGAATTTAATTTAGGTACGAGCGAGCTTGCAAGCGAGTGCTTAAATTAATGAATGTCTAGAAAAGTTTGTAAACGAGTTGCATACTATATTTTTTTTATGACAAATTCTTATTATTATCTTGATGATTTAAATCAAATATTTTTATAGAGCGCCATCAACAAAACAATAGGGAGATCTGTGTTAGGTACCTTCAAATGTCAAATTTTTGTGTTTATAAATCAAAATTTATTCCTTGAAAAATCAATGAACAACAGTTCTTTACAGTGAAAGTAAAGAAAATGTTTTATGAGCTCGAATTTAAATTATATCCAGTTTACTTCCGGCAAAATTAAAAGGTCAGTACAATGTTCTTATAAACTTTTTAAATATTGGCGTTGAGAAACTATTTAATGCTTTTGTATTTTTATATTGCGGTAATAAAATAATTTTCACATTTAGTATTATTTTACTAGAAGGGCACTTTATTTTAAAGATTGTATGACATTTGACAACTGTCAACTAACTTAAATCTAACTTCAGCCCGTGACTAAAAACCTGTTGCTAACTTCAGCACGTGACTAAAACGCCATAAAGCCACCACTTGTCAATGTGTATTTAAAAGGTCACTTAGTGTCATGGAAACATGTACGATAATGGGCGTTTTAAAGGTGGGAGCAGAAAAAATTATAAAAAACACATTTTTGTAGAAATCCGATAGCTATGAACTATCGTAGTGTGAATTGACCTTAATTGTATAGTTGTAAGTCAGTCAGTCAGTCTTTGGTTTTAGTTTGTCGAATGTTCTGCTTTAGGTTTCCACGGGCGTTATTTCTATTGATGGAAGTTTTAAAAGTAGAACAGTTCTTGAGATATACACTCACAGGCAAAATAATCGATCCACACAAATTCTCGATGAATTTAAATCGCAAATATCTTTTTTATTTCATTTTGGATTTAAACAAATATTAAAGAATATTGTAGAAAAATTAATGGAGAATCGCTCACATTTTAAAAATTATTAAAAAAATAGACGTACGTTTATAATATAAAGGTTTAAACAAAATATGTTTTTTACCATAAGTTTAAGACACTCTGTAGAGTGGCAAAACCGTATATTGTTCTAAATTAAGTTTTAATTATGAACTCACATCTATTTTTAACAGTTTTGTTTTTGGTTCACCTTGATATATTTATTTTTGTGGAAAATATGGATTAAAAAAAAACATTGCAATTTCCAATATTTTTTCTGTACAAAGAACTAGGGTTGCAATGGTTCACCCATAGTCTATGGAGGATGACAGTGACAGTTTTGTTGAATCATCCCATTCTTGGACATGTCATATACAGCTTTTAAAAGCTATCAAATTGTTTTTTGTACAGAAAAAATATTGGAAATTGCAATGTATTTTTAAAAAATCCATATTTTCCACAAAAATAAATATATCGAGGTGAACCAAAAACAAAACTGTTAAGAATAGATGTGACTTGATAATTAAATCTTAATTTAGAACAATATACGGTTTAGCCACTCTACAGAGTGTCTTAAACTTATGGTAAAAAACTTATTTTTGTTTAAACCTGTATATTACAAACGTACATCTATTTTTTTTTAAATTTAAAATGTGAGCGATTCTCCATTAATTTATCTACAATATTCTTTAATATTTGTTTAAATCCTATATCAAATAAAAAAGTTATTTGCGATTGAAATTCGTCGAAAATTTGTGTGGATCGAGTATTTTACCTGTGAGTGTAGTCAATTTTCCATTTAATATGAAATTGACTATATCGTAATAACTTCTTTACTATCATAACTTTTTCGGATTCAGCGGATAATTTTAGATATAAATTAAATGTCCGGGATACAAATTGATGTGGACTACAGTTATTAGTGGCTGATTTTTCACTTTTATTAAAACTGGTAATTTAAAATTACTAATTTACTTACTAAGTACAGAAGATAAGTAGGACTGTAAAAATGTCTTATAATAATATATTTCTTAGAATCTAATTTTAAAAGAAATCCTTTATATGTACAAAGAAGTACAAAGAAAAGATAATACCTTAATAATTTGCTTTGTCAAACCGCTTTTAAAGAATCATTTGTTTACTAACATACTAATTCTCATTTAATATGGCTTTAAAGTCTTATTTACCTGACCGATTTGTTGTTAAATACACTTTTTTGGGGTCCATTAGGTAAGTTTAAAAGTTATATCTAAATTCTGCGAACCCATACATTCATTGTTATTTTTTTTAAATGACTAGTTTTCAAAGAGTATTTGGACATGCCGACTTATTTTAGATGTATTAAGTAGTAAGCTCATGACAACTGGGTCGGACAAGGATAAATATTAGTTTCCGAGTCCAGCATACATTGTCGCAGATTTAAACCAGATCTTGTGTACTTTTTTGAATCTTAGTAACAGTTATAAAAGGACATATAGAATAATAGATTATTTAAATTCATAAAACATAAAAAAATAGATGAAATATGAATATAAAAATTTCCTTATACTTTCTTGCACTAAATATATTTTGAAATATATAAAATAGAATATAGATTATAAGTTGGCTTAAGTACAGATGAGATTTTAAAAAAATGGTTCTTTATGTTTCAAATAGGTATCTATAACTTTTTCAAAAATTGACTTATCGGGACGTTATTTATTTTCAAAAATTTTTGTTTTTTTTTAATTTTGGAAAAAAACAAAAATTAATTGTCATATTAATTGGAAAGATTTTCTTAAATTAAATAAAAAAGTGCCGTTTTCTATTTTAATACTTTTTACAGTTATTTTTTATATTGACTTTGAGGATGTAGAGAGAACCTTAAAGTTTAAAAAAATAGAAGATAGTTGTGAATATTTTTTTTATATTTTGAAAAGGTCCCTATGACGGCATTGGTTGGGGATAATCAAAATAATTGCTACCCAAGCGAGAATACATGGACTTCTAATCCAAATAATTTAAGTATTAGATTGGAATTTTTAAATAATAATATATAAATATTTATATATATATACATTAGGGTGATTCAAAAAAAGCCTTTTTTTAAAAATGAACCCGCACTGGCCTAAATTATAAAGATTACATTAAAACTAAAATATTGATACCAAAAAATCCAAATTCGATGAATATTTAGAGGTCGCTCAAATCAATTTTCGGATTTTTGCACATTCGAGCCGCGAAATTATTACTGCACAAAATAGTAAATAACTCCGTTGGTTTTTAATCGATATTATTAAAAATTTAAGGGTTACCTAGTTTTTTAATACCCTCTGAGATAATGTATTGAACTTTACAGAAAAAAATTTTTTTTTCATGAAAAAAAATAATTTGTTAATAAAAACGTATCATCTTATAAAATAAGCAACAATTGGAATCGCACTATGATGGTACCGTAAAAAAACTAAGAAAATAACACTTAAATTATTTAGTATACAGAAAACCTGCCGAAAGAAATATTTTATTTGATTTATATAAAATATAACCTAAAAATAATTAAGTAATTTAGATTTTTCCCATTTTCAAACGATTTTATAAATAATTTATATCCGTTTTATTAATTATGACGTATTTTTATAATATTTCTTTATTTTTGAAACCATATTTAATTAATTACACTAGGTAGTTATTAAATTAGGTCCTTTTTACAACAAAAATAAAATAACGTTAACTACAAAATTATTCACTGCATTGATATGGCTTAAGCAGAAATTTAAATTTTATTAAAATTATTGACATACAACAATTCTCAAATTTTGATACCAAAATTATTTGATTCTGTTTAGATGTTGCTAAATTGACATACCACAATAATAATTATTATTCTTAAATTTTGATAGTAGGACCTACTACCAGGTAGTTGATAAATTATATAAATATATATATATATATATATATACATTAGGGTGCTTCAAAAAAAATTTTTTTTCGCTCTTACCCTCTCAAATGTTTTTATTTAATATGGGTACCCAAAAAATGAGCATATGAAAAGTTTTCCAAAATTGTACCATCCTTTTTCTTGGTGAGTAAATATATTTTCAAATGATTTAGAAACCGAAAAAAACAAAAAATTTACGAAACTCTTTGGGTGCCCCAGCGGGGGGGGGACAACGCTGCCTTGTTTTGCCACCTTTCACCTCCCGTCTGCTAATTATACCATAAAATTTAAAAAAACAGAAAATTTAATGTTAATCAAACTTTGACCTCGAATAACTCTAGAAGAAATCAATTTATCGAAAAATAATATGAGACCTTTTTTGTAGAGCGTTAAATTTTATATAAGAAACTGCAATAATCATTGCCATAAGTTACTTTGATACAGAGGTATAAAATTCCAAATATAAAATTATTTTTTCCCATGTTACACGGAAAAAAATACATTTCTAAATCCAAATATAGTTCTATACTTATAATTTTATATTTGATCCATTAATAATTTACTTAGAAAAACAATACGTTATTATTCATTCAAGTATTTGCTTAATGTTAATTTCCAACTCTTTCAATATTCAATTTAAGTATTTTTTATTTAAACAAAGAATAAAAAATATATTTTATTAAATAAAGGATTGTTCTTAAATTAAGTGAAAATGTTTTCTCTTTTGAAATCCATATAATTCTTCAATTAAGAACTTAAAAAATACTTCAATTAAATATATTAACTATTGCAATAACACTAAATTATACTTGTATAATTATTATTACTTTGAGACAAGTACCATTTTATTGAACAAAGAGTAATTCATCTTTGCCAAAATAACATTATATTTGAAGAGAGTATACTTATTCTTAAATAAAGTGTAAAAGTATTGCGACGCAGTAGGCGACAGGCGCAGTAACTGCGTAGTACATAAAGGGAAGGGAGAAGAAACCATTTTGCTAGGTACGCGTACGTGACCACAACAATAGCAGAGACAATAGTGTGTTTTTGGGACTTTTGTGATCCTTTTTCTATGTTTTGTGTGCTAAAGACATGGATGTTTTATTAAAGGAGTGGAATTTCGAATCCTTAATTCCAATATTTGAAGGTAAGTTTAATTTCTCATACTTAATTATAATAATACGGGCAACGGGAATAAACATGGAAAAATACCGAGAAAAATTCAAAAAATTATTAAGCCCTATTTGTATGGGTAGCTATTTGGGTATTTTGAGTAAAAACAAACCGTTATTTAATATAATAGGTTTGTTCTAACATCAAATTTCTGTTGGTTTGAGGCTGGTATACGGTAAAGCAGTGCTGCCAACTCTCTAAAATATTTATCCCTAAAGCTAAGTCAAACCCCCTAAAATCGCCACAATTACTTGAAAATCTCCCTAAACAATTAATATTATTTAAAAAATAATAATAAAAAATAATTAATAATAAAGTACTAAATAATATTCTGTACTTTAATAATTAATTATTAATAATCTTTAATATTCTTTATTCATAAATTGTTTATTACCTACATCAAATATAATTTCGTCTTCTGATTCTGATTTTTTAAATTGTACATGTTTACATTACATACACCTAACATTTTTTGCAAGATACGCCATTTCGTTGCAATGTGAATCTTACCATAATACATGTTTACATTACATACACCTAACATTTTTTGCAAGATACGCCATTTCGTTGCAATGTGAATCTTACCATAATACACAGAGTAGACCATAATACTTTGTAACATTTCAATAGATTGGGTATTTCGCACATTCTTGACAAGATTATATAAGGAGAATGCGCGTTCGCCACTTGCGTTTGAAATAGGATTGACAAAATTATGTTATCCCAGGTTCTATATTTTTAGACTTATATTTCTTTTATTTAAAAAAATAAATATCAATAGTAAAAAATCCCTAAAAATATAAAGCCCCTAAAAAAATCCCATCCCACTCATTTACCCCCTAAAGTTGGCAGCACTGCGCCAAAGAAGCATCGGGTTTTCGCAACGCGTGCGCCATCTGGTGTCAACATTATTGAAGTAATAGGTTTGTCAACAATAAATTAAAATACAAATTGCACATTATTTTTAAATAAATAAGTAGTTTTTTCACAAAGAAGAGGAAAGTACAAGTTTTACTCAAATATTTTGTTCGCCAAGTTTGAATTGCACAGGTTAAGAGAGTACATTAATTGTCTTTTTGTGTTGCAGCCTGCAACTTGCAGGTAAAAATTGAAAAATCACTTGGTTTAGTACTTGATTTCGATTTATTAATTTGTATATGCTTAGTTACGCTATTGTGTGTATTGTGATCATTGTGAATTATTGTGTTTTTAATTGTAAAGGTAATTAAAGAACTAATTCGAAGTTGCATTTTTATGTTTTGCCAAAGGATCAAATTCAGTACGTATACCTATTTGGTTGTGCAGAATCAACTAATGATAGCTTTATCTAATATAATTTATATTTAAGTTTGGAAGTTTTTAAGAAATTACCACAAAACCTCGCACAAAACAATAACTATAAAAACATAACCTCAAACATTTTTATATTTGAGTCCTCTTAAAATAACGCCGACAACTGCATTTAAACAATAATATATTCATGGCAACATAATATTATATAAAATTCATATTATACCCGTTATCGGTACTTTATTGTGCAACAAATCAATAGACGTTTATTTTCTCGATATTTTCCGCACTCATTTTAAAAAACACTCATTTAAAATATATGCTTTTGACAGTTGCTTAATAAAACTGAAGTTAAGTTACGATGATGATGGCCACGAGGTGGCGATACTAGCGATACTTCTTTAGCGTATAGTGGTCCAGTGGACCAGGTCCACATTTAGTCCAGTCACGTTGGTATTTTCCTGCCCAGTGAGCGGTACCAGGCTGAAAACTCGTATACACCTTTATTTTGTCGTTGTCTCAAAAATCAGTAAAACTAGGTATGTCGCTTCGTTAGTTATTGCAGGTCAAAGGTCATAAAAATACGTTTTTTACGTTTATCTCGGTTCCTATGGCTTTAATGATGTCAATACCTATTACAAAAGTTGGAGATAATAAAATTCCTAACCACTTTTGTCTGAAACTTTTTTTCATAAAATGAACCGTTTTTGAGATAGAGCGCAAGGGGCGGGAAGCGCTATTGGTCGAAAAAATGGACATTGACCAATTTAATGTGCCCGCCCAATGGTGAATTTTTGCATACACGTTGTTGTTATGACTATAAATAATTGGTGAAAGTTTCCCATCGATTCGGCGATTGTGTGGGCCGTTACGGAGAGTCAAAGTTCGACCACCCCTTCACCAATATCTCGAAAACGGTCAACTTTTTGACAAATTGGTTTTTAGAAAAGTTTTTCGTCATTTAATTTCCTACAAATTTGGTCTTAGGTAAATTTCTCTACAATGAACCGTTATTGAGATATGGCGCAAATATTGAATAAAAAAAGGGGTAATTCTCGGAAATATTATTTAGGATAATTTAATTATTGTTAAATAAGGTACACCTATGTTTATTTTTAGAAAATGAAATTGACTTGGACAATGTTATGCTTTTGACAGATGATCAAATTAAAGAGTTAATTCCCAAAATGGGACTTAGATTAAAATTTATAAATAAAATTAATCAATACAAAAATGAAGTTAAAAGTAATCAACAAAATACATTACCTTTATTGGATCTACTTGGATTTACTTCCCTAATGAGAAAACTTATGTTGGTGTAAAAAAGTATATAATATATTTTTATGTTAGGGTAAATCATTGATTTATGTTACAGAGTTAGGTTAGGTTAAAATTTAGTTTTACTGTTTGTGTATAGGGTTACCTAAATTAGGTACTACGCTCCACACCTCAAAGTCCCACCACGTGACTACGAAAATTTGACATTGAATGCATTTCAGGTAATGTATATGTCAAAACAAAAGAAATCATATTTATACGTTTACCAGATATGTAGACCAAATCCACAAAGAAATTACTTATTTGCCACCATACACTTTGAAATTTCATGAAATGTAGTATTTATATTCTTAAATTCTTAAACCAACCATTGTTATTGTGATACTATAAAGATTTATTAATTTTTAACACATAAGAGGTAAAAGTATAAATATGATTTCATTCGTTGACTATACTTTGGCAGATATATAACCTGAAATGCCAAATTTTCAAAAGACTGCGTTCCGTACGTAGTCACGTAGTGGGACATTGAGGTGTGGAGCATAGAACCTTGGAATGACAAGGTTCTAAGTGCAGCGTCACTGTTAAATTAAAATGATCTATAGATTATTATTATTTTTATCTATAGATATCTATTGTATACAAATTGTATAATACAAAACTAAATATTGCAGATAAGGCGTTTTCGCTTAACAGGGCACCTGCACTTAGAACCTTGTCATTCCAAGGTAGGTAGCGTAATATCTAACCGTTTTATTTTTTTAATTTGTTATTTTTACTAAAAATAAATATATGTATCTATTTCTAGATGTTTTGTTTTTTTGTAAATACCTATCTTATTTCACATATCAAGTTTAAATACTGATTAAAACGACATTAGTGCAAGTAGCTTCAATCATTTATTATATTTGAAGCAAAAATGAATTTATTTAAAACAAATTTTACCTACTTAAAGCAAGAAAAACCCTAAATTTAAATCAAATTAAATGTAAACTATTTTCAATAAAAGTATTCTTTATATTGAAGCTACAATATTTTTAAAACAAAATTAAAAAATACTTCAGATTAGTATTAGTAGTTATTAGAACAATCGAGGGTTATATTTGAAATAAGTATAAGAAATATTTGGAAATAAATTGTAGTTTTTTAAATAAGAATAGCTTAATCTTAAAACAATGTTAAGGCTATTGTCAAATTCAACACTAGCGTATTCTGAATATAAGTAAAATTTTTAAGAATAGGGCTATATTTGAATCAAATATTATGAGTTCTTGTGGAATAGTGAAACGAGTATATTCTTGATCAAACGCTACTATTCTTTAATATAGTGCAGATTTTTTTCCGTGTAATTCAATGGGAAACTAAAATAAAAACAGCGACCTCTTAGAGTTGAGCTGGAACGACCATATTTGGTGAGGATTTTTTTATGTTAAATAAAAAAATTTGAGAGGGTATGAGCGAAAAAAAAATTTTTTTGAAGCATCCTAATATACATAATATAGTTGATCCCGAAATAAGAAAATCTTTAGAGAGTATATAGCTTTGTTCATCCATCTGGTACTGACGCTTTTGAATTAAGTAAATAATAATAATATATATATATATATATATATGGTTGAAAAAAATTAACATTAGAAACAATCATTGCAAAGAAAAAGATGTAGAGCAGTGGATTTTTTTTATTTTAATTATAAAAAGGACATAAATTAATAACTACTTAGTGTAATTAATTAAATATGGTATCAAAAATAAAGAAATTTTATAAAAATACGTCATAATTAATAAAACGGATATAAATTATTTATAAAATCGTATGAAAATGGGAAAAATTTGAATAACTTAATTATTATTAGGTTATGTTTTATATAAATCAAATAAAATATTTCTTTCGGCAGGTTTTATGTATGCTAAATCATTTAAGTGTTATTTTCTTAGTTTTTTTACGGTACCATCATAGTGCGATTCCAATTGTTGCTTATTTTATAAGATGATACGTTTTTATTAACAAATTATTTTTTTTTTCATGAAAAAAAAATTTTTTCCGTAAAGTTTAATTCACTGTCTCAGAGGGTATTAAAAAACTAGGTAACCCTTAAATTTTTAATAATATCGAATAAAAACTAACGGAGTTATTTACTATTTTGCGCAGTAATAATTTCGCGGCTCGAATGTGCAAAAATACGAAAATCGATTTGAGCGACCTCTAAATATTCATCGAATTTGGATTTTTTGGTATTAATCTTTTAGTTTTAATGTAATCTTTATAATTTAGGCCAGTGCGGGTTCATTTTTAAAAAAAGGCTTTTTTTGAATCACCCTAATATACATATATATATATATATATATATATATTGTAGCCTAGTTCCAAAACCCACTAAATCCACTTTAATTAAAAATCTAACTTGGTAAGCATGCGGAAGATCTAAATTACATTTTTAGATGATAAGTAAGTTTTAAAACCCGCTTAATAATGGTTTAATCACACTGAAAAAAATTTGTTGTAAAATTACAAAGAAAATAATGGGTTATTTTATACCCATTATTTTCCTTGTAAAATTGCATTAAGTTTGTAATTTAAAATTATTACAATATTGTTGTAAAATTCAAAATTGGTAAATTACAATAATGTTGTAATGAATATTTTTTTACAATTTTATTGTAAAATTAAAAATTGTAATATTACAATAAAATAGTACTTTTGAAAAATTTACACATTTTATGTAAATCACATTTTGTAAAATTACAAATATCGAATTAAGGGATTTTTCGCCTATTGTATGATTGAAAATAAAACTACATGCTACTTGTTTATTTAAAACTTATTACAACTCTTCTTTAAAATTGTCCAAATTTAGGTCGGTTTTTATTTTTTTATTATTTTTATTTTTGTATGTATCTACCACAATAATAAAAATTAAGACAATTTTAAAGAAAATATGACATAATTTTTATATACCCAACTAATTAGCATTTTGTTTTATTTTTTAATCACACAATAGGCAAAAAACCCTAAATTTGATTTTTGGGGCATATACATCCCAAAAATAAAACAATGCAATTCTGTGCATATATAAAAAATAAATATATTTTGTTTTATTTTAGATATACACGAGATAAGATTGTTTTAAGTTATATTTTTACCTAAAAATAATAAAAGAAAAAACCCTCACTCTTACCAATAACATTTAAATAATGCAAAATATGTTTTGCAAATTAAATTAGTTGTATTTGCTATTTAAATAAAATAAATTAAAAACTATTATCAGATTTTATAATTCTAATATATAAAAAAATAAAACAAAACATATATCTATATTAAATAACAAATGGAAAGTAATAATAAATAAAATTGTTTTAAGAAAAAACGTTCAAAACGTGTTTTTGTCTAGTTTGTATTATTTCACTACTGAAAATAAATTATAATATATATATATATGTATATATATATATATGGGCGTTTCTCTGTAAACTGGGCAACTTGAAGTAAGAAATTGTCTAGGCAAGTTTTTTTGTTATATTTTTGTTGTATTTAATAAATGTTATTCGAGGAATAAATATCGGTCTATTTATTAGTATACGGCAGATGAACCAAAAATAGTCCTATTACTTTGGAAAACATTGAGCATTTTCTGAAAAATCTATACAGGGGACTGTTTATAAAATCCGGAGACAAAGTTTAGAAGACTTTTTTAGAATTACAAAATAATAATTATAAAAAATAAATAAGTCACAGTAACAAGCAAACAATATTGGTTGAATAATTAAACAATTAGGTTGATTCCAATAGTTACTGTCTTTAATTAATTTAGTCTAAAGTGACCATTTTGCTTTGGTGACACGTCAGGGGACTGGTTTTTAAGGACTATAAAAACGATTTTGATACATTAAAGTTTATTTTATTGGATTTTGAACGTCGAGCATAGGTAGATTAGGTTATTATCTTTTGAAGTTATCTACGAAATATTTATGATCTGTTAATTTTCTAAACAATATTAGCTTGAGACAATGAGTTGCCCAGTTTACAGAGAAACGCCCATATATATATATATATATATATATATATTTAAAAAATTAAAATTTTTGTTATATAAATTTTCTTATTGGGCCAAGGAAGTTAGAGTTTTGATTGGTGCGGTAACTTATAAACGAGAATAATTTTTCTTGTGTTTTTTATTATTATTTATATTAAAATACAATAAAGTTAAATAAAATAAGTATTTAAATAAAATGGCCACGTATTAAAAGATTAAAAAATGTTAAATTAAAAAAAAATTCAACAAAAGAAAAACTCGTCAAAAGTGAAACAATTTTTTTTAACAAAATTTACTATTTAATAAATTAACCATTTCAAATTTTTTATGTTTTAATTTGTTTTCCTTTTTCACATGTAATTTTAAGTAATATCTTTGGATAAATTTCAAAACACAAGAACCTTCAGTTGGGTATTTTAAATTTAGAACAAAATATAGTCCAAACATTAACTGCATATTGAAGCAATCTTTTTTTTCAATATAAATATCGAGTTCTTTAGCTGCAACAGAAAAATATGTAAAGAAGTTTTATAAAAAAATGTAAATATACACTTACCTATCTTTACAATACTTCAAACAGTCTAACTCATCATATTCTTCGTATGGAATCTAAAGTAGAATATTTATTTAGATAGGAGCACCTATATACGACACTATACTATATATTATGATAAGTTTTTTTATATTTAATTTAAAAATTATACTTACCTACCTTTATTTAAAAAATATCGCTAAAAAGCATTTAACCCTTTGAGAATATTCAACATCACTGCAATTGTTTAATGTGTACATATATTTTTAAGTTAAGTTAAGAATTCAATTCAATCTTTTCTCAAGGGTTTAAAAAGCGATTTATAATTAAATATATGATATTTTAAATGATTCTTATATCGAATAATTGCTTTAAATGTTAACTGACAAATATATTACATTTTTAATTCATACTTACCACAATAAAAAGGAACAAAACGGCACACGCTGTAACAAGGAACACGTTCTAACCAAAAAGACATTGATTCGATGCATGTTGTCGGGAGCGTCACGAGATATATATTTGATTGGTCAATTAGTTTGTAAAATTACAAAAATATTGTATGTTTCTGTCACGTGAGTATTTTGCTTTATTTTATTGGTTATTTTTTACAAAAAACTTGTAAAATTAGAAAAGGATTAAAATAATACAAAAACAATATAATTTCACACACAAAAAGTAAAACTAATAAATATTTTTACATCATATAGTAAAAATAACAGAAATTCCTTGTAATTTTATTTTTACATGCATTTAATGATAAAAATACTTTGAAAAACCAGATAATTTTACAATAAAATTACATACATTTTTTTCAGTGCACTGTAGGACTCCAAGGTTAGATTCAAAATCCCCTATCTATGTTAGTGATATTTAACAAAAACTTACTAAATCCAAATGAAATTAAACATTTATACAGAAAATCATAAACAAAACCCACTTCTACTAAAAATTATTTTTTTACAATAAAACCTAAATTTGATTTCTTTTTACGTTTTACTTTTTTGTTAACAATAAAATTGTCTTTACGCTAATAAAATCTAAACTTCCGAAAGCATACTCTCTTAGTACGTAAAAAGTTTACTGGTAAACCAGTGAAATTTTAGGTTTTTTTACTGATTGAACCAGTTGATCTAATTTATTTCACCATGGTAATGCATTAATATTTACTGATTCAATCAGTGAAATTCAGATTGTATAACCAGTGGGATCCACACGAAAATTAATAAAATTCCACTGATTCAATTTAAAAAAGCATGTAAATTTTAAACCAAAATCCACTAAACCACGGCGTTCTCTATAGAGAACGCCGTGACTAAACCCAAAGCAATTTTCTAAAACAGCTTAATCCGACAATTTTCTTAAGTTTTCCAAAAAACCATTACAGTGAAATTTTTCTACTTAAGCTTTCTTGTTTATTATATGCATATATGCATGATTCATTGGACCATACTATTCGGTGGACGCGCTTCGAGCCCGGCTCGGTGGCGAGATGGAAGGCATTTCAGTCATATATAGTCATATATATATATATATTCAAAAAACATTAAAATTGTTTCGATGATTACCTACGACTTGCAATTTTATATATTATTTTTTTTTCCAACTTGGTTAATAATTAAAATTAAAAATATTTTAATTAACTCACAGAATTTGGTCTTCGCAGTAAAAAAACTTTACACTAGGCTGCACTAGAGAACACTATAGTGTTCTCTAGTGCAGCCTAGTGTAAAGTTAGAGCTTGAGCAGGTCCACTTTATTAGAGTTCAAATTTTCACCCTAAATTTAGTGTGAATTTTAGTGTTGTTTTAACTCTATAGGGGTTGTACTCATATAGTGTAACAAATTTAACACAGTTCGTGCAAATTTATATTCTAGTTACTGCACTAATAGTGTGAATCGTACTCTTAAAGTGTTAGACATTTAACACAGTTCGTACGACTTTCTACACTATTTGATTGAAAATTACTACACTAACCGTGTTCGGTAGCTCTCTAAAAGGGTTTACTTTTACACTAATTTATTTGCATTTCACTTTTAGTGTGAATGCTATTTCTAATATTGCTGGAAATTTAATCTATCTATTGTTTATCCTAACACTAATAGATTTAAAATTTCTACACCAATAGTGTGTAAGATTGGTGTCTGCAGTGCGCCCTAAAAGTTACATCCGTAAAATTCATTTAATTTCGATAAAAATGGTATAGGTAAAATATATATTATAATATTAATACATTATACACCAAGCGGAGAAAGCACATATTATCGACGAGCATACATTTCACTGCCCAGGCGTTAGCCGAGGTAGTAGATTGGGTGCCAGGCAATTAATAAGCTTTCGCCGCCGTGTTTTATATACTATTTTTTTCCAATTTTTTAAAATTCTGTTCAACTGACTATGACATTTTAGATTTATTTCGATATAGAAAGTCTTTATAATAATACTATATATATATAGACATGACACTGCAGTGTTATAATATATATATATTAGGGTGTGCCAAAAAAACTCGATATTTCTTTTTTCTTGCTCTCCACCCAAAATATCGTAGAATATGTTCGAACAAATATTCTGTTAAAAGCGGAGCTCATAATTTCAATTTTAAGAGGTCCCTCATCGAATCTGAAGTTTTGCCGCTTAAATAACACAGAAAACTGACTTTTTTACCTTATTTATTCTTGCAACCTAGGAAGAAATTTTTTTATCATAAAATCCATGACCAAATCTTACAAAGCATTAAATTTGGACGAAAAAATCTTATTAAGCCGAATTTCTATTTTCATTATTTGATTTTTTACAGAGCTTTAAATTTAAAATTTTACGTTTTTTGCCTTTTTCAGCTAAACTATTGAAGTTAGACGAAAAAGTCAAAAATCAATTTTTTAGCTTGTCTGATGGACCACAAAAAAGTTTTAGGCGAATTTTTTGTATCGTCAATATTATAAAAGTTACAGGCGTATAAATTCATCATTTTTGTATTATTAACTTTAAATTGAAAGCTCTGTAAAAAATCAAATAATTAAAATAGAAATTCGGCTTAATAAGATTTTTTTGTCCAAATTTAATGCTTTGTAAGAATTAGTCATGGATTTTATGAAAAAAAAATTTCTTCCTAGGTTGCAAGAATAAATAAGGTAAAAAAGTCAGTTTTCTGTGTTATTTAAGCGGCAAAACTTCAGATTCGATGAGGGACCTCTTAACATTGAAATTATGAGCTCCGCTTTTAACAGAATATTTGTTTGTTCTACGATATTTTGGGCGGAGAGCAAGAAAAAAAAATATCGAGTTTTTTTGGCACACCCTAATATATATATATATATATATATATATATATATATATATATATAGACAGTGTTATAATACGAAAATTATTGTGAATTATATGAATTATATGAATTACTTTTGGTTAGCGCTGCAGATATCTTGATGGGGTACTAAAAGGGGATATTTAAATAATGTTCATATAAAACAAATCTATATTTATATAAAAATACAGTCTATTGTAAGTTTTACGTTACAAAAAATTAAACTACAATCTTTGGCAATTATTTATATAAATATGTAAATACATTGTAAGTTTTACGCTACAAAAAATAAAACTAATCTTCGGCAATTACTTAAAATATAAATAGGTTTAAAACACAAAATAATATTTTGGCACTAAGTACCAATTGACACTGATTGGTGTAAATTGTATGGCTCTTTGGAAAACAAGCAAGTTTTATACAGGTAACAATTCTTACCCATTTTGTGACTAAAATTTTTATCGAATCGGGAAATTCTTCTATATAATAATTATACCAAATTTTTGCATTGATAATCTCAAAATAAAACTTTAATTGAAGATCCACTTTGCTAAAGTTGTCATCATAAAATTCTATCTGCTGGTATCGCACTGCTAAGGTTTGTTAAGCAAGCTTTAAATCTCGTAGTTTTATACAGGTAACCAATTCTTACCCATTTTTTGACTAAAATTTTTATAGAAAAGGGAAATTCTTCAATATAATAATTATATACCAAATTATTATATACCAAATTTTTGAAAAATAAAACTTTAAGTGAAGATCCACTTTGCAATTCAGTTCTAAAGTTGTCATCATAAAATGCCATCTGCTGGTATCGCACTGCTAAGGTTTTAGCTAAATTTTTAAAGTTACTCTCAGAAAGAACATCTAAAAATTACAAAAAAAAACGATTTACTTATTATATACATTAAACTGAGCTATTGTAAGAACTGTACTTGAAATTTGTCTATACAATAAACAAAACGCGATTTTCGACTTTACAACCAACACAAAATGCAATTTTTTACATTATAAACTAAGATTATTAATAATAATCCTTTAAAATTGACTTACCTTTAGTTAATAATTATAAACCACAACTAAACAGCTTGGTGCATTTTTCCAACACAAATTCGGAGAGAAAAATGAACGAAACAAGTTTGCGTTTTTGTCAACTGAACACCACCATATTTATACCTCTGTCACAATAGTGCACTGCCAGAGCTTGGCTAGTGTTAAATGTATATTTAAGTGTGAAGTTAGAGTGATGTGGAACACTATTATCATTCCATCCACTTAGATTGAAAATAGTGTGATGTTCTACACTAACTTTTTCACTCTACAACTTTCACCTGGGAGAACACTAAAATCTTTTTTTACTGCGTATTAACTAAAAATATGCTGAACTGCAGGGCCGTTCCTGACGAGATGTAGTGCGTGCAGGCGCAACATTTTGGGGGCGCAAAATCAAAGGGTCAATCAGTACTTTGTAACGATAAACTTTCTTGCAAATAAACAAATATTTAAACAACTTTTTTTCGGCCACTATAGCGCCATTTACCGCTTTGATATTGTCGGCTTAATTTTTTTATATGAGGATCAATCAATACTTACCATGCCAGCAATTTATATACTCGCCTGTCTCGTGTATGTCTATAAAAATATTAAAAACTATGAAGATCACACTAACACTGGATATAATACGAGATTTAAAACAGCTTTAAGAATTCCGAAAAATAGAATAAGTAAAACGCAAAATTCATTTGATTACCTCGGAGTATCATTTTTCAACTTGCTACCTAATGATTTAAAAAGCAAACCGTTTAAGCAGTTTAAAACTACTCTTAATAATATTTTTATGGATAACATCATTTATGATTATCAAGAATTTTTAGACTTATCCTTTTAGCCATATTTTATGTATTTAGTGTATTTAGTGTATGTACCATGTCGGTATGTAAATATGTTGTGTTTCTAAAATTACCTGTGTAAGTTTTTATATTATTCATATTTGCAATTTTTTACATTGTTTATCATGTTTTCAAATTTTATACTGTTTGTAATATTTTCTATTTCATATTTAATAAGTCTTGTTCGTATTATCATTATATAATTTATTAGTGGCACTAATGGTTCAAACCCCGTTTAAACCTAGATTAAACCGGCCTGGATAAAACCCAAACTTTTAGTTTGGGACGGCCAAAAATAAAATTAATAAGGAATCATCAATTTTATTGTCAAAATTGTATTAAAGATAAAAAAACAACTGTAAGAAAATGTTAATATCAATGGAACAGTTTTTTTACTACAATTAACTTATTTTGTTTTTCTGAGTTTTTGTAACCTACCAATAGAATGTTAATACGTGTTTTGTAATAGTTTTGTTACTATTACATAATTTTGTTGTTCAGATTTTTTTTAAATTGATACCAATAGAATAGGTGTTTTGTAATTATTTTTTTGAGATTTGGTTTAACTGTTTTATGCCTACACGGAGAAAAGAAAACTGTAACCATTGATCACAAAACACTAACCAATCATGCGCAGAACATTAATCAACTTAGGGTATGTTCCGTAAATACAAACGAGTTACCGGTCTGGTTACTGAAATAAATTCCTGGTTTTCTCGGTTAGTTCATATTTACGGGACACCTTTATTTGAAAAAACATAACCCAACTTTTTTCGACCTACTCTTTAAAATCTCTATAGTTAATTTTTTTTATCTGGACTCGTGTTTTTTTGTTAGGTTGGTGGCTGATGCCAGTTTGACTTAGTGCAAAATGAACTTTGAAGCTGCAAACTTCTTTTTTAATGAGCTTTTAGCAACAAGTGATGAATCTGATAGTGATGATGATTTGGTATTGTTATTTTAAAATATCTCATTTGACTATGCAACCTCCATTAATTTGTTCATTTTGTTGAATCCAAAGGACTTGCAAAGTTTTTAAGATTTTTTATTGAAACTTTTATTTGTGTCAAAAACT
Organism: Brassicogethes aeneus; assembly: GCA_921294245.1. Taxonomy (NCBI): domain Eukaryota; kingdom Metazoa; phylum Arthropoda; class Insecta; order Coleoptera; family Nitidulidae; genus Brassicogethes; species Brassicogethes aeneus. Next base: position 7,508,470 of record OV121137.1, read on the forward strand.
ACAACTTGCATATATTTTTAATAATATTTCTATAGTTACATAAACAAACCTAAAACACCGTATATACTGAATTCAATTATTTTTGGACAAAACGTATTTTGTATGCGAAGTCTGCTCCTGTGTTAAATTTTTAGGTTAGATAACCAACAAAAAACAGTAATTTTGTTTAGGGCAACACTGTTTTCATTTGGTTTGCAGCACTGGTAACCGATTTAACCGCACTGAGAAAATTCCAATCTTAAATTATCTTAATGAAATTATCTACATAGTGTTCAAAATATATCTAATAACCAGTACAAATTATCTATCTGTGACATGAAGACGAATTAAGGTGACTAATAGATACGTTTTAATAAAGTGTTAAAACAAAAAATATAGATCATCTATATTTATATTTTAACAATCATAAAATATCTAAATACCACCATAAACTCGGATTAATATGTCGCTGTTCTTAAAATTATTTTAATGCCAGTGATAAATAACTAAATATGGTTAATAGACGACCTTATTAAAACTTGTCTTAATAACCATTAATAGTCAATTGTGAACACATAACATAAGATTGTGAACCACCTTAAATTATCTAAAGACCTTAAGAAGTTGTATAATGGCCTTAACAAACTCATCTACCTAACTAACAGATTCGGCTTTCCGAATATACTCGAATCGACCAATCGTTTAACTAGCGTCCATAGCACAGAACAGCGTCCTCTGTGGAAGCGTCATTTATTATTTCTCACTTGTTAACGGGAAATTGAGGATAATATTGAATCGTTTATAGAAGAAAAAGGGCGTTTCTTCACAATTGTTTTGCGGTAATTTTACAGAACATAGTAATGGCTTTCAAAGTTACTCTGCTTGAATGGGGGCTCAGTGATTTTGTTAAAGGATTTGAAGGTAGGTTCAATTTCTTTCTAGTTTCCGGGGTCCCTGCATTAAACATTTAAAAAATTCATGCTGTATTTAATATGTTGATGATACTTTTATAAATGTATGCTTTGAAGTTTATTTTATAGGATATTGGTAAAATCTGAAATATATTTTTGGTAAAATGTTTACAATTTATTATTAATAGGTACCATATTTATAAATAAACCAGCTTGAGAAAGATTACCAAGATTTTTAATAGGTCAGAATATTGGCTTTGATTCCTTAATTTATTATTTAATTATACCTACATGTATAAAGTTATAATTTTAAGATGGCCTATCTGCTGAAATAGTTTAATTTTTTTAAAGCTCAATTGTTATCTTTCTTTTTAGGGTAAATGGAAATAATCCTTAAAAGTATTATTAATTAATATTTCTACTAAAAGTACCCAGGTAGCACACTGACGTATGCTGACGTTAAAATGACGTTGCCAAAGTCATTTCAACGTCATATAAACGTCAGTGTGCTACCTGGGTGAAGTCTTGAAAATGAAAATAAAGTCCCAACGCAGAAAATGCACTAATAAGGTCGTCTAGTAAAAATAATTTCGGTATTTATCTCTATTTTATTTCCTAAAAAAATAAGAAAAGCATTAATTTATGCTAATTGCGATATGTTTTTCTGATTTTTTTATAAACATTTAGGTTAGAGTGCTCCAATTGATGAAAATAATGGTGTTAATGATTTTTTTAAATAAAATAAAAATGAATGCCAAAATTATGTTCAAGTACTCAAATAAAAATCCAACCTTTTAATGCATTTTTTCGCGTTGGGGCTTTATTTTATTTTCAAGACTTTACTTTTAGTAGAAATAATGCTTTTAAGATTTATTTTCGTTTATTTATACCATGGTGCAGCTCCATTTATAATAAAATTAAACTATTGCCGTAAATAGGCCATCTTAATATGATAGCTATAGCATATTATTATGGCAAATAAATATATTTAGGATCATATTAAGATAGCATAAGAGGATATTAGGATGGAATTAAGATGATTATAAAATAATATATTTACCATTATAAGATTTATTTGCCATATATGTACCAATTTGAGATCATATTAAGATGTCATAAGAAGATATTTAAGTGATATTAAGATGATCCTAAAATAATATATTAACCCTTATAAGATATATATTAATGGTCGATATAAAAACTTTTGATGGTCTTATGATAATTGTATTAAGTTTACCTATTGATGGTCACAAAGTATAGTTATTAAATTGAATCTATTAATGGTATTTAAACGGTCTTAATGTCCCCTATTTTACTGCGATATCTTAAATAAGGTTATTAAGAATCTTAAAGATGGTCTTAAATTATTTTTCTCGGTGATCGCGATCATACAGCGTCGGTCGTTTCGGTAACGATTGGTTAACCTATTTTTCAGGAACCGCGTTTCTTAACTAGGTACATAATTTTCAGGAATTTTTTATTTACGGGACACCTTAACCGAAACCAAACCAACCAAGTTGACTTACGGAACATACCCTTAATATACAATCTCAATGTCAGTGTACCATTAAATGGTGGACAAATGATAACCATAAGTGGTCAAATGCTTACCATACTTTGATAACAGCAATAGTTAGTTTTGGGACATCAATGAGTAGTGTCAAGAACTGTTTTAAATTGAAAATATGTGGATTGTTGTTCTGGGCATTAAAGGGTTACTGTTATTGTTTTATTTTCTTTGTGTAGGATCTTTAAACTAGAGGGATTGGCACCGCGAAAACACCTATTAATTAAATTTTATTATGGTTTAAATAATAATATTTAATCATCAAAACACATGTTTTTAAATACAACATTTAAAAGTTTTTGAATTTAAATGTATTATTTTAATAAAAAATATATTTACCGCGGTGGCCGGGATAATACATTAAAAAGTTGTTTTTTGCCCACCCTGTTTAAATCCTCGGTTTGCCATCCTTAAATATCTGCAGTTATCAATGGGTTTGGCGATCAATATATTTTTTATTAAAATAATAAATTTAAATTCCTAAACCTTTAAATGTTGTATGTAAAGAATTGTGTTTTGATGCTAAAATATTGCTATGTTATAAAAAAATAATAGGATACCTTACAAGAAGAGACCGGATTCTAGGCAAAATGCCTATCGTCAACTTTGATATGCCGTTAAAATGTATTTAGTGCAAAATGTGTTTTGGACAATTATTTGGTTTTAATCCAACATCATTTTTGCCCTTTTTACTCCTTTTTAAATTACAAAAATGCCTAAAACTTGCCTAAAATGCCAAAATCCTTGCCTAAAATAAGAAACATAATGCCCTTTTTTAATTATAGTTTTTTTTAACCCACTAAAGTGGTTAAAAAATAGCTGAAACACGACTAAACTTGCAGTACCTATATATTAAATTTTGCACGTAGGTTATTTTTAACAATTAAGTGACCTAAAACTAACAGCATTATTTTAAAACAAAATTTTGTATAATACAACATGGCATTATACCACGTTGCAGGAGGTTTATTGAAAGGATTAAAAATAAAAAAAATCTGACATTGTTTTAGGATTTACCTACGAGTGTTTAAAAATTGAATGTTATTTTCAACTTGAAGATTTCAAGTTGAAGTTGACATGGTTGATAAATGTGTTTCTGACAGTCTGTCTTAAAACCCAAACTTTATTATTATTAACAAATTTAAATTCATTACAAAATTGCAGCTTTCTAATGAGTTTAAATTTGTTAATAATAACAAAGTTTGGGTTAAAAGACAGGAACTGTTAGAAAATACATCTATCAACCATGACAACTTTAAGTCGCTGTAGATGCGTAACGCATTATGCGTTGTATATTTTGTTTCCATAAGAGCCGTTTTTACAAGTTTTTTTTAAATCGGCTTAGAAAATATACAGCGTTGCCGGGGTTTTGTAACTTAAGTATTTACTTAATAACTCGAGTTTTCCATTCGTCGAAAAAAAATTCTGTATAACTTTAACACCCCTATCTTAAATTTTAATCTAATACTATATCTAAGAAAGGAGCAATATTTGGACATTGGTTTTTATAAACTTTTTCTTAGTTAAAATGACTTTCTACATTCGTTGTTAAAGTCCTGCTACTAAAACCTGAGACACCCTTTTATAAAAATGGCTTGCCACTACATTTTAAATACTTTGTAATCGTATTCATGTTTCATTAGTTAATTAAAAAAAACTAAGATATAAATAAAATCCATTATTAATATATAGTGCATTTTTATTAAGTCCTATTTAGTAACACTTTGACTTATACCTATATTATATTATTATCACAATCAAACCTTAAAGGTTTACTTACAAAATAACTATACTAAATATATTTGAACAAAACCTATTTTAACAACACCTGCAAGATATATGTAATTTCTTGATTCTCTGAGATTGGACGAAATAATGAATTTCCTGATTGTTGATTTTATACCTTTAAACCGTGTGCAAAAATACAACTTTGCCAACGGGCTGAAGTTTGATTTAAGTTAAAATTAAAAAAAGTGAGGTTAAAACTGTTTTGACGTCGAATAAAATATAAAACAATTGGCATTCTGTAGTTAAATAACATATTTTGTAAGATCATTGGTCAAAGACTCGCATGTTAACGACTCGCTACGCTCGTGCGGAATACTCAACGTTCGGGGAATCTCCTCTTTCTCCCACTAGTCGGGCAATATACTATTATTTACTAATAAAGTTAGAGCAAATTTATGGCATGGCTGTAAATTATGATTCTTTAACGGTTATAAAATCTATTTAAAACTAAAATAATATCAGTAGGCATTGGTATTTTGTTTTCCCAAGGTTCTATTGTATTTAAGTTTATTATATATTTTTAAACATAGTATTTTATTTAAATATTTTTTTTTAATTGATTTTTGGGTTAAATACCAATACTATAATAATATTATTATAAGTAATATTCTGAAATTTTTAATAAATTATAATATAGTACATAAGTTAAAAACAACAACAAAACATTTAGGTGTTAAATGTTGTTTGCAAATCAATTTTTTTATATAAATCAGCAATAATTCTACTAATAGAAGTAAATCCTATAGATGATCTAAAGAATAATTCTTCTATCGTTTCAGATGGTATTCTCGAAAAAGTTGTTAAAAGCAAAATAATTTTTTCACAGCGATACTGGTTATCAGCATATGTGTTTTTTATATATTTATTTAAAGTAACTTGACATTCATTTCGCATGGCTTCTACTTTAAGAACATCATGTAATGTATTATTTGCCGCCTTATTTTGATTTGACTTATACAAAGCCATGGCTCTCAAACAAGTATACTCAAAAGTATCTAAATTGAGCTGTCTAATATTTTCCAAAATAAGTTGAAATTCCGCTATAGTATTTAAAAAATGAGTAGGACTAACATGTTTTTTTAAAACATTGTTGTATTCTAAAAGATCAGCAAAATTAATCATAACTAATAATTGAGCGGCTCCAATTATAAATAATTCCTTCCAAGATTCTTGCAACAAAATCACCTGGTCTCTTTTATTCAAAGTTACAAATGAAGGTCCAGTCTTTGCCCATTGAATGTTCATAAATAAAAGCCTAGCAGCATATTCGCAAACAACAGATGGATGATAAGAAGCCAAGTTCGACTGCGGCGGATGACAAAATAATGAATTTCCTCCAAACTGAAAATAACAAGATTATTTACAATATTTTACTAATTTTTATATTATTTATAGTTTAAATTTCAAACTAAAGAATATACTTACATTTTGAACTGAATCTTTACTAATTTTAGATGAAACATAAGAAGAAGCCATTTGACAGGATAAATCTAATGTTGTTTTCTGCATTACCGAAGAAAAGTTTCCATTTGATGCGAACATTGGTTGCTTTTCTTCAATATAATATGTTTCCATAACTTGCTTTCTTAATGTTGCATTTCTGGGACCTCTCTCATTTTGAACAGCTAAAAACAACAATAAATAAACTATGTATAAGAAAAAATATTCTGTAATTTTTAATTATGCATTGTCACTTTTTTAAACAAGGGTATTTAACTTTAAAAGTACTTCAACCAAAATTAAAAAAGTTATATTAGGTGGTTCTCAAGGTATAAATAAAGAACTCATAACTACTTCCCATAAATTAAACAATTAATTGTAACAGTACCTAATTATTATCACACCTGGGCTTTAAAGTGCTCTTAAACTAAAGGGTCGTAAGTACTTTAAAGGGGCTTTAGTAATAGTTACAAATATGTTAAGCAAAAGGAGGTGATTTAAGAATAGTTTTAAATAAAATAGGTACTATTTTATTTAATCGGCCAAACCTACCGTCTTTGTTCATTCCAACCATTTCGCATTTCTTCAATCTACACGCTCGGCACTGATTTCTACTATTCTTGTCAATAATGCAAGTATTTTCAATATTTCCCTTACAAATATATTGTCTACTTCTTCTAATAGAGCGTTTAAAAAAACCTGCGCATCCATCACAAGCAAAAATATTATAATGTTTTCCAGATGAATTATCGCCACAAACTTTACAAGGGATGTCCAAAATACGAGCTGTAAAATTAATAGCAATGTTTTATATTAAGAAAACTCATGTTTATGTCATAAAGAGCGTAAAGTTATGCTCTACGGGTTTTCGTTTTCGAGTTACTCGCTGTAGGTAACTTAAAAACAAAAACCCTCTGTAAATATTTCGAAGACTAAAAGATAATTGAAGATAAGTACCTAGACACATATATATACATATGTATTTATAGGTTAGGGTGCTTTTTTTACGACTATTTTTATTTTTTCGCTCCCAACTCAAAATCTCCCTGAAAATTTGAGCCTTTAATATTAACTCAAAGTACTCTACGAAAGCGTTTAAAATACACGTAAACTTTGATTACTTTTTTTTAAATATCTATATCTATATCTCATCCGCATTTTATGCTATTGGATTGTTTCAAAAAGGTATTTACTCGTAATCAAAAGTTCTACAAAAATGCTTTATGTGCCATATATGGCATTACAGCTATAGCTGTAATCTGCACCTGTAGGATGGTACGGTCACTAAATCTTATTTTAGTGAAAAATTCTCATATTTTTGAAGATATTTCAAAAGTGACTGGATTCTTTGAAAAAATGTAAAGAACAAACTTGTAGAAAATTTAATTTTTTTTTAAAAAGGTCCTATCAGTTGAATCGCTAAGATTGATATTTGTTGAGATATTTACGTTTACATTGACATTTTATGAAATTTTCAGGATTTTCGTATCAAACTTTTTATAAATAATGATTTTCAATTGTTTATAAGTACAATTTCATGTAATTACGTTTTTTCTACAGTCGGGTGATTAGAGAAAAATAAATAACTAAAACAATCAAGCAATATTATTAACAAAATAACATGTTCTATGTAATACACCTCGTTATATCAATTTTTAGGTTAGATATATCTTTTAAAGTTATGTTATTGATAATTATGCTTGATTGTTTAAGTTATTTATTTTTATCTATCACCCGACTGTGAAAAAAACGTAGTTAGATAGAAATTGTACTGAAAAACAATTGAAAATCATCATTTATAAAAAGTTTGGTACGAAACTCCTAAAAATTTCATAAATTGTCAATGTAAACGCTTTATATCTCAACAAATATCAATCTTAGCGATCAACTGATAAGACCTTTTTTAAAGAAAATTAAATTTTCTACAAGTTTGTTTTTTAAATTTTTTCAAAGAATCCAGTCAATTTTGATGTATCTTCAAAAATATGAGAATTTTTCAATAAAATAAGATTTAGTGACCCGCACCATCCTACAGGTGCATGGCACATAAAGCATTTTTGTAGAACTTTTGATTTCGAGTAAATCCCTTTTTGAAACAATCCAATAGCATAAAATGCGGCTGAGATATGAATTTTTGGTGTACCTGTTAATTAAGGAGCAAAAGAGAAAGCCATTAACAGTATTTGAAAATTTTATACAGGGGTCTGGTATTTATGTCACTTTAAATACCAATACCTTTCTTATTTTAAACGAAACAACCATACAATTTTCTTATCATTCGACACAAAATAATGTTTTCTATTCTCTATACCTAAAATGAATATTTACAGAAATATTACAAGAAATGTGAAAAACTGCCTATTTTTTTTATTTGTAATATCAGTAGTGTGCGTTGAATTTTCTTTAATTTCGTATTTATGAAGTAATGTCAATGTCAACGTCTCTGACATTATGTTAGAATGGTTGATACGTTGATACATATGAAGAGTGCGGAAAAGTTTTGGAAAAAACAATAGGAACTTTGAATGTGTAATATCAGTATTGTGCGTTGGATTGTTTTTATTTCGTATTAAACAACGTTAAAAGAATTATCAATTTAAAGTTCAAAAAATTATATTGAAAAAATAAAAAAATGTAACAATAAAACAAATCTAAAGTTATTATTCAATGTATCGCCCGTGTTGTAACACAATTGTCAGATACGTTGACATTACTCCATAAATACGAAATAAAATACAATCCAACGCACACTACGGATATTACAAATAAAAAATAAGCGGTTTTTTCACATTTTTTGTAATATCTCGGTAAATATTGATTTTATGTATAGGGAATGCTGCAGCATTTCAATATAAAACATTATTTTGTGTTGAATAATGTGAAAATTGTAGGGTAGTTTTGTTTGAAATAATGAAGTTATTAGATAGAGTGCTCCTTATTTAACAGGTACCAACACCAAAAATTAACTTCTTAACATTAGAATTAGTGGTTAAACAGACATATTCATCTATCAAAGTTTTTGAAAAAAATGAAATATCTCAAAAACTGTTAAAAATTTTAAAAAATAATTAAATTTTAATATTTCTTGAATTGTACGTAGAATTTAAAAATGCAATAATATTTATATGGTTCCATTTAAAAAACCAAAGTTGATATCAATTCCGGTTTAACCGGAAATGTATGTATGTATGTATATACATTAGGGTGTCCCTTATTTTTTATTTTTTTACGCATACCCTCTAATTATATTTATTACGTGTTTATATACTCCCAGTAAAAATTTCAGCTCATTCTATAAACGGGAACCCGTGCCGACTTGCATCTGAACCCTCCGTGAGCCAACATTAGGCGCGCGGTATTTTGTAACACGGTTGGCCGCGAGGTCTTCGATCGTAAGTCATTTTGTGTTTGTTATTATGTGACCCTTATATTATAAATTATTGACAAATGTTAAAATATAGTTTTATTTATGTGTATACTTTGATGAAAATGTATATTTTCACAGGGAGTGGCTAGTTACCCGGAAGGGTCTAGTGAATATGCCGTAAACTCTGAAATTGATAAACTTAATGGGATTTACTCTAAATAACTAAAAGAGTCTATTGTGAGAGATGACTACCGAAAACTGTCTGAAATATTTTTGGGAGGACATCAAGAAAAGAAATGCTTATAAAAAGCTGAAATTTCATATAACAGTATATTTTAGCAATACTAATTAGTATATTAATATATTTAAGGGATAAAATCAACTAATTTTTTTTTGGTTATTTTTTAGCTGTCATTCAGATATAAAAACAAGACTTTCGGGTAATTAGTTTTACGGCCTATTCACCCGACACTTCTGGGTAACTAGCCACTTCCTGTAAAATTATTCATTTTTATTAAAGTATACACATAAATAAAACTATATTTTAACATTTTTTAATAATTTATAATATAAGGGTCACATAATAACAAACACAAAATGACTTACGATCGAAGACCTAGCGGCCAACCGTGTTACAAAATACCGCGCGCCTAACGTTGTCTAATGGAGGGTTCAGATGCAAGTCGGCACGGGTTCCCGTTTATAGAATGAGCTGAAATTTTTACTGGGAGTATATAAATACGTAATAAATATAATTAGAGGGTATGCGTAAAAAAATAAAAAATAAGGGACACCCTAATATACATATATATACATATATATGCATATAAATAATATGTGAATTTAAAAAAGCGATCGTTATAACGTTATAAATAAAGAAAATATAGCGCTACCTCACATACCAAATTATGCATGTACCTATACACTAGTTTAAATGCAAGTTAAATGACAACCTCAAACTGACTTTTTCTAAATAACTATTTTAATTTTTTATTATTATAATAGTATACTAATGTTACATTCGGATCCGGTCCAAAACCTCTTTTAAAGGAACGTGTGTGTAAAGTAAAAAAAAATCAAAAGACAGACCAGGGCCAGTTTCTAAATCACCGTTCATATTAGAGTTTTTAGCGTTAAAAAATACGCAATATCATAAATTCAACCGCTAATGGAAAAAAAGCCTAGTGTTTTAAAAATGTACCTACATCATAAACAAGTTTTCTAAATTTATGTGCCAAAAAGGTTTTTACTTACACGAAACACTGGGCATTTGCTGTGATCTTAAACTCATTTTATCCAATGACATATTTATTGTCACTTATTTTCACTTATTTACACTATACTCTTTACTATCTTTGATGCTCTATGACCCAACAGGTCGATCATCAACTTTTAAACATCCCAGAATGCTCCGGTTTATGGTCGGAGTGTTTAAAGCTTTTGTCCGGAAAATACTACCTTCTGATTGGTCACCTTTCATCCGTACCATTGTTAAGGGATGACTTAATCCCACCCCAAATGCTTAGCCTGTACTTAGGGTACGAACATTTTTTGTTGTTTGCTGTCCCAGGTAATATATTTAGTTTTTAAAAGAGATAACTTTTTTTAATGCAACGAGACAATATTATGTTACAATAATTTTATTTTTTATGTTAATAGACACTCCAGTTCTTATTTCTATATTTTATAAGTATTAATTAATTAATTTTGAATTTTTTAGTATTTATTAGTACATGTATATTGTAGAAGCCTTTTTAGGCAGAATTTCAAAATTAAAAATATTTATTATTATTTTATTTAATATTTATTATACATTGAGACAATATTTTTGGAAAAACAGAATGAGGTATGAATACGTAATTTAACTTACCTAACTAATCTTAGCAAATTAAGTAATGACAGTGGCGTATCAAATTTTTATTCCTATATTATAATACATATGTCATAAGTACACAGAACAGTAAGTTATAAGTGTGGGATCAATTTTATAATATATATTTTTCTATTTTATGCTGCAACTATGAACTTGCACCAATAATTTATTATATTTATATTTAATATATATAGTATTAATCAAAAACCACTAATATTTAATTTGGTTTAATACTTAAGTTAATATAAATATTTATTTATACTTTAGTATCTATATATAACTATAACTATATATTTATGCAAGTAGAAATGTGCCAGAAGTGACCAAGTCCACTTCACTAAGAATAGTAAAATTTGAAAAAGTCATATATTAAACTTTTAAAAGTATTATAGGGCTCGTTAAATATGACTATTTGAATAAAAACCTGATTTTATAAAAAACTTTAAACTTCAACTTTTTACTCAGTTTTCCCAGTAAGCGATATTATATAACAGAAATATATTGTTTGGTTACATGCACAACATTTGGGCGATTCCATGATTACCTACTAACGGAACAAGCAAAAAAAACCAAAATGTGTTGTTCCTATAATAATAATTTTATGCCAGTCCTCAGCAATGAAATTAAGTAATAATAACTATTATAAAATTATTATTATATGAACAACACATCTTTACAATTTTCATAAAACATTTTGTCTTGTTTTTGTTTGTCCCGTTAGTAATCATGGAATAGCCCATTTGTTTAAGAAAAGTTAAGAAAATCCATCGCCCAATATAGTTATTTATGTCATTAGGTGAAGACAAAATAGAGAAGAAGTAAGCGTAGCGGTGGGCCACATTTGAACCAAGCAAAAAAGACCCTCTTGGCCGAATGACATAAAACATTTTATCTCGGTATATAAATTAAGGCACAATTTTATTTGTTAAACTATAAATTGAACGTACCACTATTAAAAGTAGAAATTGAGGTTAGATTGATCTGACAGATATCGAACTTTATTATTGGTCCAAACGCGGTAAAAAATGATTGACTTATCAAGTAGCTTGCAACTCCCAATTGGTCTAAATTATTTTTATGTGCCTAGTTTATAATATATCACATTAGTGTCGAGTGTTGACGACAATAAAGTTTAATTTATAGACCGATTAAAGATAAAATATATTTACACACGCTGTCACTGTTTCAATTAATCGTTTTAAAAGTAAAGGTACCAAACATTTTAACTTGGTATTACCTAAACAATATACCTTATTATTAAAATGGGATTGTCAAAACAAATCGGCCTATATTAGTGTAGGTATACTAGAATAGGCTTGTTTATTGGCAATTTATATATTAAACAATGATAATAACGCCGTTTTATTTTTAATAGTAAATGTTGTCAATCTAAAAAAAATTATAGAGTCTTTGATTTGTTATATTTTCTTATTTAATACATATAAAAATTAAAATTAAATTTAATTCAAATTTAATTAAAACAGATAAAAAAATAGCGAATTATTATTAGGTCCAGACATAATAATATAAGATAAGATAAAACAAAGCTGCAGATTTCGCAAGACGAGTAAAATGTGCTCCTTTGGTTTCAATGAAAAAATATCATCGGATATTAAGCATACCAAAAGTTTTATAAAATATAATAAATTTGGATATAACTAATTGTCAGTCTGACATTTAAAACTAAAATTTGGTGCTTTAATTATTTTATTCAAACTTGCCTTAATTTTATTATCGTTTACCCCACCCTAGCGATCTTTTGGGTTTAACAATTTATTATTTTAATAATATAAAAAATCCAGGATTTAAATGTCAACAAAATGTCGAATAAAGAAAACGTCAAAATCCTTAGTAACGTGTAAACAAGGTTATACAAAAAATTGTCGCTGTGATAAAATGGGTGAATATACATATATTACTGGCATTTTATTGGTTCTTATATTAATGAATTATATTCTCACCCATAATAGTGAGAAAATATAATTAATTATAAGATTTAACAAATTGTCAGTTTGAAATTTGAAATAAAAATGTGCTTTATAATATAAAAAGACTTTAATAAACCAGACAACTTTGGAAGTTTGTATAATAATTTGTTAAACTCATAACGTTGTTTGAGTTTATGATTTTAAGTGGGAAATACGTAGTTAAAACGTTGTCTGGGAAACGTTGGCCGAATGTATTGCTAAAAACAGCGTTTCCAACTTTACATTTAATCTACTTTAAACTAAAGTTTTAACCAAAAAAAATTTAATGTGGAATTTAAAAAAAAATTCTAGAAAAATAAAACTCTGCAATAAATGTTTAATAAAGGTCATAAAATCAAGAATACGGCCGAAATATTTTACTTAAGTCCCGTCGGCAATTTTTTTAATGTGGATATTTTTTTATTTTTTTTTTATAATAAGTTAGTTATAAAAGTAAAATCAAACTCTTCAATACATTTTTAAAGTCATAATATTAAAAATACGACCGAAATACACAAAATCCACTTTCAAACTACGTTGAAGAATTGTATTGCTAAAAACGTTGAAACAACATTTCCAAAACCCACATTTTGCTACATAAAATTATTCTGCAATAAATGTTTAAAAGTCAGTATCAAAAATACGGCTTAAATACACAAAACCTACAGTTAGATACATAAAATTATTGAATGTATTGCTAAAATCGTTGTTACTGCGGTTTCAACTTTACATTTAATCTACTTTTTTAAGTGTCAACTAAAAAGTTCCGTCGTTAAATTTTTTATTGTGGATTTTTTAAATTTTTTTATAATAAATTAGTTAAAAAAGTAAAGTATTGCTAAAAACGTTGAATCAACATTGCCAAAACTCACAATTTGTTACAAAAAATTATTCTGCAATAAATGTTTAAAAGTCATAGTATCAAAAATACGGCTTAAATTCATAAAATAATTGTAAATGGCCGAATGTATTGCTAAAAACGTTTATACAGCGTTTCCAACTTTACATTTAATCTACTTTAAACTTTTTTAAGTATCAACTAAAATTTTTTAATGCGGAATGCAATAAATTATTATTTTGTTATATAATTAGTGTTGACATCCCGCCAAATTTTGTGCCAATTCTGCCCAGTGTTTTTTGGGAAAATATGGTTGAAAGATAAGGTAATTTTTATACGATAGAGCACAATAAATTTAGTTATAATACAAAACCTCAACAATTTGTTTAAAAAAGAGTGTTTTTTTGAGAAGGATAATTTTTTTATCTATGACAAATTTAGTAAAACGATCAATAAAAATAAAGAAAGTTGATCACTAAAAATTAAATATTAGGGCAAAGTAGGACTTCATATTTTTTGTAGATGTCCAGGGTAAAATGGTATAATTAATTAAATAAAACTATAAAATATATAGAGGTATATAGGTAAATGTCCAATTTAGAATTTTATTTTTTCCAAAATAATTGTCCTATTTCAAAAGAAAATATTCAAAGGAATATATAAATGTCAAACTAGATTTACTTTTTACATGCTTAATTTTTAAATAAATTATTCATTAAAATAACTAAAAAAATAAATAAAACTTATTTTGGAACGGAGGGAGTAATATTTATTTCCAGAGTAAAAGGAAGTACTGCAATAATTGTAGTGCAATTCTTCCAAAATTAAGCCAAAAAAATTTGAAAGTAAAATTTACTCTCAAATTTTAATAAAATTTAATTTAACTAAGTAGTTGTAATCACAATAAATCTGGGCCACAACAAATTTTTATTTTTAATATTGCTTAATTAAAAGTAATAGTAAAATAAAATACCTACTAAGATATTTTTAACTAAAATATTTAAAATATCTTTTAATAAACTAGCTTAAAATTTTTCTAAATAGCAGACTGATTTTCGACAAAACATGTATATTGAAATTAAATTTTTTCAGAATTTGATTTAATATTAATTTTGATCTACAAAAATATTTTAACACCTCAAAAATAAAATTTTTTTTTTTAATATAGCCGCACTATTAAAAGTGATGAACTTGCTCTTTTATAAATGCTAATATAGTTATTTAGGTGATAAGGCTGAGAAGTGATTCTTTTTGTGCTCAAAGTTTGAATGCCTACGCTAACTTGCATATAATAATGAATAAAAATAATTTTTTGTATTCGTCGTAGATAAAGTATAGTATGCAACTCGTTTTATAAACTTTTCTAGATACTCGTTTTTATTAAACACTTCGCTCGTGCCTAATAAAACTTGTAACTAAAATGGCGTTTATAAAACTTATAATATTAATATTTATTTAATTAATCAATAAATCAAAATTATAAAATAAAATTTGCTTAGTCTGGTTTAAAAGTTCATAATTATTAACTTTAAAGCCTTTATATGTTCAGGTAAAATGAAAAGGTGTACGCATATTGAAAGCTAGAATTACTACTATTGGGTCTGTGATTGGGTCAATCCCTAATAAATGAATAGGCAGTCATTTTAAATAGAAAAATAAAGCAACCATTTACTGCCTATAGGCAATATATTGCTTTTAAATGGGAACTACTATTACTATAAATTAAACTTGGCTTAACCAAATGTCCACGTTACTTAAATTTTAATTTACCTTTCTAATAGTATATTCTGTAACAAGTTTGGAATACAGCATATTCCGCTCGAGTGAAAAGTTTGTCACACGAGCCGAAGGCGAGTGTGACGGTTTCACGAGAGTGGAATATGCAATTCCAAACGTGTTTCAGACTATACTTTTTCTACGCTTATAAAAAATACCAGAGAAATTATTTAATTGGAAAAAAGTTAGGTTATCTTTTGACAGATGTTAGATTTTATGATGGTAGTAAATAAGATAATTTAAAAATTAATAAGCTTATAAAAATTACTTACATAATTTTGCAGAACCTAAATTAGGAAGTATAAAGAAGAAATGGACAAATTGTAAGGAATGACAAATAAGTTATTATTTGAATTTCAAATTTTGAATTAACTTATGACAGACGTAAACAATTAACCAGTGCTGCCATCTCTTTGGGACTAAGTCAAACCTAAATATTCTAATAGGATCCTACTAAATCGGCCAAATAGAATTACAACTAGCTTGTAAAGAAGATATATTTTGGGTATTTTTATTAACGCAAACTGTTTTAAATCCTATTGTATACACTACCGATTAATATTTTCTACCGGGCCTTTCTGAAAAAACTAGATTTGGTAGGAATACAAGTGAGTTATAAAATAAACATAGAGATGTCGCCTCCAGTGCTCATTCCATCATTAGAACATGTGCGGAATAATTATTCTGTAACACTTTATGGAATATACGTAATTCCAGATTAAAAAGTCATATAAGAACTGTCAAATTCCGTAATAAGCGTAGAAAAAATATTTTTTATGTTTGTACATAGTTTAGAATTGAAATTATTATTTTTATAAAATTTGTTAATTGTAATTGTGTTTTTTTAAATTGGTTTTAAAACTTTGTTTATTATTTTAATAAAAATTTCGGTATTTTAATATATAAATAATGTGCACAAAAAATTGTCGTAAGTAATATAATAAGGGCATCTAATTTTTCCGAAAAAAATCGAAAAAACACATGGCTAAGCAATATTTTAACATTTTATGGTACAATTAAAATATAAAATGCAATTTTGGTGACAACAGCTGTCAAGTTTTGCTACGGGTAAACTCGAAAAAACTGCTGATGGGTGCTGTCATACAGTTTTTCCTCTAAATTGCGCGTTTGTGATTGGTGGAAATTAAGACGAGGGAAATAGTCGATAAAATAGAACCTATAGTCGCGGCCAAATATGTATGGGTGCACGTCACCAATGCGATATAATGACGTCAGCATTACCAAGTTTGAACTCTAAAGTTAATGCGGTTAAATTTGCTTTTTAAGGCCTAATTCTGATGTGTTTTAAAAAAATATCAATTATTTGGGTATTGTTTATCAAGAACTGTAACAATTTCCCTGTTTTAAAACGTTTTTTGCGTAATTACGAAACTAAAACCATTCACTTAGTAATTTGTGTGTGTGTCAGTTGCTAATAGCTTAAGGCTGGCGCGCACCGTTCAATATTATGGATGGTTCACCGTCATTTTATATTTAACGTTCTTTGTCATTTTAACATTTCGTCCCTAACCATCGTTTGTTGAAGATTATTATAAATAATTTTGTACATTGTGTTTATTATATTCTACCACTGGCTTGTGCAAACAATGTTACAAGGCTTGTTGGCAACGCCAGCAGTTAATAGATTGCAAAGACATTGCGCCCTTAATAATAAATTTGGGGAAATCAGACTCCAAGTCTGACGACAAAGACGACTGATAATTTAGTATTTTTGTGTTTCTGGTAAGTTAGTATTTTTTATGTGCATCTGTAATAAAAATGTAATAAACTCCGTTTGTTTCCCCTCTAAACACATTTAATCAAAATTTGTCCATAACAAACTCCTAATTAGTTAGTGTAGAAGATTATAACAATGATGTTATAATTCCTTCTTAGCCCCCACCGCTATAAACAGTCAACAATACACGAGCGTTAGATTGTGCCTGTGCACGTATGATTAGAACGTAACGCTGACGTCATATGCGGCATATGACAAGCCGTTGATTACGTGCACCCATGCAGATTTAGCCGCAACTATACCTACTTTAATCACAAGGGATAACTTTGTTTAATAGTTAAATTTCATAAAACAAATACCTAAATTAATCTTTTTTGGTCGAAGATAACATAACACTTTATTATCTTGTTTTACCATTAATAATAACTACTTTAAATTATTATTTTTATATTTTTGACTTATTTTAACTACAAATTCCTTGATAAAATTAAGCAGTTAAAAAACTCTCTAAACTGTTTTTTTTTTAAATTTTTTTCAATATTTTTTTCCCCTCGTTTGTTTAAATTGATCATTAAAATGATAGATAAATATTAATTTTTACTAACCATTTCTTAAAGATGAGAAAGAACATTAAAAAAATTCAAAAAGGATTTTGAAGGGAAAGTACTTTTAGATGGCGTAACCTTATGGTATGTGTTTTAAAATTTTTGGGTTATAGTTTCTCGAAAATCTAATGCGATGAACCAATTGCAAGGTCAAATTCGGATTCAGCACGCCAACAACCTTCAAATAAACATAGACTGGTTTATATTTAAACAATTTTCTCGTGGAAAAGTAACATAGGTAACCCAGCGGATCTGGCAAACGCAAATCTAACGTTGAGTTGTGCACAAAGCAAACACAAAATCAAATAAAAAATTGCAGGTTTTGTGTCAATCTAGCGTTTTATTTGCGTTTATTTGGCGTTTACTTAAATAATAGTATAGATTGGAGTTTAGTTTGCCTTTAGTTTTAAAATAATATTATTATTTGCGTTTACTTTTCGAAATTAAACGCAAATTAATCATTGTTGTGGTTGGCAACACTGCATGTTAGCGACTACACTCAGGGCCGGTTTATCAATGTCCGGTTAAAGTTGCAGTTAGTTACAGATAATCTCCATGGATACCATTGTTCTCAGTGAGAACTTCTCACAACGATCGATATGTAATTTAACCATTAGATAGACTAACTGGAACTTAACCAGATGTTGATAAACTTGCCCTCACATAAGTAAATTGTGACAGTTATATATATATAAATGTATGTCTGTAAAATGTTTATGCTAATAAACAAATCGTTCTAAATATTGTCTTCAATTATTAATAACATGGCGCAGTTGGTAGGATTTTATTGTTTTTTTTTAAATTTTGCATAGAAAAATATTTTTTTGACGTAAATCAAACTAAATATAATATATTTATTATTATTATAATATGTCGTCCAAAGAGGAAGACGTATTAAATTCGTGCTCCAATACAAATGTTAATTGTTTAAAATCGTTTAATAAAAAAGTGAAAAATGGCTATAAGTGTTCACTATGCCAATTGGCATATCATTTCAACCGCTCGGCAAAAATGGTGAGTCTCATAATGATGTATTCGTTTCTAAATCTTGTATTGCAAATGAAATACTTGCCCGTTGTTAAAATTAATAAAACTGTAAAAAATTAAAATGCCATATATGTTAAATTAGTTCAAGAAATGGAAGAAAAAAATGAGTTGTTAAAACTTCTAACTTAAAAGAGAAAATAAGTAATTTAAATACAAGTAAAAATATTATTCCAATTATCACAAACCCTACAAAAATCAATACAAAAAACCAAGGACAATCCTATATAGGATTCCTATCGCCTTGTCTTCAATTAAAGAAAAAACGAATACAACACAAGAAGTTAAATCTATTTATAAATCTAAAATTATACAAGGAACCGCAAAACAAGATGAAAACTCTGAAAATACATTAGCTGTAAAAAGGCGCGATTGCAATATGGCAATAGGCACAGACAAGAATCGATTAAAAAATATTTACAAAATAAATTACCAAATAAAAATTTTTGTGAAGATCCTCCCAAAAAAAGAAAATACCAGAAGTGTTGCTTTTACTGTTGGATCTGATTTTGAGGATATATCCACAATAAAACATGCAACATTTTAAAACATTTTTTCGCAACCAAAATCAACCAACAAGTATTGAATAGTAAAAATATATCTAATAATAACAATAATAATAATGTAACTGATAAAAACTTAAATATAATTCATTTAAATATTCAAAGTCTTAATAATAAACAGGAAGAAGTAGAACTTTTTTCTGGAAAATGAAAACCAGACGTTGTATGTTTTTCGGAGCAAAATAATGTCAAAAGAAGCCATACATTACAACATTAGCTACAATCTCATTTCTGAATTTTGTCGAACCAGCTTTATTCATAAAGGAACCTGTATATCGATGGTTATTTAACAAAACATCGTAAGCGACAATTTTGTTGAATTACTTTTTATTTTATCAAAGTGTCAGTTACGAGAACCTGCACATGTTATCATAAAAGTTATCCCAATTTTGGAATCTAATATTGGTCAGTTTGAATATTTTTATTATTGTAAGCACCTCTTCTTTTTAATTTGTTAACGATTTATAACGTAAGCGCTTAAAGCGCCTATATGTTCCCGACAAATAATCGTAAGTAACTCCGAGACATGGCGTTTGCGATTTAACATTGTGTCGCTTACGATAATATTGTGCTCCCGCCTTGATCTATCAAGGCGTTATTTCCGCTCTAAACAGTTTATTCGTGAGTATACCTGCATCGTGGTGATTGCTACCAAGTTTTAAAACCATATTTTATTTGATCAAAAGCTTATAATTCCTTTTTTTATTGCATTATTAATAGTTATCCTAATTTAATTGTTTTTACGTAGTGTGGTTCGTTAAAAGTGTTTTTGTAGTAATTGTATGTTGTTCTAGCATCAAATAATTTGACTCAAATTTATAACGGAGCCTACACAAGGAGTCCGAACATCATGTAAACAAGAATCTTCCTAAGAGAAGAGGGCGCTGGTGTTCCGTTAATTCTGAAACAATTGTTTAATTTGTACCGAAGCGCTAAATCAGCGCCGCTGGTAGTGAAAATACGAAACTTAATTTGTACAATTTAGAGGGCAGGTTTTGTCAATTTCCCCTATTAAGTTTGGGCTCCTTGTGTAGGCTTCATGATTTAGATACTGGTTTGTGAATAAAAATCTTTATTTTTTTTTTCAAAGAAAGCTAACGTAGAATTTCATTTTCAAACATTGTTTGAATATATTGTTGGTGATATTTTATAAATTAATTTTTTTGTAAATTTTTTTTATTTAATAAAAGTAAAAAAATAAATGTCGCTAACGATGTTTTGACTAAAGTAATCATCAAATCTATATTCCACAAAGTAACGTAAATGAAACTTAAACAAGACTAATTTTACATTTTCCTAAAAATGTTCTTATAAAATATTGTATGCCACAAAATTTAATGAAAATTTTAGATTGGATTCGATCTTACTTAAATATTTGAATTCTACATTAATAAAATAATGCCTCACCAGTTTTCAGATAAATAACTTTAAAAATAAAGCTACCACATAAAAAATCTCTCCTGTAAAATTTAATCGCTTCCCAAGCAACACAGTTTCATCTTAAAGATGATCATTAGACGTCTTCGTCAGATATCTATAGATGGTATTCAGGGCCGAGCCTAGGGTATCTGCCGCCCGGGTGCAAGAATTAAATTTGCCGCCCCCATTACTGTAAAAAATTAGGTTGTCGGTAGGGAAGGAGTTCATAATTTATCATTCTCAATAAACATACTTATAACAAATTTTAAAAAATAACAAAGTATTTATTAACAAATAGGTACATAAAAGAATAAAATAAAAATACATTCAGGAAAAAAAACAAAAATAATTAAACTAAACTAAAAAACTAAAATCTACTTTTCTCGCTTTTTTAATAGCAAATTCCCTAATCAAGTCGCCTACATCCAAGTTGTTAGAAATATCTTCTTCAATACTTATAATTGCTAAATTTGAAAGCCTGAATTGACTCATTTTGGATCTTAAATAGGTCTTAATTAGTTTTAATTTCGAAAATGACCGCTCTCCATGGGCAACAGCTGCCATCGTCAAAAATATTCTTAAAGCTACAAATAAATTCGGAAAGATGCCTTTTAAATCATTAACTAGTTTTTAACTTAAACGCATTAAAAGACAAAAGAAACTACTATGTTTGCATCCTATTTGCCTCACTTTAATAGAAAAATTGCTGAAATACGCAGCCGTCAAATCGGAAGAAATTATGCTTTAACTTAACAGTTCAGCTTGTAAACAATATCACGTGGTACACAGCGCGCGATTTGATTGGTTTCCCGTAAGCCCGCTTCCGTAAAAGATGAAACTTGACGAACTCGAAGCGGACGGACGAAAAGCGAAGCGGGCGGGCGGCAATCTATAAACCGGGCTTTAAGAAAATTGTCATCATCATTTTTTTGGCTATCGCGGGTTCGGTTATGTCTTTTTTATCATTGCCGCCTGACAGCACAATTTTGGCATTGTTTTTATGTGTAGAATATTTAGGATGATTCCTTGAAACGCCGACATCAATAAAACGCAAGTGATTTTTAGAAAGTTTTTTGCATATTGCAAGGTGGCTTTTTTATTCTTGATAATATGATACAATTTTTTTGATGATATTTTGCCGCCCTGTGTTAGTGCCGCCCGGGTGCCATGCACCCCTTGCACCCCCGGCACGGCTCGGCCCTGATGGTATTGTTCAGATTGCAGATCGGCATCGAAATGTCCTCGAGATAGACGTATATATTAGGTACGTCATTATATCATTATAAGAGCATAGGTCTAAATTTGATCTTATATAAGTATTGCTTTAGATGATATATACATATATAGTTTTAATATGGACCTCTTATCTATGTATTTAGGAAATATCTATATTCAGACTAGATTAAGCAGAGCAGAGATCTAAAATTCATCTAAATCCTTTTTGTTTTAGATGAGTATATATGTAGTCCTATTATGGACGTCTTCAGTCTAAAATGAGCCGAGGTCTAAATTTAATCTAAATGCTTACTTTTTTTAGATGAATATATATGTACCTATGTTTTATCTATGTTTTTAGGAGATGACCATATTTAGGCTAAATGCTTTTTTTCTTAGGCCAGTATATCTGTAATCCTTATATAGACGTTTTATTTATGTTTTTAGGAAATGTTTACATTCAGGATATAGATTTAGCACGACAGAGGTCTGAATTTAATCTAAATAATTGTTTCTTTAGATTACTATTATAGTATATTATTATTATTATAATATAAGTATACTTATACAGTCATCTAAAGTAACAATTATTTAGATCAAAGTTAGACCTCTGTCGTGCTCAATCTATATTCTGAATGTAAACATTTCCCAAAAAAATAATACGACGTCTATATTATAATATCGACTTCCTATAGGATAACAGAAATACTCGTCTAAGAAAAAAGCGCTTAACCTAAATATAGTCATCTCCTAAAAACATAGAGGAGTGCGGGGTACATTGCTTAAGCAAGAATTCTTGTAAGAAATTCTACAAATATGAAAAGTATTTTAATGAATTTCTTTCTTCATATTTTATTTTCAATAAAAGCCAAATAGTTTTATATTAAATAACAAAAATCCTTAATAAAAATAACAAAATAAAGTAGCAAAAATAAGTTCTATATACCTATGTATTTAACAAAAACAAAAATTATATTCTATTTTTGGTATCCCTTTGGTTTCTTTTAAATATAAGTTACTTTAAATATATATTATTAATTATTTTTATTTTTATTACTGGTTACCAGGCGTAATCAGTCATGAGTAGCTTTTATTATGGTGTTATCCGTTAATTCAGCTGACGCGTTTATACCGTTGTTGATAAAATGTAGAAACACAGCATCTGAAAGGAACAAGGTTACAGATATGTTACAGACAATTGTGAATTTCATACCCCCAAGAACTTCTGACGTTTTCGTAGATTTAAAGGCCCTCTTTCCATTATTTCGCGCTTAGTTAAATCTCTTGGCAACTTTATTGGCAAGCAAATATTTTAATCCATTCATGGTAGCTGATCTCAGGTTGGTACCTTCAATAGCAGCTAATCTGTTTTTCTGTTGATAAACGTACTTACAAGTGTGTTAATTATATCATCGTCATTTATATAAGGTAATTAAAATAAATAAGAAAGCGGCTTACCACATACGCAAATTTGCTGGGATGCATTAGTTCCTCTTACAAATTGCTTGAAATCCGATCTTTGTTGAATTGGGAATGTTGGCAAACCAATAGGCCTTGTCAATTGCTTCACCTTGTTGTCTAAAAGATATCGAAGTATGTAGTCCAATTTGACCGTATTTTGACCCTGATGTCTACTCGAATGGAGGCATCTATTTCATGTCTTAAAATGATCTATTAGAAGGATCAATTAAAAAATGTGTTTTTTTGACATAAACAGGAAAGGCCCTTATTATTATAAGTTTTCAATATACTTAGTCTCTGTAGTACAACATATGGAATCATGTTATTATTGGAAAATTTCCCTTGATCTATTAAAAAACGTAATTATCTACTTCGGATCTACTATGGATCAATTATATTATCACTTTTCTTTTCTTAATAATAATAATAAATTGTTAATTTATTGCTAACAGCAGACAACAGAAAGATTAAGAATATATTCTTAATCTTCTTTTTATAAAAAGACTAAAATTCAGTAGAAAATGATATTAATATTAATTTAGCCCCATTACCTATGTAAAAAAAATTGTGCGGACATTAATAAAACAATAATCTATTACGGATCTATTAGGGATCAGTTATAGAGCAATATAGGTATTAATACTAACTTAATTAAATAGGTGAATTTTCAATACATTGAAAAAATATCTTTATTTCTAACGCAAAACCTAGGGAGATGGATTTTTATTAGAAAACCATATGAATCATACGTTATTATAGTTTATTTATTGGCAAAAGGTAAATATCTGCCCCATCTATTATAGATCAATTATAGATCCGTCATCCAAATTCAATAAAATGTTAATAATTATAAATGTAAACTTACCTAAAATGTTGTGGACATATGCACAGCACAAAAAGACAAAATTTATCACCACCAAATATAAAAATGTATCAAATTCACCAACTAAAACTGACATTTACATTGCAGCGAACTCAAAAGTAAGCACGCGAAGCCACAGTGAATAAAGGAATGAGATCGACCGTGCGCGCGCAGGCAAAGTAGCGATAAAGTAAACATAACCTTAACTTTTTGTTTCTTTAAGAATTTTTAATATTTTTAATCCTTTTTAATAAAATTTTGCAATTATAGTAAAGTAAAAATAAATGTTATCTTTAATAAAATGAATTACGAGCAATGTTAATGGTGACAAATGCGTTAAAAATGTTTAATGGGGAATCCGATCGTTCCCAGCAAACATTTTTGATTTTTAATTTAATATTACCCGTTATTCATTTTATTAAATTTAACATTTATTTTTACTTTATAATATTAAAATAACTTCAAAATATGAGTATCGAGATGAGTATGTTAAGAAAATATTTTACCGTTTGATTTTTGTACAAGCTTTTATTTTACTTGCAATATTTGTTTGTTTGTATGTTAAATGTCAAATCTTAAAACTAAATTTTGAACCATTTCCTCCCAGATGGTTGTATCTATGCTCAGTAGTTTAAATCTATGCGCAGTAGTTCCTGGATTATTTTATATATGCGCAGTAGGTTGTATTTATGCGCAGTTGTTCTAGGATGTTCACGGCCAAATCTGTATGGGTGCACGTCATCAACGGTATATGACGTCAGCGTTAAGGTCTATTCATACGTGCCCAGACACAATCTAACGCTCGTGTATTGTTGACTGTTTATAGCGGTGGGGGCTGTTATTAAGATGGAATTATAACGTCCTTGTTATAATCTTCTGCACTAACTAATTAGGAGTTTGTTACAGGCAAATTTTTATTAAATGTGTGTAAAGAGAAAACAAACGGAGTTTATTACATTTTTATTACATATGCACATAACAAAAAAATACTAAATTATCAGAAACACAAAAATAATAAATTACCAGTCGTCCTTGTCATCAGAGCAAACCAGGTCAGAATTGAAGTCTGATTATTTCCCCAAATTTATTATTAAGGGCGCAATCTCTTCGAAATCTAATAACGGCTAGTTGCCAACAAGCCTTATATCATTGTTTGCACAATCCAGGGATAGAATCTTATAAACATAATGTATAATATTATTTATAATAATTTGCAAGAAACGATGCTTCCGGACAAAATGTCACAATTACAAAAATACGTCAAATATAAAATGACAGCGACCCATCAATAATATTGAACGGTGCGCGCCAGCCTTAAGCTATTACCAACTAGCACACACAAAAATTACTAAGTGAATGGTTTTATTTTGATAATTTCGTGAAAAAACGTTTTAAAACAAGAAAATTGTTACAGTTCTTGATAAACAATACGCAAATGAATGATTTCTTTTTAAAAACACATCAGAATTACGCCTTAAAAAAGCAAATTTAACGGCAGTAACTTTACAATTCAAAGTTGGTAATGCTGACGTCATTATATCTCATTGATGACGTGCACCCATATAGATTTGGCCGTGACTATACTTATGCACAATAGTTTCCGTATATTCGTATCCATGCGCAGTACTGTCTGGAAGATTGTATTTATGCGCATTAAATGAAACATGTCCAGCAAAAAATAAAAAATAAATGGTAAAAACATTTTTAAAAAAAATCTTTTATTAAATGCTGTAAAAGGAAGAAAATAAACTTTAACTCGTTAATGCCCTAGTTAACTTCTTTGTTTTTCTTTTGTTGCTATTTTGTTTTAAAATAGCAGTACCAAGACAGATAAATATAGTTGTCATCTTTTTTTTGTATTGTTTGACCGGCACATATTCTAAATGACAACAAATATAAAACGAAGTTTAAAATAAGCAACTGCCTTATTTTTTACTATATCTTCTTGTCGTCTCTAGATTGTTTTTCTAAGGTATGCTACAGATGTCAAAAATAATAATTAACCAAATACCATTATATTAGCCTTTACAAGTTTTATATCTTTTAGATGTATCATTAAGTGGCATCTATAAATGATTTGGCAATACATGTAAAAAACTAGTGAAAATCCTTAACATTTAAGAGACCTATCATTCTCAATGTCTAATACACGTCGAACATAAGCTTCTACTTAAGTTTAAAGTGTAGTATACATATTTTAGATGTCTTTGGAAAATCATCTAAAAACTATTTCATAAAATACGATCGAAATCAGATCCATTTGTATATCTAGATGTTATTTAGATTACTTATACCAGATTTAGACATCTATTAGATTACCTTGTGTTTCCTGGGTTACGATGTTTTGTCAAATAACCATCGATATATGCAAAGAAAAATATTAAAATAGAAAAAATTTGTGAGTTTTGTGCTTAAAGTGCTTGGATTAAAATATGCTTATTGTCTGTGTGTACCGGTCACCAACGGCTGATTTTTTTGAGTTTTTGTTAAGTTTTGAGTATATTCTTTTAAATTTAATCACCAGAAATAATGAATCCATTATAGTACTTGGTGATTTTAATATCAATTTTTTGAATAACAATTGTGCATTTAGGCAAAACTTTTTTAATTCAACAATTAATGACCCTACAAGAGTAACAAATATATCAAGTACACAAATCGATAATATATTTACAAACATTCATTTGTCCCATTTTACTTCTTCAGTAATTAAATCGAATCTTTCAGATCACTTTGCTATTAAGTTTTGTTTTAACCCTCGGGCGGGCGCGCTTTTGGAAATTACATGAGCGGGCGCGCCGCGGCATTTACACCGCATTTGGTTCTTTACGTTTCTAGCTTACATCTAACAAAAAAATATTTTGTATATTAAAGTAAGACATAACATGCCTAATTAAATTTAAAAAACAATTTAAACAAATATAACAAACTCATCGGGTCTTAATCCTTTACGTGAACTGTGTGTTAGAATACACAATAATGCCCGTACACATGCATGTAAAATGCACATTACACAGTATTTAATATAAAGTTTTATTCATTAATACATTTTTCATAAAATTTATAATTATGAAAATTTTATTAATAAATAAAAATAACAAACACTCCGCAAATTGCTGTAACAACTGACCGGAAACGCATTTTGCACCAAGACTGTTAGTAGGCGAAGCCAATAACATAAACAATATTACAGAGCCATATTTGAGTTTTAAGAGTAAAATGTAAGTTTGCGGATTTTTGCCGCCGGCGCGCCCGCTGGGGGGTTGAATATATTCATTAAAAAAAAATGTATGCATTTTAAAAGGATATACTCGGAACAAAATATTAATGATTTTGTCAACCAATTGTCTATGCTTGATTGGAATCTTGTTTAAAATTGTAAAGACCCTATTAGCTAATATTTCTTTTGATTCTTTTCACCATGATTTTAAAACCATATTTGATGTTTTGTTTCCTAAAAAATGTTATAAAAATAAAGAAAATTCGGCAAAACTACCGTGGATTAACAAAAAAAATTAAAGAAATTTCACAATTAAAAGAGAAATGTATCAAAATTTAATAAATTGTAATAATAATATTATTTATCCTTTTCTAAAAAATAATTATAATGAAATTTGACTTTAAAATTTGAACTAAAAAAAGCTAAACTCCAATATAATATAAAACTTATAGAAAATATTCCAAACAACCAGCAACAAATGTGGAGACTAATAAATAAAAACACAACTTTAGTTTCTAAACCAAAAAACATTATTTTAAAGAAAGAAAACACTGTTATTGATAATTCATTGAAAGTTGCTAATTTTATTTTTTTTTGCTAATATATCTGACACTCTAAATTTGCCATCTCCAAAACTTAACGCCAACAACATTACACACATTAACTCAAATATGTTTGTATAAACCTTAAATTCTGTTAAAGTGTATAACACTATAAATAATTTAAAAAATAAAAAATCCACTGGTTGGGATGAAATTCCAACGACCATTATTAAAAGATGCGCACATATAAATCTTTGTTTTCAAAATGGTTTTGTTCCGGATAGTCTAAAGTTGGCTATTGTCAGGGTTTTGCATAAAAAAGGTCCTAAAACTGATGTTAATAACTATAGACCTATTTCTTTATTACCTAATATTTGAAATATTTTATAAATATCAATATCTACAAGATTAGTAAATTATTGTAATAAACATTCCATAATTTCCAAACATCAATATGGTTTTGTTAAGGGTAGTAATACGGAATTAGCAATTTTCAATTTTATTAATAGAATCATAGACCTTTGGAATAGCAAAACTCTGGCAGTATCTGCCTTTTTTGACTAATATAAAGTCTTTGATACTATTGATAAAGAAGTTAAAATTAAAAAAATATGGCATAAGAGGTACAGTGCTAAGCCTGTTTGAATCAGAACTGACCAACCGAAAACAAAGAGTGAAAATATTTTCGGAAAATGGTTTGGAATTCTCTTCCAATACAGTGGATTTAAAAAAAGAGTTCCTTAGGGTTCAATTCTTGGCCCTCTTTTGTTTATCTTATACGTAAATGATTTGCCTCAATGTCATAATAATATTTTTATGTATGCAGGATACTACTGCAATTTTTAAATCTTCCACAATAGATTATTTAATATCTAATATTGTTTTAACATAAGAAAATATATTTCAGTGGTTTCAAGACAACGGCCTCAAGTTAAATGTAGGCAAAATATAGTATATTAAGTTTGGAAATTATGGGTTTACGAATAGCAAAATTAATATTAATAATAATTGTACCATAGAGTTAAGTACCTCAATTAAAATTTTAGGCGTTACTTTGGACAATAAATAAATAATAAATAGGTTGTTATGGAAAAATCAAACAGATAATGTTTTAAAGAAATTCAATAAGTATCTTTATTTTTAATTTAAAATTTATTGTTCCAAAAGTAGCACTATTAAATATATATTATGCTTTTATTTATTCAAATTTAAAATATAGAGTAATTTTTTGGGGGAATTCATCCCATACCAAAACTTTGTTTACTTTTCAGAAAAAATTATAAGATGTATTTTTAATTTGGAATTTAATGAGTCCTGTAAGCAAACATTCAATTCAAAACTTTCTTACGCTCCCAGATATTTATATATATAAAACTTTAATTTTTTACAAAAAAACTTTTTTCTTTTTAATAACACTAGTAAAGACCATTCATATTTTCCAAGAAAAAAAACTTTGCACTAATTACTCAAACCAGGATCCACACTGTTTACAAGAGTAGGTATACAAAACTTTTTATAACATTTATGTATTGTTTTTTGACGTGTTTAACATTGTAAATACTGCAATATTTTGAACTAATAAAATCTATTCTATTCTATAGAGATGGGATTTTAGGTTGGCAAATTTATAAAAATAGGTACCTAAATAGGTAAAGTTTTTTCTTGTTTTAGGTGAGAAAATTCTTAAATTAGGTACGTACTTTACGAAAAAAAGTACTGAAAAGCAACTTTTAGGTGCTAAAAAAATTTAATTTATTATTGTATAAAATTCTTTTAAACAAAATTATTAAGATTTCAAATTTTTTTAAATAACTGTCCAATTATCTTATGAAAATATTATTATACCATCATACATTTTATATTTTTTTAATTCGGCGACACATTCAAAATGTTTTTGTTAATAAGCATACAATTGCTGAAAATAAGAAATTCCCATTCATTAATTGTGATATAAATGTTTTTAAAACAATTCCTCATAAAAAACCACAAATTTGCTAGGATTTGTGAAAATATATGAGATTTTTAAATAAAACATGATAACATGAGATTGATTTAAAAAACTTAAGATCTCATGCAAAAGCATGAGACCTGTCAACATTGCACAGAAATGTCACATTCGCGTCGCTGTTTGCCATTCCCAGTACCAACCACGCACAACCATGGCCATGGTGCATAAGAATTATGTCATCCAAATACTTAAACCCCAATATTATGTTTTTGATGGTAAAATTTAAAAATTTCATTCATTTCTGTTAAAAATAAGAATTTAGGTGAAATAGGTAAAATTACAGTAGTTTAGGTAGTAAAATATAAAAGTTAGGTTCATTTTCCTTGGAAATGAAAATTTAGGTAAAATAGGTAAAATAAAATCAGGCTCAAATGATATCATTTTCTTCAAAACGGATTTTATTCCATTGCACCTAAAGTAATGATTAGCATAGACAAATAGGTAATAACACTAAAATCCCATCTCTAATAATATAATATAACTAATTTTGCGTTGACATTTAAGTATGTTTTTGCGTTTACATTTATAAATTAAACACAAAATTTTAATTTCAAAATGAAAAAGCAAAAACAAATAAATTTTTTTGGGATGGTTTTTATGAAAACTCTATTTTTGGGCACAAAAAATAATTTATGTATAATATAATATGCGTACATGCGTACTTATTATTATTATTATTAATATAATGTATAAAAAAATTAAATTAAAAAGGAGTTGTGCACACAAAATTTATAAAAATAAAACAAATCAAATTGAAAACGAAATTATTTAAGTACACTGAGAATATTTATTATTAAGAAACCGATTTTTAAACCCTAGCGGATCTGGCAAACGCAAATTTAACGTTGAGTTGTGCACAAAGCAAACGCAAAATCAACTAAAAAATTGCAGTTTTTGTGTTAATATACCGTTTTTTTGTGTTTATTTGGCGTTGACTTTTATGATAGTATGGATTGGAGTTTAGTTTGCGTTTAGTTTTAAAATTAAACGCAAATCTATTAAATTATATTTTTATGTTAAATAACTTGTTAACTTTGTATTTTGAAAGAAATTTTATCGGGGCGGCGCGGCGCATTTTTTAAACATGTTTTTCAATTATTTTTTGTCGACTAAAAGTTTCTGAATAGATCACTTTGAGGTCACTATTATAATACATCATGCATGAATAACATAAACCTCGAATTAACATTTTATCAGACGTACCTTCAGCAACTCCATGTATCGTCGAAGAAATCGCGCACTTTAAACAAAATCTACAGCACTTTTAACAGAGCGTAAAATTTGACGTTTCGAAACGCCTCGCTCAGGTATGGCGGTAGGCCCTCTTACTCGCTTTATCAAATCCCAAATGGATAAAACATAGCCACCACATATTTTTGGCATTTGGTGCAGAAATAGGTTCTTTATAGAATACCGTATTTTGTTTTACGAAAAAAAACCTTAATTTTATCAATTCTGGACAGAATTTTTTTCCTTTTCCGACCACTGTGCTGCGCCATGTTATTAATAATTGATGACAATATTTAGAATGATTTGTTTATTAGCATAAACATTTTACAGACATACATTTATCAACTGTCACAATTTACTTGTGTGAGGGCCGGTTTATCAATCTCTGGTTGTTCGAGTTAGTCTATCTGACAGTTAAATTACATATCGATCGTGAGAACAATGGTA
This sequence comes from Brassicogethes aeneus, assembly GCA_921294245.1. Taxonomy (NCBI): domain Eukaryota; kingdom Metazoa; phylum Arthropoda; class Insecta; order Coleoptera; family Nitidulidae; genus Brassicogethes; species Brassicogethes aeneus. Next base: position 7,540,330 of record OV121137.1, read on the forward strand.
TCCATGGAGATTATCTGCCAGATAACTAACTGCAACTTTAACCGGACATTGATAAACCGGCCCTGACTTTAGTGGCTAACATGGAGTGTTGTCAATCACAACTATGATTAAATATTTGCGTTTAATTTCGAAAAATAAATAAATGGGGCCACGGGTAGCGCGGTGGGTTAGGCGACTAAGCCGACACAAACTGCGTCCGAAGGTATCGGGTTCGATCCCCGGTCACAGCCTTGGGTGTTGTGCGCGTTCAAAGTCGGTAGATGAGTCTAACTCATCGAGGACCGTGGTTTGGATTCCACGTTAAACAGTAGGTCCCGCTGAAGAACCAAACCTTATAGGCTTTGCCTGTAAGCTGGATAGGTTGATGGCGTTACTACTTTACTTAAACGCAAATCTATAATATTATTTTTGCGTTTAATTTTAAAACTAAACGCAAACTAAACTTCAATATAATAATATAATAATAATAATAATCTTTATTTTCTTTGACTGATAATACACCAGTATAGAAATTGTCAAAAAAACATTTAGTGTATAAACAAAACATACAACTTAAATTTACAAATTGAGAATTAAAAATTAAAACAGTTAAAAATTAATTTAAAAAATAACTATATATATATATAGCTTACAATACTAGCATATTTATAGAACAAAAGTATTACATTTGACATTTAAAGTATTCATCATAAGAATAAAAGGAACCGGCTTGCAGTAAATCAATAACAGTTTTTTTAAATATTTTGAAACTGCTTATGTCCTTAATTTTTTTTGGCAATTTATTATAAACTTTCAATGAAAATATAAGTGGCCCATTTGCAACTTGTGTCAATCTGGACCATGGAACGTATAAATCTCCTGCATTTCTTGTTACATAAGAATTTATATCAGAGACTTTTTCATACTTTGGTAGATTTTTTTTAACATAGCACACACAGTTTAAAATACTAATACAATAAACGGTTAAAATTTTATTTTGAACAAAAAAAGGTCGACATGATGTTCTTAAACTAAGATTGAAAATGCTGCGAATGATTTTTTTTTGAGAAATAAATACATCCTGTATATGAGACGAATTACCCCAGCATAAAATGCCGTATGAAAGTAGAGAATAAACACAGCCATAATAGTAGGTAATCAAGGTTTTTATGCTTGTGAAATTCCGGAGATTTCGTAAGCAATAATTTTTAGTTCCAAGATTTTTTATCAAGTTGGATATATGATGATCCCAAGATAAATTTTTATCAACATATAGCCCCAAAAATTTTACTACTTCCTGTTGAACTAATGAAGTTTTTTCATGTTTAATTAATAAACTTAAATTTGATAAGGTACCTTTAGGGTAGAAAAGTATGATATTCGTTTTTTGTGCATTTAAGATTAGACCATTATTATTACACCAGGTTGACATTTGTCTGACTGCAGTGTTAGCTGTTTCGCTGAGCTGATTGTATGATTTACTTTCAACTATGGCGGTTGTGTCATCGGCAAAGAGTGTGATAAAACCTGCATTTACATGACTAACCACATCATTGGCGTAGATGGGGAACTCCAGTAGTAATATCGCGTTTGGGAGAAAGATACTGACTGCCACCTTCAGCAAGTTGCACAAATTGCTGCCTCTCAGACAAGTATGATTTCACCCAACTCCATGCTGCTCCGCGCACACCATATTTCATTAATTTATCCAATAGGAGATTATGATTAATAGTGTCGAACGCTTTTGAAAAATCGTAAAAGATACCAATCGTTTTATTTTTATCATTAAAAGCTTGAAGCACCTTTAGATAACAACTGATAAGTGCGTCCTGAGTGGATTTACCCTGGGTGAAACCATACTGTCTGTCAGTCAGCAACCCACACCCCTCCATGAAACACAACAGCCTTTTATAAAAAGCCTTTTCCATTACTTTGGAAAAGACAGACAGCAAGGCCCCTAGTAGAAATTTAAATGCGGAATCAGTAGGGCGCTAGCTAGTTTTCCCCAAATGAAACGAGGGCCTCGCTAGGAATCCCTACTAGTTTCCGACTAGTCATGTAATGCTTTTCCTGGTGGGGAACTACTGGGGAAAAGCTGGTAGGGAAAACTAGCTTAAAACTGGTTGGGAATATTTGTGAATTTTTTAACCAATAATAAAAGCCAGAAGCTAAAATTTTTTTATTAGATTTATATATTTACATTATCTTTCGATCACTTTTGGAATTATTATTGTCGGTTGTAAATTGATTTGGTATAACTTCTTGTGACAAGCCAAATTTGTTTGTTGCACCATGACTTGAACTTAAATCACTATCAAGTTTGTCTGCACCATTGGAAGAATCTAACAAATAAATGGATAAATTAATACAACGGGTGAGTTTTAAGTAGAGAGGTTATTTTTAACAGCGTGTAGAAATCAAGTAGACAAACGAATACTTCAAGTATCTCAAAAATAAGAGAGAAACAGCCTTTTAAAGTATATCTGCCAATACCACACGCGCATAGTTTCAACCATCTGGTACCTACTGCGCATAGATGTCCGCCAATTCTCAATTTTGGTTTTTAAAAAATAAAGTTATTTGAAATTTCAACAAATTATGTTTGACCATTGATTTCTAGACGCCTGTTAAATATACCCCTCAACTTGAATCTCACTCAAAAAATAACCCCTTAATTTTTGCCCAAAAGTAAAAGAAGTTTTTATGAAATCTAGCTTAAGTTAAAGGTGTTTATTTAATTAAACAACCTGTATCTTCAAAACAAACATAATTCCTTAAATGTTTGTCCAAATAAAGCCTTGTAAATTAAATATACTTAAATAGTAAAATTAAAAAAAAAACTAAGGTTAGGTTTAAACTATAAAATATCTTTACACATAAAGCAATAACTTACCGTACCGTATACGGTAAATATATTTATTTAAACTTGCCTTAATTTCATTATCGTTTACACCAACCCATCGATCTTTTATCATTATTTTAATGATATAACAAACACAGCATTTAAACGTCAAAAAATGTAAAATCAAGAAAAACGTCAAAATCCTTAGTAACCTGTAAACAAGGAGATTTTCCCTACATTTCCTTACAAGTTTATGGTGAGGAAAACTTGAGTCAGCCTAGACTGGAATTTAATGAGGAAAACTAGATGTGAACTAGTCAGTCGGAGGCGAGTCACAACTAGGCAAGTTTTACTGGATAGTTTCTAGTCGGGGCCTATCTAGTATTTCCCTTTCTAGTTTTTCCCTATCTAAACCCAGCCAGCGCCCTACCAATAGTGAGGAAAACTGGACAAATTTCTACTAGGGGCCACAGGCCTAAAATTTTCGACACAGGTATGGTCCCCTTTTTTGTAAATAGGGATTATTTTGGATATTTTTAATTCATTAGGAAAATATCCCAACGCAAAAGAGAGATTTAATAGGTATGAGAAAGGTTCAGCAATATACTGTGCTACATATCTTAGAATGGAACAGGGAATTTCGTCCATGCCACAAGATTTTTTTTTACTAGCAGATATCATAATATTATAAACTTCAATTGTATCAACAGGTGATAAAAATATTGAATTGGGATTGTGAATAATTTGGTTATTTGAGTTTGATGAACAATTTAATTTACATGTCAGTTGATCAACTGAATTTAAAAAGTAATCATTAAAAATTTTTTTGCATATCACTTTTATTACTTGTAATTTTATCATCACATTTTAAATTGCTAGGCATACCATATTTAGTTTTAGATTTCCCTGTATTTTCATTTATTATATTCCATGTTACTTTAGAAATATTATCACTGTTAGCTATTTTTTTATTAAAAAAAGCTTTTTTTGCATCTATAATTTTTTTTTGATGATTCTATATATATATATATCTATAATATTATAAAAGTAAACGCCAAATAAACGCAAATAAAACGCTAGATTGACACAAAACCTGCAATTTTTTATTTGATTTTGTGATTGCTTAGTGCACAACTCAATGTTAAATTTGCGTATAGTATTAGTATTAGTATACTCTTTGCTTTATACCTATTAAATAGGTATAACAGTTGTTATACCTATGGGTTAACCCAGAATTACGAGGTAATTTTAGCAAATTGAATATAAATTGTTAGTACTTTACCTGATAAAATAAATGAAAATAAATTAATTTTAAAACAAAAATTACCTTTTTTATCATAATACTTTTAGGTAAGCAAAATTTGTTTAATATTTAATATTTTCAATATTGGATTGGAAAAATTGTTAAGATCATCCTAGAATTAATTAATATTATTTAAAATTATAAATAATATTAATTAATAATTATATTAATTTAAATAGGTGCATATATGTAATCTTCAATTATTATTTAAAACACGTAATTGTCAAAATTTAAATCAATGTAGGTATGAATATACAATAGTAATAATAATATACACACCTACTTGGCTTATACAACACAGGCAAAATTAATAAATACTTTTCTTCGTGTTTTATCATACAATAACAAAATACAACCTTTCTGAATAATTCCGGATATTTATTTTTATCGCAATAGGTACTGTGATGGGACGAGGGGGTAGTACCATATACTTTAGTAAAAAGTAGTAACAAATATACTATACTATAAGCGCAAGTCAACGCTATGAATTTGAAAACTACTTTTGGGCCGAGCCATTGTAGCCAGAGATTGTAACTAACATTTCACGGTCATGCGCTGCCGGTAAAGTAGGATGCGATATTTATTTATCGCCCTTATGTAAATGGGAAATAAAGGAAATTTCAGATATTTATGGCAAAAACTTACTTTTCCAAGAATTTTTAAAAATCAATGTAATGTAACCATATTATTATGCAAACATTTAAATATATATATATATATATATATATATATATATATATTATATTACATTAATTCCAAAAAAGCCTTAAAAAAGTAAGTTCTTGCTATAAATACCTAAATTTCCCTTTCATTTATAGGGTTAATTAGTATACTAAATTTATAAAGAAAATTCAATAAAATGTTGAAAATAAACGTTTATTAAACAAATATATCATATACCTATCATATAATAAAATAAAATATAAATAAAGGTTACTTCAAGAATAAATAAATAAATAAACATGTGCATGAGGGAATGAATAAACCAAAATATATTTAGGTATGTTATTATTTCTATGGTTAATTATTATTATTAAATATTTTAACAACAAAAAAATATCTAGATAATTCACAGCTGTGCATGCATATTTAAAAAAAGTGACAAAGAAACCTGCATATTAATATCAAAAGTTTTCAAAACTTATTTATTAGTTTATTACAATAAGTAATATAAAAAAGTAGTAAAAACTAGGTATTATAGTTTTTCCTTCTTGTTTAAAAAAATTGGTATTAGGTAGTCCAGTAGCTCAAGTTTATCATACATGATAAAACAAAATCCAATTAGTACTTATTTTATACTAAAATCGTTCTTACCTCTTTTAAACTGTTTCAAAAACTACTTTTTAGTCGTAAGTGGTCAGAGATTACCATATGTGGTATGCATTACCTACATGAAAAAAAAATTAGTACAAAAATATATTTATGAAAAATCTTTCCTACCTCCCAGTTTTTTTATCTTGTTTAAACTGTTTCAAAAACTGTTTTTTTCATCAGTGGTCCAAGTTTATCATCTGTGGTATGCATTACATGAAAAACAAATAAAAAAAAATTTGTACAAAAATAATTACCTTTCATTATTCATTCCGTATTTTATTAGGAATTAAGTCTTTCACTTTAAGCTGCATGAATATTAGTATGAATGGATAATTAATAAATTATAGAAGTAGTGTAACCTCAAGTGTAACATTACTTTTGTTAAACCTTACCTAAATACTAACATTTTAAGACTTAAAATTTAAGAGAAAAAACAAACTTACTTGGGAGATTTAAAGTTGGAACAGCATCTACTGGTAGACTACTTCTGTGTTCACGACACACTCCTTTTTTGAAATGATTATGACCACATATTAAAATATGTGATTTATATCTAAATATGTGATTGTGACACAATACATAACGTTTTTTAATTATTTCCTCTTTACTCATCTGGTTTAATTTGGATGTTTATATTTTTTTCACCCTCATGTTGAAAATGTCTAGTTGAGATTCCATAGTTGGAAAATAAAATGCCGTTTATCTTGCACTTTTTTGCAGTAAGGGACAACGCATTTTCTTATATCACTAGCCATATTTAAAATTATTCACTGTCACTATTTACTCACAGTATTTATAAGAGAACAAACTTAAACTTAACCTAACAAATATGACAGATAGTTTAAATTTTAAAAACAATGCATGCAAACCATGTGACATGCGCATTGACCGAGCCATTATTCATGACCTTTATTTTCACAGTCACAATATGATTTGACCTTGGCTATACCACTTTCCCCAGTGTGGTAACCAAGAGAGATTTTAATAATCTTGCGAATTGAAACCTAACCTCAACAAGTTTGCAATGTTGTCAAGTGTGGCCAAAATGGTGTGATATTCTAGTCCAGTCGGAAAAAGTACCTACCTACATTTTATTATTCGAATTCGCCTTTGAATAGAAAGGATGGCAGCAAGAAGAAATTATATTAAGTAATAAAACATACAAAGAATGGTTGTCAGCTTTATATTTGTTGTATTTGAATCAAATAGTTTTTACAATAAGTTTTATGAATGTTCGTTTTGAGATTTTTAGTTTTAGTTATCTTTTAGTGACTATGGGGTTTATGTTCACAAGTTTCTATAAATCTGCTGTTGAGTCGACATAGAAAAACTCATTTGACGGTAAACTGAGATCAGTTCCCCTGAACCAAGGTTTAAAGCCTAATTGAAAAACCGCTCCTTTCAATGTCATCTCATTCTGTCAATATGACTTTAACTAAGTGCGTGTAGTTACCTGTCGCTTTTTCTTACGAGTATCAAAAGTCGGGCCACCACAGACGAAGGATAACGAAGATACAGCAGGGATCTTGATCATTTTTTCAATATCTCTAGTTGGTCCGAGTTTCGTCTATTTATATTCTGCTCAGATTAATGAACCAGTAAACGGCGTTTTGATCGGAAAACTTCTTAGGTCTCTACAGTTCTTTAGGTTTTCCCCAGTTGTGTTTTTCAATAAAAACTCAATGATACATGAAAAGAAGAAAATAAAGTGATGAGTATACTTTATAAATAATTTGAATAGGTACAAGTATTTTAAGGTCACTCTAAATGATAAAAAACCTTTACCCCTATTGCCTGATTCTTGTTATATAAACAAATGCTGCTTTAAAGATAAAATTATAACAACACCAGAACCGAAACACAACAGCAAAAATTACTAAAAATAATAGGTTTTAACTTGAGAAGGCACCCCCCATTATAATTATGTACCTCCGTGGAAATTTACCACACAGTTTACTACATAAAGAATTGTAAAAAAAATAAGGATATTTGTAAAGAGATAACTATAATAGTGGGCTATGTGCAAAAATAATAATAGTATAACGCCCGTTTATTAAACACCGTGTGTTTAATAAAATACATCCTAGGCTCTTTTATACAACAGTTTGATAAATTAGACAGAATAAAAAAGAAGCCCTCTTCTGGCTCTACCGTAACGTTATTACATCATTTACACCCACGAATCAACAACAAACTCATGTTAATATAACGGTTAAAAATTTACCACACCATTAAATATAAAAAGGTCTGTTTCCCTTACCTACAGGTTTTTTTACATTTGGAGCCAGCTACTCTACCTTTTTAAGAATAAAGAGTTCTTTTTAATTCACCAGAATGTTTAATCAGCAGAATAATTAGAAATACTACATAGAATACAGCAAATTTCGTTGTAAAATAGACAACCAAAACGATTAAGTAGTTTAATTTTTAATATAAATGGTTTAAGGAAAAACCAAACAATAAAATTACATCAACCGATGTTTAACCACAGTACCCATTTTCAAAAGATGCTTAGCTACAATCACTTTAGAAAATAAAGGTTTTAAAATAAACAAAAAACTGTCTTTATAGAAGCTTCAGCTACGTCCCTTATTGCTGCAGCTTTGTGTGGTTTATCACTAACTGATGTCCCGAAGCTTGCTTCAAAAAAACAGGTTTGGCTACAATTAAGAAATTTCAGGAGCATCATGACTCGCGTCAACTTTCTAAAGTGGTTCCAGAACGTGGGTTTCTATGTTTATGTTCAACTTCATCTCGGTCTCGGTTTGTTTGGTTCAAGTAGCAAGAGGAGCTCCTCTGTAATAATAATAATAATAATAATAATGTTTATTTCAAGAAATTTTGCGTACAGAAGAAAATGCAATACAAATATTAAATGAAATTTGGCCCAGAAAATACATTTCTTAATGATTTAAAAATTTATGGTTCAATATGCATCAGCAAGTTATAAATGCCAGTTTTAAACTTTTTAAGGTTTTCTTCAATTTGAATATTCGTTGGTAGTTTATTAAAACATACAACCGCCGAATAGTAACAACATTTCTCAAAAGTCTATGCTTAGGATAGTTGTAACCGGAAGATCTTGTAATAGTGTTTCGTTTAAGGTGTTCAAAGTTTGACTTATTTTTGTGTGCAAATACTAAAAGTTCATAAATATATAAACCAGTCGCGGTCAAAATACTTTTGCATCTAAAATATCCTCTATACGAATCAGTATATCTTAAATTTCTCAATATCCGAATTACACGCTTTTGTATTACCCAAACGTCTGAAACACTACTACTTCTGCCCCAAAAAATAATGCCATACCTAAGCAGAGACTAAAAATTTGCAAAGTAAATGGTTTTTAGAGTTTCATTATTTTCATATTTCTTTAGTACCCTAATTGAATACGCTACACTGTTTAGCTTATGGCTGAGTTGTGCTAAATGATTATTCCAATTTAGGTACCCATCTATATAAAGGCCCAAGAACTTTGTGCTAGATGTATACTTAATTACATTATTATTTATTTTAACATTACTGGGAGTTTCTATGCGATCTTGTACTTTTTTGAACAATAAACAGTTTCTGATTGGAATTTTGTATAACACTTATATCGTTTACAATAATGGCCCAATGGTACTACCTTGCGGTATTCCAACGTTAATGATTTCTGATCTCGACTCAAATCCGACCCCATTATTTTAACCCTCTGTTTTCTACCTGAAAGATATGACTGTATCCACGTTAGCGCACAGCCTCTTACCCCATAGTTGTATAGTTTTTTAAAAAGTATATCATAATTTAAGCAATCGTATTCCAGATAGCAAAATGTAGTTCCGATGCGCGGAGTGCATACGTGCGACTTAAGTCGCACGTGTGCGATGCATCTGGCCTTACATATATGTCCACATTTGAGTTGCATCTGAAGCGCACGAATGCGATTTATAAAGCCACCTGAAAGAAAATGATCTTCACTTGTAAAATTCTGGCCTGAAGAATTTAAAAATGTAAAATTTTGGATATACCAAAGAATTAACAAGGAGGTTGTGTTAATTAACACTTCTTACACAATTAAGACCATCAAGCCTATATCACAAATTGGTTGGTTAACCACGCCTTTAGGCAAATTTGGATCTATCTTTTAACAAAAGAAGATTTTAAATCCCTAATACTCAGATCCCTTAACCAAGACAGTCTTTTCGAGCTGGCTTAGGTTGCAATGATAATCCCACTATTATTCAATTTGCAACCATTGGTCAACCATGGATAAGGTCAATTTTAAACTGCTGTAGAGGTCATTTATGAAATTCTCCTATTTTTTTAAATCAAACCACAAGTTATTCTTGGAGTCAAAATCAAAGTCTCTAAGAAGTAATGATTTTCTGTATCCGAAGCACAGGCTTGCTATTTTTGAAAAAGGCTGCTACTATTTGTGCCTATTCTTCTTTAACCACTTGCCTCAAAATATTAAAGTTTCATTGCATTTATATTCTATAGAATCTTATAAAAAACTTATTTTTGATTACATTCTGGAAAAAGAACCCTATTCTTTAAATGAGTTTCTAAATTAACGAGTCCTTTGTAATAATTAGTAGGTGTTTTATTTATACAATATTTATTTATTTTTGCAATATTTTATGTATTTATATAAATTATTCTCTTTAAATACCCATACATAAATCTTATAAGTATACTTAATTGTTTGTTTTAAATTTAAAATTACTTTAATTATAAACCAAAACTTTCTTGACACAATTTTCTTTCTTACTGTGTAAAATGTTAAAATAAATTTATTTATAGCCTTAAGGCTATTATTATTATTATTATTTAAAAAAACTTTCTTGACACAATTTTCTTTCTTACTGTGTAAAATGTAAAAATAAATTTATTTATAGCCTTAAGGCTATTATTATTATTATTACTATTATTTAAAAAGTAAGGTTATATATGGACGTAGTTCTGCAGAAAAGAACCAATCCAAAAATTAGAAAAAAATTAAGATATTTTGTATATTAACAGAAAATAAGTTAATTTTATTTAAGAAAAATCTCTAAACTCTATTTTAACCAATTTAGTTATAATATATATATATATATATATATATATATATTAGGGTGGGCCGAAAATTTTTTTTTTTTAAATCAAAACCAAGTAGTAACCAAAAGTTGCCTAATAACTAAAACTAAAGTTTCCCCAAAGTTGGAGGAAATTTAAAATATTTAAGCCGGCCCCAGAGGGGGTAAATAAACGATATTTTTTTTTATCTTTTATTTCTATTTGAGTAGACTCGAATCAATAGTGAACAACCCCCCAAGCATGTAAAAAAAAGCGTCAAAAAATATTAAGGTTAAACCGGGCCCCAAGCGCCAAAAAAGTTAATATTTATACACGCTACTGCTAACATACCTAATGCGCGTGACTGTAATCTCGCAAATCAGATGTAAGAATAACAAGCTCAGTCACGTTCGAACATTGGTTACGATTAGAACATTTTTTAGTGAAATATTGCCTTGAGTGTGTAGTTTTTATTAAAAACATTTAGCTTTGCTGTTTTATCCTTATATATAAATAATTGGGTGAAGCAATTATTGTGTTATAGTTATAGTTATAAATTATAACTTGGCAGTTTTTTCGTTAAGAAAAAATGGGCAAAAAGACAAGAAGTAATTCAAATATGATTTTATTTGGACCTGAAATTGATATTGACGCTGAAAGTGCCAAAACTTTGCCAAAATATGAAGATGTTTTACGATGCTATGCAAGTGTGCGATTAGATTTAAAGGGTGACGGAAGTAAACAACCTGCATCCTTAATTGTTGCTGAAATTGTGGCTCAAAAACTAGAAAAATTGTGGCAGCGGGCCTCTTTACCAGTGTTGTCACGTCCACGGATAAAAGACATGATCATTAACTATAATAATAAATACCAAAAAATTATAAAACCATTTAAAGGCAGACAAAATACTAATTTTACTGCCAAATTAGAAAAGTTTAAGCTAGATGCTCAGAAGTTATTTGACATTTGTTCCTGCAAATGCTCAGACAAAACATCATGCAAGTGTGAAAAGTCCAATAAAATATCGGCTTTAGAATGGGATTTTATTAAAGATCAAAGAGGTCCAAGAAAAATGTATATTGGTAACGTCGATAAAAAGGAAACTAACAAGCTTAAAAGAAAACATGAAAGATTGGCAAAAAGTGGCAACTTTAATGATGATGCGATTCCGAGCACAAGCGGACTACAATCTTTTAAAGGAAAACTCTTAACTGATAATTCGTCAAGCGATTCTACCAGTCCAAAGAACGTTGATGAACCAATGTTTGAGTGTAGATATTTATTAGACAGTTTTGCACAAAGTACGGCATCTGAAAAAAAGCCCAAACAAATGAGACTATCTTTGCCAAGTAACGCTAAAGATATGACAGGAGTTTCTAACAGAGCGGCCGCCAAAATAGTATCTGCTGTCCTAGTAGACCTTAATATAGTGAGCAAAAGCGTTTCAGATAAAGTCGTAGACAAGAATAAAATTAGGCGGGAAATTAAAAAGAACAGATATCGACTTCAAAGTCAGAACTCAGATCTATCTCAACATTTAGACGGTCTATATTTTGATGGCCGAAAAGATCATACTATTGTTCAAGTTGGTAATCGACGCAAAGAAATTATTGAAGAACACGTAGCTCTAATACAAGAACCCAACGGAAATTATTTTGGACATTTATCGCTTAGTCCACCGGTTAAAGCGATTGATATGGCTAACGGTATACTTTCTTACATTACCGAAAAAGGCATTAGTCTTACAAACTTGAAAGTTATAGGATGTGATGGTACCAATCTAAATACAGGATGGAAAGGGGGTGTTATTCGAATAATCGAAGAGAGGCTTCAAAGACCTTTGCAGTGGGCCATATGCTTACTTCATGCAAACGAGTTGCCGTTAAGGCATTTATTGCAAAAAATGGACGGTCACACGAAAGGTCCATATAATTATTCAGGACCCATTGGTACTCTTCTGAACGACTGCGAAAAAGCTCCTATTGTGAAGTTTATTGCAATAAATAATGACTTACCAGAAATTGATGTCAAAGACCTTAGTACAGACCAGCAATATTTGTATTTATTGTGCCAAGCCATCAAAAATGGAAATTGTCCCAAAAATTTAGCTGAACGGAATCCTGGTAAGCTAGCCCACTCCAGATGGGTAACCACAGCTAACAGGGTTCTTCGTTTATATGTTAGCACAGAATACCCATCAGAAAGCCTTAAGCTTATAACAAACTTTATCATGAAACTTTACGCACCTATGTGGTTTAAAATAAAGACGAAACCACTATTACAGGATGGTGCTCGACACATATGGGATATGATTAAAATATCTAGACAGTTCCCCGAGGCCGTAAGGAATATCATCGATAAAATTATAGAAGGAAATTCGTATTTTGCACATCCTGAAAATTTACTGGTTGCAATGTTAACAGACCCTGAAAAAAATATTAGAGAGCTAGCAGTCCGTCGAATTATGAAGGCAAGGTCAAATACATTAACGGAACCTAGAGTTTTTAAAACTCCGAAACTGAATTTCGATGCAGATAACTACATGGATATTATTGACTGGCAGAAGGTAAATGTGACCGAACCTCCAATTACCAAAGCGTTTTTAATTGAGGAATTGGCAGAAGAATGCAGTCAACAGAAGCTGAATGTTGGCCAGTATCCTTGTCACACTCAGGCAGTTGAAAGGTGTGTCAAAGTTATAACAGAGGCATCTTTGAAAGTATGCGGGGGTGTAGCAAGAGATGGTTATATCCGCGCAAAAATTGATGCAAGGAGAGATTTACCTTCTTTTGAAAACAAAGCTCAATACTTTGCTGCAGCAAAAGATTAATTTTTTAAGGTAAGAGGGAGGGAGGGTGGAACTCGCTGTGTAGCTACCTCCTCGTGGTGAGTTCGGGGCTGGTTTAGCGTTTATTAATTACTCTTAATAATGTTTATTGTAATACAAAAAAAAAATAATTACCGCATATTCGGAAACCCGAAATCATTTTTTCATAAACACCAAGCCAGGCGAAGAGCTGCACAAAACTATTAATTTTAATGGAAGCTTGGGGCCCGGTAAAAACTTTTACAATTTTTTTTATTTTTTTTTAGAAGACCATTTACAATGATTCTGACCATATTCTCGCTACTTAAATTGAATTTTCAAAAATATAAAAAATTAAATATTGGAGGCCCCTGGGGCCCGGTTAAATTTTTTTTAATACGGTCCTTTTTTTGTACAATAAATATAATTTGTCTATTACACATTTTGCACACTACTCATCATGGATTTTCCAAAAAATATTTTTTTTTATGTTTTTCGGCCCGCCCTAATATATATTAGACTGTTTCAAAAAAATCGACTATTTTTTGTTTTCTTATTAATATTGAAAATATTGTTTGAAATGACGAAAAAAAAATCCTGTGAAAGTTTGAGCTCTTAATATTAAGAGGTGCCGCATCGAAAATTTCAATTTCCCATTTGATTAACATGGGAAATTTTTTTTTTCGAACTTATAGAAGACTATAGAATTGTCATTTAATTAAGGTAAATTTGTTTAAATACAAGAATTTTGCATACATTTATTATAAACAATTGAAATTTTTTATGTGTTCTTCACGCTGAAAAAAAATAAATCTTGTGTCATAATATGCGGCAAACATTCCCGTTTAATAAAATGTACTCAAAAATTTGTCCTTTATATCTTATTCCGGAGATATTAAATTTTTTGTCCCGCTGTGCGTTCGATCAGTACGCGGCGCGCTTCGCTGCTAGCTCGTCGGTTCTTACGTTCTAACGGAAAGCTGTGCTAACGGGCTAGCAGCGAAGCGCGCTGCGTACTGCTCAAGCGCACAGCGGGAGAAAAAAATTAATATCTCCGGAATGACCTATGAAGGACAAATTTTTGAGTACATTTTATTAAACGGGAACGTTTTCCGCATATTATGATACAAGATTAATTTTTTTTCAGCGTGAAGAACACATAAAAAATTTCAATTGTTTATAATAAATGTATGCAAAATTCTTTTATTTAAACAAATTTACCTTAATTAAATGATCATTCAATAGTCTAAACATTGCTACAATAGTGTGTAAAATTTAATTCAATTATACAGAGTGGTCCCAGAGATTCTATTTTTTCAATTTTACCATGCTCTAAAGTTTGACAAAATTATTAACATTAAAAACATTACTAAAAAAGCGAATTTCGAAACAATTTTTTTACTGTGACATATGCGTCATGCCTACTACACAATAATGTGATTATTTTTAAAATCGGTGATTTCGTGAAATTTTCTGGTCCCACTTGACGTGGCTTGACTCATTCCAATCCATCGTGCGGCGCTGAGGGTTGTAACCAAACTAGGTCTCCAGGTTGAAATCCTCCATTCTCCGCCTTGATGTCGTATCCCTCTTTTATTCTATCACTGGCACTCTGGATGTTTAAACGAACTCGGTTGTGAATGTCGCTCATTTTCCTACGTAAATTGCAACCAAACCTCAGGTCACAAGGTGGACGAAGTTCACGTCCCATAACAATGCTAGCGGGTGTCTGGCCGGTTGTATCGTGGATAGAAAAACGGTACGCTAACAGGAACAGATGAAGGAAGCTGTCCTAGTGTCTTTGGTGATCAGAGACTACCTTCCACATGTACCGGTTTATCGCTCGATTCATTCCTTCCACCATTTCATCAGACTGCAGATTTAATGCGGTCGTCCTCGTCTTCCGAATGTTAAGAATCTTACAGACATTCTGGAACAATATAGATTTAAAGTTTCTGCCTTGGTCTGAATGCATCGCCTTTGTCACACCAAAACGACAAATCCACTCCTTAATAAGGGCATCGGCCACTGTGGCAGCTTCCTGGTTTAGCAAGGCGTACGCTTCCGTCCACTTGCTGAAAGTCCATTACAACGATGATGTATTTATTTCCAGATTCTGTTTCCGGAAATGGACCCGCCACACAGTGGTCTGAGAGGTAAATTTACGCGGCAAAAATTATTCTTTAAATATTTTTTCCAACACGTGACTTATTTATGTTTTGAGGGTGCTAAATTTACTTCTAATATAATTTTTTTTTTCAAAAATATTTGGTATTGAGGAAGGGGGGGCTAAGTCTAGCCAAATAATATAAAATGATTTTTTTAAATATTCGTGTATTTTTTATTCCTTAATGTATTACTCTCTATACTGCAGTACCGGCGCGGATACAGGGGGGCAATGGGTGGAATTAACCCCCCTGACTCACCATCGAAGCACTTTATTTTGACCAATTTCAAAAATTTACGATATGGATAACAAACTATAGCTTTATCAAATTTTTTGTTTAAAACGAATTTTCAGGATATAAGAAAAATTACACCCCCTGAATAAAATCCTGTATCCTCGCTTCTTGTGGTTAATAGTAGGTTGTTCAATAAAAAGTCAGTCAGGTAGTGCTAAGACTAAGTCTTGTTTTTATGATATTATTATTATACATTATTTAAGGCTTAAGCATAAAGCAATAAAATCTTGAGATCTTTAGAACAAAACGAAATAAGGACGCTTATTTCTTTTTTGTTAGAATTACCTCAAGAAACAAACTAATTATTATTTTTTCAATCAGATTCATTAGAGTCTTCGGATTTGACCGAACGGTTGTCGTTTTCATTTAATATCAACAAGGAGTTGACGGTATCGCAAATTTTTGTTTTCTTTTTCCGATGTTCAATGCGAATGCTCGATAAGTAAGGATCAGAAGTTTCTAAGAGTCTGTTGAACAGGTCAGTATTAGTATTCAGTCGCTTTGATTTTCTGGAATGGTGTTCTCTGTATTTCTTGTAATCTTTATTTCTTGCCTCCTGGGCTTCCTCTGACAATAAACCTACCGAAAGGAAATCCATCGTATAATTGAAACTAAATTTGAATCAGAGCTCTCTCGAGAGGTATATATGCATGTTATGTTACACCTAACCTATTGGAAGAATGGAGAATTTTATCACGTCTGCTCCGTGTATAAGTATTTTGTGGAGGCTAGCAGGCATGTAGTACCAAGGATACAATGACACATATAATGAAGCAGTATCTCTTGTATAGGATCGAAAAGCATCTACATTGATGTCATAACCACTTGCGATGGTTTTTAATATAATATCAAATCTGATGATCAAATTGACATCAATGCCCGTGATTTCTGCACTTTTAACTGCATTGCTAAAGAAACGCCTCGCAGTATTTCCATCATTGGTCGTGCCATGACCTAACAGTTAAGATGTTTATTAAAAATTAATATTTTTGCTTAAATTATACATGAATAATATAATATATACCTTGAAGAACGACATCGACTAACAATCCTAGTTCAGATCTTAATTTATCTTGAATTTTTTTTTACTTTCTTGGAGAGAATTTTTATCTTCATTTGATCTTGCCTAACGTGTAAATTTACATGTTAAAAATTATATACAGAATAGGATGGGTTGAAATTTTTTTTTCTTAGCATGGGGGTAGTATTTGTACCTTATAAAAAAAGAAAATTTTTCAAAAAAAAATAAAAATTTACTTAACGTTTTGAGGTGGCCCACTCGTTTTTTAAATAAATATTTAATCAAATGGGGTAGTTTCAACGGGAAATTCTTTTTTTGGTCTAAAATTGTGGAAAACATTTAAAAATTTTAGAATGTGATTTTTTTTAGTCAACTTTCATTCTAATACAAAATAAAGTGCATTTAATTTTTTATTTTTTACTTAAATTACAAAAATAATGGGAAAAAAAACGTTTTTAACGTTGGCTTTTAGAAATTCTACCCACCCTAATACAGAAGGTACAAAGCAAATTATTAATTGAAAATGACAACCCCTTTTTTAGGTAAAATATTTTTATTTTTATTTAGACTTAATTATAACTCATTACACGTGCATAACTTTTGCACAAATTTGTTCATTAGTATTATATAATTACCTGCCACTTTTTAAAATCTAATCTGTAGGTATGTGCAGTAAACACTCAAAAAATCGGATCCAAGCATGCAGGGTTGATAATCCAAATCTTAATCGTTCCGGTTCAACAGTAACTGCGTCCCACTTTTCTAATATGTTCATTTCTTTTGTGCAGCATCCACAAATGTAACATTTTTGACTAGATGTATTCGTAACGGAATTACACACCTGTGAAAAAATCATTGTTTTAGGACATGACCAATCAACGTCATTTATTATACCTTTCCTTCAATCATAGAAAAAATGAGACAATGATTTATTGTTTACGTTGAATTATTTTGAATCACAATGGTAGGTTTTAAATTGTCAATTTCTTCGTCGATTGAGTTAACTTCTTCTCGCGTTAACTCTTTAGTTTCTTTTGCAAACGCAAATTTCAGAGGCCTACAGAAACGGGTTGAAGACGGGCGAGAATTCTGCCAAATTATAACTGTTGAGCCATCGCCATTTTTATGTCGTAATTGTAGTGGTACCAAAGAAATGAGGAAAATATTGGCATCGCTTTCAGCATCAGGACTCATATAGCGTTGCTTGTACCTTGCATGCCCACTGCTTCCGTCACATCCCCACTTATAAATCATTTCTTAATTTTTGGAACCAACAATTTTACCTATTGAAGAAATGTCTAATATTCTATTTATAGTATGAGTAAGCAAACTTTGCAATGGAACTCTGCAAGACGTTTCTGTTATTTCTATATTCTCAGGGTAGCATCGTTTCTTTGCTTCAAGAACTTGATCATATGGTGGAAAAATATCAGCGTTTCGCTGTTTTGTTGTTAGTCGTACTTTAATATACTGCTGTTTAGTTAAGTCATTATCTAACATATGAGCAAGGGCTTCGTCTGACGTCATCGCAATAGGCTTTTTGGTTTCCAATTTAAAGAGCGGTTTTTTTTATTGTATGAGCTTGTTCTGGTGTGTCAAAAATCTCTCCGACCATCTTAGCTGCTATTTTTTACCTTTATATTGAAGAGTGGATTGGGCTAGACGTCTTATTTGTGGTGAACTTAAAGAATTCGCAACGATTTTGGTTTTTTCTCTCTGGGAGCGATCACTACTTTCCCCGAAACTTTTATGCGGTCTTCCAATATTATGACTTTTTTTCATTTTGTCAAGGAACTCAAATTTGTTCATTTGCCATTCTTCTTCTGATTCCATAAATATACTTATTGTTCGATGGCAACGATCCCATCTCTTCTTTAAAATTATTGCAAAAGATAATATCACATCTTCCACCTTCTTTAGGTATTCATCATCCCAATTCTCGATGTTGGATATTCCTTTGATTGCAGCGAACAAATAATTCCTTGCAGAAATAGACGTCGGATTCAAAGTTTTCTGCTCTCTTAGGATTAAAAAGAGATCCTTGTTTGTAAGAGATTCACAGCTCTTACTTATATTTCCTATATAAAATAAATGTTTATAGTTTGTACCAGGAAGCGATCGCCAATTTTGGCAACATAGAGCAAATATAATTTTTTTTAATCATGAATAACCTAAAAACCATAACCTTCAAAGTATCAAAAATTATATCAACTATATCAACATTTAACATTTCACCATATATTTTTTAACCATCTTCTGGCTTTTTTTAGCCAATATCGTAATGGTTTACAATAGGAAAAACTTATAATTTTTATTATGATTTAATTACTCTTGCTTGTTTTAGAATCCCATATAAAAATTGTACTACCCTCTTGAAGCATGTTCCTGTTTTTTAATTTCTGGGCACCCTGTACCTTTTAATTAATAATTAATTTTAAACCATCAGAGGTTTTTATAAAAAAGTAATTTTTCCGTAAAACCCATTTTTATAAAAACCTTATTAGATTTTCTTAATTTCTGAGCACCCTGTACATTTAATTAAAACGTTTGTACGAGCCCTAACCACATAATGTTCGGACACTTCATAATTTATACAGAAATTTTTTTCGTGAATACTATCTCAAAATTATTAGAAGTTATGAAAAATTCAGCTTATTTTGGCATATACCCCTCGAAGCAATTTTTATTTTTAAAAAGTTTACCTTTTATTTTTAGCTTTTAAAAAAAGGCTAACTTTTTAACTTTTTTTTGTATGAGTAAAAAAAGTTATAAATGGACCCATTAAAAAGAGCATAAAATATTATACGAGCCCTAACCACATAATGTTCGGACACTTCATAATTTATACAGAAATTTTTTTCGTGAATACTATCTCAAAATTATTAGAAGTTATGAAAAATTCAGCTTATTTTGGCATATACCCCTCGAAGCGATTTTTATTTTTAAAAAGTTTACCTTTTATTTTTAGCTTTTAAAAAAAGGCTAACTTTTTAACTTTTTTTTGTATGAGTAAAAAAAGTTATAAATGGACCCATTAAAAAGAGCATAAAATATTATACAAACCCTGAAAATTTGGTAAAAAATAAATAAGTTATAAAAAAGTATAAGTAATTTAAAAATGCTATTTTTAAAGAGTTTTTGCAATTTTCTTAGGAAACGGGAGATTTTGCAGATATATATATCGCTATAACTTTCTTATTATTTATACAATTTTTACCAAATTTTCAGGGTTTGTATAATATTTTATGTTCTTTTTAATGGGCCCATTTATAACTTTTTTTTACTCATGCAAAAAAAAGTTAAAAAGTTAGCCTTTTTTTAAAAGCTAAAAATAAAAGGTAAAATAAACTTTTTAAAAATAAAAATCGCTTCGAGGGGTATATGCCAAAATAAGCTGAATTTTTCATAACTTCTAATAATTTTGAGATAGTATTCACGAAAAAAATTTCTGTATAAATTATGAAGTGTCCGAACATTATGTGGTTAGGGCTCGTACAAACCCTGAAAATTTGGTAAAAAATAAATAAGTTATAAAAAAGTATAAGTAATTTAAAAATGCTATTTTTAAAGAGTTTTTGCAATTTTCTTAGGAAACGGGAGATTTTGCAGATATATTTTTACCAAATTTTCAGGGTTTGTATAATATTTTATGTTCTTTTTAATGGGCCCATTTATAACTTTTTTTACTCATGCAAAAAAAAGTTAAAAAGTTAGCCTTTTTTTAAAAGCTAAAAATAAAAGGTAAACTTTTTAAAAATAAAAATCGCTTCGAGGGGTATATGCCAAAATAAGCTGAATTTTTCATAACTTCTAATAATTTTGAGATAGTATTCACGAAAAAAATTTCTGTATAAATTATGAAGTGTCCGAACATTATGTGGTTAGGGCTCGTATATGAATCCCATTTTATGAAACAAGCAGGAGTTTTTATGAAGAATGATTTTTTGCGGTTCCCATACGAAAATTTTACTACTTGTATCTTATTTTGATATATTTTGTTTTAAATTTCTGAGCACCCTGTACATATAATTAATTTTTGTATTGAATTCTAAATTTTAAACCATCAGATATTTTCATAAAGAAATAATTTTTCCATAAAACGCACTTCTAGGTTTTTAGGTTTTCTTAGTTTCTGAGCACCCTGTACATTCAATTCAAAATGTTTTTACAGGAATCATATTTTTGAAACAAGCAAGAGTTTTTATGAAAAATGTTTTTTTCTGTAACTTTAAGTATATTAATTCTATTGTCAACCTGATGGGGGCACTTTGTATAATATACAAGGTATATTAAAACAACAATATTATGTAATAGGAGTAAAAAACAATTTTATTACCAATATTAAAATACCAGGTATTAAATACCTACAATAATTATTGTCAAATTTAAAAAATATAGGTATTACTTTTATGAGCAGGTTGGGGTAATTTTTGTCGACCTTATTTCATTTTTGCATAACTCTCTTATAGGCGCATAAAGGCAGATGGATTTTTATAAAGTTGTAACTGGAGGTTCATATTTTCGAATGCAATAGGTGGTTCTGTGTAAGTAATTATAAATTTTTACTTACATTCCATTTAATATTTGAAATTACAGAAACTTTGTAGGTTAAAAACGCTATATTTTCGACAAATAATCCAAAAAAAAAGACATTTTAAAGTTGTATTTGTACTCACCTTTATTCGTACTATAAATTTTTAACACTTATTTTCAAAATTATATTTACGCAACACCTTTTTTAATACGAAAATGACAAGATTCCGAAAGTAAGAAATTTTTGACAATTCTTGTTTTCGTTTCAGGTTTTTGTTATAACGCAACGCATGCGCAGTAACTTCTACTTCGCAGTTTAAAATCTTAGGTAATAATCTGTCAAGAACAATAAAGTGTTTTGAAAATAGGGTTTTTGCCGCGTAAATTTACCTCTCAGACCACTGTGCGCCACGTCGATTGCAATTCACTCAAATGGGCTGCTCACATTATACTGTCGCATTGGAACTTTTGGGCGCTTCTAGGGTCTATTGCTTGCCGAGCAAACGGCGCACTTCTTGCACCATTCCTTTACATCTCGTTGACAATTGACCCAATAAAACCGTCTTCGCCACCCCAAGATGTCCTCCAGTAGTTTCATCATGGATTTCCAGCAGCACTTCTGGTATCCTGTTTCTGGAGATTATTAACTGCTTCCGGTCTTCTCCCCCTTCTGGGGTCTCCAGAACGCACTTGAGAAGTCCGAAGATGATGGAATTCTATTGGGCCCGTACGATTTCTCATTCGGCGAATATTTGGCGACTTCCTGCCACGTTGGTTTGCGGTCATTTTTCTTCCAGTCGATGATGGGCTTCAAAGTGTAGTCCTGCGAATAAACACATCCTTTTCTTCGGCCCTGAGACAATGTTTACAGTCTTCCGGGCACGGTCTTCTTGACAAGGCGTCAGCATTTCTATAGTTGGTCCCATCCCAATTTTCTGTGTCAAACTCGAACTCCTGTAGTTTCTCAATCCATTTTGCTACCTGATTCTTGAATTGCCAGCATTTATACAGGTACTTGTAAAAGTGTTCGACTGATTTTACCACTGCCAACAGCTCGCGTCGAGTAACATAGTAATTTCGTTCTAGATAAAGTTTTACTTAAGTAACCAATAACTTTTTCTTTTCCTTCTTGAATCTGCGACAAAACCGCTCCCAGACCCACATTGCTGGCGTCCGTGTCAAAAATAAATCCACCATCCTGGAGAGGATAACTTAGGACTGGTGAGCTGGTTAACGCGTTTTTCAGGTCCTCAAAAGCTTCTTGGCACTCGTCGTCCCATTGGAATTGTCTCTCTTCCTCCGTCAAACGTGTCAAAGGCTTAGCTACCTTTGCAAATCCTGGTACGTACCGACCATAGTAGGTGCATAATCCAAGAAAGCTTCTCAAATGATGTTTATTCTTCGGTATTTGTCATTCCCGCACCGTCTTCACCTTCTGTTTGTCCACTGCTACTCCTTGACTTGAAACGACATGGTCGGGATACTGCACTTCCAAGTGACATTTTTTCGGGCTAAGCTTTAGGCCGAAATTTCTCAAGCGCTGAAAAACTTTCTTCAGGTTCCTTATATGGTGCTCAAATGATTTTCCAACCACAATGATCAAGGTACACCAAGCATGTATTCCAAAATAGCCCCTTTAAAACCATTTCCATGAGCCTTTCAAAAGTTGCAGGGTTATTACATAGTCCAAACAGCATGACTATAAACTGCCACAGTCCTGCACCCACGGTTACGCCGTCTTTTCTTTATCTTATGGTGCCATTTCAACCTGCCAGTAAGTAGTATAGTACACGTCACGCAAGCGACTTCTCGAACATTCTAGCGAGCTCCACACCGCTCTAGATCGTTCGAGCCCTGGCTCACCGGCGATGAGTCATCATTCCGAGAACCAGAGTGGTACTCGCTACATTATTTTCATTATTGTTCGGCGGTGTATAATATTTTGACTTTTGAACTGCCTACAAAAATGAAGTATTTCTATGAATTCTTGTGAGTATTATAATATAAAAATTGTCATACGCTTGAAAAAAAAGTATATTTTGTTCTTTGTAACCTATTACTTAGATCCCGGGATTTTCTGGATCGGATTTTTTACGGGATCCCGGGATTGACACTCCTAATATATATACTGTAATGGTTCCGTAAAAAATACCCCTTTATAAATTTATTAGATTACATATTATAAATATATTTTATTTTTCTAATTTTAAAATAGGATTAATTTATAAAATTTTATTTTAAGGCAAATAAAATTACAAATTTAGGTAGAAAATTTGTCAAGCAAACAAGAGAGGTATGCTTTGAGCTTGAGAAAGAGTACATGTGGCATACAGATTAGACGGGGAAATTCCACCCATAGGTAGACGAAGAGGGTTTTTGAAAAAGAAAACTGGCAGAAGCACTTTGAACTTGGTACAGTACAGATCGTTTTCTTTGGTAAAATTGTAAAATCAAGTTATTGTTCTAAAATCATTGTTAAAAGTGTTGTTAGTGTATTCTACAAGGTTAGTTCTAAATATTTAATCTATCTAAATGTGTAGTAAAATTAACTAAACGAAATATTGTGCTTTTTTAAATTGTTAATATTATTATTGTATGATTATTGCTATTATGAGTATATTTATCCTTTACTATTACGTTTGGCTGTATTTTACGTTATTTTTTAATCCTTTTCGTTTAGCTATTACCACACCTTTTTTCGCTTTTACTGTTATAACTATAATTTTATTAATTTGCCATGCTCAATGCTTGTACTGCTCAAATGTAACATTGTAATTTGTTTTGTGCTTATCCCAACATTTTGTACCTTTTCTATAACGTGGTTAAGCATTGTTTTATGGTCAGTCTAAATTTATTGATGTATTGCGAAATTACTCGGTGCTTAAACAGGAGTGCTGACCGTTATTGTCCAACTTTGAGTACTCTTTGTTTGTGTGCGTGGGCCTTTGTTGTATGAACTAATATTTTCTCCCGTGAGGGGAACAGGTTGTCTTAGGTTCTCTAGGGCTGCATCGCTTCTCCCCGACCAAACAACTAAAATAGGCGGGTTGCCTCCCTTTGTGGACCCCGTTACATTCTTGGCCTAGCCCGGCCAACTAACACCAATATTCTTCAGTTTTAAATTTAAATTCAGTATCGAGCCATATCGCCAATACATTAATTTGCGTAATTTTTAAAGTACAATGCCTGACCGCGTATTCCTTTGCTACTTCATAGCCGACCAGGGTTTTTTCTCAGGCTCTTTTTCCCTGGCCTAACCCTCCTAAGAGACACCCCTTGCTTGAGAGAAATCTTTACAATACATTACCATTAAATTCCATTTAAAGTCGTTTAAAGAAATCTTTAGATTTTGTTATTTATTTTAACCTAAAAAACTTAATAACATAAACTAATAATATAAATTGCTTGATTTGGTTGTATGTCAACCACATCTAAATAGAAACATTCGATAGCTTGGATTGTTTGTGTGGATGGTATTCTAAATAACTTCATAATTTCCATAATTGTAGTATAACCTTATTTCCGGAAAGTACTGTGAACGTTGCCAATTTTCTTTAGAATTACTCTTCCAAAAATCCAATCCAAAAGATACATTAATTTGCGTAATTTTTAAAGTACAATGCCTGACCGCGTATTACTTTGCTACTTCATAGCCGACCAGGGTTTTTTCTCAGGCTCTTTTTCCCTGGCCGAACCCTCCTAAGAGACACCCCTTGCTTGAGAGAAATCTTTACAATATATTACCATTAAATTCCATTTAAAGTCGTTTAAAGAAATCTTTAGATTTTGTTATTTATTTTAACCTAAAAAACTTAATAACCTAAACTAATAATATAAATTGCTTGATTTGGTTGTATGTCAACCACATCTAAATAGAAACATTCGATAGCTTGGATTGTTTGTGTGGATGGTATTCTAAATAACTTCATAATTTCCATAATTGTAGTATAATTTTATTAAAAATGGTAAAAATGTTGTTTGTATCATGACACATAGGTAACCTTATTTCCGGAAAGTACTGTGAACGTTGCCAATTTTCTTTAGAATTACTCTTTCAAAAATCCAATCCAAAAGATATGTTTACGGGTTGCGTACAAAATAATTATTTTAATAAAATCATGACAAACTTAAATAAATATTACAGAAGCTATTCCGAAGTTTTCAATTTTCAATAATTATCTTTAAATTAAATTTCAGTATGAAACGTGTTCCCAATTTATTAATTGACACCAATGCAATTTTTAGTAAATTTTTTTTAAATAAAAAAAAGCGTTTCAACTAATTTCGCCGAAAACTGCATAAGTCTTTCCCTTTAAACTGTCGCATTGTAAAGACGTTATCGTGAGGAATTTCTCGATTTAAATAATTTTTCATAGAAATATTATTTTATCTCTAATTAAATAAAGAGTAAGTTAAATTTACGTTTGTTACAATATTTGATTTTTTAAGCAGTTTTCTTGCCGAATTGAACAGTCATATTGATTTTGAAATAAATCCTGGAGAGTACCTGTAGTATACTAATTGGTAACTGTTAAGTTGAATTCAATATAGAGGAACCTCTAGATCTAGAGGGTAAGTAAAGCAAATCTAAAGCTACGTTTATTACATTATTTGAAATTTTGCTAGTTTCTCGTTGTGGACTTAAAATCTCACGCCCATGTCACGTGCCATCTTACCAAGTGCCATTGTGAAACAGGCAGGCGGTAACGTACCCAAAGGAATAATTTTTTTACACATATTTATAAATTTTTATGGCCATAAACACTGTACGTTTACAATAAACGTTTTCAATTAAAGTGAGTACAGGCCCTGATGGGGCTTGACTCAAAAAAAATATATAAAATTTAACTAGTTGCTATAATCCTTTGATATGGGTTAAATAACCCTATCATTTTAATTTTATATATATTTTTTTTGAGTCAAGCCCCATCAGGGCCTGTACTCACTTTAATTGAAAACGTTTATTGTAAACGTACATTGTTTATGGCCATAAAAATTGAACGGTTGAGTTTTCGTAGAAACACAATTAACATATCACATGTATAAACATATTTACTTTTGCGTTTTGAAGTTAATACATCAATATATGCGAATTAATTTAAAAATCTATTTACTTTAACAACCAAACCCATTCAAGCCCTAGTCCAACTTGGTATACTCATCAGGGGTGCTGAATACCGTTTATTTGTTCAAAAAATACCATAATATAAAGGACCTTTATTAAAGGTGTAGAAGTTCTACAGTAGAATATGTAAAAAAAAGAAAAATTAATTAATACAAAATCATTCATAATATAAAGTGTAAATATAAATAACAAAAAACAATAAAGAAATTGTATTAAACAAAAACATGTATTATTCTTTGTTTGGGTCTGCCTTGACTTTTTATAAATCAAAAGATTGAATTTGTCGGTCATTCATGAATTCTTCAGTGTGATAATAATATCTTTTCGACAATAAAAGTCTAAGACGATTCTTTAATTTTTTGAGTGAAAGTTCTCTTACGATAGCGGTAAGTGGTTATATATTTTTACTATTTTATAGCAAACTTTTTTTGTAGATAGGAAAATCGTATTAAATCTGTTGTTAGGTTTTGCTTGTATCTTGTACTGTAAATATGATCTTGACTTTTAAACAAGTCCTCATTTTTTTAATGAACATTACTGCTTCATATATGTATAGGCCAGCAAGTGTCAGGATATTATTGTTTAAAAAATAAGGCTTGCAAGATGTCATTTGACTTAGATTAAATATATTTCTTAAGCATCTTTTTTGAAGAATTTCAATTCTGTATAGATCAGTCGAATTGTACCAGAAAATTATTCCATATCTAAGCTTAGACTCTACATATGCATTATACATCGTAATTGCAACTTTTTTGTTTACATGTTTTGAAATGACGCTTAGTCCCTAGATATCTTTGGCCAAGGATTTTGCTAGGTTATGTATATGTACTGACCAGTCAAGCCAATGATCAATATATACTCCTAGGAATTTGGCAGACTCCTGTGTTTATAAGATGATATTATTTCTGGTAATTGTTAACTTTTCGTAATTTTTACAAAAAGAAAAATTAATTATTTGGGTTTTGTTTACATTCAATGTTAGGCTATTGTTGGTGGACCAGTTTTTCATGTCATCAAGTGAGCTTAGTATTTTATTTTGAAGATTTTCCATTGAGCGTTCCTTTATAAGAAGTGTGGTATCATCCGCATAGGATACAACAGGAACATTGATGTACTGAGGTAAGTCGTTTGCATATATAATGTATAGTAGGGGGCCTAAGATTGAACCTTGAGGTACACCTTTATAAATTATTTTGAAAATGGATTTTAATTTTAAGCCTTCAGCTGATTTTCCTATTACACATTGTTTTCGGTTATTAAGATAGCTTGAGATCAGTTTTAGGGCTATTCCTCTTACTCCATAGCATTCCAGTTTCTGTAGAAGTGTTTTATGACACACACTATCAAAAAAAAAGCCTTTGATAAGTCAATGAATACAAGGGTTGTTTTTTCGGAATTATTGAGTGCATCTAATAATAATGTCATACTTTGAAATATGGCTCTAATAGTTGATTTACCCTGTCTGAATCCGTTTTGCGTTTTAGATAGTATTTGCTTTTGTTCAAAATATGATATTAGTCTATGATATATAATTTTTTAAAAGACTTTACTTATGTTTGATAAAAGTGCTATTGGTCTGTAGTTTCCAATATTAGTTTTGTCTCTTTTTTATAAATTGGCAATACTTCTGCAGTTTTTAATAAATCTGGAAAAATTACAGAATTTAAAGATATATTTATTAGATGAGTTAATGGTGGTAGCAGTTCTAAGGCTGAATTTTTAAGTATTTTTACCGTTATGTTGTCAAAGCCAGCTGCAGTAGTATTCTTAAGTTGGATCATTAATATTTTTCTCTTTAAAATATTTTATTAAAGATTCTTGGTTTTTAGTTTTATTTTTGGTTGAGTAACTTTTTATAATGTTCCACATAGCTTTTCCTTTATTTAATGACATCTCAATATATTTTTTATCAGATCTAAGCTTGGCTGCATGAATTACTTTTTTTAAGACTTTACAATATTTTTTATAGAATTCAAGACTTATTTTACCATTTATTTTTTGCATATAAAGTTTTCTTTTGTTCTTAGTTGATTCTTAGTAATTCCTTTGATAATCCATTTTTTATCATTTTTTTTATAACCTTTTTAGAAAATATTTTATTAATTGTCAGTGACACTATGTTATTAAATAACTTGTGACCAGCTTTGCAATTTCAATTCTTCCTTAAAGTATACCATTTTTCTGCTAGTAAAAAGTCTTTTGTATTGATTTCGATTGTTTTTTTTAAGGAATTTCAATTTCCAATAGCTGAGCATGGTAATCAGAGAGCGCCGATATAATGACTTCACCTTGGACAAAATTCTCAAAATTAACAAAAATGTTATCAATCAATGTAGAAGATCCTTTATACTCTCTGCTATAATTATAGTTTGGTAAAAATTATAAGGTTTCAATAAATCTATACATAATTTAGTATTTTTATCATTGTCAAATAAATTTAAATTAAAGTCCCCGCAAATGGCAATTTTGTAGTTATTAAACCATTTTGTTAGATTAATAAGAAGCTTTTCTAGTTTTTGAAAAAAAAACCTATTTTGAACCAGAACATGGTCTATAAATGCATATTATACGAGTCACTTTTTTATTTTTGCTAAATACACTTAAACACTCCATATTACCTTCTTCGTTTATTTGGTCAAGTTCTGGTCCATTCTGGACCAGAATTTCTGGTACTCAGAGTTATTTTTAACATAAATATTATACATATATAAAAATATATAAATATATATAGATATATATATATATATATATATATATATATATAAAATACAACAAATATAAAATAATAAATATCTAACTGTTATATTATTACACAAAAATAGAGACAAACATATGTGGGAAGACCGGCTTAAGGCATTTTAATTAATTTAATATAAACGTGACTGCCGTTCGACTTGCAAAACGTATGACAGTTTGAATTACAATTTCAGTGAAAATTCCAATTTTTAAGTTGATTAGTACCAAATTAAATTTGTTTGTTTCCAATTTGACCTTGTTTATTCCCATTTTGAACGTGGTAGTAACCATTAAAATTTAATTAATCCCATTTTTGAAATTCCAAAATAAAATTGATTAGTTCCAATTTTTAGTTAAAAAGGTATAGAATTTACATATTTTTATTATACAATTTATATCTTTTTCAAGTTGGTATAAAGAGTGTTGAGCATTTTTCTAAAAAAAAACGAGTTACATACCCACTTTGCGTATGTATATAACACTTTTTAAAACTCATACTTACACATTGTCTTGTAATTTGTTTCTTTTTGGCCTACTTTTCTTTATATCTTTGTCTATTATGTTCCCTGGTTCGAACCAAAACCATCTACTGCTGCCATACTATTATACTAATACTAATAATGCTTTAATTAAAAATTAATTTTATTACCTTACTGTTATATTTTGTACAACTTTACATACTGCATGGTATACCATTATACGTAATGTGTTTAATAAATTCTTCCTTTGTTAACCATGTGTTTTTATTCTGCTTTTATATATTTTATTCTTAAAAAAATGCAATGAACTTTTAAGTTATAAGTTAAAACCATGGTAGTTATGCCAACAACGTTAAAAACTTTCATTTTTAGGTTTGTCTTACGTTATTGTTTTAAATCAAAACAACTAATTCAATTTTTCAAATCTTTCTTTAATTAAACAATCCAAAAATTAATTGTTTAATAAAACGTAAAGGTTTTATTAGAGATTTTTTTAAATTTCATTTATTGTAACAAGTGTTTTCGGTAAACATAGAGAAAAAACTCGATACCGTTAGTTTCAAGTATTTTTTATTTTAAATGCTGTAGAGTTGCTACAATTAACTCAAACTTTCCTGAATACATCTAATATAATGTTAAAGCAAGTATAATAATAATAATAATTAAGAACTTAACTTACCTAAAACAAAGAAAATTTGGATTATAATTTATAATAAACATACAGTTCTTTCAAGTTTCAGCCATTTGTAATTTTTCAGAACGAACAAATAACGAATAAGTTGGAAATGACCAATTACAACAAAGTAAGAATTACGTGGTTAATAACTAAGAGTTTATGGGGAACAACTCGGATTTCCAACCTGCTTGATTTATTTCCTGTTGCCTATTATCAAACTCCCCTTTCCCCCTGCTCCGAGCTATTCGTATAGTTCATACTAGTAGTAGTCTGCCCTACTATTGAGAAAGGCAGTAACTGCTAAACAAGAAATTTGTGGAAAATTAGCATAAACTACATTTTTATAAAAAGCAGTAGGTATTTAATTGATTTTTAACTTATGAGTTATTTGACTGCATTTATGTGTTGAATTCGGTTACAAAATGTCCATAGCTTTACCATAGCACAAGAAAACGCATTTTGCATTTTTTTGCAGTTACTGCCTTTCTCCATAGTAGGACTATTCGAATATGACGATATGACCAATTGGTTATGTAAGGTGATATTAATACAAAATATATCTAAAAATTACTTTTTCTACTCCTATCAGAGGCGTATTATCCCTAAGGCAAACTAGGCACGTGCCTAGGGGCGCGAGGATAAAAGGGGGCGCGTGAACGTAAGTTTTTAAACGAAGAAAATAGTTAACATAAAATTAAAATATAAAAGATTAGTTAATTCTATAAAGATGTAAAGCTTCCGTGTGTTCCGCCTTCTTACACCGCCTTACGGTACACATAAATACATAATTTCAATAAAGAATGCATCAGCATATAGTCTGGAATGTGACGTACATGCGCGTGGCCAGTGGCGTATTTAGGATTTAGCTCCGGGGGGGTCCAAAAAAACTAACTAAATATGTACTATGCTATGCTTTAATAACTAAAAAATCACAAATTATCATGCATCACAACAGTAGACCTATCCAATGAATGGATCGATCATAACGACACGAGAAAGAGGTAGGAACGATATACCTACAGGGTTGCCAAACCACCTCTTTCTCTTTAATACGTAAGTAGTTGATTTTTGATTTTAATGATTTTATATTTAAATATAATTAATAAATAATAAAGTACGTTGACAGTCTTGAGGTTTTTTTTTTTTTTTAACTTTTTTTTGTAATAAAAATAATAAAATATGTGCGCCCGGGGGGGGTCCGGACCCGGCGGACCCCCCCCCTATATACGCCACTGCGCGTGGCGTACAAAATTTGGTTCCAATAGTAGCGCGGCCGGCGCCGAACGACACGACTTTTAGTTTGGTTGTCGTCGGTTACGAGCGCTTCTATTGTTTACGTCCTCGCAGCGGTAGGTTTTTGTATTTGTATTAAATTAGTGCATTACGTTTTAGTTTATTACTCAAAGAATGAGTGAATTGAAGAAAAAAACCTAGTGGTGCAGCATATAACAGGAAGGCTAAGGAAACAGAAAAAAAACATCAAAGTTTAATAAAGCATACGAAACATATTGAGACATTTTTAAAATAATAATTAAAAAGTGATGATTCAAAATCAAAAAACGCAATTCACAGTGCTTCTGCTACCGACCCTATTCAATGCGAAATTCCTACTAGTTCTAAACAACTACAAGAATTATTCGTTCCCACGCCGCCTACTCTGTCAGCAGTAGACTGGTTATGGTGGATTGTAACCCAGTCAATTGGGATATCAATAACGAAACACAAGAATATATTGCACTGAATGGCTTTAATCAAAATATAAACGCAGATTTTTCATTGAGGAAGAGAATATATGAAGATAAAATCTTACGTTTTTTGACAAAAACAATGTTTGAACGGAAGTTATTAAATAGGGAAAAACGTCCAAGGAAATGGCTTATTTACTCTCCAAGCGCAGGAAAAGTTTATTGTGGACCTTGTTTATTATTCGGTGGTGGAATGTTGGTTTTAATGATTGGAATAACGCATCGAGTAGATTAGAAAGCCACGAAAACTCATGTGAACATAAAACATGTGTTTTGACCATGCAACGTAGATCTAACATTGTCGGCCGTGTCGATCATGAGCTTGCCTCTCAATTTCTAGAAGAGTTGACTTATTGGCGTGAAGGTTTAAAACGAGTGGTTGCGACTGTGAAGTCTTTAGCATCGCGTGGTTTACCTTTTAGGGGACATGATGAAAGACTTGGCTCTCTTCATAACGGAACTTATTTAATGACGCTAGAACTCATAGCAGAGTTTGATCCATTTTTTAGTAAACATATTGCTCAATATGGCGGCAAGGAAAAGGGATGTACCAATTACTTAAGTTCTACAATTTGTGACGAATTTATTGAATTGATGGAAAACAAAGTTTTAACACAAATAAAAGATGAAATCAAAATATCAAAATATTATTCAATAATAGTGTATTCAACACCAGATATTTCTTACATTGACCAATTAACTTTGTGATCTGATATATTCAAGCCAATGGCATGCCCGTTAAACGTTTTCTTAAGTTTATCGCAAGACATTGCAGATGCTATTATTAAAACATTAGACACGTTTGAAATTAATATATTTGATTGTAGAGGCCAGTCGTATGATAATGCCGCAAATATGTCAGGCATTTACAATAGATTACAGGCCAAAATTAAAGGAAGTATGTCCCCTAGCAGAATATATACCCTGCTCCGCACATTCGCTTAACCTAGTGAGAGAGTGAATGTGCCGCTGAATGCACTCAAGAAGCTTCTTGGTTCTTTGGCCTTCTTCAAGAAATTTACACATTTTTTACAGATTTTACTCAAAGATGGGAAACTCTACAAGCACAAATACTTTTAGGTAATGATAAAAAACAAAACTACTGTCAAAAGTCCATCTAACACACGCTGGTCAGCTCGATCAGATGCTTGTAAAAGTTTGAAAGAGTCATTTCCAGAAATTCACGATGCTTTGATTGCTATCGAGAACAATCCTGAGCAAAAACGTTCTGTTGTATGTGAAGCCAAAGGCATAAGAGTGAAATTGGAACGGCTAGAAACTGCTTTCATGATCGTGTTTTGGGGTTTTATTTTGGTTCATATTAACAAAACCAACAAATAATTACAGTCTATTGATATTGACATTTGTACAGTTATTTAAATGTATGACAGTCTAATTCACATCATTTCTGCAGAAAGGGAAAATTTTAATAAATATGAACAGCAAGCCTTGGAACTCTCATTAGTCAAAGAATATGAAAAGGATACAAAGAGGATACGAAAGAGAAAGCTCACAGCAGATGAATCTGCCGAAGATATTACTTCTTCATTATCTGGTCGGGAACCTTTCAGAGTGACAGTATATCTAGTAATTATAGACATACTTGTAGTTTAACTTCAAAAGAGACGAGATGCGTGCAGCAATTTTTACAGTAAATTTTTGTTTTTAAGCAATTTGAACACTGAAGAAGTTGAAAATAGAGCAAGTATATTAGTAACGATGTATTCTGATGATTTAGAGAAGTGCTTTGTTGATGAATGTCTCCATCTACGTTCTTATTTAATAACTATAGCTCGAGACGGAGAACTACCCCGAACAACCAACGCGATTTTACAGGTTCTAAGAAATAAAGAACTTGAAACAATTTACCCAAATATTGACATAGCCTTAAGAATGTGCGTATCGACGGCAGTCAGCAATTGCAATGGTGAGCCGAGTTTTTCCTGTCTAAAGAGAGTGAAAATTATCTTCCCTCAACCATGATAAGAGATTAAATTCGTTAGCAATACTTAACATTGAATCAAACTTATTGATATCTTTAAACTATGACGATGATATTGACAATTTTGCAAGACAAAAATGTAGACGCAGAAATTTTTAATTATATATTTTTTAACAATTCTTATTGAATGTGATTAGTACCGTACCAATTTAAAATTGGGATTTTTAAATAAATAATTTATAGCTTTAATTTTATATTTATTCTATTTTATTTTATTCTTTTAATGTGCTTACAACAGGCACCAGGCCTAATTACAGGTGTACATCCTCATAAACAGAAATAAATAGCCATATCCCTGGTGGTATTCGAACCCACGACCTCTCGGCTTCTCGACTACTACATCACCGAAGGCGGTCAAATATTAATAATTTCTTTTAGGCTTTTACATAATTAATGATAATGATATAACACACCCTAATCTGTCAACACACATATACAGCCAGATCTGTTTCCCAGTGACACATCATGGATTTCATTAGTACACTTACCCATAGGCGTGAATAAAATGTGATGAGAGTGAAGAAAGCAAAAGGGACAGAACGAACATGGAAATCCGTGTCCTGGACGTGTACTTACTAAGTACACTTCCTGGCTCAAACCTAATTATAGGTATAGGCCAGGACACGTGTACTTATAAGTATACCCTAATAATATTACAACTGCAAATGTGTGTGTGTATTACTTCTCCGTACAAAAACTACTGAACCGATTGTTATGAAACCTGGAGTGTAGATAGCTGGAGACACAGATTTACACATTTTATCCCAAAATTTCGCGGGTGAAATCGCGGGGCGCTGCTAATAATTATAGACGCACTAGTTAAAATTTAAAATATATGACCGCTAAAGGGGCGCCGATGAGGTGCTTGCCTAGGGCGCTCTCGACATTTAATCCGCCTCTGACTCCTATTACGGAATTTTACCATTCTAATATCACTTTTATCTATGGAATATATTCAAATTTTCGTTAAATGTACATTTGCTGTCCCCAGCTAATTTTATTTTTATTTTTGACTTTTGTTGATAAGTTTTGTATTTATTATATTTAAATACCCCCTTCCTGTTAGGACCCATCGTTTTTTTTTGTAATTACTTTATGTTTCTATATATGGCAGAAAAACTAGGTGAAATGTCCTGTAACCTAACTGTCCCCAGAGGCGATTTTTTAATTTAAATTATTATATTCTTCTTCTTTGCAGGTTTCTTCTGAAAAAATAAATTATTTTTGAACAATGGAAAGTTCTTTTATTCGTATATAAAAATAAAATAGTTTTCTACAAAGTAGTTTAAACAGAAAAAAATATTAAAGTTGACATTCCAAAATCTTGTCTTTTTCCTAACGTCGTCTTCTATGCCGACTGCTTCGAAATAGAGACACTATCGTGTTATTTCTAGAGGGCATACATGTTTGATAGTTCGGCAACAACAAGTGAGCACGTGTAAAGTGTGTGAATTTTTTTATAAATATTTTAAAGGTAAGATTTTTTTGCGTACACTTTTGGTGTCTTTTACAAAACGCTACATAAAACTCTTGTTTTAGAAGTTAACTTTTTTATTTTCATTTTGTATTATAGCATAGTAGAAATTCCAAACAAATGCCGAAAGATATTTACATTTAACAGTATTTCTGAAAAATAACGTTTGAAAAAGTCAAAAGCAATGTGTCATAAAACGTTCAGGAAGATGCGTTAGAAGTAGGACAATGTTTAATTTCTTCCTTGTGTTCCTTCCCTATTTCAGATTAACCTTAAAAGTTTTATTTCTTTAAAGTTTATTTTTGTTATTTATAAACTTATAGAATTTTTTTGCAGTATATTACACTGTTCTATCACAAAGAAAAAAAATCGATCAAATTGACCTGCCTGGACAAAATATATATACAAAATGTACATTTAACGAAAATTCGGAATATATTCCGTAAAGTGTTACAGAATTAAATATTCTATCATCGGATGACAGAATAAACACTGGTGGCGACATCTCTGTTTTTAATATCTAACAAATTTTAGACCGATCCAACCTCACTTTCTTCCAATTAAATTATTTTTCTATGGTATTTGTTGAAAACGTAGGAAAAGTATAGTCTGTAACACGTTTGGAATTGCATATTCCGCCCTCGTGATGCTGTATTCCAAACTTGTTACAGAATATACTATTTTCTACTACCTTACTAGAAAACTTAATTTTCCTCCCTCTTTTTTTTTAACAATTTTACATTAGCAAGAGTTTTTGTACCTTGTCTATCCCTATTTGATTTTGTAGGAAAAAGATTTACTCCGCGCTTGTCCAACCATTCTTTCAACAAACTATAGGTATTTATTTTCATATCGCACTTAGCACTTTAGCAAGATCTTGCGGCATTTTCAAAACGTAAGAAAAATTTCAAATTTATGATAAACATTCTGACAGCTTATAAAAAATGTTATGTTTTTATTACCAAAAATACCATAGCAACAAAGCGTTGTCAACATAACGTCGGCGACGCAACACCTACTTAATATTTTGTCATAATTTTATAGCCATGTGGATATAAAAACAACTTTGTTATAAAGTTTCACGAAATTTATTAAATTTTGACAGTTGTTTCGCTACACAGTAGCTTCTTCTGAAGATAAAATAACTTATTTTTTTACTGAGGGAAATTAAGGCAATAAACAATAACTTTTCAATTTACCCCAAGGTAATAATAATAATAATTATTATTATTATAGTAATCTTATTTTTTAGTTTATAATTAATTGTTTAAACTATAATATACCTACATGGTTAAAAAAAAAAGTTATTTTACTTATTTCTTGATTAATTTACTTTAAATACAAAAATTAACTGATTTGTGCTACTGAAACTAAGCGCCGGAAAATGATGAAAAGTTAAGGCATTTTACGTGAAACATGCAATAAAATAATAAAGATTGTTCGATAAGGTATCTAAAGATTTTTTAGATTTCGAAGCCCAGTGTCCGCGTTACAAACTTTGATGTAAAAAAAACGTAAAGGCCTATGGAACTTTTTTAAAATATGAAAAATGTTTTTTGTCAAATATAAAAGGTATTTTTTTTGGGTAATACCACAAGTGCTTAAAAATTGCCTATAATTTGCATGAAAGCGCAGATGTTTTAATTCTACAAGTTCTAAGAACGAGTGGAATTTCTATAACAAGCTTGAATGAAAATTACCTATCTGTTTCATTTTCAACCACAAGCTTTATTTGGGAAGAATATTTCTTGAGTGAAAATACCTACTAAAAATAAAAAAAAATGTAAATTTATTTAAATTTATTTTATTTTATTTATTTTTATTTAAATAGAAATAATTATTTTTACTCTTTACTTTGTTTTCACCAAAACGATTAATTTTAACGAGTTTTGTGCAACAACGTAGAAAAAAACTGGTTTTGACGTTTTTGGTTTACGATAAAAACAAGCCGTTGTCATAGCAACCCACTTATTAATTTTTAAATTTTCAGTTATCAATTCATTATATGTTATTGTTACATTGTTACAACAATTCATGAGTAAAATATTCGGTAAGGAAATCTCAAATTTGACATGCATATAATAGTTACAGGGTTCGCAGCGAATGAACCAAAAAATTTAGGGCACTTTAGGGCACTTTTATTTTTAACATAGGGCACTAAATTAGTGCCGATTTAAGGAAATTGTTGGAATAATTTACCTTATACATAAACAAATTATACCGTTGTTTTGTACATACCTAATTACTAGGGCATACAATCCCGGACAAAATTAGGATTTCATAAATCCCGGGATTTTCGGGATTTTTTTTAAATTACAAAAAACATTTTTTTTTAATAATTTATTAATACTAAATACTTGAAACCCTTTTTTTATATAAACAATTTGGAAAATAAAGGAAAAATATAAACAACAACAGTTAAGTAATATTAATCACTTATTTAATTACATACAACTTACAGTAAGATGTATGTAATTAAATAGTGATAAATTTTACTTTCCAATTTTTTTGAAATATCCCACCTTTTGTCCGGAAGTCCCAGGATATCATCAAAAAAATCCCGTGGATTGTATGCCCTATTAATTACACAGTAATTATTATTTTGGCAACAAAAATGTTGGGGGCGTGGTGCTTGTACCGCCAGATTCAAAATGTGAATTGACCGTTTTTTTTATATTATGTATGCCGCATTTGGACCTTCGCACCTAATTAACATTTAGTGTAAATTTTATTTACAAGCATTTAAATTTTTATATATCACAATTTAAAAAATAAACGAAAAATTGATAAAAAATAGGGCACTTTAGGGCACTTTATTTTAAAATAGGGCACTTTTGGGGCACCCTGAAAAAAATAGGGCACATTAGGGCACTTTAGGGCACTCGCTGTGAACCCTGTAGTTATTAACGTGTCAAGCTTTGTAAATAAATCTTTACAGGCGAGCTGGAAGTTTCCAGTGAGCTTAGCAAAGATTAATTGCAAAGCCTGACACGTACAAACTTTTATTTTCTCCTTTAGATAAATTTAAAATTTTAATTAATGTGTCAAATCTAACATTTCATTTCATACATTGCTTTTATCTGTTTTGCGTTCATAATGACTTCATTATAAAACCGCTTTCGGTGCTTTAA
Source organism: Brassicogethes aeneus (assembly GCA_921294245.1). Taxonomy (NCBI): domain Eukaryota; kingdom Metazoa; phylum Arthropoda; class Insecta; order Coleoptera; family Nitidulidae; genus Brassicogethes; species Brassicogethes aeneus. The sequence continues at coordinate 7,578,998 of OV121137.1, forward strand.
TGACAGCATAACAGCATAATATTTTGCATATTGGTTATAATATTTTTATGATTTTTCTAGTACTTACGAGAGTTTTCTAGCAATAAATTTTGTTTAACACCAAAGAAAATCCTTTTTTTCTTCTTTAACATTACAGCCGCTTGTTGTAAATAAGTAAATTAAGGACAGCATGGCGAATCGATTTTGACATTAACTGTGATACCAACTATCTAAAGTAAAATTCGACCAAATTAAATTTAATGTATACAATTAATTTTTGTATAGAATTTTTGCAAAAAATAGATAAAATAGCATAAAGAACTCATGTTATAAGACCTTTTGTCGCACTCGTCCATTACATAAATTGTCCGCGTGCGACAAAATGACGTCTTATGACATTGGTTCTTTAATATACTATTCTATAAGCCTGTAAAACTATACAGGTCTTTTATACAAGCCCGTAAAATATTACAGGTCTGTTCCCATAATCTATGGTTTAATTGGATACAAAAACAACAAAATTAACCTATAAAATGTCATTTACTAAGAAGGTGGAAATAAAAAAATTTTAATGGTAAAAAAATCGAAACATATGAGGTTAAAACTGGTTTACAATAGCTATTTTCGCAAAGCTAATCTCGAACTAATTCCGGACATCCTAGGCATGCGCTTTTTAAAATTTGGGGTTCAAAATGTAAAGTGCGCATGACAAATATTAAAATGCGCATGCCTAGGATGTCCGAACTAGTTCGGGATTAGCACCACGAAAACTTGCTATATCATATTCAACTCGGATATTTCAATAAAGGATTTTAAAGACGGACACTGTTTAAAAGAACATTTCAAAAATATTTAATACTTTAATTTTTTAACACCTCAAAAGTAAATTTTGAATTTATGACAAAAAAGGGCATACGATTTACTAAAAAATCATTTGCAATTGATTTTGTAAGTGTCTTGCCAATTTGAGTTAATGACAAAAAGAGCATATAATTGCCTGCACAAATAAATCAATTAAAATTTCATCTTTAAACAAAAAGAGTTAATCGGCAACATGACATAAGGCTGAATTAAATTATCGTTTAACGATTCGCTGTCAAATTTAAATTTATAATAATTATAATTTATTATAACTATAATTGATTTATAGTTTTCAATTAATGAAATTCCTTAAAATTTAGTACAAATTGACGTTAAAAATACAAAAACGCGAAACTATAAATTTGGAGAAAATTGGATTGATATATATTATTATTATTATTATTAGTATTATTATTATTATTATTATTATTATTATTATTATTATTATTATTATTATTATTATTATTATTATTATTATTATTATTATTATTAATATTATTATTATTATTATTATTATTATTATTATTATTATTATTATTATTTGAGCTACGTTATCTAGGTATATATTTTAGTTATATAGTTACGCATTTTCAATAAAGGAATGGCTAAAATTTAATCGGCGATTAACTTGCAATTAATAACTTGTAAATAATTAATTTGTTCAGATAAAATGTATTTTATTAGTGTGGGTACATTTAAAATCAATCGTCTTGTAAATAGTCAATTTTAATTTTTTGATACGGTTTGAATTTAAAAATATAATATAAATTTTAAATGTTAGAACAGTCACATCCATGAGTTACCTTTATAAATATATAATATTATATTTTTATACATAGATATGGATTGTTTCACGTTATTAAGTTGTTTAACGAGTTTTTTTTAAATCCATAAAAAATACTTATTTTAAAGTCTTTATTAATCATAAATCATTGCATTGAACATGATTTAAGAATTACAAATAATGACTTCAATACCCACAATTTCAAAAAATGTTTGTGCTTAATATTTTATTGGCTTTAGTATCATATTACATTACGTTAAAAATCAGGTGTACAAAATGTATTATGCTCTTTAACTCGCAACCGTGGGACTATTGAAAGAAAAAAAGGCTGATACTTGAGCCTTTGGCAGTTTTCTTTCTTTCTGAATGTAGATTTTATTTTATTTGAAGTACAGGTTAAGATAAGACAGCCTTTTAAATATAACATCCGGGGTGGAACAACTTTTATATGGTAGGTACACATAAAAGATCTCAAGTAAAGTTTCGTATGCATGAAACTAGCCCACAATCTAAATTTACTAAGCTTTTTTTAATCTAAAAATCATAAATATTAAATAATACAGTGTGACTCATTTGTTTACGACTCACCCTTGTAAATTATTAATTTATTGTGCGATTTTAACTGGATTTGTTTTAACGCCATATTTGTACAAAATGCAAGGCCTATTATGTCAGTTTTTAAGAATAAATTTTTAAGAATTTATATAAAAGCGATTAAATATATTAGCGATTTTTTTAAACAAAATTTAAGCACGGCTCTGGATTCACCACCCCTTAAAACGATGGATTTAAATTTTATTGAAAAATTTTATGTAGAAAAATGCACAATAATAACTACAAAATTTTATTCTGTCAAGTTATCCATGAAAAAACATTGAAATAAAATTAAACTAATAGTAGGGAACATGATACTATAAGTTAAATTTTATTTCAATATTTTTTTCATGGATAACTTGACAGAATAAATGTTGGTAGTTATTATTGTGCATTTTTCTACTTAAAATTTTTCAATAAAATTTAGTAAAGGGCCGTTTTGAGGAGTGGTGAATCCAGTGCCATGCTTAGATTTTGTATAAAAAAATCGCTAATATGAATTCTTAAAAATTTACTCTTAAAAACTGACTTAGTAGGCCTTGTATTTTGTACAAATTATCCAAAAATACAGTTTATCAAGATCTACACTTTAAAACAAATCCGGTTAAAATCGCACAATAAATAAGATTTTACAGGGATGAGTCGCAAACAAATGGGTCACACTGTATATATAATTTTTGGATATTTATAACTAATGGTTTACACGGTTTTGGAGAGAGTAAGAATGAATTAAAAATATCCATAGGGCTTGAGGGTCTATTGCCTAATGTCCAACAACTTATTAATTTCTCGAGTGGTATTCAAAAGGCTATTTCAATAATAATAATAATAATATTTATTAGTGCTATTACCAAAAGGTTTACAGCGTCACAAAAATACGAATATAAAAATAGTACAAGAAATGTAAATATAAATTAAACAAAGAATATAATAAAATAAGGACACAATTAAAAGGTAAAGTTTAAAAACTCATCAATAGAATAAAATGAATGAGTAGTAAAAAAGGATTTTAAAAACAGTTTATTCATTAAAAGCCATATTTTTTACATTATTTGGGAGTTTGTTAAAAAAATTAATTCCATAAAAATCAGGTCCACTCTGGCACCTTTTGAGTCTAGAGAATTGATTAATTAAGTTGCCCTTATTTCTGGTGTTATGGTTATGTACACAGTCATGACTTTTATATAAGTTTAAATTATTTTTTACGTATAGCAAATTATGAAAAATAAATAAGGCAGGAAAAGTCATAATTCTAATTCATAAGTCTTTTAAATTCAGCCCTATAACCAAGGGAGGCAATAATTCTTATAATTCTGCGTTGCAGACTAAATATTCTGTGTGACTCAGACCCCAAACAATTATGGCCTAAAAAAAATGTTATTATATTAATATTTAAAATATGAACGTGGTTTTGTACGAAATATGCGATTGAAATAAGGAAAAATAGGCACTAGGCAATACTTCACTGGACACACTACCAACAAGATTACGAATAATAAATATATTGGTATTCAACCTCTTTGATAGTGAATCTATGTGACTGTTCCATCTTAATTTGCTGTCAAACATGATTCCAAGAAATTTAATGGGTTCTGACTTGTTTAAGTCATTTAAATCTCTTAAGGAGAAAATATTGTTCTGTGTCTTGCCCTTGTTTAGGACTAATTGATTCTCGGTGAACCATTTTTCAGCCCGCGACATTGCTCTCTCACTCTTCACCTCCAAAAGTTCAAGATTTTTATCTTTTACTACAATTGTGGTATCATCAGCAAATAGTGATTAGTCGAGTTACTAATGTCAGATAGGTCATTTATAAATATCAAAAATAAGATAGGTCCAAGAACAGAGCCTTGAGGTACCCCCACTTTCACAGTTTCCCTTTGACTCAATTCATTCCCAATTTTGCAAACTTGATGTCTATTTGATAAGTATGATTGAATTAGTTTTACACTATTTTCAGAAAAATTATAGGCTAGAAGCTTTTTTAGAAGCAGAGAGTGAGAAACACAGTCAAAGGCCTTGCTTAGATCACAAAACACGGCATTTGCAAATTCAAGATTTTTGAAAGAATCTTCTATTGTTCGTACCATTTGCAGAATTGCAGATGTGGTATTTTTACCCTTCCTGAAACCATGCTGACACTCACTAAATATGTTGTTTTCTTCAAAAAAAAAGCAACAATTCTATTGGCCATGCATCTTTCAATATTCTTCGAAAAAACAGGCAAGATGGATATGGGCCTGAAATTGTTGGGGTCATTTATATCACCTTTCTTATAAATTAGTATCACAAGGGCCTCCTTTAAAACATCTGGAAATTCAGCCTTTATAAAACACAAGTTAATAAGTTTAGCTAGAGGGATAGAAATTAAATATTTAACTATTTTAATGATACTTATACTTAAACCATAAATATCAATACTGTTTTTGGACTTAATTTTGTCAATTATATCTATGACTTTAATATATGTTACTTCCTTAAAGTGAAATCGATTTTTAGGAGCTTTAATTCTTTCAAAATAAAAAGAAGAGTTTGTGACATCTAGCTTTTTAATAATAGTATTATATTATATTAGCAAAGTATGAATTAATCAAGTTAGGGGGAATTGCGCAATCTATATGATTACTTCCTCTTTTTTTGTTAATTATGTCCCACATGCTTTTTACTGGGTTTGCAGTTTTTATTTTGTTGTTGTTATATTCCCTTTTTGGCATCCAATATGGCTTTTCTATATATGATTCCAAAATCTCTTTTTTGCTTTAATATGTTGGTGTTACATGTTTGTTTATACAGATCAGATAGAAAATTTAAAGTTTCCTCATTTGATGTAATTCATTATTAAACCAGTTGAAATTAGTTTTGCTATTTGAACTATTTAAACAAGTTTCTACAGGAAAACAGTTTAAAAATGTACTTTTTAAAATGGACACAAACATTTCAAATTTAAAATTAACATTCTGTGATAGGCCTAAACTTGTTTAAAATCGGCTTAGTCTTAGAGTTTAGTATTAAATCATAAAACTTTGCCACTTGAGCATTATGGTCAGAAAAGGGAATGTTTCTAGTCTCAGTTACACAATCATTATCAAAATTAACAAATATGTTATCAATACAATTAAAATTTCTACTGGGAGCAAAAAATTGTAGTTTAAATCCAAAGGATAAAAACACACCTCTTAAAAAACAAGCATCATTATTTAAATGAGTAAAATTAACATTAAAATCTCCTGACACTAGGATTTTTGACGTTACACCTAAAGTATTTAACGCATTTTTTATCACATCTAAGAATATTTTAAAATTACCACTAGGGGGTCTGTATACATTTACAATTATTAAATTAATATCTAAAATCTTTATCGCACTAATTTCCACAACTCTTTCTAATGAAAGACTATTAATATTTTGTAGTTCAATATAATTGGTATTACATTTTATTAGTATTACAGATCCACCTCCTCTACTATTTAATCTAGAATAGAAAGAAGCGCAAGTGTATCCTTCTATACTTAATGCACATATTTCATTAACAGTTAGCCAATGTTCGCATAGGCACACACAAGAAATATTTTTATTGTTTAAGAATAACTCTAGCTCATTTATTTTATTTTTAACTGATTGTATATTTAAATTTACAATACTAAAAGATTCCTTTAGGTGACCTGTGCGGTTTTCGGTTTTGGGTGAAAAAACCGAGACAAGTAGGTACCCTGAGGCCAAAGTTCAGGATCCATAGTTTTTTCAAAATTACACAAATAAACACTTATTTTAAAAGACGCATAATATTGTGGAAACTTGGATTCAACACTTTCACAAGTAATTTCAGGAAATTTAGGATATTTTACCAAGGTACTAATTAAATAAAAAAATGTATTTTTTTATTGTTATTATTTATTTATAGAGTAAAATAAAGACAAATTTTGAAAAAAAAATCTTAAAAAGAAACAAGTTTAGAAAAAAACAAGTGTTGCGTAAACGCAACGTTGGTAAAAAAGGTAAATAATATTTACATTTTATGAAATTCTTCAAAACAATCACTGTAAAGATATGCATTACATTTTTTGCACATAAATACTGTTTGACTGTGACAAACCTTGCATCTTCGCCGGATTTTATTGTCACTTTTTTTTATGATATGACCAATATTGTCATAGCGAAGTTCATCAACTACTACAAGTTGATGGTTTTGACCTGCGATTTTCAGCTTTTAGAAGTCTGACAGCGATGTATGACTTAAAGTCTAATTGTGACATTTTCTTACTGTTTACTGAGTTGTAAATTTTCCAAGCATTGACGATTACACTGTCTATTGTATTTATAAACAAAGGCCACCACCACTTTTTACCACTTACGCCAATTCGGTAGTTTGCCACTCCGTTATCGTGCAAATCCACGCCTCCCATATATTTATTGTAAACCTTGATTACATTAGGTTGCTGTATGTTGACTTCTTTTTTTTCCTTTCTGTTATAACGTTTTGCTGTAGACATTGGCTCAACGCTAAGGTGGTTACTAATCATGGTTACTACAGAGTTATCGTTCCATCTGACTAAATAAACATTTGTGGTGTCGTCGTAAGCAGCGTCATAAGATCCTCTCTCTTTTCTATTTATTAACTTTTCGGCTTCCAAAGGACAATGGTTAGTCCTATTGTCTCGAATAGTGCCGGAAGCGAAATATTTTTGTTCAGTAAGTGCAACAAACAGTTTGTAAGAAGAAAAAAAATTATGGAAAAATATTTGATGATTTTCAAGATCCTTTACGGAAGACAATAAATCAAGAACAACTTGTCCTCCCATACCAATGTCAGATTTTTGATTAGCAGGACTTGCACCTGCATATGGCAAGAATTGGTAGAGGTAGCCATCTGACGAACATAAGCACCATAGCTTGAAACCGAATCTTACAGGTTTACCTTTTATGTACATTTTACAAGAATGTCTTCCAAAGTATGGCACCATTTGGTCGTCAATTAATAGATTGTGTGCATATATTCCAAATTAGAATATTAGTGCATACGTTTTTCATTTTCTAATTCATTTGCAACATCTTCTAGGGCAGCTTACAATTCTTTTTGAGTCAAAAACTATTCATTTTTATAATATTTTTTTTCCTTATAGTAATCAAAATAATGTAACAAACTAAATAAATACCCTTACTATGCCGTACAGTGAACGACGATACACGGTTGACCCTAGACAAGTGTTTGTTTTGGTTTAGGCGGTTGACCTTCTCATAGCCCGGGTATTCACATATCTTACCAACGTTGCGTTTTCGCAACATATAAATTGCGGTCGATTTTGTTTACATCCAGTATATGTTTTTTATGTTTTTTTACTATGTTTGCCTTCTTTTATCATTCCTATCACCATTTTATAAAAAAAATATTTATTTTAATAACTCTTAGAATTCATAATATAGTATGCACTAGTCTAAGTTACCAACGGGCTTTTTTGTTACATTTTAAACTAATTTTTTTCTATAGAATATTTAAGAGAATCTGTCGTGGATTTTTGTGAGGTCATAAGAAACCTTTTAAAACAAGATTAAGTAATAAAATATTTTTTTTAAACGTCAGATTGTTTAAAAAAAAATCGACAATATGGTGTTGCGTTTACGCAACACCATATTGTCGATTTTTTTTTAAACAATCTGACGTTTAAAAAAATATATAGGAACCTTTTAAAACAAGATTAAGTAATAAAATATTTTTTTATATTATATTGTCGATTTTTTTTAAACAATCTGACGTTTAAAAAAAATATATAGGAATACATAGGAAATTATATCTTAACACTGTGTATTTGGTTCCAACCTTGAGACATACACAAAAGACTTTGGGAACAACTTTTAAAGCGCAACTGCTGGAGCCTTTAAGATTTCCCATAATACTAGTTTTATTAGCAGTCTTTGACTTCTTCTTATTTTTTCCAACCCCTTCAGCCCATGTATTGATATATAGGCTCTTGTTTATGATTTCATTTTTCATTGATATTTGTTTTAGGTACGGATTGGTGTTTTTTAATTTCCTTATTTGTTTTATTTTTATTTTGTGCATCTGACGACCTCTCTTGAGTTTCTATTTTTTACCATTGTTGTTATCTGCCCCCTGTTGACTGGTAGATGAATCAAGAGAGTTAATTGTATCGACAACTTTTAATTTATTGATATTTATGTCTTGGCGCGAGATATTAGCTTCAATTCTTTTTTGCGGATTTTTTTCCAGATTAATTATCTTATCTTCTAATAACGTTTTGTTTTCAATTAAGAGTGCATTTTTCTCTTCTAACTCCCTAATGATTCTCTTGAGGAGAATATTTTAATTTAATAATACATCCATACTTAGGGATGGTTGTAATGGTGTTTTCTTAGGAGTGTTGTTTATAGTTAAGCAGAGTTGACATGTCCACTTACTTGAAATTTGTGAGTCCTTTTCTTTAATAAATGTGGAGCATTCCTCTATGGTTACGTTTGCACAGTCACGATGAAACCAACCCATTTATCACATTGAACTTTGTATGAGTTTGTTTTGATTTGTGATGAACACTTATTAAGTTTACACACGATAACAGTTGGAGATAGCGGCGGCACCATTGCAACCTTACCGCACAATAGTGTTTTACAGTGGCCAAATATTATAGCAACGGCCTGTTTTCCACTGATAAACCTGATAAATTATATTTATAACTGATTATTTCCCTCATTATAATATGAAAGCGATTAAATCACTAGAACTATTTAATAGCGATTAAATTTTAGCCTCCATATTGGATTTTTGTTTACGATTTTATGGTGTTATTTACAAGTTTTAACAAACATTTTTTAAAAAACAATAAAAAATAAGTTATCTAGTTTACGAAATATCAATTATTACTTATTACATACCTTAAATTAATGGAATTTTCTTTAAAAAAATATTTATAAATTTTGACACATACGTCAGATTTTATGAATTGTCAAATAGTTTCCTTTAATTCGAAAAATAATCTAGACGTATTTCACTCAACCTATAAATTTAATCTGTCAAACTATGCTCAGTAAGTTTTTTATTTGATTTTTCTTTTTGGAAAATAGTTTCATGCAAAATAATTAAAACTAAAACCCCTCGACCGCTACGCGGTCTCGTGATTTTATTAAATTATTTTGCATTCAACATTTTCCAACAAAAACCAAACAAAAAACTACTGAGCCTAGTTTAACCGATTAAATTCATAGTTCTCGTGATATAATATATGAAAATGTGCATCATTTATTTGACAAATTTATTTGACACTACTTTATATTATAAATCATTTCTAATTATAACAACATTCATTTTATTATAATACATAGTTAACTTTAAATATAAACACATATTAACTTTAACACTTTCCCTTTTTTAATTTAAAGTTAACAAAAAACTTTCCTATAAAAGTCCCATCTAATTAAAAAATCTGCAGTCTTGTTTTTGGTAATGCTTTCTTCATGATATCAGCTACCTGTTTTCAGTAGAAATTTGCTGAATTCCTAACTGTTTTTCAGCTATCTTTTCTCGAATGAAAAAATGTTTGATTTCAATATGTTTAGTTCGACGATGAAATTCGGGATTTTGAGCCAGTCGTACTGCTGCAGTATTATCCACTTGGAGAATTGGAACTTGTGTCAGCTTTACAAATTTCTCCAAATAATCTGGACAACCATATTATTTCTTTGGCAGCTTCGTTGGCGGCTACGATTTCTGCTTCTGTAGTTGAAGTAGCTACCATTGCCTGTCGTTTACTTATCTATGAAATAGCTCCCCCTGTTTACATAACAAGTACACCTGTAGTTGATCGACCAGTTTTGGTACAACCTCCAAAATCTGCATCACTAAAGCAATCTAAAATTCTTCTGTTTACATTTGCACGATAAAATATTCCCATATCAACAGTTCCTGCAATGAATCGTAATACTCTTTTTGCTCTTGCAACATCTTCTTGGGTTGAGTTCTCAAGTGATCTTGACAAGAACCCTACACTAAAAGCCAAATCTGGCCTTATACCCAACATTAAATACATACATTGTGCTCTTTGACATTTTCTTTCCCTGTTGATGAACTCTCTGAAGTTTTTAACATTGGCGTCGAAATTGATTTGCAACCAGAGAAATTAAATCCATCTAAAATTTTCTTAGCATACGTTTTTTTGACTTATCTTAATGTAGTCATCTTTTTGCTCGATTTCAAGTCCCAAAAAGTAGTCTGCTTTTTTGGAAATAATTTTAAACTCACATTTTAATTCATTTAGAAAAACTTCCAAATCTTCTGAATGGGTGGCTGCCGGCTCGAAGGACCATGTTTGTTGCCGCTTCCTGGACTGTGCTACCAAGGGGGCTGGTGGTTCGACGGACCAATGATTGAATGCTCGAAGGACCATGTTTGTTCACCAATCACTGGGCGAGTACAAGGCTGATCCTTGATCTTGCTCACTTCCCAGTTCTTAATGAATAATGATGAGATACCAAAATAAACCAAATGGAATTCGTTTTGGAACTGATTTTTATTAAAAACTTATTGGGTTATATAGAAATTTACAATATAAACAAAACAGTAGTTCTAAACATTTAAAATAAAACAATATATACAATTAAATAACAATAACAAAAAACACATGCATCTTTGTTGTGGAACTGCTGGTTGCCGCAATTGGTGCACTGCTGCGTAAGGTGTTCTCGTTTAATTACCTGCTGCTATACGCAACTTTGCACATTCCTGCATTTTTGGTAGTAACCTTTTTTAAACTCAAATTCTATTAATAATTTTTTCTGTTTAATTTTTAATTAAACATATTGGCGACTCCACAAGAGATTGGGAGTTGGTGGTCTCTGTTTAATCTTGTGATTAAACATATTGGCGGCTCCACAAGAGATTGGGAGTTGGTGGTCTCTGTTTAATCTTGTGATTAAACAATCATCAACATATAAAACAATAAGTAATTTTTCGCCATTTTTCTCTCTGATATACAGGGTGTCCCAGAACTCGCGCCACAGAGAAAAAGGGGGCGTGCCGACAGAAATGGAGATGCCAAATTTAAAAATAAAAAATTTCTAGGTGTAAGCGAATTAAAGCAAAAAAGTGGCAGCCAATACCGAGAGCTCTTTCCTAGATTAAACGTAGGGGATTTAAAAATTGCTAGGAGACGATAGAACATTGTTGTCTTAAAACTTTTAAAAATCTTTTGGCCGACTGTATTTACTAAGTTGTCAAAAGATGTCAAAAATGACTGATACCTCAGAACGACAATGTTTTAAAGTAAAAAATCAAACAAGTTGTAATTTTTTAGGCTTTTTTAGTTAAAATTTTAGTTACAGAGTTACAGAAACATATAAACAAACTTTTAAAAAATTACAAAAACTATAAATTTCCGTAAAAGTAAACAAACAACATTAAGTAAAACTAAATTAAATATTATGTTAACAACTAAATAAAAAAAATATGCTAATCTGTTTACAATAAGTGCTCAAAGTGTGCACCAATCATTTGTAAACAAATCTGCGCTCTTCTTAAAAGGCTGGATTTTGACTCCATGACCATTTCAGGAGTAACCGTCGCAAAAGCGTCTTGGATGCGGTTCCTAAGCTGATCCTCTGTTTCGATGGGTACACTATAAATAAAGTTTTTAAGGTGTCCCCAAAGAAAAAAATCCAAGGGATTTAAATCGGGTGAACGAGCAGGCCAATTTTGTGGCCCACCTCGTCCTATCCATCGGCCAGGATACTGCCCGTCCAAGATTCGCCGAACGTCGCGACTAAAATGTGGTGGTGCCCCATCGTGCTGCAACCATTCATTTACTCGATATACCAGTGGCACGTCGCCTAACAAATTCTCTAAATTGTTTTCTAAGAAGTCTGCATAAATTTGGCCTGGAAATTCAAAAGGTCCAACCTAGAGGAAAATGGCCAAATTAGAATAAAAAAGAAAACCTAAATAGTTCACATACAACGCGATCTCCTATTATAGCACTCCAAAAATTAATAGAAAATCGATGTTGGAACCCCCCTTGGAATATAGCATGCGGATTTTCATTTGCCCATACATGTAAATTATGGGCATTGAAGCATCCTTGTCTGGCAAAAATTGACTCATCCGAAAACATAATGTTAGAAACAAAATTTGGCTGGAGATTTTCTTGCCCCAGCAACCACAGGCAGAATTCGACCCTAGCGGGATAATCTTCCGGCTGAAGGTGCTGCACTCGGTTAAAATGAGGGTGTTGCCGATCGTTCTTCATAACCCGCTGAACTGTGGAGCGGGAAATATCCAGTTCTCGAGCAACTTCCCTTATGCTCTTCCTACTATTTTTCTCAAACGCATTCAAAACATCTTCTTCATTTTCCACTGTTCTAATACGTTTGGGAGCACCTCCAATCCCCTTACGAAGCGGAACAACTTGACCGGTCTCTCGGGTTCTTGTGATAGTTCTAAGGATTACTTTACTGTCCAGGGGACGATCAGGAAAGCGCTGGGAAAAAACTCTCGCTGTCTCCCTGGCGTTGCGCCCACACTCTCCATAAATAATTATCATTTCGGTATAATCATCTAAGGAAAACATTATTTATAATAACTTAATTTATAACTGTGTTATAACCAAATATAATATTAATGACAGAAGTAAAGATTGACAGCAGTGTTACAATGAATTGGATTCCAGTGGACCAAATATTTTACATATTTTTTATTATCAACAATGCAACCTAAGTATCCTAGCAATTTAAAGAATTCCCTGTGGTAATCTATTGGGATTGGCTATCGTTTTTTATTCTTATCTCCCTTATCCTTTGCGTTGGACAATTTAAATTTTTAAATATGTGTTTCAAATTACTTTCAGTACGTTCCCTTTTTCTCTGTGGCGCGAGTTCTGGGACACCCTGTATACCCAGCTAACAAAGTGCTCTTCAAGTTGATATCAACGCGAGCTCAATACTTGATTTTTACGCATCAAGCTTTGAGATCAAAAACATATCAAGTTGGTTCCTCATTTGGGCTCAATGTGATATCAAACCTTGATTTTCGATTAAATTCGAATCGGATGCGCGCATGCGCTGCCTACTTTTGGCGGATTAATTCAAATATTTGAGAAAATCAAGTTATGGGTTTTGAAAGGCAAAAATACTGTTTATTTGATGCAAACATATCCAAATAATTACGAACTTAAATGTTAGCATTTAAATTCATAATTTTTTTAAATTTGGATATGTTTCCATCAAATAAACAGTCCTTTTGCCTTTCAAAACCCATAATTATATATAGTTATTTAGGTTTTCTTGCATAAAATAAAATAGGCAATTAAAACACAACCAAAATTTATAAACAAAATATTAAAATATACAAAAAAACAATTTTTAAATTTGCTCCTTTTCAACAGTATCCTTATTGACTGTATACAAAACTATAGTTTTGAGGATTATCATTTGTTGCTTCACTTTCTGCTGTTTTTTTAATTTGTTTGCCTCACGTTGTCTGTTGATTCTTAATGCTTCTTGAATGTGTGGCAAGAACTCTTTATTTGATGTGGGGCCTTCAAAACAAGACCCTGTACAGCAACTGTAGACAGAAGAAATTGCCAATGAAAACTAAAACTTAATGAAAAAAGGATGAAAACATTGACTTACAATAGATTACGTAATTTTGTATACTTTTATTATTATTTCCCAGAAAGGTGAACTCCATTGTCAAAATATCAGTTATCGCTTCTTTAAGAGCTGTAATTTGTATCAATGAAGGCCCTTTTATTATTATTTCCCAGAAAGGTGAACTCCATTGTCAAAATATCAGTTATTGATTCTTTAAGAGCCATATTTGCAAACACTTTTGGCACCAAGATTTTTAGGTAAATGAACTGCAATAAAATTTTATCTTTAATATAAACACTGGCACACATTCAACATATCGTCACCCTAATATAACAAGGTTGTATGTTAGAAAACCAAAAAAAATGAGTTTATGCTTCTACAAGGTTTTATGTAATCCACCCTTGACATACAACTTGAAAATAACTCTATATATATGTATACATACAATATACATTCTATAGAATTAATTTTAAGTGGTATGTGAAGCGTAGGCCACATATAATCCTGTAGACACATAGACTTAAATTTTTCGTTTTTATAACATACAACCTTGTTATATTAGGGTGACGATATTTCAACCCACCAGACTTTTTCATTAAGTGCTTCACTGGACTTCAACTGGTTAAATTTTGCCCAATTTTTCAATGGAAATCTCTTCAACTGTTGGATGCTGGAAATTTTTGCGTCAAAACTGGTCCCCTCCTCCAAAGCATCAATTCTGTTTGACAAAGCTTTGAAGAATTTCCCTAAGAGAAATAATTTAGGTTCAGTTTTATAATACCTGCATTTTCAACAGTATTTATAGTATATATTTACCTTTGATTTGGCAGAACTTCAGCAAGCTCTTGAAGTATTCTGAAGTTCTCTACAGTTTAAGCAGATGACCTAAAAACATAAAGACAAATAAAGGAAATTAAAAATAATGGTATATTATTATACTAGAGATAATGCAGCCTATTACCCACGAGTTAATAATGCGCATTATCTCGAGTGTAATACTATGCTTTATCTACTCCAATTATGTAAATTTCATTAATAACAAACTTTATTATAACCTCACTTTCTCCTGATTTTGTTGTATTTATTTACAATGTTTTCCTTACAGTATCTAACGGATTTTAAGTTTACTTACCAATTTATTTTTAATATTAACTTTCACGACACAAAAATAATTTGCGTATTGATGCACGAAAAAAATCTCGGAATAAAGCCGGTAAAGTAGCCCGCGATTCGCGGAATGGAATGCATGCAATATTGCAATTAATGGCGGGCTTAATATTAATAATAATTTATTATTATTAAAATTATATCTTTAATAAATATTATATTATTTAAATATTGAATCCTTGTTGGTTCAATTATTATAATTTTAATAATTATTATTATTAAAATTATATTTTAAACCATTGCAAAAGCCATATCAAATAATGGCAGGCTAGCCTGCCATTATGTGATATGGATTTACAATACTAACAGAAGTATACCCATCGCCGATGGGCCATCGGTATGTTTTATTTATCCATACTATAGTATATATAAATTTGGGTGTAGGTATATAAATTTATAAATTATAACTGACTTTTTGAGGTTAACTCAAGACTTGAGCTCACATTGATTTCAACTCTTGAGGTAAAATCAATGTAAGCTCAAGCATTGATTTAACCTCAAAAATTTAAATCAATGTGAGCTCAAGACAACATCAAAACTTGATAAATCAAGGTTTGAGTTTTGTTTGAACTCAAGCAATGTTAGCTGGGTAGACATGAGTTAGCTTCACTAGCTCTAAAACCCAACAAAAAACCTCAAAATCTTTTGTTCCAGCAGCGTGGAGCCTGCTTTAGTCCGTAAAGACTTCTCTTAAGTTGGCAAACTCTATCTGTGCCGTCATTGTAACCTTTAGGCTGTTTCATATATAAAACTTCTTCAAGTTCCCCATATAAGAATGCCGTTGATACATCAAATTATCCTAAAAACATGTGTTCGCTGGCAGCAATACTTAAAACTGCCTGAATTGTTCCTAGCCTTGCTACAGGGCTGAACGTTTGTTCATAATCTATTCTTTGGCGTTGATTGAATCCCTTAGCAACTAGTCTAGCTTTGAACTTGTCAATGCTACCATCAGCATTATGTTTTACTCGAAAAACCCACTTGCAGGCTTCTGGCTCCTTCTGGTAGTGTTGTAAGCTTCCACGTTTGATTATCTTTTAGTGAAGTAATCTCACTATCCATAGCTTTCTTCCAGTCAATGCTTTGCTTATTCCTTAAAGCCTCTTCAAATGTTTCTGGATCTGAATTTGTTGCTATATTAATAAACTCTTCTGCTAACATTACAAAATTAAAATGACTTGGTTTTCTTAAGATCGAGCGATCTCGGAGGAATTCTGTAGATAACTTTGACTTTTGTTCTTCATCTATGTCAAGTTTATTGTCAAATCCGAGTTTATATTCTTCTTCTTCATGTGTGTCACTTTCTATTTCTTCAAAATCTTGAGCCTGTTTATATTCTTTTTCTGAACTATCTCTTATTTCTTCATAGTCTACTTGTTTTTCTTGAAAATTTTCTTTCAATTCTAAATCTTGAATTGGCAACTTAACTCTTTCTACGCATTCTGTTGGTTTTTCTTGGAATTGTACATCTCTTGATAAAATGACTTTGTTCTTTTCTTTTAGGTAAATTCTATAACGCTCATCTCCGTCATATCCTACAAGATATCCTTTTATAGCTTTTTCATCCATCTTTCTACGTTTTTGTTTTGAAATATGAGCATAACAAGTTGAACCAATTATGCGCAAATGCTTTATTCTTGGCTTTTTATCAAACCAAAGCTCATGTGGACTGAAACCTTCTCTAGAAGATTTTGCAGTTCTATTTAAAATGTAAATTGCACTCTTTACTAACTCTGCCCAAATTGCTTCTGGAAATTGAATGTCAGAGTTTGAATATTTAAAAGTTCTTGCCATTTCAACAATAGTACGGTTTTCTCTCTCACTTGCACCATTCTGTTTACTTGTGTACGGCGATGTTAATCTTTGTATGATCCCATTTTCTTGTAAAATCTTCTTATTTTCTACATTTTCAAATTCTCCACCATTATCACTTAATAGTTCCTTAATCTGATGTCCTTGTTTCTGTGCATAGGCTAACATATAGATTAGAGCTGTCTTGACATCACACTTTTCTCTTATAATGAAACCGTATCGATATTTTGTGTAGTTATCTTTAAAAACTACTAAATATCGCATGTTTTGAAAAGATTTATCAAAAGGTCCACATACGTCAGTTGACACAAGTTCTCCGGGTTTTGTGGCTTTCTTTCTTGTACCAAATGATAAACGTTATGCTTTTCCATAAATACAGGATTCGCATAACTCTTTGTCTATCTTCACTTTAATACTTAGTTCTCTTTCAAGCATCTCTCTTACATGCCTTTTATCTAGATGTCCCCACCTTTCATAATATAGCTGCAATATCGAGCTATTTGTAACATAAATGTTAACTCCTTTTTTGAGCTCCTGAACAATCGGTTCCATAGAGTACAGTTTTACCATCAATATTAAGCCAACATTTACTACTTGTGGACTTAAACTCACTGTTATCATTTCTGTCCTGGGCAGCTAAAACTGAGAACAAATTTCTATTAATGTCATTTTCTGACTTCTACCATTGACAATTGAGAGAATTTCAATGGTCCCTTGTCCAAGTGCACTTAGAATTTCTTTTCCAGCAGCCTTTACACTGGGTTCACTTTCAAACTCTTGAAAATCAACAAACCAATATGAACAATTCGTCACGTGTTTTGTGGCACCATTATCAATCCACCATATTTTTGTATCTACCTCAGTTGCACATACTTCATTGCAAATTGAAATAAGAGATACTTTAGTATCAAGTACATTCTCTTGAGAGTCACTTCTCGAGGGTCTCCCATCAGCTTTCCACTTTATGCAGTCTGTAAGCCAATGTCCTTTCTTTTTGCAATAATTACAAGTGTCATTTTTCTTAAAATACTTGTTACTTATTTTGTCTTTTTGTTTATATTTTTCTGCCTTAGTCACTAGTGCTTCTTGAACAAATTTTTCTTCTGAATTGTCTAAATTTTTCTTAAAATTTCTTTCTAACATACATAGCTGTGTTGTTAACTCATCCAAAGTTTTATCTCTATCTTTAGTTAGTAGCATCCAGCTAGATCGAAATGTTTCAAAGCTACTTGGTAAAATATGCAAAACTTTATATACTAAAATTAAATCCGGTAACGAATTTTCATTTTTAGCTTTAAGTCCATTGTTTAATTCATTCCACAAACTATGTAACTTAGCAATGTGTGTAGAAACATCAAAACTGAAGAACTCTGAACAAATCTTAAAAAGCTGATCTTTAGACGTTGCTTCGAACAATTGCTTTAAAGCTTCCCATGCCTTCTTGTCCATAATCATTTTATAAACTGAATCAGTAACTGAACATGTAATCATTGACTTGGCATAACTATTTGCCTTGCGATATAAATCACATTTCTCTTTATGATTTTTAATTTCTACTTTTGTGACATCTTCTTTTAATGCTGGTGGTTTTACCAACTTGTTATTGTTGAAATGTATTAACTACGACCCTGTATATGCACAATATGTACCTGTGAGAAAACAATATAAATAGTGATTGCTAGTATTTGAATGTCATGTATATGTCATTAAATAAATGTATTCTGAAATCGTTTTTCATAATATACTTTTACTGTGCTATTACCCGGTCCTGCGTTTCCTGCTAACAGGTTATGGGCCCAGGTGCAGTTTAATAAGTTAGATATCAGTTAAAATCACGTAATTTCACGATGTCGGCTTCGATTCCTCAGATAGAGAAGCTAAAAGGTCGAGAAAATGTTGACAGGTGGAAGTTCGCCGTTAAAACTTATTTGGAGCACGAAGAGCTTTGGGACTGTGTAGATGGTACAGATACAGATGTCAAAAAGGTGACAAAAGCTAAGTCAAAAATAATTTTGCTTATTGAACCGATTAATTATGTTCATGTTCAGTCGGCCAAAACTAACTAACCTCAACAACGCTTTTGAAGATAAAGGTTTGACCCGTCGTGTGGGACTATTAAGGACATTAATTACAACTCGTTTAGATGAGAGCGATTCTGTGGAATACTATGTTAATAAGATTATAAGTACAGCACATAAGCTTTCTGGTGTAGGTTTATTAGTAAGTGAAGAGTGGATTGGTACAATTCTTCTTGCTGGCTTACCTGAACATTAACGTTAAAGTAGGTTCCGAACAGACAGCAATGGAACAATGGTGGTGGAACTAGGATCAAGAACGTTAGATGTTTTAATTGTAATCAGTATGGACATTTTGCTAAAAACTGTGAAACCGTAGAAAAGGTAAAGGATCAAAATGTAGTGTTATATTCAGCACTCTCGGTAACAGCCCGTGGTGAGCACAACAAAAATGGGTGGTTTTTGGACTCTGCAGCTACCATACATATGACCAATGACATTAATATATTACAGGACGTTAAAACTACAACAGATCATAATATTAGTACAGCAAATAATCAGCTAATGTGTGCAAATAAGATTGGCAGTGCTGTATTGCCAATTTCTGACCACTGTAATGCCAAAATAACTAATACTGTATATGTTCCAGATTTAAAAGTAAATCTTTTGTCAGTTAGTCAAATAGTAAAGAAAAATTGCTCAGTTGTGTTCAATTCAGATGGATGTAAAATTTATGATTCACAACAGAAGGTGATTGTGAATGGAAAGTTGGAAAATGACTTGTTTAAATTAGATTTGCTTCATAACGCTAGTGATTCAGCATACAATGCATCTGTGGATAGTTTAAAAATGTTATGGCACCGTAGGCTAGGGCATATAAATCTTACCAACCTAAATAAACTAAAAAATGGTTTGGCATCGGGACTGTTTTATGGTGATAAATGCGAAGTCTGCATACAGGGTAAATGTCACAGATTACCATTTAAGGAGAGTAAATCTAGAAGTAGTGAGATTTTAGACTTGATTCACTCAGATCTATGTGGGCCTATAGAAAATAAAAGTATTGGAGGATCAAGGTATATGATAACATTCCTGGATGATTATACGCATAAGGTCTTTGTGTACTTCTTAAAAGGTAAAAATGAAGTTTTTGGATATTTTCAGACCTTTAAGAAATTAGTAGAGAATCAAACTAGCAAGTCAATCAAGATGTTACGTAAAGACAATGGAGGGGAGTACGTTAATGCTGAATTTAATAGATTTTTAAAAGACCATGGAATTGTCCATCAGCTTACAGTACCATACACTGCACAACAAAATGGCAAAGCGGAGAGATTAAATCGAACCATTATAGAGAAGACAAGATGCCTACTGATTGATTCTTAGCTACCCAACAGTTTTTGGGCTGAGGCCGCTAATACTTCTGTCTATTTGCTGAATAGATCTCCAACAAAATGTGGGCAGGAAAAAAACTCCAGAAGAAGCATGGAGTGGGACAAAGCCAAAGCTAGAGGGACTTCGTATTTTCGGATGTAAGGTGCATACTCATATCCCAAAAGAAAAGAGAAAGAAGTTGGATAGAAAGACCATTTCCAGCATATCGGTTGGTTATAGCACAGAAATCAAAGGCTATAGGTTATACAATCCTCAAAATGGAGTTGTGGATATTGCTAGAGAATGCATTTTTCTTGAACAAGAAAAAGGCAGTATGTTGATCAAGGGGGCTAGGACCAAGGACGAAAAACATTTCTTTGAGTTTCAGGAAGATTTCACAGATGAGAGAGTCATTAATGAAGTAGATCCCAATCCGCAACCGGTTCCAGAGGTCATGGAACGAGAAAATGAGATAACACATGAGGAGTAGGCAAGTTCTACATATTCGACTGTTTTTGATGGAGATGGGAGCAGTATTGGAGAGGAATATGTGTCTGAGAGAGTGAAGAACATTCCAGATATAATATAATATATCTAGGAGAAGTGAGAGACAAAGAAGACACCCAAAGGCGCTGAATGATTATGAAGTGAGTTATGCTGCTATAGCCGAATTTTTCGATCCTCAAACAATAGAAGGAGCATTAAGTAGACCAGACAGTAATCAATGGCGTGCAGCTATGAAGAAAGAATATTCTGCACTGATGAATAACAGTACTTGGGAGCTCGTGGACTATTCTGCTGAAAAGAAGCGAATAAAATGTAAATGGATCTTTAAGGTTAAGAAAAATGCAACTGGAGACATTGTAAAGCACAAGGCGAGGCTAGTTATTAAGGGTTGTAGTCAAAGAAAGGAGATTGACTACACTGAAACCTACTCACCAGTTGTCAGATATACATCTATTAGATATTTGCTTGCAATAGCTGCAGAATACGATCTAGATATTGATCAATTGAATGCTATAACAGCTTTTATGCAGGGTGATCTAACCGAGGTGATATATATGATACAACCAGATGGATTTGCAGAGGCAAACAAAATGTGCAAGCTTCGGAAATCCTTGTATGGATTAAAACAAGCAAGTAGGGTATGGAACATTAAATTGGATGGATGTTTAAAAGTGTGTGGTCTGACACAATCGAAAACAGACTCTTGTGTTTATTATAAAATAACAGAGTCTATGATACTGATCGTAGCCATATACATAAGTAGACGATTTTATGATTTTTTCAAATGATGTTAACACGAAGACGATTTTATGATTTTTTCAAATGATGTTAACACGAAGACAAAACTTAAGAATGAATTAATGGCACATTTTGAAATGAGGGATATTGGCGAAGCAAGATTTATTTTGGGAATGCAAATCACGAGACCGTGAAAACAAAAAAAATTGGCTGGATCAACAGTTATACATTAAAGAGATGTTAAAAAAATTCAAAATGTGGGACTGTAACCCTGTAGACACACCGGCGTTACTTGGAGAAAATTGTCAAAGAATATGAGTCCAAAAACGGAGAATGAAATCGAGAAAATGTACAATGTGCCATATCAAGAAGCTATACTGCCCTACTATGGAGAAAGGCAGTAACTGCTTAGCAAGAAATTTGTGGAAAATTAGCATAAACTACATTTTTATAAAAAAGCAGTAGGTATTTGATTCATTTTATTAACTTATGAGATATTTGACTACATTTCTGTGTTGAATTCGGTTTCAAAATGTCCATAGCTTTACCATAGCACAAGAAAACGCATTTTGCATTTTTTTGCAGTTATTGCCTTTCTCCATAGTAGGGCAGTATAGGTAGCTTACTATTTGCTGCCCAAGTATCGAGGCCAGATATATCTTACGCCGTAAATAACGTAAGCAGATACTCACAAAATCCAGGGCCAATACATTGGACTGCAGCAAAACGCATTATGAGGTACGCCCAATACAAATTGGAGTTTGATGGGATGAAGCCAAGCCAATTAATGGGATATTCTGATGCTGATTGGGCGAGCAACATTGATGATCGCAGGTTAACAACCGGATATGTTTTTGTGAAAAATTGTGCAGCTATTTCATGGGCAACTAAAAGACAAAATACAGTAGTACTTTCAACGACTGAAAGTGAATATATGGCCATGAGCATGGCAGCTCAAGAAGCATTATGGTTAAGGAGACTCAGTGAGGAGTTAAGTAATTGTAATGGACCCACATTATTATACGTGGATAACCAAGGGGCGCAAAATTTGGCTGCAAATGGTGCATATCACGCGCGCACGAAGCATATACATGTTAGGCAACATTTCTTGAAGGAGAAGATTGAGCAGAGATTACTTGAGCTAAAATATGTATCTACAGATAAGCAAGTAGCAGACTCATTAACTAAAGCGATTGACAAAACAAAGACTCAGTGGTGTGCAAATGAACAAGGTTTAAAACATTTTAAATAGAGGGGCTGTTGAAATGTATTTAAATGTATTAACTACGACCCTGTATATGCACAATATGTACCTGTGAGAAAACAATATAAATAGTGATTGTTAGTATTTGAATGTCATGTATATATGTCATTAAATAAATGTATTCTAAAATCGTTTTTCATAATATACTTTTACTGTGCTATTACCCGGTCCTGCGTTTCCAGCTAACAGTTATGAATAGTGTCTAGAGCCCCTTCATGATAATCTAGTAGATCTTGGATTTTCCTTTTCCAAATAGGCCAGTCTGTCTCTCCACTTAATGGTTTAATGTGCTTCGCTAAATCCATTCTGATAAATTGAGCGATACTTCACAATAGTGTCAAATAATTCTTTTACACATTTAAACTAGCGCCTGCGCCCATAACCTGATAAATTATATTTATAACTGAAAATGTGCATTATTTATTTGACAAATTTATTTGACACTACTTTATATTATTAATCATTTCTAATTATAACAACATTTATTTTGTTATAATACATAGTTAACTTTAAATATAAACACATATTAACTTTTGTTCATACATGAACAATAATATCTGCCCTTTATACATTTATTTTATAATTCATTTAGATTTATAATTTATTTATTTTATATTTTAAACTAAATTTACCGATTACATGTCATTGCACCTAATTGCCCTAGATATTTCGACCAATTA
This sequence comes from Brassicogethes aeneus, assembly GCA_921294245.1. NCBI lineage: Eukaryota > Metazoa > Arthropoda > Insecta > Coleoptera > Nitidulidae > Brassicogethes > Brassicogethes aeneus. Next base: position 7,602,362 of record OV121137.1, read on the forward strand.
TGCTGAATAACAAATTCCAACACTCACATGATGGGCTGACCAAAGTCAATCGGTTTATTCAGCATAATAAAATAGTATAAATAAAAAATCATGTAACATAATAATTATTCTATCATTTTCAATAAACTTCAACGTTATTGTTAAATGGTCATTTTACTCCTTCGTACTATATCCAAGCCTATCTGCCACCGAGACGTGAGGCTGCGTCTCGATAGTACTGAAGAAACCTACCCCTTACAAATCTTGTTGGGCTCTGCCTAACAGTTGGTCCTTCGAACCGGATCCGGATGTCAAGTCAACAGTGCCCTTCAACCCAGGCCCCAAGAACGGAAAAAGCAATCTTCGAGTACAAGGTCCATCGTATACGAATTGACAAAACCAGGAAACCCTATCGACTCCCACCAACTATACGAGTCAGAGGAGATCCCCGGGTTCAACGGTGCGACGAAAACTGCGACAATAAGATACGTCTGAAGCAGAAGCTTATCCAACTATTTGGGCCTGACTAAGAAGAAATCCGTTAGCTAGAATCCATACCTGGTCGCCACCATAATGGACATCGAAAAGGCAACTAGGAAACAATACGAGCTAGCAGAAGCAGTTCAAAAGTTATTAGTCAACACAAGAAAGGACTCCTTATCCAGGAAGAAGCCAGCCTACGTTGAACAGAAGCGGGAGGTGTTGGCAAGTTACTGGGAAGAATTCAACAAACGGCACAACGAGATAGTGTCCGTCATAACAGAAGAACATGCCTACATGTCAAAAAACTTCTCCGGACAAGTCCGCACCTTATTCAAAGACTTTGAAGAGCACTTAGCCAACGCTGAAGTACGCTACACGGGGGCAATGAAATCCCTGCCCCCTTCAGAGTCCGGACCATTGGAAGCGCTCCAATCACTACCAGAATCGGAACCAAGGAATCAAACAGTACAGTTTGCCGCCACCAATCCGGCCACAGCGCCTACAAGTATACTACGAAAGCAAAGCATAAAATTCAAAATGATGCAAAATTTGCTAGACAACACTGCAGCACAAATGCAGACAACACAGCCATCAACGTTTTGGGAGTTTAAGCGAGGCACCTTAAATACCCAGTGGTTAGCTATACAAGAAAACCACGAGAACATTCTAATGGGCGACACGCCAGATGTTGAAGACTACGTCAATAGTAGCGACTTCGAATACATCCAACTACAAGTAGAGGGTTTAATGGTTTAGCTACATACACTCCTGGATGCTGCAACAAATAAATCAGACAAGCTCCGTCTGAAACCCATTGACATTCCACATTTCAGTGGTGACTACCATCACTGGACAGCATTCCACGACTTATTTGCACAACTTGTCCACGAAAACAAGAAAATAAGCAATGTGGAGAAAATGCAATACTTGAGGACAACTCTACGGGGAGATGCTAGTAAATTACTATATCATTTACCCATTACCGACAGAAATTACCAGACAGCATGGGAGCTGTTAACCAACCGATACAACAACAAGCGTGTATTGGTAGCCACACACATAAAAAACATATTCCAACTGCCCACGATGTCATACGCTACAGCTTAGGAGATTAAGCAGATCCACGATACTACGCTGGAGTCTCTACGGGCCATTAGCAACTTAGGAGTACCCACCGACTCGTGGGGTCCTTTAGTGTCCCACATTTTATACGAAAAATTGGATAGGGACACAATTAAATTATACGAACAGTCCCTAAAAGCTCCAAAAGAAGTCCCACGTCTAAAAGAGCTATTGGGTTTCTTAGAAACACGGTTCCAATCCATAGAACTTACCAAGGGGCCCAACCGAACAAAACCAGAGCAACAACCGAAGCCTAAGGAGCAAGGGAAGAAAGATGCATGGACGGCAAAGTTGTATCATACCACGTCCATCAATTGTATCTACTGCAAGGAGCCACACTCCATCTACCAGTGCAACAAATTCACTGGACTAACGACACATGAGCGATTCAATTTAATTAACAAAAATAAGTTCTGTGTAAATTGTCTCGTTCATCCAAGAGACTCTGCATGCAAGAGCTTCAAGACTTGCCTAAAATTCAACAAACAACACCATACCTTACTTCACCATGAAACAAAAGACTATAAGAGGTCAGGAGTAGGAAAAACAGCAATAGCCAACTTAACCACTACTCAAGATCCACGACCACGACATTAACTACCAAAGTTAGCACTCTACAAAATCCGGAAAATGTGCTATAAGCTACCGCATTAGTGAAGGCACAGACATACGAAGGAGCGTGGGAATACGTTCGAGTACTGGTAGACCCTGGCTCTCAGACATCCTTCATTACCACAACGGCAGCAGAATCACTAGCACTCCCACAAATCAAGGCATCAGTCATGGTCTCTACAATATGCCGTACTAGTGCCGGGACGTCCAAAACGAAGACCACAATCACGTTAAAACCAAGACTTCCAAGTGACTTCAAGCTACAATGTGAACTAGTCACATTCCGTAAGTTGATGGATTCACTCCCGACGGAACCTACATCCGCCTTGCCTGAGCTAGATAATTGCCTTCTAGCAGATCCAACTTACAACGTACCGGGACCAATTGACATATTGATTGGCGCCGACCTCTACCCAATGATAATTAAAGAAGGGCTGAAAAGACCGAAAGAAGGGTACATCGCCCAAAACACCGAGTTTGGATGGATCGTGTCTGGTCAAGTAAAAAGTAAAAGCAAACAGCGAAAAGTAAAAGCAAACAGCGAAATCTCATGCATACAGCCTGGTGTCAATAATAGAGGATTAAGAAGATTTAGCCAGGTTTTGGGAAATGGAGGAAGTCCATCCTCCCCGAAAACTTACAACAGATGAACTAAAATGCGAACAAATATACGAAGATTCAGTAACTAAGAAGAACTCAAAGTATGTTGTCAAACTGCCCATGAAGCAAGACGCCACCGTGTTAGGAGAATCAAGAAAGAAAGCAGTAGAGCGGTTACTTCAGATGGAAAAGAAATTAAATTGCAACCCCCGCTTGAACAAACAGTACCGACAATTTATGAGGGAGTATGAAGATCTTGGGCACATGACCCCTGCCAACAAGTCTTCCTGTAAACCAAGATACTATATTCCGCCCCATGCTGTAACTCGAGAGGATAGTACTACGACGAAGCTACGTGTCGTCTTCATCATCTAAAACATCGTCTGGGAAATGCCTGAATGAGTTAATGTATACTGGTCCACGACTCCAAGAAAATCTATCACAAATAATGTTAAGATGGCGAAAACACAAATTTGTCATGTCGGCAGACATTGAGAAAATGTATCGGCAAATCGAGGTCGACAAATCCGACCAACACCTGCGAACAATCCTGTGGCGACACTCTCCAGATGCACCACTCCAAGAATACCATTTGACTACCGTAACATACGGAACATCGTCCGCTCCATATTTGGCTGTCCGTACGCTGCAGCAGTTGGCCAGAGATGAACAAGCTCGGTTTCCAACAGCGAAAAAAATTGCCCTCAACGACTTCTACGTCGACGATCTGATCACCGGGTGTAACTCCCTAGAAGAGGCCAGAACACTTCAGAATGAAATAATTGAACTTCTGCAACTTGGAAATTTCAATCTTCGAAAATGGAAAAGCAACTCCATGGATTTGATAACAGTACTCCCAAAGGAACTACAAGAAAAGGAGTTCCTTGAGATTAAAACAGATGAGACAAAAAAGACGCTGGGGGTACACTGGGCACCAATCAAGGACGAATTCACCTTTAAGGTGAACTTAACAATGGACAAAACTCCCACCAAAAGGAAAATTCTGTCAGTAATAGCCCGAATATATGACCCATTGGGTTGGTCATCTCCGATTATAGTAACATCGAAATTAATCATACAACATCTGTGGGTCAACGAGAACAAATGGGATGATCCAGTACCAGAATTAGTTAAATCCAAATGGGTAGAAATTCAAGAAGAGCTACCCGAAGTAAAATCCATTAAAAATCCAAGGTGGATCAAATATGACGACGCCCACACCAAGACAGTTGAACTTCACAGTTTCTGCGATGCTTCAGAAGTAGCTTACGGAGCTGTAGTATATGCAAAGATTACCAGCAAGGAAAATGATGTACGCATCACACTGCTTCAAGCAAAATCCAAGGTAGCACCTCTAAAAACGAAAAAGTCTCTGGCCAAATTAGAATTATGTGCCGCTGTTCTACTGGCACGCCTAATTAGACAAGTCAAGGAGGCCCTGCAAATCCAAGACGTCCACGAATACTGCTGGTCAGACTCAATGATAACATTAGCTTGGATATGTGGAAACCCTGACAAATGGAATACGTTCGTTGCCAATAGAGTAGTGGAAATAACTGACCACACATCTGTAAAGCAATGGTTTCATGTCAAATCGGAAGACAATCCAGCTGATCTCATTTCACGAGGAACAATGCCCAGCCGACTGATAGAAAATACACTGTGGTGGTATGGACCACCATGGCTACAACAGGCCAGTTTACCAGAACCCAAATAGAAGACTTGGACCACAGCCGAAGAAAAGAATGAAACGTTGTCAGTTTTTTGGTTCAAAAGGAGGAAGAAATCTCGATAACAAGCCGATACTCATCACTACAAAAATTAGTAAGAGTAACTGCCTTTTGTCTCCGATTCATACAAAACCTAAAGAACAAAAAGGTAAACAAACCAAGATCTACTGAGATACTCTCCACTGAGGAATTACGAAAAGCACACAATGCTATGATACGCTTAGTTCAGCTTAAATACTTTATGGATGAGTTAAACGAATTAAGAAAGAATTCTTCCATGGAAAAGAAGAGCCCATTAAAAACTCTATCACCATTCCTTGATGAGGATGGTTTAATTAGAGTTGGGGAAAGGCTACAAAACTCTTCGTTAACATATAACGAGAAGCATCCCATAATTATTCCACATGGAGACCCCCTAGCCACTCTCATCATTCAAGATGCCCACCACAGAACGTTACATGGAGGAAACCAGCTCACCTTAGCTCTTGTCCGACAGAAATATTGGATCATAAGGGCTAAACCACTTATACGATACAACAATTGATGGGCAATCTACCAGAACAAAGGGTCAATATTTCCCCTCCATTTTCTCACACGGGCATTGACTACGCCCCGGCGCGCCGGGCCCATTCAAATTAGAATGTCAAAAGGACGAGGCAACAAATCATATAAAGGGTATGTTGCCATTTTTGTATGCATGGCAACAAAGGCTGTGCACCTAGAAGCAGTAAGCGACATGACAACAGAAGCGTTTCTTGCCGCTCTACGAAGGTTCCAAGCAAGACGAGGTCACTGTGCACACATTTATAGCAATAATGGCACTAATTTTGTTGGTGCTAAGGGCGTTCTAGATAAAGAACTTCGGCTGGCAATGAAGCAGTCTCCATTTCACCAAGCACTTTCAGTAGAGGGCACCACCTGGCATTTCTCGCCCCCGGCAGCACCTCATTTCGGAGGATTATGGGAAGCCGGTGTCAAATCTACCAAGCACCACCTTAAAAGAGTTGTGGGAGAAAACACTCTAACATTTGAAGAATTAATAACTGTCTTGAGCGAAATCGAAGCATGCCTCAATTCCCGACCATTATGCATAATCAACAACAACCCAGATGACAATACAATCGTAACTCCAGGTCACCTACTCATTGGACGCTCACTTGTTACTCAACCAGACCAGGTGGATCTAGATGAAAACGCTTCCATTTCGACAAGATGGAGATTACTTCAAAGAATGAAACGTGACTTCTGGAAGATTTGGTCATCGGAATACTTACACCGTCTTCAACAAAGATACAAATGGTATACAACAGAACCAAATCCAAAAACAGGAGACATCGTCCTAGTAAAACATGAACATCTTACTCCAACAAAATGGCCACTGGCTAGAGTCACAGAGGTTCATCCAGACTGACAACAAATCTAGAGTTGTAACCATTTCAACTCCAGATGGATCTAAGTTTAAGAGACCAATCGTCAAGATATGTCCCTTACCAATCAACGACCCAATCGAACCTAAATCACCTAGACGAAATCCATCAAGCAAAACTAGTAATACCAATGCCCTCCTGCTTCTATGCTTAATGACCATGATTCTCCCAGCGAACTGTGCATACTACACCATAAAGAACCCAACACCTGGTCTCTATGTTGAACACTTGGGGGAAGCTGTCTTAAACCGAGGGGCCCTCCGGATCGACATCCCTATCAACATGACCTTGTTAGCACAAACACGACAAGCTTGTCCGCGACACGATAAACCAGTACCAGACAATCTGTCGGCTAAGCTCCAGTTTAGGAACTGAGTCACATTGTCACAACCACATTTCTGAACTACAGCTTTGATATGAAGATATTCAGCGACAAATGCACATAATCAAACATGGCTATGGATTCAGAAGAAAACGAGGACTTCTCGGTCAAGTACTAACTTCAATGTTTGGAGTGAACGATGAAGTGTACGCAGACATCGCTCAATTAGACAAGAATCAAAAACAACTCATCCAAGATTCAAAACACCAAACCAACATCATGCTAAAAACACTAGCTTCTTTAAACTACACCGAACAACGAATAACGAAGAAACTACAAAACTTCACTACACGACTGAATTATGGACTAGAAAAAATTGCATCGTACGACCATTGGTTCACAACAGTTGATCACAATGCAGTGTTCATTCAACTTTTATCAATATATCAACTGGCACAAGATGTGATGAGGGACTTAGAAGAGGTGTATACCAAATTGTTAAGAGTAGTCCATCAACAGGGACATGCAGTCGACTTCTTAACCGTTGGAGAGTTTCATCGCATCATATCCAATGCCACAGCACAGCTACCACACCAGTTTCAAATCATCACCAAACCAATAGGAAAAATGAACATCATTTCAAAGGAAGATAACATTACCATATTTGTGTATCTCTATATCGCTGAACGTCCGAGATATACCATAATAAACGTTACTCCCATCCCTCAAAGAATAAAATCCTTTTCCTTCTCAGCACTCCAAATCGATAAATCTCTTCTCGCCGTGGACTACAACAACCAGCACTACTTTGATATGACGATCAACGAATTGAACTCAGCAATAATAATTAACGACCACGAATATCTCTGTTCACTACACGTGCTTCACAACTTAAACTCACACTCTGGAAACAACTTTACATGCCCAACACGTGGCTATTTATAGCTGCAACTCCTACGCGAATAAACCTACGATGCAATGGACAACTCGAAGATGTATGGGTGAACAATACCGGGATCATTCAGATAAATCAAACATGCACCCTGGACTCCGGACGAAACCTGTTAAAAACTAAGATGTTTTCCACTGTAAGGGGTCTAACAGCCTTCCACAAACCGCTGACCTTAAACTTCACCATCAATCCACCAGTTAGTAACAAGCATGCATCTGCCCAATCAGAACCTACGTATGCAGCCCATGAAGAATTCGCCAGCATCATGCACGACGAAAACCTCCTCAAGCAGAGCTTGGACACTACAACTTGGGAAACTGTAAAACCGCATGTGACCAACTCCTCAATCACCATTCTGACTGTACTGACCATAACAATGATGATCGCTCTCATATGGGGGCTCCGAAGAAGAAGGAAGCAACCACAACCAACTTTCGTCCTGCCCTGCCATGATGTTCACACATGAACAATAATATCTGCCCATTATACATTTATTTTATAATTCATTTAGATTAATAATTTATTTATTTTATATTTTAAACTAAATTTACCGATTACATGCACCTAATTGTCCTAGATATTTCGACCAATTATGCTGAATAACAAATTCCAACACTCACATGATGGGCTGACCAAAGTCAATCGGTTTATTCGGCATAATAAAATAGTATAAATAGAAAATCATGTAACATAATTTTATCATTTTCAATAAACTTCAACGTTATTGTTAAATGGTCATTTTACTCCTTCGTACTATATCCAAGCCTATCTGCCACCGAGACGTGAGGCTGCGTCTCGATAGTACTGAAGAAACCTACCCCTTACAAATCTTGTTGGGCTCTGCCTAACAACTTTAACAAAACCTGTCACGGAAAAACATGATAATTTTTTAGCGGCAAAATTTTGCAAAACTAAAACTTATTGTCAGTTTGACAAATGTCATGTATATATGAATATATTCAAAAAGTTAATTTAATTATTTTAAATGAAAACGCAGAAGTCGTGGAACTCCATTTGGGAGCAGTTCTTAATTTTTAAAGGTACGGAATTACATGCCTCAGAAATGTACTCCCTTTATGGCAAAAATACTTTATTACGCGCGCGTTTAACATTATAAAGAGCAATGGACAAGACTATCAATCTTCTGTTAAATCCATATGGAGTACCACTGCAAAGATGATGCACAAGGTTTGGCTTCTTTCTCTCATGAAATAATCTTGTCGAATATCATTTGAGCTAAAAAATTGTAGGCAAAATATTTCTCATGTTTTATTCAAGTTTTTTGCTTATTGCCATGGCAGTTTCGTTCATGACTTTATGACAACCTTTCGCCTTTGTCGTACGATCGTAAATGTGATTCACGAAATTTCCAAGCAACAAACTCTCATAACAATCGAAATATTTTGCTGGTAAAATTTTCTTATGATATTATAGGCGATTAGTTTTTGACGCTTACAATAGAATTTTATTAGATTTTGACAGATTTGCTATTGGTTTTTAGAAACATCAAAAATAATGTATGAATGTAAAACCCCTACACCAAAACAATAGATAATTTACTCCAATCGTAATTTGGTTATGTGTCAACACCTTTGAGTTCTTAGCTCTATAGCCCACTGACTGTTTCTTCAAAAAAGGAACCAACTTTAAATATTTTCTCACGTCTATGCATTCTTTTATATTAAGCAGGCACTAGAGCAACGAATACACACTCCATAAGCTTGAACTTTTTAAGGTCTTTGATTTTTCTATAAGGTAATCTATTTTTAGATGCAGAATTCGCAGCAATTTTTATTAAGGATTTGTACCTTTCTACCAGACACTCAGTAATGTACTCAGCAGAATTGGCCCCAGTTTTAAAAACACTCCAATCGGTATTTTTTAAGGCATCTATGCTTGCTGAGTGTCTTTTAAAGATCTGTAAAAGTTTGGATACCTCTTTTTGTAAAGCATCGTCTCCATATGGGTTTTTTTAGATATTTTTACGTTCATATATTGTCCCTTGTGGCCCCACAGGTAAGGGTCAACAACCCCTGCCCCAACTCCATCAGCTAAATTTGTAAGTATATCATCAATGCAAGTTGCATTGTCTCTTGTTTCTCGAGTAAATTCTGAGATTAAAATATTTAGGTTAAAGGACTTTATAAGATTGTGTAATTCAGTAAAGCGCAGTGAGTGTGATAAAAAATTAACATTAAAGTCAACAAGTATTATAATGTTTTTAAATTTGAGGACATGTCAATTAAAATACCCTCCAAAGCCTTGAGAAATATATTAAAATTTTCATATGGTGACCTGTATAAGCATATAACTACTGAATTTTTGGTTTCAATAAAAGAAGCGCAAAATTCATCATGTATGCAAATAAAAAGCGTTCAGCCTTAGAATGAGAGGTACTGCACTTGTCAAATATGGCGAGGTTGTAAAAAATACAGTGCCGTAGATGTAAACCAGCCGTCAGTTAACTGACTACGGCACTGTATTTTTTATAACCCAACTCGCCATACTTGACAAGTGCATTCTAAGGCTGTACGCTTTTTATTTACATACGACTGTAGTTCAGCAGAAAATTTACTAGTGTCTATATTTTTAAAATTTGTGCCTTTCTTTACAAAAATTGATACACCTCCATGTGTCATATGAGTTCTACAAAAACTAGAAGCTAAGTAATAATTATTTAAGTTAACTAATTCAATAAGACTTTCTCCTAACCCGACTTCTGAGATGCAAACAACATTAAACTTATACATGTCTAAAAAAAGATATAGTTCATCTATTTTGTTTTGAAGACTGCAAATAGTTAAGTGGAACAAACTCACTGTTTCTTCGTTTTGCTTTTATTTTTTATTTTTGTTGGTCTTTCCGGCCTTTCCAATGAAAAAACATTTTACCCATGCTCCATTCGGCCAGGATTCTGGTTTATAGGCTAGGTCAAGGTTATTCTTCTCTAATTGTAACTTTGAATGACGAATAAAGGTTTGGGTACTGGGATGTCAAAAGTTCACAGGTACACTCAGAAAAAAGTTTATGGTTTCCAAATAAAAAGAATAATTAAATATGGGACAGAAGCATTGTTTATTTATCCTAAATATATTTTTATTCCTGACACATAAAGTTTTACTAAAGTAAATTTATCGCTATTATTTCGACTATTTAGAGGTAATAAACAATATATTGTATATATTCACTATTAATAAAAAGTATTAGCTACACAGTTTATTTGTCCCATGTTTTCTCAGTGTAGCATCAGGAAATTTTGGCTCAATGAAAATTTTTAGTTTGTCGGCTGTAGTCCCAGGATCCAGTTTGTTAACATGCAGATATATTTTCTTTCCCACTGCTTTTATGTTGGATACACGACTTCCGATGAAAGGTTTATTTATGTTCGTATTTTTAAGTTTTTTTATAATTTACCTCCTCAAATGGAGCGTCGTCATTTATGTTGACAATATCATTCATCATTTGGTCTGATCTATTGCCTCTTTTGCAGTGATTTTCTGCTTTGATTCGGGTTTTGAGGTTATGTTACCTTTTGTATTTGTAGATGTCGTCTTTGTTTCAACAGCATCCCAGATAGCACAAAGAAGTACTAAAAACGTCCTGAGTATATCTTGTATCAGACATTAGTAAGTTCCTAGTACGTCCGAATCAGGTCCTGAACCTTCCCCAGGACGTTCCAGGGACATCCGATGTTACCAAATCGTCGGTCCCCAGAACGTCCTAAGTAAGACATCCTCTGGACATCCTGAAATGCTTTATTGGGGACTAATGGACAAGCTTTACAGAATTTAAGAGCGGTATTCCCAAAGGGTCTATAAAATTGTGAGTTATCAATGAAAAACAAATATTTTGCACATGTAAATGTTGAAATGTCTGAAACACGTTTGGAATTGCATATTCCGCTCTCCTGAAACCGTCAAACTCGCCTTCGGCTCGTGTGACAAACTCTTCACTCGAGCGGATATGCTGTATTCCAAACTTGTTACAGAATATACTATTAAGTCATTCTGTTTAATTTGTCGTGATCGTGGAGTTTTACCTAAAATAAAACCCATCCCAGTCTGTGTGCTGCATACCATCATGAGGACAGGGTAGCTACCCAGCAAGAACAACATCGAAAATCGTAAGTACACAGACTCCTCATTTTACCAATTATATACAGTCCACTTTGTCAAACATTAATGGTCCTTCGAACCGGATCCACGGCCCTTTCGGTGTTTTGAAATCTTCGGGTAAAAGTATATTTTCGAGTTTTCAAAAATTTTCTGTTTAAATTTCGTGCGTTAGTTTATTCGGTTGTTTAAGTTAGTTGCAAGTGTGCGTTTTTTTGTACATCGGCAAAAAACATTCGATTTTAAACACTTTGTCACAATTAACCATTTTATTGAAATATTTGGTATCTCGCTCTTACCCTTAGATTAAAGAGAAGGATATTTATTGTAATATAATTTCTCACAAGCAAATAGTTTTTTGACCTTTTAACTTTGTTGTTGAATCGATCAGCTGTTTATTTAAATTTTATTTTGCTTAAATACTTTAGAAGTATTTTATTTTATATTTTAAGCTTCACCTTTTTCGTAGTAAATATAGTTTAAAATGCCTAGCGAAGGAGAAATTGAATTGTTAACTGCTAAGCGGGATGGTGCATTTGATCGTTTGGTAGCGCTTTATGAATATGCAAAAAGTGCTAAATCTGATACGAAATATTATGATTCCTTCAAATTTCGTTTTGGAAAAATTGAGTATTACTTAGAAGACCATTAGTTGTTTCTTGACGCTGCGAAAAGTTCTCAAAAGGTTGTTGAATATAATAAAGCTGCTTCTAAAGTTGATGAGATGTATTTTGAAATTAAAGTAATCTATTCAGCAATTTTTCCCGTGGTTGAGAAAGTAGAACCAGTTATAAAACAAAATGTTCGTTTACCAAAAATAGCTATAAAACATTTTGATGGCAAAATCCAAGATTGGGTGCCCTACTGGGACCTTTTTAAGTCGCTAATCGATAAAAACGATTCTTTATCGAATGTAGAAAAATTGCAATACCTTATTTCAACTCTTTCTAAAGAACCATATTCTCTAATTAAACAAATGCCTTTAAGTGACACTAGTTATAGTAATAGCAAAGGATACGCTTGTTTCTAGGTATTCTAATAAAAGGCGCCTGGCTAGAATTTACGTAAATGAAATTCTTACCTGCCAAACACTTAATTTCGGTATTCGCAAAGTATTGGATACATTTTCGGAAAACTTAAGCGCATTGAAAACATTAAAATTTAACGTTGAAAACTGGGATTTTTTGTTGTTTACAATTTTGTTAAAAAAACTCGATAACAACACTCGTGCCCAATTTGAGAAAAAAATTAGTGACATTGAGTTACCTACTTACGTAAATTTAACTGATTTTCTTACTGGTCAAGCAAAAGCATTAGAATCGGTAAAAACCTATTCTACAGAAAACAAACCACCTCGTTTAATAAATAACCATAGTAGTTTTCAAAGACCAAATTCTCGTTCAAATAATAATTATTTTTCTACAGTTGAAAAATCATTTCTAACTAATGATCGCAATTTAAATAGATTTGAAAACTGCGTTTTGTGCAAAAATCAACATTCTATAACAGAATGTTGTGAGTTTTTATCTAAATCTCCTAAAAACAGATATAACTTAATTAAGTTACATCGGCTCTGTATTCGCTGTCTTCGTTGCGATCACAACGTTCAGTCATGCCCTTCGTATAAAAATTGCTCGCGGTGTGGAGGGCGTCATAATACATTTTTACATTTCGATAGTAAAGAAACGCACTCGGCGCATCTTGCGGGTAATAATTCTGGTAGCTTGGCGACTCAGCGCGTGACTTCAAGCAGCATACCTATACCTAGCTGCTCGAGCGATGCGGTCAATATAAATAAAAATGATACTTCAATAACAGTTTATAGTAATTTTACAGTATTATTGTCTACTGTTCTCGTTCGTGTTCTCGATAGTTGGGGAAACTATCAAACTATTAGAGCCATTTTGGACTCGGCAAGTACTTCTTGCATTATGACTCAAAAATGTTGTAACCGTTTAGGATTAAAACGTTCGCATTGTACTAATCAAATTTTCGGCATTAATCAGTTGCAAGCTATCACACCTAATGGGCAAACTAGCTGTGTTATAGTTCCTAAGGTGTCAGAATACCCTAGATTTGAAATAGATGTTATCGTATTACCATCCGTCATGCCATCAAGGCATTTTTCGTACGAAAAATTTTCGCATTTTACGAACTTAGAATTAGGGGACCCAACTTTTAATCTACCGGGGGAGATCGATATGTTAATAGGTGCCGAATCAGATTTTAAAGTCAGATCACACTGTCGGCGGTCAAGGGCAGCCTACAGCAATTGATACTGCCTTTGGGTGGGTGATTATGGGAAAAATAAATTTTCCGTCAAACAATTCTCATGTATTTTTCACAACTTCGGACTTGGAGTCAACGTACCGGAAATTAAACAAAATTCGCCAGAAGATATAAAATCTGAAAACTTATACACAAGTACAGTTTTTCGTAACAAGAGTGGTAGTTACACAGTTGCCCTACCGTTTAAAGAATCAGGAAATTTAAATTTTGTTGGAATTCGCGATATAGCCTTTCGTCGTTTATTATCTCTTGAACGTAGACTTTCACGGGATAAGGAATTAAGAACTTCATATAACAATTTTATGCAAGAGTATTTAGATAAAGGGTACATGTCAGAAGTTAAGTCGGGAAATAAGGAAGACTGTTTGTCCTATTATTTAAGCCACTTTTTCGTTTTACGACCTGATGCAGCTAGTACTAAAATTCGCGTAGTTTTTGATTCTTTTGCAAAAGATCTAAACGGGAAATCCTTAAACGATTGTTTGTATCCGGGTGCAAAACTACAACAAGACTTAGTGGCTATTGTTATGCGACTTCGAATGTATCCTATTATTTTTTCGGCAGACATAAAACAGATGTTTCTTAGAATATTCCTACATGAGCCACATACAGCATTTCAAAAAATACTATGGCGCTTTGAGCCTTCTTCTCCAGTTAAAGAATTTATTTTAAATCCTGTTATTTTTGGTACTAACTCTTTACCGTGGTTAGCAATTAGAACACTTTTAAAATTAGCGGAAGATGAAAAGCATAAATATCCTTTAGCTGCCAAAATTATTAAAGAAAATACTTATGTAGATGATTTTTTAATTCGGTTGATGAAGCCTTAAAAGCTCAATGGGAGCTTAATTCAATGTTAAATAGCGGTGGGTTTCAAATACATAAATGGAGCAGTAATTGTCAGGATGTTATAGATAATGTCGCCTCAAAAGACCCAAATAACTGCCTTAAATTTGATAAAGATGAACCTATTAAGATTTTGGGTATGCAGTATAATGCATTTAATGACGAATTTTTATATAAATGTACGCCGATGATCCGTTAGGTTTCATTTCTCCAATAACAATTTGGGCCAAATATTTGATGCAGCATTTATGGTCGTTAGGTTTAGAATGGGACGCCACCCCACCAAAAGATGTCGTAGAAAAATGGTTACAATTTAAAAATGATTTAAAAAATATCTCGGAAATTCGTTTACCTCGTTATTTAAATATAAGTAAAAAAGATGTTGTAGAAATACATGGTTTCGCAGACGCCAGTACGAAGGGTTATTGCGGTGTGGTATATTTTCGGAAATTAATAACTGAGGAAACCTTTGAAACCTCGCTTATAATCGCAAAGACTAAAGTTGCGCCGATTAAAACCGTTTCGTTAGCTCGGCTCGAGTTACTTGCAATGTTATTACTTTTAAAATTAATGACATATATTATGGGTCTTTAAAAAAATACTATTTCGTTTTCTAATATTTATGCTTGGACAGATAGTTCGGTCGCTTTGTCTTGGATACGAACTTTGCCTTATAAACTCACTACCTTTGTCGCAAATAGAGTTTCAATTATACAAGACAGACTCGCACCCGAATATTGGCATCATTTGAACTCTGAACATAACAGTGCAGATATCGGTACACGCGGATTATTTCCAAAGGAACTGGCCCATATTTTCTTAAATTATCCTGCCACTGAAGAAATTAAAAAGGTTGTATTGTTGTCGAATTCAAATAAGCCAAATATAATTGACTCTTTATTAGATAAATTTTCGTCACTTTCTAAAATCGTTAGAATAGTTTTTTACATTCGTAAATTTATAAATAATACAAAGAAACCAAAAGATAAAATAAAAGGTAACATAAACTCACTTGAATTTCACAATTCATTGTTATTAATCGTTAAGCATGTACAAAATAGTGTATTTGCGGAAGAAATATCAAACACTGAAAATAAAATACCTTGTAACAAACAAATTCGTAAACTTTGTCCTTTTATTAAAGGCGGTATTTTACGTGTGGGGGGATGTTTAGTAAATTCTAATTTAGATTTTGACGCAAAACATCCTGCACTGTTACCACAAAAACACCGTTTAACTTATCTTTTAATAGAATATTACCATTTAAAATATTTACACCCTGGGACACAAACGCTTCAATGTTTAATTCGACAGAAATTTTGGATCTTAGCTTCTAAAAGAGATATAAGAAGCTTCACTTCAAAATGTGTGAAATGTTTTAGCGTTAACCCAATACCCATTCAACCTTTAATGGGAAATCTTCCAAGTTTTCGCGTTAACCAATTGAAATGTTTTAGTCACGTGGGCTGTGATTTGGCTGGCCCATACAATATTTCTATTGGTAGATATAGAGGTTCAAAAACTCAAAAGGCGTATATTTGCGTTTTTGTGTGTGCAGCTACTAAAGCTCTGCACATTGAGCTCGTTTCGGACCTCACTAGCTAAGCCTTTTTAGCCGCTTTGCGTCGGTTTGTAGGCCGTAGAGGAGCAATTGCAAAAATATTTACCGATTGCAGCACAAATTTTGTCGGTGCTGCAAGGCAACTCCGCGTAACAATGAAAAAATCAGCGGAATCAATGTCAATTATGTGGGATTTTAACGTGCCCAGTGCAAGCCATACTGGCGGCTTATTTGAAAGTGCGGTTAAACAAATTAAATCTCACTTAAAACGGGTAATTGGAGATCAAATTTTAACCTATGAGGAGTTAAGCACACTTTTGGTACAGATTGAGGCCATTCTAAATTCGCGACCATTGTGTCCTCTCAGTAGCGACCCCAACGATTTTGCACCATTGACTCCTTCGCATTTTTTAGGTATGGAACCTGTCAATGCTGTTCCAGATAACAATTATTCTCACTTAAAATTAAATTGTCTGTCACGCTTTCAGTTGATTCAACGCATGGTATCGGACTTTTGGAAAAGGTGGAGTTTAGAGAATCTTAATAATCTGCAACAACGATATAAGTGGAATACGGATTCCCCAGTCAATTTAAATGTTGGTTCCTTGGTTATAATAAAGAACGAGATACTTCCTCCTTTAAAATGGTCTCTTGGCCGTGTTACTAAAGTTTTTCCTGGCAAAGACAGTGTTATTCGTTTTGCTGAAGTACGCACAAATAACGGGACTTTGAAGAGTCCTTTAGTAAAATTGTGTCCATTGCCAATTAACTAGTTTTATTTATTTTTTATTATTTTGGGATAAAATAACGGGTTCCCTAGTTATTTTATAGCGGCGGGAAATGTTAAGTATTCGTTGTTTTGTTTTATTATAAATTATTTTGGGTTTATTTTTAGAAACTACAGTTTCTTAATTTTATTTAATTTAAATATCGCGCTTAACAATTTAATTTAAATTGCTTATAAGTTGGCAATTGGTTTAATTTCTTTTTACGGGTTTTTTGTTTTTAAAGCAAGCATTGAAAAAGAATATCGCAGAGAGTTCGGATCGTCGTAATAATTAAAATAGTTCGTTCGTTTTAAAAATAATTAAAATGTTTAATGTGTCTTGTTCGTGGAGTTTTACCTAAAATAAAACCCATCCCAGTCTGTGTGCTGCATACCATCATGAGAACAGGGTAGCTACCCAGCAAGAACAACATCAAAAATCGTAAGTACACAGACTCCTCATTTTACCAATTATATACAGTCCACTTAGTTTCGTAATGTTCAAACAACAATGCTTCAATTACTAAAAAAACAAAAATTACGTCCTTGGGACGTACCCAGTATATCCGCTATAATTTTCCCAAATAAGTAGGAGACTGGACGTACCCAAAACTTTCGATATAGGTCTAGGACGTTTGGACCTATGTGGAACCCGAAATAGACGTCCTGGGTACCTCTTGTGCTATCTGGGATTTTGATGCGGTTTCGTCTTTGTTTTTGTGCAGATTTCTTCTTTGTTTTTATTTTTAACCGGTTTGGTTTTTTTCTGTACGTCCAATTTGTTGACGCTAGATGTCCCTTCCAATAATTTTTGTAATAGAATAATTTAATTATTTAACGAAGAAATTGTCACTCTAAGGTCACTAATGGTTATGTCTTTATGTTCAATAATTTGTTTTAAATAACTGGTCTCCATTTGTTTAATATCGCCGGACATTTCACAAGCACTTGAGAAACTACCATCAAGGTCATTCAAGGGTTCATACTTTATTTCTTTTTCGTTTAGTATTTGCAGTTTTGCTAACAATAGTTTTACAAAACTTTTGTGGCTCTTTGTGTTGCATATTATACACGTATAACCACTACTTCTACATTCTTGTTTATCTTATACACAGATTTTTATACTCATTACTCGACCCGTGACTTGTTGCCGCGGCCATTTTTGGTTGATACTGTAATTAAGAATACCGTAAGATACCATATAATTAAAGTCTTATTTACGATACGCTTAGTAGCTTCTAATTTTGGTTCCAATAAGAGGTCAGAAAAAATATACTTTAAGATGTTATAAAATTGACTTCTTATTCTCATTTATGAATTCATCAAGAGTTCTTAATCTTGAGCTCCTAAAAATGATTTCTCTAAGATGTCATATTGTGAACTCGGTAAGATGTTTTTCAACAGAGTACGTAATCTTTCTGAATTGGATACTGTCTGGGGTGGCTTACTTAGGCATGTTAGAAAAACTAACAGGATGTCTTATATAGCAAAAATTTAAAGTATTTTTACATTTTTACGCTCCCCTAAAAATTTGATCAAATGCATAAATTTTTTTGACCAGACACTCCTCAATTATTTATTTTATGTTTATTATTTATATGGACTTAGATAGTATTTTACTGTTTAATTATGTTTATGTAATATTTATATTAAAAAATAAATGTAAAAATATTTTATTTATTTCAATTATGATCTAATAATCAATATATTTAAATATTAATGAATTTTAGAAACCATTTTAAACTTAAATTAAAGTAATGTAAAGCGTTTTATTGTATAAAAACAAATTAAATCTTAAATTGTTCAGTGCAACAACCAGTTAACTCCATTTCTCCTAAATTTGTGTTTAACAAATTTTTAAATTGACTTTTGACTAAATATGTATTGTTAAAATATTCCTAATAATTAAGAATATTAGCAGCGCATTATTAAATTTCAAAAGTCCATTTTAAAATGTAAAACATTTCAGATGAAATTGAGTTCTGGCACCGGACCTTGCCAATTACAAAATAATATACATTTTTAAATATTGGCGGGTGATTTTGGCAACGTTGCATTTTAATTACTTCAATTTTATTAGATGGCGCTTTATTAAATCAAAGCGTTTTCAGGTAGTTAGGTATCTATTGTTTTGGCCAAGGGTAATACCACTAGAGGTCCGATTTAGCTGAATATTTTTTGACTTGTTTATTCACGAAAACATGGGGGTTTTACGTATTAATTTGACGAGAAGTAATTTGGGCGATAAAATCACGAGAGTCTAGTTCGATTGATTTTCTTGCCCAAATTCCTTAGAGTCAAATAAACAAACCACCAAGGTTAAGTTAAAAGTCCAAACAATTTCCTGCTTAATCGAACCTCGAATGGTGTTTGTTGAGAAAATTCCACGAGTAAATAAATTAAGTCATTTTTGTGTCACTTTGGCAACATTGGACTTTAAATCGGAAAAATACATAAATTCCAAAACAAAGTGCAGTGGAACTGTGTCATTTATAATTTTTTGGGTCTCGCGTAAAAGAGTTCTAAAACTGTGGTATGCGTACCACAAGTGGTACGTGAGGCCTCCAAAGGTGGTATGCGAACAGATAATAGATATTATGTACTTTTCTTTAAATAAAATTATCGTTGGCTCAATTTTATTGAAAATCTATCTTTTCCCACATTTTATATTAAAAATGACAACACTTTTGTTGATGTTTCTTTAACGGGGAATCCCGAGACGAGACAATGAGTATTTTGTTTTGCTCAGTGTCGTGATTGTCTTATGGTAAAGCGAACTTATTTACTGTCTTTTTATCGCAAATTAACTCGTGGAAGATATGGATAAGTGACTTAAAAGATACATAAAAACGTTGGAATATCCTGTTTCATCAAGTTCTACTTCAGAATCAGAATATGTTGTTACTGAACATAAAAAAAATTCTTCCAAAAAACGAAAAGTAATAAAAAAATATGATCCGGAAAACATTAATTTAGTATTAACGTCCACAAACGTAAATGATGAGCGTAGGCCGAAATGTGTGATTTGTTTAAAAATTCTCTCATATCAAAGCATGAAACCGTCACTATTGGAGCGCCACTTTAATACCAAACATTCAACATTCCAAAATAATAGTAAAGATTATTTCATCTGTAATTTAACTGGGATGAAAGACACAAAAAACACATATATCTGCTAATAACTTAGCACACCACAAAAATAAGCTATAACAATTTTTTCAAAAAGGGTTTTTTACATTTTTCCCTTTAAAGCTATACTTACAAACATCCCCCGAAGCACAGTCTCTGAACCGTCAACTATTATACCAGACAAATAAATCATACTGCCCCTTAATCGCTTGCTCGAAGGGAATGGCGAGCTGTTCACTAAGAACTATGAAAATTCATTTGGCATTATCTACATGGCACAACACCAGTGTTGCGACACTCTACCACACATAGAGTGAAGCTCCACAGTTCAGTCTGAAAAATATCTAGAACGTGCTAGGCACCCCCTGTTTTAGGTATCCCTCCCCCCACATATGAAATGACTTGTAAATTTTAACAAATGAATTGTATTACTGTGATATTAATGTTTAATAAATTTATAATATATATAAATTGGTTGGTAGTTCTTAAAAGGCGACGCACGGTGGGTTGGAATGCTACTTTTCTGGTCAAAACCATTTTGTGTCCTTAATAATTTTATTCAGAAATAAATTCGCTTTATATTGGTACCGACAAATTAAATTTTTTTACTACATTTTGTAAAAAAATAATCATTTTGCTCTTATTAATAAACGTAAGGCCTTGTTTTTTATTTTTTTATTAATAAATAAATAGGCTTTACTGTTAAAAAGACAAAAATAGTTTATGTCTATTAGATGTTTTTATATGGAGCGAAACTATTTTTTTTTTATTTTACTTAAAAAAAAACAATTACTCTGCCCTTAATATATATTTTTAATAAGGTTTTGACCGATGTTGTTAGTAGCATATGCATTAAATTCTCATTTGTGTGTAATCCTTATTGCTTGCTTCCTGTGCCTCGTCCGACAAGTGTCATATCGGAAGAGAAAAGTTGTTTATTGTATCCGATCCGTGCATAAGAATTCTATGCACGGAAGCAGGCATGTAATACCAAGAATATAAGGATACATATAATTCAGCCTTTTTCCATGAATAATCTTTAAACTTAAAAATATTAATATATTCTCCACATGCCAAAGTTGGTAATATAATTGAGAACCTTTTCATTAAATCGTAGTCAATTCCAGTGATTTTAGAAGACTTTAGTGCCTCTTGAAAAAATCTTCTTGCCGTATTCCCATCATTAGAATTTCCACTCCCTTGTTTAGAAAAACAAAACTAACAATCACATTTCTTGACGGAATTCGTCCTGTATGCGTTTTTGTTTTGTTTTAATTACTTTTATTTATTAGTTAATATGAAAAATGCACTGTATAAAACGAATCCAAGCATGGAGACTCGATAATCCATACTTAAAGGACCAAATTATTCATTTCTTTGCTCCACAATTTATGCAGGTTTGCCATATAGGTACTGGTAAAAACTTGTCCAACTTTTCCATCCAGGATCGTGTACTTTATAAGCTCCAATCTGTACATTAACTTGTTCTACCTTTCTTGTTATTACTTCTGAAGACTCTTTTATATATTCGAACTTAATGGGCCTACAATACTTCGTAGATGAAGGTTGAGGGTTCTCCCAAATACTCGTATCCACTTCATTCTTTAGTAATATTGGTACCGTTGTAATCATAAATATGCTAGAACCGGTCGCAGTAAAAGAGATTAAAAACTTTTGTTTATTGACCTTGTCCGGACGCTCCATCACAACAACATTTAAACATTAATTCCACATCCTTATTACCGAAATTAGACTCGTAATTAAAAGATTCCAGAAAACGTTTTGAAGTGTGATCTAAGAGTGATTGCAAACCTATTGCAGAACACATTTCGATTGTAGTTATATCACCTGAATAACATTCAGTCCTCGATTTCTTAATGTGCATACGAAGGAAATAAATTTAAATTATGCAATTTTCCGTAATTTCATAAAGCCTGCTTGGGACAAACTTAAATCCAAAAGTAATGCCAGTACTTATTTATCTGATAGTGGAATTTCTTTTATGCGGTGCTAGATGGTAAATTTTTATTATTGCTATTTAATGTATTTTTATACACAAAATTAACTCCAGCAGTACCAATTCTTTCCCTTATTTTCAAAGATTTGCGTCTTTTTGACCTCTCACTAGATTACATAAAAGGCTTGCTAGGTCTTCCAGTGCATTGTTTCTTTGGTGTATTTTCAGTTTATAATAATTGTTTTTAATCTCAAAACTGTTTTGTCTTCATATTCTTGATTAAGTTTTATAAACTGAAGTAATCCTTTGATAAAGTTATCATTTTTAAATAAATATGGTAGAGGCACCTGTTTTGGCCACATTAAGAGAAATTTTGAGTTTACTGCGCTGCCAATATTCGTTTATAGAGTCTACCTTTGGATGAACTATTTTAACTGTTTCCGTCTCTATCGTTAATTTAGTATATCTACATAGAATAAAAAGAGAAAGCACGTATGTAGCCCAAAAATAAATTTATATTGAAAAAGTCGTATTTCACCGGTTTTGGCCAGGAAAACACCGTTTTTGGCCATAGGAAGACCCAGTTTTGGCCACCAATTAAATAAAGCGATTTTTATTCAGTTTTTATTATTTTTTGTAATAAAAAAGTTAAAAAAATATAAAAAATACATTCTAAAAAACAAATACATTCTAAAAAATACATTTAAAAACAAATATAACTCTATATGTAGAGTTCTATATTTCAGAGCGTTATATATTTCAGTGTTATAGTTATATGTGCGCCCATTTAGTTCGGTAACTAATCTTTATATTTTTTATTTTGTCCACTAAATATGCTCCCTCGTGTTTTTCTGAACAGGTTTTTTACATCATCATATCATTTCAATTACATCCTCATATTCAAACAGCAACTCGTTTTTCCTTTCTGGCAATTTCCAATAAATGCAGCCTTAGCCTTAGAAGAAACCATACACCCATTTTTTTTATAACCATCCCAGGAAAGTAACTTTTCTCGTTATTTACAATGACAAATGTGCCCTTATAAATCTTTTCTTTGGTTTTATATACTTCAGTTTTTTATTTTACGTGTTTGAATCTTCATCTGAGGATGTGCCTCCATTTGCGGAAACGGGTGTGTCACTGATGAATGTGTCCTTATGAATCTCTTTTTTGGTTTTATATTTTTCTATTTTAGTTTCCGTATATACGGATATATATATATATATATATATATATATATATATATATATATATATATATATATATATATATATATATATATATATATATATATATATATATATATATTCCTTGTTTGAATCTTCATCTGAGTAGGTGCCTCAATTTGCAGAAACAGGTTTGTCAGTGACGAATGTGCTCTTCTTTGGATTTATATACTTCTATTTTAGTTGCTGTATTTTCCTTCTTTGAATCTTCATCTGAGGATTTGCCTCCATTTGCGGAAACGGGTTTGTCAGTGGGTTTGGCATTTGTAGTCTTTGACTTAGTCTTTTTTGGTTTGTCTGCTTTTTTCTTCTTTTTTTTCGCTGCATCTTCTTGCTTCTTGTTTTCTCTTTTCCTTTTCCTCTCTTGTTTTTCTGCCTCCAAGGCTTCCTTTTCCTTTTCCTTAGCTTCTGCCACTTATCAGAGGTCAGAACACTTGGCATCCCAGTCCTCTGTTTATTATTCGAGTGACCGGCCGGCTATTTTATTTCGTAAGGTTGTTCTAGGAACGCCGAATGTTTTACTAGATTTAGCCGCCGGCCGTTTCAAATAGCCACTAAGGCATTTTTCAGTTGATCCGGTTATTGAAAGAAGTACCTTGTTTTTTGCCTTGCCTTTAGTGTAGCTAGGACCTAGGTACCTAAAACAGCCTGGTGATCAAAAGTAGTGGCTATAAAATAACTTTTGGCCATGGTGGCCAAAAATGGAAAACGTTACCCCCGTTTTGGCCAAGGCAGTGGCCAAAACTGGAGAAATGGGCATTTTATTATGACCTGTTTTGGCCACCGCTTTTTACCCAAAACCTGTTGGTTAAACTTTATAAGCATTATTTTATTGTCATTGTTAAACATTATAACATTTAAAAAATCATCAATCATATTAAAGCTCCTATTCTATTAAATGTTTTGATCAAAAAACTTACCTGCGTTTCTTAACGTTTTTGCTAAAGATTGGATGTCAACACATTACAACACCTTTTACACAACCTCCATTTCTTTACAATGATACCAACATAATAAACTGAATGCACTAAAGCAAAAACAATAACCCAAGGATTCGGCGGGAAATTAGATTCAGGGATATTTGTAAACAGTTCCCTTAATATTTAAAAAAAATCGAACGAATTGGCCACAACGGGGTCGGTGGCCAAAACAGGTGCTTCTATATATATATATATATATATATATATATATATATATATATATATATATATATTAGGGTGCTTAAAAAAAATTTTATTGTTTTTTTTCGCTCTAACCTTCTTAAAGGTTTCTATTTAATATAAAAAAAAATCCTCACCAAATATGGGCGTTCCAGCTCAACTCTAAGAGGTCGCTGTTTTTATTTTAGTTTCCCATTTAATTAACATGGGAAAAAGTAATTTAATGTTTAGAATTTTATACCCCTGTATTAAATTAACTTATGGCAATACAAAAAAGGTCTCTTATTATTTTTCGATAAATTGATTTTTTCTAGAGTTATTCGAGGTCAAAGTTTAATTAACATCAAATTTTCTGTTTTTTTTTTTATTTTATGGTACATTTAGCAGACGGGAGGTGAAAGGGGGCAAAATGGGGTACCCAAAAAATTTCTTAAAAAAAATTTTTTTTTAGATTGTTTTTTTCGGTTTCTTAATTATTTGAAAATATATTGACTCACAAGTTCACGCTTTTAATCGAAAATAATTATTCTGAGCCTGTAGAGCGAGAAAAAGGAAGATCTTTTATTTCGGATTCTATGCAAACTAGGGTGCTTAAAAAAAAATTTTTTTTTTCAACTCTTACTCTCCCAAATGTTGGTGATGGATGAAAAAAATTCTTTTGAAGCACCCTAGTTTGCATACAATCCGAAGTTCGATGGAAAAGTTTTCCAAATGTTTACCTTCCTTTTTCTCGCTCTACAGGCTCAGAACAATTATTTTCGATTAAAGGCGTGAACTTGTGAGTCAATATATTTTCAAATGATTTAGAAAACAAAACAAAAATTAGGAAATTTTTTGGGTACCCCCAATTTGCCCCCCCCCCCCGCTGCCTTGTTTTGCCCCTTTTCACCTCCCGTCTGCTAATTGTGCCATAAAATTAAAAAAAAAACAGAAAATTTGATGTTAATCAAAATTTGACCTCGAATAACTCTAGAAGAAATCAATTTATCGAAAAATAATAAGAGACCTTTTTTGTAGAGGGTTACATTTTATATAAAAAACTGCAATGATCATTGCCATAAGTTACTTTGATACAGAGGTATAAAATTACAACCATAAAATTATTTTTTCCCATGTTAATTAAATGGGAAACTAAAATAAAAACAGCGACCGCTGCACAATTTCCCGGTAACGGGAACGGGAACGGAAATCTGAAGAGTAAAGGTGGGAGAGACTAAGAAACCACTGTTAATAGATAGTGTTTGCTGAGTCTCTCCCACCTTTACCGTTTAGGTTCCCGTTCTCGTTACCGGGCTGTTGTGCAGCGGGCTTTAGAGTTGAGTTGAAACGCCCATATTTGGTGAGGATTTTTTTTATATTAAATAGAAACATTTGAGAGGGTAAGATCGAAAAAAAAACAATTAAAAGTTTTTTTAAAGCACCCCAATATATATATATATATATATATATATATATTCATGTATGTATTAAGGGTTTTCCGGGATCTGCTCCGTCTTGTCGATTTTTGATTCTTAAAAGAACCGTATGTCTGACGACGTTTCGGTACAATCTCATGTACCATCTTCAGGTCTTATCTGCTGGGCTGCTGCAGTTATATAAGTATAAAAAGCCTAAATTAATAATAATATTATGTATTATTTACATAATAATTATTCATATTGATTATAACACAAGCCACCTAAAGTTTATTATTAACGCGTTAGGGGCCCTGTGGCATTGGAAAAATGTTCATAACTTCCCTAATAATAATAGTTAAAAACTTTTTCAAAATTAACTAATACTTTGTTTTACGAAAGGGTATAATCCTATTTCCATAAAATTAACAAAAAAAAATAATTACAAAAAAAACTTCACAATATTTAGTTTAGTTTTTTTTAGTCCAAATGGTCAACAAAAATTATACTATCACATGGAAAGAAAAAAATTAAATTAAAACCTTTATTTTTAAAAAGGATTAAGTTTTTTAAAGTAGATCCTCACCTAAAAAATTATTCATAAAAAATAACCTTATTTTATAGTTTAAACTAAAAGTTACTTAATATCGTATATTTTGGAAAATTATTTTATTATTTATATTTCCAAATTGATATTAAATTATGTAATAATTTGTAAAACAACAAAATTCAATACTTAACTAGAGATACAATTGTATCCCAAAAATAACGGACAAAGGTGTAATTATCTAGCAAAGGGGCTACAAGGAAAAGTTATAGGCAGTTTGAAAGGTCACGTACCAAGATTTTTTATTTAAAAATGGTTATAGTGCGCGCTTTAACTTATATTTTACAATAATTACGTTAAAACATAGTTTATATTTATTTTCAATATTTTTATTTATTTGTCATAAATAGGATAGATAAATATACAAGGTGTCCCTAAACTTAGTGGCATAAATTTAGGAGCAGATTAAGCAAGTCAAAATAAGACGAAAATCCAAATAAATATTTTTCCTAATTACGTATGTTTAAAAGATACCGGGTGATAAAGTGTTACTTATCATATCAGTTTTTTAATATAACTTCTACTATAGTAGACTTGGAAAGGTGATATTTTGCGAACTACCAAAACACATATTCACACATAATTACAATTGTTCGAGTGAACACAGTGACGTAGAAACAGGGGTTGCTTAAGCTTATTGTCCTATACAAACTTTGAGGTTAGGTTTTTATATCATTTGATGCAATTTTTCGATTACTCAGTTCGGCTACTATTAAAAAGGTGTACCTCTCAAACTTCGATAAAGTAAACCTTTTCCGAGATATTCAAGATTACAATAATTGTTATATCGCATTAATTGACTAGAAGGTATATGATAACAAATTTTTTAATTGAAAAAAACTACAATTTTTTTAATGTGACGGTCAGGGCAAAAATTCCCGAGGCTCATGGAATGCTCTTTTTAGTTTTTTCAATTAAAAAATAAAATTTGTTATCAAATACCTTCTAAACCTTTTAAATAATGCGATGTAACAATTATTGTAATCTCGAATATCTCGGAAACGGTTTATTTTATCGAAGTTTGAGAGGTACACCTTTTTAATGGTAACCGAACTGTGTAATCGAAAAATTGCATCAAATGGCATAAAAACTTAACCTCAAAGTTTGTATGGGACAATAAGCTTAAAGCAACCCCCGTTTCTACGACACTGTGTTTACTCAAACAATTATAATTATGTGTGAATATGTGTTTTGGTAGTATGTGATTGTTCGCAAAATATCAACTTTCCAAGACTACCATAGTAGAGTTTATATTAAAAAAACTGATATGATAAGTGACACTTTATCACCCTGTATCTTGGAAACATAAGTAATTAGGAAAAATATTTATTTGGGTTTTCTTCTTATTTTGACTTGCTCAATCTTTTCCTAAATTTATGCCAATAAGTTTAGGGACACCTTGTATATTAATTAATTAAATTATTCATTTCAATTCTGGTGAATTGATTATTTAACACTTTTTATATATTTAATCCCTTTAACATACTAATGGTTTTCTTAATCAATGCTAATAGTAACTATACTAAGTGATTACATTGATTAAGATAATATTTTAATGATTATAGTATAATCTCGTTATTTACCTTTTATTATGTACATTTAGAAATTTTAAATTATAATTTATTAACTATTTATTATTAATTTTATTTATCTTATTAAATAGGAAATCGTTTTATTATTTTAAAAATAGATAAAACGTAGAATAAGAAAAATTCATCAGATAAATATTATATTTGATTTATGTTTGTTTCAAATAACTTCATGTTTGATTATTTTTCAAAAAAATATTATATTAATATAGTAGGTATATGTTAATTTCGTAAATTAGCTAACTAGCTAATGTATACAAATTGGATAATAAAATAATTGATTTTGATACGTAAATGTAAAAGAAGCGTATTAACTTACTTACTAGTTCATGTTTACATTGACTTTACAAAAGTAGCAAAAGTGTACATGTAATAAAACTAACCAACCCAACCCAAAAATCAACCAAACCAACCAACACTAATTATTCACGTAAATGTATACACCAGCTAGTTTTTGTATACATCTACTTATATATATATATATATATACAAAAAATAATTCAATACCCAATATCAATGTTATGAAAATCAAAACTTATTAAAAAACTAAAAAAAAAGTGACTTACCTTTATAAGCATACTTTCGAAGTGAAACTCTAAAGGAGATGGTAGGAATCGAGATTTAGAGTAATTATAATTAATTGTGCTCAACCTGCCAGAGCTACTTAAAAAAGTTTTGTTCAACAAAAAGAATATCCCGCATGGTCTAGGATATCTGGGATATGCCGATATGCTCGTAATATGCTTGCGATATACCCGCGATATGCCTTTTTTTTAGCTTCAATTTTTCCGGACATACACTTCGCTAAAGAAGTTTTACTTTAAAAATTAACTGGAAAAAATTGTCATTTTTAATTTTAACCCACAATAAGGGAGAAAAATGTTATACCAACAAAATATTTTAATAACAAATTAAAATAATATTCCTAAAAGTCACAATTTAATAATTTTTGTAGTATGTTATCCAAAAATTGATTTTTTGTAAGTTTAGCGTAGGTACTGTAAAATTAAAAATTTTCGTTAATTCTAATGCATTTTTTATTTTTAAATTAAATAATATTAAATATAAAGCTTTATGTCTATTTATAATTATACCTTAAGGACCTTAAGGTCACAAATATATTTTTACTAAAATAGTCTAACCCTAAAAAGGTTATGGCCCATAGTATACATAATTTATTTTTGTTTATAGCACTGCCAAGACCACTTTTCCTTAACAAATTAAAACAAAAATGTTTTAAGTTCACAAATTAATTTTGACCTGAAAAGTAGGTTTTCACACCACCGCGGTAAACTGTGCTGGGGGAGAATCTCTTGTTCCCCGGGTGATCAGCAAATTTCTCTGGGCCACTGGATTTTTCAAAACAGGTTTTATTTAACTTTTGTTTTTCACTGGGAAAAAAGGGGATGGTCCAAAAAACGAAATATATAGTCCAGTTTTCATCTTATGCAAACAAAGCAAAGTAACCTTTGAATTAGTTTTTCACTTAGGTATTTAAAATGGATTTTTTTTATTTAAACCAAGTTTTAGTTCTGGACAACTTGGGAAACCGCCTCAAAGAAAAATGCAAACTCCAAATAACATTTCTAGAATAAATGTTCCTTTAAAAATTAAATGTATTACGATAATATTAACCAAAATATTTACTCTTTATCTACGTCATTTATTTTGACTGTGAAAAAGAGTATTTATTATGGAAATTCACACTTTATTTCCCACGCCGAAAATTCTCCAGTCGAGCAGTCCGGCCGATGTGGTATAACCCTACCCCTTAATACATTTCGTGACCTTATTGCGTCTACTAGAAATACAGTATTTAGCGAAAATGTAGAAGCGTATATTGGCGTACTTTTTTTCTCTGATTCCAAAAATCTGGTCAGATTTTTTTATCTTTAAAAATAAGATTTACACTTTTTTTTTTAAAGTCACTACATTATCAACCCATTTTAATCTTGATATTGATATTTCATATTTCATTTTAAATTTTCTATGGCTTGTACAGACTTTATTGCGTCCTCCAGTATTGCCAAATTGTTTTACCCAATAAATTATTTCTAGTAGACGCAATAATAGTATTTTCGTAAATTCCCAAATTTTGTAACAGCAAAGGGAGATCGTTTTGCAGAAATTGTAAATAACGAACTGAAGTTAAATGTTCATGGTACAAATAGGGCCTGACTATGTAACAATTTACAATACCACTCCAAACATTTACCCCAAATCGTGTTTAAAATTTAGTCTGTCGAATCCAGTTAGGATTTTCCTGGGACCAGTAGCGACAATTATGTTTATTAATTATTCCATTATTGTGAAACCGGGATTCGTCACTCCTTATAATTTGGTTTAATAAATTTGGATTTTATTCCAAAAGAATACGAAAATGTGTCAAAAAGTTTAATCTGCGCTGGTTATCTCCTTATTGTAGATGATGCACTAGATGAACCTTGTATGGAAAAAACATATTTCCTTTTAGGAACTTACTGAAATATTGGTTTCATCTTTTAATATTGAAATATTAGTTTTATCTTTTAATTTTCGTAATGACGTTTGTGGGTTATTTTTTACTGATTGGAGGACTAAAGCTACATTTTCGTCAGTCATATACCTCTTCCTTGAAACCATTTCCTTTTTAAAGCTACCATTGTAGCTAAGTTGGTACACAAAGCTACAAAAGATTTGCGATCTGGCGTTGGTTTCGATAGCAGCGCACAGCTTCTGAAGCATTTTGATGTCATTCTCCATAAACTAAAACCATGTATGTTTAATTTGTCTTGATTTGTATGGTGAACCATTTTAATTTTAGAAATATAGAAATTGCATATTCTTACACTGACACTAAGTGAAGTGAAGAAAAATTTATTTGATGTTTCTAATAATCATTTCATAGATTAGATAAAGTACCTTCATTTGTTTTTATTTAATGATTATTGTTTTCCATAGATAAACAGTAAAATGGTTTTATTTTTATTTCTCGAAAACGAAGCAAGATATGAAAACAATTCAACAGACAGAAAAAGGATATTTTTACTTGCATAATCCGAAAAAATATATAAAAATTACACTCAGTGGCGTATTATTTTTTGCCAATATTATTTGTTAAGGGGTCCCCTGAGACATACTGGACGTAATAATTTTAATCTAGTTAGCAATACACGAGCGTTTTATCAATAAAATTATCATTACCAGAATTAAATGAACATCTGCTAAAGGATATTAAAAATATTTATAATTAAAATACTCGTTAAAATTATTAAAAGAAAAAAACTCCAAATATCCCCGTTCATGTCGAATTTATCAAAAATTTGTATGGGACATAAGTTGATCAAAAATTAATTTAAAAGTACCTGCCATCGAAAAAATTCTTTGAAAAGTGGCGCCACCTACATCTTTTATTATTCAAACA
Organism: Brassicogethes aeneus; assembly: GCA_921294245.1. NCBI lineage: Eukaryota > Metazoa > Arthropoda > Insecta > Coleoptera > Nitidulidae > Brassicogethes > Brassicogethes aeneus. The sequence goes on from OV121137.1 coordinate 7,633,628, forward strand.
TATTTTTTACATAGTTGTGAAGCCAATCATAGAGCTTGTTTTCCTTGTTTTAAATGAGGACTCAAGGATTTATTAAACTTTAGAAAAACTTTATTACTCTCTTTTTATAAAATATATAATATATTTTTATTACTGTCAAACATACATTTTTTAAATCAACACTTAGTAACGATTGTTAACTATAAAACATAAGATAAATGTCTACTAAATTGATATTTTCAACACCCTTCCTCAATTTAGTATACGCACAAATAAAACAATATGTATTTTTTTTATAAAACTCCAAATAGTTTTTTGATTCTTTCAAATTTTTCCCTTCCAAGTCCTTTTGTAAAGAGATCCGCTTCTTGATTGGCTCTTTCAATCCAAATAACGTCTATCAAGTTCTTGGCGTAAAGATCTTTAATAAAATTATACTTGATATCAACGTGCTTTAAACGTCGAAGCTCCCATTTTTTTAAAGTACTTATACAAGATTGATTGTCTTCGTAGACAGAAATAGGCTCACAAATGTTTTCATTCAAATCCCTCATAACTTTTTGGATCCAGATTACTTCTGCGGTTGCGGTCGCCAAAGCTTGGTAGCTTCGGTAGACGAAAGTGAAACACAGTTTTGCCTTTTTCCATTTCCGTAAACTTTAATAAGATACCCAGAGGTCGATTTTCGGTCCTTGTCTCTTCCCCAGTCTGCATCCGCAAAACAAACTAATTTTTCTTGGCTTTTATGTCCCTTTTCGTAAACAAGACCGTGATTAAGAGTTCCCTTGATATATCTCAAAATTCTTTTGAGTCCTTTCCATAAAGCTTCGTTTTGGCAATTTTGGTGTCGACTAAAAAAATTGATTGCTGCACAAATATCTGGTCTGGTTCCACGCATTGCGTACATCAAGCAACCAATGAGTTCGCGGTATGGTTTGTCAAAGCTCGGGTCACCCTCTTCTGGAAAAATATCGAGTTTGAGTTCGCAACAGACTTGCACTCGAACATGTTAAATTTTTCCAATACGCTTTTTAAATACACTGATTGGTTCAAAAATAATTTTCCATTTTCCCTGCGAATTTGAATTCCCAAAAAATTTTCTGGTTCTCCAAAATCCTTCATCGGAAATTTCGATTTTAATTTGTTTTTCAGGTCCTCAACGACGTTTTTCTTTTCTCCAGGAATAAGTATATCGTCAACATAAAGCAAAAGATAAATCTCATTATCATTAGTGTCTCCAGTGTACAAGCATTTATCGACTTCTGACTGGGTTAATCTTAGGCCTTTTACAAATATATCAAAAACTTGATTCCACGCTCTCGGGGCTTGTTTCAAACCATATAATGTTTTAATTAGTCTGCAAACTTTACCTTCTCCCTCGTCAATTCCTTCAGGCAATTTCATATAAATTTCTTCATCCAAGTTGCCCTGCAAAAAGGCATTTTTTTACATCTAATTGATGCAAAACAAGATTTTTTTCGTTCACAATACTAAGCAACACTCTAAGAGTTTCCAATCTCGCAACAGGCGCGTATGTCTCCTCAAAATCAAAGCCTTTGACTTGCGAAAAACCTTTTACAACAAGTCTTGCTTTGTAGTTTTCCATTCCTCCATCCTTGTTTTTCTTTATTTTGAAGACCCATTTGTTGTTTAGTGGTTTCTTGCCTTTGGGCAATTCGACAAGTTTCCACGTGTTATTCCTTTTCAATGCATCAAGTTCCTCTTTAATGGCCTTTCTCCATTCTTCTTTGTCATCTCGATTTTCAATTTCCCCCATAGATTCAGGTACACCATCCACAAAACTCTCCACATTCAAGGCCAACACCGCATAATCGTCCTTCAAGTAAAAATCTTGCAAATTCGTGGGTAATTTTTTGTTTCGAACATTCCTTTTAGTTTCGGTAACCGAGTTATTGCTTGGTTTTTCATCATTTCCATTTTTTTTATGACTGAGTTCTTCTTCTCCAGAATACGGAGCAAAATCATCACACATAATATTTGTTCTTGTTTCCTCCAGTCGGTTTGCAGTCCAGTCTTCGCTGAACATTCCTTCTAATGTAAATTTGTTCTCCAGGAAAACAACGTCCCTTCCAAATACAATTTTTCCAAGCTCAGGGCACCAAAGGCGATATCCATTTGGACAATATCAAGTTAAGTAACATTTCAATGACCTTGAGTCAAGTTTGCCTACAGTCAACTCTTTAGGTTTGTGCAAGTAAGCAACACAACCAAAAACTCGCAGTTTTTTTAGGTTTGGAGTTCTACCATACTACAAAGCTGCAGGAACATTTCCGTTGAGTGCGACTGTCGAACTGCGATTAATCAGATAAACTGAAGTTCCAACTGCCTCGCTCCAAAATTCCTTTCCCAGACTGCATTCTAGTAGAAGACATCGAGCTTTTTCCATGATTGTGCGATTCATGCGTTCTGCAACACCATTTTGTTCCGGAGTATACCTAATAGTTAATTCGTACGTAATTCCATTTTCCTCAAAAAAAAATTTGAGTTGATTAGAACAGAATTCTCCTCCATTATCGCACCTGAAACGACTAATTTTTTCGCTAAACTTGCTTTTTACCATTTCAGCATACAATTTTATGTATCGAAAGACGTCTGATTTGCTTTTCATTGTATAACAAGCTGTAAAATGAGTATAATCATCAATTATGGTCAGCACATAATTCATTCCATCGTAAGATTCAGGTGAGATCGGTCCCATGACGTCACTATGTATCAATTCAAGGGGTCTTGTTGCTCTAATACGTGGTTTATCGTGAGGCTGTTTTGTCTGTTTTCCTTTAATACAATTTCCACATTTTTCGATAGGCGCTTGAGTTTCCTTAAATTTCATTCCTTCAACTTTCGGTTTCAGCTTCAAAACGTTGTCGTAGCTCATATGCCCCATTCTCTTATGCCACAGTCCAATAGTTTCCGACAAGAAGCCCATTGTGTTTTCTGGTAAATTAAAAGTCAACACATAAAGTTTTGTATCATCACTCCTTGAATCGATATTATTTTACCATCTTTAAAGATTCGCCCTTCATTATTTTCAAAAATTATTTTCAACCCATTTATCTCAAGTTTTCTCACTGACAGCAAATTATGCTCTAATCCAGTGACTGAAAGTATATTTCTGATTTTAATTTGAATTTTCTTACCATTTACAAAATTATATACGGTCAAATCTCCGACCTTTTCAGCTTGCATGAAGGCTCCCGATTTAGCAACCTTAATCTTGATGGGTTTTTCCAAAACTCTCATATTTTCAAGTTGTACAGAAGAATTTGCTAGATGCTCGGTCGCTCCAGAATCTAAAAACCACTTCAACGCTTGAGAGTCCTCCCGTGTCGATGCCGAGAAACAAAATTCACAATCTTCGTCCTTTGTTACTTGCTCTTCCTTTTCAGTTGTGACATTGGCCAAATAATTCATTTTTCCGGTTAATGGGAGTCTTGTCCGACATTGTGCCCTATAATGCCCAGGTTTTCCACATCTATAGCATGTAATATTTCCTTGAACATAGTTTTTATACTCCCTCTTACCACCATTGTATTTTGTTGAGTCTGGTTGCGTATGAAAGACTTTTGACGATTCCGAATCACAGCTTTTTCGTTCTGTTCCAGCCTTTCGCTTATTTTCCTCGTCGAGCAGTCGATTTTTCACAAATTCCACGGTTAAACTGTCTTGGGGAAGGGTTTCCAACGCAGTCACAAGAATATCGTTTTCCTGAGGCTTGGACAGCAAAAGATGACAAACCACGTCATTCTGTTCCAACTTTGCTCCACACTTTGGGTTAAATTTCAATGTTAACAATTTCTTTCGCAAAAATAGCTGTCCAGCAATTCCCTTCCTTTCAAAAACCTTGGACAATGCATTCCACAATTCAAACGCATTTTCTTTGTCCTTGACGTATTCAAGTTGACTGTCCGAAATTCTTTGAATGATTTGAGATGTGCATTTTTTGTCACCTTTCCTATGATCTTTTATTCGTCGCTCCTTCTCTGCCTTTTCGGCTGCAGTTTCCTTGTCTGTCAATTCAATTATACTGAACCAAGGTTTTTGAATGTATTCCAACAGATCGACTCTAAATTTCCAATTATTAAAATTACTTCCATCAAACAACGGGATACGATATTTTTCAAATTCCAAAGACATATTATCACTTCCAGTGTTCTGGGCCCATAACCTATCAGTAGAGCTTGTTTTCCTTGTTTTAAATGAGGACTCAAGGATTTATTAAACTTTAGAAAAACTTTATTACTCTCTTTTTATAAAATATAAAATATATTTTTATTACTGTCAAACATACATTTTTTAAAACAACACTTAGTAACGATTGTTAACTATAAAACATAAGATAAATGTCTACTAAATTGTTATTTTCAACATAAATGTCACTTTCAGTTTTCGAAATAATTGGCCTGGAAGTTTTTATTGAAATACCCTGTAGTATAGGTATTATGTATCAAGTTTTATAAACGCCATTTTAGTTTTATTAGGCACGAGCGAAGCTTATTAAAAACGAGTGTCTAGATAAGTTTATAAAACGAGTTGCATACTAAGTATACTTTATCTACGACGAACACAAAAAAGAATTTAAAGCCAATTATATATATATAATTGGCTTTAAATTCTTTTTTGTGTTCGTCGTAGATAAAGTATACTTTGTCAAATGTTTAACAAATATTTGTTAAACATTTGACAACTGTCAAATGCCAACGGAATTTACCTCACTTTTCTCTAATATATAATAAAGCTAATTTTAGCCCGTGACTAAAATGCCCAAAAGCCACTACTTATTACCAATTCAGCCCGTGACTAAAGCGCTATAAAGTCACAGCTCGTCAATGTAGAAGTAGACAAATACATTTAACTTATTTGAAGAACCGATTCAAAATTTGAAAAAACTTTAAAAATCGTCCGAAGTCACCCCGTTCTACATTCAATGTTTAGTTTGTATGCGCAATATCGCAAAAATTTATTTTGTACTCTTTCTAGTTTAATATTATGGTTAACATAAAAAGGTGACCAAACAATACAACAATACTCTAAGATACTGCGCACGAAGGACATATAAACATTTTTTAAGCATTGAACATTATTAAAATCTTTAAGACTTCGTTTGACAAATCCAAACATCTTTAATGATTTATTAACAATAAAATTAATGTGATGGGAAAATGTTAGTTTACTATCAAAATAAACACCTAAATCTTTTATATTAGTGACTCTTTTTAAAAAAATATTACTTAAAGAGTACGGAAAGGAAATATTTTATTGAATTCTATAAAAACTAATATATTTACACTTATTAACATTTAAGTTCATAACATTATTTTCACGCCACAATTGTATTTGATTAAGATCTAACTGAATATCACAGCAATCCTTAAAAGACCTAATTTCTTTATATAATTTTAGATCGTCTGCAAATAATAAAAATTTGCAATATTTAATATCACAGCCTATATCATTAATAAATAAATTGAATAGCAGGGGAGAAATATGCCCACCCTGTGGGACACCAGAGGTAACCCTAATTGTTCTAGACTTATACTGATTCTGAACTATAACAGTTTGAATTCTAGAATGTAAGTAACTTTTTAGCCATTGATAAAAATTTCCTGTAACACCTAATGCCTTAATTTTTGCTAAAAGAATTTCATGGTTTACAGTGTCAAATGCCTTAGAAAAATGTTAATGTCAATAATTTTTACTTATCTCTTTTCAATAATTTTTCAATAAAATAATAAAATCACATATTTTCAAAAATAAACAATTCATTTTCATAAAAATAATTATAATTGTGCAGTCAATTGACTTTAAAGTAAAAAAATTGAAAAAATTACTATAAGTTTAACTTTAACCTTAAATAACTTTTAAATCAGTGAATTTGTGAAAAAATCATAGGAAAGCTTTTTTGTCCATCGTTCAATTTCCTATAAAAATATATGTCTCTTATTGCTGTATATTAACTTGCTCGGGAGATAAAAAAATAAATGGAAACTTGCCGAAACCCCATGTTATTTAAATGGAAAAGGTATCGTCTTTGTGGCACGGTTTAATATGAATATTTTTTTTATAATTTTTTTTAGGTCATAAACTAAAAATTTAGGGGGCGCTGCGAACAAAAAACCAAGTTGGTTATAATACATCGATAAATATGTATTTTTACATTTTTATGCATTACAGTCATTTTACATTATAATGTAAATTTAAATTATGGTTGTAGTAGTTTTACAGTAACTCTTTTTACAGTGTAGCAAAACCAAAGATAACAAAGTACATTTTTTTATGAAAAAAACATACAAAAGCAAAAATATAACTTTAAAAAACATTTTTTAAGAATTTAAAATAAATTTAAATTATCCAGTACCTATTACAATTATAAATATACCTATATAAAAATATATATAAATTTATTTAAAACTCTTATCAAAGTCTTCATCGTCATCACATTTATCATCACATTTTTTATCTTTTTTATCTTTATTAGTCTTAAAATCGTACAAGCTTTGGTTCATTCTGCTTTTTATATCTTTTGTTGGAGTAAATTTAATACAACCTGTTTTACATATTCAGATAATAAAAGAGAACCATTTATTGTTTCGGTAATTAATCGATTAGGAGATTTAGTTTTATTCAGATTTACTTTGATAAATAAACGTTCACATGAAGCATTTGAATGTGTCAAACACAAAATATTTAGTGAAAACTGTGCTAAATCTTTAAATGGTTTTTCACCAAACGTTTCATATTTTAATAATTTAAACCAAAAACCATCAACGGTATCATTTTCAAAAATGGTGTCAGGGAAACAAGCCATAGGCAAACTACGCCACTGATCGTCAATCAATTGCATGTTTGAATTGGCAGGAATCACAAGTTTAAAAATTACTAACATTTTCATTAACCCTCGGGCGGGCGCGTTTTTGGGAATTACATGATCGGGCGCGCCGCGGCATTTACACCGCATTTGGTTCTTTACGTTTCTAGCTTACAGCTAACAAAAAACAATATTTTGTGTAGTAAAGTAAGACATAACATGCCTAACTAAATTTTAAAAAACAATTTAAACAAATATATTTTTTAACTCATCGGGTGTTAATCCTTTACGTGAACTGTGTGTTAGCATACACAATAATGTCCGTACACATGCATGTAAAATGCACATTACACAATATTTAATAAAAATTAAATTAAAGTTGTTTAAAAAGTACGCCAAAATTTATTTTTAATATTTGTTTAAAATTAACATAATTACTTATATGGTTTTAAGAACAATTTTTGATTATTAAAAATAGTTCTTAAAATCAAATAAAATATTTTTTGGTGGGGGAAGTTAATGATACTTATCGATAATTATTTAAAAATTATCGATATATTTTCTTATTGATATTAACATCCCTAATAATTTCATATAGGACGAGAGAATATCCGTGTAGAGGCAACATATTTTGTCATACAAGTCTGTGACTACAACAGATTCTGATTGAGAGTACGAATTAAAAGTCTTAAATTTGGGTAATATCCACTTCAAAAATAAAAAATACATTTTAATAAAAGGATCTTGCAAGTCGTTAAATATCGATTCAACGGATACTAATCGCTCAGCTAACCAGCAATGGGTAAAATATAATTTTAAAGCATATCATTGCTCTAGGACCCTCTGCACCACTGCAACAAGTGATAGCCATCGAGTTTGGGAGGGATGTAACATTTTGTGTCTTTTGGTGCCACATTTAAAATAGTTATACATACTTCTCACAAGATCCTCACACCATTCTTTGCATGATTGGCTTAATTATAATTCCTGGGCAAATATCTGAAATCTTGTGGATACAAAGTTGTGTCCCCCCATCATCACATTACACCCATCCGTCCTAAATCCAACAATGTTTTCGTATGGAATTTTAAAATCATCGAAAGTTTTAATTATATTTTTTAATAAATGTTCTGCTGTGGCCAAACCCTCCTGATTATTTTCATTAAAGGCGGTTATTAGCAAGGACTGGATTTTAGGCAAAATGCCTTTTTATTTCTATTTTAGGCTTTTGTTTGGGACCTTGAAATTAATCCTTAACTTAAAAAAATAAAGCGATTGACACCCCTTTGTTTTTGCCTAAAAGCCTAAAATGGCGAAATATTTATTTATTGTCCTGAAAGGACATTTTTCAGTAAAAAATATATTTTTTATTGCGAAAAAGTAAATTATTCTTAATTTGACCCTGCTTTCATGCTCTTATTTCGCCTAGACGCCCTTGGCGAGTACGAGGACCACAAATTACAAAACTAGTGAAAACCTAATAAAGAAATTAATTGTGTTTTTGTTATCTAAATATTTATTATAAATAATTATGGATAATATTAAGTTTGTAAAATATTAGCTCAAAATTTTTATTTACTTTGTTTTCATAGGTTTTACTGTAATTTTCATATATGTATTACGTATATGGTAATTTCAGACTTTTTAACAGTTTTTAGTAATATAATTTGTCGCCATATAAATACGGTCTTTCACAGCATATTTTTTATTTTTTTGAGCGTTTTTTATTATTAAATAAAAGGGCTTTAAGGATATTTTCTCGACGTTTTAGAGTTGGATTTCTTTTACTTGTTATGCGTTAATTTTGAAGCGCAGTGTATATATATATATATATATATATATATATATATATTGGGGTGTCCCTTATTTTTATTTTTCTTACGCATACCCTCTAATTATATTTATTACGTGTTTATATACTCCCAGTAAAAATTTCAGCTCATTCTATAAACGGGAACCCGTGCCGACTTGCATCTGAACCATCCGTTAGCCAACGTTAGGCGCGCGGTAGTCATTTTGTGTTTGTTATTATGTGACCCTTATATTATAAATTATTGACAAATGTTAAAATATAGTTTTATTTATGTGTATACTTTGATAAAAATGTATATTTTCACAGGGAGTGGCTAGTTACCCGGAGGGGTCTGTTGAATAGGCCGTAAACTCTGAAATTGATAAACTTAATGGGTTTTACTCTAAATAACTAAAAGAGTCTATTGTGAGAGATGACTACCGAAAACTTATTGAACTGTCTGAAATATTTTTGGGAGGACATCAAGAAAAGAAATGATTATAAAAAGCTGAAATTTCATATAACAGTATATTTTAGCAATACTAATTAGTATATTAATATATTTAAGGGATAAAATCAACTAAATTAGTGAAACAAATGATAGAAACAAAAACAATAATATTAATTAGTAATCATATTTAAAAGAATCATTAGAAAAATACAGTCATGAAGTATATCTTCTTTTTAAAGTGTTTCGTGTTACAAAATACCGCGCGCACCTAAGGTTAGCTAACGGAGGGTTCAGATGCAAGTCGGCACGGGTTCCCGTTTATAAAATGAGCTGAAATTTTTACTGGGAGTATATAAACAAGTAATAAATATAATTAGAGGGTATGCGTAAAAAAAATAAAAATAAGGGACACCCTACCTTACTTGTAAAATTTAAAGCAAATCTTTTGCCAATATATATATTATATATATTGGCAAAAGATTTGCTTTAAATTTTACAAGTAAGGTTTTCCTTTTCTTTATTTTGCAAGAGTTTCTGTTATTATTTTTATTATTTATTTTATATTAAGAGATACATATGTATTTTTTATTTTATTTTTATTGATAGGACCTGAATAAATGTTATGTTCAATCGTGTTGTTTTTATTTCATATCGCCTATTTTAGGCGGTTAAGGCCTATTTTAGGCAATTTCGGCCTTAAACGGCCTAAAATGTAGGCCTAAAATCCTGTCTTTGGTTATTAGTTTCCACAACCTGGTGAAAATGTTTCCTTTTTCTGGATCAAAAAAACGCACTACCATACAGGATGTTTTTTGCCCGATATATCTGTTGATTCATCTGTTAAAATACTAAACTTATTATTTTTTAATATCTTGACTATTTCGTGCGCCAGTGGTATTACATTTTTTACAATCGCGGTTAACTTTGTTCGATTAAGTTAAATATTTCGGGCAGTTTTCGACTCGCTGAAGATTTCTTTAAGTAGCGCACTTAAATGATAGGCGGTTGTAAAGGAAATATTGTGTTCTGCAAAATACCCGCCTAAATTAATTTCAGCTATTTTGACATTTTCTGATAATGTATCAGAAACTTTAGGGGCAAAAAATTTAGATACGCTGGGCTAAGAGCATGCTCTTGCTTTTTTTAAATTTTTGTGTTTGGTTCCATTTGCATGTGCCTTAACCACATGTAGTTTGGCAATAAACGTTGTATTGCACATACTAAATTTCGCTTTAAAAGGAGTTTTTTTGGAAAATTGTAACCACCCTCTAAACAACTCCTGACTCTCCCATATTTGTCTATATTTCTGAGCCCGTTTTTTATATTTTTTTAAAGGTTGTTCTTTATCCATATCCATTTAGTCCATATTTCTATTGTTCTGCAACCAAATTATTTACTTTACTATTTAAATCACAATATACCTTTTTTATGATTCTTAAGTAAATTTAATGTAAGTACTTTTATGTAAATATTTCTTTATTTAAAATATATAATATTATTATATATATTATTTTACTGGCAAAATTAAATTAAAAGTTTATCCGTTAACTAACTTCACGGATGTGTTTATATTTTAAATTGAAATTACTAATATAAAAATTCATTCAAATTTTTTCAGATTTGGGAACAGGTGGAAGTCAGAGGGAGCCAAATCTGGTGAATACGGTGCATGTTCCAATAATTCGTACTTCAGATCCCTCAGTTTTCCCATTGCCAAAGCACCTTTGTGATTAGGTGCATTGTCCTGGTGAAAGATGATTTTTTTCTTGTGCAATCCAGGCCTCTTCTCACGAATTTTTTCATCTAGTTGGTCCAGGAGACTTGCGTAGTATTCGTCATTTATTGTTTTTCCTTTTTTAAGATAATCAATCAAAATAATCCCTTTTGCATCCCAGAAAACACTGGCCATGACCTTTCCGGCAGACAAAATCGACTTTGCCTTTTTTGTTGCAGAGCCACCCGCTTCCACCCATTGCTTCGATTGCTGTTTGGTTTCTGGGGTGTAGTGGTGGACCCACGTCTCATCCATACTAACAAATTGGCGCATGAAATCGGTTGGATTCTTTTTAAAACGGTCCAAACGTTTTTGAGAAATTTGTTTTCGCATGAGTTTTTGGTCAGTGGTTAACCCACGTCTCATCCATACTAACAAATCGGCGCATAAAATCGGTTGGATTCTTTTTAAAACGGTCCAAACGTTTTTGAGAAATTTGTTTTCGCATGAGTTTTTGGTCAGTGGTTAACAAGTGCGGCACCCACTTTGCACAAAGTTTTTTCATACTTAATTTCTGATGTAAAATGTACCGTACCCATTCTTCTGAAATGCCTATGGCCCCAGCTATCTCATACACCTTTAATCGCCGATCGTCCAATACCATAGTGTGTACCTTTTCGATGTTTTCCTCTGTGGTTGCACTTTTTGGTCGTCCTTCACGTGGATCATCTTCAAGTGATGTACGACCACGTTTAAATTCAGCAGCCCATTTCTTCACTGTCGAAAATGAATGGGGCAGACTCCTTATAAACCTTTACCAACTTTTCATGAATTTCCGTTGGCGATAAACCGTCCAAAACAAAAAATTTTATGACGGCACGATACTCCAGTTTATTCATTTCAACGAAACGCACACAATGTGTTTACTTGAAACAGCCGTAAAAAAAAGCTGTCGGCCGATCACCTTGAAACTTGGTGTGTGTATTTGTAACATATGTAGCAATATTCCTGCAAATAAATGCATCGATAGCACTGCCCTCTCTTTGTGAGGCCGAGAACTTATCACCTCGCCCTCGTATATGTATAGGCATTTTCAATAATTCACATAGCTCGCCGTGGAAATATTAATTTTTATCCAAGTGTCCTGAAATGCGCGCTAGAATAATATCCATACATATAACTGGAAACAAGTTTTCGAACGCAAAAACGAAAAATGCACCGATACTTGATTCAAGTACCTAAACACCGTATAGCAAGTACTAAGTACTTTTACTCGTATTTCAATTACGAGTAAAAAAGTACGAGTACTTTTTTACTCATAGATATTTTTTTATTTGAAATACTTATTACTCGTACTTACAAATCAAATTCAAGTATTCGAGTATTTTCGTTTATTATACATATATACATATTTATTATACATATATATAAGTATAATATAATATATTATAGCCTTTAGGTTTTATAACAAGTATATGGGTAAAATTATAAACTATTTAAGAATTGTTATTTTTATTTATTATTTTATGTACCTAACTACTGTTTAAAATAAATAACTTTTTCTACTCCCACCTTTAAAACGCCCATTATCCCACGACACTAAGTGACCTTTTAAATACACATGTGTTGACAAGCTGTGGCTTTACAACGTTTTAGTCACGGGCTAAAGTTAGCAACAGGTCTTTAGTCACGGGCTGAAGTTAGCTTTAAGTTATTTGACAATTGTCCAATGTCATACAATCGTTAAAATAAAGTGCCCTTCTTCTAAATTAATTCTAAAAATTATTTTGTTATCCCAATACAAAAATTCAAAAGCATTACATATTTTCTCAATGCCAATATTTGAAGAGTTTATATGAATATTGTACTGACCTTATAATTTCGCCGGCGATAAACTAGATATAACTTAAAGTCGGGCTCGGACTTCACCGTAAAGTGGTAATAAAACATAATCTTCACTTTTACTGTGAAAAGCTGTTGTTTAATCCATTTTCAAGAAATATATTTTGATTTATTAGATAATTATCTATGTTTATAAAACATAAAAATTTTGACATTTGACATTAATACAGATTCCCCTATTGTTTTACAGATGGCCCTCTATACAAATACCTAATTTAAACCATTTTTAGATACGATGTGGCTCCCGTCCCAAGGCGGGACTTAACTGCGATCCCGACTGACGTCACACACTGTAAATCCGTTTTTATTCCCCAAGCTTTTAAAATTGGTGTCAAGCTGGATGGCTCAAATGGTAGGGCGGTCGCTTGGCATGCGAGAGGTACCGGGTTCGATTCTACTAGAAGTTGTCAAACTTTTTTTATTTTTTTATTTTATAAATTTGTTGTTTCTTTGTTAAAAAGTGTTGTGTTGTGTTGGGTAGGGTTGGGTTGGGTTGGTTTGGTTGGTTTTAATTTAGTTTTATTGTAACATAACAAATCTTAAAATTATGACGTCAATCGAGACTGAACTTAAGTCCCGCCTTGGGAGCCACAGCATTTTAGATAACAATAAGTAAATATTTGTCGTAGAAAAAGTATAGTATCATATATGATACTATACTTTTTCTACGACAAATACTTATACTTTTCCTACTATTAGTATGCAACTCGTTTATAAACTTTTCTAGGCACTCAATAATTTAAGCACTCGCTCGCAAATTCGTGTCTAAAATGGCGTTTATCAAACTGATACACAATATACTATTATAAATTTGTATTTGGATTTTTATAACTCAGGACCAAAGTATGTATAATGTATAAAGAATAATCAATTATATTAACTAAATTTTTTTTTCAAATGTACTCGTACTCTTTACTCGTATTTTCACGATTACTACTCGAAACCGTAACCTCCCTTTACTTACGAGTAAATATTTTAAGTACACGTACTTAAAATTTTACGAAGACATAGTAAGCATGTCGACACGGTTTAGAATATCCGAGCACTGTCACATACATATAAAGAATTCTAAGTCTTTTGAATCAAATATATATTATTGTAGATTTCACAACAGTGCCTAGCGACTTTTTATTGGTTGTTTTGCATTCGCGGCAAGGTCAGAGAGAGAACGATAAAACCGGGTGGGACTTTATGATGTCCATCATAGTACAACCTATAAAAATCTTTTTCTATGATAAAAATAACAGCTAAAAAAGAGAAATTCTCTTAGAGAATAAATGCACGCGCCGCGCTAATGCGCACGCTACAATTATAGTATTTTAACGTACTATAATACTTTGCTATAGTACACCGACATAAAATTATAGTAGAAATACTATAATTATAGTACGGTTGGCAACACTGGCCCAGTGTTCCCAACTGCAGGAAATTTTCCCTTTTTAGGGAATTTTAGTACCAAAAAGGGAAAAAGGAATTTTTTTACTAATAATCGTTAAAATTAGGGAATTTTTCATATTTTTTATTAAAAAGGTCACGTTATAGATTACACTTTTTTTTTTGGTCACTTTTAATAAAGTGACCCAAAATAAAAAGAAGTTTGACAACGCAGCCCAAATGTTGTGGCTAGAAGAAGAAGAATAATAACTTACTATATGTCAACTGCGAGAGGGAAAGAAATGCAAGTTGGCTTACGCATATTTGTCATATGTGTATAAGCGGACTGTTCGGTGATTCCCGAATTATTATTTATTGTACGAGTAGTTTTTATTATTTAAAAATGAGTAAAAGCGAAAACAGTGACAGCGAACTGAGAGAACAACCAAAAAAAGAAAAATTTAAAAGGATAAAATATTTAAAACATATTGGCTATGACCCGATTTTTAAACCATGGTTACTGGCTAATATCAGTTCAAAATACAAAGCAAGGTACTTGTAATACTTATGTTTAAATTTAATATTATTTATTTAAACTTTGTTTAACTTGTAGATGTAAAGTTTGTAACGTAAATATTAATTCTGGAAAGAGTGAGTTACAAAAACATGCAGCGACCCGCAAACATTTAAATGAAATGAAAACTATTAAAGAAACTAAAAATATAGTTCAACTGTTTGTAACAAAAAAGACATTGTTCACACTTTTAATGTGAAAAAGGCGGAACTTAAATTAGCATCATTTTATGCTGCAAATAACATTGCATTTCGAACTATTGATCAATTAGAGACAATCTTAAAAGAGATTTTTCCAGATAGTAGAATTTGTCAAGACCTAAGTTTAAAACAGACTAAATGTACGGAGGTTATAAGAAATGTTTTATATAAAAAGGAAACAAATAATTTAATAAATCACCTGATATTATTGGACGATTCAACAGATATGGCGATTATAAAAGTTTGGCTGTTCTTTAGGGTGATGCAAAAAAACTTTTTTTTTGAATTCTATGCGAGACCACTCGGGTTTTCAAAGAGTATCAAGAAAATAAAAATCTGTAAAAATTTGAGAGAAATCAATTAAAATTTAGAGGTCGCTCAACGCAATTGTTTAATTTAGAAAAATCACGCATCTCAAATGCATTGCTATAAACAAGTAGGCATATTTCATACAAATTTGAATGAAAATGGTTGAATTTTTTTTTGGTGGACTCTTAATGATTATTCTAATAAATAATGTTGTCCCGATTTCAAAAAATTGTTCATAATATTTAAAAAATATATATTAATTAGCAAATATAGCTTAGTTAACAAATAATTCATTCAATTTTTTTTTTGTTTCAAAATCTGTAAAAACATTGTTAATAGGTCTACAAGCAATTATTCATTCACAAAAACACTCGCCCCCATCGTTAAATATGAGAAAAAAAATAATATTTTAATTAACTACACTTCGCGTCAAATTTAACGCACCACTAAAAGTTTGTCACATTTTCAAAGTTGATTTTCTCGCGAACCGTCAAACCGAATTTGGTAATTTTTGTTTTAAAATTGAGGTTAATTCTTTGGTTATGATGCCTTTATTAAAAAATTCTTTTAAATTTAAGTTTTGAGTATATACATATTTAACCGTCAAACCGAATTTGGTGATTTTTATAATAAATTGTAGGTTTATTCTTCGGTAATAATGCGTTTATTAAAATATTTTTTTAAATTAACATTTTGAGTATATATAGGGTGCAAGTGTAATAATTAGTTTTTTTCCGGAAATTTGAAACGCCCTGTTGGTTGTACCAGCTATAACAGCATATGTCTCATAATCAAACTATAGCCCCATGTTCTCTTAACATTTTGTATTTTTATTCACCGGGTTATCTTTATTTTTAAATGAAATATACATTTAAAGATTAAAAATTAAGGTACCATGAATAGTGTACGATATATCGAGGACATTTTATTTGAGCATGTTGTCCCTTTCGCCCGGTAATAATTTTTTACTGATGCAGGATAATGCTATATAGTGCAAGAGTACTTACATGAGGTGGGTGTTAAAACTTTAGACTGACCTGCAAATAGTCCGGATCTCAACACCATCGAGCATTTGTGGGATAATATGGGTAGACGACTAAGAAATCATGATCCCTTGCCTGCCTCCCTTGATGACGTAGCAAATATGCTACGAGAAATATGAAATGTCATTGATCAAGACGAGATTAGACATCTGGTTTCGAGTGTGAGCCGTCGATGTGAAGCCGTAATTAGAAGTAGAGGCAGAAATACGCGATATTGATATTCTTTAATGTTGGTTTTATTGATTTTGTTAATATTTTTGTTGTTATTGTTACAATCGTTCTTTTTACATTTTTGTATTAAACTGGAGTTCTTTAATATTTCATTTAAAAATAAAGATAACGCGGTGAATCAAAAAACAAAATGTTAAGAGAAGATGTGGCTATAGTTTGATTATAAGATACATATGCTGTTATAGCTGGTACAATCCACAGGGCGTTTTAAATTTCCGGGAAAAAACTTATTATCACTCTTGCACCCTGTATATACTCAAAATGTTAATTTAAAAAAATATTTTAATAAACGCATTATTACCGAAGAATAACCCTACAATTTATTATAAAAATCACTAAATTCGGTTTGACGGTTCGCGAGAAAATCAACTTTGAAAATGTGACAAACTTTTAGTGGTGCGTTAAATTTGACGCGAAGTGTAGTTAATTAAAATATTATTTTTTTTCTCATATTTAACGATGGGGGCGAGTGTTTTTGTGAATGAATAATTGCTTGTAGACTTATTAACAATGTTTTTACAGATTTTGAAACAAAAAAAAAATTGAATGAATTATTTGTTAACTAAGCTATATTTGCTAATTAATATATATTTTTTAAATATTATGAACAATTTTTTGAAATCGGGACAACATTATTTATTAGAATAATCATTAAGAATCCACCAAAAAAAAATTCAACCATTTTCATTCAAATTTGTATGAAATATGCCTACTTGTTTATAGCAATGCATTTGAGATGCGTGATTTTTCTAAATTAAACAATTGCGTTGAGCGACCTCTAAATTTTAATTGATTTCTCTCAAATTTTTACAGATTTTTATTTTCTTGATACTCTTTGAAAACCCGAGTGGTCTCACATAGAATTCAAAAAATTTTTTTTTTTGCATCACCCTACTGTTCTTGTTCGTTATTCAAAACTTGGACAAATAAAAACCAGGCTTTTAGAACTAATACAACTAGATGCAACAGATCTAGGTGCAATATATTTATATGAGGTCTTTAAAGCTTGTATGGAGATACATAAAAATCCTTTAAAAAATATAGTTGTAATGTAATCTCTATCTCTAATCTCCCTGTTCCTCTAGGAATAATAATAATACTTCCCTATAGGGAAGCATTATTATTATTATTCTAAATATATATAAAAAAACTTATACACGATTTTGGTTCTTTACATTACGAAAAATAAAACTGTTTTAAAAGAAAATAATACTACTTCCTAAAACTCCAAGACATTCATTTTGCTGCTCTAAAACATTGTCCTTCGAAGAATGAATTAGATTCTTATGAAATTGTCTTATAATAATAAAAGAAAGTTCCCCAGGAGGAAGAATAGCTGGCATTATTGGATGCGACTTTCCTAATCTACCACCAAGTCTTAAAATACCCTTTTTATCCAAAAATGGTGTAAGTGGAAACAACTTGGATGATGGAGCTACAGTTTTTGAAGCATTTAAAGCCTTTATTTCCACAGGAAAAGACTTTTGCTGCACATATTTAATAATAAAATACGAAGAATTCTCTAACGTTTGTCCAAATCAGTAAAATGTTCAGAAATCTTTTGAATTGGCCATAAATCTGGTTTATCAGTTAAAGCTTTCTTTTCTTTCTGATGCGCCAATTCTATTTGACTCAAAATAAGTAGGTTTTCGTACTTTCTGTTCTATAGAATAGAAATTAAATAGAACTCCTGATTTATTTGGCCAATATTCTGCATTTATGAAAGAATATTTGTCACTTTCAAATATGAGTCTTATGGACCATTAAATTCGTATTTTAAAGATCAAAACTTTCTTCCTCATCATCTAGTTATTCGTCAGGATAGTCTTACTACCAAGTTAAGAGTGGTATTTAATGGCTCCGCTAAAACTTCAAATAATTGTTCTATAAATAAATGTCTTCATACTGAAGTAGCTTTGCAAAAAGATATGGTAGCTATTATAACTCGCTGAAGATAACACCGTTATGTTCTTACAAGCGATGTGGAGAAAAAGTTTAGACAAATCAGTATTGCTCCTGAAGATAGACATTTTCAATGTATTTTATGGCGTTTTTCTCAATTTGAACCTCTTCAGATCTATGAACTTAATACTATCACTTATAGTCATCGTTCTTCTGCTTTTCAAGCTAATCGCGTTATTAAACAGCTTTTTCAAGATGAAATACTTAGATTTCCAAGTGCCTCTAAAAGTTTAGAAGATAACGTCTACGTTGATGACGTTTTCTTCGGAGGGGACGATATAATTGAGACTTGTAAATTAAGAGATGAAGTTATTAAGCTAACTGAGTCAGCTAACCTGCCATTGAGAAAGTGGGCGTCAAATGTTCCAGAGTTGATACAAGATCTCGGTTCTGAAGAATATAAGTTAGCTATTGACATTCCATTTATTGATAGTAGTACTCTTCGTGTTTTGGAACTACAGTGGAATCCCTCAAAAGATCGTTTTCAATATCATGTTAAACTTTAAGCTAATTGCACAACAAAGCGTCAATTGTTGTCTACCGTATCTAAACTATATGATCCTTTGGGATGGATTTCACCTATTACCGTTAAAGCTAAAATCTTATTACAAAGTCTCTGGATTCTTAAGATTGGTTGGGATGATCCTCTTCCCCCTCATATACAAAAACAATGGCTAATTCTTCATAACAGTTTTATTTCCACATCTGAGATTACTATACCAAGATGGACATTTAATTCAAAACAAAGCTCATGTCAACTATACGGGTTTTGTGATGCTTCAATGGCTGCCTATTGAGCAGTTGTCTATTTAAGAGTAGAACATAATTCTAAGATAATAAATTCTTTACTTATTTCAAAAACTCGAGTTGCTCCTCTAAAAACTGTTAGTGTTCTTCGTTTAGAGCTTTGCAAATATAGTTTCTCAGATACAGGATTCTTTACCAAAAGCCATCTGGAAACATGTTTCTACTTCTCAAAATCCTGAAGACCACTGATACACAAAAGTAAGTTACCTCCCTACTTTGGTGGAATGGTCCTAGTTGGTAAAAACCAGATTTATGGCATATTCAAGAGATTTCTGAACATTTTACTGATTTGGACAAACGTTCCTTTCAAGTTGCAAGTCTCATTTCCTGCCAAGCTGCAGATAATTTTATTCAGTATTGATTTCCAAAATTTCTTCTTGGGCAAGGATTCTTAGAGTAGCTTCCATAATATTAAGGGCTGTTTCCGTTATGAGAAAAAAGCCTTATAGTTCTAATTTTCTAACAGCTCAGAAGTTAGAGAATTATTCTGATTTAATTGTTAAATATGTGCAGCAAAAGTTTTTTCCTGCGGAAATAAAGGCTTTAAATGCTTCAAAAACTGTAGCTCCATCATCCAAGTTGTTTCCACTTACACTATTTTTTGATAAAAAGGGTATTTTAAGACTTGGTGGTAGGTTAGGAACGTCGCATCCAATAATGCTAGCTATTCCTCCTGGGGAACTTTCTTGTATTATTATAAGACAATTTCATAAGAATCTAATTCATTCTGGTGTTAAACTTACTTTATACATGGTTCGATGTAAGTTTTGGATTATTCTATTACTAAAACTATAATTAAGAATTGTACCACCTGTGTGAAGCATAATGCAAAAACCATGTGTCAATTAATGGGGGATCTTTTTCTCATACTGGACTTGACTATGCTGGTCCATGTTCCATACTTAACGGTATTGGTCGTGGTACTAAATCCCATAAAGTATGGGTTGTTGTGTTTATTTGCTTTTCAGTTAAAGCAGTTTAAATAGATTATGTAAACGATTGTTCTACTAAAGCTTTTATAAATGTATTTAGAAGATTTTCTAATCAATTTGGAATGCCAAGTGATCTTTATAGCGATAATGCCACTACTTTCAAGGGAGCAGATCGAGAGTTAAGATCATATTTAAATCAGTTATAATCTGACCCTGAACTGCATAATAGTTAAACCTCACTTCGGAGGTTTATGGGAAGCTGGAGTAAAAAGTGTAAAAAAATATCTTAAACCTCAACTTGCAAATGTTACACCAAGTGCAGATGAATTTCGGACTTTATTAAGTGAAATTCAAGGTCTTTTAAATTCTCGGCCTATAGCTCCGTTATATGATGACAAAGAAAGTTACACCAGGACACTTTTTGGTAGGATGTGCTCTTAAGTCGATTCCCACTCCTTCTGTATTAGATTTAACTGATAACAGACTTACTCGCTGGCAATTTTTTTTTTATTATTTTTTTTTTTATTATTTTTAATGTGCTTTCAACAGGCACAGGCCCAATTACAGAAATACACAATGACAAACACAAATAAACAACCATTTAAGTTTTAATTAAATTAAATTAAACAAATTTTATTTCATGTTTACCTTTATATTATAATAATTTATTTGTTAGATGAGGCGTATACTACAAAAGCGGCCCAACTGAAAAAAAACATTTTGCGTTTTTATCTCGAAATATTCCTATAATTCGCTTATCGAGTGAGCTAGCCTAATAAAGTGTGTTTTAATATGAATAGTAGTTACCAAAGATAATACATATTATCTTTGGTAGTTACTACTCTGTAATATTAAAATACACTTTATTAGGCTACTTCACTCGATAATCGCATAATAGGAATATTTTAAGATAAAAACACAAAATGATTTTTTTCCAGTTAGCCGCTTTTGAAGTATACGCCTCAGATGTTGTTTTGACGTTTGTTTATTATTTTATTTTATTTTTAGATAAAAATTTTTTACAATCATAATAAAATTTATTTTAAAAATTGTATTTTTGATATGAAGTCATTTTTCTTGGCAACATTGAAAGCAGGGAATTTGGGCACTAAAAAGGGAATTTTTCCCATGCAACAAGGGAATTATTACTCTGAAAGGTTGGGAACAATGCACTGGCCGAGAGTCTCGGCGTCTCTCAAGCTGGATTTATAGTTTTAAAGGTAAAGGTAGAGGCAGCGGTAGAGGTAGCGGTAAAGGTAGCGGTAGAGGTAGCGGTAGCGGTATCACATTCTGCAATTCAGAAAGTAGCGGTGGCGGTACTGGCGACGCATGCGTACTTTAATGCAGATTGTAATTTTGTTTGTAATATTTGACAGCAAAAGGTTAAGTTTTCTACGAAAACATGGATTGCGAGGACAATGCTGTGCTTCTGGGCCATATGGCGTTTTGCGAAATATTACCTATATAATACACCCTGCAATACAACATATTATGTTGTATTGCAGCCTTCAATTTGCAGGGTTTCAAGTGCGTTATGGGGGTCGTCAAGTACGTCGCTATAAAACGAGGGAATTAAATCGGGAACAAGCTAAGAAAAGCCATTTAAAGTATTAAAAAAAAACTGACTGATAAAGAGCAGTTCTTTTTTTTTAGATTTATTGGCTTTTAGTCTTTTGCAGACTATTTAGCCAGCTCATGATATTTTAGTTTTTGTTTAATAAACAACTACAACACCCAAGGCTGTGACTGGGAATCGAACCTCGTACCGTTAGACGCAGATTGTTTACAGCTCTGTAGCTCAACCCACTGCGCTGGATTTATAGTTTTAAAGGTAACGGTAAAGGCAGCGGTAAAGGTAAGATCTTAAAAACCGAAAGCGGTTTTGTTTTGTCTACAGGAAAAAAAGTAAAAACCCTATATTATGCAGTAGGAGTAGATAATAGTATATTATGTATCAAGTTTTATAAACGTCATTTTAATTGGTCGTATTAGTTAAAAGCGAAGCTTGCGAGCGAGTGTTTAATAAAAACGAGTATCCAGAGAAGTTTATAAAACAAGTTGCCTACTATACTTTATCTACGACGAACACAAAAAAGAATTTAATGCCAATTTTATTTGTTAAATATTTAATATATGTCAACTTTCAACAGATTTAAACTGACTTTTCCGCAATTTATAATAAAGCAAAATTTAGCCCGTGACTAAAATGCCCAAAAGCCACTGCTGCTAACTTCAGCCCGTGACTAAACGATATAAAGTCACAGTTAGTCAATGTAGGAGTAAATAAAATAATTTGTCCAATTTATTATTCAACTGAATATTAGCATTTTTTTATCATTTCAAAATTTCACCAAAATCTCACCATAATTTCGAAATTTCACCATAATTTCCCAATAAATATACACGGACCGGTTCATGGACCGTGGACCGGACCGTTTTTGGCGGTCCACACTGTCATTAGCTGGCCATACACAGACGTTATTGCGCGCGGTTTATCGTGTTATCTTCAAAAACATATGGAAAATCATGTACGTGAGTGAGTATCGCCGCGCGCAATGATATAACGGGAAGGGATTTCAGACGTGCTTTCCTCTGGAGTGTGGAGTGTCCACACGCCACATTTCGCGCGGTTTATGTTGGGATGTAGCGGTTAGTATGCACGAAAGAACAGCATGTCAAAAAAAGCGTCATCTTCCATACACCTGATAAAGTATTCAAATGATTTAGCAAGTGATTGCGCGTGGTATATCAGTTTCAAAGGAAAAATCGTATGTGAGTGGGCAAAAAGTTTCATTTATCGAGTCGTTTGAAACTGCATTTGATCATGTACAAATTTTCAACGTGAAATTTCGCCAAGCGAAGGTTAACCGTGACGCGGAATGTGGCGTGTGGCGTGTGGCGTGTGGACACCGCTGAAATGATGTACGCCACAATCCAGAGGAAAGCACGTCTGAAATACCTTCCCGTTCTATCATTGCGCGAGGCGATACTCACTCACGTACATGATTTTCCATATATTTTTGCAGATAACACGATAAACCGCGCGCAATAACGCCTGTGTATGGCCAGCTAATGTTCCAAAACGGACCGGTTCAGTCGGACCTTTTTTTGCTGGACCGGTCCAACACAAACGTAAACGTTCCACACATAGACCGTTTTTGGAACTGAACCGCTGGCGAACCGGTCCATGGACCGAAATTTTGTTACAGTTCACAACCCTGCTCTTAACTTAACTCGATGTTTAGTCAAAGACAGTTTGTATTAGAATGTTTTTTGTTTAATATACAGGGTGGGCCTTAAAGATTAGCGATTTTAAACAAAATAAAAAAACTATAAATTCTATCGATTTTTTTTAGATCATATAAACATTTAGGTAATTTTTTTCATACACATAACATTATACATAAGTAATAGCGTTACAAATACTCTTTAAAACTTAACCTTAATTTTGTTTGCTTAATAGCCGACTTTTAACACGTTCGCATTTATTACAAAATAATGCACATTTAATAAAACGTTTGTGTAAAACAGCTGTAATTATGGTTGATACAAAATTAAGCTAAATTTATAGTTTGGCAGAACGCAAAAGGAATTTATGCACTCTTGTTTATAAATGGACGTAGAACGTAACGAAAGAGTTGGCCAACTTTTATCTCTTTCACGCCGTTTTTTTCCGTCCGACCAATCAAAAGAGGATATTCTGTCTGGAGTTGACAACACTGATTTTGATGTGTGCTGTCACCTTTTCTATGTTTGTTTCTCCATTTTGTGTTTTGCTTATGTTCTGTTCGTTTGCACACTATTATTTATAATTAAATTACTATTTTTTATCATCAGAATTATGTAGAATGGGTTACATTGAAATTAGGTTTAACAGGCCTTTGGCCCGACTTTTGCACTGCATAGTCTAGTTTGACCTGTGTCAGTTCGATTTTATCCTTCATCGGTGAAAAAGTCTGAAAATAGTTAACTTTGACCCAGGAAGGATAAAATATGGGGTTCCCGGTATAGAAATTTACCGGTATTTCTACCGGTATTTCTTGACAATATCGCAAGCTTTGTCCTTTCAGCGAGGAATTTTGTGATTTGTGCAATCGATTTAGTGGATGTTTCAAGATTTGAAATTCCACATGTCCGTGAGTGGATGGCTTCGTGAAACTCAAGGACGTTAAAAACTTGTTGCTGGTCAAAATGGTACATTGATTCCAAGACCATTAAGGCGTTGAGCCACCAAGAAAGAAGAAGACCTTTGTCTAATAGTCTTTAAGCTTTAAGTCCTAAATAATTTAAAAAAAACATAAACATGTTTGATATTTTCAAAGCAATATAGCTAAAATAATTTTAAAAAAAGAATAGAAAGGCGCACAGCTACGCATGCGCCAAAATACAGCTCTGTCGATTTATAAATTGAATAATTTTCTGCAGTGCGTCTACGTTTACGTTCCGTTAAACTATAAATTAAGCTTAAGGGTTAAAAGGCCTATGACAGTAAAAACCTTCACGCGCACTGTGAGTGAGTTTGTTATGAAGTGCCGAAATGAATGAATGCTAAACAAATGCTGAAGCAAGGGGTACTCGGTTGCCACTAACGGTAGAAGTCGTTTTGACCACTTGTAAAATGACGGTAAAATCCATCAGCGCAGCAGAGCTGTCAGCTTTAGTATTATTTAACTTAAGATATTTTAGTCGAAAAAATTATTTAAACCTTTTTAAAACGACTTAAGTCGTAATATTGATTTAATTTTTTTTAATAACTTACTTAAAAATAATGATGATTTAAAAATTGGATTAAACAATCCCCTATCCAAAATGTCCAGCCGCGCCAAAGCTCCGCTACAAGCAAATCCGCAAAATGGTGGCTTGGGGTGGTTTTTAGGGGCACGCAATATGGAGGTTTTTGTAATGTTACCAACACCAAATCAATATAGGGGTTTTACTTTCATGCGAACCCTTATTAAGTGATTACCTTTTTGGGCGCTTTTCCTGAAACAAAAATTCTAGATTGATTCGACTAAAGATCTTATCTCGAACTTTTGCGAACAACCATTTACAAATAATTTTATAAAGTTCAATTTTTCTACTTCTAAAATTAAAAAAAAAAAACAAATTTTTAATATAATTAATTTTAAAATAAAATAGGTAGGTACCTATTATTTACATAGCAATTTTATACAAAAAATATTTTAGTACTTTTTGAGTAAAATCAAGGCTATTTTAATTTTTTTTATGTTCTAAAAGTATAAAATTTTAAACTAAAAATAATATTTTTTTATCTTTACTTTACTTTTTTGCAAAATAATTTACAATGTGTTTTTATATCCTGTGAAAAATGTAGATTTTAAAAGTTAAAATAACGTAATAATAGAAGTTTAACATTTTTTATGTGATGTGATATATATATATATATATATATATATATATATATATATATATATATATATATATATATATATATATATATATATATTTACATCTACAATTATTACGGCCTCATACAATAGACAAGTTTATCGGCCTCACCCAGATGGAGCGTAACCAGCGAATGTCTGTGTCATGTATATTAAATTTCAAAGTATTCTAAACAGATCCCGCGCACTTAGAAATCCGTATCTTTAATTTTATGGTATACATTTTTAACCATCTTTCATACATAAAAACCTCTTACTAAATAACTAACATTGTGGCTTCAATTTGTGTATATATTTTTTAAATAGCGACATTATAAACTCATGTATATACAATACAGCCTCATACATGGTTGCCAAATCTTATTAGATGGTTAAATGCATTCAAATTAATGAATTGAATTTCCTGCTTTCATCTAACGGCCATTTCAAGCGCGCGAAACGCACGAATTTCAAAACTGTTTTTATGAAACAAATTGTAGATAATTTATTTCATAATATTTTGGCATCAAAATTTTCTTTTATTAGGCTATACATTAAATAAAAAAAAGCAAGAAATATTTTATAAAAGTAAAGATAATTTTAATAATTAAGAGTTGTGGACGGGACAAAAAAAAGATTTATCTTAAGATACAATTGTCCCGTCCACACCTGTCAATTATTTAAATTATCTTTTTACTTTCATAAAAGATTCCTTGCGTTTTTTTTTATTTAATGTATAGCCTAATAAAACAAAAATATTTTTGACAATAAAAACAGTTTTGTGATTTGTCCTGCCCGTATGCTTGAAATGGCGGCTAACCTCCCGGACAACATTCGTGATATTCATACGAACATCATGTCGTGATTTTCACAAATTTTATTCATACTGATATCATACGGAAGTCACTGCGAGAGAAATGAAAATCATGTCGTGATTTTTTACGCCATCGCGTAACTGTTAATTCAATAATTGTTAACATACTTTTTTCTTTCAATGTACGAATATGGCGCAAAAATAAATATCCGAACATGTCGGTGCACCGATGGCATAAAAAATCATGTCGTGATTTTTTATGACCAAACACCGATGGCATAAAAAATCATGTCGTGATTTTTTATGCCATCGGTGTTTGGATATTTATTTTTGCGCCACATTCGTACGTTGAGAGAAAAAGTATACCTACATATATATTAAATCAACAGTTTTTGTGGTTAAATACATTCAATATTTTCTTGGATTTAAATTAACTATATATAGTTAATTTAAATCCAAGAAAATATTAAATGTATTTAACCGCAAAAACTGTTGATAAAACATAATTTTTCTCTTAGTGTACGAACGTGGCGCAAAACTGATTATCCAAACACCGTTGGCATAAAAAATCACGACATGATTTTTTAGGCCATCGGTGTTTGGATATTCATTTTTGCGACACATTCGTTCATTGAAAGAAAAAGTATGTTAACAATTGAATCAACAGTTTAACATTCAATATTTTCTTGGATTTAAATTAATTATATATAGTTAATTTAAATCCAAGAAAATATTAAATGTATTTAACCGCAAAAACTGTTGATTCAACATAATTTTTCTCTTAGTGTACGAACTTGGCGCAAATATGATTATCCAAACACCGTTGGCATAAAAAATCACGACATGATTTTTTGTGCCATCGGTCAATCGCAAACAGCGATGGCATAAAAAATCACGACATGATTTTCATTTCTCACGCAGTGACATCCGGATGATGTCCGTATGAACAAAATTTGTGAAAATCACGACGTGACGTTCGAATGTTTTTCATTTATTACGCGGTGACTTTCGTATGATATCAGTATAAATAAAATTTGTGAAAATAATGACGTGATGTTCGTATGAATATCACGAATGTTGTCCGGGTAGGTTTTAAATTCGCAGTTCGCAGGGCTCATACACATGCGCAAATTTTGCAAATATGACAGCGTGAGTTCTACATGATATCACTGAAGCATGTGTATGCACTCAGCGTGATAAAAAAAAATCAGGTTGTGATATCATCATGACTTCACCAGGAAATCCCGATTGTTGTCCGGGCTGTAAACCTGTTTTCCCGGCTTTCAAAATGGCAGTTAGTGTGAAATTTTTCTGTAAAAATCGAAATTTATCTCTTAAAATGGACTAACTACCAATAAAATCCGACGTATAAGCAGTTTTTTAGAGTGAAAGTGAAGAGTATGTGTTATCGTTATCGTCAAATACAAGTATACCGCGAAATCAAAAGATCATGATATATATGATACATAATAAAAAATTGTAAAAAAATAATTTATTTAAATTTGTATTTTTTTATTAATTAATTAATGAGGTTTTTTTTTAATTTTAAATGGAAACTTAATTTTAAATGCAATTATATTAAAAATAAAGGAGAATAAATATTATTAAAAATATTTTATATCTCAATATTATCCCGAAACTAAAAATAAAATTGTCTGTTTTTTTTTTAATTTTAAATCGATCTTTGAGTACCCTTCTATCTACGCATGCGCAATTGCTTTTAAAACAACGGAATTGCGTCCTTGTCTGATCATGAGCTAACTTTCCCGTTTTTTATCTTTAACAGTTGGCAAGCCCTATTTGCGGACACTTTATTTTAGGCAACCGTCTACCATAGTGTAGGTTTCCAATATGACAGCTGTCAAAATGACAGGTGCCAAAATAACGGCTGTTGAAATGACAGGTGCTAAAATGACGAAGCTCAAAATGACAATTACAGGTGCCAATATAATGGCTGTAAAAATGTCTGATTCCCGAATGACAGATGCCAAAATACCAGCTGTCAAAATGACAGGTGCTTAAATTACAGCTGTCGAAATGATCGGTGCGAAAATGACCGGTTCCGAGTTATACAGCCCAGCAAACACAACCGTAAAGGTACTATAATTGCCCTTTATAGAAGTAATTTTAAGGTCATTTAAAAGTCAAAGTGCGAAGAAATGGATTCAAATATTGGAAAAAAATTAGGTTCCTATTGGTTTTTCAGGGTCGCCGAAATTAAATAAGGTTAAAACCCTTTTTTTAAGATCATTCCATTTCAGGTGGTCACTGCATTTGTGCTCTCATGAAAGTTTAAACTACTTTTTCACACTTTGACCTTGAAATAACCCAGAAATGCCTTTGAAATAACCTTTGGGCGACCTTTCCAGGTCAATTAAATGCCAGGTTTTCAAATACTTTCAAGCACTTTTACACTCTTTTACCTTGAAATAACCTCTGGATGACCTTGCCGGGTAACAAACGACAGTTTTGGATTTTGCGATCCGAAAAGTTTAATATTTTAAATTTTTTTTTCAGGCAATTCTTCTTACTTTGACCTTGAACCTGATGTGATAGAGGTTAATTGACCTCGGATACGAAATCAGCGACCCCAAAAACCCCAGGGTGCTCTACTAAGGTCTATTGATACTTCTTATATCAAATGTTGACCTGTGTAATTCACTTAGGGATCAAATAAACTGTGCGCCACTCAATGTGTCGCGACCAAAAAGTTCGTCCTTTTTCAAAACGACATAACTTTTTTGTTTCTTGAACGATTTTATTTTGGTCTGTGATTTCTGCTAGCCCCATCCTCTGGCTATTCATGCTATAGATATGAAGCTCACGGTTCTTCAAGTAAATTTCGTACAGGGTGATATGTAAAACGGTCAAAAATTTCAATAACTTCATCCAAGCCCCGTTTGTAAAAAAATAATTTTTTTCTCGTTTTTACTTTAAAATAATGAAGTATTATGTCTTACCCTGAAAAGGTTTTCAATTTTTTCGTATTGGAATCTTAGCAAAGAAAATATGATTTTTTTTAAAAGAGTACATAAAAGGCTTTTTGGTAGGCAATCCACTCAGTCTTTTTAAGAACAAGGAGATAAGATGGTGAAAGATTGTTCCTTGAATATATCTGAACAAGCGACAAGCAACAAACTTCCATTATTTTCAGAGGGGCCTAAGCCAAGGCAACTTTTTTAAAATGATATTTTGGTGAAAATTTGCGAAAACCAATCCTGAACCGATATTTACGTTCGTGACATGTTTTCTTTATAATTTTGACCTTCTGCTTGTGATTCAGTTGTCAAATTTTAGTTTTAGTTAAAACCAAAATCACTAAGAATCAAAATTCGAAAATAATTCCCGGCTGTTAAATTGCCTACAAAAAAACCTTAAATGTACTCTTTTAGGAAAAAAAATCATATTTTCGTTGCTACGATTCCAATTCGAAAAATTTGAAAAACGTTTCAAGGTAAGACATAATACTTCATTATTTCAAAGTAAAAACGAGAAAAAAATTATTTTTTTACAAACGGGGCTTGGATGAAGTTATTGAAAATTTTCACCGTTTAACATATCACCCTGTAGGACATTTACTTGAAGAACCTTGAGCTTCATATTTATATCATGAATTGCCAGAGGATGGGGCTAGGAGACATCACAGACCAAAATAAAATCGTCCAAGAAACAAAAAAGTTATGTCGTTTTGAAAAAGAACGAACTTTTTGGTCGCGACACATTGAGTGGTGCGCAGTTTAGATTTAATAAACATAATAAACAGTAAATCCATGAAAAATCAAACGAAAAGTTAGATATTTTTATTTAACGCTTTTTTTAATTTTTAAAATTCGTTCATGGCCATGAACGTCAATCCATATGGATTGACGTTTTAAAATTTGTGAATTTTTGAATGGATTGTAAAAATTAAAAAAAGGTTGAATAGAGAATCAAAATACCTTTCAAACAAGGTATCACAACCCCCTTATTCTATTTAGTCCTGACATCTTGGCACTTGTTAGGCAGGCAAATGTCAATTTGACGACTAAAAGTAGTATAATAATATTCTTGAACCTGTTTTTTTCCTGACCTCGATATCTTTCTTACTTTGTTATTTTTAAATTATTTTTTTCAAATAACAAAACTACAGATAATGTAACTATTTTAAAGAAATAGTTTAAGTACCTATCACACATTATATACAGTATGTCTCAGTATCTTGGAATCATATGGAAAACTTTTTTATTATTAATTTTAGGAAAAAAGTTATTCTTCATAAAAAGTTCTGCATGGTGTAAAACTTAAAATGCAACCCACAAATATTAATTTTTTTTAGTCGTATAGGGGGTATGTCAAAAAATATGAATTTGGCTCAAGAGTAAAGTACCTTTATATTTGACAATATCGAAAATTGTTATAAAGAAAACTTAATCAGAACTAAAAACTACGTTCAAATATGCAATTACATCCATTTACATTTTTTCTTTTTTGTCTACAATATCAATGCAAATTTAACTGTAACCTGTAATCTAGGATTCACTGATAAACAAATGATTTGTTGACATTCTAATACTTTTTGGCCTGCTAGATCCCCTGACTTAACTTAAGGTTTTCATGTTTTTTCTAATCATAACAGATAAATGTTCATTTAAAATAAAAAGATTAGTAAAAATTAACAAAACCTAATTTTTTAATGTAAATGTATGAAATTGCATATTTTAACGTAGTTTTTAGTTCTGATTAACTTTTCTTTATAACAATTTTCGATATTGTCAAATATAAAGGTACTTTACTCTTGCGCCAAATTCATATTTTTTGACATACCTCGTATACGACTAAAAAAAATTAATATTTGTGGGTGGCATTTTAAGTTTTACAGCATGCAGAACTTTTTATGAAGAATAACTTTTTTTCCTAAAATTAATAATAAAAAAGTTTTCCATATGATTCCAAGATACTGAGACATAATGTATATGCAGATCTTTATCGTGGTAAGAATCGTTGGATGAGGCCGATAAAATATAAATCGAGTAGAAAATACAAAGCGATGTTGCCAAATTAGTTGAAGCCATACTATACTAAACTCAACAAATATATACACGTAATGTATACGCAAATCACGACTGCAGCGCCAAAATGTATGAACTAAAATATACAATTTTTGTTATTTAACGACATTAGGACCTCACTAATTTTTTAAGATTACGCCCTTATTTAATAAAAAATAATAGATTTCTATAATTTTTCATGTTCAAAACTTCCATTACTATATCATAGATGTCACTTAAGTTAAACAATTTAACCGCAGACAGTAAAAATTGGCAAAAACATTACGGACTCAATATACTGAGGCCGTAAATCAGCTGAGGCCGTAGTGAATGGCGGCTGCATGTTAGAAGAGGTCGCATTGTTAGTAGAACAAATATATATTTATATATATTTATTCTATGGCTTAATAAATCAGATGTATTGAAAAAAGATGAATAGGGGAAGAAAGATCATTATTTGATTCTTACTTAAAATTTTACCAGAATAAGATTTTAGTTCATAATATATTTCACATATGTTTTCACTATTAAACAACACTGTTTTTTAATTTTGAGATGGATTAAATCTGTGCAGCTGAGACTTAATCTCTCTATTAAATCCTTTTGTGCATATGTCTATTAAAATTTGGTATATTTGACCTAACCATAATGTTTAGCAGTCATTTTAAAATCTATTATTATTTACAAAGAATATTTAAATAAGTATATTATAAAGAAATGTACACATGTATAAAAAGGCACAAATGCAGTCAAATTGCCAGTACAGCGCTGTATTAACCCAAATGTTGTTTAGTTAAAAAACTATGTGTGCATTAATTAAGGAAAGATAAATTTCTTTTAATGCTAATGAATATGATATTTACTTTAATTAGTTAGTTAAAAAAATATAGTTTTATTTGTCACACATGTGTATGGTAAAAAACGAAAAGAATCACAGCCTTGCCAGAAAATTCATAAGGGTGGGGAGGGTTTGGGTTTGGAAACAATAAATATACTTGGGCATAGTAAAAGAAACATATATGCATATGAGTTATTCCAAATAGAAACACAAGCGCTGCTTGATTTTTTATTTTAATAAAAAAATTGAGGATGATCTTTTAGGTATGAAATATGAAAACCCGTTGCCGTTTTAATTTTTGGATGCTTTACTTTTAATCGGCACCCTTTAAAAGTCTGAAATCGTGTCAATTTCTTACACTCTTATAGTGGTCCAGAACTTTTTTCTGTGAAAAATATTGAAATGATTTTAATTTTATTTTACTGCCCAGTAAGTGTGTTTTCGGTATAAATTATTATTATCCAATTAGTTAATCTCATAAAAAAATGGTAAACCACTAAAGATTCCTGATAATTTGACAATTTTTGTGATTTTTGTCTGGTTCCTGTGCCTATTCTACTAAATCTAGAAAGTTATTTTTTTCAGGTATCAATCACTTATACAATAGAAAAGGTAACTATTATTTTAAGTTTCTAGACTATCATTTTCTTTTTTTTTTAAATTATTAAAACTTGATAATTCTCAAAATTGACCAATTTTGCCCTCAGAAATCATTATGTTGAGGAAAAATATAATTATGAAATTTTCAGGAAATATAGTCCCCACCTTGATCTTTTTAGTACAGTTAGTCTTGTTTTCTTATTTTTATTCCTTTAAAAGATATATCATTTTTTTTAATGCCCCGTTTAGTAGCGATATTGCTAGTTTTATTTACAATTTAAAATTTGGCTGGCTTTCATGATTGGTGGAGAAGTGTCAGAACTGTCAAAAATATTTCATAAATATTATTTGTGCGTATTTCTTTGGTAAATTTTGTATATAATATAATATGTCCTATTATGTTATATACAAAACTATAATCGAATCGAATCGAAAATGAAGGATGTGATTCCTTGACTAATTCCAGGAAAAAAATGTCCTATTAACATGTATCCGCAAACGCACCGTTTTCGAGATAAACCCACTGAACATTATGGATGTGGTGATGTCACAGTGACGTTTAAAAATTGTCAATTTTAAGGCACATTAACTACGTTTTTTAGTGATGTTCAATTTACGTAAAATTTACGCTAAAAAATAAAAGTTGCTATCGAGCACGTCACTATACCGTCCAGTCTATGCCTTTTATTTTACTTTCGCGTATTAGGTGCAAAACACAAAGTACATTTTACGCCACCAATGTGACACATGATAAATATGAATGGGGTAGGTTTGCCAATGATGAACATTAAAATATATGCCACATTTACGTTTTTGTTGGAAATTTGAGTGTATACTTAGATAATTAAATACCGAATTTAATTCATAATTTTAGATTAAACCGAAGGTACTTACTTAGAAACCAATGTAAGTAGGTACAATTATTATTTTAATGAGTTAGTATAAATCCCAGAGTGATTTATTAATTAATATTACCGAATAATAATTATTCTATTATTATCGCATCGTGAGATTAACGTATATTTTATGTAAAATTTACGTAAAAAAGGACTCGGGTAATTTCGTTTCCAGTCGATATATCGGTATAAAAGGAGCCCTGTAACAGGGCATACTCTGTTTGCGTTGCGACTGCCATTGTTCTGTGTTCAACACAGTGTGTTGCCATTTGTTGCTGTGTGATAGAAAACGCATTGTTCTCCATAGGCGAGACCAGTGGTCTCAGACCACAGAACGGTTTAGGTAAGTTGGCTTTATCATTTGTTTGCAACCGTATACGGTTATAATATAATTAATTAATTGTCCCAATATCGCCATGATGGCGCTATTAGTGGTTATCGAATTTTGTTGATTTAAATGTTAAAGAAAAGTATTTTAATCAATTTGATTTTTCAGTTAATACACCAGTGAACATGGGAGACAAATTTTGCGCCGAGCGACAGGCAACCCAGACTGCAATGAAGGTTCGAAAATATTCCAGGAGTATTCCCTATCGCCTAGGAATAATCCGCTTCATTGGGAATATTCCTAGAATGATCCTCTAAAACTTCCAAGCATCATCTAAGAACATTCCCAGTGAATATTCATTAGTTTAGTTGCAATACCTCTCACCGTTGCTTACGCACGCTTGATAACTATATACCGATAGGTTAATAATATCAGTTGGAGATGTGCGTCTGTGATGGCACAGCTAAACAATGATTAGAGTGGGACTGATCTACTCAGTAACTCAATAATGGCTATACTTAAGTTAAGTTCCTGGGTATAAGAGGCCATAAGGGCTGGAAATAATTCCCAAATTATAATATCAAGGAATATTCCCCTAACAATCCTTGAGTCTTCTGCAGGCAGATATATGGAATATTCTTTTTATGATGCCTGGGTTAAGCGGACATTTGATTATGCAAGGAATATTCCTGGGAATATTCTTGGACGCTTGGAATATTCCTGGGAATATTCCTGACATGTGCAGGGAATGTGATTGTGCGGTCTGGGAAGTTATATATACCTAAGTTTTATATACCTAATTACTTAGATAACTTAAGTTATTAATGTTTGTTTTAGAAGCCAGTATGAAATTATTTCGTCTGACTGAAAGTGATTTCGATAAAGAGAGCAAGGAGTTGTTCCAAACCGCCAAGCAACGCTCATAACGTTTTTTGGCCAAATTTGGACATGAGAATGAGGCCGAAAATTAATTAGGCGGTACTCATATAATGTTTTATTTTTATTATTTTATTTATTATTTTTACCAGACTAATAATGTTTTATTTTTATAATTTATTTTAATAAAAAAAATATATTTCCAAAGTGGTAGTTTTATTTAAAAAAACGTAACTAATACGTTTAAGTTGAAACAAAACCTATACATCCATATTAAAATGACATTTTTACGTCCTTTTAAAAACGTAATTTTTACGTCCCAGGATCCGGACATAGGCACATCACAGCGACGTCACACTACAACCTTTGACGTTAATTTTACATATATTTTACGTTTTTTTGCTCAGTGGGAAGGGTGTCGAAAAATGATTGTTTTTTTTTGTTTTTTAACAGTATCTCAGAAAACGTTTGAGATTTAAAACTAAGCTTTTGTACACATCTTATCAATAATATTAGCTACTTTTTTAGTCCCAATTCAATTTTTGTTATATGTCAGTGGCGGAGATCTAAGGCTTGTTAGAGCTTTTTTTGACCCTAATTTCTCATGAAATAATAATATTATCGATTAGAAAAAATATTTGTTTTTTTATCTACATAGTCGCCCGCTTTATTGCAATTTTTGTAAACAATAAAAAAACTGTTATTGTTTAGTTAAGATAATTAATTTGCTCATTCGTAGTATTTCATTTGCGTAGTGATATAAAAATGAATAATTACACTGATAGAGATATGTGCGATATGCATTTTGTTTATGGCGTTGCCGATAAAATGCTGTAGAAGCTCGTCGAATTTATTAAGAAAGTTTTCCAAACCGACCGCTACCAAATGAAAGAACATTTATTCGTATTCACGAACGTCTGCAACAAACTGGAAGTTTACATAAAAGAACAGCAGGAAATGGGAGACCGCTCCAGCTAAATCCTCAAATGGAAGAAGAAGTTTTACAAGAAATCGAAGAAAATTCAACAACAAGCACTACCCTGCTTAAAATACCCCATAGAGACCTATACAAAATAATCTATCGGGCGCTACCGGATTCAATATGTGTATTTGTTCATGGTTTTTTCCGGATACGGCCCGATAGAAAATTTATAGGAAATTACCTATAGGCACACCATAACTTTTACATTTTCCCTATTGAGACCGATAGCAAATAACTCAATGAAGGATATATAGGGATATCCCTATAGAGCAACCATAAAACATTTGTCAAAATTTTATTAAAACCTATAGGGTTCTATGGGGGAAAACTAATTTCTACATTTATGTGTATTTTCCCCAATAGCAAATAATTCAAGGGTGGATATCCCTATAGAACAACCATAAATCCCAACTATGGCTCCTATACATACCGATACACCCTATAGAAACACCATACATTCCGATACAAATATCTATCGGTTTGAACAGGGTCTCTATGGGGTATTTTAAGCAGGGTAGCTTCAAATCTCAACCTTAGTCACGTTACAGTGTGGAGGATACTAAAAACAGATTTTATAGCCTTATCACATACAGCGAGTACAATCCCTTTTAATAAGGGATTTTCAACAAAGATTGGCTGTGTCAATGGTTTCAAGAAAGGATTGCGCAGAATCATCGATTCTTAAAACAAGTTTTATTTACGGACGAAGAAAACTTTTCCCGCGATGCAATTATGAACTTCCATAATAATCATGTATGGGCCAACGAAAATCCTCATGCTATAATGGAAGGCCATCATCAGCAACAATTTGTGTTGTGTTTGGGCAGGTGTTGTAGGAGAGCATTTAATCTGGCCACACTTTTTGCCGCTAAGGCTAACTGGTCAATTATATTGTATTATATTATATTATATTTTAGATGACGTTCCGTATCAATTAAGAAATGATATGTGGTTTATGTACGACGACGCTCCTGGCAGGAGCCTCCTGCACATTTCAGTTTAGTTGCACGTCAGTTCTTAAAAGAACGGTACCCTGGCGAAAATGAAATGTGCAAAAAGTGTGCAAAATTATTTGAGAACAATGTGCCAACAATGTGCTATCTTTTAAAAAAATGATGTGCGAAGGGTGGGAAATGGAACATCACAGCAAACGGAAAAATATAGAACTGTATAGGATGACTCCGCGTTTGAATACTAAATCTTAAAGTTTTATCAGAACTGTATTGAATCGTGCTTTGTTTTTATACCTATGCCCGACTATATAAAAAATGTGAAATTACTATGTACTTTTACCTCATTAGTTAAGTTGTATTTATTAAACAAGAGAAATGTATCCACATAATTATGTTTGTTACCTGTTATGGATTCTTTTGTAATCTTTTTGGGTTAATAAATAAATTAAAAAAAAAAAACTTAATGGTGTCTTACAAGATACATTATTTTGATTTTCTATATTCAACAGAGAGGTAGAAACTCGACCCTGTCGAATGGTGCAGTCATTTATGTCTCTAGAAATTATTGAAAAAGCAGCAACTTCGGATTCCTATTCTCTTCAGAGACATAGAAACTCAAGCTTTTCGAATTTTACTGGCAATGATTTTCGTTAATGTCCCCGAGAATTATACAAAAACAGCGCAATGCAATATCGCAACGGTTTCGACTTCTCTTTACTCTACCAAGTTATAGAAACTGGAGTTTCTCTAATACTGTTCTAGTCAATATTTCTGAGAGTATAAAAAGAGGGTGTAATATTGCAAGAAGTTTTGATCTTTTGATGGATGCAAGTAGTTTGAATTTTCTCATTTCTGCATATGATTTTGTTGAAAATAGTTCCTTTCTTTGCTACCTTTGTCTGATTTTTATTTACCGTAACAACTCGCGGGTAAGTAAAGCGGGGAAGTAAAGTATATTTATGTATTTTATAAAGTACCTATATTTGTATTAAAAATTTCAGAGGTTATGTTGAAAAAATTATCGATATGCTATTAAACTTTAATAATTTAGTAATGAGGTCTGTTGGTAGACCCTGCACTATCTCCACTGGTATATGTTAGTACAGCAATATTTAAATCTGGTCGATGAAAAAGTACACACCAGTGCAGGTTATTGTAGCATCTACGAACAAATGAATTAATGTCCATTGGCAATTATTCCTTTAGTAAAAATATTCAACACAGCTTAATTAATTAATAAAATGAAAAAATCACAATCATGTCGTATATAGTTTTTTTTGAAGCATAAAATAGTTTTCATATTAATACTAGTTCAAAAGTAAAATTACGACCTCTATACTGTGGAGAGTATTGAAACGCTCGACTGACGAATACAACTCTATACCCTGGCGAGATTTAAAAAACTGTATTCAAACGTGGCGTCATCCAATACACTTCTATATTTTTTCCGTTTGCTGGGATGAAACAATGTGCAAAACCAAAAATTTAAAAGTGTGAATAATCACAGGACAATGTTCTAAAGGGAACTCCTTTTGATTTTTCACATTGTTTGCACACTGTTTCTTGCCACCTGTGTGCCTAGGTATTACAAAAACAGATTCTTTTTGGTGACCTATAAAGTCTTTTAAACTTACACATAATTGAAATATAAATATCCTTGTAATAATGTTAAAAAATAAATATTTTTTTCAAAAAAATTTAAAAAAAAATACCCACAATGTAGGTCCTACATACTGTATTTTATTAAGAAAAATACCTGCACTGTCAACTCCACGAAGGGGATTGCAATAGGCTGAGAAGCGATACATAAGATGGAATCTACCTCACCTTTTAAATAAATGTTGTACCCCAACTCAAGAGAGATATAGATATCTAAAATGTGCTTAAACTGTTGAGTGATCGCCTAAACTGTTGAGTGATCGCTGTACAAACAATGAGCTATAAAAAGGTGTAATATAAGCGTCATAAATGAGAAATATTAAAGCGTGCTAACAAAATGTCTTTAAACAATGTACTAACACTGTGCAAACAATGTGCTAAAATATAATGTAATATAAGCGTGACATATGACAAATAAAAAGCGTGATGTCAATGTACATAAAGAGTGAAAAAAAAAATTATTTCAAAAAGTGTGAAATTACCACAAAGTAGCGTGTATGCACATTGTTATAAAGACTTGCACTCCAAATATATCTGGTTTCTGTTTTATGTGTCTTTCCATATAGGTTTCCCTATATGGTTGAATATGGAATTCCATTTTAAAATGTATATAGGTATATATTTAAACGAAAATTGCATATTAAACCATATAGATTCCCCTATATGGTTAAATATGGATCTATATGGTAATAATTTTTTCCATTCAAATAGGATCAGATAGAGCTCCAATATGGTTCAATCTGAACCTATATGGCAATCCATAAGGAAATCACTTTTCTATATGGTTTTTCATGTATGGAATTCTATCTGGTTCAATAGTGCAATGCCTGTTTCAAATTCCTATATTGAACCAGATAGAACCATATAGATTTTTATTTTGTGTTTCTATATGACATTTTTAATATACACACTTATTGCACACTTTTCATGCACGCTTTATTTTCGCCAGGGTATAGGAACTAGAGGTAGCGATATTATCGATAGTTTATCGATAGTTTCGATATTTTAAAAACTATCGAATTATCGATTCTATCGATAGTGACCGACTATCGTCTAGCGATAGTTTTATCAAAAAAAATGGTTGGTTTTTTATTCGGAATTTAACGACGTTAAAAATTTGGGGTTTTAGTGGGCAAATTCTAGGGACCCTACATTTACCAACGGTGGTAATCCTGAGAAAAAACACTGTTAAATCAAGTAAATTGTCAAAATATGTGCGGTTTTATTGTTGATGTCTACACAGCGCCGGATTATAAAAATTTGCGCCCCGGGTCTAATAAAAATTTTCCGCCCCTACCTATATAATAAATTCAAAGAAATGTCACTTCTTAACAAAAGGATTTTATTTAACCATAAACATTAGGGTTGCAGTATTTTTTCGAATTTTTTTTGATTTTGGAGATCAAATAAAAAAAATAAGTCTAAAGTATTTGAGTTTCAACAGATAAAAAAATTTTAGATTTAAACCAACCTTTTTTCTCAAAATCTTTGGCTTCTCGCTATTTTTTTTGTAGGTCGTATAGGAACATAATACATTTTTAAGTCAAAACATTATTGGTCGCTCAATATTTTTGAAATACATTTCTTGATTTTTTTAATAATTTTAATCTTGTAACCACTACTATTTTTCCAATTTAGTTGATTTTTTTGAGCGACGTTTATTTTTTTTTTTGAGTTGAAACTTGAATACTTTAAACTTAAATTGTTTCATGTGAGCTCCGAAATAAAAAAACATACATATATATATGACTGGTACTGTATATAACTATAGTTTTAAACTAATTTAAATTAATAGTTGTTCATAGTGTAATAAAATATTCTTATATTAAAAAACCTTTACGCCCATACGCATCGCATCGGTGGAAATAATCAATTTCTGCAAACTAAAGTTCTTGTCGCCCAACAACTTGTCGGGCGCCCTACGTAATACGTGACATGACATATTTCGTATACTATGCATAGATAATAATACTATGGCAACAATCACGGTTATAATTTAAATAATATTTAAAATTACCAGTCAAAAATTTTGCGCCCCCTGTAAGCTTGCGCCCGGGGTCTATAGACCCCCAAAGACCCCCCCTAAATCCGGAGCTGTGTCTACACAAGGAGTCCGAACTGCATCTAAAGAAGAATCTTCCTAAGGAAAGTAGGCGCTGGTGTGCAATTTAGAGGGCAGGTTTTGTCAATTTCCCTTATTAAGTTTGGGCTCCTTGTGTAGGCTCCATATTTATATTGAAATACTATATAAATATATATATATATATACCATATTTTTGACTCTCCTGTATTTGGTAGGTTGAAAATGTGCCACTTTAAAAATAAATCTTTTAAATGTTGAAACTATACGGTTTTTAAATTTTAGTTAACTATCGATAGTTAATCGATAGTATCGATAGTCGCTTTTCTCACTATTGATACTATCGATAGTCTACTTTTGATCACTATCGCTACCTCTAATAGGAACCGCTTGATAGGCAGAAGAGGCCCAAAGGCTTGGTCTCCGCGGTCTCCAGATCTAAATGTTTTGGATTTTTTTGTGGGGCCACTTAAAAAGTTTAGTTTACACAACACCGGTTAATACTGTTGAAGAACTAAGAAATCAAATTATTGCATCCTGCAATACAACATAAAACACTCCAGGCATTTTTGAACGGGTACGTCAGTCACTAAGACGTAGGTTGGAAGCTTGTATTACTGTAGAAGGAGGGCATTTTCAACAATTGTTGTAATTTTTCTTGTTTTTATGTTATGTGCCCAGTAAGCACAAGCTAGCCAGCCCGCATACGACCCGAATACGTTTTGCCGAATCGGCCGCGTGTGGCCCGACACACCTATTGCTTCCAGCGTGTAGAACGGGCATGGCCGCCTGGCCAACTGTCGGGCATATCCGCCTGGCCTAATGTCGGCTATGTTTACTCGGCCGAGTGTCGGCTGTTTATGGTTGGCCGAGTGCCGGCCACAACCCCTGGCCATTCAAAAAAAGCCTACAGGCGACCTGGAGAGGTATATCCTATAAGTTCAGTCCTGAAATTCTCTGAATGGCAAGATACTTTTTTAACACACTCGACTAGCTAGACATTATTCGTTACTAAGCAGATGAGGGTGGAGATGGGGACTCCAAACAATTAATCCAAATCCAAAAAAAGTTTATTTCCTATTAGTCACAAGCTAAAAAAGAGTACGAAGTACTAGTTTTTTCCAAAGATGGCTAATTACATTTCATTTAATACAAAGTAAGAAAATGTAGTAATTCTTCAGGCCAGTGGTGTTGTCCAGGCGTCGAGACGTACCGCGTCGATGGAGTGACGAAGAAGCCAGTATTTGACTCAAAAATTGTTGATGAAACGGCTTGTTTTACTCGTAGAACGATTTTAACGGCGTTGTTATTTTGCTGTTTTTGTAGATTGGTTGCAGGCCCTTCGTGACTTTGGTTGCTGAATTTTTGGGTGGTTTGTTACAGGAAAAATAAGCAAAAACCTGTTTGAATAATGTATTGTATTTTGTTTGTTTTTAATGACCCTGTATGTTGATTAAGTCATATTTTGATTTTATAAAATATTAAAAATTAGGAGCGCATAGGTTGCAGGATGTACCGAGCCCGAGTCGTGTTTCGACACTATCGGAATGAGCGACGTTTGTACGTTATCTTCGCCCACTCTCTGCATCGTACGAATCCCGGCCCGTGCTCGGTGCGCTCCATATTGTGTTAGATGTTTTGGTGTTTAATGATCATAGATCAGTCGGAAATTATTTTTTTGTGACACATAATGGCTGTATTTTGATTGAGGTATGCTAACAATGCGTAAAAGTGGAGATGTACCAGTCACAGACCGAGATCCACGCCATTTGAGCGGACGCATTGTGTACGGTATCATTAGTCCGCTCTCTTAGCGTACTGGACCCAGGTCTACGC
Organism: Brassicogethes aeneus; assembly: GCA_921294245.1. Classification (NCBI taxonomy): domain Eukaryota; kingdom Metazoa; phylum Arthropoda; class Insecta; order Coleoptera; family Nitidulidae; genus Brassicogethes; species Brassicogethes aeneus. The sequence continues at coordinate 7,676,000 of OV121137.1, forward strand.
ATGGTGAATTTTGTCATTATTGATATTTGGTTTATATTCTCTCATTATAGATATCAAGTTTTCTATAAATAAGTCCGTGTTTTATATTGTCATGTCTTCTAATTCTCGTTATATTATTTAAAAGTGGATTTATATTTAATTTATTTTTGTAGAAACTGTCGCTCTGTTGTAGTATCTATAAATTCTTTGATCGTTGGCATTTCGGCCATCTCGTGTAGTGTATTTATAGACGTATATCTACTCATGGATGTTACGTGTCTTAGGATGTTATTTTGTATGCGTTGAATTTTGATGCAATTTGTGTTAGAGGTAGAACACCACACGGGATGGCCGTATGTTATAATTGGTCTTAGGGTGCTTTTATAGAGTATGGCCTTGTTTTCGATGGATAAATTACTGTTTCTATTTATTAATGGATAGATATGTTTAAGTGCTGTGAAGACTCTGGGCTTCATATTATTGACGTGTTTTGTGAACGTTAGTTTGTTATCAATTGTGATGCCCAGATACTTCACAGCACTTTTTTCCTGTAGCATAATTCCACCTAAGACAGGTGGCGTTATTACTTGGCTATTTTTGAATTTTTTAGTGAAATGTATTAATTCGGTTTTTGTATTATTAATTTTGATTAGCCACCTGTCAAAGTATTCTGTTAGCATTTTAAGATGTATTTTTACTTGTGCCACAGCCACTTGGGAATAAAACGAATGTGCATAGATGGTGGTATCGTCTGCGTATAGACCAATTTTTGTTTTTACGAAAGTCGGGATGTCCGCAGTAAATAAGCTGTAGAGTTTAGGGGCCAGCACAGTGCCCTGCGGCACCCCGGCTTTTATTTTATGGAAGGGTGATTTTGACGTTCCAACGGAGACGGTGAATTTCCTGTCTTTTAAGTACGATGCCAAAATGTTGAGCAGTGGCGTAGGTAATTCAAATTTTTGTAACTTTGACACGAGACCTGCCAGCTAGACCTTGTCAAAGGCTTTCTCGATGTCCAACAGGACCAAACCGTGATCTGGCCACGATTGTTGGCCTGTTGGACATCATGAACGACCCTTACGGCCTGGTGGACGGTCCCGTGTTGCGGCCTAAAACCAAATTGTTCATTAGGTGTTATTTTCTTTTTGTTGTCCCATTTGTTTAAGTGCTCTAGAATTACTTTTTCAGTTACTTTTGATATCGTACTTAACAAGCTATAGCTGGCGGGTGACGTTAGATCTTTCCTAGGCTTAGGAATTGGAATAATCTCGGCTTCTTTCCATTTAGCTGGGGAATATTGAAATTTTAAGATGTTATTAATTACCTACATAGTGAAATTGTACCAGCGCTTTTTGTGGCAAATTCTTCAATAGTATATTGTCTATTGTCTCTATTCCGGGGGCCTTGTTGTTGGTCAGATTTTTTATGATAGATTTTAATTTAGTTGGTGATATTAAATATTTTTTAAAAATTAGGTAATTCATAGGTACAGACTGTTGTTCCATTATGTTATTACAATTTTTGTTTATTCGCTCCTGGTCTATGTTTAGATTATCTATGTCAGTTGTGTAAACTTTGGCGAAGTGTGCCGCAAGGGTCGTGGCTTTTTCATTATCAGTGATTAGGGGTGTCAATCCCGAGCCCTTTTTCTAATCCCGGGACTTTCGGGACCAAAGGTAACTAATCCCGGGATCCCGGGATCAGTCCCGAAAAAATATATATCGTTAATTTTAAAACCATTTTAAAATAAAGGAACAAACAAACCAACGAACGATATCTTTCGGACTTTACACTACCCAGCTAGCAAGGTTACGTCATTAGGACGACATTTTAAGGTCACCTTTCGTCGGCGACGTCACATGACCAATAAAAGACGGGTTCATGACGTCACATTTCCGAAGTCATTTAGACGTTTTTATGTTGCGTCTTTCTGACGTTTTCAATAGGTGATTTTATATCACGTAATAAATATATAATAATACGTAGTAGGTATAGATCGTACTACCTAATTTTTGAACACCCTGTAGATAAAATCCCAATTTTCTTGTAGATCAAAACTTATTTTTTTTTATCAGAAAAAAAAAATCCCTATCATCGATGACACGCAAATCCGTCTATGAACAAATAATTATCCTACAGGACAATAACGAAATACTATTTTAAACAAAATATTTTTTAATTCTTAATTTAGTTTTACAATTTCATTGCTGTCAATACCTATATAGGTATTTATATTATTCCGAATAAAAACACAGACAAAAATTCGTGGAACTTGTGAAGTGTCGATACATGGCGGGAAGTAAAGAACGCCGTTCTCGATACCACCAATCACAGACTGTGATTCACAGTCAGCTGACCACTGTGAGATCAGCTGACTTTAGTGGCAGGCTGCGATTGCTTGATCATTTCTAACCGTCCATGCTTTGCAACGGTGCATTACCGCGGTGGCGTCTATTCTGTTATTGGGTTAAATTAAGTTACTTAATAACTGTTGTGCAAATCTACAATTAAGTGCAGTAACTGCGGATCAATAGGTAGGTTTTACATAATTATTAAATCATTCTTAATTTATTTACCTATATCTATAGATATATATACTAGGTGTTTAAAAGATGTACGCCGTAGTTGAGTTTTCACACGACGAACGTGTTGACGGGGGAATTTCCGCTATCAATACAAAGTGGCCAACTCCTCGCAAAAAAGAAGTTTACTGGCCACCTTATAAACAACAGTGCAAATACGACAAGGCATTAAAAAATGGTGAGCTATCCATAATGTTCGATTTATGGGATAGGTCTACTCTATTAAGTTTGTTATTTAGAATTTATATTTTATTTATTTATTTATATTTTATAATATATGACATTTATAATATATTTCCTTGTTTTATTTATTACAATAAATGACAAATCTTGTATGTCTTTAAGACGTCAGTACTTACGGCATATAGACGTCTTCAAATGACGTTATTTGTACGTCCTAATATGACGTCAACGGCCTGTGACATTTGCCCGTTTTAAAGACGTGATTTTGACGTGATGTTAAGGTTGAATATGACGTAACTTGTGACCAAAAAATACCGTGATTATGACGTCACCATGTTTGCTGGGGAGGTCCCTGTTAAAAATCACCCATAGAGACCAATAGAAACCAATAAAAAATCAGAATGGAATGAATTGGTCTTTATTGGGCCTATTGGTTTCTCAACAGAATGAGCATTGGTTTCTATTGGTAATTTCCGTACTGGAAAATGCCAATAGATTACCTAATGGTCTGAATTGTTTTTTATAAGAAGTTACAAGTACAGGAAATTTCCAAATGAAATTCAATTGACCATATGCAAGGAATGCGGTCGATGTTGCCCATGGTAAAAAAATAAAATTCCCTATTGGGAACATTCTATTATATTACGTTGGCTACATTGAAAATTTGAATTTCCCGCACAAACTAAATTAATTTCCATCTTTTTTTTTAATAATAATAAATAATAATAATTCCTACATTTGAAATTCGCACCTTAATTTATTATACAACATTGAAACTACCTTCTTTATCTCTGGGAACTACTAGAATGTATTTCAGTTTGTGCGGGAAATTCAAAATTTCAAAGTAGCCAACGTAATATAATTGAATGTTCCCAATAGGGAAGTTTATTGTTTTACCATTGGCAACATCGACCGCATTCCTTGCATATGGTCAATTGGTAAATACCACTTAAATGTTCAGCGCCTGCGCAATTTAATACAAATGACCACTTGTTTCTATTGGCAATTTTCTTACTGGAAAATACCAATAGATAAACTAATGGTCTGAATTGGTATTTTATCGGTGTGTAGGTACAAGGAACCCTATTGGTATATACCACTTTAATATTTATTTTCAAAATTCGCCAATAGGTAGGCAACCCATGCATACCTCTCGCCTCTGTAGTACAATACATAGGTAGGCCTATAAAGGTGGAATGCCTTGAGCTGCTAAGTAAGGATTCCTTACTAAGGCAAAATTACTGGCCATGGAAACGCTTGGCGTTTTGGAATTTTTAAAGGGGCACAGGTCGTCCTGTGTAGGGATGTTCGATACGCCGTCAAATACCGGTACTCTGTACCGTATCGTATCGTTTAAAAAATACCGGTACGGTAAAATACCGAATAGAAAAATACCGGTACTTCAGGTACCGGTACACATTCGACCCAAGATATAGCAGGAAAAAAGTAAACCCATAAAAATACATACGATTTAATAAAATATATAATATGTATGTAGTAATACAAAAATGTAAATAAAATATAACGTTACATAAAACAAATATTTAAAATAATGAATAAAATATAAAAAAACATACATTTATAAATAAATTATTTTCAAACAAAACAACTTTAAGCTTTTTAAAATAATACAAACGGGTACAAGGGTTGACATTTCAAAACTTAGTCATCTAGGAAATTTTACAAAAAACATCAAATGCAGATGTAGGTATCTAATAGATTTTTGAAACAGCGCTATGGTTAGCTTAAAAACTCCAATCTTCCAACTCCAGAGAGTTCAAAAATACCAATTTTGACAGTCTTTTCCCTAATAGTCGATTTCGACCAGGTGTCATGGTTGCACCAGCTTTGGAAAATAAACGTTCAGATGGTACTGACGTACCAACCACAGATATACATATATTTAAATGCAATTTCTTTTAAAGTTTTGCTAACCAACGCGTTGTTCTAAAAATCTATTACATCTGCATTTAATGGTAGTGCAGGTTGTTTTAAATAGGCTTTTAAGTCTGCATAAATTCCTTTATCAGAATCATGATCCCTGTTTAAACTTGACTTCTCTACCAAATGCTGGTGATACGACCAAACACTATCTGATGTGGGCATAGAGTGTGATTTTGATAAAGGAATTGTTTCACAAACTGAATTGCCTTTGTTGCACAAGTCACTAATAAAATTAATGGCTTCTGAACAAGCAACAATATTATTAAAGTGCAGTTTCTTAAACCTTGGATCAAGTAAAGTTGCAACAGATAGCAACAAAACTTGTTCCACTGCCCCAAAACGCTTTTTTAATTCTGTGATTGTGACAGCATGCAACTTTTCGGCTACTTCAGTAGTAGGTACATATTTATCCAATTTTTTTATCAAGCAGTTTATTAGGGATTTTAAACTCTCTCCTATATATTGCCCTGTGTGTCTCTCACTTAATTCCAACACAGAGAGTGAAATGCTGTTCAATTTATTTTCAAAATAAAAATGAACAGTAAGACCCAAAAAACTTGTGGTGTTCATCGTTTCAGTCCATATGTCCCCGGACAACATTCGTGATATTCATACGAACATCATGTCGTGATTTTCACAAATTTTATTCATACTGATATCATACAGAAGTCACCGCGTGATAAATTAAAATCATACGAACGTCACGTCGTGATTTTCACAAATTTTATTCATACTGATATCATCCGGATGTCACTGCGTGAGAAATGAAAATCATGTCGTGATTTTTTATGCCATCGCTGTTTGCGATTGACCGATGGCACAAAAAATCATGTCGTGATTTTTTATGCCAACGGTGTTTGGATAATCATTTTTGCGCCACGTTCGTACAGTGAGAGAAAAATTATGTTGAATCAACAGTTTTTGCGGTTAAATACATTTAATATTTTCTTGGATTTAAATTAACTATATATAGTTAATTTAAATCCAAGAAAATATTGAATGTATGTAACCACAAAAACTGTTGATTCAATATATATGTAGGTATACTTTTTCTCTCAATGTACGAATGTGGCGCAAAAATAAATATCCAAACACCGATGGCATAAAAAATCAAGACATGATTTTTTATGCTGTCGGTGTTTGAGCATAAAAAATCACGACATGATTTTTTATGCCATCGGTGCACCGACATGTTTGGACATTTATTTTTGCGCCACATTCGTACATTGTGAGAAAATGTATGTTAACAATTGAATTAACAGTTTAACATTCAATATTTTCGTGGATTTAAATTAATTAATTTAAATCCAAGAAAATATTATGATTTTCATTTATCACGCGGTGACTTCCGTATATCAGTACCTATGAGTAAAATTTGTGAAAATCACAACATGATGTTTGTATGAATATCACGAATGTTGTCCGGGTTTAATTAAAAAAGATATTCCAATGTTTAACAAAACGTTCACGTTTTGTTAAACAATATCTTTTTTAATTGAACCTGGACAACATTCGTGATATTCAAACAACGTTTTATAAATTATAACGGTGTAATGTGAATAACAAACTAGGTTTTAAATTCGCAGTTCGCAGGGCTCATACGCATGCGCAAAATGCGCAAATTTTGCAAATATCACACCGTGAGTTCTACATGATATCATTGTAATGAAGCATGTGTATGCACTCAGGATATCACACGTTGTGATATCATCATGACTTCACCAGGAAATCCTGATTGTTGTCTGGGTCTGTAGTTAATGTCTTATGATTGACTTGAATTAATTTATTTTTAATTAATTCAGATAGTACTTCATATTTTTTGTCAATCAAATTAGTGATGGCTTTACGTCCAGGGATTTTATAAAGTGGTGCAGCAGTTTTCAACAAATGTTTAAAACCCTCTTTGTCTGTGGTATTTAAAGGCAGGTTATCCTTGGAAATGAAGTAAAGTATAGCATTTGTCACTCTTGCAGATTTTTCACCACCTGCAAAAAATAGAAGAAAATAACACCCTGTCAGCATTTATTGAATTATTTTTTACCAGAAAATGAAGATATATCTCCAAATATATCGGAAATACTCCGTTGGGTCATTTTTAATGCCTCACTGGGTGGTTTTGACGAACAAGATGGCCCTGGTTGATTGTGGTCTTCAAATCTATCAATTGTAGAACGATCTGACATTTCCAAATCTGATAAGACAGTTTGGTTTAAGGATCCTTCCTTGACGACGGCAGAACTTTCGGAACCCTATTTTAAAACATACAAAATGTATTAATGAAAGGTGGCCATTGTAAAAAGTATATGCTTGTACATGTCTTACAGTACGACTCATATTAGATTTAACTTACCTTGTCCTTTTTAGGGGCATTCCAATTATATTTGGGATGTCGTCTTGCAAGGTGTTTTCTTAAATTTGTTTTACCTTCTGCACTTCTCACTTCACTGAGACAAAGTTTGCATTTGCCCCCATTATTTGTCTTAAAAAAAACTTTCCACACGTCACTTTTTAAGCGTGGCATCTTTTAATGTTAATTTAGTTTAAAATTGCAGTCATATAACAAATATTGCACTTATTTCTAAATTGCGAAAACAGTGGCCTCTATGCTCACAGTTTTCTGCAGCCAATATCAATAATATATACAACCTTAGGCTATTGGACGCTAGAGGGCGGTCGTAAAAAGGTTTCACATATACTTACAAGGTGTTTTCTTAAATTTGTTTTACCTTCTGCACTTCTCACTTCACTGAGACAAAGTTTGCATTTGCCCCCATTATTTGTCTTAAAAAAAACTTTCCACACGTCACTTTTTAAGCGTGGCATCTTTTAATGTTAATTTAGTTTAAAATTGCAGTCATATAACAAATATTGCACTTATTTCTAAATTGCGAAAACAGTGGCCTCTATGCTCACAGTTTTCTGCAGCCAATATCAATAATATATACAACCTTAGGCTATTGGACGCTAGAGGGCGGTCGTAAAAAGGTTTCACATATACTTACCACACTGTGTGGTAAGTATATGAGGTTTCACAAAAGTATTTAATTTTCTGTATTTTTATTTATGCAAACAAAACCGAAACGATACAATACTTGGTAAAAATGGACGGTATCGTATTGTATTGCTTGCCTAAATACCGGTACAGAATATCGAGTATCGGTAATCAAAGTACCGGTACTTTGTATTATAATATCGGATCGTATCGCACATCCCTAGTCCTGTGGCCCACTCTGCGAAAAGTAAGCAGTGGGCCCCACTACTTACTTTTAGCAGAAGCTATTTATAAAATTTAAATTAAACAGCACTATTTTTGAGAAATTATTTAACCATCAAAACACGTAATTTTTTACCTTAAAGACGTATAAAATCGATAGTGGGGACCAATTCAAACCAATAGCGGTACCTCTGGAAAATCCAAATAGCTCTATTGGGAATTACCAATAAAATATATCTATAATATATCTATTGGGAATTACCTACCAATAAAATACGATTAGTCTCTATCGGTCTGTACTGGGATTTTCCAACGGTGTCGCTATTGGTTTGAATTGGTAATTCATGGTACAGATACCACTATTGAAACCAATTTAAACCAATAGAGCTGCCGCTGGAAAATCCCAATAGCTTTTCTATTGGTCTTTATGGGTGATTTTTAACAGGGGTGGTGCCCCATCTTGCTGAAAATGTAATAAATATTCATCCAAAACTAGTTTCTCATCCTCTCCTCTTTGATTTTCTAGTTCATGGATTATTAATGGCTGTATTGTTTCATCCAACATTTCAAAATAAATTTCTCCATTTAAATTTTGGTCAATAAATAAGGGACCGATAATACAATCTCCCTGCCCAGACATTAAGTTTTTCAGGATACTGGGTATGGTTTTCTCTGAATAGATGAGGATTTTCATTGCTCCAATAATGACAATTTTGCTTGTTAACATTCAGGGCCGAGCCGTGCCGGGGGTGCAAGGGGTGCATGGCACCCGGGCGGCACTAACACAGGGCGGCAAAATATCATCAAAAAATTGTATCATAGTATCAAGAATAAAAAAGCCACCTTAAGGTGCAATATGCAAAAACTTTCTAAAAATCACTTGCGTTTTATTGATGTCGGCGTTTCAAGGAATCATCGTCTTTATTCTACAAATAAAAACAATGCCAAAATTGTGCTGTCAGGCGGCAATGATAAAAAAGACATAACCGAACGCGCGATAGCCACAAAAAATGATGATGACAATTTTCTTAAAGCCCGGTTTATAGATTGCCGCCCGCCCGCTTCGCTTTTCGTCCGTCCGCTTCGAGTTCGTCAAGTTTAATGTTTTACGGAAGCGGGCTTACGGGAAACCAATCAAATCGCGCGCTGTGTACCACGTGATATTGTTTACAAGCTGAACTGTTAAGTTAAAGTATAATTTCTTCCGATTTGACGGCTGCGTATTTCAGCAATTTTTAGTTTTTCTATTAACGTGAGGCAAATAGGATGCAAACATAGTAGTTTCTTTTGTCTTTTAATGCGTTTAAGTTAAAAACTAAAAAGAAATAAACTATAATCAAGTGTAAGCTCCGTTTCTAACAACTTGGATGTAGGCGACTTGATTAGGGAATTTGCTATTAAAAAAGCGAGAAAAGTAGATTTTAGTTTTTTAGTTTAGTTTAATTATTTTTGTTTTTTTTTTCCTGAATGTATTTTTATTTTATTCTTTTATGTATTTGTTAATAAATACTTTGTTATTTTACTATAAAATTTGTTATATGTTTATTGAGAATGATAAATTATGAACTCCTTCCCTACCGACATTATTTTTTACATTAATGGGGGCGGCAAATTTAATTCTTGCACCCGGGCGGCAGATACCCTAGGCTCGGCCCTGTTAACATTTCCATTTAGATAAAAAGTACATTCATCGCTGAAGCAAATATTTTTTAGTAGTCGGATCTCAGTTGTCATTTTATCGGTCATGATTTCACAAAATTGTAAACGCCTGTCTGCATCTTCATCCTGAAGTTGTTGTGTATACACAACAACTTCAGGATGAAGATGAACTGAGAAAATCTGCAGCAAAAACCTCTTTACTGATGTATTTTTAGCTATCGCTACTTGTAAAAATGTCCTAATAAATGGAATTAAATTATTTAATGAGTTACCTAGGCCAATTAAAGACTGTACTAATGTAAATAGCTTTAAGCACTTACTTATGGAACATATTAAAATATCGAATTGTTTTCTGTAATAGCTTTTGCTAAATAAAGATTATTTATTATTTATTATTTATTATTTAATATTTCCCAAAGTTAAAAATTGAATTTCTTGTAGCAGTAAAATAGAGTTTACTGGTGTCTCTTTATTGATCTTAAAAAGCTCTTTGCCGTCGATAATAAATATTTCATTTAATATTTCACAATAACAAAATACATATTAGTAACAGGAAAAACGTTTTTCAAAAGAATTTTTATTTGTTTTTAATAAAAACTTTGCTGCCCCAATAAATACAATTTCTTAAAATCCGTATTTCGGGTGTTTCCGCCCTATTCGGGTATTATCGCACGCTTCGGCGTTCAAACGCGTTGTCCGAGCCTGCCGGCACGTTCACTTGCTGATTGTTTGTGGACGGTACGTTGAGCTTGCAATTTTAAATGAATAATAATTTAATTATTATTATTCAAATTAAAAAAGTGGCCAAGAAAATATTTTGTTTACCGTGTGTTGTGGGTGATCCGTCCTGTGACTGGCTTTTTTCTCTGGACTATAATGGAGTACAAGAAAATTCTAGAAGAGTGGGGCTTCTTCATTTTATGGAAAATTAAGTTGACTAACTTATTTTTTTATGAAAATTATTTTGTTTTAAATAGAATTGACAATATTAGTGTAATTTTTGAAGTACTTATTATTAGAGTAAGTAAAGGATTTATTATTATTAGAGTAAAGGAATTCCTACCACCCCTAAATTCCAATTAATGAACTCGCCCGCCTTTCTCTTTTAAGTATCTATCGCCCGCCTTTGCCTTTACGTATCCATCACTTATACCTGTATTTCTCCAATTTAAATTGGAGAAGGTAAGGTAAGTTATAGATACGTAAAGGAAAGTGATAGATACGCAAAGGCGGGCGATAGACAGGTAAAAGGCAAAGGCGGGCGACAGACACGTAAAAGGCAAAGGCGGGCTAGTTCATTAATTGTAATTAAGGGGTGGTCGTTAATTGCAATTAATGGACTTGAAAACGATAACTTTGTTTTATCTCAGAACTGAATGTCTGAAATTTCTGAGATAAAAGTTATTGTTTTCAAATTTATTTTAATTTATTTTTACTGATCAAAGGCATTTCTGGAAGAACAACTTGTATAGTGATAATTTATCGGGGGTTAATGCAAGAGGTCAATTTTTTACCGGATAATTTTTTTTTACGAAAATCTTTTTGCCATAAAAATTAGTCGAGAATTAAGGTCATTTTTCCAATGTCCCTTAATTCGAGATTTTAATGAAAAAAAGGTTTAAGATAATTAAAAAAAAATTATTAGGTTAAAAATTTACTTAGAGTGTATTATGGGAAGATAAATACATGAATTTAAATATTTTTATATATACCTATTTATACACCGTAATACGGTGACCGTATACGGTATACCTTCATTTGCAAGATATACATAAGGAAAATACATTGTAGGTAGACCAAACAATTCGAAGTCAGCACGAAGCGAAAACGTTCCCAAAAATTATTTTGACGCGTCGACGAGCTGGCTGACATGCGCCGTAACAGGTGACCATGTCTACTCGCATCTGGAGTGCCATTTAAATGATTAATAAATAATTATTTTCATAGGAATATTTTTTTAATTTTGTTTGTTAGGTATCTTTTTAGTAGAAGTAGTAATAAGAGTTAATACATTATGTATTATACATAAAAATAAAAAAATGTTTGTTTAATAACTTTGTTTATTTCTTTGATAGGTATTTATTAATTACCCTACACTTTAGGCTTTTTTCTTTTTTTATTGGTGCAAATGTTATTTTTTTATTTTAAACCGTGGTGTTGATATAAAGCGTCTATACAGGTTACCACAAATTCAATGTACTGTACTGGAAATACCTACAATGTTGGGTTAATTTAAGACAAAGTTAGGCTTTTTGATGATAAATAAAATGCAGTTATGCCATTCAACATTTTAATCTTATGTACGATATCACTATTACATGAAGAAGAAAATGACTGGAAGGTATATACCATTAGGTCGTAGACATACATTTTTATTTTTTAAAATCAATCCGCAAATTTTTTTATTTTAAAACGCCAGCTTAAATATAACTTTTTCACACGTTTTATCTTAGTACAGTAAATTTCTGGTACCCTGTAGCTATAGCTGCACTTGAAATCTATAGGGTGTCACCAAATAATTATTATCTTAAGATATCATCATCTGGGGGATGATGTTCACGCCAAGTTTTTCCTCTATCACTTTTGCATTAGTGGTACTATTTTTGAACAAAAAAAATCATAATATTCTTGAAAGCCAAACAGTAGTAGCATTAATTCAAAAATGAGGAAAAACTACTTTGGCGTGAACTATCATCCCCTCAAGTAATGACATCTTATTTGGTGACACCTTGTATACCAACGTACAAAATAAACAAAATAAAATTTGCTACCATTACAAAAAAACACTTAGGGGCAAGAAATAACCTTCTTGTGCTATATAATTTGTTTTATTCCGGAAGGAGATACTTTTTTTGTTATTATAAAAGATTGTTTTCTGCAGTAAATAAATGTTAAGGTACAAGAAAGATCCTTTCTGCCCCTAAAATTTTGTTTATTGCTGCAAAAAAGAAGCTTCTCACTATAAAAAAAAATATTTTATCCATGGTAGAAATAATGTTTTTAGCAGCACATGTCTCTACAGAGACAGCTAGGTATTTTTGTTGTCATTAAAAAACATTTCTGGCATAGCAGAAATTTGTTGTTGCCTTAGTAAAAGATTTTATAGTTATTTATTGGTTACTTTATAACCACACAAAGTTACTTTTTAGGCATAGAAAAATTACTTTGTAGCACAACAGAATTATTCTTTGCAAAGTAGTTTGATTGCCACAGGAAAGTCTGTTCAGCAAAGTGCGTTATCCTGACCCTGCTGAAAAAGACGGGTAATATCGGATGATTGCGGGTAAAAAACCAAGCTAGTTTTATGTCCATTTATATCTGTTTTTATCCGACATATCTGATTTTACCCGGCATGTCGGTTTTTATCTGCAATTGCGGGTATAAATATTATCCGCGAACGTCGGGTTTTATCTATTTAGATCTATGTCTGCTTTTATCTGTTTTCATCCGCAAATACCTGTATTTGAGATTTTATCCGCAAACATCCACTTTAATCGGCAAAGGTCTGCTTTATCCGATTTCACCTGCAAACATCTGCTTTTATACGTGAAGATCTACTTTCATCCGCGAACATCTATTTTAATCCACAAACATCTGTTTTAATCCGCAAACATCTCATTTAGTCCGCAAAAGTCTGATTCATAAGATTTCACCTGCAAACATCTGCTTTTATCCGCAAACATCTGATTTTATCTTCAAACATCTGATGTTATCCGCAAACATCTGATTTTATCCGCAAACATCTGATTTTATACGCAAACATCTGATTTTATCCCCAAACATCTGCTTTTATCCGCAAACATCTGATTTTATCCGCAAACATCTGATTTTATCCGAAAACATCTGCTTTTATCCGCAAACATCTGCTTTTATTCGCAAACATCTGATTTTATACGCAAACATCTGATTTTATCTTCAAACATCTGATGTTATCCGCAAACATCTGCATTTATCCGTAAACATCTGGTTTTATCCGCGAACATCTGATTTTATCCGCAAACATCTGATTTTATACGCAAACATCTGATTTTATCCCCAAACATCTGATTTTATACGCAAACATCTGCTTTTATCCGCAAACATCTGCTTTTATCCGCAAACATCTGATTTTATCCGCAAACATCTGATTTTAATCGCAAACATCTGATTTTATCCGCAAACATCTGCATTTATCCGCAAATATCTGCGAATATCTGCAAACATCTGCTTTTAACTGCAAACCTCTGCTTTTATCCGCGTTCGGTTTGTCTGCATTTCCTTTGTCCATTTCGGTCCTGTTTCGTACCCAAACGTCTGGTTTCATTCGCGCTTTTTGTTTTCCTTTTTCTCGTGTATACTTTAAGGACATAAATAGATATTTTTTAATCATTAAGCTTACATTTAAATTAATTGTTAGAAAACATATATGTTTAATTTCAAATACATTTGGAATTATAACATCTTCAATTTGTATGGAATTTGTTTGAAAAACACTTATTTAGGCGTAGAATTTTTCATCTAACTTTAAAAACTTTTTAATTTTGGCATAACCAATATTTTTAATATATATGTAAGAATTAATAGACTTATTATTTCTGTGGTACTCTTATACCTGATTTTTAAATTTAAATCTGGTGAATATAATTAAATTATTTTTCCATTGGGAAAATGTCATGTTGAATAAACTTATTTTCTTTACAGGTTGTTTTTATTCAAATAATTCTTTTTAGAGTTATAAAGTTGTGTGCCGTGAACGGCTAACAACCAGTTAGTTAAAGCTCAGTAAAATTTGACAAAGCAGGTAAACTTAACTAAAGTATACACGAGAATATGGAAAACAAAAAGCGCGAATGAAACCAGACGTTTGTGTACGAAACAGGACCGAAATGGACAAAGGAAATACAGGCAAACCGAACGCGGATGAAAGCAGAGATTTGCAATTAAAAGCAGATGTTTGGAGATGTTCGCGGATAAAAGCAGATATTTGCGGATAAATGCAGATGTTTGCGGATAAAATCAGATGTTTGCGATTAAAATCAGATGTTTGCGGATAAAATCAGATGTTTGCGGATAAAAGCAGATGTTTGCGGATAAAAGCAGATGTTTGCGGATAAAAGCAGATGTTTGCGGATAAAATCAGATGTTTGCGAATAAAATCAGTTGTTTGTGGGTAAAATCAGATGTTTGCGGATAAAAGAAGATGTTTGCAAATAAAATCAGATGTTTGCGGATAAAGGCAGATGTTTGCGGGGGTGCACTACAGAGACAGCTAGGTATTTTTGTTGTCATTAAAAAACATTTCTGGCATAGCAGAAATTTGTTGTTGCCTTAGTAAAAGATTTTATAGTTATTTATTGGTTACTTTATAACCACACAAAGTTACTTTTTAGGCATAGAAAAATTACTTTGTAGCACAACAGAATTATTCTTTGCAAAGTAGTTTGATTGCCACAGGAAAGTCTGTTCAGCAAAGTGCGTTATCCTGACCCTGCTGAAAAAGACGGGTAATATCGGATGATTGCGGGTAAAAAACCAAGCTAGTTTTATGTCCATTTATATCTGTTTTTATCCGACATATCTGATTTTACCCGGCATGTCGGTTTTTATCTGCAATTGCGGGTATAAATATTATCCGCGAACGTCGGGTTTTATCTATTTAGATCTATGTCTGCTTTTATCTGTTTTCATCCGCAAATACCTGTATTTGAGATTTTATCCGCAAACATCCACTTTAATCGGCAAAGGTCTGCTTTATCCGATTTCACCTGCAAACATCTGCTTTTATACGTGAAGATCTACTTTCATCCGCGAACATCTATTTTAATCCACAAACATCTGTTTTAATCCGCAAACATCTCATTTAGTCCGCAAAAGTCTGATTCATAAGATTTCACCTGCAAACATCTGCTTTTATCCGCAAACATCTGATTTTATCTTCAAACATCTGATGTTATCCGCAAACATCTGATTTTATCCGCAAACATCTGATTTTATACGCAAACATCTGATTTTATCCCCAAACATCTGCTTTTATCCGCAAACATCTGATTTTATCCGCAAACATCTGATTTTATCCGAAAACATCTGCTTTTATCCGCAAACATCTGCTTTTATTCGCAAACATCTGATTTTATACGCAAACATCTGATTTTATCTTCAAACATCTGATGTTATCCGCAAACATCTGCATTTATCCGTAAACATCTGGTTTTATCCGCGAACATCTGATTTTATCCGCAAACATCTGATTTTATACGCAAACATCTGATTTTATCCCCAAACATCTGATTTTATACGCAAACATCTGCTTTTATCCGCAAACATCTGCTTTTATCCGCAAACATCTGATTTTATCCGCAAACATCTGATTTTAATCGCAAACATCTGATTTTATCCGCAAACATCTGCATTTATCCGCAAATATCTGCGAATATCTGCAAACATCTGCTTTTAACTGCAAACCTCTGCTTTTATCCGCGTTCGGTTTGTCTGCATTTCCTTTGTCCATTTCGGTCCTGTTTCGTACCCAAACGTCTGGTTTCATTCGCGCTTTTTGTTTTCCTTTTTCTCGTGTATACTTTAAGGACATAAATAGATATTTTTTAATCATTAAGCTTACATTTAAATTAATTGTTAGAAAACATATATGTTTAATTTCAAATACATTTGGAATTATAACATCTTCAATTTGTATGGAATTTGTTTGAAAAACACTTATTTAGGCGTAGAATTTTTCATCTAACTTTAAAAACTTTTTAATTTTGGCATAACCAATATTTTTAATATATATGTAAGAATTAATAGACTTATTATTTCTGTGGTACTCTTATACCTGATTTTTAAATTTAAATCTGGTGAATATAATTAAATTATTTTTCCATTGGGAAAATGTCATGTTGAATAAACTTATTTTCTTTACAGGTTGTTTTTATTCAAATAATTCTTTTTAGAGTTATAAAGTTGTGTGCCGTGAACGGCTAACAACCAGTTAGTTAAAGCTCAGTAAAATTTGACAAAGCAGGTAAACTTAACTAAAGTATACACGAGAATATGGAAAACAAAAAGCGCGAATGAAACCAGACGTTTGTGTACGAAACAGGACCGAAATGGACAAAGGAAATACAGGCAAACCGAACGCGGATGAAAGCAGAGATTTGCAATTAAAAGCAGATGTTTGGAGATGTTCGCGGATAAAAGCAGATATTTGCGGATAAATGCAGATGTTTGCGGATAAAATCAGATGTTTGCGATTAAAATCAGATGTTTGCGGATAAAATCAGATGTTTGCGGATAAAAGCAGATGTTTGCGGATAAAAGCAGATGTTTGCGGATAAAAGCAGATGTTTGCGGATAAAATCAGATGTTTGCGAATAAAATCAGTTGTTTGTGGGTAAAATCAGATGTTTGCGGATAAAAGAAGATGTTTGCAAATAAAATCAGATGTTTGCGGATAAAGGCAGATGTTTGCGGGGGTGCACTAACCGGATGAAATAAGGCGTTCGCAGATAAAAGCATGTTTACGGGTGAAAGCGTATGAAACCAGATGTTTGCGGATAAAAGCAAATGTTTGGGGATGAAAGCAGATGTTTGCGGATAAAAGCAGATGTTCGCGGATTAAATGAGATGTTTGCGGATAAAAGCAGATGTTCGCGGATAAAAGCAGATATTTGCGGATAAAATCAGATGTTTGCAGATAAAATCAAATGTTTGGGGATGAAAGCAGATGTTTGCGGATAAAAGCAGATGTTCGCGGATAAATTGAGATGTTTGCGGATAAAAGCAGATGTTCGCAGATAAAAGCAGATATTTGCGGATAAAATCAGATGTTTGCAGATAAAAGCAAATGTTTGGGGATGAAAGCAGATGTTTGCGGATAAAAGCAGATGTTCGCGGATAAATTGAGATGTTTGCGGATAAAAGCAGATGTTCTCGGATGATTGCAGATGTTCGCGGATAAAATGAGATGTTCGCGGATGAAAGCAGATGTTTGCAGATAAAAGTAGATGTTTGCGGGTGATTGCAGATGTTCGCGGATAAAAGCAGTTGTTCGCGGGTGACTGCAGATGTTCGCGGATGAAAGCAGATGTTCGCGGATAAAAGCAGATGGTGGCGGATAAAAGCAGATGTTGGCGGATAAAATCAGATGTTCGTGGATGAAAGCAGATGTTCGCGGATGATTGCAGATGTTCGCGGATAAAATGAGATGTTCGCGGATAAAAGCAGATGTTCGCGGATGAAAGCAGATGTTTGCGGATAAAAGTAGATGTTTGCGGGTGATTGCAGATGTTCGCGGATAAAAGCAGTTGTTCGCGGGTGACTATAGATGTTCGCGGATGAAAGCAGATGTTCTCGGATAAAAGCAGATGTTGGCGGATAAAAGCAGATGTTGGCGGATAAAATCAGATGTTCGCGGGTGACTGCAGATGTTCGCGGATGAAAGCAGATGTTCGCGGATAAAAGCAGATGTTGGCGGATAAAATCAGATGTTCGCGGATGAAAGCAGATGTTCGCGGATGATTGCAGATGTTCGCGGATGATTGCAGATGTTCGCGGATAAAATGAGATGTTCGCGGATGAAAGCAGATGTTTGCGGATAAAAGCAGTTGTTCGCGGGTGACTGCAGATGTTCGCGGATGAAAGCAGATGTTTGCGGATAAAAACAGATGTTCGCAGATAAAATGAGATGTTCGCGGATGAAAGCAGATGTTCGCGGGTGATTGCAGATGTTCGCGGATAAAATCAGATGATTGCGGGGGTGCACTAACCGGATGAAATCAGGCGTTCGCAGATAAAAGCATGTTTGTGGGTGAAACCGTATGAAAACAGATGTTTGCGGATAAAACTAGACGTTTGCGGATGAAAGCAGATGTTCGCGGGTGATTGCAGATGTTCGCGGGTGATTGCAGATGTTCGCGGGTGATTGCAGATGTTCGCGGGTGATTGCAGATGTTCGCGGATAAAAGCAGTTGTTCGCGGGTGACTGCAGATGTTCGCGGATGAAAGCAGATGTTCGCGGATAAAAGCAGATGTTGGCGGATAAAATCAGATGTTCGCGGATGAAAGCAGATGTTCGCGGATGATTGCAGATATTCGCGGGTAAAAGCATATGCTCGCGGATAAAACCAGACGTTTGCAGATAAAACCCGACAAAAATAGACGAAAAAAAATGCAGGTAATCGCGGATAAAAACAGACGTAAGCAGAAGTTTGCAGATGATTCCAGACAAATTCAGATATAAACGAAACACAGTGAAGACGGTTAAAAACAGATGATTGCAGATGATTGCACTAACCGGACATAAAACACAACCAACCGGGTGTTCGCGGATATAGCGATGCGGACAAAAGCAGATGTTATCAGATGATATTTTTACCCGCTTTTATCTGCTTTTATCCGGCTTCGACGAAGAATTTACACCCGCAATCATCTGCTTTTATCCGGTTTTGACGAAGAATTTATATCCGCAATCATCCGTCATTTTCAGCAGGGGATATAGTAAAGTGTTTGGCTGTCCCCTATTTAAGCAAATGATTTAGCTATGGTTGCTGAAATTTTAGCAAGGAACATAAAGAGATTTTCTCAGTTATTATAATAACCATTTTGTATGGGTGGAATTTGTGGACAAATCCCTGTTAACCTAGATGCCGAACGGAGTGATATCGTGGCATCTACACCAAATTGACCAAGAACCGCAATATGGGTGGCTTCAGTAAGTATCCTAGGTTGGTTCCTTTTTCGATTGCAAACTGATCCCGTTTGTTCAAATTTTTGCCAGGGTGTAGTTCATTAAATGCCACTGCAGTTCGTAGAGCACAACGATTTTGTGCAGCATAAATAAAAATAATTTCAACACGTTCAGCTGTTGTGTAAACCATTTTGGAAAATAAATAATACTATTTAAAATATTAAAGTAATCAGTATGAATAGCAGTCTTTTTTGTAAGTTTTTATAATCTAATACAAAAAAATCCATCAAAAACATACACATTCCATTAAGAATTTAAATTATTCAATAATGCCAAGATATTTCGCGGCAAAAATTTTAAAATAATAAAATACTATTTAAAAATAGACTCGGAGATATTTTCTGCATTTAATTTAAAAAGCTACCAATTAAAGTGTTTTGATTATTGTTGAACAATGTGTTTATTTATGTTTTTTTGTTTATTTAACTTTTTTTAGAATTAATTTGTGTTCCCCAGTTTTTCATTTATGGTTTTACGACCTTATTTGCAACAAAATACTTTAATTTGATATTTATAATGAGAAATTGAAATAAATAATTATAAAAATTATTTCGCGTATTTCTCATAAATTAAACGAATAAAAAGTAAAACTGTTTAATAGCATTTTTCAAGAGCTTTCCAATGAGGTATCACACAGGGTATGTTGCCATTGAAAAAAATTGAGTTGGGGTGGCTATATTATTATAACGAACCCGGCATTAGTACCAGACGTATTGCTAGTAGGCTGGAAGTTTCTCATAGCTTTGTTTGGAGAATCATACAAATTTTATTTCTTCTATTGTATTCTCAGATGAAGCTACTTTTACCAGAGATGGTATTAATAATACCCATAATGAACATGTATGGTCGTTGGAAAATCCACATGCTATGAGAGTGAGACATTTCCAACAGAGATTTTCAATTAATGTCTGGGGTGGCATTTTCAACGGGCGAATTCTGCCAATTATATAAATAGTCCTTTCCAATAGACTAAGTGGCCTATTCCCTTTCGCTAAACATGCATGTTCATGAACTACATATGTTTCGTAACATATGAGCCTATTCCCTTTCAATTATTTCGTCTATAGACGCATGCGCTCGAAGAATTTCTTAAACATCCATGTTTATAAACATCATCGGTGTTAAAATGGCTATTCCGTTTCCAAAATTCGATGTTTGGTGAACATACATGATGTTTGAAAACGTATGTTTACGAACGCTTGCCTAAGAGGTGCTGTTATAGACAATATTTAAGGTTTTTTTATCAATATTTAAGGTTTTTTATCTTGCATTAATCATAAATTGCGGCGATGTTTGGTACAGTATACAGTACAGTATCATTATCAAGCATAGTAATTATAAATTAATTACTTTTTCATAATTAATACCTAATTAATTATAAATGATAAATAATTAAATAATCATATAAGGTTTTACACCAAACAAATAATAATATATTTTTTGGTAATTTTAAAAATATGTTTGATTTGTTTTTTAATTATTAAAATGTATTTCCTAATTATAATACCAGAATACAAATTTTGCTTTACTAATTTTTTTTTATATAATTTTATTATAATAATAAATATTTATTTAGAGAAAAACAGAAAATTAAAAAAATCTGAGTGTGAAGAGAGAATTTGGGGGGAGGAAGGTCAAGACTTATATGTTACAAGAGTGTCTAAAAACGACCTCTAAAACTATATATATATATACTTATTGGTAGAATAAAAAATAACTTGGAAAAATATATTTTATTAAAAAAATACAACAAATATAAAATATCAAATACCTATGTAATATTATTACTCAAAAATATAGACAAAATATTATTTAAAGAAAAGTATAACTAATAAAATACAAAAAAATATGCATCTAAAAACTATTTTTCTTCACATGGGAGCTAAAACTTTTTGGTTTAATTTTAAAATCTTTTAGGTTTTATCAATACCTTGTAAAACCTCTACAGCTTCACTACTCGTCAGAGTTTGAGTTGGATTTTCTCTTTATGCGTCCCTGTTGTAGAAGGCACCCTTCCACCCGAACTTAAAGGCTGGTCAATGAAGAGTTCCAACGATGGTATTACCTCCACCTTACCCTCCACTACTAACTTTCACAGCGCTTCCTCTATTAGGGCTAGTAATTTATCCTTAAAGTAATTAAGTTGTTTTACTGGCTCCCCGACATTGCCAGTCTCCATGTGAGAAATGCGTAGTTTTCTTGCCATTTTCAATACACTAAAAGTGTGTAAAAATAAGTAACAAATAATTATTTTAAGATATTTTATGATTACCCTTTTCCATATAAGGATGGACTTAATGGCCCCGCCAGAAGATCTGTGCTTTGGCTAGTTCAGCATAAAACGTTTTTCCCAAGTAGGTATTTTTAGAATTTGTGGATTTTCCCAAATTGTTTTTAAGTTCATTTAATATATTAAATATCACCAATGATGTTTAAAACAATTATCTAACACAATTTTAGTTTAGTCTGCGACTTTTAGGTTATAAAACTAGGAAACTCCCTGTCCTAAAAACATTTATCGCTGTTCAGAAAGATTCAAGGTCAAGACTCTCAACATATGAGAAACGGAATACCCCTAAACATAGGTAATGTTTGGCTTGTCGTTGGGTGAACATACATGTTAAGAAATCGATGTTTACGAACAGCAAGAAAGGGAATAGGCCTCTTAGAGGCCTATGCCGAATCTTATTTAATGTTCTTATAAAATGAACTTAATGAAATGCTGGAAGATGTCCCTGTGGGTTTGCTAAATCGAATGTGGTTTCAACACGATGGGGCACCACCCCATATTGGTAGAAATGTAGTGAATTGGTTGAATAACAACTTCAATGGAAGGTGGATTGGTAGACGTGGCCCAATATTGTGGCCTGCTAGGTCACCGGATTTAAATCCGCTTGATTTTTATTTATGGGGACACATGAAACAGCTTGTCTATAGACATATATGCAGGGTTGGGTCAGTAGAAAACCTTAGGTAATTTACCTTGGTAGAAAAGGGTAGAAAACTTGTTTTCGACTTGCGTCGAAAACCTTTAGGGTTTTCTACCTACGTAAATTACCTTATTCGACCTTCTCCTTCCACTTCTCTATAATTGATAAAAATTTGCCCTTATGCCAAAAATTATGTTGGGGTCTCCCAACCAAACGTGGCCCTTTTTTTCCCACCATAATAATGTTAAAAAACTCTAAATAACTTGAAATTTATGGTAGGTGTCTGATTTTTCACAACATTTAACAAATCATAATAAACAACAAACTTGCATAACCTCACATTTTTTGATATTTGACAGTATTCTACTTTTTTACGTTTTTTACCGTCGAAAACGTCGAAAAAGGTTTTCTACATGTCGAAAACAAAAATGTAGGTAGATACCCAACCCTGCATATATGCAGTCGAAATTACCACCGAAGAGCAGCTTATAAGCATATATGCAAAGAATAATAGATGCGGCGGAGCAAATACAAAATGTACAAGATTTTGGACGAGTTTACAATTCTGTTGTTTTGCGGTGCCAAGCTTGTATTAATGCTGAAGGCCATGTTTTTGAAAATGTCCTGTAATATTACAGATAAAAATAAATAGTATAAACTACAAATTGGTCAATTGTCAATCAATAATTCTTGCTGACATATTAGCAATAAACTGACAGGTTGTATTACTTAAATAAGGCAGAAGACCACATAAGGTTATTTTATTTATCTGGACTAGTGTTTTTTTATTAAGTTGGTTGTTTATGTCAGTTTGATTAGTATTTTTAGGATTGGTATGTCTGTTTTACATAATTTGACAGTTTTTGTCAAATCATTAAATTTAAATAGAGGAATATCAAACTCCAATGTATTTATGTGATTTAAAAAACGTCTCTGTACAAATAATTATCCTAGAGGACAATTATCGTTATTATAACGAAATACTATTTTGGTCAAAAGCCTATTAAAAGGTAAATATTTTTTGATTTCACAAATATTAATTTAGTTTTATAGCTGCCAATATAATAGAAATATTTGCCAACTAAACCCCTAAGTTTGCAACGTTGCCGCAGTCCAGATAAAAAAAATGAACTGTATTATAAACTATGTATGTTCCGTAAATACACACGAGTTACTGAAATAAATTCCTGGTTTTCTCGGTTAGTTCATATTTACGGGACACCTTTATTTGAAAAAACATAACCCAACTTACTTTTTTCGACCTACTCTTTAAAATCTCTTTAGTTAATTGCAAAGTTTTTAAGATTTTTTATTGAAACTTTTATTTGTGTCAAAAACTACAACTTGCATATATTTTTAATAATATTTCTATAGTTACATAAACAATCCTAAAACACCCTATATACTGAATTCAATTATTTTTGGACAAAACGTATTTTGAATGCTCCTGTGTTAAATTTTTAGGTTAGATAACCAACAAAAAACAGTAATTTGTTTAGGGCAACACTGTTTCCATTTGGTTTGCAGCACTGGTAACCGATCATACAGCGTCTGTCGTTTCGGTAACGATTGGTTAACCTATTTTTCAGGAACCGCGTTTCTTAACTACATAATTTTCAGGAATTTTTCATTTACGGGACACCTTAACCGAAACCAAACCAACCAAGTTGACTTACGGAACATACCCTAGGGTATGTTTATTATAGCTATGTTTATTATAGCTATAACATAACAATATGCAATAATAGGATTCATAATTCTAGCAACTAAAATATACATCAATGGAAACGTATAAGTATTTAAGCTTAAATACTTATACGTTTCCATTGATGTATATTTTAGTTGCTAGAATTATGAATCCTATTATTGCATATTGTTATCCTTTCATTGTTTGAATTCAAAACTTTGAACTCGAATAACTTGAAAACGAAAAATGATAGAACAAAAAAGTATTAAAGATTTTTATCAGGGGGGTGAAACATAAGCGGGGGAATTGGAAACATGACTCCCCCACGATGCGTTGCCAGTTCGTGCACAGATTACAGTAACCTGTAATTAAAACAAAACGTACCACTTTCGGCAACGTCGTAAAACCAATACCTAATTGTTTAACTGTCGAAGCAAGTTCTGTTTATTATTATTAAGTAGGATTTGTGCAATTTTATGGTACATTTTCTTCATAGAAAAAGTGTATTGTTTCCAAAAAGTAGATTGTTTCCAAGTTTTATGCCTTATGGGTTTGATATTTCATATAATATAATATATTATAACATATTATGTTATATATGTATGTAGTTTGAAAACGTAAGTATTTTGTTTAAATGTAGGTATACAGGTATGTATGTTTGTATGTAGGTATAACTTTTTTCTACGCTTATTACGGAATTTGACAGTTCTTATATGACTTTTTAATCTGGAATTACGTATATTCCATAAAGTGTTACAGAATAATTATTCCGCACAGGTTTTAATGATGGAATGAGCACTGGGGGCGACATCTCTATGTTTATTTTATAACTCACTTGTATTCCTACCAAATCTAGTTTTTTCAGAAAGGCCCGGTAGAAAATATTAATCGGTAGTGTATACAATAGGATTTAAAACAGTTTGCGTTAATAAAAATACCCAAAATATATCTTCTTTACAAGCTAGTTGTAATTCTGTTTGGCCGATTTAGTAGGATTCTATTAGAATATTTAGGTTTGACTTAGTCCCAAAGAGATGGCAGCACTGGTTAATTGTTTACGTCTGTCACTAGTTAATTCAAAATTTGAAATTCAAATAATAACTTATTTGTCATTCCTTACAATTTGTCCATTTCTTCTTTATACTTCCTAATTTAGGTTCTGCAAAATTATGTAAGTAATTTTTATAAGCTTATTTAAAAATTATCTTATTTACTACCATCATAAAATCTAACATCTGTCAAAAGATAACCTAACTTTTTTCCAATTAAATTATTTCTGTTATTTTTTATAAGCGTAGAAAAAGTATAGTCTGAAACACGTTTGGAATTGCATATTCCGCTCTCGTGAAACCGTCACACTCGCCTTCGGCTCGTGTGACAAACTTTTCACTCGAGCGGAATATGCTGTATTCCAAACTTGTTACAGAATATACTATTAAAATAAGACGAATTAAACTGCTTTGCTAAAAAACCGATAAGTTTTAAATATAGTACCTATAGGTTTTTTGTTTGTATGTAGGTCTACAAAAGTTAAATGGGTATTATAAGTTTATTAATAATAAATTATAAATAAATTATTAGCCAAGTTTTACTAATTATTATATTTTAATAATATTCAATTTCATTTTAAATCTACTTTGTAAAGATCTACCTACTTATTAAAAGGCTTTTATAACCTTAATTTCTTAAATGTAGGTAGGGTACCTAATTTATCTACATATTAAAAGGCTTTTATAACCTTTATATCTAATAAATGTACCTAATTTACATTATGTACTTGTACAGAATATGTATTTTCTTAAAGCAGAACTATTTTAACTATGTTGATTTTCATGACTAAGGAAAAAGAATAGTTAGTTCTGCTTTAAGTAAATAAGTAAAATGCTGGTGCATTTTTGTAAAATCTTTGAAAAAACATTTAGAATTAAATTTAGCATTGGGTAATATTTTTATTATGACTATTATTATTAATATTAAAATTTTACTAATGATAATGATATTTTTTTAGTTTTACTTGAAAGAAGGTTTCACAAACTTTGTGCCACAAAGAAAGTTGGTGATTTCAAGATTTATGATATTTTGGGTCCAGGACATATAGTTTAAAAACGTAAGTATTTTGTCGGTGGGTACAAATATTAGTAATATTCAAAACTGCTTTCTAGCAAAGCTTGGTTTTCCACGATTTTTCTATGGCTTGGTTACGAGGGGTAAACCACTTTAAAATCTTAGAGACAACCGTTCAATGTTAGTGGACATTGTGTTGAGATTTTTTCCTTATCAGTTGTTATCAATAAGGAAAACTTGCTTAATCGGTGCTTAATCAGTGCTTAGCGACGCGTTGTACATGACTACCCTTGTTATTGTTATCCTTAGCCGTTAATTCGTAAGCGATTTTTAATTTTAAAAATCAGTGGTTTACCCCTCGCTTGGTTATAAACATTTGAGCTTTAAACACCTTAGCTAGCTACAAATTAAACAAAAATATTACAAACTATAAACATGAATATAACAAAATTTATTTGTAAAAATTTATAATTGATTGCAAACAAAATTATTTGAAATTGAAAACTTGCCATTTATTATAGAAGCAGTTTAATTCTTTTTGTTTTATTTCAAATGTTAATTCTTATAAGTTTATGAGCCTAAATATTAGTTTTTAACCAAGGTTTACTAATTGTAATAATAGTCACTTTCATTCTTTTTCTATGATTCTAAATCTACTTCTTAAAGATCTAAACACATGATAATATTAAGGTAAACATTCAATTTTATTAGTTTCTTTAAGAAGCTTTCTTGACCCATCACTGGTAATATTCATAAGACATAAGAAAAAATTGAACCTACACCTCGCCAAAGATTTTTGTTTTGAATGCGTTCCACCGACTTCAAATACCGACAGACAGCTGTTTCGACCTTTATTGGGTCTCATCAGTGTCGGGCAACTTGGTGTAGTGGAACACAATCAAAACAAATTACTCCCTCAGCTTATATGCTCGGTTGTTAAGTCAACAGAGGCGAGATGTAAGAACATCAGGTGATCCTCACCGTCAAACGACGTGGCCTTTGCTGCAATCGGTACATACTATGCAACCGGGACTGCACACAGCAATTGTATCACAGATACTA
Source organism: Brassicogethes aeneus (assembly GCA_921294245.1). Taxonomy (NCBI): domain Eukaryota; kingdom Metazoa; phylum Arthropoda; class Insecta; order Coleoptera; family Nitidulidae; genus Brassicogethes; species Brassicogethes aeneus. Next base: position 7,703,028 of record OV121137.1, read on the forward strand.
ATATGGCCTAAAGGAATCTAGAATTAACCCAAACGGGCTAAACATTAAGGTAAACATTCAATTTTATTAGTTTCTTTAAGAAGCTTTCTTGACCCATCACTGGTAATATTCATAAGACATAAGAAAAAATTGAACCTACACCTCGCCAAAGATTTTTGTTTTGAATGCGTTCCACCGACTTCAAATACCGACAGACAGCTGTTTCGACCTTTATTGGGTCTCATCAGTGTCGGGCAACTTGGTGTAGTGGAACACAATCAAAACAAATTACTCCCTCAGCTTATATGCTCGGTTGTTAAGTCAACAGAGGCGAGATGTAAGAACATCAGGTGATCCTCACCGTCAAACGACGTGGCCTTTGCTGCAATCGGTACATACTATGCAACCGGGACTGCACACAGCAATTGTATCACAGATACTAATATGGCCTAAAGGAATCTAGAATTAACCCAAACGGGCTAAACATTAAGGTAAACATTCAATTTTATTAGTTTCTTTAAGAAGCTTTCTTGACCCATCACTGGTAATATTCATAAGACATAAGAAAAAATTGAACCTACACCTCGCCAAAGATTTTTGTTTTGAATGCGTTCCACCGACTTCAAATACCGACAGACAGCTGTTTCGACCTTTATTGGGTCTCATCAGTGTCGGGCAACTTGGTGTAGTGGAACACAATCAAAACAAATTACTCCCTCAGCTTATATGCTCGGTTGTTAAGTCAACAGAGGCGAGATGTAAGAACATCAGGTGATCCTCACCGTCAAACGACGTGGCCTTTGCTGCAATCGGTACATACTATGCAACCGGGACTGCACACAGCAATTGTATCACAGATACTAATATGGCCTAAAGGAATCTAGAATTAACCCAAACGGGCTAAACATTAAGGTAAACATTCAATTTTATTAGTTTCTTTAAGAAGCTTTCTTGACCCATCACTGGTAAGCATATAAGCTGAGGGAGTAATTTGTTTTGATTGTGTTCCACTACACCAAGTTGCCCGACACTGATGAGACCCAATAAAGGTCGAAACAGCTGTCTGTCGGTATTTGAAGTCGGTGGAACGCATTCAAAACAAAAATCTTTGGCGAGGTGTAGGTTCAATTTTTTCTCATGATAATATTAATTCATATTTAAGATATATCTACAGTATAAAAAGCTTTTATATCCTTAACTAATGAATTTCTAATAAATTTAATTATGGTTACTTGAACAGAATATAATATAATAATATATAGAATATTAAAGCAGAAATATTCTTGTCAATATGCCTGACTAAGGGCAGAATAGTTGAGTATTGGTTTTGATCAGGCCTCTTGTTTTTGGGTCTTAAATAAAAAATATTGGACTTTATCTAATCTATGCTTCGACCATTATAAAGTTTGATTACAGACGAAAATGACCCCCATGAACTAGTTGAATTTTCGCCGGGAAATATTTTTTTTTGACCGGGCGCTCCTCAGTTCTGCTTTAAGGGGATGGTATAATAATTATTCAATTATATAATATAATTTACAAAAAAAAGCACTAGCATTTTAAATCTACAATTGTTGCATCTGCTATAGAAACTTTTCATGGTTATGGGTATTTGCCAAAACTTACCCTTGATACTGCGGAATTTGTTTATATGGTCGATACACTGTTTGACTCTTTAAATTCGAACAATCCAAGTGCCTGTGATGGAAAAAAATTTAAATGTGCCTTATCTAAGGATTCTCCACATTTAGATTTTTGGTCATCCATTTTACCTAAATTAGCTAAATGGAAACTTTATGACCTTAATACAAAAACTTTGCGTACAAACTTCAAGTTTATTGAAGGTTGGCAAATAAGTATTAGGGCCATACAATTTCTTTGGCGCAATTTAGAGGCGGAAGGACTACAGTATTTGGCCTTAAGAAATTTAAATCAGGACCCGTTGGAAAATATGTTTGGGCAGATAAGGCAACATGGGGTGTGTAATACGAATCCCACTTGCCATCAATTCGTTGCTGCCCTTAAGACTGTAATTATTAATAACTTCACAAGCCCTCTTTATAAAGGGGGTAATTGTGAAGAAGATAATTGCAAGTTTTTAGGGGATTTCGCAGCTTTTATCAACAACCTGCCAGAAACGAATCTTGATTTAAATTCTTTGGCAAATAATGTAGATGAGGAGGATGATGAGGAGGAGGAGGAGGTGGCCTTGCCCTTGGAGGACAACCCTGCTTCAGGGTACGTGGCTGGTTATATTTTAAACAAAATAAATGTTCCTGACTGTACTTCTTGTCGAGAACTTTTATTTTCTGACGAATTTAATCCCAATAACCTCTTAACATTTTATAAGGAGCATGATGAAATAAAAAGGTTGACTGATATAATTTATGTCAAACTTTATCAATATCTTGATGAACATGCTCACTTACAATATTTAGAAAGAAATTTTAGGCAACTAAATAATTCACTTTTGGATGCTTTTTGTTTTTGTAATGTCCATAATTGCCACATTCAAATTTTTGAAAAATGTGTGCGCCTAAATATTTTTAGATATGTTAAAGAAAAAAATGCATCCAAAAAGGATTTAACTGTGGGACATTACAAAAAACTAAAGAAATTTCATCAGGCCAAATAATATTTTTTTAGATTTTATTTTTTAAAAGACTACAGATTTTTTTTAATTTAAATCTTATTGGTGTTAGAATGTATATTTATTTTTACTACCTATATTTATATCTAAAGACTGCCCACAATATTTTTGCTTAACATTGTTTTTTATGTTTGTTAATTTGTTTTTTGATTTGTAAAAGGAAGTTGGAATTTGGAAGCCATGGGACACCAACCTGAGAACATAAACCATACTTACATTCATGCATGAATTCAACAAAATCTTTGAATAAAGTTGGAATCAGGAAAATATGGAAAACCAACCTAAGAACATAAATCTTAATTACATAAATGCAATACAAACTACAATTAAAGTGGGAATATGAAATCTGCTGTAAACCAATCTGAGAACATAAACAATCTACAATACAAATCAACTCTTATAAATCCAAGCTAATAACTTCAAATGGGACCCAATCTACTATTGAAAAACTTTGGTATTCGAGTTGCATAGTAACTTTTGTAAATAAAAACTGCATGCTATAGCATGTATACAGAATCTTTATTTGAAGAAAGAAGATACTTTTGCAAGATGTTGTTCAGTAGTTAACTCCTGTGAACTACAAACTATAATCAATCAAATTGAATAGGCTTTAAATTATACAACGTTTTCTATGATAAAAATTCCAAAATATGTTAATTATTAAATTGAATTTTTGTAATGCATTATTTTTTAATATCTTAATAAAAGATATTTTTGCAAGGAAATAATATTATTGTCATTATATTTTTGTAAATACATACTTTTACTTAAAATATATACATATATAATGCATATAATATTATTTAGTTAAGAATATTAGTTTTTTGTTTAAATTTTTAAGGGGAAGTATTTTTATTCTTAAATTTGTTTTTAATTCCACTAGATCCTGTACTAACTTTTTTTGTAAGATTTTTAGGACTGATACATTTTATGTTGATATTGGACAATTTTTAGGAATGTACAATATTCAAATTTATAAAAACAAAATATGATATAGCCTTTTTCTACAATTTTAATCATTGTATATAAACTAATCGAATAAAGTTAAGCATATTAAGATATTTTGACAAAAACATAAATTTAACGATACAATTTTATACGCCCTGTATACTTTATTTTATTATTTGGTAATAAAAACGTAAAAATAAAAGAATCTTAGACAAAAAAGAACGAAGTCGAAAAAATGCATTATAGGTATCAATCTCTATTCAGTTTCATTTTAACTTTGTTCAAAAATATGCTTAACTTTTTTCGATCAGTTTAGTTTGTACACTTTTAGTCACAGAATATTTTAAAAATCGTATTTTTTCACATAATGCATTAGGATTTTTATTGTAAATAAACAAATGTTTCACTATTTTGGTTTTTTTTTAATAAAATTAAAAATTATTAAAATAAATAAATAAAAATTTAAAAGCCGGCCCTGGTATGTCAAAATCAATATGAGCTGAGTCCGGCCCATCAACTAGGGGGAGTCATGATAGACGTGTTTCCCTCGTTTAACACAGAGGGCGCACTTCTTATATCCTTTTTCTATGATTTTTATTTAGAATGACGCACAGTAGGCTAGAGCGCGCTTCTAGCGCGAAGAAATTCAAAATAAGTATACTTATGTGTTTTATTTCGACCAAATTAAGGGAATTTTGAATTCTTTAATATCTGTAGATAATGAAACATCTTTAAATTACCTTCAAATCTGTTGAATTTTTATCAGGTAACCATTCAAAGTTTAGGAATTATACTTACTTGCTTCCTGTTGATAAATTGCGCGTAAAGGTATTGCTTCTCTTACAATGTTTATTATTAATTTATTCTTACTTTTTGACTATAATTGTATTAAATATTGTCATACGTTATGGCTGGAACGAATAATGGTTAGTTTTTATTATTATTGTACTGTCACTACCTTAATAGAGTAACCGCTGCATACTTTTATTATTTATTAATGTATGTATGGACATTATTAAGGTTTTAAAAAATGTCACTCACTGTCACACTTTGTGTTTAGGTTTTTTAAATAGCTTACCGTTCTGTCTTTCAAATAAATCTTAAATCAAGTGCTAGTAGGCGCAACAAATATGGTTTGTTTATTTTTTTCAGTTAATACATTATACTCATACAGAGCTTTGTGAAAAGTGTTTTAGTTTGAAGAATTTCAATATAAAATAAGTTTTAAATTACTTAGTAGACTACCCATTTTCAAAAATAGATGTATCTCGAAAAAAAAAATTATTCAAATTTTTTTTTTAATAGAAAAACGCTGGAAGCCCAGAAGAAATATCATTGTATTAAATATTGTCATACATTGGTGATGGAAACCATCAATTAAAAAGCTAATAATAACAATTAATAATTTTTAATTAATTACTGATAACTATTAGTGAATATTAATACTTTTTGCCACCACCGCGGTAGGCTAGAGAGCGCTTCCAGCGCGCGAAAATTTAAAATGAGTAAGTGTTTTATTTCGACAAAATTTAGTGAATTTTGAATTCTTTAATATCTGTAGCAAATCAAATAATTTTATATCAACTTCAAATCTGTTGAATTTTTATCAGGTAACCAGTCAAAATTTAAGAATTATAATTACTTGCTTTGTGTTGGTAAATTGCGCGTGAAGGTTTTGCTTCTCTTACAATGTTAATTCCTAATTTATTTTTAATTTTTGACCATCATTGTATTCAATACTGTCATACGTAATGGCTGAAACAAATAATGGTAAGTTTTTATAATTATTGTACTGTCCCTACCTCAATAAAGAAAGCGCTGCATATTTTTTATGTATGTATGAACAATACTAAGGTTTCAAAAATCTCACGCATTCTCACACTCTCTGTTAAGTGTTTTTAATAGCTTTTAAATTCTTTTAAATAAATCTAAAATCAAGTGCTAGTAGGCGCCACAAATATTTTTTGTTTGAAGCATTTTAATAGAAAGTATCATTTAAATTACTTAGTAGACTATGCATTTACAAAAGTAAATGGATCTCGGAAAAAACTTAATTCAAAAATTTATTTTCTTTCAAAAAATATAGAAAAACGCTGAAAGCCCAGAAGTAATATTATTGTATAAAATACTGTCATACGTAACAATTAGGTTTTATTTTTATTTGTATAGTTCAGTTATATTTTTGTAATTTACTCATTAAAACTATAGATCTTAATTTTGCCATCACACAAATATACTTTTGTTAAAGTATTATATTGTCGATTTGTTTTTCTATTGGTAGTAAAAAGTAATTTTAATTAAAATTTTATCAATAAGACCAAAAAAATTAACATTAACTAAGAATTACTTAACCAAATAATTTCTTCGCGTTAAATTGGCTCTCTAGCCCACTGTGTGACGTTTTGAATATAGAATTTCATTTTTCGCCTCCTGGTATGAAACACCCTGTATATGTATGTAAATATACTGGTCACTTATTTCTTCATAAGTGAACAGTGCCCAGCTTGAGGCGTGTCTCCCGTCAACGACGATATACAGGGTGTTTATATATATATTTTTGAGCTAATCGAAGCTCAATCATGTATGGGCGGGGTAATGTATGCTATTTACACAATAATGAACATTTGGTAAACGAGAATAAATAATCTTTATTGCATGCGCTTTCAAATAGTTAAAAATAATCGACTCAGTCAAGTCAGTTCGGGGAAAAAATATTTTTTTGACTTAAGACTATCTCGCTATTACTGTTCAAGATTTTTTTTGAATTCCAATCAAATTTTCTGAAGCTACTAGTGCATGTGAAACACATAATAGTCGATACATAAAATTGAAATTGGTAAAATTATTCATTATATTCGAATAAAAATCGAAAAATTATATACAAACCATCCAGTTCGTAGCCTCCAACCAGTAGTAAGACTGGCATGTATGGGTTGTTAGTGGGAAGAGGGGCATATTTTTTACAATTTCGCTCTTTTCACTCATAAGAAGTGTGGGCAAAGGGCGCAGAGGCAAAAGGCCGATTACTGGTTGAGGGGCGGCGAACTAGCTGTTTTTCTCTAGAATATGGAAGTTTGCTACTCTCGGAATGTGCAATGATAAGTGAGAGAGAAAAGTCATTGACAAAATTTGTTGCAGACTTCTATCTGTAAGACATCAGAAAACCGCCATAGAAAAATCTTTTTGATTTCTATGGGTAAAAAAAAATCGTTCCCCAAATTTGCCGCCCCCAAAATCTGCCGCCCTAGGCTCGAGCCTACGTAGCCTGCTGGTAAATCCGCCACTGCGCAGGACTTCAGGATGTGATAGCTCATCCAAAAAGATGAAAAAAGTCGCATTTAACTTACCCTCTAAAATGCACAATTTTCGAGATACAGGGTGTTGAAATTTTAGAAAAAAAATCGTTTTTTTAGATTATCTCTGGAACCGTTTATCGTACAAAAACAGCTTTTGTAAGCATTTTCTACTCATAATAAGCTATGTTTTGTGCCAGAAAAAAATTTTTTTTACTCATAATTGGTGGAGATTTTGAAGGGGTAGCGGGTGTTTTTCTTCTCAACTTCAACGCCCCTGAAAAAAGTACGGTTTTGAGAGGCCCATTCGAACCGCCAATGTTTTCTACAGAAAAAAGGTACTCTTGGTCATAAGCTCTAAAGTTGACCGTTTTCGAGAAAAATCCACTTTTATGTTTAAAAACATGGTCAATTTTTTGAAAAAATTTTTTTATTACTAATTAAACAAAATTTATTTTAACGTTAGAAAAAGTAACAAAACCAAACGATAATTGCAAAATAAAAAAAAAAATAAAAAATGATTTTTTACTCAAATGCTAAAATGTGCGAAATGCGTTACCTTTACGGTTTGGAGAATTAAGCAAAGACAACTTTTAAATCATTTTTTATTTTGCAATTATGGTTTGGTTTTGTTACTTGTCCTAACGTTAAAATAAATTTTGTTTAATTAGTAAAAAAAAAAATATATTTTTTTAAATTGACCATGTTTTTAAACATAAAAGTTGATTTTTCTCGAAAACGGTCAACTTTAGAGCTTATGACCAGGAGTACCTTTTTTGTGTAGAAAACATTGTCGGTTCGAATGGGCCTCTCAAAACCGTACTTTTTTCAGGGGCGTAGAAGTTGAGGAGAAAAACACCCGCTACCCCTTCAAAATCTCCATAAATTATGAGGAAAAAAGCACAAAACATAGCTTATTTTTAGTAGAAAATGCTTACAAAAGCTGTTTTTTGTACGATAAATGGTTCCGGAGATATTCGAAAAAAAATGAATTTTTTTCTAAAATTTCAACACCCTGTATCTCGAAAATTGTGCATTTTAGAGCGTAACTTAATAGCGACTTTTTTCATCTTTTTGGATGAGCTATCACATCCTGAAGTCCTGCGCATATATTATGAAACACCCTGTATATACAGGGTGTTTTATAACATGTGTCGGAAAATGAAGGATGTGATTCCTTGACTAATTCCAGGAAAAAAATGTCCTATTAACATGTGTCCGCAAACGCACCGTTTTCGAGATACAACCCCAGTAGCAATTTTGTCAAAGACTTGGGCCAGAATGGGTCAAGATACTTTGTACAGATTTTTTATCAAGAATCGGACAAGAATTGTTCCAGATTCTTGGCCAAGATTATTGGGCAAGACTTGGGCCAGAATGGGTCAAGATACTTTGTACAGATTTTTTATCAAGAATGGGACAAGAATTGTTCCAGATTCTTGGCCAAGAATTTGACCAGAAATCTATAGAGTAGAGGTTCTCATTCTACAGTAGCATTAGAGCCCTACCGAGGCACACTTTTTTGGGGGGGGCGGAGACGATAAAAAACCAACTTATTTTTTTATACAGTATGTCCATGGATAGAGGGCCCAAGAGGACAAATGGACTAAAATTTTCATTTTTCGACCAAAAGTCATTCCTTATAAAAAGTTCTGCTTGTTTAAAAAAGTTTATTGCCATACTTTAAATTTGAAAATATTATACAGGGGGGTCAAAAAACAAGAAAACATGAAATACTCTCAGGAGTAAACTACCTTTATTATTCGTTTTGGAGCAAAATGACAAATAAAAAAAAGATTTCAAATTGTATTCAAAGACCATTTGTAAAATTTTAACTTGGTATTCGGAAAAATAAAATTTGGAATATTATTCCAAATTTTATTTTTCTTAGTTTTAAAATTTAATTTCATATTAAATATTAAATTTTACAAAAATGACACAATCAACAATAATCAAGTAACGTCAAATTGACAATTTGCATTCTATCATTGTTCATTTTGGTAATTAATGTAAATTTATACAAAATGTCCGGGTTAAGAACCCTATACATAGGTAAAGGATACGTGAAATGAGGTACAAAAGTATAAATTAGAAATTAAATTTTAAAACTTTATAAGAAAAAGAATACTGAGTTGAAATTTTACAATTAGTCTTTGGATAGGATATCCTTATAATATTATTTGCCATTTTGCTCCAAAACGAAAAATAAAGGTACCTAGTTTATTCCTGAGAGTATTTCATGTTTTCTTGTTTTTCGACCCTCCGTATAAAATTAAAAAGTATAGTAATAGACTTTTAAAAACAAGCAGAACTTTTTATGAAGAATGACTTTTGGTCTATTTGTCCTCTTGGGCCCTCTAGTATAAAAAGTATACGCTATAAATATAAAAAATGGAACCTACTAGGTAGGTAAATCAAAATAAAATCCAAATTTAAGCTACTAGGTTAAACATTAAAAATGCAATTTTATTTACGGTAACAATTATAGGAGGTTACAATAGGTTAAAAATTATAATATTGTAAATTACAATTACAACGGTAACAATTATAGGAGGTTACAATAGGTTAAAAATTATAATATTGTAAATTACAATTTCTAATATGTATGGTTTAAAAATTATATTTTATTTATTGTGATGAGTAGGTTGGTAGGGTAGGTAAACCCTACCAACCTACCCAAATAGATTTTTCCAACCGTGTTTGGATTTGGAACCAACTGCCTAGACTTTGGGGGGCGACTCCCCCCCTTAGGTCCGGCCCTGAGTAGCATCATTCACAATACTCTACTCTATTAAATGAAATAGTCAAAATTCTACTATTTGAATTAGTACCAGCATTTTTTACTAATAAAGTAGTCGTTTTCACTTTAAAATGGTTATATTTTACTACTTAAATAGTTAAAGTTTGACTAATTTAAGATAAGTCACCATCTTTGAATGTTTCGAATAGTTAAAAGTACCTAATTTCTTTAATCGTTTGTTTAATATTAGGTATGAACAATATTTATAGACAAATAAAATTATTTTTAATAAAAGTGACTGATAGTGATTGGTTATGACATCCGCTTGACAAGCTTGACAAGCGACAGATCGGAGTTCAAACCCCGGCTGGGTCACAACTTTTTTAAATTTAAATCTACTAATTTGACTATTTCATTCAGTAGAATTTGACTAATTATTAGTGACTGTTTTTTCGCTTTGACAATTAGTCATATATGACTTATAATTATTTATTTTAGACTAATTCATTTTAAGAGAGTATACTAGTCGAGAAGTGAGTTTTCTGTAGGAAATGAATCGAGTTTTTCCGTTTGTCTGAAAATACGAACAAGAGCTTATTGGATTCGTCTTCTAGCAAAGAAAAAAATTGATTTTTTCAAAAATAAAAATTGTTATTTCTAAAAATTAAAAAAAAGTGTTTGTCAGCTCTGACGCGTAACTAGAGTTTACTCTTTATGAACATGAACGATTATAAAATACATATTTTTTGTACTTGTGGACGTACATTAAACGTCCATCGACATGCATCAGACGTCCTACGGATTTCCATTTAAGGTTACTTTGTCACAGTTTTGGACGTCCATTAGATGTTACTAACGGACGTACATTTAATGACATTGTAAGCAATGGACGTACAGTACGTACAGTTACGGAAAGAAGTAATGTCCATTTGAATGCTCCATTGTAATTGTTCGGAGGCATTCGGGTTTTGCTAATAAAATTAACATATCTATTTTTAAACTCAATAATTCTACCTACCTGCTATTTACCATTCTTTCTAAGCACATTTCATTTGACTTTTAAGCTTTTATGCAATAATTAAATATTTAAGGAATAACATTGATTCTGAAATAATTTAAATTAAAAATATGTTCTATAACTTATTGAATAAAGTATATATTATTTAATAAGTTGTTATTAATAAAATAATATATTTAAATGAAATATAGACATTTAATACTAAAATAATTATAAATTAAACTAAAATGCATTTTGTGCACTATTAATACGTTTTTTCACTTCTATTGCATATTATTGAAATTTTTTGTTTTTTTTGCATAAATAATGGTAACCAATATAACCGCCCGGCCTATCAAAGTGAATTATATTATATTATTATTATATTCACGTTGTTAGATATCAGTGATTGGCTTATTTTAATATGCACTGTTATTTGAACCAATCGGGTTTTAAATTAGAAAAAAGAAAGTTTGACAGATGTCAGATTTATTTATATATACGAGGGGCGACTATAATGATCTTTAAAATAGGAGAAAAGTGAGGTTATAATAAATTTTGTTATCACTGAAAATTACTTAATTGGAGTAAAAAAAACATAGTATTACACTCGAAATAATGCGCATTATTTACTCGGATGAATTACGTACGCCTGACGGCTCGACCTGCAAACCTTATCCTTTTGAATAATAGCCTGCATTATCTCTCGTATAATAAATAATAATATACTATCATCAACATTTTAGTTTTCATTACTTGTTTTATGAAATATTTGCCCAATACCAACTTATTTCAATGTATATAAATCCAATAAAATATGGAAACGGCATAAATTTATAATTATTATAATAATTTAACTTGGTATTCCCAAAGGCTCCAAGTGTCAAAAATAAAATTGTGAGAAATCAATGAAAATCCATCCATCTTTAAAATACAAAAATAATATGGAGAAAATTTTTTTAGTCGTTTTGCATGGCACATAGACTATTTTTAAATTATAATATAATATTTGACCAAATTTGGTCCAAACCCTTTGGGAATGCCATGCTTCAACTATATTGAGGAGCATCCGTGAAAAACCGGCTAAATCCATTTTATTCAGTTTTTGTTTTTTTTTTGATTTCGCATCTTTGGGTTCATTTCTATCGACAACCAAGATAATTCTGTTTAAATCCGACTATATCCATGTTAAAATCACATTTAAAAGGTAGCTTTAGGAGCAAAACCGGCCAGATCCACGTTTTTATAGCAAACCCGGCTATATCCAATAAATAATAATGATGATGAGCATGTGGCTTGGATATGTCGATACTACTAATAAAATTTGTTCTGTTTTTTCATGTTTGCACTAAATTTATTTTGTTAATATTTTTGAATAATAAAGGTTTTTTTTCACATTTTATTCGTTTTTTATTCGGTTTTTGAGCAAAACCGGCTATATACAAAACATTTTTTGAAATTTTGGCCTTAATATAAAGTTTTTGAAAACGAAAGTATGTCTTATAAATCAAGTACCACAAAGCCCACAAACTCAAGTTTGCTTTTTCTTTTATCTGTAAAGGCCAGGAAACCGAGAGTTTTTGCCATTTTCCCAACATTTTATTAAAGTGGATATAGCCGATTTTGCACGGATTCTCCTCAATTATTAATGTAATTATTTACCATTTCTTTTTAAATAAAAAGGCAGCTTTCTTTGCTCATGGTTTTAGATACTATTTTCCTAAAAAAGGGTCCTACTAAATTTTACCATAAATTTTGTTTCGCTGAAAAAGTTTGAAAATCTTGAAAATTTTTATAAATTCAACTTTTACCTTGAATACCTTTTAAAAAAGCCCTACCAAAATTTGTTTCAGTTTTACTAATCCGAGTTAAACTATTTTAAAGTATTTTAAAAAATCTCATATTATTTTAATGGGAAATAAAAATTCCCGATGAAGGACCCGTAAATGTAATATTAAGAGCTTAAATTTTAACAGGACCATTTTTTTTGAGATTCTGAACAATATTTTTGAGGTGCTTTAAAAATAAATATTTGATATTTTTTATCAAATATTTAAAAATTTGTCCTACATTTAAAATATTAATATAAAAATTTAAAATACTAATATAAAGAAATAAGAATAAATATTTATTTATAGTTTTATAAACATATGTTTATAAAACTTTACAAAAATATATCAAAAAATTAACGATTAATTAATAAAAATACAGTTAAATATGTAAAATACCCAAAATAATTAATTCAATACGAGCAGGTAGTAAATCCCTAAGAGGCAGATGTTGACTATTTCCGAATGCATCCGAACAATTACAATGGAGCATTCAAATGGACATTACTTCTTTCCGTAACACGTAAACAGCGGGAGTGCTTATTTTACTGCAGCGGGTAAGTTAAATAAAAAGTCGTTAATTTCAATAAATTTTTATACGTATAATGTTAAAACATTTAAATTTAGAGCAGGCTATAAAGCCTCTAATTTAACATTAATAAACGTGTTAAAACCGTATAGGTATACTTGGTATACTGTTTTAATGCGTTTTTTTTCAAAACTTACATTGTATTACAGATAGGTACTATTTTCCACCAAATACTGTACAATACATTCCACAGTATTTGGTTCCACGCAAGTCCCACTTTGACATTTGAATACAAAAAACTGAGGTTAGGCATCTGCCAGTTTAACGCTTATTTCGTCTTATTCTCTGAAATTAATACAATAAATGTGCATAAAGGTCCTAATTTAGAACACAAAAAATACATATATAATGTACGTCCATGGGATGTAGTGTGCTGTATGGGAATCCTAGACGTTAAACGTGTTTTTTTCGTTCTTTAACGTCCGATGACCCGACGATGATTTATGGTTATTTTATGCAGATATACCGCCATATTTACTACTGTTCTAACTTTAATTGCCATTAAATAGAAAAATATCGAATAAAAAGTTAGGGCTATTTTTGTAACTTTGCCCCCCCAAATGTAACGCCTATGATTCAATTTTAACAGTTTTGATCTATTGAATTTTCTAGTAGGCTTTAGGACAAAAGTGACGTTTGGGTTATTTATAATATTTAGTTATATTTTTTATAATTTTATAATAAAAATTTGAAATATTAACTCTGAAAAAAATTGGGGATGTTTTTGTAACTTTGCCCCCCCAAATGTTACGCCTATGATGAAATTTTAAAAGTTTTGATCTTAGATCTAGATTCTGCATGTCAAAATTACCAAAGTACCAAAAATTCATTTCTTCATGAACGTTTTAATGAAAATATGAGATAATAATAATGAGAGTAGGGTAAGGTGGGGCAGGTTCGGACACGTTTTTTCAAAAATTAATATTTCAAAGATAACAAATTTTTTTAGACTTAATGCAAATACTACGGATAGCTTAGTCTATTTCCAACATTTTAGCATTATCTTAAGCAAAAAATATTAAGTGGTTTTCGTTTGGTGATATTTTACTTAAAAAAATGCATTTGTCCGAATCTGCCCCATATTGGGGCACATTCGGACAAGTAGTGGGGTACTTTCGGACAGGCCTGAGAAAATTTAGAACCTATTTATTTTTAGAATGAATAAGAGACTATATTAGAAAAAGTTTATTAAACATTATAACCATCAAAATTGACATTAAATTTAAAGAGCGAACACATCCTTGAAGTTCCTGGTGCTGCTTCGGTATTTTCGAAACTATATCTTCTCTGGAAACAGTCGAAATATCTTGCAAGTCCGGAAAGCGGAAATCGCTTTTATACTTCCTCAAAAAATTTAAGACGTATACGTCTTATAAGAGCCTTCATTATTGCAAGATTCTACCTTGCCGATATAATGAAGTGTCCTTCTGTTGGTCGGGTATTTGACAAGCAAATAATCATGACAATGGATCACGTCATCATGCAATAGCGTAAGCACATCGTCATTGTCTTGAAACTCGTCCAGAGAATCGGAATCAAAAATTTTTGTCTCATGCACAATATTCTGTGGTAAATCTATACCTATCAGAATTCGAGGAGTCACTTTCTATTTTTTTTTAACTTTTTCTTCGGCGCCTTTCCTTTGCTCTTCTCCCCAACTTTTGTATCATTTTTCTTCACTTCACATTCGCTTTGAAATGCTTTTCTTTTCGTGTTTTTTTTCTCCAACTTTTGTTTTCTCATTGTTTCCAATTCTTGAATTCTTTCCTTTTCCGGTGTGCTTGTATAAATTCTGGATTTACCTTTTACCTTTTTTCTTTTTAAATTAGTTACGTACCATCCCAGAAACTGGGACACATTCGGACAGTCCGAAGCTGCCCCACCCGATTTGTCCGAACGTGCCCCATGTTCCAGAAATACATAGATATCAAAATAAAAATTTGCACATGGTTAACTGATGCTGTTTTATGAGGTTATGTATCGCCAAATATATTAATATCTGCGGTAAAAGGTATAAAACTTACCTTACTGGTGTTCTTAAGCCAAGAAAGCTTACGATAGCCCTAATAAAATTTATAAGAATAACTATGTTTTTATATTTTCTCAAATAAATAGTTGTCGAGTGATCAAAGTCGCTAAACATGTACGGACCACAGAACTATTAGTGTAGAAGAATATTTACTGTCAATATGGAAACTCTCGTAGCCCTTTAAGGCGGTAAATTTGATTTGTCCGGAGGTGCCCCATGTCCGAACCTACCCCACCTTACCCTAATTTATTTATAAATGCATTTTTCTCGAAAATGGTGCATCTAAACGATCTAAATAAAGTGTACCTATTTTTCGTAAAAAACTATAAATTTTCATAATTTCATAAACAAAAATTAAAACATTAACCTAGAAAAAAGTTAGGGCTATTTTTGTAACTTTGCCCCCCCAAATGTAACGCCTATGATTCAATTTTAACAGTTTTGATCTATTGAATTTTCTAGTAGGCTTTAGGACAAAAGTGACGTTTGGGTTATTTATAATATTTAGTTATATTTTTTATAATTTTATAATAAAAATTTGAAATACCAACTCTGAAAAAAATTGGGGATGTTTTTGTAACTTTGCCCCCCCAAATGTTACGCCTATGATGAAATTTTAAAAGTTTTGATCTTAGATCTAGATTCTGCATGTCAAAATTACCAAAGTACCAAAAATTCATTTCTTCATGAACGTTTTAATGAAACTATGAGATAATAATAATGAGAGTAATTTATTTATAAAAGCATTTTTATCGAAAATGGTGCATCTAAACGATCTAAATAAAGTGTACCTATTTTTCGTAAAAAACTATAAATTTTCATAATTTCATAAACAAAAATTAAAACATTAACCTAGAAAAAAGTTAGGGCTATTTTTGTAACTTTGCCCCCCCAAATGTAACGCCTATGATTCAATTTTAACAGTTTTGTTCTAAGATCTAGATTCAGCATGTCAAAATTACCAAAGTACCAAAAATTTATATCTTCCTGTTCAAACCTCTAGGAATAGTTTTAAAAAAATGACCCTCTTATGCTCTTATTCAGGGGGCCGTAGCTCCGTTAGGGGGCATTTTTTTATACATGTTTATTAAACAAACAAGTGTTATTTTTCTATAAAGAATGCACTTTTTAAGTTTGGCCCCCCAATTTCGGGACAAAAATTTTGACAAGAATCTGGTCGAATTCTGGTCACAGACTTGTCGCAAGTCTGGCACCAGTCTGAATAAAGAATTTTGATCAAGGGTCTTGGTCAAGAATTGCCCAATTCTTTACAAAGTGCTTTTCCAAGTATCTTGACAAAGAATCTTGTCCAATTCCATTGCTACTAGGGAATGTATCGGCAAGTCAGTCTAAAGACGAACACGTGTGCGATTGCATAATAAATGTATGCAAAATTCTTTAATTTAAAAAAATTCCTTAATTAAATGATAATTTTATAGTCCAAACATTGCTACAATAGTCTTTAAAATTAAATTCAATTATACAGAGTGGTCCCAGATATTTTATTTTTTCAATTTTACCGTGCTTTAAAGTTTGACAAAATTATTAACTTTAACAAAAACCGAATTTTGACATATGGGTCATGCCTACTACACAATAATGTGATTATTTTTAAAATCGGTGATTTCGTAAAATTTTCTGGTCCCACTTGACGTGGCTTGACTCGGCAGCTATTTTTGTTTTTCATTTATCATCGGAACCGATCCAGAGCCTATTTTTGCAAGCCCTTTTGTATAATTGCTTCGTAACTCTCTGAATTTTTACCATATCATCTTTGAAGTCTGTTTCAATCCAATTTGGCCAAGTGAAAAGTTTGCATTTTAGTAAAAGAAATTTCTGCAATGACAGTTAACTATCATTGCACCTCCGAAAAGAAGATTTCAATAAAAATGAAATATTATATTTCAATAGGAATGAAATATTAAACTTTTATTGAGATATACTGATCTCTTTAGACAAACAAAATTTAGAGCCATTGGGTCATGAGCAAAAACGCTGTCTATAGTCAGCGTTTTTGCTCATGACCCAACTACAACGCTACGAAATGCAAGATCGCAACGAAGCTTTGTTTCACGCGTCGCACTATGGTTTAGTGGCGAAAAAAATACATTTTTAATAAGTTTTTGTTTTTGGTAATCTTATAAAGACTAAACACCTTAAACCAATAGGTTTTGGTAAACATTTTGTTAATATTACTTCTGTTTTAATTTTAAATTTTTGAGTACATCTTATTAAACGGAAACGTTTGTCGCATACAACACACAAGATTATTTTTTTTTTCAGCGTGAACACATACAAAATTTTAATAATTATATAAACAAATTTGCCTTAACAAAATGATCATTCTATAGTCTAAACATTGGTACAATAGTGTGTAAAATTTAATTCAATTATACAGAGTGGTCCCAGAGATTCTATTTTTTGAATTTTACCGTACTTGACAAAATTATTAACTTTAATAACATTACCAAAAAACGAATTTTAAAACAAATTTTTTATTGTGACATATGCGTCATGCCTACCACACAATAATGTGATTATTTTCAAAATCGGTGATTTCAAACATGAGTCTCCAATGCTACGCATTTTTATGCTGCATTGCACGCACAAGCGATAATAAAAATAACATACAGTTCGATTTTTAAAAGAAGTAACTTTCGTTATACATTTAAAACCTGTTTTTCAACATACGTATTACTGTATGCCATCGCTCCATGGCTAGCGCGCCTGGGCGTGGAAATACAAAACAATGTCCGAGTTTGATCCGTAAATTAATGATGAAAGTTACTTCTTTTAAAAATTGGACTGTATTGTAAATGCACAATGTAGTCAGGATGCTTATATTTTTATATGGGTATATCTATAGATACGCCTTTACATATTTCCGACATGATAATATATAGTTACGATTAAAAGGCAATGTTATTTCCAGATATACTAGCGTTAATGTTAGCGTTATTTCCAAAAACATACTACTGAGGCATCTTCATAATGTTAAATAACCATGTTTTATTCAATACAGCTTCCTAAAATATCTTTAAATCCCTCTCGCAACTCTACAAATACTAATTTAATCCTTATTTGAATATAGCTACGAGCAAAAAATGATGAAATAAAACAACACAAAATTGTTAACAGTCCCTTTATTAAGTCAAGACGACTGTCACTATAACAAGCAACTTTTTGATATCTATATTTTATATATTTTTTTGGTATTATATTTATTGTCTGTAGTATATGTACATATATTTTCACTACAAAAAATCAAATTTAACAAAATGGACCTAGTAGGCAGCGCAACAAAGACGGACATATAAATTTTAAACCAGACAAAACAAAGTAGGTAGTTAATAATATGTACACACATTTTAATAATTTATTATAATCTCAATTTAGGAATATATCATTATATGTATGTTTGAGTATTAACATAATATTGATATGTGACTATTAATAAACATGTTTTAAATTTAAACAGACAAAAATTATGTACATGATTATATAAATTGTTAAATTTACAGTAATTTACAAAATCTTGTAAAAGATCGATTTAAAACAATCATGTTTGCATATTTCTTACCTCTAGCCACTGCACATCATCATCAAATCGTTCAACTCTAACTTTTTGCCGATAATGATATTCCTTTAGGTAAGACTTTAAGGTTTTAGGAAGATGTAAAAGATTTATATTATCATATGTTAATCGACCGACTATAACTGCTCTTGACATATGCTGAAGAGAGAATGTAAAGTTACGATTTAGAGGCGATGTTAACATTGGTTCAAAAAACATACAACTACTGGGATCTTTATAATGTTCAATAAGGCCACATACTGTTTTGGAGGTGTAAACTCCAGGATCGTGCGAATCAAAACTAAAAGTATGATTCCACTGCTCTATTCGCGCGTGTAAAGAACGGCCGTACTTTCTAAAAGATACGCTAAAAAGAAATTCCTCTTGTGCAGAATCTCGTAAAAGAAATGTGCCTTCCGGTTTTCCTTCAAGTAATTTTTCAGCTTCGTATCTATCCATTTTTCCTGTAAAATAATTTTAATGTTTTTATTTAATACATTTCTAAACAGCTATGTATATTAGGGTGGCACAATTTTTTTGGGCACCCCTTAAAATGGTCACAAATCACGTAAAGAGAAATATTCTAACAATAATTTATTTTTTAATTAAAATGAACTAGTGCATACAAATACTTTTCCCTTCCAAAATCGCAATAATGCGTAATATTCATTAGGGTGTCCGTTATTTCCCAAGTTGTTTTTTTTTTACTTGGGTACCATCTAAATTATGTGTTTACTGTCTAAAAACAATTTTAAAACATGATTCCGATGTCGTTTATGCCTGCCTAAATGATATTTTAATGATATAAGAAAAAAATCATAACTAGCTAATCAATAGACATGCTACAATATTTAAGACATTTTATCTACTCCTACATTGACGAGTTGTGACTTTATGGCGTTTTAGTCACGGGCTGAAGTTAGCAATAGAGGTTTTTGGGCATTTTAGTCACGGGCTTTTAAATAATATTAGAAATTAGGAAAAAGTGGGGTTAAATCCGTTTAAAGTTGACCAATGTCAAATATTTAACAAATAAAATCGCTCGAGCCTAATAAAACTAAAATTGCGTTTATAAAACTTGTACATAATATACTATTGTAATAGGGAGAAAGTTGAAAAAAGACGGCTAAAATAATTCTTAAAAAGAGCTGCAATAAGGTTTAGAAATCCTCAACATGTGCAAAATAAGTAATTTTGAAAAGGGTACTTGAAATATAACGTCAAAAATAAATTTATTGTTTTTTTTTAAGGAAATTTAGTATTTTACAACAGGGTATCCGAATCGTCAAAAGCCTCCAAGCATATGGCAACCATACTTTCTGTAAGCCAAGAATTTTAAATCTAAATAAATAGCATTAAAAGTATAATAAAATTAATATAATAATTATTGTAAGAATAACAAATTGATTCAGTTCAGAAAATAGATTAGAAATAAGAGATTATAGATTAGAAATAAGAAATAAGATTAGGTATATTGTATTGTTTTGGAAATATGAAAGCGCTGCTACTTATTAAAAGATAAGTCTCGATCAGCCAATGTAAATTAAGTGTAGATTGATAAAACTCATAAGCATGGTTTAAATGAGGTAAACTCAATTAAATCAAACTGAGTTAATTCGGGTTAAGAACCAGATAGAAAAATAGTGGATCCAATCATTAGGCACGTTTAAATACGTTTAAACCATGCTTGTGGGCCTATTAATAATTATCGAATTTCGTGAATTATATTATATTTTGAAGTTGTATTAGTGAAAAAAACTCCGTCCAATGGCTAGTAAAATCCCCCGCTGTTTGTTCCAGGCCTTTCAGATAGCCGAGTAAAGTCAAGGGTAACGCCTTCTTCCTTAAGAACTATTTGACCGCTTATCTTAAAGCCAATAGCCCTTTATCATTTTAATGATAAGGGTATTAGAGTTTATGACTTTTGAACCAGTCAATTTCCTATGACCCTTGCGAGGGGGAGTTACCATGCTTTTGACCAATGGTCTTTAAGAATTAATCCCTTCCAATTTTTCCTTAAAATAGTCTATAAAAAACCAACTCGAACCTTGAATCGGCAGTTCTTATCTAGATTTTATCGCGCTTTTCCAACGTCTGTAGATATCCGTTTTAGCCTCTATTTGCCAGCTTCAATTGATTCAGTGTAAGGTATCTATAGTAATTATTGTATTTCAAACCAATTTAGATTAGAAATAAATATTGAATTTAATAAAGATTTATCACAACCAGGTACATCAAGTGCTAGAAGACCAAAGAAGCATTTTTTGGATTGTGCTGAGACATGAAATTTACCAAAACTCCCTCTGCTTCTACATGTTTTATATGTAAAACAAATCCAACAAACATAAACAATTTAGAAAATAGTCCGTAATTAATGAAGAAGCTCTCCAATTTGGATTATCTCCTTTACATGCCCGCATTAAGTTTATGGGATGCATAAAACATATTGTATACAACTTAACATTTAAAAAATGCAAGAATATAAGGAATCTGAGAAAAAAAATTAAACAGGGAATTAGTAAAAAAAATGAGCTTAATAATAGACGTAAAATCGGCTCAGGTAATTCCAACTCTGGGAACACATCAAGAGGATTTTTCAATTAGTTGCAGAGATAAGGGAGATAAAGGTCGATTTTAAATTAAAAGATAGATAGCTTGATAGAACTAAATAAATTTGGAATGTTTGCTCTAAAAACAGCAAAGTTGTTTGTGAAACATGTTACTACATGCCTGTTAAGTCCATAAAATATTAATATATAGAAAGGAGGTGATGGAAAATATATCTTTACCAATCCACAAGAATCCCGAAATAAAGGTTTAAAAAAAATTAGATACATGTTGAAAAAAAACAGGACACCAACGAAATAAGATATTTTACATCAACTATCATCTGACTAGGCCGTTTTATCAATTATTCAAACAACTTTAAAGTAACAAACTTGTAAATTCGCGTTATTTTATTGTTTGAAATTCATACTAGATGCAAAATTGGCTGTATTTCAATGTTTTGACATTGATCACACTGCTACATTAGACCGCGCAGAATAAAAACAGCATAACATATTTAAATTTTAATTAATCATTATGTATAAACATTAGGCAGGTACTAGATGATTGTGTTATTTTGGTGTGTACCAGATGGTTGTATTTTCATTAGGTACCAGGTGGTTGGATCCATGCGCAGTGGTTACCAGATGATTATATCCATGCGCAGTGAGTACCAGACGGTTGTGTCCATGCGCAGTAGGT
Organism: Brassicogethes aeneus; assembly: GCA_921294245.1. NCBI lineage: Eukaryota > Metazoa > Arthropoda > Insecta > Coleoptera > Nitidulidae > Brassicogethes > Brassicogethes aeneus. The sequence continues at coordinate 7,724,905 of OV121137.1, forward strand.
ACCAGGTGGTTGTAACCATGCGCAGTGGTTAATTGGGGATTCCTTGCTTATTGGGTTCTTATTATAAGTTTTATTTATTATTATATCAATAAAATTATATTATATTAATAATTAAACTTTAATTTTTTGAATAAAGCCATTTGGTGCTGGTTTAAATATAAAAATCTTGTAAATGAAAAGAAATAATTATATTGTTTTTTATCCTTATAACACTTTAATACAAGTTTTGTGTGTTAATAAGCTTGAGTCTGTACATTTTAATTTAATTATATTAAAATCAGTGCTTTCTTGGTCAAACGCAGCCGTTAAGCGTTAATCTGTCGTTTCAACGGTCAGTAGAAAAATCATTTATAATTTACCAATTGCATTTTATGAAACGCATAGGTAAATACCCTGCTTCAAAATATGGGTGGAATTGATGGAAAAATCAAGTCTTAATAAAAAGAAATACATTATTATTTAAAATTAAACACAAATAAATAAACAAACTCAACCAAATTGTATCTGTTGTTTTGTAAAATTTTTGTTCTTGATTGAAAATCACTTCATGTTTTGCCATATTTTCTGTATTTAGCAGTAAACACGAAGTGTATAACCGATTGTCACGTGGTTGACCATTACAAGAAACGTTCGACTATACAGGGTGTCTCAGATTTTAATCTGGAAAATTGACTAGTCGATAGAACAAAAATACGAAGAAAAGTTTATATAAAATTGTATGTTTTAAAGATTCGTTCAATATACAGGGTGGTAAGGTTTTAAAAAATATATATATGTATATAAATTAGGGTGTTCCTTATTTAGGGGTAGGAAAAAAATTTACAGAGGCGCCCCCCAAATCGGTTCCAAATCATAAAAAAAAATATATTATTAGATATAACTTCGAAACGGTCTATCATAAGAAAAAAAAGTGTTTATAAATTTTGTAAGTTAATTTATGATAAACAACTTTCTTAATTACACTTCTGCGTAAAAAAAAAATTGGGCTCAAAAAGCGATAAAATGCTCTTATAAATCCAAAACTTTTTGAGTTCTTCCAAAATTAATTTTAACTTTTTTTTCCTACAATAAACCGTTGAAAAATCAAAAAGATTTGAATTTAATTTTTTTCAAAATCGGTACGTTTAAGAAAAAAAAATTGTCAACAAAAAATTTAGGGCGCATTGTCCCCTACAATTTATGCCACTATCATTAAGAAAGTTGAAAAAAAAAATACAAAATTCATTTTAACTTTTTTTCCTACAATAAACCGTTGAAAAATTAAAAAGATTTGAATTTAATTTTTTTCAAAATCGGTACGTTTAAGAAAAAAAAATTGTCAACAAAAAATTTAGGGCGCGTTGTCCCCTACAATTTATGTCATTGGTTCAATGCTCTAGGGCAGAAAATTCAAAAAGTAGGTGGCACTAAAGTGCCCAAAAAAGCATTTTATTGCTTATTAAGCCCAAAAAAATTTTTTAACGCAGAACTGTGGGTATGAAAGTTGTATATCATAGATAAACCCACAAAATTTATATACACTTTTTTTTCCTGCGATAGATCGTTTCAAAGTAATATCATCCTTCCGAATTTTCTCAATTATTTCTCAAAAAACCCTTGTTAGGCACGTGTTCTCTTTGTCCGATTGATCTAAAATTTTGCAGGAATTTTTTTTTTGATTTGGAACCAATTTGGGGGGCGCCTCTGTTAAATTTTTTCCTACCCCTAAAAAAGGAACATCCTATAATAAATAATAAATTATTTCAAAAACTCCTTGGCCGAAGTTCATAAGTTTTTAGTAATGGATAAAGGGCTTAATTTAGTGTAATTGAAGGTTTTCATCCTTAATTTAATTTTTTTTTCATTAAAAGTACATTTTTTGTGAGTTGTTGAGCTTTTATTTTTTGTGGTTGCCTAAGAATTTCTTCAAGAGCAGTCATCATCTTTTTTCGGAATCAATATCTCTTTCGTTGGATTATGCTTCCTCGGCACATTTCCAGTTGGTTTGCACACCTGTGCACTATTGATGTGCCCACTGTTGACAATTCTGCACTGCAGTTTGCCCAAGTATTTCTCACAGAATACACACCTCCTTTTCTTGTTGTGCATTATTATTATTAGTATTATTATTAATTACACTTCTGCGCAAAAAAAAATTTGGGCTCAAAAAGCGATAAAATGCTCTTATAAATCCAAAACTTTTTGAGTTCTTCCAAAATTAATTTTAACTTTTTTTTCCTACAATAAACCGTTGAAAAATCAAAAAGATTTGAATTTAATTTTTTTCAAAATCGGTACGTTTAAGAAAAAAAAATTGTCAACAAAAAATTTAGGGCGCATTGTCCCCTACAATTTATGCCACTATCATTAAGAAAGTGGAAAAAAAAATACAAAATTCATTTTAACTTTTTTTCCTACAATAAACCGTTGAAAAATTAAAAAGATTTGAATTTAATTTTTTTCAAAATCGGTACGTTTAAGAAAAAAAAATGTCAACAAAAAATTTAGGACGCGTTGTCCCCTACAATTTATGTCATTGGGTCAATGCTCTAGGGCAGAAAATTCAAAAAGTAGGTGGCACTACAGTGCCCAAAAAAGCATTTTATCGCTTATTAAGCCCAAAAAATTTTTTTAACGCTGAACTGTGGGTATGAAAGTTGTATATCATAGATAAACCCACAAAATTTATATACACTTTTTTTTCCTGCGATAGATCGTTTCAAAGTAATATCATCCTTCCGAATTTTCTCAATTATTTCTCAAAAAACCCTTGTTAGGCACGTGTTCCCTTTGTCCGATTGATCTAAAATTTTGCAAGAATTTTTTTTTTGATTTGGAACCAATTTGGGGGGCGCCTCTGTTAAATTTTTTCCTACCCCTAAAAAAGGAACATCCTATAATAAATAATAAATTATTTCAAAAACTCCTTGGCCGAAGTTCATAAGTTTTTAGTAATGGATAAAGGGCTTAATTTAGTGTAATTGAAGGTTATCATCCTTAATTTAATTTTTTTTTCATTAAAAGTAAATTTTTTGTGAGGTGTTGAGCTTTTATTTTTTGTGGTTGCCTAAGAATTTCTTCAAGAGCAGTCATCAGCTTCGTTTTCGGAATCAATATCTCTTTCGTTGGATTATGCTTCCTCGGCACATTTCCAGTTGGTTTGCACACCTGTGCACTATTGATGTGCCCACTGTTGACAATTCTGCACTGCAGTTTGCCCAAGTATTTCTCACAGAATACACACCTCCTTTTCTTGTTGTGCATCATGTTTTTTACCTTGTTTATATGGTATATATTAGGGTTGGTTGAAAACAAAATGTTTGTTTTTTTTCCTTAGCATGGGGGTAGAATTTGTACCTTATAAAAAAGAAAATTTATCAAAAAAAAATAAATAAATTTACCCAACATCTTGAGGTGGCCCACTCGTTTTTTAAATAAATATTTAAACAAATAGGGTAGTTCCAACGGGAAATTCTTTTTTTTACAGAATCTGTAGCGTGTCCCCTTAAAAGCCAATTGGAAGTCAAAAGTTGAAAAAGTTTTTTTCCCATTGTTTTTGTAATTTAAGTAAAAATTAAAAAATGAAATGCACTTTCTTTTGTATTAGAATGAAAGTTGAGTGAAAAAAAATCACATTCTACAATTTATACATGTTTTCCATGATTTTCGACAAAAAAAGAATTTACCGTTGGAACTACCCCATTTAATTAAATATTAATTTAAAAAACGAGTGGGCCACCTCAAGATGTTGAGTAAAAAAAATTTTCTTTTTTTATAAGGTACAAATTCTACCTCCATGCTAAGAAAAAAAAACAAACATTTTGTTTTCAACCCACCCTATACAGTATACAGTATGTCTCAGTATCTTGGAATCATATGGAAAACTTTTTTATTATTAATTTTAGGAAAAAAAGTTATTCTTCATAAAAAGTTCTGCATGGTGTAAAACTTAAAATTCAACCCACAAATATTAATTTTTTTTAGTCGTATACGAGGTATGTCAAAAAATATGAATTTGGCGCAAGAGTAAAGTACCTTTATAAAGTTATAAAGTGCTCTTTTAGTTCCACCCTTACATCCAAACTAAGATGTCCCATAAGCCAACTAAATGGCTTGTGCCGGTTAGGGGTAGGAACGGACCGACGGCTTAAAGTCCCCTCCGAAGGAGAAATTGTTATAAAAAAAAGTTAATCAGAACTAAAAACTACGTTTAAATATGCAATTTCATACATTTACATAAAAAAATTAGGTTTTGTTAATTTTGACTAATCTTTCTATTTTAAATGAACATTTATCTGTTATGATTAGAATATACATGAAAACCTTAAGTTAAGTCAGGGGATCTAGCAGGCCAAAAAGTATTAGAATATCAACAAATCATTTGTTTATCAGTGAATCCTAAATTACATGTTACAGTTAAATTTGCATTGATATTGTAGACAAAAAAGAAAAAATATTTTTTTTAAATGTAAATGGATGTAATTGCATATTTGAACGCAGTTTTTAGTTCTGATTAACTTTTCTTTATAACAATTTTCGATATTGTCAAATATAAAGGTACTTTACTCTTGAGCCAAATTCATATTTTTTGACATACCCCGTATACGACTAAAAAAAATTAATATTTGTGGGTTGCATTTTAAGTTTTACACCATGCAGAACTTTTTATGAAGAATAATTTTTTTTCCTAAAATTAATAATAAAAAAGTTTTCCATATGATTCCAAGATACTGAGACATACTGTATATGCTTATATAATACTAAGTAGAAATGTTATTTAAGCTAAGTTTTTCATGTACAAATTAGATTCGTTTAATTGCAGGTAGTTTTTTCTTCTTCATCTTTTGGTATATTGCAATTGTCTTTTTTAAATAAGGCATTAGCCAAGACTATGAAAAATAGAAACATGTATCAATCTTAAACCAGAGCAAGAAGACTACTAGAAATGTTAAATTTTGTAGAAAAATTGCTAACAAACCAAAACCCCTTAGAGAAGTTATAATGAAAGAGAGGAAATTCCTATGGGAAAATATCATAAAAAAGTGTTTAGAGAACTTAAAAGGGACCTTTGAGATGTAACAAAACTAGCAGACTTTAACATTAAATAAGAAACATGCAGGGCCTATTGGATTAGTGATGAAATTTTAATAACTCATTACAACACAATAAAAGAAAGGAAGTAAAAAGGTGCATATTCTTGGTTTTAAGATAATTAGTTCAAACAAAAACCACGTTAAAGAGCATAAAATGTACACTATTTTCTGTTCACTTAACCGTAAATAAACAAAAAAAATAGGTAAATATTAACGTTCTTAAAATAAAAACTACTTTTACAATTAAATATATTAAAGATAAAACTAAGACTCGGCTTAATATTTTATCAGGATATAGTCTTTATACTATTTTCCTTAAAAGTTGTAGGCCTTGAAGTTGCATCTCTTTTTCAATAGGTCTTTAAATATTGCAATTGATCTAAAATTAAGTATTTTTATTTAAAGTTAAAAAAAATAATATTTTATGTGTTGTAATAGACTTTATAATAGCTCAAATATTTTGATTCGTCTAAAATCGGCTATTTTAAATATCAGAAGAGACACTTTAAAAATTTTACCTCTTAGACTTTATTAGTTTTTTAATTAGACATTTTTAAAAATAGTATGACACACGAGCAAAGAGAGACTTTTGACTCATTTATATCGTTTATTAATTTTTTCCATATAACAACAGACCTAGCAATTGTACAATTCTCTTTTTGCATTAAATCCATTGCGCACGATATAGGTTTTAATATCAGATCTTCAGTATTATGTTACAAACCAATTTATTTATTTACTTATCAATATTATTGCAATGTTCCTCGAAAATTTTAACCAGTGTATGCCAGTTTTTTAAATATGCTTCAAGTGAGCTGTTCCAGCGTACCTCAATTGGCAAAGAAAGAGATGATCCACGTGGATCATCTCTTTAGAAAATAATAATGCTTTTTCAAAATGGATGGTTCATAACACTTTCAAATTGAAGGCTTAAATATTACGATCTTTGGCATTTGGGCAGAACATATGTAATAACTAGGGTTGGGATTCTAGTTATTTTACCGATGTTACTATTTGAAAACCAATAATGTAATAATGCCAAAATTTTAATAGTATATTCTGTAACAAGTTTGGAATACAGCATATTCCGCTCGAGTGAAAAGTTTGTCACACGAGCCGAAGGCAAGTGTGACGGTTTCACGAGAGCGGAATATGCAATTCCAAACGTGTTTCAGACTATACTTTTTCTACGCTTATAAAAAATACCAGAGAAATAATTTAATTGGAAAAAAGTTAGGTTATCTTTTGACAGATGTTAGATTTTATGATGGTAGTAAATAAGATAATTTTTAAATAAGCTTATAAAAATAACTTACATAATTTTGCAGAACCAATTAGGAAGTATAAAGAAGAAATGGACAAATTGTAAGGAATGACAAATAAGTTATTATTTGAATTTCAAATTTTGAATTAACTAATGACAGACGTAAACAATTAACCAGTGCTGCCATCTATTTGGGACTAAGTCAAACCTAAATATTCTAATAGAATCCTACTAAATCGGCCAAACAGAATTACAACTAGCTTGTAAAGAAGATATATTTTGGTTATTTTTATTAACGCAAACTGTTTTAAATCCTATTGTATACTACCGATTAATATTTTTTACCGGGCCTTTCTGAAAAAACTAGATTTGGTAGGAATACAAGTGAGTTATAAAATAAACATAGAGATGTCGCTCCCAGTGCTCATTCCATCATTAGAACATGTGCGGAATAATTATTCTGTAACACTTTATGGAATATACGTAATTCCAGATTAAAAAGTCATATAAGAACTGTCAAATTCCGTAATAAGCGTAGAAAAAAGATTTTCTTTTATATGAACCTAACTGAATAGGTGAGAATAAGAACAGTACAAGTCCAAAATTTGACATTTTCATCTGAAATAGCCATTTTGTTTTAAATTCGAAGCAGCAACGAAGAAGTAGAAGAACATTTTTAAAATCGGCTTGTTAAGGTGTTTGTCAGAGCTAACTGTGAAGCATTGAGAATAAGAACAGTACAAGTCCTGGACTTGTACTGTTCTTATTCCCAATAAATGCATTTATGTTGTTAATTATGGAGATTATATACCTACTAAAAGTTTAAGGTGGTCATGCTCATGAAAGCTGTCAGTTGGTATTTTATTATGCTTAAGTGTAAAAAACAACAATTTTATCATCTGATAGTAGCGAAAATGATAGAGACGTAGGAAAAATCCAGAACGATGAAAAATTAATAGTAGAAAGTTTGTACGTCAGCGTGGTGAGTTTTATATGTCTACATTTGGAAAAAAATTCTGGACCACCATGTAATGAAAAGAAAATAAATGATATAAATTTTTTTTTTAATATAATGAAGTAGATCAAGGGAGAAGATCTAGAGTTTTACCACCATGTAACATCCTGGCCAAACACTAATACGGATGATGATGCCGGTATACAAAATTGATTATTTAATATTTTTGTTCAATAAAAATGTTTATTTTGTTCAATAAATTCCTTTTTGATCAATAAAAATGCTTTTTGTTAAAAAAATGCTTTTTAATAAAAAATGCTTTTTGTTAAAAAAAATGCTCTTTATCTATAAAAATGCTTTACCACATCGTGATGTTTTATTTTTTTCAATTCTAAAACAAAATTCTAAAGAATATTATAAGAATTCTGTGTCAAAATTTTATTGAGATTAAGAACAGTACAAGTCCAAGTTTATTTTTTGTGTATAATAAAGCATGCACGTGGTAAAAAAAAATATTTTTAGTTTAATGGACGTCTAAACTCATACACCATAGCTTGTCTGTACTTTTAAACCTAAAAAAATCCTAATAAACAAAATAAACAGTTTATTTTGTTTTCTCAAAATTCAAACATTTGGACATGTACTGTTCTTATTCTCACCGATTCAACTTGTTTTCACCTTTTTTACATTTTTTGGAGGTTTTTGCTTTAAACTACCTTTTTTATACTTTTGTTACCTATTTTTTAAATTTGTTTTCACCTTTTTTACCTTTTTTGAAGGTTTTTGCTTTAAACTACCTTTTTATACTTTTGTTACATATTTTTTAATTTGTCAGTTTATTTTCACCTATTTGTTACCTATTTTTAGGTATTTTTACTTATTTTATTTTTTTGTGTTCTTTTTAAATTTTGCGCCAATATTTTATCCAGGGCGTGCAACTCAACGGTATAGATTTTTTTCCTATGGTCACAGACTGTAACAGTAACTTTCTTTGCAGTTACCTTCTTTGTAGTAAGCTTATGTTTTGTCATAGAACTTGAGTGTAGTCACTCAGTGAAACACAGTTTATTGCATAGAAATAGTTTATTGTGGGTATGTTCTGTGTTTGGGTATGCGGCTAAACAAAATTATACAAAATTCCCAAAACCAAAGAATATCCTCTAAATTTTCTATTGACGGAAAAAAATTATTTTGTAGAATTTGCTGTAAAATTGTAAGGACTTTGAGGTTATGTTAAAACATCTTTCTTTAATTTATACAGGGTGTTATGTAATTAATGTTATATATTAAAATACTGAATACCTTTTGACATAAGGAATAAAGGAAAAATATTTTAAAAAGCATTTTTCCAAAGATAAAGAAAATATATACATTAGAAGTTTTTTATATTTTTTGTGATACGCCACTGGTTACACACTTGTTTATCTCTGCACACCTGTATTTTGTGAGTACATAGATACCAACCAACAAAGTAGCTATGCTATGCAGATGTAAAAAATTGTTACTAAAAATTTTTCTTCAAAAAATAAATAAAAACTCAATAAATACAAAAAATTTATGCCTCTACTACCCTTCTGTATTTATTTACTTATCCAGCTATTAGCTTAAGCAATGATTAGAAAATTTAGTACCTTTGAAATTTGAAATCCATAACCACAAAATTAATTTTTTCATCAGTTTTTTTCTCTGTTTACTCAGATGAAATTGGGACCAGTTCACAGGTTAAACTTTAAACATTTAATTTGTGTAAATAAATCCAAAAGCACTTCCCTTAGTTAAGATATTTACAATTTGAAAACATAACCTAAAATTTAAAAGAAATGCACTTGATTCTGTCATAAAAGTTGGCAGATTTTGTTTGAATTTACCTTCAGTACAAAAATGAAATATCCAACAATTAATAAAAACGCCAAATTGACAATTTGCATTGTTAATTTTGTCATTTTTGTAATTAAGCTAAATTTAAACAATGTTTGTCAACTTTTTTGAGAGATTTCGGAAACACTTGTTACCAACCATAACATAATAAATCCACCAGATTAACCTTAAGTTCCTAGTCGATCAGTGGCGTACTTTTTGGTAGGATAAAGGTTATTATAAATTATGTTTAGACTTTGGAATTTAGAAAAAAAAAGTTTCAGGTGCTTCTTTATGGACCCTAAGGAACAACCCATTTTAATATATAACATTAATTACATAACACCCTGTATACATTTTAGCTATCTGTTTGTTACTCTAGTAGTAAATTTGGTAAATATCAGGTATTCCCTGTTATATTTTCAGTTCCTTATAGCTTTAATTAACTATTGGTCAGTTTTTTTTAAATATTTGGAGTCTCATTCTTGCAATGTACAGGGTGTTATGTAATTAATGTTATATATTAAAATATTTTAATATATAACATTAATTACATAACACCCTGTACATTGCAAGAATGAGACTACAAATACAAGAAACTTCTGATGATGTTAAATGTATTACTAAAGATGGGATATTTAGGTACTAAAAACTGAAAAATAGGTAACTAAAAAGGTACTAAAAAAAGCATTTTAGGTTAAAAAACAGCATTTTAGGTAAAAAAAAGTTCAAGTTTCGTTTATTTTTATGAAATAAGTAACATAAAATATTTTTACTGAATACCTTTTGACATAAGGAGTAAAGGGAAAAATATTTTAAAAAATATTTTTCCAAAAAAAAAATATGCAATAAAAGTTTTTTATATTTTTTGTGATACGCCACTGGTTACACACTTGACCACAGACCACCAAAACAAATGGACGGATTTGTTTACGTTTAAAAAGCGAGTAAAACATAGTTTCAGATTCTAAACACCGTCGAAAGAAACACGGCTTCCAACGTTGTCAGAAGTATAGATTTGGACGTTTATCATAACATAATGAACATTAAAAATTACCAGTAATTCGTTTGAATAATAAAAAAAATTGTAAAAAGGATTTGTTCATCATTTTCTTTAGATATTTTTTTCTATTTAAAGAAAGTAAATCATTTTAATTATTAAAATTAAATATTAACAACGTTGGTAAATTCGTCATATTTACGTTCAGTGGATTGTGGTTGACAGCATAGAAAAAGGTTGACAGCTTGTTGTTTTGTGTTTTCGTTTGTGGATTTCTATCGTGTTTAAGTTAATTATTGAGTTTAAATACATTATTTTTTACTAAAAATAACAATACATGGAAATATCGTTTGTAAGTAGTACAGTGGCCGACACGGAATTTTGAACGACATAACTTGGTTGTCAATGTATACATCTGTAAATAGCAAAGATACAATATTGAGCATTTTTGCTTTCGCTGTCAAAATTACAATACTAGTGATAACCGAAAGTAAGGTTAGTTGTCCATAAAGAAAGTTTAGATTTTGATGTCAACGGGATGATAGTCGTTCAAAATTCCGTGTCGGCCACTGTACTTACTAAGTACCTACTTATTATTTTTTTTAATCCCAATATTTGTTCATAATTATTTAAAAGATTTATAAACCAATTTGTTTCACTAAACCTAAACTTTGCTGATGATTATTATTTCAATAAAAACTTAATTCAATTAAATTATCCCTATTTAAAACCACGGCATGTAACTAGGGTTGCAACTTTTCATGAAAAGTTGAAATTTTTGAAAAGTTGGAAAAGATGGAAAAGTTGAGTTTTTTGTAATGTAAACGTATAAAACATAAATATTGCTTGTCAATGTATTAAAATAATTTATTTCTTATGTATTTATACATACGTAACAAGTTATTTATAACAAAATAACAAAAAAAATAAGAAACAAAATAAAATGAACAGACAACATAATCACAACAAAAATAAACTAGGTTTGAGTTAAAAAAAAAAACATATTTTTTAAGTAAAAAAGAATAGAAATTTATACACACCATAAAAAACACATACGAAATAAAAAATAATTACAAAAAAATATGAAGCAAAAATTATTAAATTTATTGTTGTTAAAAATTATGAAAATTTACAAGTAAAAATTTAAAAAGAAAAAGAAAAGAAAACTTTCTTCTTTTCCACTTTTATATTTTCACTTGCAAATTTCCATAATTAATAAAAAATAATATTTTTTTTCATACTGTGTATACATTTCCACTCTTCCAGTTTTGATTTTAATTAATCTGATTCTGATGAATCAGAACTGAAAGGCCTGGGCGAAGACGAAGACGAAGAGAAATCATTATTTGTATTTTCGTCTTCTATCGATTTGGAAGTCCATTTACCAAAAATACCGTATTTTCTACCGATTTTCACTTCGGTACATTTAAGTTTATTTTTTTAATAATGAGTTTTATTTCTTGTTTTTTTTTCAATTTTAAATATTTATCATAAGTCCATTTACCAAAAATACCGTATTTTCTACCGATTTTCACTTCGGTACATTTAAGTTTATTTTTTTAATAATGAGTTTTATTTCTTGTTTTTTTTTCAATTTTAAATATTTATCATATGACGATATAATTCAAAATACGTGACCCAAATATTCTTATTGGATAAAATTTAGCAACTAAAATACGTTATAATAAAACAATCTTTATATAATAGAAAATGCTGTTAGCAGACACCATTTTTGATAAAGTTTGACAGAATGTTATTCCAAAAAACAATGATTTTAGCACGTTTTACTAAAAACACTTCAAATCCAGCGATTTATATCGAATTTTGACCAAATTATCTACCGAAAAAATTTTATGGTAGTGGAAACACTGGTTAGAAGTCAACTCATTGTTTATTGGCTCCCACCTAATAACTTTTCCAACTTTTCATAGGAGGTGCCGAACTTTTCCAACTTTTCCAACTTTTCGACCGAACTTTTCCTTGTTTGCAACACTACATGTAACATAAATAAATTTAATTTAAAAAACGTATTGTAATCACAATTTAATTAAACCAGTTTTAAATTATCCCTATTTAACACCAAGGCACTGGTTGCAGTCAGCTGTCATATTTGTTATATGTCAGCTGTTTTGGAGTACGCAATACGTCACAATTTAACGCTTAGACTGTGACCGTTCCTTGACCGCAAACAAAGCATTGTTATTGAATGGTAATGTGCCGTCCATTTGTTTTGGTGGTCTGTGATCTCTGCACACTTGTGTTCTGTGAGTACATAGATTATCTATCTGCGTTGCCAGATGTAAAAAATTGTTACTAAAAATTTTTCTTGCAATAAAAACTCAATAAATACTAAAGTTTTATGCCCTTAAAGCTCTAATACCCTTCTGTATTTATTTACTCATCCAGCTATTAGCTTAAGCAATGATTAGAAAATTTAGTACCTATTTTAAAAAATCAATAACCACAAAATTAATATTTTCCACGGTTTTTTTCTTTCTGTTTAATCAGATGAAATTGGGACCAGTTCACAGGTTTAACTTTAACCTAAAATTTGAAAGAAATGCACTAGATTCTGTCATAAAAGTTGGCAGATTTTGTTTGAATTTACCTTCAGTACAAAAATGACATAACCAACAATTAATAAAAACGCCAAATTGACAATTTGCATTGTTAATTTTGTCATTTTTGTAATTAAGCAAAATTTAAACAATGTTTGTCAACTTTTTTGACAGAATTTGGAAACGCTGTTGTTACCAACCAGGGTTACCAACCATAACATAATAAATTAAATTAGGCAACCAGCTTAGCCTAAAGTTTCTAGTCGATCAGTGGCGTACTATTTGGTATGATAAAGGTTATTATAAATTATTTTTAGTCTTTGGAATTTAGAAAAAAAAGCTTCAGGTGCTTCTTTATCAGGGCTCCCAGCAGTCCATGTTGCGAGAAATAGTGACTTAAGAGACTAATAATAAAAAATAAACGACCAAATATAGACCAAATTAATTACCGAAATAACTATAAAATGGAGGTATACATTTTTTTGGGATAAAAGATCTAAATTTGAATTTAAAATACATAGAGATAACTTAAAATTATAAATTTTTATTGAATTAAATTTAACAAGTAACCATAACTGTTATAAAATACATAAATAACAAAAAAAATATTAAATTCTGTAATAAATTATAACTTATAATAAATAGAATCACATTTATATAAAAGGCATTGGCATCAGTCATTTAATGGGTTATATTTTTTTTTGGTGGGCTGCAGCTGATCTATAATTTTCGCCTTTCGTTTTTCTAAATCTTGGGCAAGACGACTAATCTTGTAAGTTACCTTCCCCGCTTCTTTTTTGGGATGGTTCACTCCTTCAAACATTAGTTGAGCCATACATATTTTAGTCATTTTTTTATTTTCTGCACCCTTCCTTAATCGTTCAATTTAATTTTTTGTATGTCAGTACAAGTACATTTAAACTTTGTTTTTATTAAATAATATAAATGTATAATTTTTATTAATCAAAACCATAGTTATACACTTACCTTTGCTATCGTCTGAACATATTTTTTTAGGGTTATGGAATGGATGATAAAACATAGAATAGGAACACATTCTTTGTCACATGTTCTTTGATAGATACTAGGTACTTACTAATTTCATGAAAAATGCATAGTATAGGTAGTATTAACCTAGCGAACCGAAACTATAAACGTAAACGAAACCCTAGAGTCTAGGGCCTAGACCAAACCAGAAACAATTCAGCAATAATTTTGGCGGGCGGTTCGGGTCTGGACGGCGGGAACTTTAAATGTAAAAGTTTTCGAATGTTTCACTTGGTTTACTGTGGTTTTGATATTTATAAAACTGTGAATATTTATATTATTTTTTAATAGTTGATTTTAACAGAAAATATAGACTTTATAGACTTTAGGTAAAAAAATAGACTTTTATAGACTTAAAACAAAAATATAGACAAGTCTTTAAAAAAACTACCTGCTGGGAGCCCTGTTCTTTATGGACCCTAAGGAACAACCCATTTTAATATATAACATTAATAACATAACACCCTGTATATTAAAGTTGATACTACAAATTGTTCCCATTAAAAAAAATAATTAATTCGTGACTTTAAAAAAAGTCATTTGAATTAATTCGCGAATTAATTCATATGAATTAATTCGTGCCAACCCTGCGGAAAACAAATAATAAAGACTTTTTTCTATTGTGTACTCCATCCGCGGACAAACTGCATACTGGACAGAAAATACTGTACATTTTGAGCGCTTTAACGTAGATTTTGTTTAAACTAAATATCTTCAAAAACCAAGAAGCTACAGAGTTTAACGCAAACCTATGTAAAATGCAAAATAAAGCTTACACACCAATACAAAGTAAATGCTAAATAAAACTAAACATCTAAAAAATTAATAAATACCTATTTTCAACTATCTGAGTGTAGTACAAACATAGGTACAAAAATATAAATTAAATCATTTTTTCAGCAACCTTTTTAAATTAAATTGGTTGATTTGATATGGATCGATATGAACAGGAGCGGGTTACCACAGCACTAGTCCTAACTATGACGAGCATAGCCGTAAGTATGGGCAATCTGACCACGGTATTCCAAGCTGAAACAATAGCCATACAATACTGTGTCATCTACTCTGACAGCCAAGGCCAAAACTAGTTGTCGGACTGCTTACAGACGCTTTACAAACTAGGTAAGCAAAAAAGCTGACCCTAGCTTGGGTACCAGGCAGTGGCGGCTGGTGGATTTTGGCACACCCATATGTCAGTTATTAGACGTAGGACCAACATCAAATTTATATGAGTTTATAATGACATTATATAGACAAGTTCTGCGCAAGCAGAATTTGAATTAAAGTTTTCGAAAAAAAGTTAGTTTTTAAGTGCAACCCCCAGCCTCCTGCCCCTCCAAATTAAGATAATTCAAATTAAAGTGGTACAATATTTAATTCACTGAAGTTTATCGACAAATTTCAAATTTTATTAAAAAAAATTCAAGTATTTTTTTAAATTTAGTAAAAGAAATAATAAAAATTATAAATGGTATAAAACCTGTAATTCTTGAATTTTTTTAATAAAATTTGAAATTTGTCGATAAACTTCAGTGAATTAAATATTGTACCACTTTAATTTGAATTATCTTAATTTGAAGGGGCAGGAGGCTGGGTGGCACTTAAAAACTAACTTTTTTTCGCAAACTTTAATTTAAATTCTGCTTGCGCAGAACTTGTCTATATAATGTCATTATAAACTCATATAAATTTGATGTGGGTCCCATGTCTAATAACTGAGATATGGGTGAGCCCAAAATCCACCAGCCGCCACTGGTACCAGGGTACAGATGTATAAAAGGCAACGAAGCGACAAATGAATTAGTCCGAGAAGGCTCATCAAGTACGCACATTGGCCCAACACCGTTCTGTGAAATCGCAATATCCACAGCCAAGACCTATGTAAAGGAATGGACAAACAAAATGATTAGTGGAGCAACTACCACAAACTAAGACAACCAAAGAATTCATAAGAGGGAAATGTCCCCAATTCACGGAAAACCCTCTTAGACTGGAACGGAGGGATTTAGACGTTCTGTAGACAAAAAAAATGTTACTTTGTAAAAGTTAACTTTTTATGTTTTTGAACAAATACATCTCGACCCCAGTATACTGCACAATAATAAGTCAATCAAACATATTTATTACATAAAAACAAAATTGGCAAACAAATGTTTTTACTAAATATCTACAAACAAAAAAGTATCATAACTGCCAAACATATTTTTACTTAAATTGTACAAGAATAAAATGTTTAATAAAATATTCGTTAAATAAAAAAATCATTTTTTTACAAAAAATCTGGAAAATGACATAGTTTATGCTACAAACAAAAAAGTATGATAAGTAGGGGTGTGCGAATATCGTTCGAATCGAATATTTTCAAATTTTGTATTTTTCATAATATTGTATTTGCTACGATATAATTTCTGTTATTTCATTCTCTTTCCAAAAAAAAAACTATACTTATTGTTCTATTTGTGTAACTATATTTCATGGTTTGAATAAAATGTATATTGACTGTTAAATTCATATTTGAATATTGAACATAAGAAACCCTGAATTTAAAATACTCGAAAATTCGCTAATAATATAATAGTTTACGAATAATTCGAAAAAAATTCGAATTATTGGAAAAAAAATTCGAATTATTCGGGAACTTTCGAATATTTCAAATATTTCGAATTATTCGATTCGAGTTCCGAATCGAATATTAATATTCGATTCGGGACGAATAATTCGTAAGTTCGAATTATTCGCACACCCCTAATGATAAGGAACTATCAAATATATTTTTACTTGAATTGTACAAGAAAAAAAATATATTCCTTAAATAAATAATAATAAGAAACACACCAAAGAAATTTTATCCAAAAGTCAAAAAAATAGTCCTTTTTAAAGGCTTGAAGGGAAACATACCCCTTCATTTACAAGGATGATAATAATAAACCTTCAATTTCAAGTTATTTATGGAATAATGTGTTTGTGAAATTTATAATAAAAAAAAAATTAAAATTTTAATTTAAAAAAAAAATTATATAGGCAAATGATTTACTGAACCATTGGAAATATTGTTTATTATATGTCTAAAAATTTTATTTTAATTAAATATGTTAAAAATTATAATACAAACTTTTTATTTATAAATACCTAGTTTACTATAATCTCTCATCTATTTTAAAAGTTTTAGAAAAAACTTACCTAATTATTATTATATTATTTCATTACTTATTTCATCAGGGATGTTATGCTTAAAGGTTTATTAGGGTATAAAGGGTTTAACAGTTGTTATTATAAAAAAATGATTACCCACAATATTTTTTTTACAAAATTTATTTATATAATAATGGCAAAATGCTGTTAAACTTAAATTATTTAATTGGTTCAAAAATCATTTTAATAAAAAAATATTTTTCTAGAAATTTTAACACCCTAGGGTACAGCTGTACCTTAAAATGAGTAACTTTTTTTAAAAATATAATTTTGGACATATATAATATTAAAGCTAAAATCCTGTGTTATTTAAATGGAAAAAAGCACGGGTTATTATTAAAATAAAAATCTGAAAAAAGTGTTTTGGAACCAATTTTTTTGGACGACACCATTAAAATTCCACCAAGCCCATTTTAACGACCACCCTAATATAAATATTATATACTTTATTTAATTTAATCGACATGAATTTTTATTTGTATTACATTAATTTATTTGGCATGATTCCGAATCATTGACTCAAATCTTATAGAAAGTTTTATTTGTCAAAGATGTTTATTTAAAACGGCGCAAACAATCTAAATATAATTTATAATTAAAATAAATATTTTTATAAAATGGCAATAAAAACGCATAACCAAGCCCAAATTGAAAAGTCAAAGATTAAGGTTTATACAGAAATGTAATTGCTAACGTACTTGCTGGAAACAAGTATACTCAAAACTATAAAGAAAATTAATCTGAATGAACTTTTATGAGTTTCTGTTGCCAACGTTGCAATAACACAAATTCTGAGCTACGCTAATTAATCTATTTAAAACGTTTAAAATAATATTTTACTTACCCCAGTAAAAACCACAGTTTGTTATATTAAGAAGATCAGGCACTAAACAATGTATAAAATCTATTTGTGTATGGCAGCCTGTAATGCCATCTAGTGGACAAGATCTGAGTGTAACGTGATCTTGAAACAATGCTCTGAGAGATTCAACGCTAAGATCTGGAGGACAGACTAGCTGCAACCGCCTTAGACTTTTCGGCTGGCCACACTCTTGTGAGCTTAAGTTAGAACACACTAGTTGTACACGATGAATTGGTCGGAAATTTTCTGGAGGATCAACACCTTGTTCAATTTCTTGTGCGCGGGCAATACGAGCAGCCTCATCACAGTCTTCATGGACAGTTCGCAACCTAAAAGTTAATTTTAGATCTTTTGACATCACCATGTTAAAAAATATAAACATAGTAGGCAAAATATGCTAAATTTTTAGTTTGATAAAGATACAAATATAAAATTTGAGCCAAAAAAACGCGATATCGTTTTTTGCCGTCGCATGAAAATTCCGAATACATTGAAATAAAAATTCTGTGTAAATCCCAACCCTTAATTTTTCTCATAGGAATAAAATAGAAAAATGTTTTTATTTTCGTTTTTTCTCCCTGCTATGTAGGTAGCCATTTTTTTTTATTTACTCGGTATTTTAAATTGAAAGGAAAACAGTAAAAATGTAGGTACGTATTTACTTGAATAACACAGCTTGTACTCTTTAATAAGTTTACAAGACAGGCGTGTGCTGGGATGATTTTAGGGCCCTCCCACGCCTTAAATTTTATGTCATTTAGAGAAAGGGTTGGGGAACTGGTGGGGTATTGTATTTGTGATTCAAATGTTACGTCGGGTGGTGGGGCCTTCACTACTTATTAATAACCAGGGACTTGTAACGCGTTTCTGTTACGATGTCCGATACCGGGTATCGGGTATGTAATGATCAAAAATAAATTGAAACTAAAATCGAAACATGCGCCCCCGAAAATAATAACGTAACTTTGATTATTTTGTTAACCGTTATCACGATTTAGTTACTTGTTTTGGTACTATTAAGTGTTATTTACTTAATAGTACCAAAACGAGTAACTAAAAGGTCATTCACATCCACTTAATACTTAACTTAACGTACGTGATAGACGTAAGTTGAAATACATTGAAACCAATGCAACTGTTTACATTCGTAGAAAACTTATCACACGTAACTTCATCACTATATCCATGTCTACATTGCGCGTGCTTGTATATTGCGTTCTTTGCGTGTATTAAGTTAATGTAAACAGACAACCTAACAGACGTAGGTTTCTTAAGTTAAGTTACGCGTATTAAGTGGATGTGAATGAGCTTTAAATCTTGATAACGGTTAACAAAGTTGTTATCGAAACTGTTTATAACGAAAATTGCAGGTGCGCATCAACTACCGAAATACGGGATATTGAAACGAAACTGGTAACACTAACTGAGTAACGAAACTGTAACCAAACGCTGAATTTTACTTAATTGTACCTACTAGTTTTCTTCGATACACGAGAAACGTTACTAGTTTAGTTTCTAAACCAAGAGGCTTTGTTACGATTTCGTTACTCAGGTGGCGTTGCTGGTTTCGTTTCCATACCCGGTGTTTCGGTTCTGCTTAGTTCTGCTAGTTTTGTTACCTTAAGTTTCGTTACTCTTCTGTTACTTGTTCCGTTTCTGATAATGTTTTAATCTTTTTATGTTACTTGAAACGATAACGCCAGAAACGGAGTTTCATTTTAACGAGTCCCTGCTAATAACAGCTAGCTTAAATTTATCGCGCGTCGGGGTCGTGTGGCCCTTGTGGACAATTCATGAGGGCCCACCGGGAAACTCCCGGTCGCCCGGTGGGCCAGCACGCGCCTGTTACAAGAGCAAGTCGCGACTCAAAAGTAAAGGCACAAACATAAAAACCCACTAGGAGCTCAGAGGCGGTTCAACCATCAAAGAAGTCTTTTACACGCTTGTTTTTTTAAGTGTTATCAAAATCCAGCCAGGATCTCAGAGACGGTTCAACCATCAAATAGGTATTTTACACACTTGTCTCTCAAGCCCAACAAATAACAAATAAATATTAAAAAATATAAAACAAAATCAAAATCCAGCCAGGAGCTCAGAGGCGGCCCAACCATCAAACAGGTATATTACATGCTTGTCTCTTAGGCACAACAAACAACAAATAAATAATAAAATATTAAAACTTTACCTCAGTAAAATCTTCCAATAAAATTCCACAATCTTCAGGTGTCCAGTCGCCTGACCACAGTCAAAGAAGCAACATATAAATATTAAAATATAAATAAAAATCAAAACCCAGCCAGGAGCTCATAGGCGGTTCAACCGTCAAACAGGTATTTTACACGCTTGTCTCTCAGGCGCAACAAACAAAAATAAATAATAAAATATTAAAACTTTACCTGAGTAAAATCTTCCAATAAAATTCCACAATCTTCAGGTGTCCAGTCGCCTAACCAGTCAAAGCTGCAGCGACAGTGACTCTATTGGGTTTTTTTTGTGTCAAAGACACGTTTCAGCTGATAACGGTTTGGAGATGGGATGGCAATGAAATATCTATCTCTTCCCTCTTTCTTTATGGGACGCTGGACGGCGATGTCAAAGGCAACCGCAGTCAAAACAACGATTCGAATTGTTAGGGGGCGTGTGTAAGTTGCTAAGTTGCCACTCAGATATGATGTAATAGGGCACGTACAGTTAACAACATCCAAATGTGTACGATTTTTGGTTGTCGTGGATTTTTTAAAAGAACTTAATACCTGTAAGGCTGGCTTTTCCCAGTGGCGTAACAAAGAGAGGGTTAAATATAGAGAAAATAAAAACATTACTTTAATTATTATCGTTTTGCAGATTAAGACATTAAAATTAAATGATTATGTTTAAAAGAAATTAAATATAATAAAATAACAGTAACACTTTTTAAATTGTTACTCAAGTAAAGTAGCTGCTGATTTAAATGTTAGTAAAATCTTCATATTTTACATTTAAAAACGCTAACATGAACAACATGAACAACATAGCTAACGAATACAGGTTCTTGTATACATTAACTCACCCTTAAATTTCAATTTTTATTGTTAATTTATGTCATAAATGAATATAATACACTATTTTAGGCATATTTAGGTGCGGAAAAACCAAACTTTCGCTAAAATATATGTTTATAGTGTTAAATTCAACAAACTTTGCTTAAAACTGTCACCTTTTCTATGTACTACACTGAATTTTAATCTGTCATAATTTCCAATGACAAAGCTATTTCTTGCAATGTTGCCAAGTTTAGAAATGGTAAAATTATTATTTTTTGATTTAAAATTAAATATTTATTGTACAAAAACAAATAGAAATGTATGTAAAAACTTTAATTAATAGTTATTTATGTCATTAGGTTAAGAAGTAAGGCTTTTTGTGCTAAGCTCAAAGTTTGAAGGCCGACGCGTAGCGGAGGCCTACAATTGAGCGAAGCACAAAAAGACACTTCTTGGCCGAATGGCATACAACATTTTATCTTCAAAGCACTTTATATAGGTCAATTTAATTCAACATGAAAGCGCCCTAACCTCACTTTTTTTAATCTCATTTATTTATTAGCTAAAGATTACATTAAATGTACAATAATTATTATTCCTTTTAGAAGCAGTAATAGTTTGACAATACCTAACTACATGATTTAAGTAGAAATGGATTTTTGTAAGAAAATGGTTTACTTACCCTCTTGCTATTACATTGAATTCAATTAATTGTTTAATAAATAGGTATCTAATTTCAATTTGTTTGCATTTTTATTAAAAAAATAGGTAGTTTGGAATGTTTACGCTGTGTTTAACATTTAATTTTACTGAAAACTTAAAGCAAATTAAAATTTAAAGATAATTTAAATCGTAGAAAAAGAAAACACAACTGTGAAATGTGCAATGTCCTAACCTCACTTTTTGTTTTATTATTCAAATTTAATTTTACAATAATTTAATGAAAAATATTAAACATTATAATGTTATAACAGTAAAACAAACAAATTAGTGCTTATTATAAATAAATTAAACCAGTTTAGTACGTTAATTTCTTAGAAAAGGATTAATTTGTCAAAACAATACCCCTGGCGAGAAAAAATCGAACTAATTACTTGCCTCATAAAAATTTTTATCGGCCTAGGCCATAACAAGGTATTTCTTTATCGAATGTTGACAACAATAAAGTTTAAATTATAGACCGCGTGGAGATAAATATTATTATTAAATAAGTATGCACAATATTTTTGGTATTTACGAAAATAATGATATGTATCTTTGTAAATTGTAGGTAGGCAACCCAGATTGAAATTTAAGATAATATTTTAAATTGAATTGATTGAATTTGAATTATAATATTTTATTAAATAATAATCAAATACCAATAAATGTATCTACTTAATTAAACAATTAAATTCTGTTAAAATTTACTTTTGCATTTTATTTAATGGCATATGCCATATGATTTACAAATTTTGTTTCTTTTGTTTTAAAACAAAATTTGTTATTTTAGTTGTCATTTAATTGATAAAGTGTCAATTGTGATTTATTTTTGCTGTTTGCGTATTTGTTATATGTTTGAAAAATGAATATTCAAAATATTACCAACGTTTTTGAGTTAACTTCGAAACCTGACGAAGAACTAATTACTGCCCTACAACAGGCTGGACTTTTAAAAGCCCAGTTTCGTTGCAAGGTAAGAAACTGCCGAAGAATGTGTGAATTAAGAGCCAGGGATGGACAGTTTGCTCTTAATCACGCATTTTACTGCCGCCCTTGTAAAAGGGAGTATAGCGTACTATCGGGAAGTTTCTTTCACCAAATGAGAGTGTCTGTCCGCGATGTAATCCACATCATGTGGTACTGGGCGTGTGAAGTCATATTTTTTAACTCTTGCATATTATTTAGATTATTTTGGTATTTTCGTATTAATTGTACCCACCTAACAACGGGAATAATAAACTCATTATTTACGTTGCTAGGCATCAGTGATTGGCCAATTTCAATATTCACTGTGATTTAAACCAATCAGGATTTAAATTGTGAAAAGTGAGATTGTAACTGTCTAACAGATGTCAGATTTTTACATATACAGGGTGGTCCAGGATTAATCTGAAAAATTTTAATGATCGATAGAGCCTGAAAAAACAATAAAAACAAACCCAAAAACATTTTTCAAAAATGCATACTAACGGAGATATAGTCCTTCAAAATAATTTTTAAACCATTAAACCGATTCTTCTCAAATTTTGTGTAGGTTAAGCTTCCGTCGATAATATAATGAAAATTTTCTACAAAAGACCCAGTGGCGGAGATTTTGGGAGGGGTTTCCCATTTTTACCCTCATATTTTCGACGCCACTGGATTTTATTAGAAAATCATCAGATTTATTTTTATCCTTTTTCAATCTAAAAGCAAAACTTATGTTTATTTTTTATCAGATCAACGGAGATATTTCAGTTTAAAATTTCCAAAACACTGTGTACACGGAACTTTTGTTATTATTTTAGTAATAAAAAATTATTTTTTTTCTGAACGATTGTATTGGGCCAATAAAAATTTACCAATGAAATTATGGAATAATCACTTTCAATAGGGTGGTTTTTGGGTTGGTTTGATTTTGTATTATAATACAATTAAATTATTAATTACAGACGTTGATTGTAATCCTCAATCAACGTTACAATAAAACAACCTAAAAATATGACGGGATCAGTAACAACTGCACGATGACTCCTAGTTTATTTTTATAAAATTTTATAAACTGATAACGTGGCATAATTGTTACCAAGTTACCGATTTAAAATAAAATATGATAAAATTCCGTGTACTCGGTGTTTTTGAAATTTTAAAGTCTCCGAAAACAACTATCTTATGAAAATTTAACACACAAGTTTTGCTTCTAAATTGAATAAGAAATCTAATGATTTTGGTGTCGAAATATGGGGGTAAAAAGGGGAAACCCCCACCGCCCCATATCCGCCGCTGGGCCTTTTGTAAGAAATTTTACCTAGGTACACAAAATTTGAGCAGAAGTTATTAAAAAAACCCGTTTTTTTGCTTTTGAAGGGCTATTAGTTTGTTAGTGTGTATTTTTAAAAAATGTTTTTGGGTTTGTTTTTATTGTTTTTTCAGGCTCTATCGATCATTAAAATTTTTCAGATTAATCCTGGACCACCCTGTATACAAAGGGTAACTATAATTATCTTTAAAATCGAGAGAAAGTGAGGTTAAAATTTATTTTTTTAATAATAAAAATTAATTGGAGTAAAAAAAGCATAAATAGTATTAAACTTAAGATAATGCACAGATAATGTGCATATACCTATAGGTATAATATAATAGTATATTATATATAATATACTATTATACATAGTATTTATTAAATATTATACAGTAATGTGATTTGTTTGTATATGGTTTTTGTACTTATCTCTAATTTTTAAATGTGTTTTTTTATTTGGAAAAATAGGTAAACTACTAATTTGTATATACCACAGAGTAAAACAACATACCTATTAAGTTTCAATCAATCAGAATTGAAATTACAAAAGATAAAATATGAAAATAAATATTAGGCCCCTAAATTAGACACTATTAATGTTATATTTAATTTTTATATTTGTTGCATAGGTAATTAAGAGTTTATTTTGTTGTTTCATCTATTAATTTAAAAAGTATGTACAATCTTTATATATAAAATTGTTATCTTAATAAATACATTTTAAAAATCTGTTTTATATTATTTTTTATTAACACAACATATACCTATAGAGTTCTTTAATTTATGGTATAATTCATATTTATAAATAATACCTATTTTAGAATGCAATCTGGGTTGCATACCGAATTTCCCTAAACAAGGTAAAAATATTACATCTGGCAACATTGCTTCGAATCTGACATTTTATGTCAAAGAAATTGTTAAAAATTACATTTTCAAACTTAATTTTCTCAAAAATTACTTAAAAACCCGCATTTTTTATTTTTGATATTGACTATTTAAAACACCCTTTTTTTAATGATGTGAATAAAAATTGGAAATTCGGAGTGAGTTAAAGTCGACCGGCCCCCGAATACATTTCTAAAAAGGTATAAGAAGCATATTTAATAAGAATAAAGTCCATGATCTCTTCGAACAAATTCGTCAAAAGCGTTTTGGATAGTAATATTTCATTGGATAACCATTACCTGCCACAACACTCTCCTGTCTTTTGGACATGGACATAATTAAATGTTACATGTCAACAAGCTCTTCCCAAGTATTTTCAACAGCGTGCCACAATTGTTCGCGATTCGCTAGCCTAAAATCCCTTTAATATAACTTTTTTACTATGAAGCCCTATACATAGGGTTTAAGTCAGGAAAAGCGTCCACTATTTCTTTTTCCCAACGTATAAGTCTCCCCCCCTCCGTCGGTATTCCAGTATTTAATGACTGGAAGGTCTTTTCTTCGGAAAAATATGCAGCTTTTACTAACATTTAAATCAGCACCCACCTCACTTGGGGACAAATTTTATTCCAATTTTGCTATGGCCCTTAACATTTGAGCTTCTGTTAGATGCTGAGGCATTTTCGTTTAATAAATTGACAGCTATTTTATAATAATAATAAAATAGCTGTCAATTGGAAGTCTATGATGCAGTCTAAATTACACCATAACACTTCGCCTTTCACATTTGGATATCGTAAACTGTACATGTTTTGGGACGCGGTTAGTCTAAAAAGTGGAATTTTCTAGAAAAGTTAATAGCTCAGAAACTTCACCAAAATTGTGTACAGCACCCGCTACAAATTCAATATGCCATCTATAATCATGATATTAGTTTGAGTGTTGGAAAAAGTGCCACGAGTATAAATAATTGATATTTTAAGCGACCATAGACACCAAAATCATAATAGCCATCGGATACAAAATTAACAGCTTCTCGAATAGCTTTTCCAAAATTTAATGAAAACTACTGCAAAAATCTTGTTTAAAAGAAATCCAATTTCGCTTACCATTTAATAAAAACCACCCATTAACCACCCAATTGCCTTTCCCTGCAAACACCAAGAAATTTTTTGAAAAAGATATGCTCCAGATAGGTTTATCTAATTCAACAGCAGTCGCGACCCATTCAGTAGCGGTGTCTCTGCCAGGACAAAATTGTAAAATTATAGCTAATATAAACAATCATGCTAATTAAATATGAACTATAACTGCTAACTATACCTATAACTTCTTACACTCGTAAATGATTGATGATCCTTAAATTTACAAGCTTTTATTCTCATCGCGGTTTTAATTGCTCTAGGTCCTTCCTTATTTTTTATTTATTATAGTAAGTAAACGATTTGCCAGTTGCTCTCTACACCTCGAGGAAAGTGGTCGTGTGTCTAAGCTCGTCCGTACTTCCCATACTCGAGTCTACCAGAATTAATTGAAAAAAAAGGTAAATAGTGCCAGTGGCACCCTCACCTGAAGCACAGACGCCCTACCTGTGAAAATTTTTGTGAGTGAGGTGAAGGGTTACAGCGATTAATCTTCTCTGGATTAACATGCCAGTGAGCGGTCGAGGTCACGAGCCAACTTCATCGCACCTGCCAAACGGTGTCATTGCACCCAAATTCAAAATCGGCATAAACCGGACAAGTAAAATTACCTTAATTGCATGACCTTAACCTTAAGATAATACCAATACTTAATCCTATCGCGAATTTCGCAACCGAAACAAACAAAGAACTCCTCCAGGTAAATAACTATTATTTGCCACAAGTTTCCAAAAAAAATGCAAGCATAGCCAAAGTAACAATCCCGTAAACAAACAGCTCCCATAAACCGTCAAATTACTCAAGTGCAGAAAAAAATCAACAAAGAAAAAAATATTGTCCTAAAGAAATAAACATCTGAAGACTACAAGGTATGTTTAAGGGGGCCATATATTGGGTAAACAACCGAAGTGGCCGCCTCCATAAAGCCATGATTTAGTTTTCGCACAGTGGGGCAACCAATTCTAAAGCGGTTACCGAATTTTCAGCATAATTTCAGCAGTGACCCGGACGCAGACGAACAAGAAGTAACACAAGAAGCAAGATAGGCCACTACAGCGTATTAACCAGCCAAGCCCTTTTTATGAACCCCAATTGAATGTGGGTTTTACTAAAACCGGGTCTAGGGGGATTCCCGGATTGTACTTAGTTTTGAGTCAGTCCCCCGAAAACCAAAATGTGTTCCCTTCTTGTCCCAAACACCAGTAGCTTAAAAAAAACAGGCGTATAGCCCGGTCCGGCGACAAAATTCCGGGAGGGGTCTTCCAAGGGAGTTTTACTACCCATGAGGTAATACTGTGCAGTTGCGGAATATGTAGTTTAGTGAAACGACTATAGACACAGTTAAGTCAGATCTGACATATAAAGAAGATAACACGTATCCTCGTGGATCAATAAACTTAACATTTATTTGTTCTATTTTGTACAGTGGCGGACACAAAATTTTGAACGTCATAATTTGGTTGTCCATGTATAAATCTGTAAATAGTAAATTTACAATATTGACAATTTTTTTAGTTCGCTGTCAAAATTAAAAGACTAGTGATAACAGGAAGTAAGGTTATTTGTACAAGGAAGTTTAGATTTTGATGTCAACGGGTCGCCAAAGTACAATTGTAATAGGTAAATAGTATTTAAAAATTATAATAATATTACTTTTTCTAGTTAAAGTGTGTTATAACTTACTGTTCTCTACAATATTTATCTACCGATATTTCTTTTAATTGTGCAATAAGCATAGTTAAATTGAATTTTTAAACTAGATATCCAACAAAAAATTATAAAAATAAGTTTGGGAGGACCAATAGCGATGAGAAAAAAGATTGAGAAATTTTGTAGAGCATCAAACGTACTCTTAATTTGTGCAGTAACTTTAATTTCTACAGTCATTAATTTACCTCCTACAACTGAAAAATAATAACTTAAATAGTCTATAACTTTTTAACTAATAATGACACAACCAATTTGGGCAAACAATTTTGTAAAACATTGAATGTGCTAAAACGTAGCTATTTAACTTTTTGGTTTATTATTAATAGTTTAGTTTAAAAACCTAAAAACCCCGTTTTTTTGCATTTTCTAAATCCTTTTATAGGTAAAATATATACAATAAAAACTTGACTCCATGAAGAAGAAAAAAATGGCTACATAGAAAAAACAAAAATAAACCCTTTCCTGTATTATTCCTATAGAACATCTTAAAACTCGATTATGCTCCTCTTCAAATTAAAATTAAGGATTGGGATTTGGACAGACAGAGGTATTCTATGAAATGTTCATGTGAGAGAGCAAAAACGATTTTGCCTTTTTTGACACTAGGGTAAAATCTGATTTGTATTTAAATTTAAACAGTAATGTTTATTAAGTAGTTTTTACCTATAAAACTTACCATTGCATATCAGCTAAAGAGGAGCTTATCACCATGCTAGAAGAAGTGCCTGCTGAACCATATAGTATAACTCTATCATCTGATCTAGAGAGGTTTTCTGGTTCAGGCAAATCATCGTCGTCGTCGTTATAATCATCTCTTTCTTCCAAATCAATATTTTTTTCAAAATCATTAGTAGTACTTTTATTAATAATTTCCGATTCATTTTCAGCAACCCTATCTTTTTTAGGACAAATTTCGTTATTGGTCATTTCATTCGTTCGTCGATAACATATACAAGTGAAAGATGATTGATTTTCTTGATTATAGGCAATTTTTGGTTCCTTTTTTGTGCAATTTATTTTAATTTTCCACTTAGGAGACTTCTTAAATGATTTTTTACTAGTACTAGGGGTTGGAGTACTATGCTTTTTGTCCTTTCTTGTACTAAATCTTCCTTTATTAAAGTTAAAAAAATTTATTTTACTATTGCTATTGGCTTTTTCATTTTTTGTATTTAAACCATGAATATTGTTTTTGACTATTTGATCCTTTTTATTATTACATGAACATTTTTCAATGTTCAAATTACTGCTGCCATCCATTCTTACTTTTAAAATATGTTCATTTTAATTCTAAAATAAAAAGTACAAACATAATAATTAATAATTAATGAAGTAAATAATTTTATAACAAGTGAATTTTAGTTTAAATTAGTTGATTTAAATTTTATTTTACCATTCCAAATGCCCAAACGTGCTTAGCATTGTTCTCGCATGGAGTGGGTTTTCTCTTATGTATGAGAAATTCAAGCAATCTGTATGCATTTATCTCGCATTGTAAAAAATACGGCCTTTTTTCCGAAACACCTTTTTTATCGTTTGCATGGAGCATAATATATGAAGAACATCTTAACTGAATTTTAAAAAAATACATCAGTTTATGTGTATTACCTTCCTCGTTTTCCAAAAAAAATCGAGATATTGTAAGTAGGAACATTATTTTACAATTTTAGATTAATCAGTAAATTGGTTTTCACAAAATCGTGATTCCGAGATATTCGCGTTTTAAGTTTTAAGCTGAATTCATAGTGGGTAGCGCGCTATAAATTTCCGTAACTTAAGTGCTCCGATATTGATAAAAAAATTTACCTATACATTAATGTATGTCG
Source organism: Brassicogethes aeneus (assembly GCA_921294245.1). NCBI lineage: Eukaryota > Metazoa > Arthropoda > Insecta > Coleoptera > Nitidulidae > Brassicogethes > Brassicogethes aeneus. Next base: position 7,754,284 of record OV121137.1, read on the forward strand.
TGCTCAGTTGATAAAAAGGAGGTCCACTTCATAAAACGCATCCGCTCATTGCATTCTAATTTATAAAGTGGATGGTGAAATCATTAATTTCATGAAAAGGATATCCATAGCGGATGCTTAGTGCAGGGCTCCTAAGGCTAAATTGCACATTTTTTTTTAGGAATTTAGGATTTTTTTTGGAGAATTTTAGGAGAAGTAAAGTATGCAACGGAATTTTTGCAATTAAATAAAAAAAATGTACATGGTTGTACAGAAAGGGTATTTGTAAATTCAATAAAAATAAAACTGCAAGTCAGAATGAAATTTTTTTTTTTAATTCTTAGACAAAGTTTTGGAAAATTAAGTCCCAAAGATTTTGTTGTCCCTATGTTGACCCTCGCGCTGCTAGCATTCCTCTAACCGAAAACGGAAATTAACTATCACGCGTCTACTCATATCTCTGAAAACAACGGCCATTTCGTTGCGGATGTTGTGCTTCAATTGCAGGAGAGTTCGTGGTCTATTTTCATAAACTTTTTCTTTAAGGTATCCCCATAAAAATAATCAAGTGATGAAGGAATCAATGGGCCTTACATCTCTCGACGTGGCACCATTAACTGGCTTCCGAGAAGCGCCGATCTTACATCATTTGATTATTTTTTTATGAGGAAACGTTAAAGATAAAGTTTATAAAAACAGACCACGAATTTTCCTGCACAAGATCCGCACTGAAATGGCCGCTGTTTACAGAGATATGTGTAGAGGCGCAATAGTGAATTTCCGTTTTCGGTTAGAGGAATGCCAGCAGCGCGAGGGTCAACATTTGGACAACAAAATCTTTGGCACTTAATTTTTCAAAACTTTGTCTATTTTTATTGAACTTACAAATACCCCCTATCCTTTCTGGACACCCTGTACTTAAAAAAATATGAAAAAAATAAATAATTTTTTTAACAAAAATATAAATAAAGATCACTTCTTTTCTACAAATAATTTTAGCTTCAATATATTCAAAACCCCTTCACGTATTTTTAACGGCGATATATATTTTGTTATTTTTTTTATTACTTTTGCTTTTAAAAATATCTAAAAAATGTCGCTGGGAATTTTGATCGTGGATTATAATGGATATTATAATATATATTAAAACATGCTCAAAATAATGCATTTTTTGAAAAAATATCGCTTTGTCCATAGTGATTTACCGGGTTACACAAAATAGCTAAAAATTTATATTTTCATAATCAGATAGGTACTTAAGACCAAATCCATATTTTTTAAAATTTATTATATTCAGCATGTTTTATAATAATAAGTGTCCGACCGAAGTTTCGGTTTAGGTCAGTTTCAAACAGAAATGCTGGTTTCGGTTTCGGCCAAAATTGGCAACCAAGTATATTTGATGAAAAAATATAGACCGAAAAACATAGCATTTAGTAAATATATTTTTAAACACCTACAAGCGTTCCTAGCGAACAGTGCCGCTGGACAAATTTACGCAGATCGTCGAAGTACTTAAAGAGGAAAAACTTATTTTCTAAGCTTATAACACAGTGCAACACTAAAAATGTAAACACCGTTTTGAGTGGTGTTCTTTAAAGTACTTTATAACAGTAGAAAAACCCCAGTTGGGTTTTGCTAGTTTGTTTCCAATAAGGATTTTATTGCATTTTGAAAATTTTGACTCAGGCTTGTGTATGTTGTAGGATATATTGGCCTATTGATAACCGATTTTAATATAATTTTTTTTAATTTGTAGGGTTTTTGTTAGGGATGATCCCATAAAAATTATATAAAAAAATAACACCCTGGGTGAAAAATTGGCGATTAAACTACAAATAAGTCTGTTTTGAAGCTATGATACGAGATATCTTCGCCAACTGTGAACTGTTTTTTTTTTTAATTCTTTAAATAATGTGTAGGGTATATAAATTTATTGAAAAAAATCCACCCCTAAGTATGAAAAAAATGGAAATTAATTTTTATATTGGCATTTCATCAACTTCCCGTTTTGAAAATTGTTTCTTGGTTTAAAAGGTATATTCCATGGGTTGTCTCATTCTCAAGATGACATGATGGGGCGGTTTTGGAAGCCGAATTTAGGAAAATTTACAGTAAAATGTGAAAATAAGTTTTACTAAAAAAACTGACTTTATAAAATATATTAGATGCAAAAATTAACAATAATTATTTATATATTAGAGACATTAAAATCTTTTCGAAGTCTGTTCAACACATCAAAAGACATAATATTATAAAATCTATAAATGCGGCATAAAGTTTGGAAAGGTTTTAACGTATTACCTATTAATTATTTTTCCCTTTTAAATGTCTATAAATATATTTATTATTTTTTGAAATCAGTTAATGTTTTCCCATTAACTGTGTATTGTTTCTCTTTCTGTAGCGGAATAGTATTTATCAACTAGAAGAAAAAAAGTACATAAGAAATTAACCCAAAAACAGCATACTTTAATCATTCACGTTTTGTTGCTATTAGCGTCGTGCGATACAAATTCCCTGTAGCTCAGATAAGTGATTTTAAGTGAACAAGTTATTATGGAAAATAGCAAGTGTCCAAAATTAAATGCATTTTGTTACGTGTGTGATCATTTAGTGCCTAAATTGCAGCAGAAAGATCGAAAAAATTTCTTCACTGAAGAATTTAAAAAAGCATACACTTTATATTTTGACGAAGCGGATTCGAGTGTTGAAGATTTTACGCCAAATACAGTATGCAATAACTGCTATATCAATCTGATGCATTGTTTACATCGACGAAGAAGGAATATGCATTTTTCTAAGCCAGTGATCTGGATAAAAGACCCAAACGGTCATGATGCATCCAGGTGCTACGCATGTATTAATTTTGTCCCTCGAATTAACAGGACAAAATCGAAATTAAAAAAATATGTTGCCGCTTTTACTGGCACACTTCCACTGCCACTCCTTGAAGACGTAGAACCACCCAAAGCTCCAAGCCCCGATGTTTTGTCCCAATTGATAGGCGATAGCGTTTTTGCCGATGGAACCAATTTGCAAGATGCAAATTATATAGACAATTCCGAAGACGAAGAACGAAAACCGCCTACACAAACAGAAATGGACTACATTGTGGCTAAGATGAATTTATCACAGCGAAATTCTGAATTTTTGACCTCATACTTGAAGCATAGGAAACTCACAGAGCAGAATGTAAGCATCACTGCATATAGGAAACGCCAAAGTGAGTTTCAGAAATTATATACCAGTGATACCACAAATATATTCACTTACTGCAATAACATCAAAACTTTCGCTAATAATTTGGGAATGGAGTACGTTGCTAGAGATTGGCGTTTATTCATTGATGAGTCCGTTTCAAGTTTGAAAGCTGTGCTGTTGCACAAAACAAACCAAAAACCGTCTATTCCCTTAGCATTGGGTACAAATATGAAGGAGTCTTATGATACATTGAACAATATATTAAAGAAAATCAACTATAATGATCATAAATGGAAAATATGCTGTGATTTAAAAGTCAACATATTACAAGGTATTATAACAAAGGGTGGTTTTCCTAAATACTTTTGTTTTCTATGTAATTGGGATTCACGAAGCAAAGTGGACCAATATCATTGTAAGGATTGGGTTAGAAGAACTCCCGAAAACAAACCACAATTAAAATTGGTTAATGATCCTTTAAAAAAGGACATTAATGCCATATTACTGCCTCCGCTTCACATTAAATTGGGCATTGTTAAAAAATTCATCGAAGTGGCTGTTAAGGATGATGATGAAGTGTTTGACTGTTTGAAAACCATATTTCCAAAACTTAGCAACGACAAAATTAAACATGGTAACTGCTATTTATAAATAATAATTATAATTATTATAACATGTTTATATAGTTGGGCCGATAGAACATGGCCAATACGTCATCACGGTATGACTTAAGTTCGGACATTTGCATTTGTTTTTCATCTTGTCGTATTGAGGTTAAATTATTTAAATGTCATTCGCCTGAACTTGAGTAATACCGTGATGACGTATCGGCCATCAACTTCGCTTGATTCTAATTGTGAATAAAATTTTTAACAGGTGTGATTAATGAACCAGATATCAGAAAGTTAACTGCAAACGATAGGTTCACAAAAATCCTTAAGAACGATCACCGGAATGCTTGGGATGCACTAAAAGCTGTAATCGAGGGCGTTTTAGGGAAGAATCGTGTGCAGCGAGACGAAGTGAAGAAATTGATGGGCCAAATGCTCTATTATTTTCAAAAAATTAATGTATCCATGACATTAAAATTGCATTTCCTCCATTTTCACCTAGATGAATTTTTACAACAATTGCCCACTGAATCGGATGAACAAGGAGAGCGCTTCCATCAGGTAACCATGCCAATGGAAAAACGATACAGGGGAAAAAAGCTGGATGCAAAGCTTGCGGAAGTATGTTGGTGGGGTCAAAAAATATTTCAATAATATTAATATGAAAGCACTGAAGATCCTGAGGAGACTGAATATGGATACGCTAATAGAGATATGCCCCTGAATCTTCCCGGATGCTCGAGATCTTTAGAGGCGTCAATGGCAATGGATATTGATTAATTATACCTAGTTAGATTATAATGTAACACATTTTTGAATATTTTTTTTCACATTTTTTATAACAATAAATATTTTATTTGATTTAAAATTAATTTAAAAACAAAACTCTTCCTACATTCAGCTTCTAAAACCACAACACCATGTCATCTTGACTTAGTGAGAATGGGACAACCCTTGGTATATGTGTTTTAATCCAAGAAACAATTTTCAAAACGGGAAGTTGATGAAATGCCAATATAAAAATTAATTTCCATTTTTTTCATACTTAGGGGTGGATTTTTTTCAATAAATTTATATACCCTACACATTATTAAAAGAATTTAAAAAAAACAGTTCGCAGTTGGCAAAGATATCTCGTATCATAGCTTCAAAATAGACCTATTTGTAGTTTAATCGCCAATTTTTCACCCTTAGGGGTGGTAATTTTTCATATAATTTTTATGGGATCATCCCTAACAAAAACCCTACAAATTAAAAAAATATATATTAAAATCGGTTATCAATAGGCCAATATATCCTACAACATACACAAGCCTGAGTCAAAATTTTCAAAATGCAATTTTATTTAAAATTCTTATTGGAAACAAACTAGCTAAACCCAACTGGGGTTTTGCTACTGTTATAAAGTACTTTGAAGAACACCACTCAAAACGGTGTTTACATCCATGACCTCAAAAATGTTGCACTGTGTAATATCAAATATAAGACTTTGATTACTAAAACCACCTAACTTAACAATTTGTTATTATTAATACCTTTTTAACAAATAAAGTGCTTTTAAAAATCAGATTTTTTTAATAATAGTAATAGTATTGTATTTAATCTAATCGAATAATCTGTTACAAAGCTAGGAGAAACACTAGATTTTAGGATATATTGAAATTTTAATTTTTTTTTAATTTTAACTTGACAACATAAGTTTTGGATTTGGTTACGGTTTTGGTCAAAACTAGAATACGAACCGAATATTTGGTTGAAAATCCTGTTTTAGTCGGACACTAATTATAATCTACCATAAAAATCTCCAGCAACACCGTTTAAGATATTTTTAAAAGCAAAAGTTAAAAACAATGAAAGTTTTATTATTTTTTTAATTTTGTACAATATATCGACCAGTATATATTCTTCAAAAATGTTTTATTTAGGTCATGTTTAAACATAATCAAAATCCCCAGCAACAAGGTTTTATAAGCAAAAATTATAAAAAAATAAAAAATATATTTAATTTTGTAAAACTCGATAAATCGGTATGGCATTTTCAAAATTTCCAGCAACACAAGTTAAGATATTTTTAGAATCAAAACTAAGAACAAATATTTTTAATTAATTTTGTGTAGATCGGTATGGCCAAAGCAATATTTTTTCGAAAATGTATTATTTAAGGTAGGTTTTATCATAATCTACCATCAAAATCACTAGTAACTGGTTTTAGATATTTTTAAAAACAAACGTTATATTTTTTTAAATGGATTATTTATAGTGTTTTCTTTATTTTGATTACATAACATCTTTTTTATACGTGTATACAGCATAGTAAACTTAAAATTAAAGTTTAAAAAACTCGTCAGAGCTATGTTTTCACTAGGCTTAGTCTTAAATGCCTAATAAAGCCACATTAGCATACACCCTTGACACAACACGGACCGGTAACGACACGACAAAACATTTTTAATTAAATCTGGAGATATTCACATTTACAGGCAACGACAAGACAACGACACGACCACCAACCATTATCTTTGCCGGTAGCTACCTAGGTGATATTTATTAATTATTACTAAATGTTAAAATAGCAACGAAAAATTCATTGAATTTGTCAGAGAGTATCCAGAAGTTTATATGTAAAGAATTAAATATAGTGATAACAATTGTTTACGCACGGCTAAAGCCGGTCCTGCTTACCAATTTAACAATATATTGTTTTTGTTTATACGCGTAAAAAACGTTGATTTTAATATTTGCGAGAACGGGCAGAGAGTCGGTTTTAAAACGTCGGACGACAACTATTGCTATGTGCGAAACTAGTAAATTAGAATAAGTTATAAGTTTAGATTATTAAATTAAATGAATAATTGTGCGTGAACCAGCCCCATATCTTTCCCTATTGTGACTAAAAACCCCACGGAACACTGGCCGGCCAATCAAGATCAGACGACCGGAAGAAATCAGGGGAAGTCACATTCCAACACCAAAATCTTTAAATCATACAGTCCACATTCTATTTCTGTACACTTGTATCTGGTTGTTAAATAAATAACAGGGTTTGGTATTCTCCTTCGATATTTCTTTTTTTTACTTGTTATGTACTCACAAACGCTTTTGTTCTTGATTTGTTTCTACGAGTAAAATATTTCGATACATTTTAGTGTCACAATAGCACACACTGCCAAACTCAGAATACGAAATTAGTATAATGCATTGTATTAAAAATTATCGTGTCCGGTCTGTGGTGTTGTTGGATGCCTAATCATGTGAATTAGGCTTAACCCGAAAACTACTTTTTTCTCGATTTTCATTTATTTTCAACAAAATTATTATGAAAAGCGGTGTGGGCTCCCCGTTTATGACGTCATTTCCGTCTCGTGTGGGTTTTTTTATGTTGAGAGGGTACCCTTTCTGAATAAGTAGTTTTCTTCCACTTAATCCTCAACTCAAGGTATAGAAATCAAAACATGCATCAACTTTGCCTTCAGGAAGGTATTAAGAAACTTGACCATTTAATAAGTATTCAGCACCTTGAATTTCCTATATCGAATTCCTATTCATCACAAAATATTCAAAAAATATAAAGGTAAACACGTCCACGTAAGATAGAATGAATAATAATAAGTAAGGTTATGTCCGAAAGGATAAACAAATCCTTGCAATCTGAAAAAGTTGAAAAGAAGTGTAAACACTGCAAAAAGAAAGTAGTGAGTTCAGTTGAATGTGAAAACTGTAAATCAAGCTACCATCCTAGATGTGCGGCAAAAGCCGGAGTCGCAAATAGTCAAAACAAAGTTAATTGTTGCGGGGCAGGTGGAAAAAGTGAGGTTAGGAGTGGAAAAAACCCACTAAAAGAACCGGAAATGGATGAAAACAAGATAAAAAACATTGTTGAACAGTTGTTTAAAGGGTATATGGACCCTTTAAGCAGAACACTAAAAGAAGATATGGGTGAACTGAAGAAGCCAGTGCAGTACATATCTGATGGGTTTGATGAACAAAAAAATGCAATAGATAATGTTTTAAGGGAAATAAAGCAGTTAAAAGAAGAAAACAATTTCCTGAAGCAGAAAGTGGAAATGCTGGAGACTAGACTAAACAACACTGAGCAAAAGGAAAAAGAAAATAACTTGATGATTACTGGGATTACAAAACAAGAGAAAAACCAGAATTAACAGTTCAAAAAATCATTGCGACACTTAAAGTGGATGTAAACAATAGTGAAATTTTAGATATTTACCGTATAAGAAGACTCCCCTTTACTTGTAAAATTCAAAAATACAAGTACAAAACAAAAAATTATTAAAAAGGTGAAGGAGCTTAAAGGCATTAAAATCAGAGAATGTGGGCTGGTGGGTGAAAATAAAAATATCTATTTTAACGATGACCTCACAAATCAAAACCAGTATTTGTTTAAAAAAGTTAGAGAACATAAAAAAGACAAACAACTTTGTGCAGCATTTGTAGCAAATGGAAGAATATATATTAAAAAAGGGGAAAACGATGCTCCTGTCAGGATTAGAAATGAAAGTGACCTGCATATTATACACTAAGTGGTTGAATAAATAAATATATAAAACTGTGATAAAAAAAGACCAAAAAGACCAAATTGCCAAAGAGGACTTAAATATTTTGTATATAAACATTAGAAGCATTAGAAATAAGGTAAACGAAATTAATGATTTAATACTCCAAAACACTGCAACTATACATCTTATAGTGCTTACAGAGACATGGATTTATCCAAATGAAGTAAACTGCTTTAATTTACGGAAATATGTAGCTGTCCATAATTGTATAGAAACTCGGGGTGGAGGATGTAGTATTTACATAAGAGAGGAACTGCAATTTGTACAAAATGACAAGTACGATGTACAAATAGAAGAATGCAACATTGCATCCTTTTATTTACAAAAATATAAGCTCTTTGTCTATGGTATATACAGACCGCCGCAAAGTAATAGCGAAGTTTTTATAACAGAATTTGAAAGGCTACTTGAAAAACAGAAAAACACATGTATTATAGTCGGAGATTTTAATTTAGACTTACTAAAACACTCTCAAACTATTAATAACTACAAAAACACAATTGAAATCAATGCCTTTCAAAATTCAAAATAGTATAATGCCACAGAATGCAACTAGAACGACAAGCAACACAGTGTCTATCATCGATCATGTGATCACAAATAAAAGCTTAACCTGTGAGATTAAACTAAAAGACCACTACCTCTCAGATCACAAAATAATGCACATAGAAGTGAAAAAGATAATATATATAAAGAAAAAAGAAACAATTAAAAAGCAACATCTTATGGAAAAAAATTGGCTGGACGGTATGAAAATAAAAATGGAAGAAAATGAAATAAAAACATTTGAAGAATTTGCGCACATTATTAATAAAACTAAAAAGGATTGTACAAAAGAGAAGACAATAAAAATTAAACAAAATAACTATTGGATCACACAAGAGTATCTGACAAAACTAAGAGAAAAAGACAAACTATATGTTCGATGGAAGAGAATACAAAATAAAGACAGTGAAAGAGAATTTAAAAAAGTTAAAAATACACTAAATAATCTAAGAAAAAAGCTACAAAAAACATACGCAGAAAGAAAGTTAGAACAAGTCAAGGGAAACCATAAGAAAACCTGGGAAGTTATAAATGAGATCTGCAATCGTAACAGAAACAAAAATAAAAACATAAATAAAATAAAAAAAGAAACAGGAAAAACAATAGAAAACAATAAAGACATGGCAACAGAGTTTAAAAGACATTTTGCAAAAATAGGGGAAACACTGGCAAGGAAAATAGTACAAAACACACAAATACATTTCAAAGAAGAAGAAAATGTACAAAGCATAATATTAGAACCAACAAACATAAAGGAGATAACAGATAAAATAAATGAATTAAAAAATACCTGTGCCCCAGGTATAGACACAATTATAAAAAAAGACCCGTTAATGCTAATCAATATCATTGGACCCACTTTTGTTAAGCTTACAAACAACATATTGCAAACTGGAAATTTTCCAGAAGAACTTAAAGCAGCGAAAATTATACCAATCTTCAAAAAAGGAACGCATGACGACATGAACAATTACAGGCCAATTTCATTGATAAGCACCTTTTCAAAAGTTATAAAAAAAAATATCAAGAAGAGACTAACAACATTCTTAGAAACAACATTTAATTTTGACAACCAACAATATGGATTCCAAAAAAAAGCAGTACCCGAGGAGCAACAGTAGATCTATTAGAATATATAACCAGCGAACTAGACAAAAATAAATATGTAATAGCAGTATTTGTTGACCTACAGAAAGCTTTTGACACAGTAAATATTGAATTTTTGATGAACAAACTATATAAAATGGGCTTTCGTGATACATGTCACAATCTATTGAAATCATACTCGACTGGTAGAAAGCATTAAACTGTAGTAAATGGTGAAAATAGCGATGAACAAATATTAAATACGGGTGTTGCACAGGGCTCTGGTTTCGGACCACTGCTATACTTGCTATATGTGCACAGTTTGAAATACACTAAATTAAAAGCCACATACTTCAAATTTGCAGACGACACAGTGCTAGTATGTTCTGGGGAAAGTGGAAAACAGCTTGAAGAAACTGTTAATGAAGATTTAAAACTTTACTTTAACTGGTTGTGCCACAATAAACTATCTATAAATGTTCAGAAAACAGTATTTATGGTTATTAAACATAAAGGTAAAGCACCATGCAATCCCCAAATAAAAATTAATGAAGCAAATCTAAAAAGGTGAATAAATATAAATACTTGGGACTTACAATCGAGGATAATCTCTACTGGAATAACCACATAGAAGGCGTGACAAATAAAATAGTACCTATGCTGGGATCTATTAAAAGTTGTGCTCATCAACTAAATGAAAAATCTAGGCAACTACTCTATAACAGTTTCATAGAACCACACTTACGGTACCTAATTCCTTGCTGGGGAAATACAAGTGTCAAACAAATAGATCGTCTACAGAGACTACAAAACAAAGCGATTAAGGTAATATATGGAATGAACTACTACATGCCTAGTGAGGAAATTTATAAAAAAGTAAATTTATTAAAAATAAATGAATTAAAAGCACTAGAGCAAACAAAACTCTTATATGACATTTAAAATAGTAAACGCCAGAACCAAAAAAGGACAGGACTCACCAATTTACAGAAGTATACAAGAATATAATAAAATCCCACAAGAAATATTCCAAGGAAGTCCAAAAAGACTGTGTTATAACATTAAGAACTATTTAATAGAAAACAGAAGATAGCTGATTAAGTGTTAGGACTGAAAAAAATATTTGTTTACTTATTTTGTTTATTTATTTTGGAATAACTTTATTTATGTTAATAATATCTTGTTAATTTTTTAGGCCTCGGTGACAGTTTTGTAAACTGTTTTAAGGTCATCAATAAATTATTATATTAAAAAAAAATATTTTTATCAGCAAAAGATTTGAACCCTTGACTCAGGTGTAGAAATCAGAACATACAACAACTTTGACTGCAAATACATTAGAGAGTATTGAGAAACTTGACCCTTTGAGAAATATTCAGCACCTTAAATTACCTATATTGGATTCCTATTCATCACAAAATATTCAATGATTTTGAAAGGAAAAGCGTCCACAAAGTTTAAGAGCAGCAAAGTTTTCAGACACATGAGCTGCAAATACAAAAGGTCAAATCTTGAATAGAACCATATTCAGGTCCATAGAACTTTAATATGGTCAATATAGTCTCCAAGTAATGAAATGTATGAATTAGAATTTAAAAGATTAAGACAACAGGTGAAAAAACAAAAAAATGCACAATGAAAGTATATTTAAAAATTCAGATACAATTCCAAAAAAACAATGGGTTTTGATAAAAAAATTGGTAGGAAAAAAAACTGGCAAAACACAAATCTAATTATTGAAGACGAAGAGATCACAGACTGTTAAAATATTGCTAATGAATCAAACAAATACTTCATAGACATTGTAGAAAATATAATAAAACAAAAAAAAAGAAAAAAATTACACTTTAGCATTATTCAACACAATCACTTTACCTACAATACACAAATGAAGAAGTAACATCAATTATAAAAAATCTGAAATCAAATGCAAGTCCAGGTCATGGGAGTATAAAACCAATATAGTAAAAAAATAGAAAAATTCTTAGTCCTAGTTGTAACAAAAATCATAAATATATTTATGCATATATGCACCTAAAGCAGGGATCATTTCATGACATACTAAAAATAGCTCATGTGGTACAAGTATATAAAAAATCTTTAGGAAATTATAGGCCCATCTCAGTCCTTTGTCTTCGCAAAGATTTTTGAAGTGATTCTATATAAGAGGCTCTCTGAATTTCTCGAGAAAATACAATTTTCAAGCCCAAAACAAAATGGTTTCCAAAGGAAAAAAATACACAAACAGCATACATAAATATCACGGAATTCATATACAAAAACTTAGATAGAAAAAAGGTCGTACTTGCAGTGCTTCTTGCAGTGGCGGATTTACACATTTTCAAGGTATAGGCTGAATAGTTTTTGCCGCCCTTGCATCAACAATTGTCATATCATACATTATTTTTACAATGCAACAATTTCGTTGAAACAGCACGTAAAATAATTTTTCGGTATATTTTTGAGCTAATCGAAGCTCAATCATGTATGGGCAGGGCTGTGCTATTTACACAATAATGAACATTTGGTAAAAGTAAATAAATAATCTTTATTGCGCTTTCAAACAGTTAAAAATAATTGACTCAGTCATATTTTTTACAATTTCGCTCTTTTCACTCATAAGAAGTGTGGGCAAAGGGCGCAGAGGCGAGAGGCCGATTACTGGTTGAGGGTCGGCGAACTAGCTGTTTTACTCTAGAATATGAAAGTTTGCTACTCTCGGAATGTGCATTGACAAGTGAGAGAGAAAAGTTATCGACAAAATTTGTTGCAGACTTCTATCTGTAAGACATCAGAAAAACGTCATAGAAAAATCTTTTTGATTTCTATGAGGTAAAAAAAATCGTTCCCCAAATTTGCCGCCCCCAAAATCTGCCGCCCTAGGCTCGAGCCTACTCAGCCTGCTGGTAAATCCGCCACTGGCTTCTTGACTTATGCAAAGCTTTTGATGTAATAGACCTAGATAGATTACTCAAAAAACTTGAAAGACTTGGAATTAGGAATAGGGCGTTAAAAATATTTACCAGCTATTTCGCTGCCCGCTTGCAGTAGTATACAGTTATAGGGAAAGAAAATAGTGATCTAAAGAATATTAAATATGGTGTTCCACAAGGTTCGGTTCTTGGGCCACTACTCTTTTTGGTGTACATCAATTACCTTACCCAATGCAATATAAATGGCGATATGGTGCTCTTTGCAGATGATACGGGTCTCTTTTATGCGGGAAGTAAAGAAGAAGTTTTTGAGATGGCTTAAAGGGACTTAATAACCATTCGCGAATGGACTAAAGACAATAACATTAAACTAAATGAAGAGAAATACAACTACTTAGTGTTTAATAAATCAAAATGTGATAATAATGCTTTAATATTAAATAATACAGTGCTTAAACAAGTAGGGTAAACTGTCCAATAGTGAACCACCGTTCACAGTGAACCATTTCCAAATATATCCCCTCCAAACTTAATTTGCGAACGTGTATTAAGACGCCATAAATATCATCCTTTTATTTCCCTCTCGTCAGTTATTTTTTGTGCGTGCAGTGGGAATGTACGTGATTTGAGGTAAGCATAGTAAATATTTTACGTATATTTCTTGAAAGTTTTTAACACGTGGCGGTTTTTGTTTTTTAATACAGTTTATGTAGTGGTATTGTTTGTTTATTAAACGGTTGGGACACATTTAAATTATCAAAAAATATCTCGAAAAAAATCTTTAGGTTAGTACACTTTGAACCAGTGGTTCACCCCAAAAATTAATGGAAGTACTTTCAGGCAGCATTCCTATTTTACTTTTGATGTTGATGTCTTCCCTTGATATTCGTTAAGCCTAAATTATAGATTGCCTTCCTTCCTTCCTTCCTTCCTCCCGTAGAAGATGAACAATACGCAACCCAATAAACATTTTTGACGTAATTGTCACCATTAACATTTCCCGTGTAAGAATTTTTAATACTTTGTGATAATATTTTGAAATTATAGTAATAAAAAAAATCAAAGGATAAAATATTTTCTTAACAAAATCATATTTTGAAGTTATTTTAATATTTTAAAGCATGGAGCCTACACAAGGAGCCCGAACTTAATAGGTAAAATTGACAAAACCTATCCACTAAATTGAACAAATGAAGTCTTTTTTTTCACCACCAGCGGCGCTGATTGTCGATGCGTCCGAATGACGTGAAAATAGTATCGAAAATACATGTGAAGTAAGCAAGTAAGTTTTGACAATTGATTTGCAATAATGTTTTGACGTACGAATCGTTTTGTTATTTATGGCTGTACCTGGTAGGTAGATGCTAATGAATAGGTTTTGGTTGTGATATATAAGTGATTCTTTATAATCTGTAATAGTTATTTACGTGTCAAGCTTTGTAAATGAATCTTTACGGGCGAGCTGGAAGTTTGTGGGGTGAGCGACGCAGGAGCAAACCCCATAATCCAGTGAGCCTAGTAAAGATTAATTGCCTAGCGTGACACGTACAAACTTTTATTTTCACCTTTAGATAACGATTTTCAAATTTAAAGTTTTAATTAATATGTCAAATGTGACATTTCATTTCATAAATTGCTTTTCTACAAGCCTGTAAAACTTTACAGGTCTTTTAAACAAGCCCGTAAAATATTACAGGTCTGTTCCCATAATGTATCGTTTACTTGGTTACAAAAACCACAAAATTAACCTATAAAAAGTCATTTACTAAGAAGGTGGAAATTTACGACTCTGGAGAAGCAAAATTAGATTTCCAGGTTAGAAATCACCGCTATTTAATAATTTAAATTTAATTTAAATAAAAAAGTATGTATAAAATGAGTAAACAGCATATTTAATAATTTCCACCTTTATTTGTTTATATTGAACTTTTATTTAAGCCATCTACCTATAAAACTAAAAATAAATACCATATGGATTTAATATTCTGTTAATTTTACACGCTTTAACACCACACGACATTCTTTTATAGAAAAAAACACGTATTTATAAAAACTGTACTATGCTTAACATCAGAAAGTCCAACATGAATTCCAATGTTAAATTTGATATAAATTTATTGCAAATTAAGACCTTTATACACAAAACCAGGTACATGGGTACATTGTTTTCAGAAAGCGTTAAACTGACAGTTGCATAACCAATTATTTGCACAATAATAAGTGGTCGGTAGTGGCGCCATCTCTGGTTCTATACTGTTTTGGGCCGGTAGTACACCAGCGCCCTCTTATCTTAGGAAGATTCTTGTTTACATAAAGTTCGGGCTCCTTGTGTAGGCTCCATGTTTTAAAGTATCAATAATTGTTAAGTTTAATTAAAATTAATAACGGGCAACGTTAATGGTGACAATTACGTCAAAAATGTTTATTTAAATCGTAGTGCCATTTATAGATTCCCGTACCGTAAGGACGGCATTACTTCCTCCCGTAGAAATTTTTAAGTTTTATCTTTCACTGTAAAGGTCTTTAACATGACCAATCACAGTGCGTAGGCACAAAATATTTAAAATACATGATTGTTTAGTATTATTTAAGATAGGTGTTCAGTTTATTAAATAATTTGTGTCTCTAAATAGGATATTTAGATATTGTTTATGATCAATGTCTTTCATTTTTAGAAACGTTGCTTTGTAAAACCCCGTAGTTTCCCGGTCTTGGTAAAGTGGGCGAGTCTTCCAACTTGTTCGATGTTTTCTTTTCATTATACTGCCCTACTATGGAGAAAGGCAGTAACTACAAAAAAATTCTAAATGCGTTTTCTTGTGCTTGTGCTTGGGCAATTAAAATTGTGATCACTGCACTAATATATACAGTGCTTGCAAATCCAAGTCCGACCGCACTGGAAAGGACGGCTGTTCAATACCCGCGTGAAAAGAACAAGGATATAACGCCAAATACAGTGCCGGCGTGAGGCATGTGCAAACGGTGCGGTTGCACCCGGCCCCGCGTTTTATAGGCCCCGCGCACATCAAGGCGTCTTAACGAAATTATTGTATATTTTAGCAACATGGCAAGCTGTAAGCACAGTGTGACAAAATAATATCTGGTCATTGCCAAAGATAATATCTTTAGTAGGTATCGTCATCTATTATCATTCAGTCCAATGTTGCTAAATGTGTATTTGAAGTTGCCTGTATCCGTTTAAAACAATTATTCTTACGCCGGGAAAAGAGTTTTTCAAAATTTAAATTAATAAAAAAATATTTAAGATTAAGAAGGTAGGTATGTGCCAAGAACGACTAGTGGGTTTGGCTATATTGTCAATAGAGAAGGATGTTGGAAAAGAGCTTCCCCTAAAGCAGGAAAAAAATATTTGTGATTTTTTCTTAAAAGTTAATTTCTATATTAATTGAAGGGAAAAGCTGAACCACCCAAGTGCATTTTTAAGTCAAAATTTTCTACTATCCGGTAACACGCTTAAAAAATTTTGACTTAAAACTGCACATGGGCGGTTTCAGCTGTAACCCATTCAATTGGTTTTTCGTTTGATGTTTTAGTGGTTTATTGCCGCTAAGCGCTGTGTTAATTTTCAAGCAGGTGTATGTATCTTGATTTTCAAGAGTAAATTTTTAGTTCAAGCCCCGCATTTTTCTTTTGCACCTGGCCTCTAATAATCTAACGCCGGCCCTGGCCAAATAGAATTTGATTGGCCAGAGCCGGCAGGCTACGACAACGCCTACCCATCGCGCACCTCGCAGCGTGCTTGACACGAGGATATCAGAACGAGAACTGCAGTGGTGCCAGCAAGAGGTAGTAATTTTAGTAAAAAAGATTATTTAATTAAAAAATGTACACGTTGGAACAAAAAGTTCAGATTTTAATCTGGCATTTTGCTGGTAATTCTGAACGAGAAATTCAAAGAATATTTGCGGGAATGTTCGAGGCCAGACCAAACAGAGAAACAATTCGACGAACAGTTAAGAAGTCCTAGCCAATGTGCGTGGGAATGTTTATAATAGGTTAGGCTATTGTTTGGCTGCCTATGGGGGCTTGTTCGAACATTTAATTTAATTTTTGAGTTTATTTATTTTTATTATTTATTTTTAGAGTTTTATTTTTATTTAGAGTTTTATTTTTATTTAGAGTTTTATTTTTATTTATAGTTATTTTTATTCAGAATTATTTTTTATTTGAGAAATCTTTTTTATTAAGAATACTATTTTTGTTGTTGCCCTAATTCTCAAGGAAAAAAAAAAAATCAAAACAATTTATTTTTAGGATTCGGGTATAAAATATTTAAAAAGAAAATTAAAATGTGCATCTACACTCTAACGCAGTTTGCTTAGCACTAAATCATTTAGTCTAAATGCAGCCAGACTGGCTGCCAGCGTTGACCTCGCTTACAATTCGCACGCATCGGGCTCTGGCCAATCAAATTCTATTTGGCGTTCTATCCTTGTTCTTTTCACGCGGGTATTGAACAGCCGTCCTTTCCAGTGCGGTCGGACTTGGATTTGCAAGCACTGTAAATGTTTATCTTTCATATTTACACACAATTATGGAACGCCGTTTTGCTATTTAACATTCTCTGAAATAAATATTTTATTTCTAGGGGCCTCGGTGGCGCAGTGGGTTAGGCGGCTATGCCGAGACAAACTGCGCTCGAAAGGTAGCGGGTTCGATCCCCGGTCACAGCCTTGGGTGTTGTGCGCGTTGAAAGTCGGTAGATGAGTCTAACTCATCGAGGACCGTGGTTCGGATTCCACGTTAAACAGTAGGTCCCGCTGAAGAACCGAACCTTATAGGCTTTGCCTGTAAGCTGGATAGGTTGATGGCGTTACTACTCTACTTTTATTTTATTTCAGTTTTCGGTTTTTATTTTACTTTATATTTTGCAACGACTGATATTTATGTTAATTTAAATGCTTGACAATTGAAATATTAAAAACAATACATACTATTTTCTTTAAGTTTAATTAGAAACAATCGCAGAATATATTATATTATATTTATTATTGCAATACTCATGTACAGTTACGGAAAGAAGTAATGTCCATTTGAATGCTCCATTGTAATTGTTCGGAGGCATTCGGGTTTTGGTAATAAAATTAACATATCTATTTTTAAACTCAATAATTCTACCTACCTGCTATTTACCATTCTTTCTAGGCACATTTCATTTGACTTTTAAGCTTTTATGCAATAATTAAATATTTAAGGAATAACATTGATTCTGAAATAGTTTAAATATAATATAATATATTATGTTCTATAACTTATTATTTAATAAGTTGTTATTAATAAAATAATATATTTAAATGAAATATAGACATTTAATACTAAAATAATTATAAACTTTTGCATAATTTTGCAAATAAAATTGTTAATAACCCTCTTTAATGTATTTACCTTTTTATGTGATTTTTTGTTATCTGGGCAATATAAATTAAAATATTTATTCTTACTATGTAAATTAAACACATTAAAATTTTAAACTAAAATGCATTTTGTGCACTATTAATACGTTTTTCTACTTCTATTGCATATTATTGATATTTTTTGTTTTTTTTTTGCGTAAATAATGGTAACCAATATAACCGCCCGGTCTATCAAAGTGAATTATATTTACTTTGTAGGTATCAGTGATTGGCTTATTTTAATATTCACTGATATTTGAAACAATCGGGTTTTAAATTAGAAAAAAGTAAGGTTGACAGATGTCAGATTTATTTATATATACGAGGGGCGACTATAATGATCTTTAAAATAGAAGAAAAGTGAGGTTATAATAAATAAATTTTGTTATCAATGAAAATTTCTTAATTGGAGTAGAACAAACATAGTATTACACTCGAAATAATTTCTTGTTTTATGAAATATCTGCCCAATACCAACTTATTTCAATGTATAAAAATCCAATAAAATATGGAAACGGCAAAAATTTATAATTATTATAATAATTGAACTTGGTATTCCCAAAGGGTCTAAGTGTCAAAAATAAAATTGTGTGAAATCAATGAAAATCCATTCATCTTTAAAATACAAAAATAATATGGAAAATATTTTTTTAGTCGTTTTGCATGGCACATAGACTATTTTTAAATGATAATATAATATTTGACCAAATTGGGTCCAAACCCTTTGGGAATGCCATGCTTCAATTATAATTATTAATGTAATTATTTACCATTTCTTTTTTAATAAAAAGGCAGCTTTTTTTGCTTATGGTTTTAGATAATATTTTCCTAAAAAAGGGTCCTACTAAATTTTACCATAAATTTTGTTTTGCTGAAAAAGTTTGAAAATCTTGAAAATTTCTATAAATTCAACTTTTACCTTGAATACCTTTTAAAAGAGCCCTACCAAAATTTGTTTTAGTTTTACTAATCCGTTTACGAGTTATACAATTTTAAAGTATTTTAAAAAATCTCATATTATTTTAATGGGAAATAAAAATTCCTGATGAGGGACCTGTAAATGTAATATTAAGAGCTTGCATTTTAACAGGACCATTTTTTGGTATTTATACTTATAAGTCTAATAATTATATAATATTTTTTATCAAATATTTAATAATTTGTCCTACGTTTAAAATATTAATATGAAATTAAATTAAAATACTTTTTAACATTTTAGTCCGGAAGAACTTCGGCTATAAAATTTATTACCTACTTTTATGATATAATTTATATATTTTCTGTTTATACATCTATAGGTATTGTAATCTTTTCTTATTAAGCCGGATGAGGATTAGCCCTTTCGGCAAGTATTAACTTATACCTCTAATAAATCTAAATATTTTATATTTTTTTACACATTAACCTACATATAATAAAAGAGCATAAATAAATATGAAGAAATATATAATATATATTTTATAGTTTTATAGCTATTTATGTTTATATGTTTTATAGTTTTTATATGTAAGTTATAGTTTTATAGGTATGTTAACTTTTATATTATAATTATATTAAAATTTTTTTGATAAATCCTACTATATTTAGTTTAAAAATATACCAAATATAAAAATTTTAATTATTATTGACTGCTTTTTCACTTGTACCGTGGTTAACTATGGAATACCATGGTATCCCAAAATTTAACAGCCAATTCTTATGTAAAATTGTCCCCTGAATCCGAAAATACATCAATAATTATGAAAGTGAAGCAGTTTATGAGATATAGTCAATTCCATATTAAATAGAAAATTGACTATATCTCAAAAACTGTTCTACTTTTTTAACTTTTGACGGTATTTTCGGATTCAGGGGATAATTTTACATAAGAATTGGCTATTTAGTTTTGGGATACCATGGTATTCCATGGTTAACCATGGTACAAGTGAAAAAGCAGCCACTATTAACTATTAAATTAGTAATTTTTGACTAATTCATTTTTAGAGAGTATGTTTTTAATTTTAACACATAAAAGTGCAACAAATAATAAAATTTGTTTTTACTCCTAAAATAGTGTATTGAATCATTGCTAGTTCTGAAAAATGTAAAGTAAGTTTTAAAAAACTACAACTTGATAATATAATTTATAGCCTAAAAAGTTCTTATTAAAAGTTTTTTCCTAGAATAAATGTTTATAAAACTATACAAAAATATATCAAAAAATTAACGATTTAATAAAAATACAGTTAAATATGTAACATAGGTACCCAAAATAATTAATTCAATACGAGCAGGTAGTAAATTCTAAATATAAACATATTTTTAAATAAATCCCTAAGAGGCAGATGTTGACCATTTCCGAATGCCTCCGAACAATTACAATGGAGCATTCAAATGGACATTACTTCTTTCCGTAACTGTACATTGTACAAAATATTTTCTATGCTTTAAAATTATATTTTTGCAAGTTTTAAATTTTAAAAACATGCATGTGAATATTATTAATTTTCAATATTGTGTACAAAATTATAATTGGTGTGTATTGCAGAAATTAATTTTTGCAATTGTCATGTATTTTAACAATGTATTTTTGCAAATTGTCGCGTATTGTAAGAATGAATTTTTGCGATTGTCGTATATTAAAATTAAATTATTGCCTGTTGCATTAATTCATTTTAACAATAATTACAATACAGGAGAATTAAATTATTTAATTCTCGTGTATTGTAAAAATGGTGGTAGAACTGTTGCGTTAAATAAAATCCCTAAAAATTCCCCAACCGATACCTTTAATTAGACAACCTAGATTACACTTGACCCTAGATATTTTTTTTGAATTTAAATTAAATAGTCTATTTTTTATGCATGTACACAAAATAGATTTTCTTTAGAGAGTAAAAAAATAGACTTTACTTAATTTAAATTCATAAGAAATATGTATTGGGCGAGGTGTAATCTGGGTTGTCTACATAGTTAAAGGTATCGGTTGGGGAATTTTTAGGGATTTTATTTAACGCAACAGTTCTACCACCATTTTTACAATACACGAGAATTAAATAATTTAATTGTCTTGTATTGCACTTATCGTAAAAATGAATTACGGCAATGGGCAATAATTAAATTTTAATACAAGACAATTGCAAAAATTCAATCCTACAATACGCGACAATTACAATAATGCATTTCTACAATACATTACAATTGCAAAAATTCATTTCTGCAATACACACCAATTAAAAAAAAGCCCAGCCCATTGTAAGAATTTATTTTTGCAATAAGCGACTGTTACCAAAAAAGTTATGAGTTGTTCCTTAAATTTTATTTAAGTGAACAAATTTATTTCTATTGAATTTCTTTTTTTAAATTATTTTTGCAATTCTGTTAAAAACGTAAAACTACAAATGCAATAGATTATATTTTATAAGCAATTTGTGCCTAGGTATTGTTATTATTCCTGCATTATATATACAGGGTGTCCCGGAAAATGTGGGAAATCTCTCGGATTCAGATAGAACATAAAAAAATAAGATGACAAGTTCCCTTAAATTTTTTTCCTAGCGGCCCTCCCTACGGAGATACGGCCTCCTAAAGGACGCCACTGGAAATCAGTTTTTCTTGAATAACTTTTAAACTACTTAATATAATTTAATGAAAATTTAATATGATAAACAGTAGTAAGGACCTCTTAAAATACTGCCCTTAAAACATAATTAGCTTGTTTAGTTTACCAGGGGCGGACTAGGTTGTATATTTTAATGCTTACATTTTTAACACCCTGTATGATAGGGAGTTAAAAAATAAATTTGGATACCTTGAACATTAAGCTAAAGAAAAGGTACTCTTGTTTATTGTCGATAAAATTAACCGTTTTCGAGAAAAAAAATAATAAAGAATTAATGTTTTATTTTTATTAAAAAGACCATGATTTCCATGATTTCTAATTTTTTTCTACAAGCGGAAAAGTGCAACTTTCCGCACGATTATGCGTGTGGAAACAAAAAAAAATAAAACTTAAAATGGAAACCGATAAAGAAAATTTCGAGATTCTCTGCTTGTAGACACTTTCCGCACGCTTGTAGAAAAAATGTTGTTTTCTAACACTGTCTGCAACAAAGTGTGATTTGAAAGTAATTGAAATAAAACTGTCATTAGCATTAAAAAACGCACCGTTTTTACAAACGTTATTATGGTACCTACGAAATAATAAATATCTTGCATTGACGTGTGTATTTTAAATCTTGTCATCTTTCATATTGTTAGCACGTTGATCCTTTACTTCGATATTAATTTATTGAATTTTGAATATCTTGGTAAATTTAATTAAATAATGGGATACACATTTAGTGAGTATGCAAATATGCATCTTATGTACGGGCTTGCATCTTGCAATGCTTTGGAAGCAAGAAGGTTGTATGAAGAAAGATATCCTGATGGCAATATACCAAATCAGAAAACATTTCAGCGACTTGATCAACGTCTAAGAGAGACTGGTGGCCCACCAGTGGTGGGCGATTCTCAGTTAATAAGGCAACATTATTGACTTTCTTTAATAATTTTTAGGAAGTTTTGGGAAAACAAGTACTGATGCTGGTGTGAGAATAACAGTACGTACGGTGCAATTGGAGGAAAATATTTTGGATAGTGTAGCTGATACTCCTTCAATAAGCACTCGAAGATTAGCCTCGCAGCTTCATACGTCAAAAACGATAATTCATAAAGTACTTAAAGAACAGTTGTTACAACCTTATCATTTGCAAAAAGTGCATCAACTACTTCCTCAAGATTTTCCTCGTAGAATCCAGTTCGCAAACTGGATGTTAGATCAGCAATGGACAAATCCAAACTTCATTAGCTCTATTCTTTTTACCGATGAAGCAGGGTTTACCAAAAATGGTATTGTAAATTTACATAACTCGCATGTATGGGCTGATAAAAGCCCTCATGCCACTGTTGTTCATCATTATCAATATCAGTTCCAATCAATTAATGTTTGGGCAGGAATAATTGGCAATTTTTTGATTGGACCATGCGTATTGCCGCCACGATTGAATGGTGAAATTTATTTACAGTTCCTTCAGAATGCTTTTCTGGATTCAATAGAGCATTTGCCAATTGAAACCCGCCAGCGCATGTATTTTATGCATGATGGAGCCCCACCTCATTTTAGCGTTGCTGTACGGGACTATCTGAATAACGTCTATCCAAACCGTTGGATAGGCAGAGGAGGTCCCATTGCCTGGCCTCCACGCTCTCCCGACTCACCTGTGGGGACATCTCAAAACCTTGGTGTATTCCTCTCCGGTTGATACTAGGGAGGAACTTTTACAGAGAATCACATTTCATTGTGATGCGATAAGGAACAATGCTGGGTTGTTGTGGCGAGTACAGCAGTCCTCTATTCGTCGTGCCCGCGAGTGTATCAGAGTTCACGGAGCCCATATTGAACACGCTTATGAAGTTTTTAATTGATTATTTCTAATTTAATTTTTCTGTACATTATTTTTTAAGGTTGTTTTTTAAATAATTTCAAGAAAAACATATTTCTAAAAATAATTTTTGTTAAGGTGCCTTTCTGGGACAAGACTGAATTTTTAAGAATCTTGTAATTTTGTCGGATTAAATAACCTAAACTAAAACTTTTCTGTTTCTTGAATGACTTTCGTATCACACTTTGTTGCAGACAAAAAATTAGAAATCATGGTTCTTTTTAATAAAAATAAAACATTAATTCTTTATTATTTTTTTTCTCGAAAACGGTTCATTTTATGGACAATAAACAAGAGTACCTTTTCTTTAGCTTAATGTTCAAGGTATCCAAATTTATTTTTTTTAACTCCCTATCATACAGGGTGTTAAAAATGTAAGCATTAAAATGTACAACCTAGTCCGCCCCTGGTAAACTAAACAAGCTAATTATGTTTTAAGGACAGTATTTTAAGAGGTCCTTACTACTGTTTATCCTATTAAATTTTCATTAAATTATATTAAGTAGTTTAAAAGTTATTCAAGAAAATCTGATTTCCAGTGGCGTCCTTTAGGAGGCCGTATCTCCGTAGGGAGGGCCGCTAGGAAAAAAAAATATG
The DNA here is from genome assembly GCA_921294245.1 of Brassicogethes aeneus. NCBI lineage: Eukaryota > Metazoa > Arthropoda > Insecta > Coleoptera > Nitidulidae > Brassicogethes > Brassicogethes aeneus. The sequence goes on from OV121137.1 coordinate 7,778,693, forward strand.
GGAACTTGTCATCTTATTTTTTAATGTTCTATATGAATCCGAGAGATTTCCCACATTTTCCGGGACACCCTATATATATATAATATATAATATATTATATATTATATTATATTTTTTAAATTTGATGCAAAATCCCGCTTTAATTTGCTATTAATAGTACCTAATTTTAATGTAACTTACAGTGGAATATTATTAAATAGTAATTTGGCGCGTGTTTTAGGTACGCCGTTTTACTTTTTATTAAATTAATATGCTAGTTACATTAAATAGTAAAACGGCGCGCCATACACAATGGGTAAAACGCAGAATATAAACAAAAACAAATGTCAACCATTTAGGTGTCATCGCGCATGGTTACGGAATTTTACACGGAAATCTATAAATTGACTTTTTACAAGACGCACAATTCGTACGGGCACGACTACGGGAGGAAGGAAGGAAGGCAATCTATAATTCAGGCTTTAGTTTAAATTTTATTTTAAAATTTTAAAAATAAGGTTTGTGTTTCGTTTAAGTTTTGTACTTGTGTGTTTTCTAAGTATTTTAACCACATATATTTGTTTTCTTGAAAACTCACATGTTTGTTCTTGTAGATATCTATAGGTATACCCATTAAAATATTTTACTACATGCGACTTTTATTTTATTCCCTGGTGCACTGTGTAATTATCACCTGGTTCACTGCAGAAGAGTCAAGGTACACAGTGACCCACCAAACAGAAAAAAAAATGTATAAGCATAAAAGTTGATATATTAACTCTTTCAGAACAAATTGCACAGGAACGTGTTAGTAATACCCTAGAAAGTGTCCATGAAAATTTGCAGAATTTTGTATGGCTTTTTTGCTATATATGTTAATTTTAAACATTTGTGGTTCACTGTTGGACAGTTTACCCTACATAGTCCTAAGTATCTAGGATTAAATTTAGTCAATTGCTTAAATTTTAGTGAACACAAAAGCTTTAAAAACAAAAATTTCTACAATAGGTAGGAACTCAACATCATTAAATAACAAAACAAAACATCTAGTCTATAATGCATACATTGGCTTCCACTTGATGTACCTTCCTGCGTTTTGGGGACATGCAATTAAAAGGGATCTTAAGGCTCTTCAAACTACACAAAACAGGGTTGGCTACCTAGTGGGTAACCCAAAAAAACCCAGTGGGCTTTTTTGGTTAGAACCCACTTAAACCACTTAAAAAGTGGGTTTTTTAACTTTAATTCTTTGATATTTTTGTATATTTTTTATTTCGTAAAAACATAAAACATTGCATTTTTATGTATGTAAAAAACTAGTATTTAATCAAAGGCAGTACGCTCTAAGACAGCTTTGTATATGTATAAATAATTTATTTATAAACATTTTAATTTGCATTTATATTCATAAATAGGTATTTACTTAAATAAAAATCTGATCCCTAGTCATAACAATATACAATATTAACAAAAAAATTAAAGTCATTAAATAATAAGGGCGTGGCGGGACCGATTTTAAAAATTTTAAGTAACTTTTGTTTATAATCACCATACCCAACTATTCGGTACAATTACTAAAAATTTTTGAAAAACAAGAATTTTTGATCCGCCCTAATATACTTACATCCTGTATAATACAGGGTACTCCCTAAGGGGCCCTAACACGTTCAATAATATTGTCAATATTAAATTTTGATATGCCTATGATAGGTATGCCATGATTGCCATTGTAATTGCCTGCTTATCTATTTTGTTATTTATTTTATGATTTTAAATTACCATAATCTTATTTTTGTGACGTGAATATAAGGGCTCTGGGACCATATACTATTTTGACTCAATGTGTAGTTTGTTTGTAATCTATGATTTGTAAGAAATCAACAATATCTGTGACATGTCCGCCATGTTAATGTGTACAATTTTTATTTTGACTACGTGTAATTTATATTAAGCTATACAATGTTTTATATTAACACCCAGGTATTTAGTAAAATGTGTTGAGATAATTCAAAATTAATAGGTACAAATTAGGTAATTTAAAAAAAACTTACCTAAAAATATGTAAACATGCGAAAAAACACTTATAAAATAAGCTATATTCAAAGAAATAGAATATAGGTAATTTAAATACAAATTATTCTTGTAAAACATGTAAACACCAATTCATAGTAACAAATTTGTTATTAACATATAGAACATACAAGTATATAGAACTTTTTCCACTGGTTATTTTTCTGAACCAGTCAGTGTTGCCACTAGCAACCAATGCAGTGTTACCAATGTCATATATTAAAATTATCCACCCACATGTCTGAAATTATCCGCCAGGATCCGATTTTTTAAAAGGGAAAAGGTGCCAATTTTAAAAATACAAAGATACAAATACTTTTTATTAAAAGCATAAATAATGATGTATTAATACTATTAGCCTAAAACAGTGAAATTTAATAGTATATTAGGTATCAAGTTTGATAAACGCCATTTTATACACGAATTTAATTTAGGCACGAGCGAACTTGCGAGTGAGTGCTTAAATTAATTAGTGTATAGAAAAGTTTTCTAAACGAGGTTTATAACCTATAGAGCGCCATCTATGAAACAATAGAGGAGTCTGTGTGTCACCGTCAAATGTCAAATTTTTATATTTTATAAACGCCGTGACTAGAAGTACACCGGGAGTACCGCTATTAAAAGTACATCAGGTTTGTGCGCATGCGTGTTTCCATAACAGCTGATGGTAAAATTTCGGTTTTATTAGTTGACATTAAATTGACCATATGCAAGGAATGCGGTCGATGTTGCCAATGGTAAAAAAATAAAATTCCCTATTGGGAACATTCAATTATATTACGTTGGCTACATTGAAAATTTGAATTTCCCGCACAAACTAAATTAATTTCCATCTTTTTTTTTAATAATAATAAATAATAATAATTCCCACATTTGAAATTTGCACCTTAATTTATTTTACAACATTGGAACTACCTTCTTTATCTCTGGGAACTACTAGAATGTATGTTAGTTTGTGCGGGAAATTCAAAATTTCAGTGTAGCCAACATATTATAATTGAATGTACCCAATTGGGAATTTTATTTTTTTACCATTGGCAACATCGACCGCATTCCTTGCATATGGTCAATTGGTACACTAAGGCCCAGTTGTATAACAGTTGGTAAAGAGCTGGTTAACTCTTGATATTAATTATGTAATTATTAAGCTAACTTTCAAGTTGTATAAACATTGATTAAAATTTAATTAAGTGATTGAAATACAATTAACAACAAAATTAATGAAATGTCAGTATGAATTACCCAAACCAACCCAAACTCAACAACCCAACCCAACCGACCCCGCCCCATTGGGCCCCCCGCCCCATTGAGCGACCATTTAATATTATACAATTGACAAATATGCTAAATAAGGATTTTTTTCCACCCGGTGTACTTTTAATAGCGGTACTCCCGGTGTACTTCTAGTCACTTTGTTTTATAAACACAGATTATAAAGATTATAAATCGTATTTCTTGAAAATGGAGAGTTTTTTACAGTGAAAGTAAAAAAAATGTTTTATGAGCACTTTACAGTGGAGTCCGTTCCCGCGGGCGCGAATTTAAGTTATAGCTTACTGCCGGCGAAATTAAAAGGTCAGTACAATGTTCATATAAACTTTTCAAATATTGGCGTTGAGAAACTATTTAATACCTTTTTATTTTTGTATTGAGATAATAAAATAATTTTCACATTTAGTATTATTTTACAAGAAAGGCACTTTATTTTAATGATTGTATGACATTTGACAACTGTCAACTAACTTAAAACTTAATTCAGCCCGTGACTAAAAACCTGTTGCTAACTTCAGCCCGTGACTAAAACGCCATAAAGCCACAACTTGTTAATGTGTATTTAAAAGGTCACTTAGTGTCATGGAAACATGTACGATAATGGGCGTTTTAAAGGTGGGAGTTGAAAAAATGGGTTAAACTTCTATACTCATATATTTATGCCTAAAATAAATAAATTTAAAAAAAATACCTTTAATTTTAATAGACAATTCTCCATTTTGTCGGTGCCAGCCTGGCAGTGTTACCACTTAAATAAAAATAAATGTTTGTCCAGTTTTTAACTTTTTACAAATTACAGTGTTGCCACAATTTTTTTCTTTAACTCCAGAATTATAAATACCATTGTTCTTTGAAAAAGTATATACTAAAATATTTTGGACGAAATCCTCCAAAATTATCTGATTTATAATAGGGTTAGAAAGTGATCCGCAACCCCGCAAAATTATCCGCAAATCGGCAACACTGAACCAATGAATATAAGTTATATAATATATTACATATTATGTAACAAATAGCCAATGGTTGCCAACCATAGACGGTCTATGAATCATAAACTACGGTAGAGTCTACCGTATAGTTACTATTAAAGCCTGGTTCATGCTGGAAGAAAAGATGTAATTTTCGTTAAGGAGGGTAAAAGACTCTCCTTGAGTTTTCGTTATCTTATAATTTGTTGTTAAAAGTTAAGTTGTTATGGATTTCGTTGGTAAAACCTTAAGGGTTTAAAAGCGGTTTTAGATGCGAAATACAAAATACGAATATTCACATTTCGCAACTTCTATTTCATATAGATGCGAACTATTTTAGGGACATTTTTTTCTCACTAGGTGATATTTGCCATGGTATTTTAGGGACTTAATTTTCTCCCCAGGCGATATTTGCCATACGTGATTAAAATTTTCTATTTGTTGTTTTATCATAAAACTTTTAAATGTAAATGTAAATTAAGACTTTGTGTTTTTATTATGGATGAACAATTATACCAGTGGCAAATATACCATTGGCGACGAAGGCGTGCAATTGCGCTTATTTATTGTTGAAACCATATACCTATAAGTTATAGGTATATGGTTTATAGGTATATGGTTGAAATGAAGACAGAATTAATTAATGCGCATGCGCATTACGACAAAATCGTGCGATTTTCGCAAAATCTTCAATCTCAAGATTTCAGCCCCCCAGATTTCAAATCTTGCGAATTCGCAGGATCTGTCGAAACGTCAAAACGCTTTTCCTGCCAAATCAAATTGACCAATAAAAACATTTTTCGTATTTCGCATCTATAGATATATATATGAACGGTGAAAGATAAAACTTGAAAATTTCTACGGGAGGGCATTCTTAGGGTACGGGAATCTATAAATAGGACTACGGTTTTCGTATTCTTCATCTTCTACGGGAGGAAGGAAGGCAATCTATAAATTATGCTTTACATTTCACCGCTACCGCTACATTTAAAACTATAAATCCAGCTTAAGAAAAATCACTTTTTCCTAATGAAAAATGTAAACCAAACCTACCAATTTGATATTAAAGTGTGCACATGTGACGATGTCACACAAGTTCGGCTGGCGTGATTCGGTCTGAAATGTTTCGATATCATAGTGCGTTCCATATTTACCGATGTTTTATCTCTAGTGTAAAATACTTCACCCAGTGCATTTTTACTGCATTTTTTCATATAATTATATATTATATATACTATAAACTCCTCTACGAGCATTTTTTCCCCCCAAAAGTTTTTTCCCCAAATTTATGGGGAAAACCCCTAAGTTGGCCACACTGTTTTATTCGCTTTGGTACAAATACGAAACACTTTGTATCGGTATTCAAGTTATACGAATAAAATGTGGCAACAACGTAAACCATCCTAGAACATTCTGTAATATAAGAATATTTTAATGAATACCGAAACTAAAAATACCACTATGATTGAGTTTTTCATTAAAATTTCTTTGTTGTGGTGGTAAATTTTATCTTTAATCGGTCTATAATTTAAACGTTATTGGTGTCAAGACTCGTTACTTAAGTGATTGATTATAGCCTAGGCGCTTAAAAATGATTTAAACTAATTGGATTGTGTTTTTTGACAGCCAGGGAGTTTACTTCTTTGGCCCAATCAAAAAATGTAACTTCTTTCAAATCTTTCTAACCTTACTTTCTACCTTTAATAATTATTATTAAAATTTTACGTTTTATAAATCGTTAATATTGGTGGAAAAATCCAAGGTAGCACAACGTGACGAAACCGTGACGATTTGTGTCCATTGTGTCCAATTGGACACAAATCGTCACGGTTGCGTCACGTTGTGCTACCATTTTTTTTTATTTAAAACTAGCTAGCAAGGTCTTATGTAAGTACGTAGGTTTATGTCAAAGGACACATATAAAATTTAAGGTTACCAGTGTTGTTTACCGCAAGTGCCACTGGCACAGTTCCAGTGAATGTCAAATGGTGCCCAAAACTTTTTGTCCGCAACTGTACCTAATAAAGTACCAACACTGGCAACAGTGTATATAATCCTTGCATAAATAAACAGCGTTGCCAAATTGCCAGTAATTACTGGCATTTGCCAGGAATAAAGCTCCTTGCCAGTAATTTTGCCAGGTGACTTTAAATGGCAGGAATTTGCCAGAAATTAATTAATTTACTATGTTAGTTAAAATACAATAATTATGTTTTTTCACTTATCGTTTATAATCCGTGAAAATGCCCATCTTAGATAAGTGACTTATCATAAGTCATCTAAGATGGCCGGGACATCATGGCCCATTATGCAAGAAATGTGTTTCTTAAATAATGATTATGGCCCACCTTACAGAATGGCCCATCTCTACGTTTACCGGGTGGGGCGGGACTGCCGATTGGTCGAACAACAGAGCCTCTGTAACAGAGTCTCTGTTACAGAGTCGTGTAACACGACTCGTGTTGTCAAATGTAAAAAGTGAAATTATCGAAAATTTTAGTAAATTAAGATATAGGTATTGGATAAATCATTTGGTGTGAATAAAAAAATTAAAAAATATTTTTTTGTTTTTTGAAATAAGCCATTTTGCTAGAAACCTAAAGATTGTAAAAATTAAAAATTCTTGGAATCAAGCATTCACGTTGCCAGTATTATAATGATGATATTTTTTGCCAGGAATTTTATTAAGAACTATTGGCAACGCTGTAAATAAAGAAAAAATGAACTTTGTAATACAAATACAAAGTTTGTATACAAAACTTAATTAATAATTAGGTATTTGTTTTATCATAAAACTTTTATGATTGTGTTCTGTGCTTTAATATAGTGTGACTTGCACATTAATTTAAATGTCTGTGTTTTCCAAAATAAAAGACTTCTTTTCAAGACATAAAACAAAGTTTTTAGTTGGTGGTTTTCTTTTATCAGGATCTTTAATCTTAACAAAATATGCCCAGCAAAGACTTAAGCATTGGCAAGAAAATGAAACATTTGCATTTTTGGACAAAAATAAAAAGAAAAATCATTTTGAAAGCATTCAAAAAACCTCTGACCAGACCATATTAAATTTAGCTACTAATTTGATGGAAATTGTTTTGAAAAAGGCAGATACTGATAAAATTATTGAGGCTCTTAAGAGTAATCCAGAAAATAAATTAGAAATGTGGAATAACCTAAAAGTAATTATTGGAAACTACTTTAAATAATACTAATAATAATAGGTAATATTTTTTGTAGGTATTAGTGTTTATTAAAACAGGACTTTTTATTTATTCAATAGTAATGTTGGTGATTACATTAAAAATCCAATTTAATATAGTGGGAGGATATTTATATCGAGATCCTACTTCTGTAACTACAGAAATACAAGAAAAATATTTATTAATTATACAAAATTTTTTAAACAAAGGCGTGGACCAATTAGCCAAATTAATTGAAACTGAGGTTTGTATTAATAATTCAAATAGGGTATATGCATATCTTTGCCATGGACGTCAAGGGGGCAAGTTCACAAAATCATAAATACAAAAAAAACACTTGTAGCTTGCTGTAATTGTCTGCTTTCATGTATGTACTATGCTCCAAACTAGGGTTGGGAAAATTTCACTCGAAATTTTCATGACATTTATGGAATTTATTAAAGTTTCCTAAATTTCTGAAATTTCATGAAATTTATGAAATTTATTGAAACTTTCAATAAATTTCAATCACTTTAAGTGTAATAGGTATATTAATATTGAAATAAGCCCACTCGGGGACCATGGCAAATTGCCTCTCTTACCTCCTACCCCTCTGTGGGCCCCTGCACCAATAATATAAATAGTAAATAGGTACCTATGTTTACCACAAATTTCTTGAGATTTCCTTTTAAAATATTTTTAAAATTACTTAAACTAAAAGAGATATAGCACTTTTTGGTAAGCTAATGAGATTGTGCCACTTTCATTGTTTTATATTAATATATATTATATATTTATTATTTTTAAATATTTTGAAATTTTACGAAAATTGAAGAAACTTCATCAAAATTTTATGAGCCAAAGGCATTTTTTATCCGTTTTCCGATGCAATTATATCAAAAGTAAAAGTTTAAATTAATCATGACTTTTAAAAAAATTTTAAAGTCTGATTTAATTTACAAATTAAATTGGTAACTGAATTAAATTATTTAAATTAGTTTATACAATTAAAGGTCCCAGGGGAGGCCGCATGTGAAATTTATGCGAAATTTTCAGTAAATTGCGAAACTTTCAATGAAATTCGTAAACTTTCACAGGCAATGTTGAAATTTTCGGATAAATTTTCAAAAATTTCACTTTTCCAACTAAATGAAATATTTCAAGTTTGAAACTGTCCCAACCCTACTCCAAACATCAAAGTCCCACCACTTGACTTTGATAGAAATAGGTAATTAAGGTTAATTTTCTGTTAGTGTCAAGCTAACTTTATCCTATTTTCAAAAAATAATGTATTTTTTGTGTCTTAAGATCTAAATTTAGAACACAAAAAAGACATATAGCACATGGGCGACAACAGTGTCATAAGTAGTAAAACCTTAAATCCGAGATAATGAACGTCAAAGATTTTTTAATAATAAAATTCTTACATATTATTTAATATATTATTATGTATTTGTAAAATTATATTAACTTTCAGTATTTTCTTTGCAAAGAAAGAATAACTCCAAGATTCTGCGCCAGTTAAAAATTAGATTTTAGAAAATACTCTTTTTGGATAAGAACTATATGTAGATATGAATACTTTATGAGCTTCTGCTGCATTACCCCATATCAATATAGCATATGACATTATCGAGTGACATAATCCGTAATATGCAGTTATTAAAACGTTGGTTGAAACATTTAAATTTCTAATTATAAATATATTTGTGGAAAGCTTTTTGCATATTTTATTGATATGGGTATCCCACTTTAATTTAGGATCTATATGAACTCCCAAAAATCTCACTGCACTCCGAAGACCAATGTCATGCTCTCTCAACGAGAATACAACTACGTTTGTTTTATCCTCATTTAACAGTAAGTTATTGCTCAGGAACCAGTTTTTGGCCCTTGACTGAATCTCATTGGCCTGTCTCTTAAGAGCCTCTAAATCTCTGTGCCTCACCGAGATTGTTGTATCGTCCGCAAAGAGAATATGACTTATCATTGCTTGATGGTATGGTAAGTTATTAATAAAAATTAAAGCCCTGCGGTACCCCTATTGTCATTATTCTCCTTGAAGACGTTACTCCATTTACCCGACATACCTAGCCTCTATCGGCGAGATAGGAATCAATAAGTTTAAAAGCACTTTCAGAGAACTTATATTCAATAAGCTTTTGTATAAGCAAGTCATGAGAGATGCAGTCAAAGGCTTTACTTAAATCACAGAATATTGTGTAGTTATATTCAAGTTTTTCAAAAGCTTCCAGGATACTTGATGTTAAATCAAGTATACCTGAAGTAGTACTGTGTTTCTTTTGAAACCCATGTTGACACTGTGAAAACACTAAATGTGATTCAAAATGCAGTGAGATTCTCAAAGCCATACACCTTTCAATGATTTTTGATAATATCGGTAGGAGAGATATTGGTCTGTAGTTATTTTTATTATTCACCTCGCCTTTCTTGTGTATGGGCACCACCAGAGCCTCCTTCATCACGCTAGGAAATGTACCCTCCTTAAAACAAGCATTAATTAATTTTGTCATTGGAATAGCAATGAGATATTTTATGGATTTTAAAAGATTTGAATTAAACCCAGATAGGTCTTTACTATTACTATTTTTTAGTCCATAACTTCAACAAAGGAGACCTGAGAAAAGTTAAAGTCTGTATTTGGTACTGATACGTATTCAAAATTTTCAAAAGGATTGCATGCTTGCTGGTTGACATTAATGTCTTTTATTAAATCTTTTGCTATATTTACAAAAAACAAATTAAACTCCTCTGCATTTATAGTACAGGAAACTTCTGCTTTTTGTTCATGTCTGCTTTTATTAATAATGTTCCACATGCTCCTGACAGAGTTTTCAGAGTTCTTAATTATTCTATCATTATAAACTTTTTTTGCATTATTAATTGTTTTTCTATATGTACATTAGGGTGTCCCTTATTTTTATTTTTTTTTACGCATACCCTCTTATTATATTTATTACTTGTTTATATACTCCCAGTAAAAATTTCAGCTCATTCTATAAACGGGAACCCGTGCCGACTTGCATCTAAACCCTCCGTTAGCCAACGTTATGCGCGCGCGGTATTTTGTAACACGAAACACTTTAAAAAGAAGATATACTTCATGACTGTATTTTTCTAATGATTTTATTAAATATGATTACTAAATGATATTATTGATTTTGTTTCTATCATTTGTTTCACTAATTTAGTTGATTTTATCCCTTAAATATATTAATATACTAATTAGTATTGCTAAAATATACTGTTATATGAAATTTCAGCTTTTTATAAGCATTTCTTTTCTTGATGTCCTCCCAAAATTATTTCAGACAGTTTAATAAGTTTTCGGTAGTCATCTCTCACAATAGACTCTTTTAGTTATTTAGAGTAAAACCCATTAAGTTTATCAATTTCAGAGTTTACGGCCTATTCACCAGACCCTTCCGGGTAACTAGCCACTCCCTGTGAAAATATATATTTTTATCAAAGTATACACATAAATAAAACTATATTTTAACATTTGTCAATAATTTATAATATAAGGGTCACATAATAACAAACACAAAATGACTTACGATCGAAGACCTCGCGACCAACCGTGTTACAAAATACCGCGCGCCTAACGTTGGCTAACGGAGGGTTCAGATGCAAGTCGGCACGGGTTCCCGTTTATAGAATGAGCTGAAATTTTTACTGGAAGTATATAAACACGCAATAAATATAATTAGAGGGTATGCGTAAAAAAAATAAAAATAAGGGACACCCTAATGTACATCTAAAAATATTTTTTTGTTGTAATAATTCCTTGCTTAGTGTCCGTTTACATATTTCATCTAGAAAGTGTTGATGCTCTCTTATATTTTTTATTTCTGTAGTAAACCACTTATTGTTGTTATTATTATTTTGATTGGACTTTATAAGGACTTTTTTCTCTGGAAAGCATCTATTAAAAGCACTAAAAACATCATCAGCAAACATAGAAAACTTGGCTTCAGCACTAACACTATTGTATTTAACATAATCGAAGCTCAACTTCTTTAAAAAAACAGAAACTTACCCTTTTTATTAATTTGTCTCAATGTTTTTGTTATTGGTTTTGTGTTACAAGTATTTATACTTATATTTAGACTTAATAATTGACCCATATGATCTGATAAACAGGTATTTATTGTACAAGCTTTAGACTCCTTTTGAAAATTCATTAACACATTATCAATACAGTTATTAAATCTTTTTGGATCATAGATCATTTGTTTAAACCCAAAGGTTTGAAGTAGGTTTATTAAAAGTGGACCATTTTTGTCATTTGATAAAAAATTTACATTAAAATCTCCAACTAAAATAATGTTTTTTGCTTGAAGTGTCAGAAGGACGTATTCTAGATTAATTAAAAATAAATTAAAGCGTCCTGAAGGGGATCTATTTACATTAAGAATACAAAATTGTTGTGAAAAATGATCTACCTTAATAGCGCTTATTTCAAATATTTTTTCTATTGACAGAATATTTATTTGGTCTAAAGCTGTAAATCTAAGATTGGGATTTGTTAATATAACAACACCGCCTCCTCTAGAAACACCTCTGGCAAAAGAGGAAGCATGCAAATAATTATTAATATATAGTGTTTTACACTCTGCCTCCGTCAACCAGTGTTCACAGAAGCATAGGCAGTCATAATTTTTGTCTACTAAAAATAGATCAATTTCGTTGATTTTATTTCTTATAGATTGCACATTTAAGTGAAATATTCGAAAAATTGCATTCTCCTTAGGTTTAAAAAATATGTATATACAAAGATTGATAATGGACATACAGTGATGGCATGCTTTTTGGATCTTCAAAAAGCATTTGATGTAGTAGATCACAATATTTTGATAAACAGATTAAAATCAGTTGGAATAAAAGGCAAACCACTTGAAGTTTTCAAAAGTTATCTTACAGAAAGAAGGCAATCTACAACAATAAATGACATCAAAAGTGTATTAGGACCTATTGTTTTTCTGATCTATATAAATAAATTGACCAACATGAAACTAATTGGAAACTTAACACTCTTTGCCGACGATACTGCTCTTTTCTATTCGGGTACAATGCAAAAAATATATGACAAACATGTAGAAAGAATACGGAGCAAAATAAATAATTTCTATCACCTGTATCATTCAGCCAAATTCTTCAAGCAAGAAACCAAATTCAAAATAATCTGTCTATGCTTACTGTCATGTCATACTTAGCACCATTTTGGGGACAAACCAGAAAACAGGATATCGAAAAACTACAAGTATACTTATAACCCAGAACAGATTCCTAAAAGTGTTGTTTTGTAAACCTATGCGTTATAAAACTAGTGAGCTGTATAGCGAACTAAACCTTCTTAAAGTGTGTGATATTGTCAAATTAGAAAGTCTTAAACTTGTTCATAAAATTAAAAATAATATATTAGAGACTGACATATCTTTGGTGCAAAACTGTGCTATTCACCATTACAATACTCGTACAAACCAAAACTTTTATATTTTACCAAGTGCAAGAAACGTTGGAAAGAAGAGAGTAAAGCCTGAATTATAGATTGCCTTCCTTCCTTCCCCCGTAGTCGTGCCCGTACGATTTGTGCGTCTTGTAAAAAGTCAATTTATAGATTTCCGTGTAAAATTCCGTAACCATGCGCGATGACACCTAAAATGGTTGACATTTGTTTTTGTTTATATTCAGCGGTTTACCCATTGTGTGTAAATATGAAAGATAAACATTTATATATTAGTGCAGTGATCACAACTTTAATTGCCCCGGCAGCTTGTATTATAATAATGAAAAAAAACATGGAACAAGACGTTGGAAGACTCGCCCACTTTACCAAGACCGGGAAACTACGGGGTTTTACAAAGCAACGTTTCTAAAAATAAAAGATATTGATCATAAACCATATCTAAATATCCTATTTAGAGACACAAATTATTTAATAAACTGAACACCTATCTTAAATAATACTAAACAATCATGGATTTTAAATATTTTGTGCCTACGCGCTGTCACCCTACAGCGCATGTCCATAACAAGCACTGTGATTGGTCTTGTAAAAGACCTTTACGGTGAAAGATAAAACTTAAAAATTTCTACGGGAGGAAGGAATGCCGTCCTTACGGTACGGGAATCTATAAATGGCACTACGATTTAAATAAACAATTTTGACGTAATTGTCACCATTAACATTGCCCGTTATTAATTTTAATTAAACTTAACAATTATTGATACTTTAAAATATTAAAATAACTAATAATTATAATAAGGAAGGAAGGACGACAATCTATAATTTAGGCTTAACTAAAGTTCATTTTTTTATCTGGACTGCGGCAACGTTGCAAATTTAGGGTTTTGGTTGGTAAATACAGTTGTCAAGTTGGTCGCATTGATTAAAACTAAGCTAGTTATAAACACAGATCAATCTAATTGTGGTTATGTATAAATTATTGTCGGTTACATTGTGCAGTTGTCAAGTTGAGTTGTCGAAATTCGTAGTTAAAAATGCAATTAATTTGGCTTTGGTGGTGCTTGGATGAGTAAAATCATATAAAAAAAGTAGTTAAATATAGGTTGCTTTACGGCCCAGAAGAGAAAGTATTCCTAGCGGATAATTATCTTCGCTTTGAAAAGAATTTATATAAAAGAAATTAAAATTTTTTGTGAACGAAAATGTTGTCCAATGGTGAATAATGTGAAAATATTGTGTGATGTAATATTTATAAAACCAAATTCGTTACTTTTTTACTCCAAATTGTCCATAAGGCGATGTACTTTTTCTTACATTGTGACATTTGGCATAATTTCATCAAAATGAAGTTTTGCCATCAAAAGGGCTTTTACATTCGAATTCGTTGCTATTATTTTTGACACAATTATCTTTTTATTGACAAGTAAATTATCAATAATAAATATTATTGTCAATTTGACAGTGTCAAAGTATTTAATTAAATTCTTTAGCAGAAGTACCATTTTTAAATACTAAAAAAGTCAAACTGGCATAAGCCACCAACCTAACAAAAAATCACGAGTCCGGATAAAAAAAAATGAACTGTACTACGGCTGTGAAATGGTACAATCAACTTCCAAATAGTATTAAAGTCTCAGATGTTATAAACTTTAACAGAGCGGCCATTTCAAGCGGATGGACGGGACAAATCACAAAACTGTTTTTATAAAAAAAATTGTAGGTAATTTATTATATATTATTTTTGCACCAAAATTGTCAAATATATTCTTCTATTATTAGGCTATACATTAAATAAAAAAAATCGCAAGAAATATTTTATACCTATCAGCAGAGATAATTTCAATAATTGACAGGGGTGGACGGGACAAGATAAATCTTTTTTTTGTCCCGTCCACACCTTTCAATTATTAAAATTATATCTACTTTCATAACGCATTTCTTGCGTTTTTTTAATTTAATGTATAACCTAATAAAAGAAGAATATTTTTGACAATTTTGATGCCAAAATATTACATAATAAATAATCTACAATTTTTTTTATAAAAACAGTTTTGTAATTCGTGCGTTTCGCGCGCTTGAAATGGCCGAGAGGTATAAAAATATATTTATTATCTCGAAATAACACACTACGAGTATAATTTGTTTCATATATGAGGCATTCCATGTCAACTCGGCCACCCCCTCCTGTGCAAATTTTTCGAAACGTGCAAGTGATGAATTTTTAGCTTATCGTCTTAACTTTTAAATGCCGAAATTTTACAAAATACCACTCGAGTGGTATTTTGTAAAATTTCAAAATGGCGGTGTCAATATAGCGAGTCGTTATTAGCGACTGCAAGCAATAGACATCACTTTAAAAAATCCGTAATACGTAGTTTACATTAACTAACAACTTTATAAAATTAAAAATTTAAATTTATTTAATGCACTGATCTATTATCAGTGATTCTATGTATTTTTTACAGCTGATTACACAATGGTTCGCCCCTAACCTCAAAAAAAACTTAAAAAACAGTTTCTCGTAATTTACTCCCGCTTAATGCATTTTTGATAGATGGTTTAGCATTTGTTTTTTGTATTTCTCATTGCCTAATATAAATGTGGCCTTACCTCAGAGTCGACATAAAACTGTACGTTCCTATAGGTTATAACCTAAAAGAACTCTCAAAAAATGTATTTTTACCTTCTTTACAGCTGTTTAAAGCATTTTAAAGATTGACATAAGGTTACATTTTTATACTTTTTATCGCCAAGTACGTAAATAATCCAACTATTTACTGCACACAAAGCAGTTTACCCCTAACCTTAAAAATATTCTCTACAAATTAGTTTTCTGCAGTATACAGACGCTAAAGAAAATTGAAATATGGGATTTATAGATTTATTTCCACACTTTTATCGCTAAATACGATTATAATCTTTCTTTGACGGCAATTCTTCGTTAACCTATAAAACTTTGCATAAATCGTATGTTAAAAATATTATTTATAGTATAGTAGTTATTTCAATCTTCTTTAGCATGTGTATCTGCAGAAAATTAATTTTTAGAAAATATTTTTAAGGTTAGGGGTAAACTGCTTAGTCTGCAATTTATAGTTGGATTATTTACGTACTTGGCGATAAAAAGTATAAAAATTTAACCTCATGCCAATCTTTAAAATGCTTTAAACAGCTATAAAGAAGGTAAAAATACATTTTTTGAGAGTAATTTTAGGTTAGGAACATACAGTTTTATGTTGACTCTGAGGTAAGGCCATATTTATATTAGGCAATGAAAAATACAAAAAATAAATGCAAAAATATGTATCAAAAATGCATTTAGGGGCTGTAAATTTCACAAAACTGCTTTTTAAGTTATTTTTTGGGGTTAGGGGCGAACCATTGTGTAATCAGCGGTAAAAAAACATAGAATCACTGATAATAGATTAGTGCATATAATCAAATTCAATTTTTAATTTTATAACGCTGTTAGTTAATGTAAACTACCGAATACGGTTTTTTTAAAGTGCTGTATATTGCTTGCAGTCACTATATTGACACCGCCATTTTGAAATTTTACAAAATACCACTCGGCATTTGAAAGTTAAGACGATAAGCTAAAAATTTATCAGTTGCACGTTTCGAAAAACTTTAGTCAATTTTGCACAGGAGGGGGTGGCCGAGTTGACATGGAATGCCTCATATATATATATATTAGGGTGGGCCAAAAAAAACTTTTAATTTTCTTTTCTTTGGGTACCATGAAAATATTGTCCAAGATGACGAAAAAAAAATTCTGATAAAGTTTGAGCTCTTAATATTAATATTAAGAGGTGGCTCATCGCGATTTTTTATTTTCCATTTAAATAACACGGGAAAATAACATTTTTTTGTTTGTAATTTTATTGCGTTTTAACTAATCAGTGAGTTGTAACAATGAATACATATTTTTGTAGGGAATTGAACGATCTACAAAAAAGATCTGATATGATTTTTTGCTTAGTCGACTCGTTTAAAAGTTATTTGAGGTTAAAGTTCAACCTCAAATAGTAAATGATGGCTTTTATAGTTTTTCATACTCTATTACGAAATATTGGCTCAAAAACATAACATATGATATTTTTTGATAGTTTATCGAGTGTTCTTCGGTAAAACAATACAATTTTTACGAAATATCAATAATCGTGAAAAAAAGGTTTTTTTTCTATACTTGATTTAAAAAAAAATTAATCATTTTCTCAAAAAATAATAAATATTTTATTTAAACTTAACTATTAGGTAATAAAAGCCATGTTTCAATAATTTATCAATTAAAATAAAAAATGCTATTCCATAACTTGTACTTTTTTCACTATCTTAGAATCAAACTAAATTTCTCTTGTTACAATTGGGATATTTTTGCCGGTGGGTTTTAACTTCTTGCAATAAGTATTGCAAACATTTTTTATTTTTAGTGAGATATTTGTTGTACTCTTCTATTAATGCAACTCCTCTTTCTGCTACATCATTGAGAACGCTAAGACGTTTGAAAAATACTAGATTATCTTGATAGCTTTCATCCTGTGTCCAAAATTCCACATTCTTATTGATAAAGTCAATGGGTAAATCAAATATATTAAGTACATTTAAGTATATTTAATACTTAGTTAAAAACCATCGGCAAAAATATCCCAATTTTAACAAGAAAAATTTAGTTTGATTATAATTATACCGATTTGTTTGATTGTTTGAAGAAAAATTTAGTTTGATTATAATTATTCCGATTCCATAACTTGTACTTTTTAACTATCTTAAGATAGTGAAAAAGTACAAGTTATGGAATCGGTACCTTAAAATGACAAGGTTCTAAGTGCAGCTGCACTGTTAAGCGAAAATGACTTTATCTACAATATTAAATATTGCAGAAAAGGCATTTTTGCTTTGAAAATTGAAAAATTATTGATACATGGCTTTTATTACTCTACTTTATCTAATAGTCAAGTGTAAATAGAATATATCTTATTTTTAAAAAAAAATATTAATTTTTTTGTCATTACTCAGGTAAAGAAAAAATTTCGAAATTAAAAAAAAAAGGAAATATAGGAAAAAAACGGTTTTTTCACGATTATTGATATTTCGTAAAAATTGTATTGTTTTACCGAAGAACACTCGATAAACGAAAAATATGATATTTCATGTTTTTGAGACAATATTTCGTGATAGAGTAAGAAAAACTATAAAAGTTATCATTTACTATTTGAAGTTGAACTTTAACCTCAAATAATTTTTAAATGAGTCGACTATGCAAAAAATCATATCAGATCTTTTTTGTAGATCGTTCAATTCCCTATAAGAACATGTATTGATTTCTACAACTCACTGATTCTTTAAAACGCAATAAAATTCCAAACAAAAAAATGTATTTTTTCCGTGTTATTTAAATGGAAAATAAAAAATCGCGATGAGCCACCTCTTAATATTGATATTAAGAGCTCAAACTTTATCAGAATTTTTTTTTCGTCATCTTGGACGATATTTTCATGGTACCCAAAGAAAAGAAAATTAAAAGTTTTTTTTGGCCCACCCTAATATATATATATACAGTAGGGTGATTCAAAAAAAGCCTTTTTTTAAAAATGAACCCGCACTGGCCTAAATTATAAAGATTTCATTAAAACTAAAATATTGATACCAAAAAATCCAAATTCGATGAATATTTAGAGGTCGCTCAAATCAATTTTCGTATTTTTGCACATTCGAGCCGCGAAATTATTACTGCACAAAATAGTAAATAACTCCGTTAGTTTTTAATCGATATTGTTAAAAATTTAAGGGTTACCTAGTTTTTTAATACCCTCTGAGACAGTGTATTGAACTTTGCAGAAAAAAAAATTTTTTTCATGAAATAAAATAATTTGTTAATAAAAACGTATCATCTTATAAAATAAGCAACAATTGGAATCGCACTATGATGCTATCGTAAAAAAACTAAGAAAATAACACTTAAATTATTTAGTATACAGAAAACCTGCCGAAAGAAATATTTTATTTGGTTTATATAAAATATAACCTAAAAATAATTAAGTAATTTAGATTTTTCCCATTTTCAAACGATTTTATAAATAATTTATATCCGTTTTATTAATTATGACGTATTTTTATAATATTTCTTTATTTTTGATACCATATTTAATTAATTAAACTAGGTAGTTATTAAATTAGGTCCTTTTTACAACTAAAATAAAATAACGTTAATTACAAAATTATTCACTGCATTGATATGGCTTAAGCAGAAATTTAAATTTTATTAAAATTATTGACATCCAACAATTTTGATACCAAAATTATTTGATTCTGTCTAGATGTTGCTAAATTGACATACCACAATAATAATTATTATTCTTAAATTTTGATAGTAGCCTACCAGGTAGTTGATAAATTATATATATATTAGACTGGTTCAAAAAAATCGAATATTTTTTTTTCTTTAAAACCCGCATTAAAATATCTTCCTAGTAGTGAAAAAAGAAGCCTGTGAAAATTGTAGCTCTTAATATTAATATTTAGAGGTCGCTCATCGTGAATTTCTATTTTACGTTTAAATAACACAGGAATTCTTTTTTCTTAACTTTGAAATTTTATAACTCGTTTTTGAGTGAACATATTGGAATGAACTCTATATATTTTTGAAGAAAATTGAACGTTCTACGAAAAAGTCTCCTATAATTTTTTCGTAAATTCACTCCGTTAATAGTTATTCAAGGTTGAAATTAGACATATAATAAATGTAACGTTTAAATAACACAGGAATTTTTTTTTACTTTTTCTTTTATAACTTTTTTTTGAGTGGACATATTGGAATAAGCGATAATTTTTTTTAAAGAAACATAAAAAAAATTAAAAAAAGTTCACAAAAATCTGGATTCGAATTCACGCTAAGCAGGTTACAAGACAAGCTTTAAAAAAACTAGCGAACTATTCCGCTGCTCTAGGGCGCTTCCAGATTTTTGTGAACTTTTTTTAATTTTTTTTGTTTCTTTAAAAAAAATTATCGCTCATTCCAATATGTCCACTCAAAAAAAAGTTATAAAATTAAAAGTAAAAAAAAGAATTCCTGTGTTATTTAAACGTTACATTTATTATATGTCTAATTTCAACCTTGAATAACTATTAAAGGAGTGAATTTACGAAAAAATTATAAGAGATTTTTTTTGTAGAACGTTCAATTTTCTTCAAAAATATATAGAGTTCATTCCAATATGTTCACTCAAAAACGGGTTATAAAATTTCAAAGTTAAGAAAAAAAAATTCCTGTGTTATTTAAACGTAAAATAGAAATTCACGATGAGCGACCTCTAAATATTAATATTAAAGCTTAATTTTCATGTATCCGTTTGTCCGTCATCCGTATGTCAGTTTTTCAATAAAATCGTCCGATAAGAAATGTTCTAATTTTCATGCATACGTTTTTTAATGACGTTTAACGGATTGATTTTTTGACAAAAAGAAATTAAGAGTGAGTATATTCACTTACTAAATTTACCTAATGCTTAATTGTCATAGTAAAGGTAGGTAAATATATATATATATATACCTTATAAAAAGAATATATACCTTATAAAAAGAATATACTAGCCCTAATATACATTAAAATATATAATTTTAAAAAAGCAGGTCTAGTTTTAATTTTTTTTTGTTTGTCCTTTCTTTTTTTCCGTTATTCTTATTAAATAAAAACTTAACAGTAGAACATTATTCACATAACGAACGTAATATTTTCGTTTTACAATCTTATTGAAAAAATATAAAAATATTTGAAAATAAATTATCTTAAAATAACGTTAGGCGTCAAAAACAGATGTTTAGTGACGGATGAGTTAAAATTATTTAACCTCTCTCTGTCAGACGTACGAAGTTGAAACTTGACGGACCGATAAAATGTCATAATTTTCGAATTATAATTGGACCAATAAGAGCGCTCCCGGATGAACGGACTGACGGACAAACGGATACATGAAAATTAAGCTTTAGAGCTACAATTTTCACAGGCTTCTTTTTTTACTACTAGGAAGATATTTTAATGCGGGCTTTGAAGAAAAAAAAATATTCGTTTTTTTTTAACCAGTCTAATATATATATATATATATATACATTATTTACTTAATTCAAAAGCGTCTAAGTATCAAAACTAATTTGTTGAGAAATTAAAGAAAAACATCTTATACCTTGCACCATGGTGGAGATAGATAGCATGCCCGATGGATGAACAAAGCTATATACTCTCTAAAGATTTTCTTATTTCGGGATCAATTTAAACTTACTAACAATGAAAATAAGTCATTGCGTAGAATTTTTATTTTTATTATTTCGTTTACATATTTGCCTGGTTTCAAGCTCCAAATGCAACTTGCGCGCCCAAAAATGATTTGAAAACACATGAACTTCATGTTTACAAAAATATAGATTTGCAAATAGAAGAGCTAATTTGTTTGGCATTTTTTGATAAAAGAGTACCTACTAAAACAAAAGAAAAATGGTTAAAAAAATTAACATTAGAAACAATCATTGCAAAGAAAAAGATGTAGAGCAGTGGATTTTTTTTATTTTAATTTTAAAAAGGACATAAATTAATAACTACTTAGTGTAATTAATTAAATATGGTATCAAAAATAAAGAAATTTTATAAAAATACGTCATAATTAATAAAACGGATATAAATTATTTATAAAATCGTATGAAAATGGGAAAAATTTGAATAACTTAATTATTATTAGGTTATGTTTTATATAAATCAAATAAAATATTTCTTTCGGCAGGTTTTATGTATGCTAAATAATTTAAGTGTTATTTTCTTAATTTATTTACGGTACCATCATAGTGCGATTCCAATTGTTGCTTATTTTATAAGATGATACGTTTTTAATGACAAATTATTTTTTTTTTTTCATGAAAAAATTTTTTTTCCCGTAAAGTTCAATTCACTGCCTCAGAGGGTATTAAAAAACTAGGTAACCCTTAAATTTTTAATAATATCGAATAAAAACTAACGGAGTTATTTACTATTTTGCGCAGTAATAATTTCGCGGCTCGAATGTGCAAAAATACGAAAATCGATTTGAGCGACCTCTAAATATTCATCGAATTTGGATTTTTTGATATTAATCTTTTAGTTTTAATGTAATCTTTATAATTTAGGCCAGTGCGGGTTCATTTTTAAAAAAAGGCTTTTTTTGAATCACCCTAATATACAGGGTGTTTCATAATATATGCGCAGGACTTCAGGATGTGATAGCTCATCCAAAATGATGAAAAAAGTCGCTATTAACTTACTCTCTAAAATGCACAATTTTCGAGATAAAGGGTGTTGAAATTTTAGAAAAAAAATAATAATAATAATTGGTGGATATTTTGAAGGGGTAGCGGGTGTTTTTCTCCTCAACTTCAACGCCCCTGAAAAAAGTACGGTTTTGAGAGGCCCATTCGAACCGCCAATGTTTTCTACAGAAAAAAGGTACTCCTGGTCATAAGCTCTAAAGTTGACCGTTTTCTAGAAAAATAAACTTTTATGTTTAAAAACATGGTCAATTTTTTGAAAAAAAAGTTTTATTTCTAATTAAACAAAATTCATTTTAACGTTAGAAAAAGTAACAAAACCAAACGATAATTGCAAAATTAAAAAAAAACAAACAAAAAAACACCCTGTATATATATATATATTAGGGTGTTCCTTATTTAGGGGTCGGAAAAAATTTAACAGAGCCGCCCCCCAAATCGGTTCCAAATCATAAAAAAAAAATTCCTGCAAAATTTTAGGTCATTCGGTCAAAGGGAACACGTGCCCCACAGGGGTTTTTTAAGAAATAATTGAGAAAATTCGGAAGGCTGATATAACTCCGAAACGGTCCATCGTAGGAAAAAAAAGTGTATATAAATTTTATGTGTTTTTTTTAGATAAACAACTTTCGTAATAACAGTCCTGCGTTAAAAAAATTTATTCGGGGTCAAAACGCGATAAAACGCTTTTTTGTGTACTTTAGCGCTACCTACTTTTTCAATTTTCTGTCCTAGAGCATCGACCCAATGACATAAATTGTAGGGGACAACGCACCCTACATTTTTTGTTGACAAAATTTTTTTCTTAAACTAACCGATTTTGAAAAAAATTAAATCCAAAACTTTTTGAGTTTTCACTAAAAACACGTTGTGCTCCGAAACTACGAAACGGTTTATCGTAGGGAAAAAGTTAAAATATATTTTGTAGTTTTTTTCAAGCTATTTGGGGGGCGGCTCTGTTAAATTTTTTCCGACCCCTAAATAAGGAACACCCTAATATATATATATATATATATATATATATATATATATATATACTTTCTGCGCACACCTTAAATCCACTGATACCCACTGCGCATAGAAACAACCACCTGGTACCCACTGCGCATAGATACAACCATCTGGTACACACTGCGAAATAACATAATTATCTAGTACCTACCTAATGCGCATATATAATAATTAGTTAAAATTTAAATATGTAAAGTATACTTTTTTATCATGTGCGGTCTAATGTAGCAGTGTAATGAATTTCATTCAATGGAATGCAGAATTTTATTGAATGAAATTCACAATTTTATTGAATGGAATGCACAATTCCATTGAATGGAATTTACAATTCCATTGAATAAAATTTGATTATAAATGCAACTCGGAATTTCAATTAATGGATTGCACAATTTCAATTAATGGAATTAAACTTGCTTATTTTTAATGAACCAAACACGCGAACACAATTTTTATTTTTTATTCATTAAAATTTAAAATGATTAATTTTTTTATCTAAAATTACTGTTGCTAAGCTTCGGGCCGCATGCGGCAAATCGCGTCATATTACAGAAAAAATATTGCGCTACTTTATCTCACAAGACTGTGTAAGAAAAAGTGTTCTACATTATGTGGGCATTTTTTTATTTAAAAATTACTGTGGCTAGGCTTTGGGCCGCATGCGGCAGTTTGAGTATGGCAGCCATATATGATCTAAGATTTAAACCAATATTTTAACTAATTCTTGCTATTATGCTATGATGATCTATATTTTTTTTTAAATATTTTGCTGTCGGTAATTAACAAGTGTTTATTGTTTTATTAAAAGTTGTTTCAATATAGTTTTACAATATGACTTTTATAATTTTAAATTTAAATTTTTTATTTAACTTTCTATTGAAATTTACAACAAAAATAAGGGTCACCTTGATAAGGCATATATAAATGCCACTAAGTGTTTAATGTTTAGATTAAAAATACTAAGGCTGTTAATTATGAATAATTCGAGTACCTACTCAAATAGATGTGGGAATCGATTGAAAATAATTCAAATACTCTAGTAGAAGTCATTGTAACATGAGTTTTTTATACTATTTTGTCTATTCCGAGCATAAGTAATCAATAAAATAAAATAAATCTAAAAAAACAAGTAGTTTAATTCATGTACTAGACGAGATTATTAATATTATTATCATTATCATTATTAATATTATTAATATTCATTTATTATAATAATATTAAATATTTATGGGGAGGTACTGCCTTCCCTGACAGACCGCCAATGTATTTTAGCTTTTTTATATTGCATATCCGATCTTTTTTTAAATTTATTTTTAAACTAATGTAAAGGGTGTCACGCTATACCACGCGTACAGTTATGTAGTTTAATCAAATAGTTTTAAAATTAGTTTTTTTCTTTTTGTTACCCAGTATTGTATGTTTCTAACTTTATATTTATTGCCTGGTTTTGTAACATTACATTTTAACTGTAAATTATTGGGAGCAATAAATAATAATATTATTATTATTTATATTAATTTTTTAAGAATATTTATATAAAAGAATTGAACACAATTTCCAAATGAGGTTTTAACAAATAAAATGTTAAAATTTGTTAATAATAACAAAGTAATTATGATTTAAAGTTTTGAGTTTTTGACACAAACAGAAAATAAATTTTCTAGCCATGTTAATTGTTTTTAGATTCAGGATTCAGCGTATCCGAATTTTTAGACTTAAATGCCTAATAACTCGAAAAATAGCAGCTGCTTCTTGGATTTTTTGTATTTTAAAATAACCTTCCTATTGTGTAGTATGCCATTAGTGCGCCATTTTCGGACACCCTGTATGAAACACATTTTTAATTAAAATTTTACCTTATTTTTAAGGTCGACATAATTGTTAAAACTTTGGATTTCAAGAAGTTATTAACATTAAGTGATTTGGAAACACTATTATGGACGATACAAACATCTTTAGCCAGCCATGATAAAAATCCAATTGATAACCTTAAAACATTTATTATTCCAAGTGACGTGCCCCAAAAAAATGATATTTATCATCATCTTGTAAGTTTTATTTTTTATAATTTCTGAACAATAAATTTATTTTACTAATTTTACATATAACCTACAATCAAACATAATATTATTATAAGACTTGATCTTGACTGGGACAAACTTTTGATCAACAATATTCGGTTAACCAAACTTGACCCGGGAGATCGCGCCTTAACCGTTTGGCTGTACATTGACTATAAAATATTATTGCGCAATTTAAAAAAATACTATAAGGATCATCTTGGATTGCCAACATTTTTTCGGCTTATAGTATTTCTCAGAGTAAGCTATATGAAATATAGTACCTAGTATGTAGTAAAATCAAAAAAAGACAAAGCTATGTTAATATTGTTATTTCAGAGTAAGGTTCGTCAATTTTGATACTCATTTTTTTTTAAAGCGATCTAACGTAGAAGTTTTCTTGCAAAGCTCCGTAAAGTCCCGGAACATGAGATTATTTTGAAAACGGTATTTTTTTTTAAACGCTGAAACAGGTCAACTTTGTTATTTTTCTAGCAGTATTTTAGCCTATGTAGTTGTTCCAAAATCTGCCGCGTGGCGGCGCCCCAATCGTAAGGTTTAAATAATAAACCCTTTATTTTTGTTGCATTTTTGGATAGCTACCGTTGTCTTGAGTACATTGATATGCTACATGTGGAGGGTTACATTAGAAATTTCGCTGTTACGGGGCACCACCACACTATGCATTGCTACTAAGGGAAATCAGGTCTTCCCCAATCGCTGGATAGGTCGAAGGGGTCAAATCGTGTGGCCAATTTAACCCCTTTAGACTTCTTTTTATGGAGACATCTTAAAAACCGCGTCTATATAAATAGGCTTCAAAATTTGGACGACCTAAGACATCGCATTCAAGCCGAGATCCAGATGATCTCTCCAGCGGTACTGGCAAACGTACAACGCTCGTTTGTGGACAGGCTGGCCCACTTCCAAATAGTTTACGGTGGACACTTTAACCAACTGCTCTGAATGGCTACCCAAAAAACAAAAAAAAGGAACGCATAGATTGTGTTTAAGTTTGACAAAATACCAAAATATCATTCGGCGGAAAAAACCTGCTTTTCTAAAAAATCTCCAGATGTGGCACATCAATGTAATCAGGACCTCGGTAGCTGGTCAATTCTCATATAACTTGTTCCGATGCTGTATCCACTTATTTTTGTGAAAACTAATTCTCGCTCAAGGTTTTTTTTAGTGTAATAAGCATGTAGCATTTCAAGGTAATGGGAACTTAAATTATGACAATCCTAATCTATTAATTTTTTCCTAAAATGCAGGCTTTATGTTGCAAATGTCACGTAAGTTACCGGTCACCAACTGCAATATCCTAACATCGATGCATATTTCAACAAAATGGCCGTTCAAACAACTAATGTTAGTGCTTGATTAACTAAAAATAGACTTAAGATTGACAAAAAATTATTTTATCCGAAATCGGCAGTAAAGTAGTCAACAATCGTAAATTAAAATAAATCGGCAGTAAAGTTCTACTTTACTGCCGATTTCGGATAAAATAATTTTTCGTCAATCTTAAGTCTATTTTTAGTTAATCAAGCACTAACATTAGTTGTTTCAACAGCCATTTTGTTAAAATATTCATCAATGTTAGTATATTGCAGTTGGTGACCGGTAGCTTACGTGACATTTGCAACATAAAGCCTGCATTTTAGGAAAAAATTAATAGATTAGGGTTGTCATAATTTAAGTTCCCATTACCTTAAAATGCTACATGCTCATTACACTAAAAAAAACCTTGAGCGAGAATTAGTTTTCACAAAAATAAGTGGATACAGCATCGAAACAAGTTATATGAGAATTTACCAGCTATCCAAAAATGAAACAAAAATAAAGGGTTGTAATTTAAAAAAAACTTACTTTGATTGTGGCGCCGCCACGCGGCAGATTTTGTAACAACTACATAGGCTAAAATATTGCTAGAATAATAACAACGTTGCCGTGTTTCAGCGTTTTTTTGAAAAATTTACTGTTTTTTTAAATAGTCTCATGTTCCGGGACTTTACGGACTCACTGTATATACAGGGTGTTGCAAAATCACCAGACCAAACGAAAGGGGTCGATTTTTTGCGAAAATCTTGGACAACATTTCTTTTACCTTTTTTTTCAAACTCGTAAAATTGCAGAAGTTTTTTAATTTTTAGGGCCGCCAATGAGGTAGCACCAAAAAATTGGCGCCCAAAGGGTAAAGTTTAATTCAATTTTTTTTTAATCGCAAAATTGCAGAATTTATTTAATTTTTTAAGCCGCCAGAGCATTGTTTGTTTTTGTTTACTTTTTCCCAATAATAGAATATCAGCATCTTTTGCAAACACAAAAAAAATTAACAAAAACTCGTCCAAAAAAGCAGGAGCACTGCCCTACCATTAGTGACTTTAAAAATGAAATAATTCCTGCAATTTTGCGAATTCGAAAAAAATGGTAATTTCGTCTTGGATTTTCGCAAGGAATCGACCACTTTTGTTTGATGCGGTGATTTTGGTATACCCTGTATGTTTTGTTGTCTTTTGCTGTTTTTGCTGGGTGCTAGTGGAGCACTTAAACTTGATGCACTTTAGTAATTGCTTTTCATAACTAATTTATTTAGGACTTAAACTTCTCAGAAGAAAACAACTTTCGATTGAAAATAATTAACAAAATCCCAAAACAAAAACGAAGCAGTGACGGTTGCAAGAGCAAACATTTGTTTGGCGTTTTGTCATTCACATAATAGTTTAAAACGATACAAGACAGAGGTGCATCACATCAGTCGAATGGTAATGAAAATTTAGATAAGCTGAGCACAATGGTTGGTTATATTCGTTTTTCTGAATTAGCTCAGATAAAAAAGATTTTCGGCTGTAAAGTTTTTTCCACAGGTCGAATAATTCAAGATCTTTTTCACTTTTTGAACTTTTCATTTATAAATATATTTTGGGATTTTTAACGATATTTAAAAAAAAATCATCTTTTTCCATTTCACAGCGCAGCGTTTCCAACTGTGGCCAAATATGGCCACGTAGACAAGAGATTTTAGTTTATAGTACAACTGTTGCACCTTATAAAATAAGGCTTATGGCGAAGCCAAATTGTATATCCTCAAAGTTGGAAATCAAGTATGTTTGTATCAAATGTGTGTGCTAGTTAAATTCTATTTGAAAATACAGTATACTGCTCATAGCAGACACCGGTATAAAGGACAACCTTCTATAACGGACTTATATAGTGGTCCGCTCAAACGTTTATGAGTGGTCAATAGTTATAAGAGACCCGATGATATCTTTATAACAGACACATCGGATATAACAGACAATTTTTTATGATCCGGACCGGTTATAATTGAATATAACGGACTCAAAGTACAGGTGTAGGTACAAATCCGCAGAATATAAGATGTCCCTCTCTTGTAGAAGATAGTATATTTAATCTTTGCTGTGACAGTAGAGAGGTGCAATTCGTTGCAATTTTAATATGAGTGAAAATAAAAGTGAATCATTGTTACCCTATCGGAAATTTAATAACTTTTGCTGTTTGTGAAAAATGTACTATTATGTCTAGTAGATCTAGATTACGAAGAATGGTAATGACATTACTTTGGCCTAGAAATGTTTCATGATATGGATTGGGCACTGTCTTTCATCTGTACGAAATCGATTTTGTATTGATAGTAAAGCTTAAAGTCTTTTCGTATCCCGATGATGTGGACGGATCCACAAAAACAGCCGAATGAATGTTTTGCGTGCTAGAAGTTGTTTTTAAAATGAACCTAATCTATTATCATACTTGAAAATAAAATGCTTTTCTGAGTTGCCGTTGCTACATGATTCAGACGCTATACCATATCCAATAAGACTATAGGCTTATAAGCCTAACGAAAGTTACAAAACTCAAAACCGTAGTTTTTCAGAATGGCGATTTTAAAATTTACTTTACATTTGTAAGTTATAATTATTATAGGTCCAAAATACCAGAATGTAATTTTATATTCAATTTTTCATTTCATAAACTCTATAGGGTGTTAAAAAAAGAGGGTCGAAAAATGTTCCAGGCAGTAGAACTTCTTAAAACATTTAAAAAAAGTTTTATAAAAAGTCAGCTAAAGCACCTTTAAATCCCGTCCCTTAAAATGTTTTTCTAAATATTTCCGAAACCCGAGGAAATATATAATAAAAATATTAATAATAAACGAATTTATTGAAATAAAAAATTATCATATTCCAAAAGGTTGAATTTGAATTTAAACATTAAAAATGTAACAATTAATTCTTACATTCAACCAAAAAATGCCAGCTATACCGGCTACAATATTATTAAAATAATAGCTATATATAACAACAACAACAAAAAAACAATTATGCTTAAGTAGAAATACCAAGTTTACAATAACTTAAAAATATACCCAAATAGACATTAAATAAATTTTAAGAGTGTCATTGCTGCTCCATAAATAGAATATCAAAAACTTTGGTTTCAAACAAGCGCTGTGACTATTTCAACATATCACACATTAAATTAAGTGGCAAGCTATTAACGTAGCTAGGAAGGATATAAGAAAAAGACCTTTTATATAATTCAGTACTGTTATGGCGTTTTAAAATATAATATTTATATTATGAATATCAGAATGATATTATCAGTACAGTACGAAACTTTTCGATGTAAGTAGCCTGGTGCCTTAGTTTTAAGAAGGTTTTGAAAGAAACAAATTAAATGCATTTTGCGCCTGTTTTCCATATTTAACCACTTTACACCATATTTATTGGGGTTTAACTAATTCTATCATACCTACTTCCTTATGCCAAATATTAATCGAAGACAGCAATTTTGCAACTTTTGGATTCGGAAAGCATTGTATTTTGTAAGACATGGACCATAGACAGTATAACAATAATTTAATAAGGATAAAACCAAACTATTACATAACATTGACTTGGATTTTAAATTTAACAAATGTCTGACATGGTAAATTTGCTTTAAGTTAAAGTACACCGCTTTTAAGCGACTTCCTACATACTCAGAAAAACGCAGATCCCCATCCATTAAAAGTCCCAAATTGTTTACAAAATTTTGAATTTTAAGGGGTTTAATAAAATGATTGTTTATTTAATCGACATGCGAAAGACTTAAGGGCAAACTGATAATTGGCTTTTTAGAAATATTTAATTGTTTTAGATTGTTCCAAAATAGTTTTTTATCTGGTTTCGCAAAAATTGAGTTAAAGTATGCATTTTTTCCCTTTTTTATAGCAGACGAAACCATGTTACGTAGCCCTTTATATGATTCCCAGAGATTGTTTGTTTTATGGGTTTTGAAACTGGATAATGCCTTATCTCTATCATCCATCATGGACTGTATTGTTGGAGTTAACCAGGGAGCATAAGGCTTACTCACTGGAAAAGTTTTAATTGGTGCTTGTATATATAAAAGAGCAGTTATATTTTCAGTAACAAATTGTACCCTACGATTAATATCTTCAATGCCAAATATGTTTCTCCAAGGAATAGCTTTAAGATCATCATCAAATTGAGCAAGGTTGAGGTTTTTAAAACTTATTTTGGTGACAAATCTGGGTTGCTGTTACTTTGATTTAGTGTTGACATTGAATTGACATAATTCATGATCGGTAAAACCATGAACCGACTGTATTTCGATATTTGAAATTATTTTTTTATTCGAGCTCAATAAGAGTATCAGATTTATTTGATATTATAGTAGGCAATTTACCTAGCTGATTTAGGCCTAAACTGTCAAATAGTTATTGGATTTGTGTTGATTCCACAGAGTCAAAATTAAGTAGGTTAACATTAAAATCTCCAACACATATAAGATTATTAACCGTAAGTTATGTTTATTACTGAAGTTTCAAAAGAATCTAAAAAATGTTGAAGATTGTTATTTGGAGGACTATAAATAACGCCGATAGCTAATTTACCAGAAGAATTAGCTAGTTTTATCCACAGTTCTTCAGTATTATTTAATTTTAAGTAAAATTTTGTGAATTTTAATGAATTTCTAACATAAATTGCTACCCCACCCCCTCTTGTTGCCCTATCGGCTCTTATTACAGTAAAATCATTTATATTAATCAAGGAATTTGCAATGTCTCTACTTAACCAAGTTTCAGTTAGGCAAAATACATCACAATTATTCGCAGAAATAATATTTTTACGTCCTCAAAATGGGGCAGCAAGGACCTAACATTTAAATTGGCGCATTTTTATACCTATATCAACTTAAGGAAATAATTAAACAGAGTAAAAAAAGTACGAAAGCTAAATTTGTATTAAAATTTTTAAAAAGAATAAATCAAAAATTGTGAGAAACAAAAAAATAGGTTTTATTTTTTTTGTAGCAGGCCTTCCCCTATTTGGTTTTTTATTTTTGTTGTCGGTCTCTTCTTCGATTGAGGGGTTTTCTTTTCGTTTTCTATTTTTACTATTTTGGAATTCCCACCTGAGACCTCAACGTTGAGTACTTCTTCTGCTTCACTTTCTTCCAACTCTTCACTTAAATTCTGTTTTTCCAACAGTTCTTCATAAGTAACTATTTCACCATTAATAAAAAGATTATTATTTTTTATAAAGCCTCACTATTTTCAGCCAAAGCTCGTTTTTTATATTTGTAGAGAAGTTTGTTTTTTTGATAGTCCTGGGTATAATCTTGTAAGAAAAAGATGTTGGTGCCTTTTAGTTTATTTGCAGCCTTGAGAATATTAAGCTTTAATTTGTAATGCGTTAGTTCAATTGCAATGAACTACTTTTTTCAGTGAACTTTTTTTCAACACGATAAAGATCTCTAAATTCTTTACTCACGCACTTTAAATCTAATTTATTATTTATTAGGCTTAAAATAATTTCCTCGTCAGGTTTGCGTTCCACTTCTTTAACACCATAAATAAAAAGGTTGTACGTTTTCAGTGTTCGCTCTGTTGTAAGTAAGTTAGTCTCTTTTTTAATAATAAATATATCTGATGTGGTATCATGAATTTGATCTTGTTTTTCATTGTTTTGATGTTCAACGGATTCAATTGAAAAATTGGTAGATTTAAGTAAGTTATTGCATGTTATGTTAACATCTAGGCCTTCATACAAGAATCGAATTCTTCTGCTGCAAGAGAATATTTAAATCATTAGACATTATGAAAGAGAATTTGCTGAGTAAAGCAAATCCAAAAAATTTTTGAATATAGACATTGACTAAGTATTTATAATTTTTCTATTCGATCTATTTTTTTCATTTTGAACTTCGACTTCATGGAACTTCGTTGAAGTAATGAAACTATTATTTTCTTTACTAGCAGAATTAGAAGAATTAGTGTCACTGGTAATAATATGTTCTGGAAAAAAAGTATATCTGTCATAGATTTATCGGTGGCCACTTTATTTTGGTTAAAGGTATCATTTGTTTCACTGATCATAGTTGGATCGGTAGTCACTAAAAAAGAAAGAATAATTGTCCAAACTTTTAGTTCTCGCAGCTAGTCCAAATCTTCTACAAACCTGACTCTAGTGTTGTTCCCCCATCAATATTAATTTCTATTTGATTAACTGCGTTTTGCGTGTTTGTCGAAATTCTTCATTCTGAATAAAATTCTCATTTGTTTGTATTTGTAGTTCTGTTTCCGTTGTTGATTGTATCAATTGGGGTTCTAATAATTGATTACTATTTCTGTTAAATTGTTAAATAATTTTAAGATAAATGAATCTTGATGGTCAGCACAATTCATTCCGATTGTTCGAATTATATTTAGACTCAGTTGATACCTCACTCCATAATTCTGCTATTTTTCTTCCTTCCTTTTGCATTATATTTAATTTTTCTTAATTACTCAAATACCTTGCTTTTTGATTTATTGCTTGCAACACTTTTACACGATGACCTTCATTATTGCCATCATAGTTATTAACTAAATCGTGCACAGGTGCAAGTGGACGAATGGCTTCACTGTCATTGATTATTTTTTCACAATAGGAACTAGATCATCTAGATCGGCACAAATTAACTTTATTAATAAAGACAACGACATTAAAGATCTGCATTTAAAAATGTGTGTGCAGGGAAGCCCTGTCGATTTTCTAAATAAACACTCACAAGTGTGAGAGGTAACTTGAAGCAAACCTTCTGAGGTCATAGCCAAAAATGTCCCATTATCAAGCTGTTTCACATGAACTACTTCGTTAAAGCGTCTTTCAATTTTCTAAAAGGCAAAGCCGGTTAAATGTTGATAGTATAAATATTCTATGGAGCCCTCTTTAAATGGGGTTCAATAAAATCTTCGAGTAGACTATATCTGTAATCACACTTTTAAGCTTTGAATTAATAGACTCTAATAGGTTGTTAGTTTTGTTATTCATGCATTGATTTTACAGAGTTAAGTACTGCACCCACTGATCAATTATATTTCCCCAATAGTAAGTTTTGACACATTCGGGTACATTCATAACCATTTCCGTGTAAATCTCATTGTAATTAGTTTCGGAAGTTGTGTATGCCAGTTTTTGCAAATATTGTTTGCTGATTACTTCATCGGATGTAATACTCATTTTTTTAGTTGACACTTCCCTATTAAATATTTGAAAAACGTGAAAAATACATATCATCAATTTAGCATTAGGAAAGCTTTTCGAAAAAAGCTTCCTCTCTGTTCTGTCTTTGTCAGACATAAATACTTGTACTCTTTCCCAAGCAAAATTTCGATTTTTAAAAGTAATTTTAAAAAAATTCAAAGACTTTTCATTTTCTTCGGCAATCAAGCAAATTGCAACGATTTAACTCGAACCATTTCCATCTTCTATCATTATGATATATCTGGCGAAGCGTAAATCTACTAAACAATACGTTCCATCAATAAAAATAGTTTCGGGATATGCGTTTATATAGCTTTTCATACGATCATCTTGAAAATAAAGTGAGATCTATTAAAGTTACTCTGCAACAGGTTTCTTTTGTTATTTGATTTAAAATAATTTTTTTATTTGCTCCTGCGTTTAAAGCATGTTGTGTATTAAATTTAATATTTTTGGGCAAGTTTAACCTCTGTTTTGCAAGAGAATTAAAATATGCTTTTGCATTTTTAATTTCTTGTATGAAGAGAAATTTCTTATAGCTACTTACTTTTACAAAAATACTCGCTGGACTGCTGTTTGTAAGTGCTACATTTCCTAACCAACTTTTAATTTTTGCTTTTAAACGGCCTTTCTCCTCTAACACAGGCTAGGCGAATGTATTAATACCTAAGAGATAAATTAATGTTTAATACAGTATTAGGATTTCGATGTTCTTGTTTTTCGATTGTTCTGCTATCACGTAACCTATACTCATTATTTATATTTTGTTGTCCGTTAATGCACTTTCAAACTCCTCATATGAAGAAAACTTATCACCAACTTTAATTTTCACTACCTGTTTCACAATCACAACAATTACTTTAAAACAATACACAAGAAAATGAAAGACACCAACACATTTTTAGGTTATAAGCGATGCGCCGGTACCCGAGTCTAGACACAGCGGAATAACTAGGCTGCCGGAATCGGTTTCCATATGCATTTTATAAAATTGCCGGAATCGGCATCCGTAGTAAAAAATTTTGAAAGACAGCGCCGGCAGCGGAGTCACTTTCTAAAAATAGCAATAGCTCAGCGGTAACGACTCGGACCACTATTCAGGCGAGCCGAGTTCAATCCCAGGGCGGCGACAAATAATTTTTATTTTTGATTATCAGTTAAATATTATTTTTTGTATTATAATTGTTTTTTGCTTAAGTAACCTTGTTCAATAACACAATAAATGTAGATTTTAAAGTTAAAATTTTTAGTGTTTGGCACTCACATGTATAAAATTGTATACCTATATTAAATTATCACACTAAACTTTCACTTGTTAGACATAGTTTTGCGAAAAATTCAGCAATTTAAACGCATATTTTCACTGCAATCTTGATGAGCATTCGTATCGCGTAATGAAAGAGTAAAATTTGGTTGGAATACCTAACATTTTATGCCAAACTTACTGTAAATAAAATAAAGTTGAAAAGCATCCCAACCAGGTGTGTATT
Organism: Brassicogethes aeneus; assembly: GCA_921294245.1. Lineage (NCBI taxonomy): Eukaryota > Metazoa > Arthropoda > Insecta > Coleoptera > Nitidulidae > Brassicogethes > Brassicogethes aeneus. The sequence continues at coordinate 7,814,059 of OV121137.1, forward strand.
AAATAATAACCTTTTTATGTAAAAAAGGCAGGGTTCGAAAATAATAATAATAATAATATATTCTTTATTTGCCCACCAGATAACCATTTACAGGACAAAATACATATAAATACAATAGTATAAACAAAATAAACTATTTTTCTCTTAAATACAATTTACAACAATCAATTAGTTCATTAAGACTACAAACATTTATATCACAAACGCTAGAGATCTTGTTAAAGTTATTTGACATAACTTGGACAGGAGATTTTAGATGCACATTAGTCCTGGAATGAGTATGCTTGAATGTAAAAGTGCAGTGAGAACTAATTGTAGGTACATGAAGTTGAAATAATGAAAGTAACTCTAATGCATCTACTTTATTATTCAGCAGTTTGTAAAGTAGAATTAGGCTTGAAACAAATCTTCTGTCTGACAATGATTGTATGTTAAATTTTTCCAACAATAAACGATTGTCAATACCCCTTTCTGGATAACGGTTCTCTAATTTTAAGTACAGATATTTTAAAAATCGTCTTTGAACTGACTCTAACTTAAAAACATATACATTATAAATGGGGTACCACACTATGGAACCATATTCCAGTTTGGATCTAACTAATAAAAGAAATAGACATTTAATTGTTTGGATATTTGAAAAAGATTTACTAAAGATTTAATAAAACCTAATGTACGAATGGCTGAGTTGCATGTGTAAGCTATGTGTTCGTTAAATGCAAGTTTGGTATCGAAGGTTATACCCAGGTCCTTAACAGAGTCACATCTTAATACTATTAAGATCCTCGTCTAACTTGTAATCATAAACAATTTTTTGAGAATTGAGTGTAAAAGAACATATTTTGCATTTTTTGCATTTAAATATAACTTGTTTTTTTACACCATTCATTAACAGAGCTCAATTCTTTTTGTAGACTTTTACATTCTTTTATGCTTCGTACTTGCGCATAGATTTTGAGGTCGTCAGCCAAAAGTAAATTCTCACATGTTAGATTGGATGGCAGATCGTTAATAAATATATTAAAAAGTAGTGGACCAAGATTAGATCCCTGAGGTACACCAGAGGATGCAAAAAATGATGGTGACACAAATCCATTGTAAGACACAACTTGTTTTCTATTGGTGAAATATTAACTAAAAAGCTTTAATAAAGAGTATATAAATATCCGATATATATCCATAATAATTATCCAATATAAATCGAGTGATATATATTTGCCAACACTAAGGTTCGCAGACAAAATGTAGATCTTCCATGAAAAATTTTTGTTTAGATTGTAACGTACAAGGGGCGCTAGTGATAATTTAATTTAAAATTTAACAATTTTTAAAGGTTAAATAATGAAAGAAGCAACTTTGTTTTATAAATTTGAGTATAACACGTTAAAGTATTGATATTTGACTATTATTTGATATATTAACTTTTTTATGCAAATGATGTTTCCGTGGCCAGGATCAGTTTTGAATTAGCAGTAGCAGTATTCATAAATGTTTAGTTTAGTACATTTTGTCACGTTCGTAGTCCGTAAGAAGTTTCTAGAGAATCGCGAAAGTCATCGATTTAAAATTTTAATAGCGTAAATTATTCGATTTAGACTTTTTTTCCTAAATGATTTTGAACAAAATAATACTTCCTGTTTTACCGGAAATTTATTTAACTTTGATATTTTAAACAGGACACCTCAAATATTTTTACATTTTTTAATTCTACATTTCGAGATATCAATTTTTCAATAAAATATTTTTATTAATTTTAAACAATGACAGATTTGGTGGTAACCATGGATACTGTCACATTAACCCACATGTGTAATTTCACAGGTTTGTTAATACAAAATAGTATTGAAATTATTAGAAATTGTTAAATATCTCTGAAATTTTAACTTTAGGAAACAGTTATTATAATACCAATCGAAAGATTCTTTAGTTTTTTATTTGATTATGTTAAAACATACAGGGTTTTACATTTATAATAAAAAGGTTATTATTGTTTGAAGTTTGCCTAATTTCAAGTGGTTTTTCTCAAGCTATTTGTTGAAAAATATTTAAACAATGTTTTTCTATTCCAAAAATTCCAACCCAATGTCAGCAAACATAATAACAAAAAAAATAGAGGCTATTTTTGAATAACGTGCATTTAGCAAAATTTTAACAAAAAAAATTAATATCTTGAAAACTATTGACTTTAGGTATAGTCTAAATCAAATTGTATATGCTAATTAAATTTCAAATCCATATCGTTTGCGTTTCTCCAGAAACACCCTGTATGGAATTATATTCAATATAAAAAAATGTACAATGACTAGTTACAAAAATCGAAAAACAACTGAATAAAAAATATATATAGGTATATCTAAATAGCCGATTTCAACATAAAAAATTAGGTCTTTATTCTAATTTATTTATTGGGCAAATATTACTTTCCTCAGTTTGGAATTAAAATTGAAGCTTGCTTATCGAGTAAAAAATAAATTGAAGCTTGTTTGTGGAGCAAAAAATAAAATTAGGTTATAATTTCTAACTTGCTGACACTGTCTATAATTATTATTTGGTTTATTCATTTTAATAAATTAATGTTTGAGTTGACTTATAAATTGAAACGCAATTGCAACTTATAAACTGAACTGTCAAATTATATTTCATGCTTTCAATAGTAGGTTACCATAGAGAAAAGTCTATGATGCCTACTATGATCAAAATTAGTAAACTTGAAAAAATTTAAAATTTATAAATAAAAGAAATTTTTTTAAATAAATATTTAAGAATTGTATGTTATATATAATATATTATATGTAATATATAATGTATAATATGTAATATACCGTAAATACGGGTGACTTTGCACCCCGCGGGTGACTTTAACCCATTTATGAAAAATCTTTTCGCGCTCGATAAAATTAACATTTATAATTTGTTGGTCTAAACCTGTCAATTGAGCGATTCTATTGAGTTTATATTACAGGAAAATCAGTGTTTTAAAGAAAGAAATGGGATTTATTACACTTTAAAATTGTATATATCGTATCAGTGCAAAACTCTTAGAAATACACGCGTTACAATTTCTATATTATGCGCAATCCATTGGAATGATGATCCTTGGTTAACTACAGGTCGATGTTTTATTTTTTTTATTGGTAATCCCTTGCAATAGATATATGTCGCTGCTAACACGTGTCTAATAAAAATAAAATATAATATTACATTCATTTTATACTGAAAAAACACTGTGAGACAAAGTAACCCGCAACCAGGGGGTAACTTTGCACACCCAGTTTTTAATGTTTATTTTTGAAACTCAGCCCTATCTAATATTATAACATAGTTATTATGAAAGAGCAACTCAAGACTCAAATTTTGTTATACAATATTTAATGTTTATGATTGTTAAAACCACAAAAATTTTAAGCTGAAGTTTGAAAGTGAGCCAAAGCCACCCGTGTTTACGGTACCATACATTATCTTATAAAACTAGATAAAAGAATATATACTTTGTAAAACACGTTAGTATTAGGCCATTTGAAGGCCTAACTTAAAAATTGTGTCTCTCGTAGAAACATAATTTGCATGTAGAAGTTTATATATCAAATAATAGTTAATTATCAGTACTTTAACGTGATATACTCAAAATTATATAACAACGTTGCTTCTTCGTCTTTTTAACCCTTAAAAAATGATAAAAATTTTAAATTAAATTGTCCCCCTGTATGTTAAAATCTAAAAAAAATTATACGTGGATTTATTGCCACTAATAAGGTCTACATTTTGTCTTAATTTCAAATCGATACGTTTTTAAATAAAAATGTTATTACAAAATATCGAAATTTATCTATTTTTAACACAGTAGAGTGACTTAAGGCCTAAAAACCACAGCGGTCAATGGATGAAATTTAGATGTAGAAACAGGGTTAAAAAAATATATTTAATTCTGGCATCACTTGCAAACAAATGTCCAAAATTTGTTCGATTTTTACGCGAAACCATAGTTAAAAGTTAATAAACGGAGTTGTGGTTGCCAAACATCACATTGCAAGAATCAGATGAGAATCCAATAAGATTAATGAAAGAAATATTTTTTTCCGAAATCACTCTTTTCAGGCAGTTATATAAGTCAATAGCACTGCTTACACTATTCATTTCAATTATGTCAAAGAACCTTGTAACTACTTTGTAAGTTTCCTTACAAAAGTAGATTATGGTTAAACCACATTATTTTGTAGTGGACTTTTCAGTGGTTCATCCATTATGGGAGAAACAGGCTTGCCCAAACTGTTTAAGTTTAAGTTTTGCCTAAACTTTCTGTTATCATAGACGAAGCCTTGGTATGTTTGACAGAAATTTTGGCCGCAATTTTTGAATCCCTAAAAATGTTTTTGAAAAGTTCAGGTAAAGTATCCTTCAATGAAAATGGCAGATTATTGGGACCCAACAAACTCGCAGTTTCATATCCACTACCGTTCGGTTCGTAAAAATTTGCTTGGCATTGTACGAATGCTTCTCTGAGAAACTATGTCGGCGAATATCATTGCGATGAGCAATTATTTCACTGTTACGGACTTAAATTTGCAAACGCATATTCATGTCCGTTTTTTTCTTCGTTAATTTCGCTAGCCATTCACTGAATTCGGGGTTGTGGATCCAAGAATCGCAAAACTTATTCAGTCGCCTACCACGCTTTCGTTTACCTTTTTCTTTGTTCTCTGGTATTGTTTTACAGCTGTTGGTTTATTTTGTGCAGAATTTTCTCCTTCCTGCATTATATTAATATATTATATATATATTATTTAAAGTTAAAGCCTCTCTTTAATATAATGTCTACTCAATTTTTTAGAACCAAAAACATTTGAAGACGAAGGCCTTTCCCGGTCCTGAAATTCAGAAAATACACCGGAAACATCGCTGCACCCGTTAAACATATTCTGCAAAATCGACAATTCCTTATAATCTCTTTATATCAGTCACCTACCCCCACAACTGAATTCGCAGCCTCGTCTTCCACCCTTGCAACTTTGCTACCTTAACTTATTAACCATTTATCCATTGTTTCAAATTACTTCAGCCTGATTTATAGATTGCCTTACTTCCTTCCTTCCTTCCTTCCTTCCTTCCTTCCTCCCGTAGAAGAAGAACAATAAAATCCATAAACGGCACTAAGGTTTTCGTATTGTTAATCTTTTACGGGAGGGAGGAAGGAAGAAAGAAAATCTATAAATCAGGCTTTATAAGTACTGTGGTATTACAGACCTGTGTGTGGTATAAATAAAATACTCGTTGACTGTCAAATTAACGTTAAGGATATGCGCAATACGAAATAAAGATGTATCGCGCCATCTATTAGGTAACTGTACAAACAAAATGGTCAAAATGATTTTCATTTTCGCAAAAATGGCGTACAATGTCGAATGGTTGAATTTAAATTTAAAATTTTTTTTTTTTGCTGTTGGTTTTACAATTTTTAATTTTTGCAAATTTGGGTCAAAGGCTTAAAATCTATGGTTTTACCAGTTTAATTATTTTTTAAGTTTTTACGTATTATATTGTAATTAAAATCTTATTTACTTTTTTGTTTATACGCGGTTTTTCGTAACTTGTACATGTATGTTTTTCGTTTGGCATTACTTTAGTTGGAAAGTTTCCGACTGCCTAATGCTACGTGATTAAGGTGACCAACCGTCCTGGTTTACCCAGGACATGTTCTGGTATTTGCTAATGTGTCCTGGTTTTAATTGTGTACTGGTTTTGTCCTGGTCCTGGTCCTTTGCAGATTTGGTCCTGGTTTGTACTATGTTTTTTTTATTATTGACGTTATTAGCACATCTCTAGGGGCAACCATATTATGCGGGCGCATAATCGCATATTTTTTCAAAAGTGCAGATATTATCAATTTTTGAACACTTTGGTATGTTATGAGTCCAGTATGCATCATTTCCAGTCCGCATAATTTCGCATAATTCGATGTCGGTCACCGCATATTGCATTTCCGCATATTATGCGCTAATATCACATATTGTCGCATAATTTACACGTTTTCTGGTTTCCATTCGGCCAAAATCACTTTTAATGCCCAGTACATTAATTCCGCCACGCCGGAGTTTCGAAAAATCCAAAACTAGTCTTAATAAGGTACCTGGGGAGAAACAGAAACATTTTCTGCAAAGAATGAAAGATGTTTGCACCTCCTGCTGTGACTTACTGAAAAAAATGTTGCAGAAGGATACTGCGAAGGACTTCTTTGAGTCCTTTCGTTTTTTGTTTGACTCCTGTTGACTGCTCCTCTTTCAGCAGCTCTTTCAGCTGAAAGTGTTATTGCAGCAAAAGAAAAAATAAGTCTATTGTTTTCCATCCCATCATCAAATTTTGTAGTGTTACACTCAATTTTGGCAGATGCAGTCAAAGAAAATTCAAAAGATAAATCTAAAAAAGGTAAGAAAGAGGATATGGTGCTTTGTGCATTAATTTCTATGATTATGGAATATGTAAATTTTGTGATACCCTGTGTGCAAGTGTTACATGTATCTGTTTTAAATGTGGACACAGAGAGGCTTTAGTGCTTATGGAGACATATTTTCTTCCAGGAGGACTACTCTTACAAAGGATAAAAATGAGGCAATGATGTGCAATTGTACTATATATTGACTATAATCTAACATTACTAATGTTGTAATTGTTATCTTAGATAACTTATCTACGTTATGTATGTAACATAATTTATGTTTATGTTGACTTTTAAAGATTTGACTAGTCTGCTCTTTTACAAAATACTTTATGGAAAATAAAATACTACTTCGTTTAACTATCACTCACTTGTTTTATTAACGTGTGTGACCTGCAGTTGCCTATTCAGATTTTAATAAAAAAAAATGATGCTTTCTTAACTCACTATTTCCTTCCAAATCTATAAAGTACACATAATTTTCGCTTATTTCTTGATTTCTGCCCGAATAATTTTGCATAATTTCTTATTTTTGCCCGCATAATTGGCACATATTTTCCCAATTTTGCCCGCATAATTGCCGCATAAAATGGCACAATTCCTGCGCATAATTTGGAGTTGTCAAACGCATAATTTAGTTGCCCCTACACATCTCTAATATAGGTGATAGGATCTAGCCATGCACGCACCTCTACACCAGTTTAATCTAGTGACTTCTTCTAGTTACTTTTATTTAAGGTTTTTAAGCCGGGTCTACAATAGACCTATCTCATAAAACGGACTTTTGGATAGCGCGTGCGTGAAAAGCACGTCGTCTTTTTTTAATTATATAAAAGAGAAAGAGATACCACTCTTCTTCAGGCACGCGCTATCCAAAAGTCTGTTTTATGGGATAGGTCTATTGTCGCAGGGGTCCGATCGCAGAACATAAGCTTGTGCAAAGCAACCCGCGACGTGGCGATGGAGCACGATTCTTTTGTCAGCTGGGTGCTTTGCGCAAGCCTATGTTCTGCGACCTACGACAATTGTAGACTCGGCTTTACATGATGGCTATGTTTTTCAAAAACAGTTTTTGTACTGTTTGGGAAAAAATACTAATAATTACTGGTATGTAGGATTAATTAAATTTTATTTGCCCCTTATTAAATTAAATTTCCATATTACCATGTCGACCTCAAATCCAAAATAGAAAAGCACTTTTAAATTAAAATTACAAAAAAATTCCATTTTTGAGAAAAATATCTGATGACTGTAGCAGTCAACAATATATGCAGTTCATCATTCTCTATTGCAAATGGTGGCATAAAGGATATACAGGACCACATCAAGACAACAAAGCACAAATCATCTGTAGCCAGCACATCAGGATGCCAGCAGGTGGAAAATTATTATAAAAAAAATATTTACACATGAAGCAACACACTGGGTCTACCTCAACAAAAATTGAGGCTATAGTTTGTCAAGTTTTTGCACCCTTTGCAGAACAGCTATTGAAAGAAGACTTAGCAAAAAAGCTCACACACCTCCTAAAACTGATAAAATTCCTAAAATTTGCCTTAAATCTTGAAAACTCCTAAAAATTAAATATAAATAGGACAACCTGACTGCTTTTAATTAAGGTAGTGGTCGTGCTAAAAAAATCTTTTTTAAAAGTAATTTGAAAAATTTATATTTTTAGGTTCTAGTTTATTAAATTCTTTTTGAAATGATAAATCACAACCTACATTTTTCTTAAAAAACAACAAAATATATACCTAAAAAACAAAATCCTTTTACATTTAATTTTTAGCAATATTTTGTTTGTTTTCGACAAAAATATAGCGGATTTTTAATTTTCTTTTAAATGATAGCTAAAATAGTAAACAATCTAACAATGTTTTGATGTATCATGCAAACTTCATATTTCTTCTATTATGAGATTTTTTAGTATTATCCACATTACAATTGAATTCCCGGAAACCAGAACCGACGTTAGTTAAGGAGTTATCGCGAGTTTAATTTTAAGAATTTTGTTGAAATTAAACGTTCTCCATGCAGTGCATCGCGTTCATCCCCTCTCTTGCCTACTGGCCACGCGCTGCGTCGGTTCTGCGTCGGGAATTTAATTATTGTTAGTTATTAAATAAACGGTTAAAATTTTTTTCCTCAAAATATAACTATAACATCATAGTCCGGTCAATCTAGACATTCGAAGGTACATAAATTTACGAGCTGAAAATCAGTAAAATTGTTCGGAATATAATTATAAATAAAATTTTAAAGTACCCCTGTATGGAAATTTTTTTATTCAAGGTCAAAGGTCAAAAAACGGTAAGTTTTATCATAAAAATACACCAGCCAAAAATTGTAGATCATAAAATAATCTCTAAAAAATGTATCAAAACTTTTTTTTCTACGAGCCACTGTTACTGAGATATAACGATTCGAAAAGTTGTAAAAGTTATAATCGCCATAATATGCACACGTTTCCACGCCACCTAAGAGGTAGTTTACTAAGCGCGTTTTTTAACGTGGTTTCCCCAGTAGGCGTCTTTCACGGGTCAGTTGTGATCCTGTTTAATTTGAAACTATTGCAAAATAACGGAAATTAGCAATGATTGGAAAATAAAATAGCGATGTAAATTTAAAAAAAGTACTGAAGTTTATTCGTCTGATTCGTAACATTTAAATTCTTCTTCTTGTTTTTCTTCTTGTTCTTATTCTTGTTCTTCTTCTTCATCTTCATCCTGGTTACAAGTAAATTGTGTCAATAGCGATGTATCGCATGTCACCTCATTGGAATTAAATGAATCCTCCAGTTGGTGATTCAACATTAGAGCACGACCGGCCTTGACAACTCGTACATGCCAGAGAACAAAACAGTCCGACTTTTTTGCAACCACATTTAGCACTGCATCCCTTTTTGCAGTTGCAGTTTTTCCGGCGCAGGTGGGAGTAAAGTTTGAACTGGTTCTAATGTGTTGTTGATAACCAAGCCACACTTGAACTTGGTAATATACCCGAAAAAGATGTTGATAAGCAGCAACTGAGGTTGGAGGAAGACAAGCTAATTGAACTTGTTTTTTACTTTTAGAATTTTTAACGAAACATGCATACCCTGCTTAAAATACCCCATAGAGACCCTGTTCAAACCGATAGATATTTGTATCGGAATGTTTGGTGTTTCTATAGGGTGTATCGGTATGTATAGGACCCTTATAGGGATATCCACCCTTGATTTATTTGCTATTGGTTTCAATGGGGAAAATACACATAAATGTAGAAATTAGTTTTTCCCCCATAGAAACCCATAGGTTTTAATAAAATTTTGTCAAATGTTTTATGATTGTTCCATAGGGATGTCCCTATATATCCTTCATTGAGTTATTTGCTATCGGTCTCAATAGGGAAAATGTAAAAGTTATGATGTGCCTATAGGTAATTTCCTATACATTTTCTATCGGGCCCTATCCGGAAAAAACATGGACAAATGCACATATTGAATCCGGTAGCTCCCGATAGATTATTTTATATAGGTCTCTATGGGGTATTTTAAGCAGGGTATCGATACTTATCAAAGCAGGTAGTTTTTTTAAGAGCTCCGTATATAGAAAGAAGAAATCGAATGCCGTTGGTGATAACTTCTTGTTCCGAAGCACCTTTTCCTCGACTTAGGCCGAGACAACGGAAGGTGCCAAATTTGACGGAAAAATAAAAAAAAAGTGGACTTGGGCCTTTTCGACACCGGAAAAATTTGGTCCGCGGATAGGTCTCGTGGGCAGAAAAAAAGGATGCAAATTTCAACCTTCAACGGCCTATGGCGCTTAGAAAAAAAAAGGATATACAGACAACGGAAAAAATAAATATTGCAAACGAGCCGGATCCGCCGGAAACTTTTCGAACAGCGTTCTTTTTTTCGAAAAATTTTCAAACGTTTTTTAGGGCGAGAGAAATGTGCGAAATTGGCCGAACGAAATACACAAATCGCCGGGTAAAAGAATAAAGTTTGACATACTAAAAGATGAGCTTCATCGAATGAAAACTAATCGGCCAGAAGCCCGTTTAATTTTTGTTGGGTATTTAAAAAAGTTAACCAATTAAAATCCCCGAAATCAAATCGATAAGGTGGCAAATGACAGGTGGCATGACAGGGACAAATGACAGGTGACAGATGACAGGTGACAGATGATAGGTGACAGATGTCAAGTTGACAGATGACTAGTGACTATTGACAGTAGACAGATTACAATTGACAGATAAACATGTAAGGTGACAGAAGACGTGAGAAATATAAAATTCATCTTTAAAATTACTACCCAGTTTAGGTGGAGCGCTCGCGGCGCGATTCCCACCCGCAGCGAGCACCAACTATAGCAGGTCACACAATTGAACATGAGACAGATCATCTGTCATCTGTCACAGATGTTGTCTCGAGGTTACAATGGCGTATAAATAAATTAATTTATACCCAGTCCCTTAAGGGACTGGGTTTTATTTCACTTGATATTATTATAGTTATAACTTACTTTATATTTTAAGTGTAAGTTAAAATGACCGATAGAAAACTGTAGAGATGTACGAGTATATACGTGGCGTACTCATGCATATTATGACGATTACAACTTTTACAACTTTTCGAATCGTTATATCTCAGAAACGGTGGCTCGTAGGAAAAAAAGTATTGATGCATTTTTTATAGATAAGTTTATGATCTACAATTTTTAAGTAAGGTGTTTTTATGATAAAACCTACCGTTTTGCTAAAAAACGCGAAAAACACATTTTTTTGACCTTTGACCTTGAATAAATTTTTTTCCATACAGGGGAATGATGAGGAACTTTAAAATTTTATTTATAATTATATTCTGAACAATTTTTCTGATTTTCAGCTTATTGTAAATTTATGTACCTTCACTGTTATTTTTTGGTCTAATTTGACCGGACTAATCACAGTTAGTATATGCCGCTAGTTTAAAACAAAAAATATACATTTTTTGAGTCATACCTGTATTGAAAGCTTATGTTATGGGCTATTAATATCTATTAAAACTAAAATCATCTACGTACGTCCTGACGAGAAATTCATTAAAAACGTTTTTTTTCTGTTGGTAATATAAAATACCACTGTGCGGTGATTATATTCCAGGTTGTGGTAGTATATTATCAAGAATATAATGGAAAAAAATTGTATATTTTAGTAAAAAAATATTTCTTAGATTTTTTAGATATAATTGAATATTTATAATTAAATTTGTTTTATTATCCGTACAATCTTACGCATAAAGATAAAAAAATCAGATTGGATGTGTCTGAAACGTCGCGTTACGTCGTCCTGTCAGTGCACGTTCCTACTAAGTTAAGATTTGTTTAAAATGCCGAATTGTATAAAAAGTCACGAATTAGCTTGATCAACGGTATGTTACGCGTGTTTCAACAAGGCAGTTGATGGCCGACTTATAATTGGGAAAATCGAAAATCTGGTAAAATTACTTTCATCTAATTATGATCAAAACGACACAAGCATTCCAACAGTCCTCTGTAAAGGCTGTTACATCAAAATATACAATAAGACTCTACAAAAATTACAGATTACTCAAAAATGAAAATTCTTCCTACACGTGACACGGATACATTTTGTGCGTGTAAAATATGTAGTTGCACGTTTCAGAACTATACCCAACGTTAATAATTTTTCATTTGATTATGCAATCAAAAAGAATATTGTGGGTAGACCTCCAAAAACCAGCTTAATGCAAGCAAGTACACTAAAAATATGCATCTCCTGTAATAGTGAAATCCATAAGGGAAAACGTCACTTATGTACTACAACTTCCAAAGTGAAAAACATTATTTCCATCGCACAAAACTGTAGATAACAGATTTTATTAGAGGAAAAGGAAAATCAGGGTAGTTCTCTTTTACTAAATAAAGGCAGGGGTAGGTATTTGCCTGTAGAAGTGATACCGAAAAGCGATTCCAAAAATTCGATAACTCCTTTGAGTACAAATCATTTTAAAGAAATGCAAGTTGACTGCAATTTTTCCACTAATACAGTAATAAAAATTAGTAAGTGCCTTCGCAATGTAAATAAAAACTTAGCAAAACTCAACATAATAAGTAACATAAAAACTACAAGCCATTCGTTGAATAGCTATTTTACTATAGCTGAGTTGCCGAACATTGACGGTCCCAAAACTGCCTATATTCCGTTTTTGGTGTACTGCTCGGATATTTCTGGTCTCTTAGCACATATTTTAAATATACGAGATTTAAATGACGACTTCCATGTAAAAATTGGGATCGACAGCGGTGGCGGATCATTGAAAGTTTGTTTGACTGTGATGCCAGAAAATGATCCAAAATATCTGGTAAAATACAAAAGCGCAGGCATTAAGAAGCTGCATCAAAATATTGCTGGAAACACTAGATTTAAATTCAATTTGTGGAGTATGTTCCTACACTTTTGCTGACGATCTGAAACTTTTGATGATACTTTTGGGACTCCAGTCAAACTCCTCAGCTCATCCATGCCCCTGCACAGTGAATCGCCTAGTAGCAGCTAGGTGGACAAAAATAATTTTTTTGAATTAATTTAATAATAAACCTATGATAATAACAACCCCTTAAAAGTCATAAATCAAGGTATTAATTATAGCAAAGACATCGGAGCAATAAGTAATAAGCGGTTAAAGTAAAAAGAAGTAAGTATGTTTTTTGCTTAAATGGAATTTACTTAGGTTTTATAGCGTTATTAATATAAATATTTGTTGTTTTATTTAAAACATTAATTTTTCAATAAGTAGAGAATTTAAGTGTTAAATTTGTTTACGAAAAAAATATTGTAATGGACTTTATTTTGGAGGGTAAGTTTTCTTTTGTTTTATTGAATTGTTTTAAAGTATAACTTTTTTTCTCCAAATGTCTCCAGGCTATTTTTGATATTATAATATAGCGACAGTTTTAAGCTTTAAAACGATGTATAGTTTGCTTCCGCCTTGTTCTGCTTTTTTCTTAATTTGCGTATTTTAGATCGCGTGTTTTCAATATCAAAAATGGAACTTTTTGAAGTATGGCAAAAACATGCGGCAGAACAACGAAGATCTCGTGTATTAGATTATGTTTTTCAAAAATTTAATATAATTGATATAACTTCCAAGTCGCAGACATCTTTAAAAAAAATTATATCCATAATAACATCAAAACTAGCTAAGAAATGGACTGCAGCTTATTATAAGATGGACCGTTTTTTAAATAAAAATAGAGCCTGGTTGAATGTAGATATAAAATTTAAAATAACTATGGAACATCCCTTACCATCTACATCTGGAAATTGTCAGCCAGGTCGGCCAAAAAAAGTTTATGAAGAATCCTCCTATAAAACTAAAAAAAGGAGAATAAAAGACTTGTTGCAATCGCGAAGTGCCAGTGAATTAACTACAGCCGCCGAAGTGGCAAATCGGTTGGCGGGCAATAGAAAAATAGCCACTTTAATTAAAAAAAGTACTCAAATATCGAAAGAACAAGAATCTAAAAATGTTATTTGTGGTGGTAGGCAGTTAAGTTCTGATGAGGCCTTAGCTTATTACGTAGACTCTAAATGCACTAGTCACTCATATAAGCAGACCCGAAAATGGTCTTTGAAGGCGGGACACAAAGTTTTTCCATCCTACCAAAGTTTAAGTAACTCCAAAAAGTTGTGTTACCCATCAGATGATAATATTTCTGTGACCGAAACACGTGCCGAAATTAAACTTCAAGCCATACTTGATAAAACAGCTGAACGTTTAATTCAAGCACAGAGTGATGTTTTAAAAAGTTTAAATTCTAATTTGTCATTTACATTAATTAGCAAATGGGGGTGTGATGGGAGCTCTGGTCACAGTACCTTTAAACAGAAATTTGAGAACGCCGAAGCTACTGATGAGTTTCTGTTTGTATTTGCATTTGTTCCTTTAAGGTTAAGTGATGGTCAAAATATTATATGGCAAAATCCAAGGCCATCATCCACGCTCTATTGCCGACCAATTAAGTTTATTTTTTCAAAGGAAACAAATGAATTTACTGAAACAGAAAGTAACAAGGTTTTGAAAGAAGTATCTGAACTTCTTCCAACACATTGTAGTATTGGCGAATCTCAAATTTCTGTTAAACACAATCTCCTACAAACCATGGTAGACGGAAAAGTTTGCAATGCGTTAACCAACACAAAATCTCCACAAAAATGCTATATCTGTGGGGCAACTTCCAAAATAATGAATGGCAAATTAGAAAACGTTGCTAAAAAAGAACATTACGGTTTTGGTTTGTCTACTTTACATGCGTGGATTCGTTGTTTTGAATGCTTTTTGCACATAAGCTATCGCTTAAATATTAAAAAATGGCAAGCTAGAGATGACAGTGATAAAATTAGTTTACAACAGCGGTCGGCAGAGATTAAAAAAAAGTTTAAAAATCAGATGGGGCTTATTGTAGACAAACCAAAACCTGGTTATGGAAATACAAATGATGGGAACACAGCGCGTAGGTTCTTTATGAATCCAAAACTGAGTGGGGAAATTACAGGATTGGATGTTAATTTAATAAAGAAGTTTTGTATTATATTAAGGACGTTATCTTCCGGGTATGATATTAATGTTGATAAATTTGAAAAACTTTGTCATGAAACCAGAAGTGATTATTTAAATCTATATTCGTGGTACTATATGCCTGTTACTGTGCACAAAATTTTGGTACATAGCACGGAGGTAATTAAATGATGCATTTTTCCAATCGGGCAGCTCTCCGAAGAATCTCAAGAGTCTCGGAATAAGGATTGCCGTAGATTTAGACAGCACCATACAAGGAAGCAGTCACGCGTTTCCACGAATATAGATTTGCTACACATGCTTTTAATAACATCTGATCCTGTAATCAACTCACTCAGAGAAATACCTAAAAGGAAAAGCGAAAAATTTCCGGTTGAAGTGTTGGATTTACTTGTTTCGCCTTCAATACCAAAACAACAACAACAAAGAAGTGACGATGAAGAATATTTAATAGAGGATTCGTCTGACAGTAATGATGAGTCAAGTGACGATTAGTAGTTTAAATATTTGAAAAATTATATTTTGTTTAATTTTTTTCAACAATTTTGTTTAAATATTTTTTTAAATCAAGTTTATTTGTGTGATGATTTAATATTTTGTTTAGTTTTTATTTATAATAAATTTTTTTTTTCAATATTTGTTGTTTCTAAATTATTATATTTGGTAAAATATAAAATTATATATTTTATTTTAATTATAGATATTTAAATTATGTTAATAATTATTATTTGAATAATAATAATATTTAAAAAATGCATAATTATTTAATTTGGTATAAAAATATTATTCATAATATTTTTTTTTATAAATATTTAAATTGTTTTGTAAAGGAAATTATGGATGACATTGTAGATTTCTTGAAAATAAAAAATAATTCATACTATTTTGTTATTTTTTTATATCAAATAAATTTAAATAGATATTAAAAAATACCTAGTTGGTTAAAAGGGCCCTAAAGCAGATTTATTTTTTTTGATTATTTTTCGTGTATTTTCAGGGTATTTAGAATACATTAAGCCAATAAAATAATTATGTCCAGCTAGAATGGCAATTCAGCTCACTGTGCCCTGGTGTGAAATAAATGCAAAAGATTTAAAAGAGAAAGGACTTTCAAGAACAATAAGCTCTATAACCAAGCAGTCAAGAGCTTGGAAAGCTAATGGGAAAATGAAAATAAAAGCTTAATTTTACAGTTAGTTTCTTATTATTTTTTTTTCTGTCAATTTCCATATTAAATTTTATTACTAGCTACAACTATGTGAATACGTTTTAGAAAACTGTGTTAATATTCCACTCATTATTGGTGATTAAGAGACGCCAGTTTTACGATACCTCCCACCGCCAGAGCTACATTTATTACTGGGCATATGAGTTTCCTGAGGTTGCTTCAGAATGAGTTTGACAAGCATCCATAGATTTCGACCATTATGGAAAATTACAAAAGTAACTTATTAAGATGTGTTTCTTACTTCATATTTAAGATAATTCATTGTTAAGTATATAGCAAAATTGTTTATTATTCATTTATAAACTATAGATCTATTTTTTGTTGTAAAATTAAATTAAGTTCTGTTGTTTTAAATATAAGCGTAAAATTAGTCACCGCATTTTATATTAACAACAGGAAAAATCGTTTTAATGAAATTCTCGTCAGGACGTACGTGGATGATTTTAATTTTGATGAATATTGGTAGCCCATAACATAAGCTTTCAATACAGTATGACTCAAAAAATGTATATTTTTTATTTTAAACTAGCTGCAAATACTAACTGTGTAATCATTTGACTTTGCTCTAGTTTTTTTGCCAAATCTATCGACGAGTTTTTTTTAATAAAATTAAAAGTGTGGTGAAATTTCAACTTGTGTATATACCTCAGATATATAGAAAAGTAGTAATTTTCCCCCACTTTCAATTTTATTCAAAAACACTGAGCGATTTGGCTAAAAACTAGTCAATGTAACCTATTTATATTTTTGTTAAAAAGAATTATTAATTTTTTGTCTTATTTTTTAAGTACATTGTAGACTTGTTTTTATTTAATTACAGAATTGGCATACTTTATTTCTCCTAAAATTCTCCAAAAAACCTCCTCAATTCCTACATAAAATTTGTAATTTAGCCGTGGGAGCTCTGCAATATGCATGGATACATCAAATCATAAATACATTAAGCTGATGCCTATTATTGAAAGATATTTACTACCTGAAGAAGGGGTTCAATTAAAAATATTACGTAATATTAAGTTTTAAACTGACCGGAAGGAACTTCAGATATAATAATTGACTATATATTGGAAACCATGACCAATTTTAATTTAAACGATAAAGTTTTGGCCTTATGTACTGATAACACCAATTGCTCTTCATAATCCGTACTGTACCTGATATATACTGTATTTTTTACCTATTTTTTAATTAATTTTAGCCAAAGTTTTTGTATATACCTTAATTGTTTTTTTATTATTATTATTATTATTATTATTATTATTGTTATTATTATTATTATTATATTTTGAATATGAATGTCCTGTAATGGTTTAACTGTTGGGCAATAAAGCACTATTATTATTAATAGTAATATTGGTGGTGTTTCTAGGAATGGAACAAATGTTTTTTACAAAGTAAAACAAAAATTAAACAATCCCTCAATTGTTGGCGTGGGTTGTATGGCCCACATGGTGAATAATTGTACTAGGACTGATTGTGATACATTACCAGTAGACGTTGAAGCTTTAATTGTAAAAATGTATAGCCATTTTTATATACAGTAGGAGTTGAGAAACTGAAAGAGTTTTGTGAATTTGTTTGTACTGAGTACAAGGAAATATAGGTTACAGCAATACGCGATGGTTAGCATTACTCCCTGCCCTTGAACAAGTTTTACAAATGTATGAAGGATTGAAGTCCTATTTTTATCAAATAATAACTGCCCAGTACTAATTAAAAATTATTTTGATAATTCTAAAACTGAAATCCGGTTATATTTTGCACATAATGTAGCAGATTTATTTCACAAAATTGTTTTAAAATTAGAAGGCGAGAAAACGTCCTTTATTGAAACATGTAAAGTTAATGATGAACTCATTGAAAAATTAGAAAAACGACGAGATGAAAATTTTCACACCTTGTCCTTTAAAGTAATGTTAAATTCGTTAGTACGAGATGGTAGCATATGTGAACATTCAGTAGAAAAAAACATTTTTAAATTTTACACACCTGTTGATTATTTAAACCAGTGAAAAAGTTGGTATAATTTTTTTAAAGTTTAATTTGGTTTTTTTAAACAAAATACCTAACTTTGAAGAAATTGAGGAGTGTTTAGAATTTAAGAACTAACCTATTTTGTGTAAACGGTTTTATTAATAAGAAGAATATTTCGATTGTAATTACTAAAGTGAGCAATATATCTAAAACTTTAAGGTTTTAGATACATGAAGTAAGCTCTCTCTTTAAAATATTGTTTTTAATTTCAAACACTATTTTTGTTAAATTAAATTACGTTACTTTTTGTATGAACGCAAGTAAATTAAATTACTTTAAAAGGAAAATTAAATTATATTACGATATTTCTCTGTTAGAACCCAGCTTAAGTAGCTAATATAATGTGTATTATTATTTTAACTATTAAATATTAAGGTTTCGGGGGCTTTTTGAATGGTGGTGCCTGGGGCTATTGCCCCCAAAGTCCTCCATTAATCCAGGGCTGAATCCGGTAAAAACTCAACTCAGGATTTCCTCTCGAAAAACACCAAACAACACAACAAATCGTGCCACGGTTTTTTTTTGTTGATATCTTTAACATTTTCAGTTCAGTCCCGAGTGACGTCATAATTTTAAGATTTATTATGCTACGATAAAACTATGCGCAGAAGCGAGTATATAAATAAATCAATATTTAAGTGTTAAGAGATCTCAATTTACATTAGCTTCGTTATTAAATAAAAACTTATCAATCGATTTAGTTTATTTTGGGTTTTTTACTTTTATTTAAAAAAACTTTCCAAAAATTGGTATATTAATAAATACCTGATTATATTATTATGATAATCATTATGAAAAATGTGTGTACAACTACAAGAGGAGCATCCGTGCAAAACCTGCTATATCCATTTTAATAAAATGTTGGGAAAATGGCAAAAACTCCCCGTTTCCTGGCATTTACAGATAAAAAATGCATCTTGAGTTTTGTGCCCAAAAAAAGATTCATTTTTTTTTATCTGTAAAGGCCAGGAAACGGGGAGTTTTTGCCATTTTTTCAACATTTTATTGAAATCGATATAGCCGGTTTTGAACGGATGCTCCTCAATTATTGTAGATGTACACACATTTTTCGTACACCCTGTATATATTTGTTTTTTAGATTTTAGATACGGCTGATTTGCTGGAAAGTGAAGAAGTAAAGTCTATTTCAAGTCATTGCATTAATAGAGGATTTGTTTTATTTAGTGACCAAATTTCAGAATTTTTTGTGTCAAAAGAACCTAAATTAGTGGAAGTTACAAATGCTTCATGTAATTTAGAAAATTCGATGTATGTTACTAAACCTTTAGCAAAACTAATACCTATTATAAATGGTCTTTTAACAAAAGAAAGATTGTTTAACCAGTTTGTACAATTATTATTAGCTAATGACAAATTAAAAATTCTGTCTGCAAATGTGTATGAGAGTTTGTTATAAATAATAAAGTATAATAATTTTTGACAATATTTTTTATAAGCCCATCCATTTTTGTATTTAAATTTTGGCCTTTTGTTGGAAAATCGATATGCCCTGGGCTCTATGTTTAAACATTGGTGTCCAATGAAAAATCTGAATTGGCCCTTTGTTTGACAATCAATTGATTGGCCAATATTTATTGGAAGTCAACTTCGACCTTTTGCTATTTGTCAACTTTTGATAAATTTTTCTACTATTGGGAACATTCAATTATATTACGTTGGCTACATTGAAAATTTGAATTTCCCGCACAAACTGACATACATTCTAGTAGTTCCCAGAGATAAAGAAGTTAGTTCCAATGTTGTATAATAAATTAAGGTGCGAATTTCAAATGTGGGAATTATTATTATTTATTATTATTAAAAAAAAAGATTAAAAATTTGAATTTCCCGCACAAACTAAATTAATTTCCATCTTTTTTTTAATAATAATAAATAATATTAATTCCCACATTTGAAATTCGCACCTTAATTTATTATACAACATTGGAACTAGAGATGTGTCGGTCAGATCTGAACCGGCTCAGTGAACCGGGTCTTATAAGTGATCTACGTGAACCGGTTCACGAAAATTAAACGAACCGGCTCACGGGTCCGAAATTACAAAGCGGCCGCGCGAGTTAAATATTTTGGATGAAAACACAAGTTTTTATGAACACCAAATATTTATTGAAGAAGAAGTTAACAAGTTAATGATTTGACGATTCAATCAACACTGATCAAAAATAAATTTTATAAAAAGGAAAAAAGCACAAAATGATTATTTTGCAGAATTGCGAAAAGTAAATTACACGGGTTTTTATGTCTTAACGGATGTAGCTTGATTTTGTTTAATATTATATGATATTTCCTTTAACTTTAATTCTTAGGTCGCTGTACCGGCTGCAGGGTCGGCGTCCGTAACACCTCCCTCCTTAAGAAAGAGCTCTAGGGTTTCTCTTGTAACTCTGGGGCGATTTAGAAAGTGGTGGATCCTCTTCTTTTTCTTAACCATAATGTAGATGAAGGCCAAAATAAAAAGAAGACATGATGTCGATATGCTCCAACTGATGTAGGTGGAAACTGGGTGCAAATGAAGGGGTTGGATTGGTGTTATGTCGAATCCGGTCGGGATGTCCATTTTCTGTAAAATAAGTTTGTTTCTTGCCGAAGGCAAATTGTGTGTGTAAAATTCAGGTGTGACGTCTTCTTCTTTATCGGTACATTGGATCGTGTAGCAATCGACTGTTATGGATTGGTTACACCGGAATGTCTTCGTTGGGGAGTACACTATTTTTCCATCTGGTAAATCGTATTCAATCTCGGATTCGGCTTTAGCTGTTGGGCATCGGTGAGGATTCGTTATGGAACAGTTGCTGGTGATTTTCTTATTGCAGAAAAAATGTCTTATTGAAATCTGCTGACAGATCTCGAACCAATCGTTGTGGGAGTTCCATGAAGTTGGTGGTAGGATAAGGGTTTTGTCTTCATTAGGTATTGGGAAAACTTTGATTAGCGGGTAGGATTTGACTTTAAGGATTGGAATTTTCAAAATTAATATAATTTTATAGTTAGTGTGAATTAGAATAGTTTGACAGTGTTCAAGCAGATTAGTTGAAATAATTTGATTGGTATCGTAAAATTTTTCTAATTCTATTTCTAATCTTGTAATTTCATCGGCAGAAAATAGTTCTAAATTTGTTAAATTTAATTTTGAAAATGTTATTGTACGTAAAAGCATTAATAAAAAATCATTTACGTGTTCGATATTAGCGATATTAATTTGTGCTTCATGAATTCCTAAATCATTTTGTATATTGCGTAAATATTTTGCCAGTTGTTTATTGTTACTATTAAAATTGTCAATTATTAAATGAAATCTTTCTTGAATATGTTGTGCATTTGAAATAAGTTTATTAATTTTTATCGATTGTTCGTCTGTTTTATCCGAAATTGATTTTATATTGTCATTGATTATTTCTAGGTCGTCATTGTCTGGATTGCCCGTAATAAATTTAATAGCAGACCCCAAAAAATTAGCAAGTCCTCTTTTTTGTCGAAAAAATGTTAATTTATGAAAATTATTAATTGCTTCTTTAAGTTTTATATTGTAAATTCTGCTTAAAGGTGTTTCATTATTCATGAAGGGCATTGAATTTAGACTTTTTTGAATGTTATGAAGGTTAATGGAAACAGTGAATCTATGGAAATGTGAAAATTCTTGTTGGGTTCCGGAATCATAAGGATAAAACCCATTATTAGGCACACACGAGTAAGCAAGGATGTAGCTGTAACAAGAAATTTTGTTTATTTGCGGGGACGTTTAATTTTTCTAACATTATTTTTTGTCTCTATTTTGATTTTAGGGTGTACTGTATAAATGATATCTTTATTTTCGTTGTCTTGATTTTTTAATAGTTCTTTTCTGTAAGGTTTTTCGTGTTTAGATCTTCTAGCTGTACAAACATATACGGGAGTGTCAGAATTAATTGTGGGCTGATCTGTTCTGGTTTCGTTAATTTTGGCAAGGTTATTATCGGCTTTTGTTTTTTGCTTTGTGTAAACATGTTTTATAAATGGCAGAATTTCGTTTTTTCTGTCTTGATTATATTTTTCATAAATTGTCAGATTATTGTCAAACAGTATCTCATGTTCGTATGGTCCGTATATTAGGGAAAATGGAGAAAAACCTGTAGCTGAATGTATGGATTGGTTGTAAATAGTAATGGCAGATATCATACGTTCTATAATATTTGTTTCAGAGGGTTCTAAAACACGTAATTTTTCGATTATGGTGGAATGTAGGCGTTCGATAGGGGAGTTGGATGAGGAGTTAGATCTGGATGTATAGTGAATGTTAATTTGATGTAGATTAAAAAATTCGTTAACTACTTTATTTTTAAACTCGGGACCTTGATCGAAAACAACATTTTTGGGAAAATTGTGGTGTGCGAAATAGTGTCTTAATTTGGAGAGGATATGGATTGAAGTTGTATTTTCTACGTGATAAGCTTGGGCGTATTTTGTAAAGGGGTCAATGATTGTCAAAAATTTATGTCTCAAATAGCTAAATATGTCAATATGAAGTGTTTTAAAAGGGAGAGAAGGAAGTAAAGGACCTTTAAATGGTGTTTTTATAGGATTTCTTTCGTATTTGGATGTTAAACAGATTTCACATTTATTTATTATTGAAGTTATTAAATTTTTCATATTTGGCCAGTAATATTTTCTACGCAAATGTTCGTACGTTTCGTTGATTCCGTTATGATTAGCATTGTGATAGTCATTAACAATTTCCAAATGATTTTCAATTTCTGGAACATCTTGAACTTTAGACTGACAAAGAATAATTTTTAGTGTTGTATTAAATAAAGATGAAAGAATGTTTTCAAGAATAGGACGTAGTTCTCTGTCATAAAGATAAATATAGTACGTCTTTTGAGGGTCTATGATATGTTTTAATGTTGATGAAAAATGTTTTTCTAAATTATTTGAAACAAGAGTAATTAAATGAATATTTTTATTAAATCGATTAGTGACTGAATGAGACTGTAATGTTCCTATACGTACAAAAATTTGGTTTTGAAATTTGTTTATACATTCCTCCGAAATGGGTAAAGTACAGGAAATATTTTCTTTTTGAGAGTGGACGGTAGATTTTCCGGAAATTACAGATTTAGGTGCTTGGGGATCATAATCGGCAGGGGCATGGACAGTGACAATTTCATCAAGATCTACGTTAACCATTAGTGATTCATTATCTGAGTCAGAATTGTGAACGTTAATCTCAACACGAGAGAGTGCGTCAGCGACAATATTTTCCTTACCTTTTTTATAGGAAATGTTGTAGTCAAATTCGTCTAATTTTATTTTCCATCGAATTAAACGGGAATTGGGTGTCTTTAAACTACTGAGCCAAACAAGGGGGTTATGATCGGTTTCGATATTAAATTTTTGTCCAAAAAGGTAGGGCCGAAAAAATTTTGTCGAGGCAACTATAGCTAGTAGTTCCTTTTCAATCGTGGAATAGTTTCGTTCTGCAGAATTTAGTGTTCGGGAATAAAAAGCAACTGGTTTTAACTCTTGGGATAAAACTGAACCTATGGCAATATCGGATGCGTCGGTTGTCAAGGTGAATGTTTTGTTAAAATCGGGATATTGTAGGATTGGAGAATGGGTTATTAGGTTTTTGCACTGTTCAAAAGCAGAAATATAACGTGGATCATGAATATTGATTTTTTCTCCTTTTCTTGTACATTTATTAATTGGATAGACAATTTTTGCAAAATTTGGAATAAAACGTCTGTAGTAGCCTATTAAACCAAGAAAAGATTTAATTTCTTTAATAGATTTAGGTATGGGAAAATTTACAATAGCAGCTATTTTCTTTGGATTTGGCTGAAGGCCTTTATCAGTTACAATGTGTCCTAAAAATTCAACTTTTTTTGAAAGAAACTCGCTTTTGTCGAGTTGTACCTTTAAATTTGCGGATTTTAAACAAGAGAAAATTAATTTAAGGTCATTAATATGTTCTTGAAGAGATCGAGAGAAGACGATGACATCGTCCATATATACAAAGCATCGTTTGTAAATATGAGATTTTAGAATTTCGTCCATCATTCTCTGAAACGTTGCCGGGGCATTTTTGAGTCCGAACGGCATTCGGAGATACTCGAAATGACCATTTGGCACGGAGAAAGCAGTTTTGCTAATCGATTCTTCAGACATCGGAATTTGGTGGAAACCTTGTGCAAGGTCTAGGCAAGAAAAGTATGTGCATCGACCTAGGTTGTCAAGAATTTCATCTATTCGGGGTAAGGGATATTTGTCTTCTGTAGTTTTTGAATTTAAAGTTCGATAGTCTATTACCAGTCTATATTTCTTTGTGCCTGAAGCATCTAATTTTTTGGGTACAATCCAAACTGGACTGGAATATGGTGATATGGAAGGTCGAATTATTTCATTATCGAGTAGTTTTTGAATTTGAGAAGAAATTTCTTTTTGTATTACCGGGGGGTGTCTGAAAGTTTTTGAGTAAACCGGTATGTCATCGGTAGTGGGGATTTTATGCTTAATTGTCGTAGTTGCCGAAAGCAATTGGTTTTCATTATAAAAGATTCCCGAAAAATCTTTACATAGTTTTATAATTTTTTCTTTTTCTTCGGAATTAAGGTGATCGAGTCTTAAATTATTTACATTTAATGGAGTTTTTTCTTGGGGAATATTACCGATATCAAAATTATGTAAGGGTTGAACAGGGATAATGTTATGAAAATTCACATCAATATAAGGGACAGATACATAGCCGTTAAAAGCGGTATGAATTGATTGGGGAATAACAATTGTGTGATTATTATTAAGTATCGAGGGAAGTAAAACATCACCGTCAGAAATGGACACCGGGATTTTTGTTATTTTGGGATTGAAGTATTTAAATTTGATTAAAATTGGACCGATAGTTAATGTGTTTGTTTGATAGTCTATATTACTTTTAAACTGTCCTAAGTCGTGGGATGATAGAAGGACATCATATTGAGTATGCCAATTTATTACATGAAAATTCATAGGAAAATTTATGCCAAAATGTTGTAAAATGGGATAACGTAAATTTATATTATCGGAGTATGTTTTCGTTAGAGATCGAATAGTAAAAGGTTCTTCAAAAAAATATTGTTTGGAGAATTTTGCGGCAGCTTGAGGGGTTATTATTGAATCCGTAGCTCCAGTATCAATTAAAACTCGTAATTTTAAGTCGGGGATGTCGAAATATGGTAGTCGGGGTGAATTTGCTAAGTTGTTTAAATCTATCTCGGGGGCTGATGGTGGCTCTCCGTGTAAAAATTTTGAGACTCGAAATCGTAGTCAGATGATTGGAAATCGTTGTCAGGTGTTTGAAAATCGTAGTCAGATGTTTGAAAATTGTAGTCAGATGTTTGAAAATTGTCATGAGATGTTTGAATATCGTCATGATAATTAACAGAATTTTCGAAATTTGATTGTTCACAATCCAAATTTTTGTCAAATAATTCTAAATTGTGATGATTGTGTTGTTGTCTGTTAGATTGAATGGTAGAAGTTGACATGGGCTCGGGATAGGAATTTTGCTGATGGCGTGAATTATTAGAATGAGTTGTGGAAGTGGACATTGGTTGGGGGTATGAGTTTGGATGGCGGTAAGAATTATTGAAAGTCTGGTTGTATCGTCTTTGAGGATTGTTTACATTACCGGAAAAACCTGGTTTATTCTCAGAACTTTGTCGCGGATACGTTTGCGAATGATAAGAAGGCGAATTAGAATTTTGTGGCAAATTTTTATTATAACTTTGACTTTGCGAACGATTGGGGTTATTTCTAAAATTTTGCGAATAGTTGGGGTTATGTTTAACATTTTGAGATCGAGAATTTTGTGATTGATAACTTAAACTTTTTCGATGAGCCATTAAATTATCGTAATCAGAACAGCGTTTTACACAATCCTCCATTGTGTCGGGGGATGTTGAACATAAAAGGTCTCTATATGGTTGATTAATACCTGTTTTAAGCGTCATTAATGCCTTGTTTGTATATATTTGTTTTTGAGCTTCAACTACAGCTGGTTGTTGATTATTTTTTAATCGAGTTAACTGAATAAGCTCATTTAATTTTAAATTAATGCGAAGATGAAAGTCCATAAAAGATTCATTTGGTTTTTGAGTTAAACTACATAAAATTCTTTCGAGGGTTGCCTCCGATCGAATTTCACCAAATTTTGTCAGCAATTGGGCCCGAATAGTTGCCCAAGTATTAAAATTATTAGGAACAAACGCGTCATAATTATTAGAAGTTATAAAATCTTTAGGAAGCCCTTTAATTTTACCCACTATATATAAATTAAACAACAAACGTTGAGGATTTGTAATAGTAAATGTTCCTGGAAAAAGCGATACTATTTTATCAACAGCATGAATGAATTCATTTAGATTACCATTCTCGTGGCTGTACTCAGGTATCGTTTTACAAAATGCTTTAAGTTCATCATTAGAAATTGCAATGGCCATGATAATATTTTCGCGAAAGCGGTTATCCAAACTACGAACAGAGAGGTCCGAATCTGAATCGGAATTTTCGTGGTTTCGATAACGTAAGTCTCGGATGGTTTGCAATTCGTTTTCGTCCAAATCACTTAAATGAATTTCACTCAATGACATTTATTTACACGATAAGGCTTAATAAAATATGCAACGTATACTAAAATTAATAAAAATAAAAATAAAATTTATGCGATGTAAACTAAAATTAATATATTATTTAAACAATAATAAAGTGTTTGCTATTAATTATAAATTATTATTATTAATTAATTAATAAATTTGTCTATTTATTAACTGTGCTTAAATTTAAATTTAATAATAAAATATAAGCAATAAAGTTTTTAATTTAATATTAAAATGTATGCAATACCTAAATATAAATTATTAACCAACGTGCTTGAATATAAATTAATTTTTTATTTTTCTTATTTTTATTAAGTGAGTGTGATTGATTGATTTTGAACAAGGGGAAACCAAGAGGTACTTACGGAAGGAAAATGAGGGAATACCACATAACGTTGAAACAGCAGACTTGGCAGCAAATTCCGGGAAGAATGTTCAAAAATTGACTTCGATGAAGAATTTGGTCTGATCAGGTCTTTCTGTCGATAAGCTTCTTGATTTTTCTTGCGTCTTTAACGTTCTTCGTTCTTGGTCCGGATTTCCAAATAAATCGTAAAACGAACCGTTGATATACGTTTTGGCAATCCTGTTCGCAGCGCCAGTTAAATATTTTGGATGAAAACACAAGTTTTTATGAACACCAAATATTTATTGAAGAAGTTAACAAGTTAATGATTTGACGATTCAATCAACACTGATCAAAAATAAATTTTATAAAAAGGAAAAAAGCACAAAATGATTATTTTGCAGAATTGCGAAAAGTAAATTACACGGGTTTTTATGTCTTAACGGATGTAGCTTGATTTTGTTTAATATTATATGATATTTCCTTTAACTTTAATTCTTAGGTCGCTGTACCGGCTGCAGGGTCGGCGTCCGTAACACGCGCAAGCCGTTCTAAGCTCCGATTCACTGCTTCACCACTCGCTGCGAGTCACTCGCAGCGAGTGACTCGCTATGCTGCTGCAGTGCATTGAACAGGCCGCGCATGGCGAGCCGCTCGAGCCGTGAGCGGCGGGTCGCGAGAGATCTGAACCGGCTCCCTGGAGCTAAGAACGACTCGCGCTCGCAGTACGTTTTGTTTTCTGTGATCCAGATCTGCCCAAAACATCTCGATTATCTAGGCGCGGCTCGATCATGTCTGTTGTATCATGCAGCTCGCTAGTGCCTATGCCGGTCGCATCGTTCGGAACCTTGCGTTCTGTGGCGCGTTACTACGTTAGGCAAATTTATACTTTTGGTAATTTTTTACAAACCCACAGAAATATGAGATGATTTCCCTTATGACAATGTCGTTTAAAATATATTTTTAATATTAATTAATTTAAATTGTGTAAACTTACAACATTTATGTTTTAAATATAGCTTTTCATGTAAAATATTAAAATAATAGAGTTTTTATTGTTTTATAAAATTTTAATAAAATAAATAGTATGGTATAACAAAACTTTAATAAAATACAATGTAATATTTAATAGCCTTTATAATATTATTAAAATAACAATTTGTATTGCCTTATAATTTAATAAAGGCTCTTAAGTATTAAAGTGATAAACATTTTTAATATAAACTTAAAGTTTATGTGCTCCGAATGATTTCATTCAAGTGTTATTTTTAATTAGTCTGAGATTCAAACGGTTCTTTTGAACCGGTTCGTTGAACCGGTTCACTTATGAGATCCAGATCTAGTGATCCGGTTCAAAAGAGTGACCCGGAACGCCCATCACTAATTGGAACTACCTTCTTTATCTCTGGGAACTACTAGAATGTATGTCAGTTTGTGCGGGAAATTCAAATTTTCAATGTAGCCAACGTAATATAATTGAATGTTCCCAATAGGGAATTTTATTTTTTTACCATTGGCAACATCGACCGCATTCCTTGCATATGGTCAATTGGTCAAAATTCCCTATTGGGAACATTCAATTATATCACGTTGGCTACATTGAAAATTTGAATTTCCCGCACAAACTAAATTAATTTCCATCTTTTTTTTTAAATAATAAATCTTAATAATTCCCACAGTTGAAATTCGCACCTTAATTTATTATACAACATTGGAACTACCTTCTTTATCTCTGGGAACTACTAGAATGTATGTCAGTTTGTGCAGGAAATTCAAAATTTCAGTGTAGCCAACGTAATATAATTGAATGTTTCCAATAGGGAATTTTATTTTTTTACCATTGGCAACATCGACCGCATTCCTTACATATGGTCAAATTGTTTTACTATGCATATCTGATATGCAGCATATGGTAGGTTTTGTGATGTATGTAGATTTTGAGACTAGTAAAAAGTAGACTATTATATTTGGATAACGTTTATCGAAAAGGAACCAAGCGCCAAAAACTTTTTGGTAAACAAAATTATTTGCAAAATAACTCATTTTTAATGCTGCTCAAAAAATTAATAATGATTTGGGAACCCTCTCAATCCTTTTGAGAACAGTTCCAAATTATGATCAACCTTTTGAGCATTATTAAAAATGTTACAAATAATTTTACCAAGCCCAGAAGAGTTTTTGGCGCTTGGTTTCTTTTCGATCAGCGTTATCCATTTGATCTACTCGAAACATTGTACTGATATTTTCTGACAAGGCACATTTGTGGCTTACGAGCTTCGTTAATAGGCGAAATTTGAACTTTGTACATTTTTTAAAATAAACATTTTAGTCGACATGTATTTTTTGGTATTTTTTTATGACCTCAATATTTCTGGATGCAGTGCGGTAGGAGTTGCTGTGTTAGCTGTGTTTTAATTGAAACACAGCTGATACACATTTCAATCAAAATTTATACAAAACGTTTGCGGTTTCCGCTTCTTTGTATAAAATCTGTTTCCCATATTTGTGTAAAATTTGTCTGGAAAATGTATACAAAATTAATGAATAATGTACAATTATTGATAATTTTACAATAAAAATGGAATATTTTTAAATATTTTTCATATTTGACGATTATTTAAAAAAAGGCGCTACAGTATACCAGGGTTGCCAGGTATGGCTAATTTTAGCCAAAGTGGCTACTTTTTAAAGCCAATGGCTAAAAAAATATCAGTTTGGCGTATGGCTATAAAAGTTGGCTATATTTCAAAAGTTGGTGATTTTTTGGCTAATACAGGCAACAACTGTTAATAAAGGGTGTATCAATAAGAGCGCAAGATTTGAACTTCGCCTCAGTTTGGCAACCATGATGTCATATGATTACTGACATGACAGATTGATAGGAGACAGATGGGAGTTGGTAAATATGGAGCATTACACGATAGAACAACCCGTCCTGATTGTTAAACACTATTATCAAAATGATGAAAGTTTGATTGCCACGATTCGTAAAGGGCGTCCAATATTTTTTTGAAATAATGTTCCTAATCCATCTCATGTGAAAAGAATAATCGAAAAATTCGAAAGCACTGCTTCGGTTAGTGCTGTGAAACACACGACACGAGCTCTTAGAGGTCGTTCAGAACAAAATATCGCAGCAGTTCGCGAGAGTGTGGCCGAGAGTCCAGAGACGTCGATTTGCCATCGTGCACAAGAATTGGACATTACAAAAACCACTCTTCAGCGAATTCTTACTTAAGATTTGCATCTTCATGCCTACAAAGTCCAATTGACTCAACAACTCCAGCCAAAAGACCATGAACAGCGAAGAAAGTTCACCAATTGGATCCTTGAGCAGCAAGAAGTGAATGCCGATTTTGCGGACAAAATCATTTTCAGTGATGAGGCCCATTTTCACCACTATTTAAAACCCTTGGACTTTTGGCTGTGGGGTTATTTGAAGTCACAAGTTTATGCCAACAAGCCCGTCACCATCGAAGCCTTAAAAGCAGAAATTAGACGCTCTATCAACGAAATACCGCCACATGTATTCAATAATGTTATTGCAAATTTTGCCAAAAGAATACGCTTGTGCCAGTTAAGCCGTGGTGGCCATTTACCAGATGTGTTATTTTATACATAATTTCCAAATGTGTACTTTATAAATCAATAAATATTTCAATGCTTTAATACTAATAATAATAATAAACCATGTTTTACTAAACTTTGAAATCTTGCGCTCTTATTGATACACCATTTACATGATAGATGCACTGTGTTGTCAACATTTGAGTTTTATTATTTATTAATACGAGTACTTCGTTCAAAACAAATACGCCCGTGTGGTCTAGGTTGCCTGCACGTTTTCGCATGCATAATCATACCTTTTTCTATGGTACTAGTTCTCTAACCTTAATAATCTGTGGATCTTAGCTATTAATCTCTTCTTTTTTTATGTATTTTTAATTTTTAAATTTTGTTTTTATTTAACCTCGCAAGAAAAACTAATTTTTTCTACTCCTTTTACGGAATTTGACCCTTCTAATATCACTTTTATCTATGGAATGACATATATTCCGTAAAGTGTTACAGAATGAAATATTCTATCATCTGATGAAAGAATAAACACTCGTGGCGACATCTCTGTTTTTAATACCTAACAAATTTTAGACCGATCCAACCTCACTTTCTTCCAATTAAATTATTTTTCTATGGTATTTTTTGTAAACGTAGAAAAAGTATAGTCTGAAACGCGTTCATATTCCGTTCATATTCCGCTCTCGTGAAACCGTCAAACTCGCCTTTGGCTCGTGTGACAAACTCTTCACTCGAGCGGAATATGCTGTATTCCAAACTTGTTACAGAATATACTATTCTGAAATACATGTGACTCAAGTCTAATAATTTATTATGTTAATTTTTTTTATAGAATAGGTATTTTGTTTTATTTATGTTATTATTTATAAATTTTATTTTTGATATTTTTGTTTTTAACAGTTGGCTTATTCTTGGCTATTTGTTTTTTTTTGGCTATTTCATGACTATTTTATTCCGTCCAACTGGCTAAATTGTATTTTACATACCTGGCAACCCTGCAGTATACTGTTTACTTACTGTAGCGGCTTTTTTCGGATATTACTCGTTAAGGCTTATGCAAATTATGCAAAATATTTAAAAATATCAAGTATACAAATTTGGTTATGTTGTTAAAGAATTCCTGTCAGATAATGGAGGTGAGTTTGATAATGGGCAAATCACAGAGCTTTTAAGTAAGCATGGAATTCATCAAAGATTAGTGATGCCCTATACTCCTCAACAAAACGGGTGTTCAGAACGGGACAACAGAACCATAGTTGAAACTAGCAGAGCACTGATGCATGCAAGAGAAGGTTTACCTCAGACCTTATGGGCAGAAATGATAAATACTGCAGTTTATATACTAAATAGATCAGGCGTTTCTGGTGAAAGCAACAAGTCTCCCTATGAAGTATGGTATCAAAAGAGACCATGTCTGACCAGGGTTGGGTCAGTAGAAAACCTTAGGTAATTTACCTTGGTAGAAAAGGGTAGAAAACTTGTTTTCGACTTGCGTCGAAAACCTATAGGGTTTTCTACCTACGTAAATTACCTTATTCGACCTTCTCCTTCCACTTCTCTATAATTGATAAAAATTTGCCCTCATGCCAAAAATTATGTTGGGGTCTCCCAACCAAACGTGGCCCTTTTTTCCCACCATAATAATGTTAAAAAACTCCAAATAACTGCAAATGTATGGTAGGTGTCTGATTTTTCACAACATTTAACAAATCATAATAAACAACAAACTTGCATAACCTCACATTTTTTGATATTTGACAGTATTCTACTTTTTTAAGTTTTCTACACTCAAAAAAATATTTAGTAAATTTACACATCTGATCGTTGGTTATTTTGATGCCACGTATTTAAATGTATATGTACAAACATACTGTAAAACTACATATAATGTGTAAAAATGCAAAGGTCATGTAAATCTAAAATTTAGGAAAATAATAGTACAAGTACATTAAAAATTGTAAAAGCACTTAAATTTAAGGATTTATTACATAATAATATGAAAAACTACATATTAATTTAAAAAAATACATAAATTGATGCTATTTTACTTATGTAAGTATGTGTGTACATGTTTTATATGGAACAACACATTTCTTAAGTAAAAAAACAGAAATAAATGTGTGTTTGGATTAGTGAAGGGACTATTCGAATACAAATAATCGAAGTATTCGATTCTGGCGTGCATTCGAATGCATTCGATTCTCAACAAAGTATTCGAATAGTTCGAACTATTCGAATCGAATCGAAAGCGCTTGCGTGTCATCGAGCGGAAGGTGGGAGACGAGAGATTTCTCTGCATTCGAATTCACGCCAAAGTTGATTTTTTGTATCGCATGGAGAATCGGCTTGCATCGAGCTGGACCAGCACTGCTTGTGTTAATTTTAATATGTACTAAAATCTAGTAAATATAACAAAAAAATAATTATCTAACAATTATTATTAAAACTTTTTAAATGTCAAAAAATAAAACATATAACCGACGTTCCAACCAAATTAAAAATAAAGAATGTTGAATTTTGGTGACTATTTCCTTAAGGATTTTAATTTTTAATCAAAAGGTATTATTTTATTAAAAATAAAGAGCATACATTTTTACTTTATTAAAATAGGCCATAAATTTTCACCTATTTACAAAACCTGACAAATAATATGGTTTATGTTTTATGACAAAAATAAAGAAAGCATGTCATAAATCAATTAGTAGGTATATTAGCCGGTTTAGAATTTATATTGCACCCAGTGCGACGCCAACCCGCTTAGCCCATAACGAATTGTAAACAAGAAATAAAATGACCATTCGAATACAGAGAATCGAATAGTTTGTTCCGAAAACATTCATTCAATAAATGTGTTCGGCTATTATCGGTTCCGATTCGGAACAAACTATTCGATTCTCTGCATTCGAATGATCTTTCGATTCTTTAGACTATTCGAATGCAAAGTATTCGATTCTTAAAATCATTCGATTCTCCCTTCACTAGTTTGGATGTGTAAAATTTCGTAAATTTTTTTCAGTGTACCGTCGAAAACGTCGAAAAAGGTTTTCTACATGTCGAAAACAAAAATGTAGCTGGATAAAAAAGCTTAAAAAGGAATACTGGTGGGGTATGACAATGATGACGGTTATAGAATTTGGTGCACAGCAAACGGAAAATTATAGAGGTGTATAGGATGACGCCACGTTTGAATATCGTTTTCTAAATATCCCTACGGTATAGAGTTGTATTCGTCAGTCGAGCGTTTCAATACTCTCCACAGTATAGAGGTCGTAATTTCACTTTTGAACTAGTATTAATATAAAAATTATTTTATGCTTAAAAAAAACTATATACGACATGATTGTGATTTTTTTCATTTTATTAATTAATTAAGCTGTGTTGAATATTTTTCCTAAAGGAATAATTGCCAATGGGCCATTAATTCATTTGTTCGTAGATGCTACAATAACCTGCACTGGTGTGTACTTTTTCATCAACCAGATTTAAATATTACAAAACTAACATATACCATAACTAACTAATTACTAAATTATTAAAGTTTAATAGCATATCGATCATTTTTTCAAACATAACCTCTGAAATTTTTAATACAAATATAGGTACTTTATATAATACATAAATATACTTAACATCATATCATCTGTGCTTTACATACCTGAGTTGTTACGGTAAATAAAAATCAGACAAAGGAACCAAAGAAAGGAACTATTTTCAACAAAATCATATGCAGAAAGGAGAAAATTCAAACTACTTGCATCCATCAAAAGATCAAAACTTCTTGCAATATTACACCCTCTTTTTATATTTTCAGAAATATTGACTAGAACAGTATTAGAGAGACTCCAGTTTCTATAACTTGGTAGAGTAAAGAGAAGTCGAAACCGTTGCGATATTGCATTGCGCTGTTTTTGTATAATTCTCGGGGACATTAACGAAAATCATTGCCAGTAAAATTCGAAAAGCTTGAGTTTCTATGTCTCTGAGGAGAATAGGAATCCGAAGTTGCTGCACCATTGGACTGAACCCTTTTTTAATAATTTCTAGAGACATAAATGACTGCACCATTCGACAGGGTCGAGTTTTTACCTCTCTGTGGAATATAGAAAATCAAAATAATGTATCTTGTAAGACACCATTGAGTTTGACTTTAAATATAGTCGTGCATAGGTATAGAGCCGAAAAATATAAAAACAAAGCACGTATCAATACAGTTATGATAAAACTTTAAGATTTGATATTCAAACGCGGAGTCATCCTATACACTTCTATAATTTTTCGTTTGCTGTGTGTCCAGATACAAAGAAGTTATTAAGATCTAGAGATGTTATTTTTGATGAAATATCCTTCTCAAGTCCTGAACCAATACTTCTTCCTAGTCTTGAAAGAGAAAGTTGTAAAGAAGTCAAAGAAGATGAGAATTCACTTTTAGAAAATCAAGATAATGAAGATAGATAAAGCATAACTTCAGAGTTTTATGGTTTTAAAGATGAAGTTTATGAAAGAGAATTACGCAATAGAGAAAGACTAAGAAAACCAGTTCGATTTGAAGACTATGCAATGACAGTTGCTGCAAATATACTTGAAACAAATGAACCAAATACTTATAAAGAAGCTATTCGATGTGGTGAAAAAGATCAATGGTTACATGCCATGGACAAAGAGATGGAAGCTCATAGGTCAAATGAAACATGGATCTTAGATAACTTACCTGCAGGAAGAAAAGCTATATCATGTAAGTGGATTTATAAAATAAAAAGAAACCCAGATGGATCAGTAGACAAGTATAAAGCAAGATTGGTTGCAAAGGGATTTTCACAAAAACCAGGTGAAAATTATGACCAAACTTTCAGTCCTGTTGCAAGGCTTTCTTCAATACGAGCTGTGATTAGTATAGCTGCTAGCGGAAAAATGGAATTAACTCAATTTGACATATCGACAGCATTTTTATATGGTTCGTTAGAAGAAGAAATCTTCATGAAGCAACCAGAAGGCTATGCAGATGATACAGAAAGAGTTTGTCTCTTAAAGAAAAGCCTTTATGGACTCAAACAAGCGCCTCGTTGTTGGAATAAACGTATTGTTAATGTCATTATTAGACTGGGATTTACAAAGACAGATGCAGATTCTTGTTTGTTTGTTAAGAAGCAAGAAAATGGAAATGGTATGCTTATTTTATCCTTATATGTTGATGACGGACTTTTGGCTTCTACTGATGAAGGTATGAAGAATGAGTTCATATAAAATATACAAAAAGAGTTTAAGATAACCATTAAACCTGCATCATACTTTTTGGGACTGGAAATACAGAAAAATCCAGATAATTCCATAAAAGTTAGCCAGAAATCCTATTCTAAAAAGTTATTGGAAAGGTTTAAGATGCAAGATTGCAAACCTGTGTCAACACCAATAGTAAAAGGATCTATTGAATCAGGGAAGGATGAAGAAGATGATCCAAAGTTTTCATATAGAGAAGCAGTAGGAGCGTTAATGTACCTCATGACAGGAAGCCGTCCTGATTTAGCCTATGCAGTTGGTGTTTGTTCTAAAAGTCTTGAAAATCCAAGCACACTGGATTATATGCGTGTAAAGAGAATATTCAGATATATTAAAGGTACCTTGGATCTTGGTATTGTATACAAATACAATCACAAGAAAGGTTACTTGAAAGGATATAGTGATGCGGACCATGGTGGTGATATAAATACGGGTCGTTCAACATCTGGAGTTCTTTGTATGTATAGTGGAGGAGCAGTATCATGGAGCAGTAAGAGACAAAGTTCGGTTGCGATTTCTACCACCGAAGCAGAAATTGTAGCAGCGAGTGAATGTGCGAAAGAATTGATTTGGCTAAAAACATTATTTGAAAGCATTGTAAAAATAAAGAATTTGCCTCTTCTAATGGTAGACAATGAAGCCGCAATTAAACTCGCTCAGAACCCAGAATTTCACAAAAGGACCAAACATATAAGAATAAGACATTTCTTTGGTCGGGAACTGGTCTTAGAAGGTCAAATAGTTGTAGAGAAAATAGATGGCGTAAATCAGATTGCTGATCTCATGACGAAAGCCCTATTTAGACCGAGACTATTAGATTTAATAAACATGATGGGTCTTGAGTAATAACACTTAAGACAATATGTCAATGAGGGAAGGTGTTGATGTTGGAACACTTTGTTTTACATTAAACTATTGTTTTACTACTTGTAATAATAATGAATATGTTTTGTCAAGTTGAACAATTAATTTTAATAAAAGTCTTTAAAAGTCAACGTAAGTTTTTCTCTTTTTGAGCAAGTAAATTAAAACACTAAGAGTATTATATGGTCAGAGAATATACTTTAACAGATTGCAGGTTTTACGCCCGGTTTTATATGTTTTTTGCCTGCCATACCAGATTTTGCCCGCACGCCTGCTTTCACCTGCGCTGCCGGGTGTAAATATCACCCGCAAACGCCCGGCATTGACGTTATTTATATATAAGATTATGTTTTCGCCTCCCTGCTTAAAATACCCCATAGAGACCTATACAAAATAATCTATCGGGCGCTACCGGATTCTATATGTGCATTTGTCCATGGGTTTTTCCGGATACAGCCCGATAGAAAATGTATAGGAAATTACCTATAGGCACACCATAACTTTTACATTTTCCCTATTGAGACCGATAGAAAATAACTCAATGAAGGATATATAGGGATATCCCTATAGAGCAACCATAAAACATTTGACAAAATTTTATTAAAACCTATAGGGTCCTATAGGAAAAAAACTAATTTCTACATTTATGTGTATTTTCCCCATTGAAACCGATAGCAAATAAATCAATGGTGGATATCCCTATAGAACAACCATAAATCTCAACTACGGGTCCTATACAAACCGATACACCCTATAGAAACACCATACATCCCGATACAAATATCTATCGGTTTGAACAGGGTCTCTATGGGGTATTTTAAGCAGGGCTGATTTCACCCGCCTTTGCCTCCCTGCTTAAAATACCCCATAGAGACCTATACAAAATAATCTATCGGGCGCTACCGGATTCTATATGTGCATTTGTCCATGGGTTTTTCCGGATACAGCCCGATAGAAAATGTATAGGAAATTACCTATAGGCACACCATAACTTTTACATTTTCCCTATTGAGACCGATAGAAAATAACTCAATGAAGTATATATAGGGATATCCCTATAGAGCAACCATAAAACATTTGACAAAATTTTATTAAAACCTATAGGGTCCTATAGGGAAAAAACTAATTTCTACATTTATGTGTATTTTCCCCATTGAAACCGATAGCAAATAAATCAATGGTGGATATCCCTATAAAACAACCATAAATCTCAACTACGGGTCCTATACAAACCGATACACCCTATAGAAACACCATACATCCCGATACAAATATCTATCGGTTTGAACAGGGTCTCTATGGGGTATTTTAAGCAGGGCTGCATTTTGATTTTCTGTTTCGTCCGCGAACGTCTGCTTTAACCCGCGAACGTCTGATTTCACTCGCAAACGTCTTCTTTTGCCTGTTTTCACCCGCAAACGTCTACTTTTACCTGCAAACGACTGCTTTCAACCGCAAACGTCTGCTTTTACCCGCGAACGCCTGATTTCATCCGCGAACTCCGCTTTCATACTTTTTCACCCGCAAACGTCTGCATTCACCTGCGAACGCCCGGTTATACCGGTCTTTCGCCCGGTTAGTGCAACCTCGCAATCATCTGCAATCACCCGCGATCGCCGGCATTTAGTTTGATCTACTTTCGCCCGGTTTCATCCGCAAACGTCGGCTTTCGTCTGCGAACGCCTGCTTTCACCTGCGTACGTCTGTTTTTACCCGCAAACGTCTGATTTTGCCTGTTTTCACCCGCAAACGTCTACTTTTACCTGCAAACGCCTGCTTTCACCCGCAAACGTCTGCTTTTACCCGCGAACGCCTGATTTCATCCGCGAACGTCTGCTTTCATACTTTTTCACCCGCAAACGTCTGCTTTCTCCTGCGAACGCCCGGTTATACCTGTCTTTCGCCCGGTTAGTGCAACCTCGCAATCATCTGCAATCACCCGCGATCGCCGGCATTTAGTATTATCTACTTTCGCCCGGTTTCATCCTCAAACGTCGGCTTTCGTCTGCTTTTACCTGCGTACGTCTGTTTTTACCCGCAAACGTCTGCTTTAGCCTGTTTTCACCCGCAAACGTCCACTTTTACCTGCAAACGCCTGCTTTCACCTGCGAACGCCTGCTTCGCTTCGTCTAAGAACGCCGGCAAACGTCGGCTTTCGTCCGCGAACGTCTGCTTTCATCCGCGAACGTCAGCTTTCGTCCGCGAACGTCGGCTATCATCCGCGAATGTCGGCTTTCGTCCGCGAACCTCTGCTTTCATCCGTAAATGTCTGCTTTCACCTGCGTACGTCTGTTTTTACCCGAAAACGTCTGCTTTTACCCGCGAACGTCTGTTTTCACACACAAACGTCTGCTTTTACCTGCAAACGCCTGCTTCGCTTCGTCTACGAACGCCCGCAAACGTCGGCTTTCGTCCGCGAACGTCTGATTTTATCCGCGAACGTCTACTTTCACCCGCGAACGTCAGCTTTCATCTCTTCCCATAACTTCTTAACTTTAAAGGAATTATTTAAATTTAAAAAAATGTAAAGAAAATAAATTTATTGGATTTTGACATTGTTTCGCAAAACAGAAATTAAGTCATCATTAAAAAAAATTAATAAACATTTTTTTATTATTACACAGGCAGGTAACTGTGCTATGTTTTTCTATCTCATGAGCTAAGGCACCTGCGCAGAAAACCACGGTTGTCGTTTATTTTTACTTATTAAAAACCGTAGCTCGGAGGCCGTTGAAGGTGAACTCTCCTAATTGGCATCCTTTTTTTGTGCCCACGAGACCTACCCGCAGACCATCCGGTGTCAAAAAGGCCCAAGTTCACTTTTTTCGATTTTTCCGTCAAATTTTGCACGACATGTCAAGTGACGGATGTCAAGTTGACAGGTGACAAATGACAGATGACAGGTGAAAGATGAAAGGTGCCAGTTAACAGATGACAGGTGACAGATGTCAAGTGAACAGGTGACATGTCAAGTGACAGATGTCAAGTTGACAAATGATAGATGGCAGGTGCCATATGACTGGTGACAGATGACAAATGGCAGATGACAGATGACATGTGACAGATGTACCGAAAATGCGGACGACTATCATATTTTTACTGGGGATGTTAACATTGATATATTAAAAAATAATACTGACGTTTCTAATTACTTCGACACAATGAGTGAGTTTAATTTTAAATCTACAATTAATATATCTACCAGGGAGACAGCCTGTCTCGATCACATTTTTTTGAAAAGTAAAGATAATCCCAACGATTCTATATTACCTTTGGTTGTTAATTCGACAATAACGGACCATCGACCAACTATCCTACAAATTTCAAACATAGGTAAGGTAGAAAATATAAACAACACGCAAAGCAAAAATCATATATTCAGCATAAATTATGAAAAACTTAATACCCTTCTGCAGAAAACATCTTGGGAGGAAATATATGCCAATGATAGCGTTGAAAACGCTACAAACGATTTTATTAGCTTACTTAAAACCAAAATTAAATTATGTACGAATGTCACTCTTTTAAATCATAAAAAACGAAAAAGAAAACCTTGGATAACTAAAGCCCTTGTTAAATCAATTAATAGGTACTAAAAATAAAATGCAAACAAAACTCGCAAAATTTCCGAATAATATTGAATTGAAAAGAACTTATGTAAGGTACAAAAATTCTTTAACCAATCTAATTCGTGAAACAAAAAATAGTTATTACAAACAAAGGATAAACGAAAACAGACATAATTCAAAAAAATTGTGGAACACAATTAGCGAAATAACTTGCAACAAAAATAAAAAAGAAATTAAAACAATTGTTAAAGATAATAAATTAATCCATGACCCGTTTAAAATTTCCAACATTTTTAATGACCACTTCACAGATATTGGTGAAAATTTAGCTTTAAAAATAAAGCAAAATAAAAACTATAATCCTACTATGCACCCAAAGCAAACAAACTCCTTATTTATGGAACCAACAAACATAAAAGAAATTCAAAACATTATAAATGAATTAAAAAATAAAAAATCAGCAGGGATAGATGAAATAAAGACGGAAACTATAAAAAAAATAAGTTTAAACATCATCTCTCCCCTTACATACATAATTAACAAAATACTGGAAACTGGAAATTGTCCCACAGCATTCAAAAAATCTATTATCGTACCGATTTTTAAAAATGGTAATCCAGACGAAATCATAAATTATAGACCAATATCTCTAATTACATGCCTGGCTAAAGTTTTTGAAAAGGTGATAAAAACCAGACTGGATAAGTTCCTTGCAAAGTACAATCTCATATATTCATCACAATTTGGTTTTCGAGCTAAAAAATCAACGCAAGACGCGATTAACTTATTAACCAAAGATATTTATAGCAGCTTGGACGAGGGAAGTCAATCATTATGTATATTTCTAGACCTAGCTAAGGCGTTCGATACTGTTAGCCACAAAATACTTTTAAAGATCCTATTTAACATTGGCATTAGAGGAACTCCATATTTACTTTTTGAAAGTTACTTAAATAATAGGCAACAATGTGTAAAAATTAAAAACTCTTTTAGCGATTTTAGGATGATTAAATATGGGGTTCCTCAAGGAACTGTACTAGGACCTATTTTATTTACTATATATATGGATGGACTTTTTTCAGTTCCAAGTGCCGCAAACGTAATAAGTTTCGCGGATGACACGGCACTATTTTACAAGGCAAATGGCTGGGAAAACCTTAAAAGTACAGTGGAAAATGATTTTGTAAATATTAAAAACTGGTTTGATGGTATGCTTCTTTCTATAAACTATAGTAAAACATGTTATCTAACATTTACATGTCATAATTATAACCTCCCTATATATAACGAGATAAATATTAAAGAATCCGATCATAAAATTAAAAAAGAAAGTAAAATTAAGTATTTAGGAATCGTAATAGATCAACACCTAAAATGGGACGCGCATATCCAACATGTCTTAAAAAAAATTCGCGTTATAATGTACAAATTCAAATTTTTTAAACAAATACTGGCCTATACTGATTTAAAGGTTTTATATCATGCCCTTGTGGAAAGCCATTTGGCATATGGAATTATTGGTTGGGGTGGTATTTTTGATGTACATCTGGAACCCCTACAAACAGCACAAAAGAGACTACTAAAAATAATGCTTGGTAAAGACATGACTTACTCTTCCAACTTACTTTTTCTTGACACGAAAATACTAAGTATCAAAAAATTATATGTGTTTAACGTAGGTCAATATTATTATAAAACCAAAGAAAGCATTCCTGTACTAGAACATCCGTATGAAACCCGTCGTACTAATAAATATGTTTTACCAAAGATGAAAAGAGTAATAGGACAAAGATCTGCCTCTTTTTTAGGTCCAAAATGTCTGAACTACATCTCAAATAATGTTTTAAAATTTAATAACAATAATTTTATTCCCTTTAAGAAACAGTTAAAGGATTTCTTGATTAATGTCCCTGAGAGTTCTATCAATGAACTAATCAATAATCGCAGCTAAAACGCAATGTTGTCTTTCAGGTGCAACTATAATTTATATAATATATAAATTATAGTTGCACCTGAAAGACAACATTGCGTTTTAGCTGCGATTATTGATTAGTTCATTGATAGAACTCTCAGGGATACTAATCAAGAAATCCTTTAACTGTTTCTTAAAGGGAATAAAATTATTGTTATTAACATATTATGTATTATCGTTAATTTTTCTATTGTACATAGTTATAGTTATATTGATGTATTTGTATTTTTTATTGATATATTTTATATTTTATGTTTTTCCCCAGACAAGTTTTTAAACTTACGGGGCCATTGTATATTTATTTTACCTTTTGTTTTATTATTAAATATTATATTGTAGATAAGTTAATGGTGAAATAAATATTATTATTATTATTATTATTATTATTATATGTGAGAGGTGGAGCGGTCGCGGCGCGATTCACACCTGCAGCGAGCAACAAGCTCAGCTTGGTGAGCTTGTTTAAAACGTTGAGGAGACTTAAAATCATTTTTTTTAATTAATAACGTAGGTATTTTTACTAATTGTTATATTTATATTTTTTCTGAAATTGGGTTACTTTAATAACAAACTTGTAAGGCGATAAATTTGAATTATATTTCTGGGAGTTTCTGACTAAAGTGGCAACATGGCATCAAAGCACGCTTGTCAACAGAGACTGACTAGAGTCTACAGACCATACTTCACAAAGGCTTTCGATCCCGCACATGCGCTTTGGTTTATCAGCTGATCTACTGTCAATCAACTAAAATGGGCAAAAGTGAGCGAAACCAACCCAAACTCAACAACCCAACCCAACCGACCCCGCTCCAACCTTCCCCCCCTCCCCATAGAGTAATAGAGATATAATATAATATAACATATTATGTAAGGTTAGATACATTTTATAATAATAATAATAATAATTTATTTGCCCAACAGAGTAATACTCCAATAACAGAGCAAAAATAATAAACAAATAATTACATAGTTTAACAGTATGAACTAAAAGTAAGATCTAGCTATAAAAATTACATAATTCAGACTACTAAAAAATAAATCACATTCTTGACTAATAAAATTAAAATTTCTAGACATAGTAAGTACAGGTGATTTAACCAAACTTATTGTTCGCGCACTGTCACAATAAAAACAATCACTTCTTCTAGAATTGATACGCGGTACAATAATTTTAAATTGACACAATAAGTTAGCTGAATCTATCTGATTGTTGAAAAGCTTAAACAGAAATTTAAGACCAGAACAAACCCTTTTAAACTCTAGGGAATCCATACTAAAACGTTCCAAAAGAGATTCCTGGCTAATACCTCTAACTGGATACACATTATCCAATCGAAAAGACAGGAGTTTTAAAAACTTGCGCTGTATATTTTCAATCATATTAATAGGACTGTTATAGTATGGGTTCCATACAATTGAACAATATTCTAATTTTGACCTGACAATACAAAAATAAAGGGATTTTAAAGCAGATTCGATAGTAAAACCAATGGAATTTCTACTAATAAAACCAATCAGTTTAAAGCTACCAGATACAATTCGATTAACATGATCATTAAATGATAACTTTTTGTCAAATAATACACCTAAATCATCAACAAAATCTGCTGAATTCAAGGCAATATTATTAATACTATAGTTATAATCAACTGTTTTCATTTTCATAGAAAAAGTGCAACATTTGCACTTATTTATATTAAGTTTCAGTTTGTTAGAACTACACCAATCATATACCAGATTTAACTCATTTTGCAAGTAAAGACAGTCACTGTGCGTGTTAATAATAGCGAATAGTTTAAGGTCATCGGCAAAAAGTAAATGTTGACAAGTAAGTGATAATGACAGATCATTAATAAAAATATTAAACAATAAAGGCCCCAAGTTGGAGCCCTGCGGAACACCAGAAGTTGCCACAAATAAATCCGAACTAAAAGCATTGTAAGTTACACATAATTTGCGATTTATAAGGTATAATTGAATAAGTAATACTAGGGAGTTGCTCAG
Organism: Brassicogethes aeneus; assembly: GCA_921294245.1. NCBI lineage: Eukaryota > Metazoa > Arthropoda > Insecta > Coleoptera > Nitidulidae > Brassicogethes > Brassicogethes aeneus. The sequence continues at coordinate 7,858,549 of OV121137.1, forward strand.
ACCGAAAGAAGAGAGTTTGCTTAATAATAGACCATGATCAACCTTATCAAAAGCCTTTGAGAAGTCAGTGTAGATAGCGTCAACTTGGCCCCTATCACCAATTGGAGACATACTGAGTAAACTCAACAAGATTGGTAACGGTTGAGCGCTTAGGCATGAAACCATGTTGATGAGGAGAGATAGCTTGGTAAACACCATTGAAGATAAATGTATAAAGAGACTTCTCAAAGACTTTCGAGAATTTAGAAAGAATTGCGATGGGTCTGTAGTTGCTAATGTCGCTGGGATCACCATTTTTAAATATTGGAGTAATTTTAGTAGTCTTCCAAATTTCAGGGAATTTGGAAGTTTTAAGAATAAGATTAAAGATAATTAGAAGAGGTTCAACCAGAATACCAGCGCAATCCTTAATAAGAAAACCAGGAATATTATCACAACCAGAGCACGAATTATTTTTCAACGTTTTTATAGACTTTAGAATGTCACTATTACTGAAGTACTCTAGCGTAAAGCAATCACGATAATATTGAAATGTATGAAAATCACCAATACCCACACAGCACATATATCCATTGGACGTCCAATGGACGGCCATTGTACATCCAAACGTCCAATGTAAATCCATTGGACGTCCATTGGACATCTTGTGCTGTATGGGTACTAGGATCATCATATACACTTTTAAAAAAATTGGCAAAACAATTAACTATACCGCCTGCATCATTATAAGTCTTATCATCAAAATACATAGTTGTAGGGATTCTAGAAGCACCCCTTCTCGATTGAACAAAACTCCAAAAAGTTTTGGGATCATTTTTAAATTGTGATTCAATATTACTAAGGTAGTTTTTGTAAGCTAAAGAAATTTATATTTATTTAAATTATAGGTAAGATAGCGCAATGATAACAAACAAAATACCCACCAGGAAGATAGATAACAAAACTTTTTGACTTCTGACAGTAGATCAGCTATTAACCAAAGCGCATGTGCGGGATCGAAAGCCTTTGTGAAGCATGGTCTGTGGTAGACACTTCTCAGTGCTCATTCATAAAGGACGTAACCATAAGATGTCCGTAAGAAATACGTAAAACGTAAAGTTGAATATTAACAAAACTAGTGTGCCTCTTTATAATGAGTAGCCGTAATCGCTCATTACACTAATGAAATCACTCGATTTTTTAAACTATTATTTAAGCAATTGACTTGCGTTTTTAGGCCATTTATAAGGAATATTCCATTAACTGACTTTTGTTTTTTAGATCTCCTTTAGTTTTCTGTATATACATATTTTTTATATGCAAATATTTGATTATATGTACATTTATATGTATTATTTATTGAAAAATCAGAAATGCATATATTTTTAAGAAAACAAAAAATGTAACCTAATTTTTTTACCACTTTAAAAAAAAATTAATTTTTTTTCGAAGAAATTAAATAAATTTGTTAAAATATTTTTACTATATTTTGTGGTTTTCCTTTAAAAATATACATTTATATTTTTTAAATAACAAGTACAACATACAAAAAACGTCCCAGTAAATAAATATCCCTTATTGACCTTAATAGCTTAAAAAATTGAGATTGGTTGAATAATAGCTTCAGAAATTGACTGATTAGTCCCAAACCAAACCAAATTTTGTATGGTGAAAATACAACTTATTATCCAGGTATATTCTGTTAATCAAATAGATATTAACTTTATCTAAATTACTTTTTTTAGAAAGACAAGATATTTTTTAGGTTTCTTAGCCTATGTGCCCCCCAAACCAAAATCATAAATCCGCCTTCTATTATAATAAGTAATAGGGTGGGTTGTTTTTTTTTCTTAGCATGGAGGTAGAATTTGTACCTTATAAAAAAAGAAAATGAAAAAAAATAAACATTTTGTTTTCAACCCATTAAGTAAATTTTAATGAATGCAATTACTAATTTTATCTAATATATTTTTTTAGGGAAAATGGATTTTCTTAAATAAATTATTTTTTTTTAAACATGGTTTTATTGCTTTTAATTATGGTGTAAATGGTGGGAAAACCCCCTTATGGCGTAGTGTAGACAAAATCGAAAAAATGTCAGGGGGTTGACTTTTATTGGGTACCCAATAATACGTATTAAAATGTTTACATAACTATGCAAAAAGCAAACAAGTCAGTGGTGAACAAATTTTGATCAAAAATTTTCTTTAAAACATTCCTTTACTCACCCTGATAAACAAATATTATTTCTTTTTAAATTTATTTTATAATTCAAATTTTAATAACATTGGACTACTATATAAATAAATAAAATTTTAACACCCTCAATATACGAAAGGAAGCTTTTAAGGACCTAATTTAATAAAAGTTTTTCCTAAATATATTTTTTTTTCTAGAAGACGCTCTATAATAAAAGTGTATGAAACCGAAAGAAAACAGACAAATTAAATGCAGGCAATCGCGGATAAAATCGGACGAAAGCAGACGTTTGCGGTTGAAAACGAGCAAAAACAGATGTTTGCGGGTAAAAACAGACGTACGCAGGTGAAAGCAGGCGTTCTCAGACGAAAGCCGACGTTTGCGGATGAAACCGGACGAAACTAGATCAAACTAAATGCTGGCGATCGCGGGTGATTGCAGATGATTGCGAGGTTGCACTAACCGGGCGAAAGACAGGTATAACCGGGCGTTCGCAGGTGAAAGCAGACGTTTGCGGGTGAAAATTATGAAAGCAGACGTTCGCGGGTAAAAGCAGACGTTTGCGGTTGAAAGCAGGCGTAAACAGGTAAAAGTAGACGTTTGCGGGTGAAAACAGACAACAGCAGACGTTTGCGGCGAAAAACAGACGTACGCAGGTGAAAGCAGACGAAAGCCGACGTTTGCGGATGAAACCGGGCGAATGTAGATAAAACTTAATGCCGGCGATCGCGGGTGATTGCATATGATTGCGAGGTTGCACTAACCGGCGAAAAACAGGTATAACCGGGCGTTCGCAGGTGAAAGCAGACGTTTGCGGGTGAAAAAGTATGAATGCAGACGTTCGCGGATGAAATCAGGCGTTCGCGGGTAAAAGCAGACGTTTGCGGGTGAAAGCAGGCGTTTGCAGGTAAAAGTAGACGTTTGCGGGTGAAAACAGGCAAAAGCAGACGTTTGCGGGTAAAAACAGACGTACGCAGGTGAAAGTAGACGAAAGCCGACGTTTGCAGTTGAAACCGGGCAAAAGTACATAAAACTAAATGCCGGCGATCGCGGGTGATTGCAGATTCGCACTAACCGGGCGAAATACAGGTATAACCGGGCGTTCGCAGACGTTCGCGGATGAAATCAGGCGTTCGCGGGTAAAAGCAGACGTTTGCGGGTGAAAGCACACGTACGCAGGTGAAAGCAGGCGTTCGCAGACGAAAGCCGACGTTTGCGGATGAAACTGGGCGAAAGTAGATAAAACTAAATTCCATCGATCGCGGGTGATTGTAGATGATTGCGGGGCGCACTAACCGGACGAAAGAAGTAGGTATACCCTTGCTTGAGACCACCGCCTATCGGTCCGACCCTGGAAAATTTGAGGCCCAAAAACGCTTCGAATTTTAGGGGGCCCCTTCGAATTTTAGGGTGCCCTGGGGCCCTCAGTCCTTCGGACGGACCACATGGACTGCGCTGGAAATCATGGGGGCCCCAGGGCCCCCATGATTTTAGGAGAGGCCTATCTAAAATTCAAATAATAAATATCGGTCGTCTGAATAATAGATACCCAGTGACCACACAATAGATGTTTTATCGTCGCTATCTATTAGAGCTCCAATGTTTTGGGACCTGGATAATTATTTAAACCACGAGCTGACCCTGATACTTTACGTAATGTTGCGTAACATTGCATCATTTTATTGTATCGCTGCTATCTATTAGATCTCCAATGCTACCAACTGTTTTGGGGCGCGTTTAAACATTATAATAATTATTTAAAACATTAGACTTAAAAATAACAACGCTGTAATCATCACCACAAGATGATGACTCATCGCAAAAGGTATTATCAACTTTTAAAACAAATGCGTTTTTATTGCAATTAAAAGCTGAAAAATCAGGGTCAAATTGTGGTATTGTCACACTGAACCTAAGACAATATTGTGTTGTCAGAAAATAAATACAAGAAATATGATTATTTTAGGGTGATTATAATGAAAATTTAGAGGTGCATTACCCAGCAACCACAGACCATTTTTCAATTCAGGGCCATAAGCAGTATCTGTGTTATTGCAGGAGTATAGGCTTACACTATTTGGTGTTTCCGTGTATTGTGTAGCAGGTAAGGCTACAGCAGCTTGGTCTTGATGATCAGAGTGTTTTTCATTGGACAATTGTACAATTTGTTTTAGCGGTTCTGTAATAGGCCTGAACACGTTTTCCAGTCGCTTTTTATTATCATCTTCCATTCTCTTCAAGTCATTATACTTTTGTCTAACAGCTTTGCCAAGTTCAGAAATACTTTGTTTACACGACATGATGTAAGCTAATGGATGTAAGAGCCTTATGTAGTCCTATTTAAACTGATGTACATGTGATGTACATGTCGTGTACATGTGCTGTACATGTCGTGTACATGTGCTGTACATGTCTTGTACACGTGATTTTGATTTATTTAAATAAATTTTATAATTTATTTAATTTTATATTTTATATAATTTTATATTGTATAATATTACGCAATATCCTCTAATGATGTCATCACTATTTTCTTTAGATAAGGGTTTAATTTCAATTAAAATTAGGTTAATGGTTTTTATAGGAGTTTTTTATTTACATTTTAATTATTACATTGATAACAATAATATGACAAAATGTGTATTATTTGCTCAAACTATGGGTATCTAAACATAAGGGTACATTTCATGTCACCATAATTACAATTGCTTCGCTTAAATAATTCCTCGGATTCTGTATTAATGGTTTTTATAGGAGTTTTTTATTTACATTTTAATTATTACATTGATAACAAAAATATGACAAAATGTGTATTATTTGCTCAAACTATGGGTATCTAAACATAAGGGTACATTTCATGTCACCATAATTGTTACAATTGCTTCGCTTAAATAATTCCTCGGATTCTGTATTACAACTAAAAGCTGTAAACTCATTTCGACCCATGATATGATTAATCAACTCTAGTGCATATCCTTTTCTTCTATGCTCCTCTAAAGTGTGAATATAGTTGAGCGTTTTTGGGTTTGTATGCTGCCGTAAAGGGTCGAAATCCATGGATGATAGTAAAGCAAATGAGACTGGTTTTCATTTACAATGAGAATATAACAAGTAATTTTATTATCATGATACCACTGATCAATCAAATCGTTCTTTATTTTAAGCTGCCTAATTTTCCTGGAAGCAGAACACCCCATAAAGAATTGCACATTTACCATCTTTCAGACAATTTGAGATAACCTGCGGGTGTTATCGTTACTTTTTATACCTGTCTTTCGTCCGACCATTTCGAAAACCAAAAATGGCCCAATGGTGTTCCTATCTCGCTGTGTTACAATTGTTCGTCTTTCAATGCATTAACCGCAAAAGCGATAAAAATACAATTAAAAGTAAATTATATTTCACACATTATAAGTTATTATAAATTGAAAATCATTTTGTTTTTTATTGCAAGACATTATTTACCTACTTAAAATAATCTTATTTGTTGTATTTATTTTCTGACAACACAATATTGTCTTAGGTTCAGTGTGATAATACCACAATTTGACCCTGATTTTTCAGCTTTTAATTGCAATAAAAACGCATTTGTTTTAATTTATTATAATTATATTTAGACAGATTTGTTTTAAAAGTTGATAATACCTTTTGCGATGAGTCATCATCTTGTGGTGATGATTACAGCGTTGTTATTTTTAAGTCTAATGTTTTAAATAATTATTTATAATAATAATATATATTTATAATTATTATTATGTTTAAACGCGCCCAAAACAGTTGGTAGCATTGGAGATCTAATAGATAGCAGCGATACAATAAAATGATGCAATGTTACGCAACATTACGTAAAGTATCAGGGTCAGCTCGTGGTTTAAATAATTATCCAGGTCCCAAAACATTGGAGCTCTAATAGATAGCGACGATAAAACATCTATTGTGTGGTCACTGGGTATCTATTATTCAGACGACCGATATTTATTATTTGAATTTTAGATAGGCCTCTCCTAAAATCATTTCCAGCGCAGTCCGTGTGGTCCGTCCGAAGGACTGAGGGCCCCCGGGGCAAATTTTCCAGGGTCGGACCGATAGGCGGTGGTCTCAAGCAAGGGTATACCTATAGACCTATCCCATAAAACAGACTTTTGGATAGCGCATGCCTGAAGAAGAGTGGTATCTCTTTCTCTTTTATATAATTAAAAAAAGACGACGTGCCTTTTCACGCACGCGCTATCCAAAAGTCCGTTTTATGGGATAGGTCTATTGAAAGACAAGTATAACCGAGCATTCGCGCATAAAGTAAAGCAGGCGTTTGCGGGTATGGGCGGATAAGATTTTCACCCGCAATCACCCGGTTTTGACGCATATTTCAATCGGAATTTACGCCCGCAATCACCCGGCTTTTTCAGCAGGGTAGTGTTTCTCGTCAAAATAAGGCTGTTATTCGCGAATTCGCCCCTTAATTCAAAATCGTGGTACAGGCATGTTATCGCGAGAGTTTCAATTAGATTTAATTGATGAGTTTTACAGTAGAGACATTTTTATGGTTTGCATCAAGGCAAATATTATTAACTTATATTGCAACGGTTTTTGAGTGGAACAATGTAAAATATTTTATGCACGGTGACATTATAATATGACAATTATAACAAAAATTCTTTGACGTAAACGTCTTTAAAAACAATAATTTATTAAAAATAATAATATATTAATCGTGCATAAAGTTTTGTATGCATTGCTGGCATAACTGGTTTTTATGGTCCGAGGCGCTATTTCTAGAAAAGCGCCCTTAATACATACATAACTATTATTACTAACATGTTTAACATAAAAACCTGTGAAAATTCTAAAATTTAAAACACTACATACGTACCTACTTGGAATCATGTAACCTGTAACCTTACTAATCCAAATATTAAAACGCGATTTATATCGCGATGTTTAACTTTCATTTGTAATTAAGTGAATACCATATAAAAATAAGTAAAATACCTAACAAATTAAACACAACTTTGCGGTAGTTTTATTTAAAAGTAATAAAATATGCATTAAAAAAGTTTTGTGCTTGCGGTATAAATTAACAATGCACCAGTAGGTGACATACTGAACTTCGCCTTTTGCATTTAAATGTATTTTTTTTACTTTATGTAAATGTTTATTATTTACTTGCAATAAAGTCATATTATTATTATTATTATTATTATATACATGGAAATTTATATGTGCTTAACTTATCTCCTGGAACCGTACTGTGACCAGGGCCGGCCCGACGTGTTTTGCCGCTCCGGGCGAAGATATTTTTGCCGTCCCCTTTTCATTCAGCAGGAATAGGAAAAAAAGTGGTTTAACGTAGTTATTTGTTTAGTTTTTTAAATTTTTTATAAGAGTTTTTTATGCTTACTAGGTAAGGCAATATACTGTTAAATATATAATATATATTATATATACATAATTGCATCACTTGTAAATGATTATATCCTATATAATATTATATACTATAATAGTGTCACTATTATAGTAAGTATAATTAAACAATATTTTTAAATTACAATAATTCTTTGGTTTGTTAAAATTTACTTTTGCAATATTCAGCGATAGCTTAGATTCTTACATAATTGCTGTTAAAATATCGTATTTTTAATGTAAAAGTATACAGGCCGAGTGCACCCGAACATTTTTAACGGTTTATCAATGTCCAACTAAAAGTGGCGGTTAAGTATCTTACAGTTACCTTTATCTGACAGTTATCCGAATAGAAGTGTTTTTCTTCACCTCATACGGTTCCAGTTTCTTATCTGCCAGTTTAGCAATACGGCAATCGGGCAACACTGTCAAGATACATTTTAATTGGTTAAATTTAAATTCATGGCATGCGCATAAAACACATTACCTCCAACGACTTATTTTGTGTAAATTTTTATGTTTCTTTATTATTTTATAGGTGTAGATATGGGTATGTTTTTACGAAGGCGTAGAAGGGCCATCCAAAATTTAAATCTGTATTTTTTACAAATTTCTGAGTTATAACTCGGAATTTTAAAATTTCGAGCTATAAGTCGAAATTTTACACCAAAATTTCGTGTTATATCTCGGAATTTTAAAATTCCGTGTTATATTTCGGAATTTTAAAATTTCGTGTTATATGTCGGAATTTTAAAATTCCGTGATATATCTCGGAATTTTAAAATTCCGTGTTATATCTCGGAATTTTAAAATTTCGTGTTATATCTCGGAATTTTAAAATTCCGTGTTATATCTCGGAATTTTAAAATTCCGTGTTATATCTCGGAATTTTAAAATTTCGTGTTATATCTCGGAATTTTAAAATTCCGTGTTATATCTTGGAATTTTAAAATTCCGTGTTATATCTCGGAATTTTAAAATTCTTGAATTGAAGCCTAATAAACGACTTCGCCATTCACCACTAGTCAGTGTTGCCACTCGTTCTTTTTATTTTATACTAGGTGGTTCCGTCATTTCGTTCTAGATTGTACTAAATGCTATATTGGTGAAATTGGCCACAGATGGCAGTACCAATAATTCATATATTTGGTTTTTTGTTACGAATATTGGTGCACTTTTAATTGAATATATTTTAAAAAACGTATGAAAAAAAATGAACTATTTGACAGACAACTAAAGGCATTTATGTTGGCAGTCCTGCTCGAGAACTTCTAAAAAACTAGAGCAGTCTGCAACGCTGGCTGTGAGATATTAAAAAGCCCATAAAAGCCTGTGACAGAAATAAAGAAAGTTGCAAAACACCCAGTGTAATTTCAAATTTTTGATGCTGCTATCTGTGGGCAATTTTACTAATAATAATAATAATAATAATAGTAATAATAATTTATTAATGCCAATAAATACAAAATCTTTGCACAGGTCAGATGGATAGAAAATTACAATATACAAATATATAAATATATAAAAATACAAGTAGACATATTAATTGTTATAATGTCACTGACATGAATTCAGTCATTTGTTTCCATTGTCAAAATGATTAAAAAATTATTTTGGTTTTAATTCTGTTTAAACCACACATTTGTGGTTTAAACCAATTTTGTTGCGAGAATATATCCAACTATAAAAAGTAGCTCTATTGATTTTGCTAAAGCGTAATAACGTACTAAAAAATCAATTTTAGTACTAGATCTAATACAAAAGTAATAACAGTGGCAACACTGCCCCTAGTGCGTACAAGATTCCAGGAAATAACACGAAATTTTAAAATTCCGAGATATAACACAGAATTTTAAAATTCCGAGATATAACACAGAATTTTAAAATTCCGAGATATAACACGGAATTTTAAAATTCCGAGATATAACACGGAATTTTAAAATTCCGAGATATAACACGGAATTTTAAAATTCCGACATATAACACGGAATTTTAAAATTCCGAGATATAACACGAAATTTTAAAATTCCGAGATATAACACGAAATTTTGGTGTAAAATTTCGACTTATAACTCGAAATTTTAAAATTCCGAGTTATAACTCAGAAATTTGTAAAAAATACAGATTTAAATTTTGGATGGCCCTTCTACGCCTTCGTATGTTTTTAAATAAAAATACGTACATAAATATCTTTTATACAATTTAATATCTTTTATTTTTCGTACCACAAATTAATTTAAAAATATCGCATTTTTAAAATAAATTTACCAAAAAAAATCTATCGGTTCAAATTGTTCTCTTGACACGTGGACAAATACGAAGAACTTGTACGTACATTAAAGTGACCAGATCCTAAAAGTCTAAAAGCGGGACAAAGTTATAAAATGGTCAAAAATCTTGTTTTCATTTTCAATTTAGAATTAGGGTAGTGATAAATAAAAAATACTAAGTAGTTATACAAAATATGTAATGAAATACAAAAAAAAACAAAGTTACAAGTAAAAACGACAATCAGTATTCTGATTTTAAATTTTTAATACCTATAACATTTTTATTTATATTTTTTATTTTGATGAATTTTTTTAATAGGGGCTTATTTTTTAACTCGTACAGTCTCCTTTAAAATTATATTTAATAGTCACTAAAGCTTTTAAAGTTTCTACAGACAAATTAGTTTTTTCGGTGGTCCAAATTTTATTAATCATAGAAAAAACCCGTTCGGTAGAAGCGTTTGTACCGGGTAAGCATAATATATATTGTACTAATTTTAAAATATTATTGAAAGGAATTAAATAAATCATTTTAAACTATGGTGCATTTGGGGAATTTTTTTAAAAGAAACTCAAAACTTTTTTGTACTTGTTCCCATGTCGGAGCTTTTTTACTACTGTCTGAATTTATTGAAAGCGGGACAAAAGCGGGACGCTTATTAAATCGGGACCCTTAGCTCAGAATCGGGACTGTCCCGCCTAAATCGGGACGGATGGTCACTTTAACGTACATGTCCGTAAAAGTTTCTATTTTCTCCTCTATTTTTGCTTCTGCAGCGGATATCTAAAAAAACCGTCATAATTTTGAAAATGTTCTTCCCGTTCTAAAACTGTATGTCTTCTCTCTTATCAACAATTTGTTCATCGCCGTGACAAAAAAATCTCCAATATTCATTTCAAAAACAACACTACACAAACACAAATATAACCTATAAACCGCGATAACTGGTAGTTAATTCACTATCTGACACTTGCAGCTTCCAGTTAAATTTACTTCCAGTTATCTTAATTTAAGTTCTTAGTAAACGTTAGTTGCATATTGATAAACAGTTTAGCTACCACTTTAATTTTATTTACCAGTTAAGACACTTATCTGGACATTGATAAACCGGCCCTAAGGGTAAGTATATATAAGTATACTTACTTCAGCTGAATCATCTTTAAAAGTAGCGGACTTTGGCAAAACCGAATGCTGCTGTGATGCACGCGTCAGATAATTGATTTTAGCCTTTTAAAAACAATGTTTAGATGTACACAACAAAAATAAAACCTCATTTTCATATATGAAGACTCTAGAAACCAAGGGATACAAATAATATTTAAAAAAAAAATTGTAGTTATGTACAGAAAAATATAGTAAATGGTGCATTTTACTGGGTATTCAAGGGATATAAATGAATTCTAAGCTTATATTGGACATTTTAAAAAACAGTCATAAAACAACAAACAATTTTGACTTCAAATTACAAGTTTTTTTTTACTTTAAACATGATTATCTCAAAACTAAACAAAATGTGGCTTCTAGGGTCCTCATATGCAATATTGTTTAATTATAGTATAATTATTATACCTGCCCACGAAGGTTCTTTTTGTAAGAATTTGGAAAAGGGTGCTGCTAGTACTCGATTTTCCGCCTCACGCGCCCATCTTTTGTTTTTATAAAAAGTTTCTGAATCTTTTTTGTGTTAATTCTAATTATCAAACTACCTTAGCAATGCACTGATTTTACAACGCACGATCGTAATATAATTTTTGTCAATTATTAACTTTCAATTGTCAAAAAGCATAGAAAACTAAAGGATATGATTGAAGAAACGAATGAATTTAAGGAGCCAGGGTCGTCTTCCGAGAGCGCCTCTATTAAATTTTTGTACTAACAAAGATATTAAATTATCTAAACTGCACTTCTCGAGCGAAATTCTTGAAAAAATCGCCTATCGAAAAAATAAAATTGATTATAACATAGTAAAATGCCGCCCCCCATTATGCCGCTCTGGGCCGTTGCCCGGTTCGCCCGTACCTCGGGCTGGCCCTGACTGTGATACGTGTCACTACATGGAATTAATGATTATCCTGCCATCTTTAGTTCGACAGCAAAGATTTGAAAACTGAACACAATTAACCAAAAATGTACTTAGAACCCTGTGGAACTCACTCGACGATTTGTTATTATTTTTTTTGGTTAACATTTTTATTTCATCATTTGGAAACGTTCTAAAAAACGTAAAAAGTATTTTATTTTTGACCCATATTAGGGGCAACCCTAATAAACATATAATTATATATAAATGATCATATATTATTAATAATCATTGATTATACGTATATGAAAATTGGCACGATATAATATTTGATAACACTAGTTTACAATTTAATAAAAAAATATTATGGCCTGCTAAACTCGAAAATCACATTTTTTATGGCAAGGTTTTTTTTCATTTGTTTTTTAAAGGTAGCTTCCCACTTGGCAACATATGGCATATACTTAAGTAATTATATCTTAGTTATTAGACATGGGACCCACACCAAATTTATATGAGTTTATAATGACACCAAGTTATCAAGTTGTGTGCAAGCAGAATTTAGATAGAAGTTAAAAAATATATAGTTTTTGCTTTGCCTAACCTGCAGCCTGCAAGATAATACAAATGAAATTAATTTACCATAGTTGTTGTAGTGCCTAATATGTTTAAATATTTCAAATACGACCCTGTTGTACTTTGTCGCGTCACCACGCCATCTACAAAGAAAGTGATGAAGTGTGTACGTAACTGCCGTAACCTTTATAATCTGTGGTAACTGCCGTGAGAACTGATTTAAAAGCATGTACGAGTTTGGCTTTAATTCTTGATAAGTTTATTGTTTTAATTATCAACCTCACCCAACAAAAACCACACAAATAAAACAATAACATGGCGCCCAACTAATGGTAAATCGCAAAAAAGCCGAAGAAACGAACAACTGATGATAACCTCCAAAGAAAAACACGCGGGAACAAATGATGAGAACAAAGGTAAAGGACCTGGACGTTTGGAAAAAAAAGGACTGCATGCTCTGCAACATATAAAAAGTATAAGATAAGTAAACTAGGCTAGTCAAAAATGGAAGATCAAATTCTAAACGACACATTTTTCGGCTTTTGTGGCGATAATAGGTCAGTGGACTTATCGAACCCCTTTCACCCCACTTTCACACAACTTTTAGATCAAAATGAAAATAATTCCTCTCAAATCCCAAATGAAATTCAACCAAACCTTCCAAATAACCTTTCGACAAACCCCTTCGAACAATTTACGCCTTTAGTAAACGAATACACTGTAATGAATACCAATTTACAAGCTCCCTTAGTTGCCTCATTTGAACATATTTTAAACAACATTACACAACGTTTTTCACAAACCTTACAAAATTTCAATAATAAACACCTACCAAATTTCCATGGCAATGATTATGAAAATCCAAAGTACTTTTTAGACTCGCTAAATTCACATTTCACAAAGAATAATATTCAAAACGATACTGAAAAAATGTCTATAGTGGTGACTTGTTTAAAAGGTGAAGCTCAAAAATGGATAAATCCATACCTACAAATAAACATTCAGTTCCCTATGTTTTTAGAAAAATTTAGGCAAAAATACTGTCAAGTTTCTGCCTCAGCCTTTGCACAACTGTACGGGGAAAAACAAACAGCGGATGAACCTGTAGATCTGTTTATTACTAAAAAAATATCTCTATTTAATAAATTAGAACCTGGCAAACCAGAAAATCTTAAGACTGCAATTATTCTAGAACTACTAAAACCTGACCTGAGATCTCGAATGCGTACCTGTGGTTTAATAAACTCTTGTGAAACTCTAATTAATATCTCCAGCAAAATCGAACAAGACTTAAAATCCGAAATCAAGAGTAGTACACAAGTTAATCCGAATTACAATAACCCTAATCAAAATAGTAATACCTTCAGAAACAATCCAAATTTAAATTATAATAGACAAAATTCCAATTCCAACAACAATAGTTCAAATTACCAATCGAATCCTTTACCCCCACACCCATGCAAGTATTGCAACGAAATGCATTACCACTCTGAGTGTCGCAAAAACCCATATTATGCGGAAAACCAGAGGAGGGCCGGTGCTACCCAGCCTCCAGCCGAATTGCGTCCGGCCCAGAAATAACTCAATTCACTTTAACCAATGTAACTGAAAAAAATCAAAACACTTTACCCCGAATTAAACTACATTTTAATGATAAGACATTTTCAGCCCTACTTGATTCTGGATCATCCATTAATATTTTAAGATCAAATATATTCTCTCATACAAACACAACCGAAAATTCCACAATAGTACTGGCGTGCGGAAAAACTAATGTTAAAACTTCTGGAAAATTTTCTATCGAATTTTCAATAAACTCTTTAAATTTAAGCTCAGAATTCTCATTATTTGATGAACTAGAGGAGGAATGTATTCTAGGTACGCCTTTTCTCCAAAAGTACAATGTTATTCTTGATTATAAGCGAAAATGTGCTTATATGGGAAATCAAAACCGAAAAACCGTGTTTTGGAACACAGTTATACAAAATAACAAAAATGATAACGAAATTCTAAGTAAAATTCCTTTACATGTCACGAACAATAAAGAAATGTATAATCTAATTATCGAATTTTCTTAATTTTCGCCTTCAGCAACAAACCCGAAGTACTGAACATCAAATAAAACTCATAGAGCCACATAAATATTTCTGCCAAAAATCATATTCTTTAAACCCATCCAACAAAGAAATTATGTACCAACAGGTTAACGAAATGCTATTATCAGGAGTCATTGAACCTTCCTGTTCAAATTTTAGTTCCCCTGTTCTCGTAAAAAGAGATGGAAAAAATCCACGGTTTTGTGTCGATTACCGACAACTAAATAACAACACGCATGATGAACCTTGTGTCCTTCCAAAAATTGCCGAAACTTTAAAAGATCTTGGTAACTCTAATATTTTCACTGTCCTAGACCTTAAATCAGGCTACTGGCAAGTTCCTATGGAATCAAATTCAAAGCAGTACACAGCTTTTTCAACACCAGATGGCGCTTTGTACCAGTTTACGGTTATGCCATTCGGGCTTAAAAACGCACCCGGAACTTTCCAACGACTTATGACCAATGAAGTTTTGTCAGGCTACCTTCACATATTTTGTAAAGTTTACTTAGATGACATAATCGTGTATTCCTCAAACATTACCGATCACCTAGAACACTTAAGGCTGGTTTTTGAACGCTTAAGAATCCATAATTTAAAAATATCACCAGATAAATGTCAATTTTGTACTCACGACTTAGACTACTTAGGTTACCATATTACGGGCAATAAAATTGTACCACAAGAAAAACACATTCTCTCCATTCAAAATTTTCCAACACCAAAAACAAAAAAACAACTTTCTGCTTTCTTAGGCACATGTAACTGGCTTAGAGAATACATTCCTGATATGTCCAAACTTACTGCCCCGCTAAATTCTCTTTTAAACAATGGCGTTCGCTTTGTCTGGACGACCTTGCACGAAAATTATTTCCAACAATTAAAATATCAAGCTTCACAACCCTTACACTTGCATAGACCAGATTTTAGCAGACGATTTCACTTACAAACAGACGCCTCCGCCTACGGTATGGGTGCTGTTTTATTTCAGTTAAATGAAAAAGACGAAAAACATATAATATCATATTCTAGTGCTAAGTTTTCACAATCTGAAGCCAGATATCACTGTAATGAACAGAAATGTCTTGCTGTAATCTGGGCTATCCGAAAATATAGACATTTTTTGGAAGGAAAACGTTTTAAACTCATTACCGATTCGCGATGCTTACTTTGGTTAAAAAAGTATAAGGATATAAAAACAAAATTCACACGATGGTCACTTTTACTTGAAGAATACATATTTTACATAGAACATTGCCCTGGAAAAGAAAATAATCTTTCCGATTTCCTCAGTCGTAACCCAAATCCCGAAATCTTTGATGCAAAACAATTAAATAACGATAGACTTTTTCCTCCAATCCCTGAAAACCAAAATAATTATAATTCTACTGTAATAGACCCAGAATTGCCCACCGCCAATAATGTACAGTCCTTAGATTTGTATAACAAAATTGTCAGAGCTCAAAATAAATCTAAACCCTTTCAAGAAAAAATTGAAAAATGGAAGAAACCTTATGAAAAACAAGATAATCTTTCCAACCAAGAACAAAACTTTCATATAAATCACCTAGTTGAAAACAATCTGCTATATAGAAAACATCAAGACGTCAATAAACTGGTCATTCCAAGGACACATTATAAACATGTCATTTACATTCACCATGACATTTCAGACACAGCCCATCCTGGTAGAGATGAAACAATCCGGAAAATCCAAAGGAAATATTTCATAAAAAACATTTCAAAAGTAGTAGGTGAATATGTAAGAAATTGTTCCATCTGTGCAGCAGTAAAGAAGAGGCAAATTCAAAAAAATGCTCCCATGGAGGCTCACACTGCAGAATTTCCATTTGAGGTTTTTTCAATGGACATCTTAGGACCCTACAGCACCACATCCAAAGGAAAAAAGTATATTCTCTGTGTTGAAGACATTTTTACTAAATGGGTAGAAGCAAAAGCATATTCCGATGTAACAGGAAAAAAGGTTGCAGAGTTTTTGGAAAATGAAATTTTTTGGGACGTTCGGACCTATTTGGGACCCGAAATGGACGTCCTGGGTACCTCTTGTGCTATTTGGGAAATAGTTCTATAAAGTTTTTGGCACTACGTAGGGTACTGATCACAAGAGAACCGCGACTACAAATTGGTTTTGCACCTTTACATTATTTGCAGTAAGCAATCTGCAGACAGGCATTCAAAACATTTATGGGCAACTTCTTTTACAGGAACCAACTCGCATTTTTTCTCTAATCCTGAACATTTGTAAATTCCTAATTTGAATGAAGGAACACCAACATCACAAAAATCTGCTTTATTCAAGAAATTTCTTAATAATAAACGAATTTTTCCAGTTATCGACAAAATGTTCTCCACGCAACATATGTTCCAGTTTTTTAACATGATACAATTATCACGTAAATTTAACCCTATTTTCATTTCCGACATTTCCAAAGATTGGTATTGTTGACATTCGCCAGTGTGAACGTTATTTGGCAAAGGGCCTTTGCAGTGCTTTTTCTTCAATTCCAGCTGTTGTACTCTAACGTTCCTTGTAATGTCGCACTGTTCCCGTTCTTCATTTCTATTCGAAATTTGAACCAAAGGACTTCCCGGTTCTCTACACATCTCTCGATAGAAACGCATGCTGTTCTCATGGGGAAAGGCCGTGTAATCTTCGCAAGGCCCGAATCAGCGAACATTATCGATCAGGTATAATAACCCATGAAAAGTATACGACAATTTTTTTCCCCTTAAACGTCACCATAGAGCAAGATAAACTGCTTCATGGCATCTTCCGCGAAGTTTAATTGAGAAGCTGTTTGAAATTTTTGGGAAACAAAAACCGAAGTGGCTATTTATACGTCCGACGTATACAAAATTTGGTATACGTCTTGAGCTTTCATTGTTGAGTTTGGGTTGGTTTCGCTCACTGTCAATCAACTTAAATGGGCAAAAGTGAGCGAAACCAACCCAAACCAACCCAAACTCAACAACACAACCCAACCGACCCCGCCCCATTGGCCCCCCCGCCCAATTTTTCAACGAAGGGATATTTATATAATTACATATTATATTATATAACTGTAGCAAAATGAATATTAATGTAAACTTAAATAATAATACTTTTCGCTATATAAATAAGAATAAAAAAAAAAGTTGTTGGCGCCAAGAATCGAACCTGGTATCTCTCGCATACAAAGCGGGCGCTCTTCCATCGGAGCTACCGAGCTTATTGAATAATTTCTTTTGTTTTGAAAATAATACCAGTTTACAGTGTGTGACGTGTGAAGCATGTCTGCGAAAAGTAGCCGGCGCTGGAACTAGACGCTAATAATAAACTAGCCAATGAAAGCACAAGACGTATACCAAATTTTGTATACGTCGGACGTATAAATAGCCAGTTTGAACAAAAACACGCATAGCTGCATGAAAAAGTAGAAAGTTGGTGTAAACGTAATCTTTAACTACATCTTTAAAACATACTACCCCAGTATACAATAGTATCTGACGCCATTGTGTTGCTTTAAAATTCTTGTGATCTTCCAAAGAAATGATGGGTCGATTGAATTCCCGCGGACAGTACAGAGCTATAACCTGCATTTTTTCTGAAACGTCGTTTATTTTACAATTTAGTATTTTTGGTATACGTTCCCAGTAACCAAGCCGAAAGCAAATTTTTTCATTGCACCCAAACACGCCAGATGCATATATTCAAAAACTACGTCACGAACCAAGTCGAAACTTGGTAATAGAGTAAGAGGACTTATCGACTTATGATGTTCTTCATCATGTTGATTAATATAATTCACGTTTTCTATACGAGTGTGTTCAATTCCATCAAGAATAACAAATCTACATGAAGAATAACAAATCTACTAGCTGAAAAGCCCTCTACACTGTTATAAAAATCAGATTTGTTAACATGAGTTTGTAGTTTGTTAATTTTATTTTGTAAAATTTTAACATAACTTTTTGTAGAAAACAAGTGTTTTAATTATTTTAACAAAGGAAAATATTTTACCAAAAGTTTTGTTAAGGTAATATGCATTTTGTAAGCATTTTGTTAATTTTAAAGGTTACAGTAGTACGTGATTTCAGGCAGTCGTTCATAACATTTCCCATTTAGAATACTCATTAACAAGTTTAACTAACTGTATAGTTCGGAACACAAACGAAATTATGATTCCTCATCCTTATATAAGTTTTGGAATCATTCACTGCGGTGAGACGAAAGTAAGAGGTGTCATCTACCGTCTTTTGACATGTTCTTTATGTTATGCCTCACCGCACACGGTTCGCCAAACAACCTTGAACCTGATCCATACTACCGTAAAATCAGAATGAACTGCTTCGCTAGCCTGTTCGCTATAAAAGCCCAAGCCCAAATTTGTTTTTTCACAGAACTCTTGAACGTGAAAAAAGACTGCATGTATTTTTTGCGTTGTTTTAATTCCCAATTCATGAAATGAAGACTTAAATCTATTTATTTGTTTTTTATAATTTGGATCTAAGGTAACGCTAAAAGTCACATCGTTGAAAGCTTCAAGGCAAGTCATACGGCAGCAAATTTATTGGTAGATTTTCTTCCAAACAATCCAAATTTTTCAATAATTTTTTACATGAGTTTCCTGTAAAGGACCCCCCAAGCATGGCCTCCCTTTGAACGTGACAAAGAGTTGCCCACTGATTGCATACCTCTGGAGCTGCTTTTAACATGTTGGTGTATAAGGTACCTAAAAAAATAACATAAAATAAAAAGGTACGCATGATAAAAAATCATTACCAAAGAGCAAATGCAGTTAAGGTGGCGGTATAACTAGGATCATGGGTTAATTTTTTAGGAATTGGTTCATGGATGCAATTAAAAAATGCTTGGATTTCTTCGGATCACTTCCATTTTTAGTCCAGCTTAAATAATGATCTCGAATGTTTGTGAAAGTACGTAGTTCTCCTTCGTTTAAACTTTGCTTTTTTGCACCATGTACAGGAAAAAGCGGAGCTGTGTGACATAATGCCCATCATAATATTTGCCAATTTTAGATCCGTTGAAATACTGTAGGCGTAATTTTTCGTATTTCTTTTGTGCGATAAATCACAATGTACATAATGCGGCACGATTTTTATTGTGAGATCGCATTTTTATTAAATCACTTTTGTTAAGAAAATATTTGATGCCACTCAGCTCAAGCCAAAACTGACAAAATGTGTCAATAACTGACGTATTTTTTAAATAAATACAAATAGATACAATGACGACAACCTTTATAATCTGTGAATGACGATGACATTTTTATTAGCAGTCAAAACAGTACACACGAGCGAGTCGATTTATTAGACCAAGCCGTAGGTGAGGTCCGCAAGTTTAGGGAGCGGCGAAATAAGGTTTTCCAACGAGTTTTTCACAATATTTTTTCAACAATTGCAAAATAAAGCAATCAAATAATTAGAAAAGCCTAGGCGCAATTTTTTTGCACACGATGCTAGAGTGTGAAAAACTTTTTCAGCATGCGTGTAAAAAATGTAATTTTTATAGGCGTGTAAAAATCTCGATTTTTAGAAAGTAGTAGTAGAAAAACACATTTTTGTTCACAAAAACATAATGGACTGTTCAAAAATTTTGGATTACGATTTTTTTTTATCAAATTGTACAACAAATATTATTATGTAAAAAATAAATTTGGACAATTTTTTTGATAATTTTCATTTTTTGCGAACCGTGCGCAGTGAATGATTTCAAAACTGGACGAGAAATCATAATTTCGTTTGTGTTCCGCACCATAATATGGTTGCTATATTATAGCAACTCGATACTGATGTTCCAATAAAGGGAAACAGCTGTTTATCGATTCTGGTGAGGAACACGAACGAAATTAAAGAAAAGCCTAGACGAAATAATTACATCAGTAAGTTTTGTACTAGTACTGATAAATTGAGAAATTGACTAAAAAAGCAACATTTCTTATCAAAATTCTTTTTATTAAATTTCCGAGTTACAAAATATACTTTTGTTACTGGGTATACCTACAAAAAGGTTTGTAAAATACAAAATTACAAGAATTATGGTTAAAATATTGACATAGGATTTTGTTATTAAATCTACAAAATGTTTGTTATATAATTACAAACTACTTATTCAATTAGTTAACAGATTACAGTTAGTTGTAAACTTAACATAAAGTTATGTGGACCTGGATTAACATAAAATCTAGTTAACATTTGGTTAAAATTAACAAATATTTTTTTACTGTAGACTTTGCCTTTAGAATATGGAACAAAGGCTCGATGTCGCTTGTGGCCTAATATAAAAGCTCGAGTAGGAGCATCGGCAATGAAAAAACGTAATTTTATTTCAAATATTCGATCATTGTAACTTATTCCACCTTCTTGAAGTAATTTTAGCAAATCTACAATAAAAAACTTATAGAATTCTTCTGAAATGTAAGGTTTTACTTTCGCTTTAAAAATTCCAACAGCCATAGTAGGAGATTTTTTTAAATTTACGATTCGACATTGTATAGGCCAAATAGAGTTTTTTTTACCAGTATTTGTCAATTTGGCCCCATCGCGATGCATCGGTGCTAAAATCCATGTGGAGTGTTTTGGGAATTTCTGAAAAGATATAATTTCGAAGTACTTTGCTAATGCAGATTTTGACTCCGATATGCAGATATTCTCCAGGATCTACTTTATGCAAAACAGGGGCGGAACGGGGGGTGGAAAGAAGTGTTCTGGTGTCTCTGGGCAAGAAAGAAAAAAACGCATGACTTTTTAAAAGTTTGAGTAAGCGTGTTCCAAAAGTGAGGGTAGAGTCTAACAACAAATATGCCAAATTGTTTTGAAAATTCACTTTATCGAATTCTTGTCGAGGAGCTTGCCCTGAATTGTGATTGGAATCACTCGAATCACACATAATTTCAGATCGAGTATTAACTAATGAGCAATCAATATTTCCGGAATTTTTGAGAGCATAATTACGAATATTAAAATCGTGAGTTGTGCATCTTTTTATAGTTGTTGAATGTTTGACATTTATATTATTCGAAAGGTCTTTTTGATTGCGCATCATCCGTTTAATTTTATCTTTGTGATGTTTTATGCGTGATCTTTGCTGCCTCTTCGACAGTAATTGTAATAAAGGCTGAGATCCCCTCACATACCTCGATTGTGGTACTTGCTTTACCTTCAAGGTATTAAAATTTTTAGTTTTATTTCAGTGAGATGCAAAGTTACAAAAATTATAATGATTGACTATTTACATTTTAATGTAAACATTGTTCTGTAATAAAAACCCTCATTTGGGATATTACGAACAAAATTTAATATATCATAAAAAAAGCAGTTTATACTACAAATAAATCAGTGAGTAAATAGACAATATATCAAACAACATATTAATACCTATTATCTTTATCAATCTAAATTTTAAAATAAAAACGCACAAAGATAGATTATTTGCTTTCGAAACGTCGAGTTGGGCACTTGACCTTGCGCTTCCAGCGTTTGTAAATAAAAGACAGGATCGTACTTAAATAAGAAAACACGAATGAATAATAACGCAAACAATAAACAGAAGGGCGTTAAAAGAAACAAACCTGAACACGATTACTCATTTGAAAAAGGTGAGGTCTTTAAGAGCACTAAAATAACGCCAAGAACACCACCAAGAACAAAAGAAGAACATAAAGAATTAAAAATGGATGAAATTACAAAAATGTTTGAATCAATGCAAACTATTATGAGTAATATACAAACAGATTTACAGGAAATTAAAAATGGAATGCAATTACAATGAGAAAAAATAATATCGATAAAAGAGGGACTTATTAATAACAAGCAAGAATGGAAGAAGAATTAGTCATAAAAATAATGAAAACTGAATAAAGATTAGAGAGATTAGAAAAAGAAAAGATACGCAATAACATAGTTATAACAGGAATTAAAATAGATCTTATGGATAAAGAGAAATAATAAAAGAACTAGAAACTACAGTTGAAAAAGAAATAGTACAATTTAATAACGCGATAAAGCTAAAAAGGACTCATTTATGGTAGAATTGAGAAACTGGGAAGACAAATTAGAGGTTATGAAAAAAAATAATATTCTCAAGGGAAGGACTATATATAGAAGGAGAACTGAAGGACTATATATAGAAGGAGAACTGACCAAAACAGAAAGAGAAATACAAAAAAAACCTAAGAGACATGGCAAAAGAAAAAACTTGAAATAAATGGTATAATCTGGAAATGGAATAAGAAAGAAAACACAATAAAGACCACTCCAAACAATACTATTAAAAAACAGAGAATCCTCCAAAAAACTATTAAATAATAATAAAATATCGGACTGTATTAAAAGTGACGAAATGGGCAAAGAAAAGGAAAATCGAAAGGATAAGAAACAAAAAAATACTGTAAAATTGGGACATGGAACATTAAAAGCATGCAAGGTAAAGAAAATGAATTAGAAGAAGAGTTTAAAGAATTAGGTCTAGACATTTTGGCAATAACAAGAACCTAAAAAAGGGACAAGGTGTAAAAAAGTTGCACAACGATAATATACTAATTGTTAGCGGAGTATTACTAAATGAAAGAGCAGCTGCTGGAGTCGGGTGTATGATACACAAGAAATTGGAGGAATGGAAGGCTTGGTCTGAAAGAACAGTTGCAATAAACAACAAGAAAAAAAACATTATAAAAACAAACATTATAGTCTATGGGCCCAACTAACTTGCCCTAAAGCGTATATATATATAGGACAAACAGCTTTAAAACTAGAATAAACGAACAAACGAACATAGGAAATCATTTATAAACCACAAAACAGATTCCACCTTTGCTAACCATTTTATAAATGACAATCTTAATTTCAATTCTAACTTTAAAATTTTATATATAGAAAACAAAGGTATGAAACTGAATTTATTTGAGTCCTTGGAAATTAACAAATTAAGGAAAACTAATATTATTCTCAATGATCAAATAGAAACCAATAATTCCCCGCTATTAAAATTATTTAAATATATTCAAAAAGTATAATGTTATATAACGATAAAGATTACAGGGCATTCCCATAATTATTGTTCCTTTATTGTATAAAGCTAATTTAATCTACCCCCAATATTGTACTAAAAATATTACCCGTAAAACCATATACGATCCGAAGATGCTACTGCGTAGCAAAACAATTGTCATATTTAAATAAAATAGTGAAACTTTTAAACAGTGTAGTTTATATTAACATTATATCAACATGGAGTTTCATCAAGTAAAAGTCGAAACAATTAATTACCCCAACAGATGAAACACAGATTATGGATCGATGAAGAGAATATTTTCAAGAACTGTTAGGAACGGGACAAGGAGTTGAAAATGAAAACAACGGGGAATGAATTAATGAATTAACATACAAATACCAAATAGAAAAAATAACAATAAAAGAATTAAAAGAAATTATAAAAACACTAAAAAATGGAAAAACACCAGGACACGACAAAATAACCACAGAGATGTTTAAGAATTTGGAACAAAAAGAAACTGAAATACTATTCGACATATACAACAAAGTATGGAAAGAAGAAAAACTACCTAAAGACTGGGAAATGGCATTAATTTTACCCATACACAAAAAGGGTGACAAAAAAGATTGCAACAACTACAGAGGCATAAAACTACTAAGTACAGCTATGAATTTATTTGAACAATGAATTGACAGAAAAACTAGACCGATAATTGAAAATACACAGGAAGAATCGCAAAGTGGGTTTAGAGTGGGAAGAAGTATTCAAGATCACATATTTACACTAAAACAATTAAAGTTTTGCAAGACGGATTAAGGCAAGGGGGTGGATTAAGTCCATTTCTATTTCTGTGGGTAAAAGGCATAAGGGGATAAGTCAAAATAAGCAATTTTTCAATAGAGCCTTTAACGTGTTCGCATTAATACGGGAAATATATTTATGTTCAGCGGGTATACGCTTTTGTTAGCATATGACATGTGCTAACAAAAGGGTATACCCGCTAACCATAAATATGTTTCCTAAATTAATGCGAATACGTTTAAGGCTCTACTGAAAAATTGCTTTTTTTGACTTATCCCCTTATGCCTTTTACCCACAGATTTATAATATTTATGGATGAGATAATAAAGAAATGTCACCTAAAAATAAAAAAGTTATTGTAGGATATCAAAACTTAGAAAGGATTGGAATATCAGAGGGAGAGTTTGCAGACAACATAGTAATTATGTAAAAAAGAACCGAAATGATCTACAGATAAACATAAATATATGGAATGAAACCCTACAAGAATACGGCATGAAGATGAACATAAACAAAACAAAAGTGATGATAATAGGAGAAGGACAAAAAGAAGAACTAAACATAAAAATTAATGAGACAAAAATAGAACAAGTTGAAAGTTTCCAATACTTAGGGATAGAGTTAGAATATAATGGAGGGCAAGAAGCAGAAATAAATAAAAGAATAGAAAAAGCAATAAACCTAACAAATTTATACTTTATTTATTTATATTTTAACTTAATGTTTTAAAAACAGTATTTAGACCAATTTTAACGTTTTGCGAATCATGGGTATTAAATCAAGCACAAGAATCCAAAATAGCAAGTTTCTAAGAGACATTAAAAGAGTCACAAGAATGGACAGAATAAGGAACACAGTTATAAGAGAAGAACTTAAAATTGAAGACACGATAGAATTTATACAGAAAATATGTTAAATTAAGAAAGGCTATCGTTATAGGAACATTTTAGATAGTAACCAATACTAAATGCTTCAAGTTTTTGAATTTTTTTACTCTCACAACCAATATTATTATTATCCTTGTAATCAACCAAAATAATTTCAATATCAGCATAAACAGCAAATGGAACCATTAGTTCATTTTTATAATTTTTAAAACGTAAAAATTTAGTTTCCTTAGTGGAAAGTTCAACCTTTGTATCATTCAACATTTTACAAGTATCCAAATGTTTTTTTAAAACAGACATCGTTCGCAATACTATTATCCATTTCTAACATTACCCACTTGGCTATTAAGTAGTCGCGATACATTTTTAATCAATGCAAAATGATAATTAACAACTATATCTCGACTATTACAAGGTTCAATACTCATAATTATTTGATTATTTATAGTTGAAATCAAGAGCAGATTAATTTTTGGTGAATAATAAAATTTACTTAGACATAATGGTACAATTTCCTCATCATCATGAATATTAAAAACGTTAATAGACAGTTTGTTCATGAGCTTAAATTTTGAAATATCCTTTAGCGCAATGGGAAACTGAATATTTTCAAATTTTAAAACACTTCCACAATTTGGATAAGAAGATCGTCGCGTTGGATTTTTAGCATCTGGAAACAATGCTGCAACTATTGAATATAGAAAACAATACGGGTAATTCCATTTATTAGCCACCAATGAGTGCACCTTATATCCTTTAATTTTATTTCTTTTTTAACTGTAAATAGACAAGGACCCAAGAAGTAAAAAAAAAACTCACCTTTTCTTTTCTCCCCCCTTCACCTATTTATACAGGGCTATGCAAAAGTTACTGTGCAGACCTAACTTTAAAAAATTGTACTTCTTTTGCTAATAAAGCTATCGATATTAAACAAACTGTTAATTGTTAAGAAAATATTTCTCTTTTAAACCATATAGGACACATTTAGTTATTAATGCCCTAAATGGTCTTTGGGATTTTTTTAAAAATGCAATTTTTTGGCAAAATTGTCCAATTTCATAAATTCATATATTCTTAGAACAACTTGCCAGCAAAAATTTTTTAAAGGAGTTTATTACCAAAGGCCTTACTCTATATAAAATCAATGAAAACTACAAACACTATTTTCAGCCATTTCATGGTTTAAAAAGGCTATGTTTGAGTGAGTCGATTTAAACCAATTTATGCTTATCATCACATGCACTTATTAGCCTCCAATAACCATAAATAAAATTATTGTGTATTTTGCTTTTAACTGGGCTGTGGCTGTATCATCTACAGCCCAGCTATAAGCAAAATACACAATATGCCCACCTGACTAAATCCATAATATGGATTATAATAATATTAATTTTATTAATATAATGTGGTATATTAATATAAATCCATAATATTATATTAAATATATATTTTATAAAAAAAAACTCGGTAGCAAGAGTTGAGTTCCAATTCGCAAAAGACAATTTTTAAGATTTTGTTTTAATAATTAAAATATTTTTAAGATATTCAATTTTTTACATTACATACATTCATAAAAACTAACCTACTTACTCTAAACATACTATTTTTTTACCTTTTGTAAATAAACAAAAACTAAAATAATAAATTATTAAATTGTGCATAATTTTCTAAAAATAGTTTACACACCAATTTCTGTCATTTAAAAGTGTCAAATTGTGTCCAAAAATGGATTGTTCCGTTGGAAAATTAATTAATGAAAAATGCCATAAATATTTATTTATGTATCAAGGCAGTAAAGTCGTAATTATTTACCCAACCCAACCACGTGAGTGATAAAAAATTACTTTAATGCCGAGGTGCATATTAAATTTTATCCGAAATCAAATTTAATAATACTAATAATTAATATTGATGATTAAATCAAATGTCATTTGATGATCAAATCAAATTTTATTTGTATGTATGGTGTCTACGTATACTGTTTGTTACGACGGTTATTATATATTTGCCCGCCACGGCGATTTTTTAATCTAATAAAATTAACTTATTATTTTTATTAAAAAAGTAAAGTTTTACTTTACTGCCGATTTCTTATACTTAACTGCCGATTGTTGACTACTTTACTGCCGATTTCGGATAAAAATATTTTTCGCGATTTTCCAAGATTGAATCTTGAACTAAGGAGGAAAAGGTTTTAATAGAATGGCAAGTGGATGCAACTGAAACTGATATTTGTACGTAGGTATCATAAATTAAAGTATCTATATTATTTTACCAAAATTTTTGGTGAAGTCTGCTGCGATCCATTTAAACGCCATAAGTCGTTAATTTATTCCGCTTGATAGACATTATACACATAAGAAAATTTTTCGATTCATATAAGTTTTTAGAGGTAAAAAATAGTAAATAGGTTTTTTAGGTGATTGTAGAAGTTAAGAATATGATTTGTTCAGTTTAATTATATGCAGTTAGGTTTAATTCAAATTTAGGATTTAATACCTGTTTTATTTTGTCTAAATATAAAGTTTATGAAAGGTATGTCGTTTAGTCATTTAATTAATTTTTTGTAGATTTGATTATGTTTTCTTAATTTAAAAAATAAATAAATGGGTAGTTATTTCGACGCCACTGTATGTGGTTTTTATATTTTATATTTTTATTCAGAATGAATTAGAAGTCAATTCAAGGCTGTCGAGTTATTTTAAAGATGTAATACGCTTTTTCGAAATATATGGTTAATATATGGATTTAGTCACAGGTGGACATATACATCCACAGCCCAGCTAACAATAATGTTATTAATGGTTATTGGAGGCTAATAAGTGCCTGTGATGATAAGCATAAATTGGTTTAAATCGACTCACTCAAACATAGCCTTTTTTAGTGAATAAAGCTTTAAATCATCTGCAAATAATAAAAACTTACAATATTTTACATTACTGCATATATCATTAATATCACAATCCACACAACAAGGTCTGTTCTTCCTCGTTTCGCGCATACTAAAAATCACGGAGGTAGGCAACCCACTGCAAAAAGTTTAAAGGCGGCCATTTTTGTTGTTTACAATCTTTATGCTTTGGATTTGTGCTCTATTTATACAGATTAATAATCGTTTTAAACGTTGTTAGTTTATTGGATTTTATTGACATAAGTTGAGTTTGCTCCTGTGTGTTCCTGTTTGGTTTTATTGACGTTACCAGTGTGAAATTCACACTGTGAATCAGTTGAGTGCGCTCCTGTTTGTGTTGATTTTGTCATTGGCAGTTGACTGTACTAGTGTACTTGTTTATAAACACTAATTAGTGCCTATTTTGAAATAAACTCTATAAAAGCCAAAGAATGGATTGAGGCTGCTGATAATTCAATGGTTAATATGGAAAAACCAAAGTCTCGTAAGTTCCACTACAATGTGTGCAAAACATACATAAAAAACATAATTATTAATGTATATTATTTACTTAGATCGAATTTGTGCTATACATTTTGAGACAAAATATTTGGTAAGGCATCCACACGAAGTTTTATATGGTTTGTCACCACCTAAAGCTTACCGAGGCCTTACTGAGAAAGAAAAGAAAAGGAATGGATTGAGGCTGCTGATAATTCAATGGTTATAATGGAAAAACCAAAGTCTTGTAAGTTCCACTACAATGTGTGCAAAACATAATTATTAATGTATATTATTTATTTAGATCTAATTTGTGCTATACATTTTGAGCCAAAATATTTGGTAAGACATCCACACAAAGTTTTATATGGTTTATCACCACCTAAAGCCTACCGAGGCCTTACTGAGAATGCTGTTCCAACTTTGCATTTGCCTGAAAGGTAATATTATATTATTGTTAAGTGAAGAGTCTTCAATTAACAATATTATACCATTTATTTTTTATATCTGTTAACTAATTTTCCAACTATGAAATTTACAGATCCGAAACATTAGAAATGGTTGTAGATCTACCAAATGAAGCAACTTGTGCCAAAAAGGTAATATAAATTATTTGGAATAAAAAACATAATAATATGAATGTTATTTTTAAATTAGCAGTTCTGAACCATTGGATGACCTGCCTAATAATGCCAAATGTTACAGGAAGAGGATAAAACAAAAAATTAAAATATGTCTGCCCTTTACATATTTTTTTTTATTTATTTGGACATGGACCTTTTTCCAAAGGTAATTTTTAAAATAAAATAAAAAAACAAAAATGTACTAATAAATAATTAATCAATTTTACCAAAACTGTGATATATATACAATTCAATACCTTTTAACCAGTGGAAACCAAAGAAAAAGGTGGAAACTATTATAGTGTAGTAAAAAGTAAGTTTTAAATATTCGATTTTATATGAAATTGTTATTAGAAAGTATTGTTATTAAAACGTATTTTATTAAATTTTGTGTTAGTAGTTGACTAGTTAACCCTAATTAGGGATTAAATATGTTACCTAGGTTTTTATTATTATTTTTTTAAATATGCTAAATTGTATTATTTTATAAGCATGAAGAAATATATTTATTTTGTTAAATTATATGTAAAAATTTAAGTGTATTTAAAAAATACTATTTATGTTTAAGTTTATTCATATTTATTTTGATTATTTTTTATTAAAAATCTATATTATATTTTTTTGTTTTATTTATATATCTACTTACTAGAAATCCTACGTTCACCATTAATAATTTCTGTACTTTCAAAAATTAATTTACTAAAAAATTATCAATTTGCAATTAAATTATTTTGATTTATATTACTTTATCTTAACTTTTAATTTCTAAAAAAATCATCGACTATGGTCATGTACATCTATTTTTACTTGCTAAAATACTTTCATCATTGATAATTTTATTTAAAGATTTTAATATTGCCAATAATCAATTTTTAAGAAAAGGTATTAAAAGTTATAATAATTATTATTAATTATTAAAATAATTATTGATTACCATATTGTAAAATAATGTTTAATTTACACCAGTAATAGTGTAGGTAATACTTGTGTTTATTTTAATTATCACATTTCTGTTTATAAACGTATACGTTAAAACTTGAAACAACTATATATATTTACTTGCTCAAAATACCTTTTTATAAAGATATCTTTAATAATTTATTAATTAAATTCCCCAATTTACATATTTTTGTCAAAGCTTTTGTTTAAAACAAACATTTGCGTTTACATTAAAACTTTAAACAACTTTTTATTTTTAAATTAACAGCGGCAAATAAATCAAAGATGGTGGCCATTAAACTGTTCACGTGGTGCGCATAACAGTCCTGATTTTCGTTCGCATTTTATCGAGGAAGAACAGACCTTGTTGTGTGGATTGTGATTAATATAACAATTGAATGACAAAGGATACAGATGACCTCCTTGTGGAACACCAGAGGTTATGGAAATCGTTCTAGACCTATGCTGATTATTCAAGATGACTGTTTCAGTTATATTAAAAAAGTAGCTTTTCAACCATGAACATACATTTTCGCCAAGACCCAAGGCTTTCATCTTAGCTAACAAAATATCGTGAGGTACTTTGTCGAACGCCTTCGAGGAGTCAGTATGCATCGATTTGCCCCTGATTCTCCAAGATATTTTATAATTCCTCAGTGTACACTGCTAAATTGGTTAGAGTAGATTTTCCTTTACAAAAACCATGCTGTTCCTCTATAATTAAAATTAAAGATAGGCGTAAATTTCGAAGTTACAATTTTATCAAAAAATTTTGGTATCAATGAAATCTTAGCAATAGGTATATAATTTTGAACATTAGATTTATCACCGTTTTTAAACAATGGTAAAGGGTTTTTCAATAAGAGTAATATGTTTTATTTCTTAAATAAAAGAAAATCGAAATGAGTTAGAGCAACATTTTTTTTATTTTATTGTATAGTAAGTATAATCTATGCAATTATGTTCTACAAGGGACATAATTCAAATGGCCGCCTCTGCTTCTCCTACAGAGCGGAATACGTCCAATTTTCGATATTTAATAAATTAGGACATATTTGTCGAATTTAATGTTATATTTAATTTTAATGCTTTAATTGTTGCTGGTTTATTAGCATAGACCATTCTTGCGTCATAACAATTTTGTAAGGATGCAAGCCCAAATTGAACAGTAAAATACGCTATGTTGTTGTGGCATACAGTCCCAATTGTTGAGAACGTCTTGGAATTAATAAATTAGGGTCTTTATCAACACTTGCCCCGACGGCAGCAACATTCTCTTCACTTCGACCGGAACTTTGTCGCACTGGAATGCAAACATTTTGTAAAGAAATCTTTAAAGATTGCGTTTAAAATTTTCCACAGTTCGACGAATATTACGATTATTACGACCATAATTTTGAAGTGCAGAATAAGTTGCAATATTTATTACCAATAAATATGGAGAGGTATATTTTTTTACCAAATTCATTAAATATACCAAAGTTAACTTGCGATTTGTGTATTCGTTTAGATTTATGGCTAGTAGTATTGTCAAGTTATCTTCTTATCTGAAGGAATTTGAAAAGTTGATTACTAAAATTTTTTATTTGGATGATGAGCATTTTAAGCTGGTTACAAGAAAGGGGATATTTCCCTATGAGTACCTTAATAGTTGGGAAAAATTACAGGACACTTGTCTACCACCAAAAGAAATATTTTTTAGTAAAATAACAAATGCAGACATTTCGGGTCACGAGTACAAACACGCCATAATGTATGGCAAGAATTTGACTGTAAAAATTTACAACAATATGCTGAATTGTATTTGAAAACTGATGTTTTACTTTTGCTGATATTTTTGAAAATTTTCAAAAGTCTTGTTTAAAAACTTACACGTTGGGCGCGCTTCACTATTTAACAGCCCCTGGTTTGGCCTTTGATGCCGTGCTTAAGGTTACTAACGTTTGCTTGGAACTCTTGACTGGTATGGATATGGTTAATTTTATTGAAAGAGGTATACGGGGTGTTATTTCACAATAATCCAATCGCTACGCTAAAGCAAATAATAAATATATGGGTACAGATTATAATTCCAGATAGCACCAGAGGTACCCAGGACGTCCATTTCGGGTCCCACATTGGTCCGAACGTCCCAGACCTATATCGGAAGTTTTGGGTACGTCCAGTCTCTTACTTATTTAGGAAAATTAAAGCGAATATACTCGGTACGTCCCAAGGACGTAATTTTTGTTTTTGGAATTTAAGGCTTTTCAGGTTATGTATCTGTCAAAGTATAGTCAACGAAAGAATAGTACATTCTGTAACAAGTTTGGAATACAGCATGCATATTCCGCTCGAGGAAAAATTTGACACACGAGCCGAAGGCGAGTGTGACGGTTTTACGAGAGTGGAATATGCTATTCCAAACGTGTTTCAGATATTATATTCTCTACGACTACGTAAGAATAGTAACGCTTATTTAATTTTAAACAGAGAAAAGAAAACAAGCAGTTTTTGACATTTAAGTTTTTTGCTGCTATTTTTTTAAATTAATAAATAATACAGTAATATTTAAATTTTAAATTTTTAATTTTTTTACGTTTAGTAAACAGCCAGGAGATGTCGTTACTTGTGACCATTCTTAAACAAGAGTAGGAATATTCTCGCACAGTATTGCAGAAAAACATCCTTTCTATGATCAAAAATTACACTAGAATGTTACTATTCTTAAGTAGTCGTAGAGAAATAATATTATGTTTAGGAGTTAAAAATGTATAAATCTATATAACATTACAATACCATGGTTGGTTTAAGAATTTAGGAATAGAAATACTGCATTTAATGAAATTCTAAAGTGTATGGTTCCAAATAAGTAATATTTTTGTGCATTTGGTCCAAATATCGGGTTTTCTCCATAAAATAATTTTAAATAAACAGCATTATTGAAAAAAAATCAATCTTCTCTATTATGGAATAAGTATATCTGTATTAAAGGTAGGTTATTATTTTATAACAAAAATATCATCTAATTTTGTAATTTTAAGGTTAGAAAAATTTATTTTTACCAAAATAAATAAGTATTTTGGATTATTTGAAAGACTGTATAATATGGTATTTAAAAATGTGGTAGTTTTTCTAATCCAGCTTAAAGTGTACCTACATAAAGTTTTGTCAATACAAATAGTTATAAAGCTTCGACTGAATTTGATCTACATCGAAAAATCATAACTTTAAAAATTTTAATAAATCACATGTCATGGGAGTATTAAATATTTTCACATTGCAAGTTTCTCTAAAAATTGTTTGTTTTCTTATAATTTAACTTAAAGTAGGTATGCCCACAATCCATGTGTAAATTGTGTGTATGCCGAGAGGTATGAACAAGTTTTGTCATTAGAAGTATAATTTAAACTGTATAAAAGCTTTAATTTAATTTGAACCATATTCTACAATTATTTAGTATACCTATATTTATTTATGACCATATTAACACACTCTTCCAAATAATCCACTTATTTATTTTGGCCAAAATAGATTTGTCTAACCTTAAAATACAAAATCAGATGATATTTTTTGTTCTAATACATTGACCTACCTTTGATACAGATATTCTTATTCCTTAATAGAGAAGTTAGATTTTTTTTATAAATGTGTCGTAGTTAAAACTATTTTATGGAAAAATGTAGATCCAATGCACAAAAATATCACTTATTTGGCACCATACACATTAGAATTTCATTAAATGCAGTATTTATATTCCTAAATTCTTAAACCAACTATTGTTATTGTGATACTATAAAGATTTAACTTTTATGGCTTAAACATAAGCGGTAGCACTATAAATATTATTTCTTTCATTGACTATACTTTGAGAGATACATAACCTAAAAAGCCTTAAATGCCAAATTTTCAAAAGACTGCGTTCCGTACGTAGTCACGTGGAGGGACTTTGAGGTGTGGAGCATAGTACCTAACTATATGTAGGCAACCCATGCATACCTCTCGCCTCTGTAGCACGATAGATAGTCCTATAAAGGTGGAATGCCTTAAGCTGCTAAGTAAGAATTTCTTACCAAGGCCAAATTACTGACCATACCGCTTCTGCTTGTAAGTTTTGAAGGGACACAGCTGGTCCTGTGGC
Organism: Brassicogethes aeneus; assembly: GCA_921294245.1. NCBI lineage: Eukaryota > Metazoa > Arthropoda > Insecta > Coleoptera > Nitidulidae > Brassicogethes > Brassicogethes aeneus. Next base: position 7,892,867 of record OV121137.1, read on the forward strand.
CCACTCTGCGAAAAGTAAGCAGTGTGCCCCACTACTTACTTTTAGCATAGGCTTTTAATAATTTTAAAATTTAATGTTAAACAGCACTATTTTTAAGAACCAAGACATGTCAATTTTGTACCTTAAAGACGTCTAAAATGGACGTAAAGACGTATTAAAGATGTCTTTAGGAATCGTCTTAACCACGTTAATGTGACATTCCAACGTTGATAACTCAAAAAAAATCACGTCTTTTGGTTGAAATATTACCAAAATGTCACGTGTTTTTCACGCTTTTCTGTTTGCTGGGAGTCCCCAATAAAGTATTTCAGGACGGCTAGAGGATGTCTTACTTAGGACGTTCTGGGGACCGACGATTTGGTAACATCAGATGTCCCTGGTACGTCCTGCGGAAGGTTCAGGACCTGATTCGGACGTACTCGGGACTTACTAATGTCTGATACAAGATATACTCAGGACGTTTCCAGTACTTCTTTGTGCTATCTGGGATACCAATGAACCTCAATCTTATCTAATGTATTATGACGTAAATATCCTTTACGGAGCCGCTATGAGCTTTGCCCTATCGACAGGTGATTTTCAGTGGTTTGATGTTGATAATAATGAAATAAACATATTTAAAATTTCCAAGCGAATACGGGTTCATTTTTGAGGTTGATCTTTGTTACCCTCATGAACTTGAAACTCATAAATATTTACCTCTTTGTCCTGAGCATTTGGTACCAAAAATTGCATCCGACTTAAAAAATCCTAAATGATTGGCTACTTTTTATGAAAAGAAGAACTATGTAATTCACTATTTAAATTTAAAACATGCTCGACAGTTCGGGGTGAAAGTGAACAAAATTCATAGATGTTTAAATCAATCGACTTGGTTAAAAAAATATATAGACTATAGATTTAAATACTGAATTACGAAAGGCAGCTGAAAATGAGTTTGAAAAAAAATTATACAAGCGTATGAATAACGCAGTGTTTGTAAAAACTATTGAAAATGTAAAGAAATCAGAACGGTGAAATTGGTTACCAAGTGGCCAGGACAGTTTGGTGCCAACTACGTATTATATTTCTCAACCAAATTTTCACAGTTGTAAAATCTTCAATGAGAATATGATACTTGTCGAGATGAAAAAACCTAAAATTAAATCGATTTATGCGGGTATGGTAATTTTGGACATTTCAAAAATCTTTTTATATGATTTTCATTAGAATTACATTAAGACAAAATTTGGCTCAAATGCAAAATTACTATACACCGATACTGACAGTTTAATTTATCAATTTTTCGTTGATGATATTTATGCTTGCATACGGGAGGATATTGATAAATTTGATACATCTGCAGATGACTCCTTTATCTCCAACTTTGGTCTTGTTAAAAAGGCTAAAGGGATTCAAAGATCAGCAGTTAAAAACATTGCTTTTAAGGATTATTTTAATACACTATTTTATTTTAAAACTCTACCTGTAATATAAAATTCCATTGTATCCTTGCTGCATGAGGTATTTACAATCCAGCAAGAAAAAATTGCTTTAAGCCCTTTTGATGATAAAATAATTCTTGATTACAGAAAGACTGATACAGTTCCCTGGGGTTATGACGATTAGTCCTTTGTCTTTGTAGTCTTACTTACTAGTGCTGGTGTATGCACGCTTGTCTGTAAGTTTTTTTTTTATATTTATTAAATATTGTTAAAGATTCAAGAAACCAATGAATGAAAGAATGAAAGAATGTTCATCAGGAAATTGACAATGAGTATAATTTTATTTTGGACGATTGGTTTTCCATTAGTTTTGACGTTAAAGGATATCATACCTTTGGATATTTCTACGCGTGGGATAATGTTGTAGAAAAACAACGTTCTTTTGAAAGATTCCACTACTTTTCAAGTCAATTTATTACAAATTCTGAAACATATCCATATTGGGCAGTTGTCGTACTATTTATACGATTGTAAAGTAAATGTAGTTGTTTATAGCTCGCTTTGAATACTTTTCAACTGTTTTGTAATTGGAAAAAATATTTTCTTACTACCTCGACTCAAAATGCGTTGTTTCGTCCCCGATTCCAGGGCAGAAAGTTTACGTTTTATGCATTGGTCAAGCTATACGCGCACACTCTAATAGCGGGAGTAAAAATTTTTTAGTCGTGTGCTTAACATTCAAATTTCGGACTGCCAACATGAGAAACACAAAAATATGACAGTTTTAAACCATAATTTTGCAATTATAACAACAAATAAACAATTTATGTTTTACTTTTTATGTTATTTTAAGTGTTTAATGGTACTTTTATTTGTTATAAAGTAGTAATTTGTTAATTAAAATACAACGTTTTATTTTTACTGTATTGGCACCGCTGAATTCACGGCCTACTGTTATTTATTTATCAAGCTCTTCAAATGGAGATGGGTACATAAATACACATTTAATTTTTTCCCGTATTTTCGGCCGGGTTGTATTTTCGGCCGAGGTAGTAAGAAAAATAGTATACACTACACGGGCAGAAAGTGTGAGAGTCCGCAGTGCAGGAATCTCACACTTTCTGCCCTTGTAGTGTAATATACTATTGTTCTTGTACATTTTCTCCTTGTTTTAGTAGTTTGAATTTCTCTTTAATGTTTTTACGTTTTTCAATCAATCTTTTCTTTAAGTTTTTTGCTTGCAAATCCATTGTAACACACACACATACGTTCAATAAGCAAGACCAAAACATGAATGAGCAAAAGTATGAGGTTATTCAAGGTTTATATAATGATCAAACCCCATTCTGTCCATTGTTTATCTTATCATCCTTAAAAATGGTAAGGAATCCATATGGACGTTTCCAACAGTATAAACCAATATTTTTGAAATTTTCAAACGACATATCACTTTTAACATGATCGTTATAGACGAGTTTTAAATTTAATTCATCCTGTTTAAATAGAACCATCACGTTAGCATTATCTCGAATCAAATATTTGGGAATTTAAGCGTAGGTTTGAGATAAATAAAATGAGTCGATGTGGTTATGTCGACCCATACTGAAATATTCACGAATAACCTCCTGGTTATCGCACGCTACATCATCAAAAATAAATATAGTTGGGCTTGGCTTCGGACGGGTGTCGAAGAGCGAGCGAGTGACGTGATTGGTCAACGACGCGCACCAATCAGTATTAACCTCTCGAGAGGTACGTTTCGCTCTTGTATAAAAGATTAGCGTGACCGTTAATCAGCACTCAGTCTCTTGTCGACCAGCCTAGAGACTACAGCTCCCCAATTAAGCCGCTAAAAAACTACTTAAGCCGCATTTGTACTAAAATAAGTTGTATTATTTTATGACCGAAAAGAACCAAGCCTATCTAGGCCAATACCATCGAATTGAGGGATACCCGTGCCCAGGGCAGCCCTCATCTTCCGACCGTATGCCACATTGGGGGCCCATAACAAGAAGCAAGGCCCGCCGATTCGGCATCAAGAACATCATGTTGGACCCAACCACGGGTCAGCCAATTATACCACCGGGCACTTCAGAGGAAATCGTGGACACAAATCCCAACCAAGGCACCGCACCGGGATCGCTAACTGGAAGCGATACCACGGAACACTTGGACTTGACACAAGGAGAAGGCGAAGACAACTCCAGGAAGCCGCCATCAACTGCCGAGCAACTTGGAGCAAGTCAAACACAACATGGCGCCCGAGCAGGGACATACACGGTGACAAAAGCGTCACCGGACCCGACGATGACTTCACCTTCTGTACCCGACATGGGAAACTTCTGGCTGGAAATGGCGAGAACATTGAAGGAGATACCCGTCCAACGCACGGTATTTCCACATCCACATTATTTCCTTCGAAAAATGAAGAAAGCATTAATTAAAAGGCACATTACGGAAGACGAGTGGGCCTACCATGCCATAGGCCAAATCAAAGGGTCCGAAGAAGAAACGTTCCTATGGCCAAGAAACCACGTGGGAGAGATTCACTACGAGGTTCGCCGACACGTTCATGAGTGAGATGCGAGTGACGAAATTAACATCCAAACTCTACGGTGAAAGCCAGCCGGAATCAGAGGACGCGGTACGTTTCGTGCAGCGCAAGAGGTCGATGGCGGCCTGGTTAGCACCCCACATTCCACGGGCCGGTGTTACTACAATGGACGATTTGGAAAAACAGGCCAGGAACGACCAGGAAAAACTAAGTGCGTGTGAGTTTAACCGTGCCCCGACTATTCGATTCCACGAGCTTCCGAAAAACTCTGCCCGGAGAAACGTAAGGGAGAACGTTTCTCCGAAATAAATACCCTGTCGGAGGGTATTTCAAGGACAAGTCCCGTTATTGACATTCAGTGCCGCGGGCAGACAATAGTTTTTAGTGCGCTTATAGACACTGGTGCGGATTTATCGTTAGTGGCAGAAAAAAATGCAGGGGATTATGTGCGACGATTGCGGAAAGTGTTAACAGTCGGTGAGAATTACGTCGAAATTCTCGGCTATGTTCGATTACACTTTTACATCCAAGGTCGTGCATACGCGTCAACAATGAATGTGGTAGAAGAATTACCGTATGACATGATACTAGGCATGGATTTCCTGGCTCTGCAGTATGCGCTCATGGATATAGCCAGGGGATGCTTATATATCGGTCAGCAGGAACGGCAAACGGTCTTCTGGAGAACCAACATTGACGACGAAGAGGAAGTGCTCCCACTTCCCGTACTGCCACAAAACATTCCCAACAACACTAAAGAACAATTAACGACGTTACTCGAAAGGTTCTGCAAGTTATTCAGTGGAAAGATCCGACCACCGTCGGAAGTACTACGAGCACACCGGATCGAGTTAACGCAGAAGACACCATTTAAATGCCGGCCACGTAAATACGCTCCCGAAAAGGTTGCCGAAATTGACAAACAAGTCGAGCAGATGTTAAAAGGAGGTATCATAGAGCCCAGCAGTTCTCCCTATGCATCTCCAGTATTAATGGTAAAAAAAGAATCGGGATGGAGGTTCTGCGTAGACTACCGGGAACTCAACAAGAGAACAGCTGATGCATGTAGTATGCTTCCACCTATCATAGAAACGGTTCGGGACCTGGGCAGCGCGAAGGTATTCTCTTCTCTCGACCTAACCAGTGGATACTGGCAGCTGCCGGTCTAGAAACGATCCAGACAGTACACCGCATTTTTTACACCCTCCGGCGCCCAATATCAATTTACGGCCATGCCATTCGGGTTGAAACTTGCCCCAGCCACCTTTCAACGAGCCATGACAGAAATAAATGAAGCGTTGAGAACCAGAGTGGCCTTACCCACAAACGTTTATTCTAAAATTATAATTATAATTATGGTTATAATTTTAGGATGAAATGATTCTGAAAATTTCAAATCGATATTTTAATTTCTAAAGGTCGCTCAAGATTTTTTTAACTTTCAAAGTAGAGTATTTTGAATGTTTTCGAGCGACCTCTGAATATAAATATCAACGAACTTTTAGCGACCTTTAGAAATCAAAATATTGATTTGAAATTCACAGAATTTTTATTATTTTCAACCTAAAAAATAATATCGAGACGAGAAAAAGAATTAAAATAAAACAAAAATTCAAATTTTGACGATTTTGAAATTTTTTAAAAATCTTGAGCGACCCCTACAAAATTTTTAATCGAGCTGATATTTTGAAAGGGCTCTTACAGCATGATAAACTAACATATTTTTACAAGAGACAAGAAAAAAAATATTTTCTTTTTTTTTGGGACACCCTGAGAAACACAAAAATTTTGGCGCATATTTGAGTCCTTAATATTAATATTAAGGTTTGCCTCAATTCATTTGTTGTTTTTCCATTTCAATAACACGGGAATCTTTTTTTAATTTTGAATTCTTATAACTTTAGAATGTTTTTGTTTTTAAATGTACTATTAATTTTTCAACACCATTAGAAGAAAAAAATAATTGTTTTTTTTAAACACCCTAAAATATATATACTTATACGAGCCCTGTCTCAGTGAAGTTGGCCCAACTATCAAAACTACGTTTTTTATGAAATTTGTCATATTAGCGAAAACCTATTGAAAACTAAAATGTATTTCTGATAACTAGGGGCAACCATATTATGCGGGCGCATAATCGCATATTTTTTCAAAAGTGCAGATATTATCAATTTTTGAACACTTTGGTATGTTATGAGTCCAGTATGCATCATTTCCAGTCCGCATAATTTCGCATAATTCGATGTCGGTCACCGCATATTGCATTTCCGCATATTATGCGCTAATATCACATATTGTCGCATAATTTACACGTTTTCTGGTTTCCATTCGGCCAAAATCACTTTTAATGCCCAGTACATTAATTCCGCCACGCCGGAGTTTCGAAAAATCCAAAACTAGTCTTAATAAGGTACCTGGGGAGAAACAGAAACATTTTCTGCAAAGAATGAAAGATGTTTGCACCTCCTGCTGTGACTTACTGAAAAAAATGTTGCAGAAGGATACTGCGAAGGACTTCTTTGAGTCCTTTCGTTTTTTGTTTGACTCCTGTTGACTGCTCCTCTTTCAGCAGCTCTTTCAGCTGAAAGTGTTATTGCAGCAAAAGAAAAAATAAGTCTATTGTTTTCCATCCCATCATCAAATTTTGTAGTGTTACACTCAATTTTGGCAGATGCAGTCAAAGAAAATTCAAAAGATAAATCTAAAAAAGGTAAGAAAGAGGATATGGTGCTTTGTGCATTAATTTCTATGATTATGGAATATGTAAATTTTGTGATACCCTGTGTGCAAGTGTTACATGTATCTGTTTTAAATGTGGACACAGAGAGGCTTTAGTGCTTATGGAGACATATTTTCTTCCAGGAGGACTACTCTTACAAAGGATAAAAATGAGGCAATGATGTGCAATTGTACTATATATTGACTATAATCTAACATTACTAATGTTGTAATTGTTATCTTAGATAACTTATCTACGTTATGTATGTAACATAATTTATGTTTATGTTGACTTTTAAAGATTTGACTAGTCTGCTCTTTTACAAAATACTTTATGGAAAATAAAATACTACTTCGTTTAACTATCACTCACTTGTTTTATTAACGTGTGTGACCTGCAGTTGCCTATTCAGATTTTAATAAAAAAAAATGATGCTTTCTTAACTCACTATTTCCTTCCAAATCTATAAAGTACACATAATTTTCGCTTATTTCTTGATTTCTGCCCGAATAATTTTGCATAATTTCTTATTTTTGCCCGCATAATTGGCACATATTTTCCCAATTTTGCCCGCATAATTGCCGCATAAAATGGCACAATTCCTGCGCATAATTTGGAGTTGTCAAACGCATAATTTAGTTGCCCCTACTGATAACGTACGAAAATGGTTGTCCTTGGCACTTTAAGGCCTCATTTGAGGCTTACAAGTGCCTCTGCAAGAAGCACAACGTTTAAAACTAATATTAATCTGTATAAACAGCACAAACCCAAAGTACAAGAATTGTAAACAACATAAAAATGGCCGCCGTTAGATTCTGTACACTGCACAGAATGCAGTGATTTTTATTATGCGTAAAACGAGATAGAACCGACCTTGTTGTGTGGATTGTGGTTTAGTAGAGCTCTAGTCAGAACCAATCTTTATATTTATCTAGTGAAAGCATGCAGTTAAATTTTGTGAATCTAAAATTGGTTCTGACAATTTAAACTTTTTCGTATCTCTCTAACTATATAGTTTTCAGGATCCCTGTATTAAACATTTAAAAAAATCATCCTGTATTTAATATTATTGATACTTTTATAAATGTATGCTTTAAAGTTTATTTTATTATAAGTTATTGGTTAAATCTTAAATATGTTTTTGATCAAATGTTACCAATTTATTATTATTACCATATTTATAAATAAAAGAGCTTAAGAAAGGTCTTAAATATGTCAGAATATTCCTTAATTTATTATTTAATTATACATTAGGGTGTCCGTTATTTACCAACTTAGTTTTTTTGTTCGCAGCGCCCCCTAAATTTTTAGTTTATGACCTAAAATAAATTAAAAAAAAATAATAACAAAAAACATTCATTTAAACCGTGCCACAAAGACGATACATTTTCCGTTTAAATAACATGGGGTTTTGGAAAGTTTTACATTTATTTATTTTTCTCTGAAGCAAGTTAATATACAGCAAAAAGTGAAATATATTTTTATAGGAAAGTGAACGCTGTACAAAAAGCTCTCCTAAGATTTTTCGATAAATTCACTGGTTTAAAAGTTATTTAAGGTTAAAATTGAACTTATAGTAATTTTTTCGATTTTTTTACTTTGACTGCAAAATTATCATTATTTTTATGAAAATAAATTGTTAATGTTTGAAAATATGTGATTTTATTGTATTATTGAAAAAGTAAAAATGATTGAAAAGAGATAAGTGAAAATTATGGACAAGGGATTCCGATAAATTAAAAATTGTACATTACATTAAAAGAATCTGGTACAAGTTTTACTTAAACGTAGAACGATTACTTTTTTTACATAATCTTTTAATTTTAATTAATTTAATTTTAAATTTTACAAAACGCCATTTTAGTTTATTAGGAACGAGCGAAGCTTATTAAAAACGAGTGTCTAGATAAGTTTATAAAGCGAGTTGCATACTAAGTATACTTTATCTACGACGAACACAAAGAATAATTTAAAGCCAATTATATTTGTTAAACATTTGTCATCTGTCAAATGTCAATGGAATTAACCTCACTTTTCTCTAATGTTTAATAAAGCTAATTTTAGCCCGTGACTAAAATTCCCAAAAGCCACTACTTATTGCCAACTTCAGCCCGTGACTAAAGCGCCATAAAGTCACAGATCGTCAATGTAGAAGTAGTTAAATACATTTAACTTATTTGAAAAGGATAATTGCTGTACCGGAAATGTCTGCATCTCATACTCAAGACAACGTATACGTAACTACGAATTTTATTTTGTCGTAAAAATAATTGTTAAAAGAATTTCTACGTCATTAGCTGTACTGAAGGAAAACTTTTTATTGTATAATATTTTATAAAATCGTATAAAATTTTGTAGAATTTCACAGAAATAAAAAGATTATGTAAAAAAGTAATCGTACTAAAATTGACTAAAACTAGTACCAGATTCGTTTAATGTAATAAAAAAAATTGAATTTATCGAAATCTCTTGTCAATAATTTTTATTTTTTCAATAATACAATAAAATCTCATATTTTCAAAAATAAACAATTCATTTTTAAAAAATAATTATATTTTTGCAGTCAAAGTAAAAAAATCGAAAAAATTACTATAAGTTTAACTTTAACCTTAAATAACTTTTAAATCAGTAAATTTATGAAAATATCATAAGAAAGCTTTTTTGTACAGCGTTCAATTTCCTATAAAAGTATGTGTATTGCTGTATATTAACTTGCTCGGGAGAAAAAAAATTAAATATAAAACTTGCAGAAACCCTATGTTATTTAAATGCAAAATGTATCGTCTTTGTGGCACGGTTTAATATGAATATTTTTTTTATAATTTTTTTAATAATTTTTTTTACGTCATAAACTAAAAATTTAGGCGAACAAAAAAAACAAGTTGGTAAATAACGGACACCCTAATATATGTATCCTGGATGTAGGTATACATATCGTCACCTGAGAATTATAGTGTTCTATCTACATTTTCTTTTTTTTATTCAGGTTAGTCTTGTTTTAAGTCTTAAAGATGATATTGATCTATCTATATATAATTGGGGTAGAAATTGTAAAGTTTAAGGCTTAAACTGTACAATTTCTACCCCAATTATATATAGATAGAACAATATGCATCTTTAATACTTAAAACAAGACTAACCTGAATAAAAAAAAGAAAATGCAGATAGAACACTATAATTCTCAGGTGACGATATGTAGTCATACATGACTGTCATAGTCATATATTATTATATGTGATTTATTATTATATATTTTGGATCCAAAATAGATTGATATTAATCTATTTTGGATCCAAAATAAATAATAATAAATCACATATAATAATATTAGACTATATATGTTCATATATTAAAAATGTAAACTCTTCGTCATTGCAAAAATAAATTTCAATACATTTTAGTTTGTATGACCAAGTAGGTATGACATGTTTATAGATATTTATATACAACCATATACCCATATAAAAGCCAATTATACGAAAACCAATTATCATATAAAATCATATATACATACATTATATTATTATGATCATACAATTATATTATATATAATTTATATATGATCATGTATAATTTTTTTCCCGCGATGTCATTATTACATTTGAAAATCTTAGTGGATGAACATGTTAAGTGAAATGTAATAATGACAAAAGGTGTGTAATTAATAATTATACACGGTGTATAATAAACCATGTACCCATGGGTACATGCATGTAATATTTAAAGAAATTACACAACATGACATGTATAATTGTATATTACACATTGTGTAATTACTAAATACATCACACACGTAATATTTGTTCAAATTACACTACGAGTGTACTCATTTAGTTCTTAAAATTTATATGTATGTATTATTTGCACATTTGTGTAACATTGAACTCAGAGCTGGGCACGAGTACTAAAAAAAGTATTCGTTAAATTTTAAGTACGGGTACTTAAAATATTTACTCGAGTTTTGAGTTCTTAATTTGTCAAATTAAAACAGTTGAACTTTTTAATTAATTTATTTTTAACAATGTATTCACAACAGGGGCGTGCTGGGCCGCCGGGACACCGGGAGAAATCCCGGTGGGCCGGTGGTCCGGAGGGCTAAGTGGGCTGGTGTGCCGGAGGGCTATATAGGCAGCATGCCGCAGCACGTGGTCAATTAAAAACTTTTTTAGTTGAGTTATGTATAAATATCATAATTATTTTACACATACCATGCATGCCAGCCTGCCAGCTTTGTTTCTTTTTTCGAGATTGTATATTGTTTATAAGTTTCCTGAGCGATGACAATTTGTATTAGTTTTTATTTTAAGTGCAATGCAATATGTTTTAGCATTGTGTAAAACATTGTCTGGTTGTGTTTGTTGCCTGTTTTTTTTTCAAGAATTTAATTTATACTTTATGTTATTAATTGAGGGGCCTAGAAATAAAAGGGTTTAAGTGCATTTTTGTTAGTTCTGAGATAAATGGCTTTAAAGTTAACATGAATTTTAAAATTCTAGAAAAGAGTTTAAAAAACTGTAAATATTTTAGTTTTGTTTAAAGACTAAAAAGGATTATAAAGAAAAAGGAACTTTTCAATTTTGCTTTTTTGTTATTTTTTTTTTACAAAAATGTACTTGAATCGTCATGCATATAAGACAAAATTTAGTGGTAAAATGATTTAAATGCAATTACTTTACTAGAACAAAACTTTATTTTTTAAAATTTTGGTAATTACCCAGAAAACACAGTAGTCCGGCCATGCAAGGGCACATAAATGGGCCATTGCATTATGTAATGGCCCAGTAATGCGCCGTTGCATGACCGGAATAGTGTGTTTGCTGGGAGGTTTTACAACAAAAAGTATTATTCATAATCAAAATCTAATACAACGTTTTCTTCATCTGAATTAGCTGGTCTTGGTTGGGGTTGACCTAAATTGGATTTTTTTTGGCTCAATAGGGCTATGGTCTTAGTTTGTTTCTTTTTTTCTGATGGATCTCGATCGTACTCTATGTTTTTATAAAATAAGTGGTAAATTGGCGGAATATAGTCCAATAAGGTACCTAAGCGGCTTTTTTTTAGTTTTTGCTGGAGTTACATGGCCTTCTTCTTCTTCTACTTCTTCATTGATGTCAGGAACATAGTTACTATGTTGAATCCTCATCAGTCTGGACCGATGCCATAATCGTAACGCTGGCCGATGTCGTTCCGACCCCGGTCACACTATGTCGAAACGAGCTACTTGTCAAGGCTTTAGCAGCATAGATAATAGCCTATGTTTAGCAGTAAAAGGTGCACTTAAATCGTTTTACCAAAGATATATTTTAAAATATTTTGCCAGGTTTTTAAAGACGATAAGAAATGGCGCCAGGGAATGTAAAATGTACTTATATAATTTTACCACTAAGTTAGAATATTCTTTAGGTGTGATATTCTGCACTTAGACCATTTATTTAAAAAAGTGCACTTGTACCGTTTTACTTCCAAGCCCCTCAATTATTAATAAATGTTTGAAATTTTTAAACTCAAAAAAAAAATCAGAAAAATCGGCCAACTACACACGAAAAATGGGGGTGAACAAAACCAAGTGGTTTTGTTCACCCCCCATTTTTCGTGTGTAGTTGGCCGATTTTTCTGAATTTCCCGGGCCGGTCTGATATAGCCAGCACGCCCCTGATTCACAACAACAATTAAAAGAGAAGTGCCGGTATAATGTGTAGTTCCGTGCGAGGTAAGCTTGGTTGCCTAGTCAGCAGACGTAACTCCTCCCTCCTTAGCTCGAAGAGCGGATTCCAAATCCTTGAGGGTAGGTCTCTGGAGAAACAGAAGATGAATAAGGCGTTTCTTTTTCCAGATTAATACTACTCCAACAATTATAGTTAGTATTGCAATAATTATTGTTATAACCCAAAATGTGTAATGGATTTCCTTTTGCAAGTGGATGTCCTCTAATGGCTTCAAATCCAGTTCTGGAGGGATATGAATTTCGTTTAGTTCGGCTGTTCGGGTGGCAATTAGGGTGATGGGTCGAATAAGTGATACTTTAGTGCTGTTGATGGAGTATCTTTCTTCATCGATGGTTACGTCACAGGGGCTTGACACGACTATGGATCTGCATTCGGGAACAATGGTGTGTCCTGTACATATTTCTTGGATGGAAGTTGATTTGTACACCAACATTTCGTTTGACTGAAGTTGATATCTGATCGGGTAATGGACGGATGCAGCTAGACAATTTTCTGGTTTTATAAGGGAACATTTCGAAAATATTTCCCCGGTGCAAATAAAACCGTTTGTTCCTTCATGACAATTTTTAAACCATTTTCCATTAGAATAGTAATTTGAAGGTGGAATAATCATAACGTCGTCAGTAGAAGGAAAGGATAGGATTTTGTATATTGAAAATGTTTCTTTGGATAAGATCGAAACCTTTAAAATTATTGAAATTAATTGATCAGAAATAATAACAACTGTTTTTGATCGTTCTATTAATTTATAAGGATGAATCTTAGAGATAGGTAATTGGTCTTTCGAATAAATTGTTAATAAAGATGATTCTATATAATTGATTTCGCTAATTTCAAACATTTCTACATTAGAATATCCTAACCGTGAGAATGAAATTGTTCTGAAAAGCATTTCGACAAAATTTTGTAAATTATTATAATTTTGTATTAAAAGTTGTGTTCTTGAAAGTTCGTCAAAATCATGTCGATATTCATGGGAAATGTCTTTATAACTGTTATTAAATGTTGTTATTATTTTAATATAGCGGTCGTTTGTTTCTTTATAAAAAATTATTAGTTTATTTACGTTATGATTAAGGGCATTGTGAGCATCTGTCAAATTTTCAAATTTTCTGTTGATTAAATCAAGATCCGATTGATCTAAATTGCCAGTGATAAATTTAACGGTTGAACCAAGAGCATTGATTAAACCTCGTTTTGGTTGATTGCGTAACAATTTATTAAGTGAACTTTTTAGATTTTGAAGGGCGAGGTCGTGAAGGGCATTAAGGAAATGTGAACTTGTATTTGCAACAGGAATGTTAAAAACGCTATTTTCTATAGAAGAATTGTTAAATTGGGTTTGTGAAGGGTCAATAAGTTCTTTAAATTGAGAGAGGATTTTTTTGGAAATATTGTTATTATCTATATATATTATACGATACTTATAACTCGATGGTCTCTAAATTTGATTTTAAGGGAGTTTTGTTCTGAATGGCCAGTAGCAATAAAAATTTTGTTCTTAAAATAATTAATTGGTTTGTCAGTTATTGAAAGTTCAAAGGAAATATTGTCTGCTTGGGAATGAACAGTGCTTTTTTCAAGAAATTCTTCAAGATCAGCTGGGTCGGGGTTTTCTTCGATATTTGGGAAGATCGAATCAGTATCATTTACATTGATCTCGATTCTAGACAAGGCATCAGCAACAACATTGTCTTTACCTTTTTTATATACTATTGTGTAATCGTACTCCTCCAACTTTATTTTCCAGCGAACTAATCGTGAATTTGGGGTTTTTAATTTTGAGAGTTTTTTGGGGTTGTGATCCGTTTCAATTTTGAATGTGCGGCCAAATAAATAGGGACGAAAATGTTGCACAGAGTCAACAATAGCAAGAAGTTCCTTTTCAGTTGTAGAATAATTTCTTTCAGCAGAATTGAGGGTGCGTGAGTGATAGGCAATGGGAAGTCCTTTTTGGGAGAGCACAGAACCAAGGGAAATGTTGGAGGCGTCAGTTGTTAAGGTGAAAGTCTCTTGAAAATCCTGATATTGTAAAATAGGGGAGTTGGATAATGTTTCTTTGCATTTATTAAATGCTGATACGTATTGTTCGTTGTAAATGTCAATTTTTTCATTTTTTCGTGTATATTTGTTAATTGGGTATGTCAATTTTGCAAAATCAGATATGAACCTACGGTAATATCCGATAAGTCCCAAAAAGGATTTAATTTCTTTAACGGTTTTAGGAATAGGAAAATTTTGGATGGCTTTAATTTTATTGGGGTTTGGTTCCAGTCCATTTTCTGTTACGATATGACCTAAAAATTCTACCCATTTTGTTAAAAACTCTGACTTGTCAAGCTGTACTTTAAGATTTGCTTTATTTAATGCCGAAAATATTAGTTTTAAATTATGAATGTGGTCTTGGAGTGATTTTGAAAAAATAATTACATCGTCCATGTAAACAAAACATTTTTGATATAAATAAGGCCTCAAAACTTCGTCCATCATACGTTGAAATGAAGCAGGGGCATTGCCTAACCCAAAGGGCATGCGAACGTATTCGTAGTGTCCTTGGTTGACAGTAAAGGCGGTTTTAGGGATTGATTTGTCTGACATTTTTATCTGATGAAATCCTTGGGCAAGATCAAGGCATGTAAAATATTTACAACGTCCTAGATTTTCTAAGATTTCATCGACTCTGGGAAGCGGGTATTTGTCTTCAATTGTGTTTTCATTTAATTTTCTGTAATCAATCACCATTCTAAATTTTTTGACACCTGAGGCATCTGGTTTTTTGGTACAATCCACACAGGGGCACTATATGGACTGGTTGAAGGACGAATAATTTTTTGGTCTAAAAGTTTCCGAATTTGTTTAGAGATCTCAGAACGCATAAGCGGAGGGTGCCTAGACGAACGAGTAAAAATTGGGTTTTCATCTTTTGTCGCTATATGATGGGTAGTAGTGACTGAAGATGACAGGGGTGTCGATTCGTTATAAAAAATATTTTTATATCGCTGACAAAGATTAATAATTGCTGTTGTTTCATCGGAATTTAGATGGGAAAGACGTAATTTTTTGACATCTAAGTCGTTATTGTGAATCGGAAAACTCGTTTCTATGTTAAATAAGTTCAAGGGGTAAGCGGAGATTTGTTTAGGGGCATTTTCTGTATATGGAATTGTTATAAATCCGTCTTTGACTAAATGAATAGAAGAGGGTAAAATTTCTTGATTGTGAATCGAAACGTTGGGTACGAAAACATCGCCATCGGGACAATTAACTGCAATTTTAGTATGTTCTGGAGAAAAATAACGGAATTTTATTGAAATATTATATATTAATATTTAAAGTGTGTGTTCGATAATCAAAAATAAAGGAATTTTATTGAAATATTATATATTAATATTTAAAGTGTGTGTTCGATAATCAATTTTTGCGTACAAATTTTGAAGATCGCTTGAACCAATTAGCGCATCAAATCTGTCATGCCAGGGAATTATATGAAATTTAAAGCAGTAATTGATTCCGAATTCTGAAAAAATTGGATACAGCAAATGATTTATTAAGTGACTGCACAGTAAATTCTTTTTAAAAAAAGTTATTTAAATTAAAATAAGACGCCGCTTTTGGGGTTATTATTGAATTAGTGGCTCCTGTATCTATTAAAATTTTGAGATTAAAAAGTGAAAGAGTAATGAAAGGCAATCGAGGTAAATTTGCAATATTATTTAAGTTTATGTACCATTCGGGTTCAAATTGACGTCGTAAAAATTTTCACACGGCAAATAATTAGCATCAGCATTATCTAGATGAGAATAAACTTGGTCGGTAGGTAAACCGGGATCGAAATCGGACGACGCAGACATATCAGGTGCGCTTCCGTTCACAGTGTCGTCTTCGGGGCAATAACTCTGGGAATCAAATTCGGTACTTTCGATGTTATACGCGTTATGCCTAAAATTTTGAGGGTTTTTAATGGTTTGAGTTGACATTGGAGTCGGTTTGTAACTTTGATTTGAATATTTGGCGGTTTGGGTTGACATCGGAGATGGCTTATAAAAATGTTGTGTATTTGGCAAATTTTTGCTTGAAGATGGGCCGAAAAATTGTTTATATATTGGTTGCGATTTATGAGGAAAAGATTTGTTAAAATTACCAAAGGGTTTTGTGTTATTAAAATTTGATCGTTGTGGTTCGGGGTGACTGACTTAATTAAAATGTTGTGGGGGATAGTTAAAAAATCTTAGTGACGGAGAATTTAAAACTAATTGGGGTGTTTTGCTTTTATCAGATTTGGTGTTGCGTATAGCTCTACCAAAAGATTCTTCGTTTTCGAGCTCAGAACATCGCTAAAGACATTCTTGTAGTGATTTACAATTGCTGTATTTTAACAAATCGCGGTAGGGTTGTGAAAGACCAACTTTAAATGTCAAAAGTGCTTTTTGCTGAAAAAGTTCTGTTTTTATTTTAACGATATTTGCATCGCTGTTTTGAATGGAGACAAGATCGATAAGGTCATTTAATTTCTTGTCCAGGCGCAAATAATAATCGGTATAATTTTCATTTAAATTTTGAATGCATGTTGTTAGTTCACGTTCTAATGTAGATTAGAATCGACGCTCACCAAATTTATTTAAAAGGTCGGTACGAATATTTTGCCAAGTTTGAAAAGAATTTGGAATAAAATTGTCAAGTTTATTGGCTGTTATAAATGATTTTGGTGGTCCGCGAATTTGGCTTAAAACATAGAGGTTAAATAAATGCAATTGAATGTTTGCGCACATTGCAAAAGTGCCTTGAAAAAGATCAATAATTTTGTCCACAGAAATTATGAAATCGCTGAGAGATGCTTCACCATCGCCATAAATAGGTATTACTTTACAAAATTGTTCAAGTTGCTTATCAGATATTTTAGGAATTTCTGGATCTGTCATATTTACTTTGTTGATTTTAATTTGGGGATTAGTTATAGTAGTATTTTCTAATAATATAATAAGTTGTTCTATTTCTGGATCACTTAATTCCGAAACCGAAATTTTGTTTAGATTTGTTGGCATAAAAATTAATAAAGGCAAAAAATAATATTTAAAATAAATGAAAATAAATTAGGAAATAATAAAAGGGATGCAAAAGGAACAACTTACTTGATTAATTTTAATGCGTTGTTCATCTCCAATTGGCTCGGGGGACGAAAGGACGAAATTCAGGAGATTTCGAAGTTGTCCAATGAATCTTCAATGGGTCATTTGGCAGGTTGAAGACGGGTGACTTTCTTCTTTGATGTTGATGAGTCCGGTTTCACCATAAATTGTAGAAACAAACCAAAAATTCTAATGATTTTTGTTGATGAGAATCCTGTTTCACAGCGCCAGTTTTGAGTTCTTAATTTGTTAAATTAAAACAGTTGAACTTTTTAATTAATTTATTTTTAACAATGTATTCACAACAACAATTAAAAGAGAAGTGCCGGTATAATGTGCGAGGTAAGCTTGGTTGCCTAGTCAGCAGACGTAACTCTCGTAAGTACTTTACTCGTAAGTACATTTGGAAAGAGAGGTTACGGTTACGAGTAGTAATCGTGAAAACACGAGTAAAGAGTACGAGAACTTTTAAAATAAATGTTAGTTAATATAGTTGATTATTCTTTATACATTATACATACTTTGGTATGAGCTATAAAAATACAAATATACATAAAATAATAAATAAAAATAACAATTCTTAAATAGTTTATAACCCAAGTAACATTTTTAGTTTTATTATGGTCTTCAAGAACGCTTTAAAACAAAATTTTATATATATATGTACTTGTTATAAAACCTATAGGCTATAATATATTATATTATACTATATATTCCCAGATAACATTCGTGAATGCACATTAAACTCACACCGGGCGCACGCCATGAATCTTCAAAATTGAATGCATCGTGAATTCACCGTGAGTTCACAGATAACATTTGTAATGCACATTTAATTCATATAGGGCGCACGCCGTGAATCTTTAAAAATGAATTCATCGTGAATTCACTGTGAGTTCCCAGATAATATTCTTACTGCACATATAATTCATGCCGGGCGCACGCCCTGAATCTTTAAAAATAAATGTATTGTGAATCCGCTGTGAGTTTCCAAATTACATTCCTGAATGCACATTAAACTCCTACCGGGCGCACGCCGTGAATCTTCAAAATTGAAGGCATCGTGAATTCACCGTGAGTTCACAGATAACATTTGTAATGCACATTTAATTCACATAGGGCGCACGCCGTGAATCTTTAAAAATTAATTAATCGTGAATCCACTGTGAGTTTCCAAATTACATTCGTAATGCACATTAAATTCACACCGGGCGCACGCCATGAATCTTTAAAATTAAGTGCATCGTGAATTTACCGTGGGTCATCCATTAATTACGTGAGGCAATTTTGGCGATTTTTCGACTCCCCCCCTCCCCTTGGAGAGATGTCGTGAGATTTTGCCGGACCGCGTCCCTCTTAATCTCACGTGAGATGTTTTATAATGCATTGTTTTAATGTAAATAAGTTAATCTGTGATTGATTCCATTAGATTTATTAAAAAAAAACAGTTGTTATAATTGTTTACTTAATTTAACCCAGTTTTCTCACCATTTTACACTGTTTAATTTTTTTTCAAAAATTACGTGATATTTGCCGAGACCACCCTCCCCTAAACACCTCACGTAATTAATGTATGCCCCCTAACATTTCTTATGCACATTTAATTCACACCGGACGCACGCCGTGAATCTCCAAGATTTTATACAGATCTGTTAGTACGTTTAATTAAAGATCTTCAAATTTATTTTGATAGGTTAGCTATACCTCTGTTTGATAGGGAAGGTATACCTACCCTATTAAAATAAATTTGAAGACCGAATTCGAAATAAGAAAAAGAAAACATAACATTAAAGGAATATTAATTAAAGATTTTTATTAAATATTAAACGGAAAATAAAAAAGTACATTTTTTAATTAATATCAGTTATTAATATTTAATATACCTATAGGTAATAATAATTATATATAATAATTGCAAAACCAAATACGCGGGCACTCGTGCGCATGCGCCTATGGCCGTCACATTTCAACTAAATGCAGGGTTGCCGCTTGCAGGTATTTGACCCGAAAATCGCGTATTTCATCATGCTTGCAAGAAAAAATTGAAGCAGGTATTTTATAAATTTTACTTTTCAAAGAAATTTTCAGTAAATAATATTGTACAACTACTAACTAAACATAATTCTTTAATTATATCCTTTTATTTTTTTCTTAATTTATTCAAAATTTAATTCACTTTTCCAATTTGAGCAAATGTACTAGAAATTTTTACTCGTGTGGATAATTTCTAGTATTTTGTAATTTTTGGTCGGGAACTTTCACGAAAATCATCCGGCTGCAATCCGGCAACACTGCAGCGTTAGTGTGCGTACGCAGCTAAGAGCCACGAGGTTTTCTATAGAATACCATATATGGTAAACATCTAGCTAGATATCCTGTATACCGGTAAAACGTTCAGTTCATATCCTTTTTCTATGGTTCAGAGATAAACGTTCAGTTTCAAGGTGTATGTATCTTGGTTCAGTTTTTCAGTTTTATAATATATAGGTATTCAGTTCAATAAATACTTAAGTTGCTAGCCAGGAATTTCAAAGGTAAGTTTGACATTTTTATATTTTAGCATGATCAAATTTAAGATACGAATTTTATTGTATACTATAGTAGATCAGTGCACTGATAATAATTGTTACAATTATTGCAAAAAGAACAAAAACAATGAATAACCATGGTTATAACGCTTTATTGTGGTTATATTTTTTTTATAAAGTTTTTATTCATTGTTTTTGTTTTTGAGTCAGATCACGTCAATTGACGTGGACTTAAGTGGACCCCCCATTTCCCACTTGGTAATAGAATTTAAATTTTAATACCTACATCAATCGTTAGTAGTCATTAGTAACAATATTTCCTTAAAATAATTTTTTTTTTATTTTAATTTTAACAGTTTTTTTGTAACAAAGATTTTTCTCACTTTTAATTAAAAAAATAATTGTAAACAAACTGTTAAAAGTTTCGTAGTGAAATTTTCAGGACTTTTTTTTAAATTTTTTTATACTTTTTTTGATCATTGAAATATACAATTCAAATTTTTGATAAAGTCTCTATCAAATAATCAAGGTTTTTTTCATGGTTACATGTACTGGATATAAAGGTTTCATATCCTGAAAAAAAAATTTCACTGCCCGGCATTACTTTAAACATTATTAATTTTTTACTGCAAGGCTCCGCGCCTCATGAGTCGAAGCCGCGCTCGGCTGAATTGGTTTGAATGATTTGTTTTTATTTGAATTCAAAATATGACATCCATTTTAATATTTTTATTAGTAAATATACAGTCGCAAATATTTTACAATTTTTTAATCAAGAAAATAAATGAATTAATTAATTAATACAGAATATTTTTATTAGCTATCGCAAGACTTTTCTTTATACACAAAAACAAATATTTTTTTTTGTTCTAAGCGTTTTTTAAATAATATTTATTAAATTTTATAAAATGAGTCTTGTAAATAAATGCTTTAATCCATTAATAATGTTATAATTTATATATTTTTTAAGGACCAAAAAGAAAATAAAATAAGGGGAAAAAATGATGAGTTATTTGACTCATTTGATGATGTGTCCAGTGATGAATAAGTAAGTATACTTATCTGTAGATTATTATACAGTATTATACTCATGTGTATGCATTAATTAGTATTATTGATGTTATAATTCATATTTTTTCTAAGGTTAAAGAGGACATTGAAACCTCTGAGGTTGATTCGGAATAAACTTTACAACATAACACTTTGTGTTTTATTTCAGTATACTATTGTACCTGAAGTTTAATTATACAAAGTTTATACAAAAGTGCTCTTTTAGTTCCACCCTTACTTCTTAAGAAGTCCCATAAGCCAACTGAATGGCTTGTGCCGGTTAGGGGTAGGAACGGACCGCGGGTTTAAAGTCCCTTTCGAAGGACTAATACACAATAGGACAAACACAAATAAACAGACATACCCCTGGTGGGATTCGAACCCACGACCTCCGGCTTGTAGTCAGCAGCGCTAACCACTAGACCACCGTCGGCGTGGATGGCATAATTGTCTAAAAAAATATTCTCCAATTGGACATAAATCACTTCTTTATTTAACATTTTTCATTTGACTTTATTTACAAATATAACCAAAATCTGTTATTTTAAAAAATAACACGTTTTATTTTGTGTTCCAATTTAAAATTAAGTGCAAAAAAAATTGAGTATACGCACGAAATTCACCGTAAATACGCACGCGAAGATGCGTCCTCCCCTTGAATTCACCGTAAATGCACAAGTGAAGCTCGAAGTGAGTGCGCATGCATGCTAAAATTCGCGCGAAAAAATTGAAATTATGGTGAATGCACATTTTTTGTTCAGAAAACTTATTTTACTCTATAGGGGAAAATATGTTTTCTGAACATGCACCCTTATTTCATTTTTTTCGCGCGAATTTAGAACACGCATGCATTTACGGTGAATTTAAGGGACGGACGCATCTTCACGTGTGCATTCACGGTGAATTTAGGTGTGCATTTAAGGGGCGGACGCATCTTCACGTGTGCATTCACGGTGAATTCAATGGGCGGATATATCTTCACGTGTGCATTCACGGTGAATTCCAGGGGCGGACGCATCTTTTAGCAACCGTGAATTCACGCGTGAAGCAATATTTTTCACCGTGCATTCACGGTGAACTCACGAATGTTATCTGGGTTATATAATTTAAAACAGACGATATTTTGGAAAAAAGTCATAGATATAATAAACGGAAATACTCGTATATATTACTCGTGAATTCCACGAGTATTTTTTACGAGTACATTGAATTTGGTTTGTAAGTACGATTAATAAGTATTTCAAATTAAAAATACTTATGAGTATTTGAAATACGAGTAAAAGTACTCAGTACTTGGCCAGCTCTGCATTGAACACATTGTAGGTAAATATTATTAAAACCCAATGTAACAAAAATGTAAAATCACTTATAGATATATAGATTATAATCTCGGCCAGTAAAGAAACACAGTATTGTAGGTGTTAATAATTGTTTCAGTGTAATATTATATAATATATTTTATTAAAAACATCTTGCTAATAAAAACAAAAGTGCGCTTAAAATTTTATTAGAATATATTGTCATAAATACCCTCTATTGATCCCCTTTTTTACAGTTAGTTAGTTACTTAGTTAACGGTCGAACGATTATTAAAAGTTTTAATTTAAGTTTGGCTTTAAGTAAATTATAAATTATTAATGAAATAATTAGTATTGGTAAATTATTTAAAGTAATTTAATGAAAAGTTGTGTAATTTTATTACCATGAAATCTGCAACAAGTCACATGAGCTGTTCCAGGAGCAACGTAGAAGAGCAGACAGATGGTTGAAACGTAAGGGAGGTTTCAATTTAGCCCAGGCCAGTATAAAACCGACTGTTGATCGAGCGGTTGCCATTCCGGACTAAAGCCGTGTACCTAGTATAAAAACGTTGAAAACGTACAAACCTTACTCTTTGGTGAAAATAATATATTTTGTGACTATAAAATTTTAATTCGGTAAGTAAAATATACCTTGGTAGGTACATGTTATGATTATGCTGGCTAATGCAATTCAAAGAAATAAATTATATATAACATATAACAGATTTAGGTACCTATATTTACGTTTAATAAAATTTTTTTAAGTAGAAATTATCTAGTTATACCTATTAATGAATTTCTTAACCCAATACCACACGAAGAAAACTGGTGGGGACAGCTTTAACATTTTGAGAATTAGTATTTGTGTGTTTAACAATGATTAAACCCAAGAGTTTGGGAATCATTACTAAACACACAAACACTCATTCTTAAAATAGCAAAGCTCTCCCCAATTTAATTTTTTAGTAAGTAGGTTCTAATTACTAAACCGTTCTCTACACACGAAAAAAAAACGGATTACTAAATAGTTAACTAATTATTAAACACCTCTATATACACGAAAAAACGATTTTTTTAAATTTTGAAGTAATTGCTATAAAAGTCAGCCACTAATGATTTTTTTGTAAAACCATAAGAACTTTTTGTAATACTATACTAACTTTATAACAATCATCACTAAAAGTTTGGGACTTGTTAAACAACATAATATAATTATAATAAATTATGTATATTTTTTATTTCACCTTTTTTTTCAACACTAAAAATGTTATCCCACAAACAAATAATTATAGCTACTTATAGAAATGTAAACAAATTCCAAATAACCGTTTTATGTCCACTCCTTTTTGTAAGTAGGTATATTACCCGATAATTTTTTTTATATACCTATAATCATATAACTATATAGGTACTTATTTATATAATTATGTATGATCATATATAATATATTGTATGGACATATATGATTATAAGGCTTACAATTGAGTGAAGAACAAAAAGACACGTTTCAGCCGAAATACATACAACATTTTATCTTTAATGAACATTTTTATTTTTTAAACGATACATAAAACGTACTTACAATTATAATATCAATTATTAAAGTATAAAGTGAGGTTAGATAGTTACAGAATAGGATGAAAAAAACTTCACCTTTTACAGCCTAGGAGATTATCGAATTCTTTCGTAGTAAGCGTTGACAATAATTAAGCTTAAATTATAGAACGCTTAAAGATAACTTAATTACTATTAATATTTAGAAAGTTATAAACATTTTTAATGTTAGGCTTTTTATACCTGAATACATACCTGTAAATCATGCAAAAATCGTTATTATTAATTTCTTAAAGTTAATATTAGATTAATATAATTTGAATGGAAGTTTTAGATATTAAAAATATTAAATATTTATCTGTACTTTTGATTTAAACTGTAAAAAACTTTAATTTAAAATAAAATTTAATTGACATATTTTCATAAAAAACGACAAAAATTAAATCTTTAAACATACCCTGAGGGTATTACCCTCCAAGGTATTTTCCATTTTTGTTCGAGTATAACAGAGCTATAAATAACTGGCAATTTGTATCCGTTTTTTAAGTTAAAAATCATTTCTAAACTCTTTATTGCAAAAGAGTGCATAATTTTGATGTTCTATGCGCTGCTAATCTCAACGAAAGGCTCCGCCCTTTTGATCGATGAGAATACGAATGGTAATTAAGATAATGAATAAAAATGAGCACATTTTCAAAATTAATATATTAATGCTTTTGTGACCAGTTCTGGTGCACCTGATTTAAAAAAATGATTTTTAAATTTTAAAAATTTAATGAGAAGCGCCAGTTTATATAAATTGGGTTTCCGATTGTTAATAAGTTATAACATAATTCCTCCCCCTGTAGATGCATATTCTCATACTTTTTAGTGTGCTCTTTATTTATAATATATATATATATATATATATATATATATATATATATATATATATATATATATATATATATATATATATATATAATAATAACAAAATCTGCAACTAATTACATATAATATAATATTATAATATATTATACTATTTATGTTATTGATATCATTGATTTTAATTTATAACAAGCCAAATAAACTTTATTATTTAAATTATATTTAATAAATATGTCAATATCAATATTGATAGTTTTTGAATAAATAACTGAGGGGTATTTCCATTGTAACGGGTGCGACACTAAAACTGCGTTTTTTCATGATAATAAAATAGTATAAAAAATTAGGTATTTAACTCAAACAAAATGTCAATAAAAACTTGTATAGAAAACCTTTTATAACGTCAATAGCGTAACGGGCGCGACCTTAGAAAATCGGCAAATGCGACCAAGTTGGCTTCTAAAGTTGATACTGTAAAATTTTGGATGAAAGCATATAGTAATAATTTTTTGTGTAAAACTTAAATATTAACCTTAAACAAGCACGTATTTTAAATGCCCAAATATTGTATACTTTACTTTCTAACATTTTATCGAGTATTGAAACTCTTCCGTGTTTATTCTTAATGTTAGCTTAGCGTCACAATGTAGGAATATTTTAAGGTTATTATTATTTGACTTCAGATATAGTTGTTATTTTATTAAATAACACATCTAATTTTTTGTCAAGGTGGGGTGAGTTTTCGTGGAAATACCCTGAGGCAACACCGCAGGGCTTCTAATATACCGCGATATGTGCCTCTTGCAGGATAATATCCATATGCATATTATGCACCACTGAAAATACAACCGCTCCCTCCTGCACATTAATTCATTAGATAATCTTTGTGTTTTAAAGTTGGAGTACAGACATTTAAGAGCTTTAAATGTCTCCTAATGTTTTGAGTTTCTTTACTAAACCATCCCAGACAGCAATATGACGTCTTAATTAAGTCTGCATAAGCTCTATTTTATGATTTGGACGTCAAATACAACATCAGAAAGAAGTTTTTAAGAAGTTCTTAAGACTTCGAATGCGCTACCTATTGAACTAATCAAGAACTCTTGAGGAACCATTTTCTTTGACTTCGCAATTAAGCATTTTAAAGAGTCCTAGATAAACTTATAAAAAGACTTCTTTAGAATTTTCCGTTTTGGATATAGCATTACTACTAGGGTACTGATAAAAAAATTACTTTCCGGATCGTTGCTTAGTTTGACATGTCAAGTTTATTTTATTAATTTGTTAAATTGATTTTATTAAAATCATTTTAATAATTTGCTCAAGCGTGCTCTTCACCGGCACCGATAGACGGCCTGTATCGGGTAGCCGTTTACCTAGGTCTAAAACCGTTTGTTATGGAGGCTCTATAATGGAGCACGCTCTAAATTCTACTTCGCCGCTTCTTATATCAAACACAAGCAGTTACAGCGGTGAGAAGAAAGTAATCGCATTAAAATGTCATAAATGTGACGTCTCCATGTTGACGTCTTAAAGAGTTAATAATATGATTTCTGTAAGAAGTAAGAAGAGAGAATACTGTAAGATATCATATAACTGAAGTCTTATTTATGATACCCTTAGTAGCTTCTAATTTTGATTACAATAAGAGGTCAGAAAAAAAGATACTTTAAGATGTTAAAAAATTGACTTCTCATTTATGAATTCATCAAGAACTCTTAATCTTGAGCTCCTTAAAATGATTTCTCTAAGATGTCATATTGTGACCTCAGTAAGATGTTTTTCAACAGACTTCGTACAGAAATCTTTCTGAATTGGATGCTGTCTGGGATACAACTTTGTTTTTGCCTCCTGAAACACATCGTTCTTTAATGACTGGCAATGCAAGATTTCTGTAATATAAGAGTTTGTTTAGAAAACAATTAAACTTATTTTCTATACCTAACTGAGAGTTAAAAAAAAACGATTCTTATTTTGCAGCATTTGATAAAATTTAAATGTGCCTTTATAAGAAATTGGTCTAACATAAGTGACCTCAGTCTTTTCAAAATTTTTTGTCCACAGTTCACTTACATCAATTAAAACACTAATAGCACAAGTCGATTTTATTTTGGATTCTTATTTGTCCCCGTATGTCCCCTATTGGTCACATATGTTACCCTGTAATTTAGAGAATATTGTTCCAAATTAGCAGCTCTGTAATGAAAAGTGTTCGGGTTTGGTTAACGTGCAAGTTTTATCGCCAGTGTCAGTGTCATGTATTTGTATGTCATCAAATAAAATAATAATAAAAATCCAAGTGCTACAAACATGTCTATTATGGGTCACTTAAGTTGTTGAATTTATTAGTTTATTGTTGTAATTTCAACGGCTTTTAATTTAGACACATAATCTAACAGTATCAGTATTAAACATAAACCAAGTTAGCTTGTTTACGTTTCTGTCTATGGCGGCATTTTTTAAATTTAACGGCCGAATGTCACATAAGTTACCGTCACATACGTTACTGCTCCTGCTGGTAACTTAATTGACCATTGTTATCTATGCCATTGGGTAAGTCCTAGACCAAACCAATAGATAAATATCTTATGTCAGATGTCGGGACAGTATTATATTTAGCCAAGCCAAGAGAGGGCGCTAGGGATTTTATAGTTTTTTGACGTTTGAGGTTGTTGACGTTTTGAGGTTTTTGACGTTTTGAGGTTTTTGACGTTCAATTATATCCGTAGTTATCGCATTTTTATAAGATTGTGTGTATTAGTGTATTTTCTTTAATTTCAAAATATTGATCAATGAATAACAAAAACAATGTTTCTTACCATATGAATGGTACTTTTAGAAATAATTATGATAATGATTCAACGAGTTTTACAAATTAAAAAATCGCAGATTTTACAAATGAATACTAAATACATTTGTTTTACATTTACATACATTTGTTTTCCTCATTGCTTTTTCATAAATCTGTGAATTTCTTTAGTTTATAAAAGTTGTTTTCGTTTCTTATCACATTTAAAATCTAGCCACAAGTGTGATTTTAAATATAGCGCAATTGAAGTAACAAATCATATACGTTGATTTTTCACCAATTAAAAGCTATGTTGGCAACAGTTGCCTGTAAACACGTAATTTAATTTTTAATCAAGTTCAGAGAGGGCGCTTCATTTGGCTTTAAACTATTTAAGATAGTCATCTATTGGTTTGCTTTAGGGGGTAAGTTATGTGACAAAAAGTAATTGTTTAGCTCATTTGACGTTTTGTGTTATAATTTTGAAAAGGTAAAACATGGGTCTAACGCAAGGAATGAAGAGGCAGAAAACGTAAAAGTCGCCCTAGAACACAACAATAGATACGTAACTACCTGAAAACGTTTTAATTCAATAAAGCGCTATCTATTAAATTAATTAATTACAATGTAACTTTGCCAAAATCGCCCGCCAATATTTAAAAATATATATTATTTTGTAATTGGGAAGGTCCGGTGCAAGAACTAGATAACTCAATTTCCCCTGATATGTTTTACAGTTTAAAATAGACTTTTGAAATTAAATAATGCGCTGCTAATATTTTTCATTATTTAGAATATTTTAATAATATATATTTAAAAAAGTTAAAATTTAAAAATTTAGGAGAAATTGAGTTAACTGGTTGTTGCACTGAAGATATAGGAAGCGCATCATCGCAGATCCTAAAAAAGAGGAATTTTTGAGGAAAATGAGAGAAAGAGCGTAGAATCGACGAATTACAAAGATTGATAAGCAAATTGGCGATTTATCAGAACGAACTAAAACAACCCTATTAAAATGCCATATAGAAACACAAAATAAAAATCTATATGGTTCTATCTGGTTCAATATAGGAATTTTAATCAGGTATTGCACTATTGAACCAGCCAGAATTCCATGCATGGAAAACTATATAGAAAAGTGATTTCTATATGGATTGCCATATAGGTTCAGATTGAGCTCTATCTGGCCCAATATAGTTTGGGTATAAAAAAATTATTACCATATATATCCATATTTAACCATGTAGGGGAATCTAAATGGTTTAATATGCAATTTTTGTTTAAATATTTTAAAATGGAATTCCATATTTAACACTTAACATTTAAGACACATAAAACAGAAACAAGATAAATCCATATAAAAATCCCTAACTTGTACATTTTTAAATGAAATTCCATATTAAACCATATATATTCCAAAGTGTAAACCAGGTCGTTCCATATAGGACATATAGAACCATATAAATCCATATTAGTTTCCTTATCTGGATCAATATGGGTTCTATAAGGCATTTTTAATAGGGAAAACAACGCAAGGAATAGAGTGACAGAAAACGTAGAAGCCTTCCTAGACCAAAACAATAGATACCACGTTTCCAAAATATAATATTTTAAAGATGAGTGAATTTTAACAAAAATAATGTTGTTAAAAAAAACAGTTTTTGATTACTACGCAGATTAATTTGCATAGGAATCTTTAATCCACGGTCATTGACCACAGCGCCTTCTCGGAAAATGAAGGAACTATATTATGATACAAGGCCATCCCTTGGAGTAAATTATCTATTGGTTTGATCTAGATAAATCTAGAAGCCGTCTTAGATTAGTTAACACCTAGTCCTCGGCCTCAAGTTAAAAATACCATCCTAGGCAGACAAAAAGTTAGAAGATACCGCAGTGCGAACTGGAACATGCTACAAAAAAAAGTGATCTTTTTAGTTCCACCCTTACTTCTTAAGAAGTCCCATAAGCCAACTGAATGGCTTTTGCGGGTTAGGGGTAGGAACGGACCGCGGGCTTAAAGTCCCTTCCGAAGGACTATTACACAATAGGACAATAAACAGCCATACCCCTGGTGGGATTCGAACCCACGACCTCCGGCTTGTAGTCAGCAGCACTAACCGTCGGCGATTATATTATTATTATATATATATATACATCACACTATCATTGAGGCGTCTTTTCATTTCGACTACTTATGAGCGTCCTAGCGTATATTTTTCATCGTACTATTTTCTTAGCGTCCGTTCATTATAGCTCTTCTTAGCGTCCATGATATTCAAATAATTTTATTTTCCAACTTCTCGGCGTCCTGGCGGTGTTGCCAAGTAAAATAAATTAAATAAACGCAGTAAGCAAAGGCAATTTATGTTAATTAGGTGATTATTAGTAACTCCGTTATTATTTGAACTACAAAGTCGGTTAAATTGGCATTTTTTCGACTGATTTAATTGGTGAAAACAGAAAAACAATTGAATATGGGTTTACCGAAATATTTACAAAAATAACAATTTTTTTAATGGGACAGGGTGCATATTTTTAAATATTTTAAAAGACAATTTAAACTTAAAAATAAACAATTAATAAAAACTTAAACTTTCCCCTGGTTGTTGAAATAACTAAATTATTAATTTATTATAATTACAATCAGAAAGTTAAAGATCATACTTATTGTTTATTTTTAAATTTAGGGTAGTTATGCAATATTAATTTTTTGTTCCAAATTAAATTGTCTTTTAAAATATGTTATATTAGTGAATATTTAGGAAACCCGACGTTTAATTGTTTTTCTGTCAGCAAAGAGACTTAAATCATCCGAGAGTATAATTAATTCGCATAATCTCGATTGCAATACTATGCTTTATATACTTCAATAAGTAGATAATTAATTGATTTTCAAAAATAATTTAATAAAATCTGACATCTGTCAAATTATTAACCTCACTTTTTACCAATTTTAAATGTTATTATAATAATAATTTAAAACCCAATTGGTTTAAATATTGAAATGACCCGGTCAACATTTAACGTAACAGTAATGCCGTTATGCAACATAGGAGTAACACTGCAATATAACGATGTTACTAAAATGCAACGCAACAGTTACCTAAAATAATGGTAACATTGTTACCGTCCCAAGTTAACCAATATGCAATATAACAATAACGTAACATTGCGATACTATTGTAATGTAACAAAATTACCAATAAGCAATTTAACAACAATGTAACATTGTAAAACTATTGTAATGTAACAAAATTACCTATAAGCAATATAACAGCAACGTAACATTGTGAAACTATTGTAATATAACAAAATTACCAATATGCAATATAACAGCAACGTAACATTGTGAAACTATTGTAATATAACAAAATTACCAATATGCAATATAACAGTAACGTAACATTGCAATAATATTGTAATAAGTTTGTTACGTAACAGTTACATCTCGCTCGTGTTACCACCTTGATTAGGTATATAAACGAAGTTAAGACAGCGCACCATGCCCATTTGTCATTGGACCTCAAACAATCTGCCTGATTATGGGAAAGTCAGAATACGATATTATGTATCATTTGATACGCTTTAGCGTTTAACTAAAGGAACTTTCTTATGTCGAGCATAATAACGTTGCAACGTAACAATGTTACATAACCGTAAAGGCTATCTTATGTTACATAAGTTCGATTGGGAAAATGTAACGGCAACGTAACATTGTTACCTATTTGCAACCATCAGGTTATGTAACTGTAATGTTACCCATTACAATCGTTACATAACATTTTGGTTAATGTTACGTAACAGTTATGTATCATTTTCATAACGGAAACGGCAATTGTTATGTAACAATGTTACTCCTATCAGTGGAAAATAGGAACCTATTTGCAATCATCAGGTTATGTAACTGTAATGGTACACATTACAATCGTTACATAACATATTGGTTAATGTTACGTTACAGTTATGTTTCATTTTTATAACGGCAATGTAACATTGTTATGTAACAATGTTACTCCTATGAGTGGGAAATAGGAACCTATTTGCAACCAGCAGGTTATGTAACTGTAATGTTACACATTACAATCGTTACATAACATTTTGGTTAATGTTACGTAACAGTTATGTATCATTTTCATAAAGGCAACGGCAATTGTTATGTAACAATGTTACTCCTATCAGTGGGAAATAAGAACCTATTTGCAATCATCAGGTTATGTAACTGTAATGTTACACATTACAATCGTTACATAACATTTTGGTTAATGTTACGTAACAGTTATGTAACATTTTCATAACGGCAATGTAACATTGTTATGTAACAATGTTACTCCTATGAGTGGGAAATAGGAACCTATTTGCAACCATCAGGTTATGTAACTGTAACGTTACACATCACAATTGTTACATAACATTTTGGTTACTGTTACGTTACAATGTTGACCGGGGAGTTCATTATTTCCGTTGTTAGGTAGAGAATTTATATCATTATTCACAAAAAAAAAACAATATTATGCAATAGGAGTAGATACAGTATTATTATACATCCTGTCCCAAAATGTAAAAATCTGTTAACACCCAATAATTGATATCAGCATGGTATAAAAACATTTTATACAGAATTCTGTATAAGATGTTTTAAACCATCAATTATTGGGTTAACGTTAACGGTAAAGTTACGTACGTACTGTAACGTTACAGTATCAAACGTTATGTTTCAATTTTATAACAGCAATGTAACATTGTAATCCATTAAAAAGTTACATAACAACATAAAAATAATAATACATTTATGTAACGATAACGTGACATTGTTATGTAACAATGTTACTTCAAAAAGAGGGAAATAGGAACCTATTTGCAACCATCAGGTTTTGTAGGTAACTGTAATGTTACATATCACGATTGTTGCATAACATTTTGGTTAATGTTACGTTACAGTGTCGAACGTTAGGTTTTTTCTTTTATAACGGGTACATTGTAATCCATTAAAAAGTTACATAACAACAACATTAAAATTATAATGCATTTATGTAAAGACAACGTAACATTGTTATGTAATTCTGAACTAAAGTTCAGAGTCATGTAATATTTTATCAAAATTTGCAATGGTTTAGTACTGTTTTGGGATATCCAAAAAATAAATTACCCACTGGGAATACAATTTAATGCCCCTAAAAGCCAAATGGTACAAAAGTACATTTTGTTTAGTTTTGAGATAGTCATGTTTAAAGTTAAAAAAATTTTTTAATTTGTGGTCAAAATTGTTTCATAAGTTTGGTTAATAACTACTACGTTGACGAGCTGTGACTTTATGGCGTTTTAGTCTAGGGCTAAAGTTAGCAATATTGGCTTTTGGGTATTTTAGTCACGGGCTGAAGTTAGCTTTATTATAAATAAGGGAAAAGTAAGGTTACAAATGTAAATGTTTAACAAATAAAATTGGCTTTAAATTCTTCTTTGTGTACGTCGTAGATAACGTGTAGTATGCAACTCGTTTTATAAACTTCTCTAGACACTCGTTTTTATTAAACACTCGCTCGCAAGCTTTGCTCGTGCAAACCTTGAAACTAAAATGACGTTTATAAAACTTAATACATAATATACTATTTTTAAGCTTTACAAAATTAGAATTTAGTTATATTCCTTGACTACCAAGTAAAATGTACCTTTTACTATGTATTCCTGTACTTAACTCCATTTTTTAAATGTCACTTGTATACCTAGGCTATAGGGTCCTTATATAATAGTTAAAAGTCAAACTTGACTTGTATACAAATAAATCCGTAAAATGTTTATAAATATTAAGTAGTATACTACTATTATTATTATAATAATAGTTATGTATTTATATTTAATAAACCAAAGTCCGACACTGGACGCTCAGAAAGCGGAAAAGTTGAAATAAATATACAGAAAGGACGCCCACAAATCTTTGGCGTAAAATTTTATTGAATTAAATATTCATTAAAAACACGAATTTGAAAATTTTACTTAAAATACAACAGAATCGTATTATAATTGCCATGTTGCAAAATTTCCTTGGCTAAAGGACGCTCTGAAATCGGAGGAATGTAAGAGATTTTATACTAAGGACGCTTACCAATCTTTAAGATGTAATTTAATGAAATTAAATATACACAACGTATATTTTACATTGGCGACAGTCACTCCCCTTGTGGAAGAGTCGTGAACTAAAAATATACGAAAGTATATCAAAAATTTAATTTTCGAGTTCTGGGCGTCTTCTGCCAAAGGTCGTAGAAAAGTGAATTAGACCACCTGGCAAAATCTTAAGGGATGTACAACCGGGCGTCCGGTATACGGACGCTTGGTCCCAGTGGACGCCCAGAGAATAGATATATATATACATCTATTTATCTTTTCAGCGTCTTTTCATAACGCAACCTTTTAGCGTCCATGAAAGTTTATCTAATTTAATTTAAGCTCATAGATGGCGTACATTGTACTGTGTTTAAAAGTGTAATGTATATTAAATTTATTTGGATTGGTTAGGATTAAATTGAGATTTGCTACTATGCTGTTTTTCAGCGTCCGACTATTTTGCTATCGTTTCAACATCCTCGATATACTTAACATTACGTTATCTATCGTGCGTCCAGATGTATACTTTAGTAACAAGTCGTCGCTGATTCTGCGTCTGGCAATGTTGCCTGACTTAACGGTTAAGTCCTATATATATATATATATATATATATATATATATACATCCCTAATACAATATTGCGTCATTACAATTCGCGACCTTATTGCGTCTACTAGAAATACGGTATTTAGCGAAAATATAGAAGAGTATATTGGCGTACTTTTTTTTGCTGATTCCAAAAATCTGGTCAGATTTTTTTTATCTTAAAAAATAAGATATACACTTTTTTTTCAAAAGTCACTACATTATCAACTCATTTTAATCTTGATATAATATTGCATCACGTGTATATTTCATTTTAAATTTTATATGGCTTGTACAGACTTTATTGCGTCCTACAGTGTTGCCAAATTGTAATGACGCAATATTGTACTAAGGATGTATATTTATGTATATGTATATATATATATATATATACATATCCGTAATACAATATTGCGTCATTACATTTTGCGACCTTATTGCGTCTCCTAGAAATACGGTATTTAGCGAGTCAACTTTAATAAGATATAAATGAATTTTTAACATGTGATTTTTCTTCTATGTAATTTTTAATATTGATATTTTGCATGTTTATAGAATAATGTCTGTATTAGGAATGTAAGGTTTAAAAAGTTTTAATTAATTTTATATTAAATTTTAAATATCCCTATTATTTTTTAAACCTTCAAGGTTTTAGTTTCTATTTTTTTCTTGCTATACATTTTAACATGAATAATTACCATTAATATTATAGTAATAATTACTATAGTAATTCTTTTTGAAGGGTATATTTGTTCGTATTCTTAATGAAAAATAAGCATACTTACTTTACTAAGAGAAATAGTAAAGAAAAGTATTATATTAATCAATGCTTTTTCATGACACTAGCAGCATAAATTCGACTTTCGCTTAAAAAAAGTTCTTTAATAATGAATATTATTAATTAAGCCAATTATTGTCTTTAGTTTGGTATATTTTAGTTTATGAATTAACTTAAATATTAACAATTTTTCTCTCTTAAAGGGCAGCGAAAGTCGAATTTTCATTTTGTCATAAAAAATAGTGTACATATTTCGTGGTAAAAGGCGATTTCTAAATAGTGTGTTCTACATTCGCCTCGCTCGTGCAGCAAAGCTCACGATTGGTCATAGAAAACCGCATAATAGTTTTCTAGTGTATCTCGAGTCCGGCAAATTTCGATACATTTTCTGATTTATACGACAAGATCTCATCTGAAAACTCCTCCAAATCATCGGAGTCGTCGAGTTCCATCACGATAGAGTCGGAGGATGATACAGTGCTTGTGCTACTAGCTTGATCCATGCATAACTTCTGTTTATAGTCAAGGTCGACTTGGAATTTTTGCAAGGTGTTTTCTTCGGTGTTTTCCTTGTACCGCCTATAAATCTTTTTAATCGGCCAGTACTTACTCTACCGTCGGACTGATCTAAAAGCCAGCAGTACGATGATTTTTTAATAATTGAATATATAATATTATATAGGTACGGTGATTTTTCCGATACACTGTGCACTTTTTTAGAAAAGTCTTTTAAACTTATACAACTCGTTTCCAAAGTATCACATTCGCGATCTTCATTAGAAATCTCGTTTGAAATAAAGTCCATAACTTCATCCATAACTTTATCGTCCTCATTACTAATATTTGTTTTTGCCAATTTTCTTCGAGGTTTTCGACAATTTCAGCGTTGTCTTCGTCGGCGTCTTCAGTATTCTGTGTAATTGCAATATTTTGTTTCCGTCTTATTAACGGTACCTACCTGCATATATTTCCAATCGTTTTCTTTTGCATTAATTCCAAGATGTTTCATGTCCTCTATGACATTTTGTAGAGCTTTTTTAACTGTAGATTTGATATCCAAATTTAAAATTTCTTCTTCACGTAAAAGTAAAAGTCCACCTAAGATCGTTTATGGTATCAGTTGTCTTAATTCTCTCAATTCGGTTCAGCATATCCTTTATACTAAAATGTATTATTGTTGAATACGTAGAAGTCATGGATCTGGCAGCCCGAAATAAGGATTCACATGCTTGGCTACCAAAAATGCCGGTGATGAACATATCTGTTTTTAACTCACCGCTGTTAAGCTTCAGTATTAGTTTAAGTCAAAGCATGGGCGTTTCGATGCAAAGGTTACAATTACTGGTCAAAAAGTTGTCTGTTATTTTATATTCTTTTTGTTCTTTAACACAGGCTTTCCAGATTCTAGTAAAAAATACAACATACCAGATGCGATATAATCTAGTATGCAACACAGAATTTAAGAACGACGCGTCGCGACGATTCGATGTAGTACATTAGCTTGAGATACGCCACGCTCTATTTAATTTGTGGAATTTCCTTATTCAGTCGTTCAATTACTATCAAACTGCACATTTTTTCTGCGGATGCAAAATTCATCTTGTCTTCACTTTTGAGATCCGAATCTGTCAGGAGATGTTTGTCTTTTTAAAACTTTAAAATTAATTCCCTGAGATGACCAGAGAAGACAGTGTATTTCCCAATTGGCAGATGTATTCCTGGTTTTAGGAAACGAGTACTATTTTTTGTTAAAATATGGGTGGTGTGCTGTACACAACATTCTTCATTTTTTTCAATGCTGCAGTGGTACTACTCCCAATCTGGAACTGGCAAAGAATGGAGTAGCTCTGTAACTTCCGGTTTCTTTGTTTTTTTCTTTATATTCAAGTGCTAAACGAGACATCAATTTTCTTCTAATTTCTTTCTAATTCCCCACTAATTCCACTATTTTCTTACTAATTTACCGAGTAATTCCTCAAATTCCTCTAATTCCTTACTAATTCCTACAGATTGTACACCAAAATTCCCCTGCGGTTTACCCCTCGGGGTAAACCGCAAAAGAAAATGTGTACACTAAAAATTTTAGTGAACATAAAAAAATCACTAAATTCAAAAAATTCTTTTATTTTTTTGAGGGTTCATTGTCATTGTAAGAAGGGTACACAAATAAGCTGTTTTTTTTCAGATTTTTAAAAACAAATTTAGCCGCGCCCCCGGGGGGTTGAAATTCCTCAAAATTCAATAAAAATATTTTTTAAGTTAAGTTTTGAATTTTGCATATTAAAAAATATTAGGTATAAACTTACTTAAGACACACAAAAAAAAAAAATTTATATATTTTAATTTTACGCCGCGCACCACGGCTTTTTTTTTAATCGAAGAGCTGCATATTAGAACTTTAAAAGCTTTGGGGAGGGGCTTAAAATTAAAATATATTAACAAGATTTTTTTTGTGTTACAAGTGAGTTAAAACCTTATAGTTTTTTAATATGCCAAATTCAAAATCCCCCGGGGGCGCGGCAAAAATTAGAAATTCGGTAGGCTGGGCTGAAATAATTATTTTTGGAAATCTCACTTATTTAAAAAAAAGTTTTGAGAAGGGTATTTGTATAAGCTGTTTTTTTTTAATTTTTAAAAATAATTTTTGCCACGCCCCCGGGGGATTGAATGTTTTTAAAATTAAGACAATTTTTTTTTAACTAACATTGTGTGGTATTATTTGATTTTAAGATATACATGTATTTAATTATGCCTGAACATAGAGATGATGGACGGGGTGACATTCCATAGACCGCTCAACATTCGAGTTTCGAAACTACTTATTTAACTTGCTACTGCATTGTTTAATGATATTATTATGAATAATTTTGTTTAGTAATGTTATTATTATAATATGATGTAATATTATTATTATTACAATAATTAAAATTATAATAATTATTATTATAAGACATTTAAATTTGTATTGTGTTTTTGTTATTTTGTGTAAAAACTGTAATAAATCTACTAAAGATACTAAAGAAAAAATGTCAAAATTTACTAAAAACTATCTTTTTTAATCCGCCCATAAATAATTTACATAAAAAGTTTTACTTCAAAACAAAGTTTGATAATTCAAAAACAAAAGCTCAATTGAAAAATATTTATTAGAAAGCCTAATTTAGATTGTCAATTTTTAGTAGAAACACGCTGTATTTATAACATTGATGTATTACTTTTTTTTTTAATTTTTTTGAATTACCTGTTAATAACATAAAACACATTGTAGTTATTTACATTGATATTAACCTTTTTTTTTAAGTACATGAAACATGCAAAACTTTTATTATTTTTGAAATAGTAAAATTAACAGAAAAACGATGATCATTTTTTTACGATTATAAGCGTAAAAAATGATAATCGTTTTTCTGCCTTTAAATCTGCATCTGCATATATAATTTAAAAAATACATTGTCACAATTACTTATGTACAAAACAATTTTATCTTACAATCAGTTTTAATAAATCCACCGTCATAATTGTAAATTTCATAAAACTCGACGCGCGCCCCAAGATTATAATATGATTACATTTAAACGAAAGGACAACTGTCTCTAGTGTGATGTCACACGGTGCGAGAGAAACAGCGCTACCATTCGCAACAGTATCGTGAGTTTAATTCAAATATTAAAATCATAGGCGAGACGTTGCCAAATTGTGCGACGCAACAACATACAGTATTTAAAAACACGTATATTGAAAAACGTATATTATCGCAACGCCCTCATCGTCAAATGGGTTGAACTAAATATACAAATTTTTTTCATTTTTAGTATGTTGCTGCACACATTTTGTGTTCAAATTTTTCTAAATATTTAAAAAACGCAGGGTCGGACATAAAAAATTTTTGGACACAAAAATTGGGAATTAAATTCTTCACAGATCTGTATTAGCCAGAATCTTAGAAAGTGCCGGGATGAAGTAAATTTTAAGAAATAAGCGCTTGACATTAGTGCGTCAGATATACTGACGCAGTAAGGTCGTTGACGCAATAAGAATAGGGATTTTATAAATGTATGGACGCAGCAATGATAGAATTTTGTATATATATATATATATATATATATATATATATATATATATATATATATATATATATATATATATATAAACGTAGAGTTAGTCGCTTACCGCCCTCGGTGGTGTAGTAGTTAGCACTGCGGACTACAAGCCGAGAGGTCGTGGGTTCGAATCCCACCAGGGGTATCGTTGTTTATTTGTGTTTGTCATTGTGTACTTCTGTAATTGGGCCTGGTGCCTGTTGAAAGCACATTAAAAAATAAAAATAATAATAAATAAAGAAAACTAAAATTAATAATAAAATAGTAGGATCAATCTCTCCATTAACCAAACTGAATGTAGAAGTCAGAGATCAAGTCATTCCAGAGCCAATTAAAAGAAAATTATTATTTCAAGATACGATACTAGCTCAAGTTCGAGAAACCTACAAGCTGTCTCTAAATGAAAAAAACTAAACTGTATGTAAAGAAAAGTATATAAGAAAATATCGGTTCCTTAAAAAGGCGAAAAATAAACTGGAAGCTTGGGTCAACGATAAGAAAAGAAAACTAGATCGAAGTCGCGCCTAAAAATTGTGCAACAGTAAAAAAATTTACTGCCGGGATGATAATAGCATCCAAACTCCAGGAAAGAAATAAACAATAACCTATCGCGGTGTTAAGAAACAAAACATCTGCTTTTAGACAATTCAAGGGCACTGCATGACAAATTTTAAAAGGAATTTAACAGCACAATCACCCTTGCTACCTTTTGCAGATGCATACCATTCTGGGTAGTGCGAGCCAAACTTATAGATCGAGATTCGTGTCTTTGCAAAAGACACGATAACTTACAAAAGATGTTTTTCATTAAATTTAGTTGTGTTTTTGCTTTATAACTAATCAACTAGGTATATTATGGGGTTCGTATTGTAGGTATAGATAATAGCGATTTCAATGAAAAAAAACTACACATATTTATTGCCTAAAAAAATTATATTCTCTTGTAACGTATGTGACAAGTTACATAAGTTACCGTTAATATTTTAAAATTATGTACTGCTGGTCGTAGTCTTGGATCTAATATGACCCATACTTTAATATGACCACAAATTTAACTTATTTGATGAATATAGGATTTTTCGATATTCGACAGGCACAAGTTATCTGAGATACAGGCCCGTTCCTTGGGTGTCTGGCGCCTACGTGCAGCATTCTTTGGTGCGCCCCTTTTATAATTAAACTGACAATATGTAATTAAAAATATGAAAAAACTGCTGAAATTAAGCATTATATATATATACAGTATGTCTCAGTATCTTGGAATCATATGGAAAACTTTTTTATTATTAATTTTAGGAAAAAAAGTTATTCTTTATAAAAAGTTCTCCATGGTGTAAAACTAAATGCAACCCACAAATATTAAATTTTTTTAGTCGTATACGGGGTATGTCAAAAAATATGAATTTGGCTCAAGAGTAAAGTACCTTTATATTTGACAATATCGAAAATTGTTATAAAGAAAAGTTAATCAGAACTAAAAACTACGTTCAAATATGCAATTACATCCATTTACAAAAAAAAAAATATTTTTTTCTTTTTTGTCTACAACATCAATGCAAATTTAACTGTAACATGTAATCTAGGATGCACTGATAAACAAATGATTTGTTGATAGCAACAAATGTTTGACAGTAAGTTTTAAAACGCGTTAGTTTATGACACAAAAATGGTTTTATTATTAACTAGTGAAGAAAAAATAGAAATTGTTTTAATTGTGGAAGAAAATTATAAAACACATAGAGAAGCAGCTATTATTTTTAATAATAGACATCCCAATAAAAATATTAATCAATCAACTGTTACCAAAATATTTAATAAATTTAAAAGTACTGGAAGTATTAAAAATAATTTTAATGTAAAACCCCAACAGCTAATTTTCAATGAGAATACGCAGTTTGAAGTAATGCTGTCTGTGGTAGCAAATCCAAAACTTTCATTGAGCAAAACGTAAGTAAAGATACTGTAGCGAGAATTTTGAAACTAAATAAATACAAACCATTTCAACCAAAATTCGTTCACACATTGAAAGAAAGGGATTATAATAGGCGCTTTGATTCTTGCTTTCTTATCCAAGGAGAGTTAGAAGAGGGCCCTTTTTTACGAGGCATATCATTTTTTCCGATGAAGCAACGTTATCGTCAAATGGAACTTTCTCCTCAAAAAATTGTCGCTGGTGGTCTGAAGAAAATCCTAATTTTACAATAAAGTCTCATGACCAATATTCATTTAAGACGAACGTGTGGTGTGGCATTTTCGCCAAGCTATGAATGCCGAACGTTATTTACAGTTTTTACAAACTCACAAGACGCCACAGTACATTGAATGTTAGGGAATATCTTGAACAAATGTTCCATGGAAAAGTTATGCACAGATATTCTAATACTTTTTGGCCTGCTAGATCCCCTGACTTAACCCCTTTTGATTACTTTTTATGGGGTTACTTGAAACAAAAAGTTCAGAAAGGGCCGTTTCAAGATGTTAATAATTTGGATAATTTTAGAAACATGCCAGGAAATTACTCCACAAATAATAAGGAATGTATTACGTGAATTTTCTAATAGAATAATAAAATGTATTGAACGAGAGGGTGGATATGTCGAGGCGTTAGTGGAGTGAGTGAAAATTAAATTTCCATTTATTTCTAGTATTAATATTATGTTAATTACACTTGTGTAAATGTATGTGTTTTTTATTTGCAAAATAAATTAATTAATTAATTACTTCTTAAAATTGCAAAATTTTTAGAAAACATTTAGAAACGAAAAGATTTTCATGTTTTTTGTAATCATAACAGATAAATAAATGTTTAAAATAGAAAAATTAGTAAAAATTAACAAAAACTAATTTTTTAATGTAAATGTATGAAATTGTATATTTGAACGTAGTTTTTAGTTCTGATTAACTTTTCTTTATAACAATTTTCGATATTGTCAAATATAAAGGTACTTTACTCTTGAGCCAAATTCATATTTTTTGACAAACCTTGTATACCACTAAAAAAAATTAATATTTTTGGGTTGCATTTTAAGTTCTACACCATGCAGAACTTTTTATAAGAAATAACTTTTTTTCCCAAAATTAATAATAAAAAAGTTTTCCATATGATTCCAAGATACTGAGACATACGATATATTAGAGTGCTTCAAAAAAATTTTTTTTTGCTCTTACCCTCTCAAATGTTTTTATTTAATATAAAAAAAATCCTCACTAAATATGGGCGTTCCAGCTCAACTCTAAGAGGTCGCTATTTTTATTTTAGTTTCCCATTGAATTAACATGGGAAAAAATTAATTTATGTTTGGAATTTTATACCTCTGTATCAAAGTAACTTATGGCAATGATCATTGCAGTTTCTTATATAAAATTTAACGCTCTACAAATAAGGTCTCTTATTATTTTTCGATAAATTGATTTCTTCTAGAGTTATTCGAGGTCAAAGTTTGATTAAAATTAAATTTTCTGGCACAATTAGCAGACGGGAGGTGAAAGGGGGAAAATTGATAAACCGGATCTCAGTGGACAATTTTACATAAGAGTTGACTGCTAATTGTCTGGGATACAAGTTTCTGTCGACGATACCCTGCTTAAAATACCGATAGATATTTGTATCGGAATGTATGGTGTTTCTATAGGGTGTATCGGTATGTATAGGACCCATAGTTGGGATTTATGGTTGTTCTATAGGGATATCCACCCTTGATTTATTTGCTAGTGGTTTCATTGGGGAAAATACACATAAATGTAGAAATTAGTTTTTCCCCCATAGGACCCCATAGGTTTTAATAAAATGTTGTCAAATGTTTTATGGTTGTTCTATAGGGATATCCCTATATATTTTTCATTGAGTTATTTGCTATCGGTTAAGTTACGGTGTGTCTATAGGTAATTTCCTATACATTTTCTATCGGGCCGTATCCGGAAAAAACAAATGCACATAGAGAATCTGGTAGCGCCGGATAGATTATTTTATATAGGTCTCTATGGGGTATTTTAAGCACGGTAATTATTAGTGGCTCCTTTTTCACTATGGCAATTAGTCATTTTTGACTAATTCATTTTTAGAGAGTAAGCTTGATACAAAGTCAAGTACTGTTAAACTTTGATTCCTTCAACTGCAACTATCAAACAAATACTAAAAATATTATGACAATTTCTCTCCTTTTATTTTCATACTCATAAAAAAAAATTAAGCCGCCAATAACAAAGCGGCAAAAGGCGCTTTATACACAGAGAAAAGTAATCTCTTGATTTTACTATATCTGTCTTGACTCAAATAAATTATTTATTTCGATATGATACAAAAAGATATTTATTTAGTGGAGAACTTGGGTTTATTTGACTTTTTAAACTGATGGTTTGTTTAATACAAGTAAATATTTAGTTGACTTTTTATCTCAGGTTTAGTAGAATCTTACTTAAAGAAACAAAACATTTACTTGAAGTAAGTAATTCATTTTTTTAAATTAAATGTGAAGCTTTCTTAAAGAAACAAAATATTTACTTACATGAAGAAAACAATTTATTTCAGACAAATAATTAGTACCTTTTAATATTATAATTTCACGAAATATATAGTGATTGAACCAAACAAATATTTGCTTGTTTTAATACTATGATTTATTTATTTTAATGTTGTTAATTACTTGATATTTGGTCGGGAAAATTAAATTAAAAAACGTTTATTCCAATATTTTTTATTTGAACAAAACAAGTGTACACTTGTTTTGTTGTAAATACGTACCTATTTACAATAAACATTAAAAACACAATATAAAATTAACAATAAACAAAACATATAATATATGAGCGGACAAAAATAGGAACAAAAAATACTTCAGTCACTGAAGTTCAGTGTAAATATTAGTGCACGGCTGTAAAAGTCATAAGAGGATAAGTCAAAACAAGCAATTTTTCAGCAGAACCTTAAACGTGTTCGAATTAATTCAGGAAATATATTTATGGGAAATTTGAACATTTTCAAAAACTTAATTTATTATTATCAGATCTTTGTTGAAAACATCTACTAGGTAGGTACCTATAGTTTAAAAACAAATACATATAGTTTGCCAACCAAAATTACTTGCACTTGTCAAATACAAAAAGAAACGGTTTATTTTTAGTTTATGGCCTGTAAGTAAAATGTGCAATTATATTTAAAAGCAGGGGCGTGCTGGCTATATCAGACCGGCCCGGGAAATTCAGAAAAATCGGCCAACTACACACGAAAAATTGGGGGTGAACAAAACCAAGTTAAAAAATTTCAAACATTTATTAATAATTAATAACATAGTATAAATTAAATTCTTGAAAAAAAAACAGGCAACAAACACAACCAGACAATATTTTACACAATGCTAAAACATATAGCATTGCACTTAAAATAAAAACTAATACAAATTATCATCGCTCAGGAAACTTATAAACAATATACAATCTCGAAAAAAGAAACAAAGCTGGCATGCATGCATGCATGGTAAATGTAAAATAATTATGATATTTATATATATG
This sequence comes from Brassicogethes aeneus, assembly GCA_921294245.1. Lineage (NCBI taxonomy): Eukaryota > Metazoa > Arthropoda > Insecta > Coleoptera > Nitidulidae > Brassicogethes > Brassicogethes aeneus. The sequence goes on from OV121137.1 coordinate 7,937,581, forward strand.
TATTAGGGTGATTCAAAAAAAGCCTTTTTTTAAAAATGAACCCGCACTGGCCTAAATTATAAAGATTACATTAAAACTAAAAGATTAATACCAAAAAATCCAAATTCGATGTATATTTAGAGGTCGCTCAAATCGATTTTCGTATTTTTGCACATTCGAGCCGCGAAATTATTACTGCGCAAAATAGTAAATAACTCCGTTAGTTTTTATTCGATATTATTAAAAATTTAAGGGTTACCTAGTTTTTTAATACCCTCTGAGACAGTAAATTAAACTTTACGGAAAAAAATTTTTTTTTCGTGAAAAAAAAATAATTTGTTAATAAAAACGTATCATCTTATAAAATAGGCAACAATTGGAATCGCACTATGATGGTACCGTAAAAAAACTAAGAAAATAACACTTAAATTATTTAGCATACATAAAACCTGCCGAAAGAAATATTTTATTTGATTTATATAAAACATAACCTAATAATAATTAAGTTATTCAAATTTTTCCCATTTTCATACGATTTTATAAATAATTTATATCCGTTTTATTAATTATGACGTATTTTTATAAAATTTCTTTATTTTTGATACCATATTTAATTAATTACACTAAGTAGTTATTAATTTATGCCCTTTTTATAATTAAAATAAAAAAAATCCACTGCTCTACATCTCTAATCTTTTTCTTTGCAATGATTGTTTCTAATGTTAATTTTTTCAACCATTTTATCTTTTGTTTCAGTAGGTACTCTTTTATCAAAAAATGCCAAACAAATTAGCTCTTCTATTTGCAAATCTATATTTTTGTAAACATTAAGTTCATGAAGTGTTTTCAAATCATTATTGGGCGCGCAAGTTGCATTTGGAGCTTGGAACCAGGCAAATATGTAAACGAAATAATAAAAATACAAATTCTACGCAATGACTTATTTTCATTGTTAGTGAGTTTAAATTGATCCCGAAATAAGAAAATCTTTAGAGAGTATATAGCTTTGTTCATCCATCTGGTACTTAGACGCTTTTGAATTAAGTAAATAATAATATATATATATATATATATATATATATATTAGGGTGCTTCAAAAAAATTTTTTTTTCGCTCTTACCCTCTCAAATTTTTTTATTTAATATAAAAAAAATCCTCACCAAATATGGGCGTTCCAGCTCAACTCTAAGAGGTCGCTGTTTTTATTTTAGTTTCCCATTGAATTAACATGGGAAAAAATTAATTTATGTTTGGAATTTTATACCTCTGTATCAAAGTAACTTATGGCAATGATCATTGCAGTTTCTGCATAAAATTTAACGCTCTACAAAAAAGGTCCCTTATTATTTTTCGATAAATTGATTTCTTCTAGAGTTATTCGAGGTCAAAGTTTGATTGATAGAGTTGAGCTGGAACGCCCATATTTAGTGAGGATTTTCTTTATATTAAATAAAAACATTTGAGAGGGTAAGAGCGAAAAAAAAATTTTTTTAAGCACCCTAAAGTATATATATATATATATTTATATTTATATAATTTATCAACTACCTGATAGTAGGTCCTACTATCAAAATTTAAGAATAATAATTATTATTGTGGTATGTCAATTTAGCAACATCTAGACAGAATCAAATAATTTTGGTATCAAAATTTGAAAATTGTTGTATGTCAATAATTTTAATAAAATTTAAATTTCTGCTTAAGCCATATCAATGCAGTGAATAATTTTGTAGTTAACGTTATTTTATTTTTGTTGTAAAAAGGACCTAATTTGCTAACTACCTAGTGTAATTAATTAAATATGGTATCAAAAATAAAGAAATATTATAAAAATACGTCATAATTAATAAAACGGATATAAATTATTTATAAAATCGTTTGAAAATGGGAAAAATCTAAATTACTTAATTATTTTTAGGTTATATTTTATATAAATCAAATAAAATATTTCTTTCGGCAGGTTTTCTGTATACTAAATAATTTAAGTGTTATTTTCTTAGTTTTTTTACGGTACCATCATAGTGCGATTCCAATTGTTGCTTATTTTATAAGATGATACGTTTTTATTAACAAATTATTTTTTTTTCATGAAAAAAAATTTTTTTTCTGTAAAGTTCAATACATTGTCTCAGAGGGTATTAAAAAAATAGGTAACCCTTAAATTTTTAATAATATCGATTAAAAACTGACTGAGTTATTTACTATTTTGTGCAGTAATAATTTCGCGGCTCGAATGTGCAAAAATACGAAAATTGATTTGAGCGACCTCTAAATATTCATCGAATTTGGATTTTTTGGTATCAATATTTTAGTTTTAATGTAATCTTTATAATTTAGGCCAGTGCGGGTTCATTTTTAAAAAAAGGCTTTTTTTGAATCACCCTAATATGTATACATAACTCAACTAAAATAGTATATTATGTAACAAGTTTTATAAACGCCATTTTAGTTACGAGCGAAGCTTGCGAGCGAGTGTTTAATAAAAACGAGTGTCTAAAGAAGTTTATGTGGTCAATTAAAAACTTTTATCTACTCCTACATTGACGAGCTGTAACTTTATGGCGTTTTATTGACTGGCTGAAGTTAACAACAGTGGCTTTTCGACATTTTACGTCACGGGCTGAAGTTAGCTTTATTATAAATTGGGAAAAAGTGAGGTTAAATTCGGGTGACAGTTGACAGATGTCAAAATTTTAACAAATAAAATTGGCTTTAAATTCTGTTTTGTGTTCGTCCTAGATAAAGTATAGTATGCAACTCGTTAATAAACTTCTCTAGACACTCGTTTTTATTAAACACTCTCTCGAAAGCTTCGCTCTTAACTAAAATGGCGTTTATAAAACTTGATACATAATATACTATTAATTGACCACATGCTGTGGCATGCTGCTTACATAGCCCTCCGGCACACCGGCCCACTTAGCCCTCCGGACCACCGGCCCACCGGGATTTCTCCCGGTGTCCCGGCGGCCCAGCACGCCCCTGTTTAAAAGTAACAAGTCAAGTCTGAGACATGCATGATCCAAAATAAAATAGGTACCCATATTATCATATAACTTTGTAGTTTCCAAACTACCTAGGTACACAAAATTTTAATTAACTAAATCACTTTTACTTACCAACAAAACTAAAAAGCAAATGGGTTAAATTATTTTCTTTGAAGAATTCTTCCATACTATTAATCATAAGCCAGTGGCGGCTCTACCTAAGGTTTGCAGGTTTGCACAACCCCCAAAAAAATCACCCAAGAAGGAAGAAATAAATTATGATTATAATAATATCATCGATATATATTTTTTTTATTTTCTTAGTAACTTTTTTGTTATAACACTATAGTTTCCAAGCAAATAATTAAATTTCCCGCTTGGCGCTTCGTATCGGTTCATTGATCGATGCCCGAATACCACGCCATCTAGTGTATAATTGTTGAGGCTAACGGGTTTGTTTTAAGGTCGCAAACCATTACAGGCTTTCGAATGGGCGTGTTGGGACCACGTGATTAAATTACGTTCAATATCATTGGTTTAATTAGATCGAAAGTGGTTGCAGGACAAATGCAACATTTAGTGTGAATCGTGTTACGTATTTTTGCCGGGCCGCGTTAACATTTCCGCTGCGTTTTTGTTATTGTTTGTATGTATTTCTTATAATAATAATGATTAATTCAGTTGAAAGTTTATTAGAAAATCCGTTCGGTAGTCGGTCGATCGATATAAAGAGGCTTGGAAGACCTACTCCAAATTTAAACATCGTTCAATGTGTGTCCAGTAAAAGCCGGTCTTTTACTAAAAAATTTAATTTAGATATACATATATAATAAACAATATATTAACTTAAAACTCTAATAGTAATTAATATTTTAAATTTTATATTTTTATAATTTAAATTTTTATGATCCAATTTATTTTTTAAAGCGATCTTGGCTTTGCACATCTCTTGTAATATCTACACCTACAGTGCTTGCAATATCAAGTCCGACCGCACTGGAAAGGACGGCTAGCGGGTATTGAACAGCTGTTCAATACCCGCGTGAAAAGAACAAGGATAGAACGCCAAATAGAATTTGATTGGCCAGCCGGCAGGCTACGACAACGCATACCCATCGCGCACCTCGCAGCGTGCTTGACACGAGGATATCAGAACGATAACTGCAGTGGTGCCAGCAAGAGCAGTGTTGCCAATTGCGGTGTAATTACACCATTTGGGTGTAATTTACTGACTGTGGTGTAATTTTCTAACATTTTTGAATGCGGTGTAATTTGGGTGTAATTTTGGACGTGAATGTGATTAAAATATAATTCATTTTGTAAAAAGGGGAATCCCTGGATTTAATATCATAATATGTATGTAGTATTAGGTATAATGGGTAAAGAAGTGGCCACGCCCCTCGGAATCTTCCTTTTCGTTCTAACTAGTGTTTTTCACGCTGCAAAGCGGTTTTGCGCAAGTATCATTGACGATATAGCAGCTTCGCCGTTCTTATTGGCTTTCGCTAACAACAGCTGTTTGTGACACATGCGCGTAAATGTTTCCTTGCGTTCACTAGAAATTTTATCTCTTTCTTAAGACAAATAATTTTACACTAAAATTATTTTTTGGTTATACCTTAATGATATTTTAATTAAAGTTGTGAATGTTGTAGAATGTGAATTTTGGTTTTGTTATTTAAAAATGGATCGCTGGCTTTTAAAGGTAATTGTTATTTAGTACAGCCATAAAAAAAGGATAGTACAGCTATCTCATTCTCAATATACAATTGTACCTTTAAATCTAAAATTATTTTTAGAAATGCCGTATTTCCATTTATAGATTTACGCTGTCAATTTGTAAATGCTTGCGTATTGTTTATGTTTTCACGCAGAAGAAATGCAATCTATAAAAACAAGCATTTTTTTAATTTGAAAAACGGTGGGTATTGAAAATTAACAATAATAATAATAATAAATAATATTTTGGACACCCCTGAATCATGATAACGTATTATTTTTGCAAAAAAATATGGGTTTCAAGCATACAACATTTTCCATGTTATAAATCACTGATTTAAAATCAGGCTTAATTTTTGTTGGGGTGTAATGTGGTGTAATTCAGGAGAGTTTGGGTGTAATTTTGCCAAAAGCAATTGGCAACACTGAGCAAGAGGTAGTAATTTTAGTAAAAAAGATTATTTAATTAAAAAATGTAGGTACACGTTGGAACAAAAAGTTCAGATTTTAATCTGGCATTTTGCTGGTAATTCTGAACGAGAAATTCAAAGATTATTTGCGGGAATGTTCGAGGCCAGACCAAACAGAGAAACAATTCGATGAACCGTTAATAATTGCTTGTTCAAACATTTAATTTATTTTTTCAGTTTATTTATTTTTAGAGTTTTATTTTTATTTAGAGTTTTATTTTTATTTTTAGATATTTTTATTTGAGAAATCTTTTTTATTAAGAATACTATTTTTGTTGTTGCCCTAGTTCTCAAGGAAAAAAATCAAAAAAATTTATTTTTAGGATTCGGGTATAAAATATTTAAAAAGAAAATTAAAATGTGCATCTCCACTCTAACGCAGTTTGCTTAACACTAAATCATTTAGTCTAAATGCAGCCAGAGTGGCAGCCAGAGTTGACCTTGCTTACAATTCGCACGCATCCGGGGCTCTGGCCAATCAAATTCTATTTGGCGTTCTATCCTTGTTCTTTTCACGCGGGTATTGAACAGCCGTCCTTTCCAGTGCGGTCGGACTTGCATTTGCAAGCACTGTATACATATGGGTGCAACCCCAGATTTTTTAGGTCACGAGCCGCCACTGTCATAAGCACTTAAACACAAAACTATAACCGTTGATTAAACACCTTCTCTTAAGTTAAGAGTCTTAACGCTTTGCCAAGGACGCTCTGCGAGTTTGTTTGCAAATGCTGCCGGCAGCCGGACAAGCGTCTTTGTCTTTGGAGTCAAATGCTCTAATTGGCTCCGCGAGTCACGTGGACATAAAAGCAAATAAATATGTATTTGCTTCAAGTAAATGTATTTTTGAAACAAACAAATCACGTGTTTACGTTAATTATATGACATGCATTGTATCAATTCTATTATTTTGTTAAAATAAGATATTATATGCTTGTATTAACATTTGATAAAACTAAATCCATACAACCTATATCCAAACAATTTAATTAATTGCTCTAAATAAATATTTCTTTACAATTAATCACAACAATAAGTTGTTTTCAAGAAACTCATGATTTACAACCAAATAATAGTATTTTCTTATTGTAAACAAGAAGTTACTACGAATAAGACAATTTTACTTCATACAAGAAAAACTGTTTCAAATAAATGCATTTTCTTAAATCAAGAGATTACTTTTCTCTGTGTAGCGGCCGAAAAAAAGAGTAGAAAAACCTTTAATGCGGCCGGCGCAAAGAAAGGCGGTAACCTTTATCCTATGTATTTTTAAGTATTTGTTTATCTGCAAGAAAGTTTATAGAGTCCTCTTTGATTTTGCGCCCCCAAAATGTTGCGCCTGCGTGCGTGCACGCACTGCCTATAGGCTTGTCAGGAACAGCCCTGCTGAGATATACCCAAAACATTCCATAACAGATGTCGCGACATGTGGTATTAAACTTTTTTACAGTGGTGCAGCTTCGTTCATTAAATATCATAAAACAGAAGCTCTGTAACATTTGAAGCGAAAATTAGCGAAAACTATAAATTCCCCCAAAATTCTCCACACTATTAATATCCCCACACATTACCCGCAACAATGCTAAATTCTTTGCATTTTGGGGAATTCCCCACACATTAGCGCTGCTAACCACAGATACAGTGACATATAGGGCCGGTTTTTCAATCGTTGGTTAAGTTTATCTTACGGTTAAATTTCTTAGATACTATTGTGTTAACAATGGTATCTAAGGAAATTAACCGTAAGATAAACTTAACCAACGATTGAAAAACTGGCCCATAGTGTTGCCAAATAAAATTATCTTCTTCTTTTTAATTCTAATCGCAAATCTGTCTTCAGAGGAATGACCTTTAGATTAATTTAAAAGCTATTTGGCCAGAAGATTATTTAAAAAAAAAAATTAATATGATTAAGGGTCTTAATTAAGAAAATCTGAGATTAACTTATCCCTTAAATCATTTATTTACTCTTTTATTAATTTATATTATGTACACCATATTACATTTTCTTTTACCATGCACCACAAAAAATTTTTATCTTAAATAATCCGTTCCATCTTTTAAATATTTTATATATATATATATATATATATATATATATATATATATATATATATATATATATATATATTCAATAAATACCAGTGTATTTCTACCCTGTGAATCCGATCTTGTCCCTCCTGGGTCGCAGTCACTTATATTACTTACTTTATCATAGAGCAAAGCTCAGTACATCAGTGACAAAACCGAACTAAAATACAATTAATGCATGTCGATTATGTTCTGTGATGTCGCTAATAGAGGCGCCAAAATAAAGCAATAGTCTTCGGCCGGATTATCATAATTCTTCTCTACTTACATTTTTTATGTAAATCAGTCTATTAGCGCAGAGCGAATGGACCAAACTTTTTGCCAAAGAGGGTAGGGTGCCTACCGTAGGGATCGAGCAACGATCCATATAATTTAAATTACTTGCAACTAAGGTTTTAAAAAAATATATAGATATAAATTTTTAATGCTTTCCTTTCTGGTTAATTAAATATAAATCATCATATGTATTTGGTTGCCTATAACATTCCTAGTTTTCTATTTTTAAACATCTTCGCCACTTTAGTAAGAATGTAAAACATAAACAAATCCCATTAACATTTCTACGTTTAGATACAAAGAATTTAAATTTTAAAACTCAATAGCTTTTTAAAACACAAAATAACTTAAAACCACAATGGTATTTTTAGTGGATTATTTAAATTTTCCTTGATAAAAATATCGCCAAATTTAAAAAGGATAGGACAGGACCATTTCAGTACATTGACATAAAAAGATTATGGATTATATCTACACTCTGTAGATATCGACAAAATAAAACATAAATATAAAAAGGGGAATTTTATCTACAGGGTATTTAAAAATTAGAAAAATATAAAATCGATTAAAGAAGAAAAGTCTTAATACAAGGTCCATTTTCCTTTGTTTTCCAGGATCGAGTTAATCCAGAGAAGATGGGAAGCATTTTTATTTGTGATTTTTCGAAAAAAATATTTCTTGATGAAATGGTTTGATCAAACTATATCCTGGAAAAAAATCAACTTTAAAATTTATAATAAAAAAATCAATAATAATTTATAATAATATAATAAAAAAATCAACTTCATAATTTTTGTATGCATTTGACTTTGTTTTATTTACAAACAACTTTTTGTTATAAAATCTTTAATGGATTTAATGTTTTCCCCCAATTTTGAACAGGGTGAAGATAAAATCTCAATTTTTTATGTTTTCTTCTGATTTTTCTTTGAAAAATAAAAATTATTATTTTTCCTCTTGGAAACTCAATCCGCCCGATTGAACCCGGGGACATATGTCAAACGAATAAGCAAACTGGGTTAAAATTAAAATTATTTTAAAATTGCGGGTTTGCCAGATAAAACAGACTTGGGCAAGTAAAAGCCGATAAAACCGGATAAAAGCACATATTTGCGGATAAGACCATAGGAATGCAGAGATAAAACCAAGTACAAGCATTAAAAAAAACAAATGAATGCAGATATAAAACGAAATACATTTGCGGATAAAACCGGACAAAATCAGACATTTGCACATAAAACCAATGAATGTGGACATAAAGACAGTTTTGGATAAAAACAGATGAATGCAAACATAAAATTAAATGCAGACATTTGAGGATAAAACAGGTTAATTGCAGACCTAGATCAAAATGCAGTGATCGCTAACATTTGGGGATAAATGTGTCATTTTTTTATAAAACAATAAAAATCCAGACATAAAACTAAATGCAGGCATTTGGGCGAATTTTCGTTAAATTTACATTTTGTATACATATTTTGTCCAGGCAGGTCAATTTGATCGATTTTTTTTTCTTTGTGATAGAACAGTGTAATATACTGCAAAAAAATTCTATAAGTTTATAAATAACAAAAATAAACTTTATAGAAATAAATCTTATAGGGTTAATCTAAAATAGGGAAGGAAGACAAGGAAGAAATGAAACATTGTCCTCCTCCTAACGCATCTTCCTGAACGTTTTATGACACATTGCTTTTGACTTTTTCAAACGTTATTTTTCAGAAATACTGTTAAATGTAAATATCTTTCGGCATTTGTTTGGAATTTCTACTATGATTTAATACAAAATGAATATAAAAAAGTTAACTTCTAAAACAAGAGTTGTATGTAGCGTTTTGTAAAAGACACCAAAAGTGTACGCAAAAAAATCTTACCTTTAAAATATTTACAAAAAAATTCACACACTTTACATGTAAAGTGTGTGAATTTTTTTGTAAATATTTTACACTGTATACACGTCCTCACTTGTTGTTGCCGAACTATCAAACATGTATGCCCTCTAGAAATAACACGATAGTATCTCTATCTCGTGTCTCTATTTCGAAGCAGTCGGCATAGAAGACGACGTTAGGAAAAAGACAAAATTTTTGAATGTCAACTTTAATATTTTTTTCTGTTTAAACTACTTTGTAGAAAACTATTTTATTTTTATATACGAATAAAAGAACTTTCCATTGTTCAAAAATAATTTATTTTTTCAGAAGAAAGCTGCAAAGAAGAAAAATATAATAATTTAAATTAAAAAATCGCCTCTGGGGACAGTTAGGTTACAGGACATTTCAACTAGTTTTTCTGCCATATATAGAAACACAAAGTAATTAAAAAACAAAATACGATGGGTCCTAACAGGAAGGGGGTATTTAAATATAATAAATACAAAACTTATCAACAAAGGTCAAAAATAAAAATAAAATTAGCTGGGGACAGTAAATGTACATTTAAAGAAAATTTGCCCATTTGCAGATAAAACCCGATGAGTGCAGAGTCTGCACTCATCCGGTTTTATCCACAAATGCACTGCAGACATAGAACGAAATGCAAGCGGTCGCGGAAATCCGACATTTTCAGATAAAACCCAGATCCACAGATCTAAACAGTCTGGATTTTTTCCTATGGGTATACAATACCCCAATTCATAATGAAGTTAATAGTTTTCTTCGAAACTTTATAAATACTCCAGAAAGAGTATGTGGGTTAATGAAAAGAAGGGTTGAGGCATGCATGTATATTTTCAACATTTTATATAATTTGGGAAAAAATGAGGTTGGAACAATTTAACAGATTTTTTTATATATAGGTAATAAATTTTGTTACTAAGTAATTTTGTTACTAGTAGTAGTAGAAAAAGTATATTATTCCAGTCATACATAAGTTTTATGACAGAAATATTCCTGATATATCAAAATGTCCAAATATAGTTTCAGATTCTGCCTTAATTTCTTTTAAAATTAATTTTGGGAATATTCCAGTCTTATAAAAATTTAGTAGGCCGGAATATTGCAAGCATTTTTGGCCTGAAAATGCTTGCAATATTCCAAAAATGCCCAGTATTCCTTGTATTTTTAAGGACCTTTTTGGACATAGCAACAATTTCGTATTAAACACTTTAATTGTGGTATATGGGATTTAATGTGTAAAACAAAAGAAAGTTAAATTCTTTGGTTGCGTATTAATTGGAATTGCACATTTGTTAACTACTGGAACGCTTCAATCTTTTTGTTTGGGTCAGTCATACTACCATTTGATCTTCTACTGTATTTCTTTTGTGGTAGCCTGCGGCACATTGTTTCTTAGGCAATCTAAAATAAAACTACCTATATGTGGTACACACGTGTGTTGACAACAACTTATAATATTTTATACCTATAATTAATGTTACAAAAGGTTTATGGACAATGAAACTCTTTCCGAGCTTTGTGTCCTTAAAAGCTGTAGATGTTTGCCAGGTTATCGTCAAGCAAGCGCGTAGACAGCAAACAAATTCGTTGCTAAAACATAAGAGTAAAATGAAACCAAAAATATCATAAGCTTCTTAGGATTTTTAAAAAAATCTTAAAACACAACTGTTTCTTACATTTCAAGAATTCAAACCCCCAAAACCCTACGGCCTTGTCGTCAAATATGGTTTTTATGGCTTTTCTTACGCATTTGTTAATGATATGGCCACTTCCAAAGACACCATTTGTACATACCTAAAAATTAGTAAACATTTAAAATTACCTAAAAGTACCTAAAAATTAGTAAACATTTAAAATTAATAGCACTTTGACAACCCTTTTATATTTTTATATTTTCTTATATAGATTTTTTTACTAGTTTATCTAATAAATAAATACAACAATTCAATCAATAGGTACAAAATAAATAGCAAGTAAGTATAAAATATCACATTTAGATAAAAAATATCACAACTAGTTTGTTACATTTAAGTACAGGTACAAGTTTTTCACGAAACATCTTAGAGTTCTTGAATTTTTGACGTAGATTGGTAGTGTGTTGTAGACAAGTTGACTTTTCATTCCAGGTGTCATTCCTTTATTGGTCCTGTTCGTATTAACATAAAAGTTTTACACAGTTCTGGTGTTATACATATGCATTTCATTACTATGTATAAGATGGATGTTGTTACATTTAAACTTTTTGTTTATTATTTTGTATATTAGTTTGCACTGTTTAACTTGCATTAAGTTCGTGGGACATTTAATGTTAGTTATTTTATAGAGGTCTTCACTTGGAAACAATCTGTCTAAATTAAATAAAATTTTGATCCAGTTATTTTGTGTTCTTTTCAGCCTGTCAAGGGATGTTTGTGATGCATTCGCCCATACTTCTATTAGATACCTTAGGTGGCATTCAATGTGCGCGTTGTATATGTGCCTAGCAATATTTTTAGGTAATTTCATATTTATTCTTTTTATTGCTCCAATCAAAGGAATTATCTTTCTATGAATGTGATTAATATGTTCATTCCATGTTAGGTCTTCATCAATAACAAGTCCAAGGTATTTATACTTTTTAACTTTTTTTAATGAATGCCCAGTGGGCATTGCCCACGAACCTCGACGTTTGTGTCATTAATTGGTTTATTTTTTTGTCTTAAGATCATATATGACCGTCTATATATAGACGGCCTTTTTATAATTTAAATTGAGATTGTTTTTTGTAGCCCAATTATTAAAATTTTTCAAATCTAAATTGACCATTTGTTCGACTTTTCTTAGGTTGAAACCACTATTAATCAACACTTTGTCATCTGCCTAGGCAAAATATTTTCCATTCAGTTCTAAATGTTGTAAGTCTTGTACATATGAGGAGTTGAATTTCAAAAGGGTATCTTTTGATAAATTTTCGATTTTTTTTTAAGACTTTGGTGGAAAATCCTAAATTCTATTGATATTTTTCATCAAATTATATGAATTCAAATTTTTTTCAGTTTAAAAAAAATTATTAAATTTACATTTCGGATCAAAAGGAGATCTTTTCGAAAAATTTAATAAATAATTAAGTATTTGTCATTTATTAGTGAATTATATATATATATATATATAGATATATATTATATAATAATATATATATATTGTAACCTATGTTTGTAAAAAAATACAATAAAATAGGACACTTACCTGGATCAAAAGGGTATCTTTTTATAAATTTGGATCAAAAGGGCACTTTTTCTAATTTCGAATATTAATTACACTAGGAGTTATAAAATTTTGTCAACAAAAATTGACTCACGGCTTCTTTCACTACAGGCACTAATGCATGTGAATCAAAAAAATTAATAAAAAAAATTATAGCTTAAAGTAATTAATTTTTTATTTATATTGAAAAAAACTAAAAAATAAAAAGATACCCTTTTGAAATTCAGCTCCTCATATATACCGGGTGTGACACATGAAATTTTGCATGGTTAATTAGGATATAAAATGCCACTTATAAGAGTACAAAATGAATTTTTTAAACTTCCTGTTTCGCCGAAAATGATACCAACTTTCTATTTTTATAAGGACAGCCCTATATATTTTTACATTATTGGAATCCTGAGGAAATTCTGAGTCAGACAGCATCCTCAAATTGTCCTTTCGACGTTTCGTCATCAGAAAATGTATCATCATAAAGATCAATCTTATTTTTTTCTAATGGATTCACACAATGCCTGAAAAATGGAACTTGCCTTAGAAAGTTGTTATTCAGCTATTCCCAGCAGTCTAAACTTGTCAAAATTCGTTTTTCTCAAATAGTTCAAAGCACTCTAGATTGATCTTTATGATGATGCATTTTCTGATGACGAAATGTCGAAAGGTCAATTTGAGGATGCTGTCCTAATTTTCTCAGAATTCTAAATATGTAAAAATATATAGGGCTTTTAAAGTTATTTTTTAATTCCAAATTATCTTTGTGTAATTTCATTTGACGTTATTTTTTTTTCTTTTTCTTTTAATACATCTTCAGTTTCCTTGCTAAACCACGAATTGTTTTTATCCCAGACTTTTCTTTTTGTTTGACTTTCAGCTTTTATATCCTTTATTTTTTTATACAAGATCTTCTATAGGTACTTGTTGGCTCATTATTTATTATTTGGATCTTTAACTGGTCCGTCTTTATGGATAGGTGAAATTTTTGCAGCTTTCAGAAAGTTGTTGAACTCTTCTCTTTTAAACATTTCATTAATGAGCTTTCTGAGTATTGGAGATATTACATCCGTACAGTCCCTAATATCCTTTGTAGTTATAGTATCTTTCCCTGGGGTGCAATTTATTTTCAGATTTTTTATTATTTTGGTAACTTTGCAGTTTGCAGTTTGTAGCTTTTAAAAATATTGTATCTTTAAAGTTGTAATTGAGTATTAGTATTTTGTGTAATTGGTTTTCCTACATGTATGTAATAGTTAAATTCTTTGGCTATTTCCCCTTTGTTTGTGATGCTTTGATTGTTTATAAGTAATTCTGATATTTTTTTTTCCAGATTTGATTTCTTTTCTGAGTAAAGTGTTTATTATTTGCCATGTTTTCTTTATATTATCTGATTTCTGTATTTTTATAGTAAAATACTTTTGTTTTTTTCTTCTTATCATATTATTAGTGAATAATGATTTTTAAGCCTTTTAAAGTTATTTTTTAATTCCACATTATCTTTGTGTAATTTCATTTGATGGTATTTTTTTTTCTTTTTCTTTTAATACATCTTCAGTTTCCTTGCTAAACCACGAATTGTTTTTATCCCAGACTTTTCTTTTTGTTTGACTTTCAGCTTTTATATCCTTTATTTTTTTATACAAGATCTTCTATAGGTACTTGTTGGCTCATTATTTATTATTTGTTGATTTATTGTTGCTGTGTGTTTATTTTTATTTATTAAATTTAGATAAGTTTTTTTAATCCTTGATATTTTTTCTGTCTATACTGATTTCTATGCATTTATGATCGGATAAAGAAGTGTTTTTGATGTTTAAACTTGAGTTATGTGGATTTGTATTATTATTTAAAACATGGTCAATTATAGTCCGGGAGGCAGTGAAGATTTTTATCTTCTTATTTTCCCAGTTTGTGAATGTCATTAAGGTTGTTCAAATGGTGACACAAAACGACAATTTGTGTGTCTGGCTAAAATTTTCGGATGGGTTCACTAGATGAGCCAAAAAGTCAAGTCCACTTATTTTCCCAGTCATAAATATTTCACATTAATTAAAGTGAGTCATTTTATTAATGGAAATAACAGTCTGGCACATCCCAAGTGAAGGAAAGTCAGTCTGGCTGAAAATTTGCGGAAGCAAAAATTTGACCGGTTTTTGAAATACGTAGCCCTTATTTTCCCATGCTTAAAATTTAACCCATTATTTGGTACTGTCATAAACTATAATCAAAATTAAGTCTGGCTGATTTATGAAATTGGCAAATTGTTCTGGCGGCATCTTGAAAATCGTAAGAATTATAAAAATTTTGCTCTTATTTTCCCGGATTTGAAAATTTGTCACATGATAAATAATATATAACTATAATTTCGTAGAAAATACACGTCTGGCTGTTATTTACAATCACGAAAGCCCCGCCAGACTGCGAAAATAAGGGCAATGGTTTTGATAATTTTTCCACCTGCCAGACATATTACCCATACTCACAAACTAGCCAGACTATTTTTTTTCTAAAGTTCACTATATCTCTCACTAATTGAATTATTTTTATCACTGGAAAAAAAAGTGCAATATATTTGTACTTTATAACGCATTTTCCGTCTTAGCCCATCGGAAAACCCACCCCTAAATAAACTGCGCACCACTCAATGTGTCGCGACCAAAAAGTTCGTCCTTTTTCAAAACGACATAACTTTTTTGTTTCTTAAACGATTTTATTTTGGTCTGTAATGTCTTCTAGCGTCATCCTCTGGCAATTCATCCTATAGGTATGAGGCTCAGGGTTCTTTAAGTAAATTTCCTACAGGGTGTTATGTAAAACGGTGAAAAATTTCAATAACTTCATCCAAGCCCCGTTTGTAAAATAAATATTTTTTTCTCGTTTTTATTTTGAAATAATGAAGTACTATGTCTTAGCTTAAAACGTTTTTAAAATTTTTCAAATTGAAATCCTGACAACTAAAATATGAGGTTTTTTTTCAAAAGAGTACATTTGACGTTTTTTTAGGCAATACAATAAGTCTTTTTAAGAACAAGAAGATAAGATGGTGAAAGATTGTTCCTTAAATAATTCTGAACAAGCGACAAGCAACAAACTTCTCTTATTTTCAGAGGGGCCTAACCAAAGACCCCTTTTTCAAAATGACATTTTGGTGAAAATTTGCAAAAACTAAACCTAAACCGATTTTTACGTTCGTTACATGTTTTCTTCATATTTTTTACCTCCTGATTGTGATTCAGTTGTCAAATTTAAGTTTTAGATCAAACCAAAATCACCAGGTATGTAGGTATAACTTATGAAAAACTTTAAAATTTGAAAAAAAAAACAAGAATATACCTCATAATGCGTTTGGAATGTTTTTTAAGAACCAATTTTCATAATTTGATATCTTTGCATAAAATTTTAAAAAATAAACAAAAATATTTGTATTTAACCTTATTACCAATTAGGTAGGTAATTATAAGTGACAAGTTACGCAACTAGTGCGCAATGTAAATGTAAGTTATGTAACATTATCCTAACCACCCAAATAAATTGCAGTAATTTCGCCCAAAAATTGAATTCGGAAATTTGCATTTTATTCATAAATATGATTAAATATTGTTTTCAAATTTTGATTTTTGGTGATTTTGGTTTGATCTAAAACTTAAATTTGACAACTGAATCACAATAAGGAGGTCAAAAATATGAAGAAAACATGTAACGAACGTAAATATCGGTTTAGGTTTAGTTTTTGCAAATTTTCACCAAAATGTCATTTTGAAAAAGTGGTCTTTGCTTAGGCCCCTCTGAAAATAAAAGAAGTTTGTTGCTTGTCGCTTGTTCAAAATTATTTAAGAAACAATCTTTCACCCTCTTATCTTCTCGTTCTTTAAAAGACTTATTGTATTGCCTACAAAAAAGCGTCAAATGTACTCTTTTGAAAAAAAACCTCATATTTTAGTTGTTAGGATTTCAATTCGAAAAATTTTAAAAACGATTTAAGCTAAGACATAGTACTTCATTATTTCAAAATAAAAACGAGAAAAAAATATTTATTTTACAAACGGGGCTTGGATGAAGTTATTGAAATTTTTCACCGTTTTACATAACACCCTGTATGAAATTTACTTAAAGAACCCTGAGCCTCATACCTATAGGATGAATTGCCAGAGGATGACGCTAACAGACATTACAGACCAAAATAAAATCGTTTAAGAAACAAAAAAGTTATGTCGTTTTGAAAAATGACAAACTTTTTGGTCGCGACACATTGAGTGGTGCGCAGTTTATATATAAATTTTGCTCAGAATAACAAACCCAATAATTGTATCGGTGTTTGCCGACTGGGAAAATAAGTACCGAAAATCTTCACTGCCTCCCAGTTGGACGAGTCTGGCAAGGCTTTCGGAGTGTTCCACATTAGCCAGACTATATTTGCAGCTGTAATTATAATATAAACTATCATCTCACAAAATTTTTAGGACTGCGAAAATAAGGGCAATGGTTTTGATAATTTTTCCACCTGCCAGACATATTACCCATACTCACAGATTAGCCAGACTATTTTTTTTCTTAAGTTCACTATATCTCTCACTAATGGAATTATTTTTATCACTGGAAAAAAAAGTGCAATATATTTGTAACCCCCCCCTAAATATATATAAATTTTGCTCAGAATAACAAACCCAATAATTGTATCGGTGTTTGCCGACTGGGAAAATAAGTACCGAAAATCTTCACTGCCTCCCGGACTATTATTGTTGCAGAATTTTTAAATGTGTCTGTGCGTGTAGCATTCTCAATATTAATCTTATTAAGTAAATGGTAACAGTTTTATAGTATTATATTTTTATACTCTTTACTTTCATTAGTATCTTTAAGTATGTTTATGTTTAAATCTCCAATTATATATAAATAATAATAAAGTTTATTTTTTTCATAAATAAAGTAAATTTACAAATTTGTTGTACAAGTATAAACTTAAATATTATGAAGAAAAAACACAAGATTGTGCTCAAGAAGATAGAAATATTCTACCCCTCGGTTTTCAGCACAAACCCTGACTACACAAATCAAATCATCTTTATTGTTAACATTTTTTTAAATTTCTATAAAATAATATTAGGTGATTTGCCTAAACTTGCGCGCTTGTGTGCGAATCGTAGCCTTAATTAAAACTAATCTTAAAACTAATTATAATGACATTTAGAAATAAAATAATAATAATGATAATAATGTACTGGGGAGGCAGGAAAATATAGAGCGACTTAGACTTAGAGGATGGTAATTAGGTTTCTTAATATATATGACCTAATGTTTTTTTTTAATGTTTGAAATTTTTGGCTTTTATAATTATGTGGTATTTGATTATACATTGTGGGTCCTAAGTAAAAAAATTGATCTTTGTGTATGAACTGTTTTACAACGAGGTGGTAATAACGGGTTGTGGGATCTGGTTTCGTAAGAATGCATTAATCTTGACATGTTATTTTGATTTTTGTGAATAAATAATAATATTTTATATGTATATAATTGTCTTATATTCATTATGCCCAATTCATCAAAAAGCCTATCTGCCAAAAACCTTTTTTGCTTTTTAAATAGAATTTTAAGTAATGTTTTTTGCGTTATCTGTAAGCTATGAAGGCTAGTTTCTAGTAATCCTCCCCAAATGCCGATACAGTATCGCAAAACTGATTCCACTAGGGCGTCATAAACAATCATTTTCAATTTAATAGGCAGTATATCCCGAAGTTGATAAAACTTATACGTAAGTCTTCTTAGTCTAGTGCCGACATATTCAACATGCTCATTCCATTTAAGATACTGATCCACCATAATACCAAGATATTTAACATATGTTACACGTTAAATAATAGGACATCCACAATTAACACTAGAACACTGGGTATTGTGAACCCTTAAAGAATCAGATAACGGCCGACTAGCAACTGTTGCCGTAAAAGTTAAAAATTTAGACTTCTCGACATTAAGACCAAAAAGATTTACGTTCAGCCAAGTTTTTATCATCTTTAAACCCCTCTCAGCTTTTATATAAAGGTCGTCCCATGATCCTCCTGAAAATACTAATGCAGTATCATCTGCATAAGAATAGATTTTACCGGAAAAGTTCTTAATATGGAAAATACTATTTATGTAGACCAAAAATAATATCGGTCCCAGAACCGTACCCTGAGGAACGCCCCTTTATTTGTCTCAGTTCTTGTAAAATCGTGGAATCATTTCTAGATGAACTTTGACCCATAACCTCACTTTTACATAGTTTACATTCCCAACTGATTTTATTCATTTCCATCAATCTTAAATTTACTTCAGATATCACATTCTATATGGTACCATCCTCCACATTTCCCAGAGCATCCAATTTTAAAAACAGATTTATTAATTGTTTTGTTGCAAATATTACAAATCAACCGGCAGAGGTCATCGTGACCTTAAACCGTTTACAGACGTAAAAACAAAAGATTGCCGACTGAACCATATCAGAGCGTATCTCATATAATGGTGGTTCAGTCATGGTTTGGCTGAATATTTCTAGCAAACTACGAATTAATCTTGTATTTATTAACCGCCTACCGTTACATTGAGGATATCCTACAAAAAGTTGTCGTTTCATTTGCTTCTTTCATTGGGAATTAATTTATATTATTGCATCATAATGCTAGACTTCACTGTACCTAGTGAGCGAATATCTGGATGAGGTGGGACTCTTAAGATTAGAAATGCCCTAGTTCTTAACCCAATTAAACATTTTTGGGTTAAACTTAAAAGAACCGTTTGTCGTCGGCCTGTGCATTCACAAACTTTGAGAGAGTTACGGCTGGCGCTAACAGAACAATATCAGGCTATTCCTTGAGAAAGAATAACTAATCTTATTCATTAGATGGCACAAAGACTGCAAGCTGTCATTGCTGCTAGGGGTGAAAATACACGATATTAAAATTTTTGTTTTTGGTAATTAATTTAATTATACAAGTTACGTGACGGAGTCACTCCTTATAAGGACATCATGCACAATCTCATTTATTTCGCTAACTCAGTTGTCAGCATTTTTACCTTACTAAATTATTCATTATAATTTCTCAGTCTGTAATTAGCTATCATTCAATAAACTTATTTTAATTAAATTATATTTCATTCCAAAACAAAAGTTATTGTTAAATAAAAATAAATTGTTTTTAAAAACTCTTTCGGGCACTATCGTAACGTAATTGGCGCAGTCGGAGTTTCACCAAGACAATTTGGCAAGAAATTGTTATCGTCCCTACGATTAATTGGTGATTGAACCAGGTGAAATTTCAAGTGAGCAGACACAAGAAACCATCACCACACCCGTCGCAAGTGAGAGGACATCACAGATGCAGACGGTACCAGCAACGATAATTTGCCTGTAAGTACTTATGTCATTTAATGAATATAGATTGTTCCCTAACGACCCCAAATCAGACTCAAGTTCCGAAACAGATAGCAGCGTCGATTTAGACGACACCATTATTGAAAATATTTTAAATCAAACCCCTGACATTAATCTTGCTAATTTAAATATTTCCGAAACAAATACCCCTAACCCAAACATGGCTAACGTCCTTAAACCCGAATACCTTAAAATGATCCCAGAATTTTCCGGAGAATCCGAACTTCTACCACGTTTTATTGAAATTTGTGAAAAAATAGTCACAAAATTCTATAATGCCCAAGACCCAACAGATTTTCAAAATGAATATTTAATGTCTAGTATTTTAGCAAAAGTAACAGGCGATGCCGCCATCAAAATTTCATCTTGTTTAATTACCAATTGGGCAGAACTAAAAACTGCTCTACATAATACATATAGCGATAAAAGAGATGTTTTTAGTTTAGGTATCGAAATGACCGAGCTGAAACAAGGATTTAGAGAATCAGTTTTCGATTTTTATAATAATATTCTTACTTTACTTAATTTACAAATTGCTTACTTAACTATCCATCTTGAAAATGCAAACGAAACTGCAGTTTTAACAGCATATTTAAGAAAATACGCTCTGCGTGTTCTTTTAAGAGGTCTTCGCGAACCTATAGGTTCACTTATGCGTACCAAAAACCCTGCAGATTTAAATACCGCACTTAATATGCTAACTAACGATTTTCAGTTAGAAATAAATAATCAAAATAGTAAAAATCATATTTCGCAACCTAAATCGAAATTTAACAACTATAAAGGAAATTTGCAAATGCACAAACAGCACCAAATTTTCCCAAAACCATTACCCTTAACGAATTATCCCCATAATTATCAACCAAAACCAAGAAATATAAACACCCAATCAAATAATACTAGTAACAATTTTAGTAATAGAAATAACTTTAATAATAACAACAATTATCAAAACCAACCGGGTCCAAGTTATAGAAATGACGTTTTTAATCCAAATCCCAACGTAAGAGTGCCCAAACCAACCCCTATGAGTATCTCTACACGTAATACTAATATGTCACAGGGTAGGCAAAATTTTACAACTAATAATTTTAATAATCAAAACAGATCTTCGCCAAATGTTCAAATAGAGGAACTGTTTAATTTGCATAGCGATCCACACGTTGATTTCCCAAGCGAAAGCGAAAAAATTGACGACGGCGCGGATTTTTTAGGAAATTGAGCCTCGGAAGAATACAAATAATGAGTTTGACAAATGATAAAAGTGAACTTTCTTATATAATCTTTCCAAAGTTAAATTTAAAAATTTTGATAGACAATGGAAGCACAAAATCATTTGTTAAACCAGATATTGCAAATAGGTTATTTTCAAAAAACATAAAATACAACCCTTTCCTTATATCAAGCGCACACGGTACCTCCTTGGAAAAGTACAGTACAGAGATTCCTTGTGGAGCATTATTTAAAAATAATATAAATTTAAAATTTCATTTATTTAATTTCCATAAAGACTTTGATTGTTTATTAGGGTTAGACAATTTAAAGAAAATTAACGCGGTGATTGATCTACAAAACGACGTATTAATCACACCGAACTGTAGAATTAAAATTCACTATTTAAAACTGTCTAGTGGGCCTGTCAGCATAGTAGTCCCAGCTAGAACCGAACAAATAATAAAAATTAATGTTAAAAATGTTAAAGACGGAGACGTCATTATACCCTACATGAAATCTGGCGATTTGGAAATCCCAGAAAGTGTAGCTACTGTAAAAAATTTTACTACTTATTGTAGTGTTGTTAACCCTACAAATAAAGACATTCCCGCTAAAATTAGTCCAATTCATGTTAAATTGTTTAATGAATTTAGGGAACAAAAAGCAACAAATTTTAATAGCATAAACGTTTATTGTGGTGATACAACAATTGATCTATCGAAAATAAAAATTAACCACATGAACGATGAAGAAAAAAGTGTAATAGAAAAATTGTTACGCGAATATTCTGACATTTTTCATACTGAAAATAAACCCTTAAGTTTTTCAAGTAAAATTAAACATAAAATAATTACTAAAGACGAAATTCCTGTTTATGCAAAATCTTATCGGTTTCCACAAATCCATAAACAGGAGGTGGAAAAACAAATTAAGAAAATGTTAGAACAAAAAATTATAAGGCCTTCATATAGTCCGTGGAGTTCACCTATTTGGGTTGTGCCAAAGAAAGCAGACTCTTCTGGCCAACGCAAATGGCGCATAGTTATCGACTATCGAAAGTTAAATGAAAAAACTATCGATGATCGATATCCGTTACCAAACATAACGGATTTGCTTGACAAATTAGGGCGATGTATGTATTTCAGTACCCTCGACCTTGCCAGTGGCTACCACCAAATTGAAATGGCACAAACAGATATTCAGAAAACCGCTTTCAGCACAGAAAACGGTCACTACGAATTTCTACGTATGCCATTCGGGCTCAAAAACGCCCCAGCCACATTCCAGAGAATTATGGATAACCTTCTTCGCGGTATTTTAAATAAAAATTGTTGTGTATATCTTGATGATATAATATGTTTTAGCACAGGGTTACAGGAACACATACTTAGCCTCAAAGAAATTTTTAATAGATTACGTTCTGCGAACTTAAAATTACAAATCGATAAGTGTGAATTTTTCAAAAGGGAAGTCGCATTTCTAGGTCATGTTGTAACACCACACGGCGTTAAACCTAATCCTGAAAAAATTAGAGCTATTCAAAACTACCCCATACCAAAAACAACCAAACAAATTAAAGCTTTTTTAGGTTTATTAGGATATTATAGGAAGTTTATTAAGGATTTTGCTAAATTAACTAAACCCATGACAAATTGTTTAAAGAAAAATAATAAAATAGATGTTAACAATATCGAGTACAAAAATTGCTTTAACCACTGCAAAAACCTTTTAATTAACGAACCAATCCTTCAATACCCTGACTTTACTCAACCTTTTATATTGACGACGGATGCCTCTAACTATGCACTGGGTGCTGTACTTTCCCAAGGTAAAATCGGCTCTGATTTACCAATTGCTTACGCAAGTCGAACACTTAACGACTCAGAAATAAACTATAGCACGACTCATAAGGAATTTTTAGCGATTATCTGGGCAGTCAAATACTTTAGACCTTATCTTTACGGAAAAAAAGTTCAAAATTGTCTCAGACCATAAACCGTTACAAGGGTTAATATCAATGAAGGAACCAAACTCTAAATTAAGTAGGTGGCGCCTATATTTGGAACAATACGATTATGAAATAGTTTATAAAAAAGGTATCTTAAATTCTAACGCAGACGCATTATCAAGAATACCCTCAGACTTATCGGATAATAATAAAAATACTCCAGAAAACCTATATAAGGAAACCACTAACAAAAATAAGACGACAAATAATTTAAGTTACGCACAAGTCCTTAAAGACAATACTATACAAGACAATAAAGATTCGGACTACATTAGAGACAACCAAAACATACCTAAACACGAAATTAACTTAATCGAACTAGAAAACGCAGTGAAACAAAATAAAATCCTTAACGAAATACTTTATAACAATCTCCAAATAACCAACCCAAATGTTAAAATAGTTTATGACGATCTATTTAATTGTCAAGATGAGACATCACTTGCACACTGTGTATCGCAATGTCTAAGTATGAATAAAGGAATTGCTCGTAAATTTAAAGAAAAATTTAATTGCATAAATACCCTAAAGTCACAAAATAAACCAGTAGGTGAGGTAGCATATCTTAATCATCCTAAAAGAAACATTTATTATCTTATTACAAAAAGGTCAATTAGGGACAAACCCACATACTTTTCAATTATAAGTGCCCTAATTACCCTAAAAAGACTCTGTTTAAATTTTAAAAATTACTCAGTGGCGATGCCAAAAATTGGCTCAGGATTAGATAAATTAAATTGGAATATAATATTTAACTTAATAAAACTTATTTTTCAAAACACAAATATTAAAATATTTATATATGATATTGAACCCTGTCCTAATTTAAATATTACTGACCATAAAGAAACAAAAAACGCAATTTCCTCTTTCATAGATGATTTTTGTGAAGAGTTAAATAACAGTCAAAACAAACCTGATACCGGAAATACCGTCAACGAACCTTTAATGCACTACATGCAAAAATTCAACGACAGCTTTTCCGCGGTTAAAGATACGGACAACACATCTGTAATTGTAGAAACCGACGACATTGATGACAAAGAACGTAGTCAAGACATTGAACCGACAAAACAAACGGAAGACAGTGACCTAAACACAATACACTCTAATTCCGAAAACCCTATTGTAAGTATACCCATAGTATCATGTCCAGTAAATTACGGAAAAAACCAAATAATAATTTCTCTTGTCGAGTATGCTCCTGCGGAACCATCCAGAATAATTTTATATAGAACAAAACAAAGACTGTTAGTACAACTTTCAAAAAATAATTTTGAACAAGACGTGATTAAGTTAATTAAAGACTATATCGCGCCAAAAATTAAGTATTATGTCTACTTCGAAGACCCAATTTACGAAAAATTTTGCTGTGTATTGCAAACATTTTTTAAAAATTCACAAATTAATTTAATAAGATGTACAAAATATCTTACAGACGTTATAGGTGAAGACGAAATCAGGCAAACAATTATTAATTATCACGAGGGAAAAACAAACCACCGCGGCATAGAGGAAACAGAAAAACGAATTAAAGAACACTACTATTTCCCAAACCAAAGAAATACAATCCAAAATTATATAAATAACTGCGAAATCTGTCAACTTACCAAGTATGATAGAAACCCATTGAACCTGAAATTTAATATAACACCTACGGCTACAAGGCCATTTCAAATACTACACATGGATAGTATTTCCCTTGAAAAATGTAAATTTCTAACAATAATAGACACTTTTTCTAAATATAGCCAAGCATATAAACTTAACTCAGCTTCCAGTATAGAAGTTATAAATAATCTTATTAAATATTTTACACACCATGCAATTCCGGAACAAATTATCTCGGACAATGGTAGTGAGTTTAACAACGGCATGTTAAAAGAGCTTTTGCAACTTCATAAAATCAAAATTCATTTTATAAGTTCTCAACATCCCGAATCAAATTCCCCAATTGAGCGTTTCCACTCTACATTAATAGAACATATCAGATTACTAAACAACCAAGACACCTTTAAAAAAGAACCCATTGAAATAAAAGTTAACTACGCTGTTTTAGCATATAATAATACTATACACACGTCAACTAAATTAAAACCATCAGAAATAATAACGGGACACTTAGGCACAGACTCACCATTTAACCTAGAACTAGAAAAACAACTTTTAAATAATTATATTTTTAATCATAAAGAAAAAACTCAGTTACTCTATAAAAGTATAAACGAAAAGGCAATTAAATCAAAGGTAAAAGTTATAAATAAAGCAAATAAAAATAGGGAAGATATTCCAAAAGTAATTCCTAAAAAGGTGTTTGTAAAAAATAAGCAGAAACAGTCAAAAACAAAAAATAAATATAAACCAGAAACATTAAAATTTATTAATCAGAACTTAAAAACGGCCAACATTGACCCAACTCATTTTAACACTATTGATAAAATTCATCTGTCAAATATCAAACGTCCAAGGAACATAGATAAAAATAACCAGCAAAATCTATTATTTGCAGGTTGCTCACGTTCGTCCGAGCAGCAGACATCTTCAACATAACAAAAAATTTGGGCATACTACCTATAAGGTTGGGAGCGGCGAAACTTCAACGTTCCGAGCATACCTTTGTACACTATTATAATTTAGAACCCCTTTACGAACAATATAACAATTTAAATTTACAATATGATAGGTTAAGTTTAATTAGTCATAATAAATCCATGTATAATAGGGAATTAGAAAATTACGATAAAATAATAAAGTTTACACAAAATAAAATTAAACAAAAAATTAAACAAATAGATTTAAGTTTTGATAAAAGTAGTTATAGAAATAGAAGAGGGCTTATCAACGGTTTTGGTACGGTAATTAAGGGAATAACCGGTAACTTAGATAATAACGATGGCGAAAAATTTTCAAAAATATTAGCAGACATACAGCAAGATAGCTCAAATATCAAATCGCAAGTAAAACTACAGTATTCAATTAATCATAAAATAATAAAAAATTTTAATGACACTCTTCAAGATGTCCAACACAATGAAAATACTTTAAAAGATAAAATTATACAATTAAATACATTTGTAAATGAACAAATACAAAATCAAATTTTTATCTTGTTTGCACAAGATTTGCATAACCAAATTTTGCTTGTATATACCACTATACTAAATATTTTAAAAGACGTGGAAACTTCATTAACATTTTGCAAATTAAAAGTATTACACCCTAGTATTTTAACAGGTAGAGATCTTTTTGCTGAAATACAAAAAATTGAAAATAATTATAAAAAGCAACTTCCGATAGAAGTAAAATTTGAAAATATTTTGGAGTTCGAGGATATTGTAGAAGTTAATTGTAGAACAGAACCTGGTAGAATTACATTTTTCCTTTCCCTTCCCATTGATTATGAAACTGATTTTGAACTTTTTCATATTATTCCTATTCCAACCTTGTTCGAAAATAAATTTGTCACTATTATCCCAAAAGCTAAATACGTACTTAAATCAAAAGAAAACAACAATCTTATTCCATTGAATGACGTATGTAAGAAAGGTATAAAATATCAATGCGCGAAGCACCTGTCTACAAACCAAAACATCACTTGTGAAGAAAATATTGTCCTTCGGGAAAGCATCAACTCCTGCTCCTATATCAAACTGGAAATAACAGAAAATCATTTGGAAACAATCCCAGAAATAAACCAATACCTGGCAGTTTTTCCTTTCAATGAAAAAATAAGTTTAAGATGTCAAAAAGAAAACCAAGTCAAATCATTAACCGGAGTCTACCTTATAGAACAAGGAAATTGTAAAATCATCTTCAGAGGTAAAGAACTATTATTTGAAGAAACCTCTTTTGGCAGCCCCACTTTACTTAATAACATCAACCTCGCAATAGAAGAAAAACAGATCCAAAATCTCCAAGTTAAATTGAAAACGCTAAAACTAAAAGAAATCCCAGAAAATGTTTTCACAACAACTGATCAACACCAGCATTCAACACTCAATATTGTCACACCCAGCATCATGACAATAATCCTGTATGTTACGATAGCAATCTACCTCATATATCTTGCCATAAAAATTATAAAGAGAAGAAAGAAAAATAGAACCAAAGCAGAAAATGAAAGAAAAGAAGAAGAAGAAGAAGGAAAACTCAACCCAGTTCCACCCACGAGAATCAATCTTCCGGGGGGTGCTTCATTTTGAGGAGGGAGGAGTTACGTGACGGAGTCACTCCTTATAAGGACATCATGCACAATCTCATTTATTTCGCTAACTCAGTTGTCAGCATTTTTACCTTACTAAATTATTCATTATAATTTCTCAGTCTGTAATTAGCTATCATTCAATAAACTTATTTTAATTAAATTATATTTCATTCCAAAACAAAAGTTATTGTTAAATAAAAATAAATTGTTTTTAAAAACTCTTTCGGGCACTATCGTAACGTAATTTACATACTGCAGTATTTGTTTTTCTCAATAACAAGTAAGCTTAAACTCAGCGTTTAATTGTAAAAATCTGCAGCTCCTTAAATAAATAAGATAATGGTATGAGTTAAAAAACAAAATGTTTGGAAAACGTTTAAGAGTACACCAAACAGTTTTTAAACAAAACCATCCGCCTCAATTTTTCAACAAGGTGTTTTAAAGTTATGACAAAAAACAACATTTTGAATTACTTCTGTATAATATCGCCTAAACAAACAATATTTATTATTAAAATAATAAATAACAATCACAATAAATATCTATTTAAAAACGAACAATGCTCCAAAAGTCTGGACCTAAAAAAGCTATTAAAAATTTGTCAAAACCGTTTCTAGTTTATGTAGGTGGAATCAATATGAAAATAATTTTTTAAATTCGCAAAATAATTTTTGGGACAGTATATTCACTTCACTAAATTTACCTAATGGTTAAAGGGAGGTAACATACCATATAAAAAGAATATACTAGCCTTAATATACATTAAAATGCATGGTTTAATTTTTTTTTTACTTTTAGTTCTGGTTTTAATATTTTTTTATTTGTCTTTTCTTTCGTTTTCTTATTAAATAACGTCATAACAGTAGAACATTATTCACATAATGAACGTAATTACTCCGTTTTACAATCATAATTAAAAAAATATATACAAAAAATTGAAAATAAATTATCTTAAAATAAGGTTAGGCGTTAAAAACTAATGTGTAGTGACGGATGAGTTAATAGTATATTATGTATCAAGTTTTAAATTAAAACGAGTTGCATACTATACTTTATCTACGACGACCACAAAGAAGAATTTAAATCCAATTTTATTTGTTAAACATTTGACATTTGTCAAATGTCAACGGAATCAACCTCACTTTTCTCTAAATTATAATAAAGCTAACTTCAGCCCGTGACTAAAATGCCCAAAAGGCACTATTGCTAACTTTAGACCGTGGCTAAAACGCCATAAAGTCACAGCTCGTCAATGTAGGAGTAGATAAAATTATTTTAACTTTCTCCGTCAGACCTACGAAGTTGAAACATGACAGACAGATGAAATGTCATAATTTTCGAATTATTATTGAACCAATGATGATCGGACTAACAGACAAACGGATACATGCAAATTAATCTTTAATCTTTGCAACGGCATTATGCTTTTTATTGTTTATAAGCAACTGTCAAATTGAGCAGCTGTCAAATATTTAAATAAAAAAACGCAAATGAAAAATCACGTCAATAATTAAAGAAATCATATTTTTGTTGCCTTACAAACAGCAAAAATCTAAAAAAATCTGTGTTAACAACACTAACAGACTATAAGGTACAGCCCTGATAGCAAAATTTAATTTTAAGAATCTTCTAAGAAGATATGACCCGGAATAATGGAATATTCTTAGAAGCTTCCCTTATTGCTAAGAATGTTCTTAGGGACTTTTAAAACATTCAATAGATACCCTTTTAATAATGCAATTAAATTCTTATAAGGTTGTTAAAACCTTCTTAAAAAGCATCTCAAGAACATTTTAAGAATACGTTTTTGTAATGTTCTTAGAAGGTTTCTTATGGAGCTTCTAGTAAGCTTTTGAGAATATTCCCAAATATGTCAGATACCCACATTCTAATATGTTGTATTCTACATTCGTAAAATTCTTCAAGAGACGACAAATACGCCTCACTGTCATAATATGACAGTGAAATGTATTTGTCGTCGGCTTACAAAAATTTGCGACATATTAATATATTTATTTAAAAATATTAAATAAACAATTTTACCTCTAAACCATAAGTTGTATGACATTATTTCATAAAAAGTAAAATTGGAAAATTTTGTGGAATAAGTTAGATTGAAGTTGAATATAGTTAGGATTATTATACATAAAAATGTTAATTCAGAAACAACAAATCGGTATACAAGTTAATAAATATTTATTTTTAACATAAAATAAAATACCTATAGTAAAAGTATTTTTGTTATCGATAATGGGACATTCCACGTTACTCGGTAATTTTTGTCCCGCCCGTCACAATTAAAAATTGTGAGTAAAAGCTACACGTTATTAAATATATTTTAAAATATTGTTTATTATGTTTGTACCAAGCTTATAAGCACAATATAAATAATATTATAAAATATTAATTTAATAACTTGTGGTTTTTACTCACAATTTTTAATTGTGACGGGCGGGACAAAAATCCCCGAGTAACGTGGAATGACCCTAATATCGAATATTGTTTTAATTTAATAAATAACTATAAAAAAATATTTTGGATTGTGTTTTTTACTTAGTATTTAATACTAGGTAATTACTAATTAGATACTTAAGTATGGGTATAAGTATACCTTTATACGTAGTTTATGGTATATTTTACTATTATATAGGTAACTAAACTAAATATGCTTAACAGGAATATTCCTAAATGAACTTTCTATAGCAATTACTTTCTTAACATTCTAAACATATGTTTAGAGTAGACTAATTTTTACCACTAAAACTTTGCACCTTTGCACCTTCTAAGAACCTGCCTATAGGCCAGTAACAATATTCTTAGGATCATGCTATATTTCTTTTAAGCATGTTCTTTAGAAGAAATATAGCATGATCCTAAGAATATTCTCACTGAAAGGTTTAAAAAACATTCTTAGAATAAAGTGTGCTATCAGGGAGCAAGTACAGGTTTATAGGGTAATTATAATACCTCCTGCGATGAAGTTTAAAAAAAAATTACACGAGTTTTTTATTACCCTGTATGTACCTATGTACAAAAACGTTGACATTTTATAAAATTAGGAAGACTTGAGTCACACTAATGTAAACTGTTTTAATAGTGGGTGTTTTTTTTTAATTTACATTGCTTTTAAAAAAACCCTATTTAAAAATATTCCACTTTAATTTGTAAGCGGCTTATATTGTTTTAAAAATCCTATCATCTTTTATTAATATTATTAATAACTATTTTTTTTAGGTGGCAATCAATAATATGAAAATATAAATATTTATATTTGCAATATAATAATTTCCTAAAACACAAGGTAAGATATGATTAGAGTGTTTCTTTTAAATATATTTTTACCATATAATCGTAAATATATGGCTCCCTACCGATACGCGACACTCGCGTTTTGGCTAACTCAAAAAGGCCTTAACACAATTTAACATTAGCTTATGCAACCACGATAATACGATGCAACCTCGAAACATTTTAATTTACAATTAAAATAATATTTTTCCACTCTCTATGCTTTGCAGGATGAACTTAGGTGCAGCATTTATTTGTTTAATGTTTTGATTTGTTACGTAACCAAAATTACCAGCTTATTTGGCTTTAGCTGTAAAGAAAAGTATTTTGTAATAACAAATTAACATAGCTAATTGGCTAAAGGGTTGTACATTTGTGTAGTATTAAAAATGTATATTCAAAAACTGTACGAGTTTAATGTAAAGACTGTAGGTAACATTTCGAGACTTTTAAAGAAACAATTATGCGCATTGGTCGTATTGAATGTGCAAAAACTGTTCAGTTAATAATTAAAACTTGAAATAGTTTACTTTTTTCAGTGTAGGGACCTGTTTGTTTTCTGAAGCCAGATGACATTTTTGGTAACATTGAGAAGTTTGCGTACCTATATAAGTATTTAAAGATTAGTTTATAGATTAGAATCGAATTGGTTCTGTTATTAGGTGATGTCCGTGTTCCTTGGCAATCGCCGATTGTGGTAACTATACAGGTAGTCAGGTAGCTTATCGGTGTGACCTAGCCTTAATCACTCACTCTCTCACAAACTTTTACGACGCTGGGGGCCACCCGCACTTTTTAAACTTATTATTATTTATCCCTTTCTTGTTAATTTAATTTTTTTTTTGTTTTTCGTTTTACCGATTTTGATTTACTTGCCTCCGATAACTTGATTCGTTTTTGCTACTTGCGTTTGTATCGTTTACACTGCTTAGGAGGGCTCTCGCCAACGACCGCAGCCGAACCTATCACTTCAAGTGTTAGTACGAGACACTATTGAAATAGTGTCTAGTGTATATTCCAACCACAAATTTTGAATATAATTCAATTACTTTATGTACTACTTCATCGAAAATTTCTAAAATAATTAAAAACTTGAAAGCAAATCCTGCTCCTGGATATGATGGTTTGAAAGTAAAAATATTAAAGAAATTAGAGTTTGTTCTATCACCAATTATTTCATCTATTATAAACAGGCACATTAAAACTGGAACGTTTATTTAAATAATAACTTTCATAAGTATTCAACAAGAGGTGGTGCTTTTCTTAGTGTTCCGAGACACTTTACATCACTTTATGAAGAGTCACCTTACTATTCTGGTATTACCATCTATCTCAGAGAGCATTAGAGGAATAAACACGAATAGTCAATTTAATAGTGAACTTAAAAGTTTTTTAATTAGTAAATGTCCCTATGATTTTATGATTTATGAGATTTTTTATAATATATTTTATTATTTATTAATTCTTGTTTGTGTGACAGACTATATATATATATATATATATATATATACAGTGGCGTAGCGACAAATTTCGGCCCCCCCCGCGAAAATCCTTACTGGGTATTTTTTACATGGTTTTATATTGTAAATAAAATTTAATACATCCGGTGACATGATTAAATTATTTATACACGAAAAGTAACAAAAAAATAATTAAAAAAAATAAGGTTCTCCACTGTACCTACTTATAAATTATAAGTAAAATAATAAAAAATAATAACATATTTTTTAAACATAAAAAAAAATTATAATAATTTTATCAGGCATCCTTGAATAATATTATGTACCTACTCTATTTTTTTCTGTGATTTATTGTGTTAGAAATACAGTGCCTAATTAGAATGTGTATTTGTGAATATTTTTTGAAACAAAGTAATCAAATAAGGCGATATACTCTACATATTATTTTAAATTATGGTCAAAAAACATTTTATTATAAACTATACAAAGCAACATAGATATACCCATGGATGTTCACTATAGTTTAATATATACCCACTATAATTATATCAAAACGTAACTTATTTTAAAATTTAACTAAAATCGTATCAACTAATAGGTATATTTAGTTAATAATATTTACTCAGTAACTCTATATATTAAACTCTCTATAATATTAAACTAACCAATAATAAAAGAAATACTTACATCATGTAAGTTACATGTAAATACTAGACCACTTTGTGCTCACCACAGCTGACCGGCGAGAAACGCATGTAAAACAGTGGAAAAATAAAATAATCAGAAGCAGTCACAAATAAGAACCTACTTGAACCAATACGAATATAAAACAAAACAAAGTAACAACTTGTGAATCACAATCGTCAAAATTTTAGGGGTTCGCAAAGAGAACGCTTCAGAACTGTCAGAATAATACGCATAACTAAATGCGCATATCTGTTTAGAGTTAGGCGCATGTTTCCAAGTTCTGAATCGTTCCTGCGTAAACCCGCTGTCAATTGTTAAATAAGGGCGATTTTTAAAATTCATCAAAAGGTTCTGTTGGATGTTTTACATTTATGTTGTGATGGTAGGCCAATAATATCAAGTACCTACCTACATTTTAGTAAATTATGATTTTATTAAATAATCATCCATTATTATTCAATTTTTAGTATAAGTAAGATGAAAATAAGTATTATAATGTTTTGGGGCAAGTATCGGCCGGGCCCCCTACGAGGTTAGGGCCCCCCGCTTGGCGGGCGTTCGCGGTACTGTCGCTACGCCACTGTATATATAAACTAAATGTAATTTACTTTTAGATTTTAATATTGTATTTGTGTTTGTTTTTTCTTTTTTTTTTAATATTTATTAATGTATTAGCTTGTCCTATAAATATGTATTTATGTCCAGGCCCGTTCCTGGGGTGTCTGGCGCCTAAGTGCAGCATTCTTTAGTGCTCCCCTTTTATATTTAAATATAATACATTTAATATTTTTATTTAAAGCCCTAAAATTAAAAAATATATAGTTTGCGACAAACTCACAAAATCTCAAACAATATTTAGTAATAAAAACAAAAAAAACATATAAACAATATAATTACTACAACTTGTTTTTAGGGAACTACCTATGTACCTACTCTCTAAAAATGAATTAGTCAAAAATGACTAGTTTTCAAAGTGAAAAAGCAGTCACTGTAGTCAGGGCTGTTTCTGGCGAGCGTGCAGTGCGCGAACGCAAGCAGGCGCAACATTTTGGGGGCAAAAAATCAAAGACTTAAACACACAAAGGATAAAGGTTACCTTTATTTGCGTCGGCCGCATTAAAGCTCTATAGGGCTTTAATGCAATGGACGCATATGTGCCGCATATATACGCTCTTTTTTTCGGCCGCTATAAAGCGCCTTTTGCCGCTTTGATATTGGCGGCTTAATTTTTTTATATGAGTATCAAAATAAAACAAAAGAAAGCGCAAAGTAGAACTTTTCCGAGGAGCAAGCGTTTTCTTACTTTGTCGCTCGGCGAGCGACAAAGTAACCAAAACGCTCGTTTAGTTACCATGGAAACCATAATAACGAAACTTCTAGTAAGTATACAAAAGTCAAATTTGAGGTTATCAATAATTATTAACAAACATTTGTATAAAAACACCGGTTCTAGAAAAAATCCTGTGTGTAATTCGAGCGCAAAGTGACATTGCCGATCTCGCTTGCCGGAGCGCGTCAAACTTCTCCCTCAGAGCGACAATATACCACTTTGCGCTCTTAATACACACATAGCTATAGTTGCAGTTGTAGTTGACGGTAGCAAAGTTTAACAGTTGTCTACACAGTGCATGACTTGGTAACGAGCTTACTCTCTAAAAATCAATAATATTCATCGTCAATAGCAATTTGTGTCCCGGACATTTAACAGTCAACTTCTATGTAAAATTGTCGTCAAAAGTTATAAAAGTAAAACAGTTTTTGAGATATAGTCAATTTTTTATATAATATGGAATTAAATATATTTCAAAAACTGCTCTACTTTCATTATTTTTGACGGTATTTTTGGATTCAGGGGACAATTCTACATAATAATAAGCTGTTAAATGTCCTGGATACAAATTGCTGTGGACTACAGTTATTAGTGACTGCTTTTTCACTTTGAAAACTAGTCATTTTTGACTAATTCATTTTTAGAGAGTACGTCACTAAAAACCAGTTGTTGTTATTATATTGTTTATACAGTGCTTGCAATATCAAGTCCGACCGCACTGGAAAGGACGGCTGTTCAATACCCGCGTGAAAAGAACAAGGATAGAACGCCAAATAGAATTTGATTGGCCAGCCGGCAGGCTACGACAACGCATACCCATCGCGCACCTCGCAGCGTGCTTGACACGAGGACTGCTATTGTGCCAGCAAGAGGTAGTAATTTTAGTAAAAAAGATTATTTAATTAAAAAATGTACATGTTGGAACAAAAAGTTCAGATTTTAATTTGGCATTTTGCTGGTAATTCTGAACGAGAAATTCAAAGATTTTTGTGGGGGGTACCTCAAGTCGAAGCTGTACGTTTTTCAGGAAGATCGGGCTAATATCCTCAATGATTTAGGAATCCGCATAACTAATTTGTTGGGGGATATTAGTCCAGAAGTCCTAGCTAATGTGCGTGGGAATTTTTATAATAAGTTAGGCTATTGTTTGGCTGCCTATGGGGGCTTGTTCGAACATTTAATTTAATTATTGAGTTTATTTATTTTTATTATTTATTTTTAGAGTTTTATTTTTATTTAGAGTTTTATTTTTATTTATAGTTATTTTTATTCAGAATTATTTTTTATTTGAGAAATCTTTTTTATTAAGAATACTATTTTTGTTGTTGCCCTAGTTCTCAAGGAAAAAATCAAAACATTTTATTTTTAGGATTCGGGTATAAAATATTTAAAAAGAAAATTAAAATGTGCATCTACACTCTAAGTTAGAGTCTCTAACGCAGTTTGCTTAACACTAAATCATTTAGTCTAAATCTAGCCAGACTGGCTGCCAGAGTTGACCTCGCTTACAATTCGCACGCATCCGGCAACCGGCTCTGGCCAATCAAATTCTATTTGGCGTTCTATCCTTGTTCTTTTCACGCGGGTATTGAACAGCCGTCCTTTCCAGCGCGGTCGGACTTGATATTGCAAGCACTGTACGTTTTTTTTGTTTTCTTTAGAGTATTTTTATTACTAAATATTGTTTGTGATTTTGTTTGCTTGTCGCTAAATATATATTTTTTAAACTTTAGGGCTATAAATTAAAATATTGAATGTATTAATTTTAAATATAAAAGGGGAGCACCAAAGAATGCTGCACGTAGGAGCCAGACAAAGAATGCTGCACGTAGGCGCCAGACACCCCAGGAATGGGCCTGCTGGGCCCAGACAGTGCGCTCGGTTAAGCACTCGGCAGTTGTAAGTCATTGAACCGTATTCTATTCTTGATGAATGATCGCTTTCCAGAATTAATCGAAAAAATTAATAACTCACAATACGTGTATGGAAAAATTACTAACAAATTTTTTACAGGCTTTACGTCCTAATCCTACTATTTTCATTTTCAAATCTATCTAAGAGACGCATTTACATCAGTAACATGATAGAAGGTTAGTGATAATAATGTTTTAATAACACGATGATTGTGTCACAATGTAAGTAGGAACCTACTTTAAGGTTTTTGCTAGCGGCCTGCAGCCACCATCAAGTTTGGCCGCCTTTGTGCCTGCACAACCCCTAAGAACGGCCCTGGTAACAAATCAAAACATTAAAGGAATTACACGTTCATCCTGTAAGTCATCCAGCGTGAGCACACTGCCGTCGTTACAGCGAATAAATAGTAAGAATCAAGTTAGAAGATTCAAATTGGACAACACTTTTTTTTATTTGGAAAGAAATGGGGGGCTGAACAATTTAAATTCGAATGGGGCAAACAAGAACCACCCTAATATGTATATAAATAAATAATATATATACAGGGTGAGTCATTTAACTTGAAACTTTGAAATATCTCAGTTAGTATGCATTTTACGAAAAAATTAAATAATTTGAGGGGGGAAATCAATCAGTACTAAAATTGGTCCTCATACTCTCCTCCTTATATGGGAAACAGGGGGTAACTTTAAAATTTTCAATGGAACACTTTATTTTGTATTGCAGATTCGGATCATTCGACTAAAAATTGGTAGATTTAGTCTAAAACATTTTTTTATATTTGTAATAGATGGCGCTGTTATGAAAAAAAAATCAATTTTGTTCGATTTTTCTTCTGTATACGATTCTGCAATATTTTTTTCTTAAAATCTGATTTTTTTAAGTATACCCACGATTTTTTAACTAATATTTAAGTTTCCTTTGGTTTAAGTTTTATACATTATTTCATTCGGTGATAATTATCAATTGCGCACCATGATCACTTTTTACCTGCCAGCATTAAATCCTTTAATTTAAAAAAATATTGTACTATTTTTAATAAAGATACCTCCTTTAAGGTAAAAAAAACATGTCAATTAATTACTTTAATTCTAATTAAGGTATAAAAAATGGTATTTAGTTATAAATAATAATTATTATTGAGGTATAAAGAAACTATTTATAGTTTAGCATTATTTAATCAATGAAGTTCAAAGATTAATTTGCAAACAATATAACTCCTTTCGTTAAGCAGTTATTCATAATGGATTTTTTAACAGTGGAAGAAAAAATAGAAATGATTTTGATTTATGGAGAAGCAGGCAGGAATATTGATGATGCTGTTAATATCTACGCTCAGCGTTTTCCGGATAAAATTCGATCACGTACTTCATTTCACCGTACAGTCAAGCAGTTTACTACACGGGAGTGTTCAACCGAAAAAAAGAGTTCGTTGAGCAACAGTCACAAGGGGAAATAATGAAATTAATGTATTAGCAGCAACGGCCGCTAATCCTCATGCAAGCACACGAAAATTATCTAGTGATTTGGGGATATCCCAGAGCAGTGTTAGCAAATTAATAAATGCATTGAAGTCGAAGGCCACTATTTTGAGCACCTACAATAATTAAAATTTAAAAAATAAATAAATTTAAAAAATTAAACCAAGTAGTATTTTATTCAAAAATTATTGGAGAATCGTATACATGTATATGTATATATACAGAAAAAAAAAGTACATAATATTAATAATAATAATGTATTTTAATATTGTGACAATGTATGCGCACATTAAAATAGAGCCGATGCACAAATACATTATTATAATGTAAATGTTTCATTAATGCATGACAAATTACATTGAACAATGAAGAGTACATTGATATAATGTAACAGTATACATTGGTCAATGTATGTCATACATTTATAGTATGTACCTTATTCATTATTGATATAATGCATCTTGTACATTGATATAATGTACTCTGTACATTGATATAATGTACCCTCTACATTGATATAATGCACCCTGTACATTCATATAATGTACCATGTACATTGATATAACTATATATTGTTATAATTGACTGTGCGTTCCACGAAAGATTAGCGGTCTTAGGAATGTGATGTAATCCTTTATTTCTATATAACGGCCAACTTTTAATTATAATAATAATGCTAGGGTTTTCCATATATTTGCAGCCGTTGCAGGCAAACGTATGCAATAAACCCTATCCCGATATAAATAAAGAGTTGGCCGTTATACAGAAATGAAGAATTGCATCACATTCCTAAGACCGCCAATCTTTTGTGAAACGCACTGTAGGGTGTTTTTGGATGAGGAAAAAAACACATTTTTATACATATTAGATTTTTTATTTAAATACTCTTTTAATAAATGAACTTTAACAAAATTGTTTGTCGTTTTAAATAAAATAAAAGGTTTGTAAGAAATTATAGATCATTACTGATTCGGGCGGAAAATCTAAATTAAACAAATAAATACATTTAAAGCAAATATCTACTGCCCTTAATACACTAAAAAATTTATATCGGACACCATCAAAATAAAGATAAATTTCTTTAATGTTTACCTCATCCTTTCCTATCCAAAAAATAAATAAAACTGCTGTTCATTGACTTGCTTTTTTTTAAATGATCAAGATGCTTCTCGAACTCTTCCAAAGTGGGTGAGAGATACAGAAATGCGTCTTGTGAATCCTTTATCGTAAATTTAGTTGTCACGTTTTTTTCTGTGTTATCTTTTTTGACTATTTTGCCAGTTGGATTGCCATGGATTACCAGAAAAATTGTAGCATCTCGTGCATCTGAAACAATAGCAACATAATATTATTTCACAAGCATCTAAGGTAATTTCGATAAAAAGTGGCCTCATTTAACGTAAAGTGTTATTTTCATATATTATATTACTTTTTACATTAATGAGTGATATTCCTTACCTTTTTTTTCTATTTATCTGCTTTTTACTTTCACAATAACCACCTGATTCGACTCACAAACACAAAAGAATAATAATTTCAATTTTTTCTTAGGGTGTGGGCTCTGGAACAAAAAAAAATACGTCCTCGCACTGTTGGCTAGTAAAGCGGGAAGCTATATAATTAATACTCTGTAGGCGTTTATAACTTTGCACATCAATACAATTTATTAATTTATTGACTAATGAACAATCTACCTTGATTAATGAATTAATACATTGATATAATGTATTAAAAACATCAATTAATAAACCTGAAACATTGGTTAATGTATGTATACATTAATATAATGTACGTTTTTTTTAATGATTTGGCTAAAGTTATTGTATATATACTTTAGTTAAATGTATTTTTACATGAATTTAATGTATTAATACATTGATATTATGTAAAATTGTACATTATATTAATGTATGCTATACATAATATCAATGTACGTGGTCATG
The DNA here is from genome assembly GCA_921294245.1 of Brassicogethes aeneus. Classification (NCBI taxonomy): domain Eukaryota; kingdom Metazoa; phylum Arthropoda; class Insecta; order Coleoptera; family Nitidulidae; genus Brassicogethes; species Brassicogethes aeneus. The sequence continues at coordinate 7,977,179 of OV121137.1, forward strand.
AGCTTATAAAATTTAAACATTCTATTAATGTATTTATACATTTTATTTATGTATAACTACATTAATTTAATAAAATATTGGTCAATGTTTGGCATACATTGATAATATGTAATTATTTTTTTCTGTGCAGAAGAAAAATCAAACAAAATTGATTTTTTTTCATTACAGTGCCATCTATTACAAATATGAAATTTTTTTTTAGACAAAATCTACCTATTTTTAGACGAATGATCCGAATCTTCAATAAAAAATAGGGTGTTCCATTGGAAATTTTAAAGTTACCCCCTGTTCCCCCTATAAGGAGGAAAGTATGAGGACCAATTTTAGTACTGATTGATTTCCCCCCTCGAATCATTTAATTTTTATTTTAAACTTTTTTCGTAAAATGCATACTTACTAACTGAGATATGTCAAAGTTTCAAGTTAAATGACTCACCCTGTATATATATATATATATTAGGGTGAGCCAAAAAAACTATCCTATCGGATTTATGGGTTAAAATCAACCTACATACCGAGCAAAAAATTTCCCTGCAAGGCAAAATTTTTTGCTCAATTTTAAAAGGTGTCGGTGAGCATTCTAAGTTTTCCATTGAAATAACATGTAAAAAATTTTTTTTTCATTAAAAAGATTATAACTTTTGAACCGTTTGAGATAAAATTTTTTACGTCGCGGATTCTTGTAGAGCATAAAATTTCCCAAAGAATCTATACCAGGATTATTTTTTTTAATTCAAAAATTCGTATGTTTGAAAGCTTTAAAAAGTGTAAAAAATCACTAGAACTGCAGTTTTAGTGATTTTTTACACTTTTCAAAGCTTTAAACATATGAATTTTTGAATAAAAAAAAATAATCCTGGTATAGATTCTTTGGGAAATTTTATGCTCTACAAGAATCCGCGACGTAAAAAATTTTATCTCAAACGGTTCAAAAGTTATAGTCTTTTTAATGAAAAAAGATTTTTTTACGTGTTATTTCAATGGAAAACTTAGAATGCTCACCGACACCTTTTAAAATTGAGCAAAAAATTTTGCCTTGCAGGAAAATTTTTTGCTCGGTATGTAGGTTCATTTTAACCCATAAATCCGATAGGTTAGTTTTTTTGGCTCACCCTAATATATATATATATATATATATATATATATATATATATTAGGGTGCTTAAAAAGAATAAAACTTAATTTTTTTTTCGCTCTTACCCTTTCAAATGTTTCTATTTACTATAAAAAAAATTCTCACCAAATATGAGCGTTCCAGCTAGGGTTGGGAAAATTTCACTTTTTGCTTGTACTTGAAATTTCACTTGAAATTTTCATGACATTTATGAAATTTATTAAAATTTCCTAAATTTCTGAAATTCATTGAAACTTTCAATAAATTTCAATCACTTTAAGTGTAATATATTAATATTGAAATAAGCCCACTCGGGGTCCATGGCAAATTGCCTCTCTTACCTCCTACCCCTCTGTGGGCCCCTGCACCAATAATATAAATAGTAAATACCTATATTTACCACAAATTTCTTGAGATTTCCTTTTAAAATATTTTTAAAAGTACTAAAACTAAAAGAGATATAGCAATTTTTTGTAAGCTAATGAGATTGTGCAACTTTCATTGTTTTATTTTTATATATATTTATTATTTTTATATATTTTACTGACATTTTACAAAAATTGAAGAAACTTCATCAAAATTTTATGAGCCAAAGGCATTTTTTATCCGTTTTCCGATACAATTATAGCAAAAGTAAAAGTTTAAATTAATCATGACTTTAAAAAAAATTTAAAGTCTGATTTAATTTACAAATTAAATTGGTAACTTTTAATTTATGCATATAAGTAACAATAATTAATTATGGTGTATTTAAATCCAAGCCGAACTAAACAAAAACGCCCAGACGCTTGATAACTCGTTCTTATTGGTCGATTCGGAATCTGTTGTAAATTATTATTAAAGGTCCCAGGGGAGGCAGCATGTGAAATTTATGCGAAATTTTTAGTTAATTGCGAAACTTTCAATGAAACTTCTGAAACTTTCACAAGCAATGTTGAAATTTTCGGATTGAAAATTTCATTTGAAATTTTTAAAAATTTCACTTTTCCAACTAAATTAAATATTTCAAGTTTGAAACGTTCAAAGTTAAAATTTTCATTTGAAAATTTCAACTGTCCCAACCCTAGTTCCAGCTCAACTCTAAGAGGTCGCTGTTTTTATTTTAGTTTCCCATTTAATAACATGGAAAAAATAATCTTATGTTTGGAATTTTATACCTCTGTATCAAAGTAACTTATGGCAATGATCATTGCAGTTTCTTATATGAATTGAAACGCTCTACAAAAAAGGTCTCTTATTATTTTTCGATAAATTGATTTCTTCTAGAGTTATTCGAGGTCAAAGTTTGATTAACATCAAATTTTCTGTTTTTTTTTTAATTTTATGGTACAATTAGCAGACGGGAGGTAAAAGGGGGCAAAAAAATGCAGCGGGGGGGCAAAATGGGGTACCCAAAAAATTTCATAAAAAAAAAAATTTTTTAGATTGTTTTCTTTGGTTTCTAAATTATTTGAAAATTGACTCACAAATTCACGCTTTTAATCGAAAATAATTATTCTGAGCCTGTAGAGCGAGAAAAAGGATGGTACAATTTTAAAAAACTTTTCATATGCTCATTTTTGGGTACCCCATTTTGCCCCCCGCCCCGCTGCCTTGTTTTGCCCCCTTTCACCTCCTGTCTGCTACCATAAAATTAAAAAAAAAAACAGAAAATTTGATGTTATCAAACTTTGAACTCGAATAACTCTAGAAGAAATCAATTTATCGAAAAATAATAAGAGAGCTTTTTTGTAGAGCGTTACATTTTATATAAAAACTGCTATGATCATTGCCATAAGTTACTTTGATACAGACAACATAAAATTATTTTTTTCCATGTTAATTAAATGGGAAACTAAAATAAAAACAGCGACCTCTTACAGTTGAGCCGAGACGCCCATATTTGGTGAGGATTTTTTTTTTATATTAAATAGAAACATTTGAGAGGGTTATTAAATTTTATTTTATGAAGCACCCTAATATACAAAAGTGCTCTTTTAGTTCCACCCTTACTCCCAGAAGCCAACTGAAGGGCTTAAAGTTCCCTCCGAAGGACTAATATAAATAGAACAAATACAAATACAAGGTGTTTCACATTCGTGGTACATTAGAAGTTTCTGAGGAACGGAAAAAAATATTGAGTTGAAATTTTAAAAGTGTTTATAATATATTTAAGCCCATAGAACATGGTATAGGGCGATTCCGCGGGAGACGATTTTTGACATAAATTTTTAAATCACAGTATTTGTTACTTTTTTTATACCAATACAAAGAGAAAGATACAAATTTAATAATAAAAAAACTTTTAAGAACTTAAGTTATTATTTGAATTTTTTGTGGCGCTCAGAAATGGTGGCGGCTGAAAACCATTCATCGACACTTGATAGTTTTTCCACGAAATCGCTATTACCGGTGGTTTGAGGTTATATTTCACTGATGAATATTGAAGTCATAACATTTGTTTATTGCCTTATATAACAAAATGAAATATTTATTATTATTTTTCCAACAATATTGATTAAATAAGAAACCATTGTTGGTCAGTTGCACCCGCGATATAAAAGAAATGAAAGTTTGGTTTTCTTGAAGAAATAAATTGGTAATTTTTTGAAACTTTGTAGAAGTAAGAAGAAATAAAAGGAAAACTTGATTCGGTCGCAATAGAAGGTATGTTGTCATTTTAATTAAAATTAACGTTGACTAAAATGAGTTGCACCCGCGATCAAAATATTAGAATCGCGGGTGCAACAGACTCTCACGATTACATTTTTTTTAGCGAGTTACCGGTAATAAAAAGTTAAAACCATTCTATTTTAACGAGTAACCCGTAACTGCATGAAATGTCAAATCAGTAACCGCGGTTAAGAATTGAGTAACACAGATGTTGAGTAGTGTTACTGGCAGCGGTAAATATTCTTCTCTCTTTTTAATGCAAGTTTTTTGTTTATTTTTACTATTTGGAGGTTATGTTTGACAGTTCTCGATACCGCGGGCTTTTGAGTTTAGTTAATTTTACCGGGTTTTTGGGTTGGTTGTATATTTTTTATAATATTTGATATATAATACGTTGTTCTTTTATATCCATTAAATTTCATAAAATAGCAAACTAAACTAAAGGTAAACAAGATTTAAGGTTGTGTCAAACTTTTTGACATTTATGTCAAAAAGTTTGACATAACCTGTTATATCCACATAACAAAACCTATAACCGGAGCGTTTTTTTGTATAAATAGATCAAATGAAATGGCAGAACAACAGCAAAAGGAGACTGCTTCTCAAAAATATAGGCGAAAACTAAAGGAAAATCCTAAACTTTTTGCAAACCATCTCCGTCGAGAAAGGGCTCGCGATTTGAAACGTAGAGAAGTCATGAAAAAAAATATGGAAGAAAATGAAGAGTTAAAAGTGCTGGCTAGAATGCGTTCAAAAAAAGAATGCGGACGACAAGAGAACGTCGTAAAGAAGCAAAAATTGGAAGAACAAGTGTTTCATATAAGAATTCTCGTACGTTGGGAAAAGCAGTAGCAAAAGTGAAGCGTAATTTACCCTCTAGCCCTTCTAAAGCATTTGAAGTTGTCAAAAAAATTGCTGCGGAATTTCAAGTTGCTGTCAACGATCCTCCTAAAACGATGCCTTCTAAATCGATAGATGAAGTCAAAGAACAAATTCGTAACTTTTATGAAAGGGATGATATTAGCAGACAAATGCCTGGAATAAAAGATGATAATTCAATAAAAACAAGTACGGGAGAAAAATTAGGAATCCAGAAGAGAACGATGATTATGAGCGTCCGTGAAGCTTTCGAGCTATTTCAAATAAGTTTCCCCGAAATATCAATTGGCAAGACTCTTCTTTATAATGAGAGACCTGCTTACGTTTTGCCAGTCAAACTTTTCATAATGTTTGTGTTTGTACAATACACTCAAATTATATTAATCTTCTTACTGCTATTTCAAAACATGACAGATTTTCCCAAAACACACCGAGAGCTAATAAATCAGGTATCGTGTAATATCGATAATAAAAATTGTACCTATGTCAAATGATTGCGATGTATGCAAAAATTCCAATATTTGGAATACTACCCTAGATTCTAATCCCAATGTTGAATGGAAGACCTGGATTTTGGAGAATCAGAGACCAAAACAGATCGTAGTGAACAAACCGTTTAGGGAAGCGTTAAATGAACTACGTGAGAACACTACGAAATTTAAGCTGCATTTTTTAGTTAAAAATGTCCAGTCCGAGTACTTTCAAAGTGCAAAAGAAAACTTGACCAGCGAGGAAGCCATTGTACAAATTGACTTTGCTGAAAACTATGGATTAGTTAGTCAAGACGAAATACAATCAGCTCATTGGTGTCATGTGCATGTGACGCTTTTTACGTGCTGTATTTGAACAACTGAAAAACTTCACTCAGTGGTCATAGTAAGCGATGAACTAAGCCACAGTAAATATACAGTTCATGTTTTACTGCAGAAAATTTTTCAGTACATTCAGTCAATAAATAATAATATAAAATCTATACGTATCTTCAGCGACAATTGTGCCGCTTAGTACAAGAACCGATATGTTATTGAGAGTATGAATACTCTTAAAGCAGAACACGGATTTACTCACCTTGAATGGAATTTTTTTGCTGCTTCACATGGCAAAGGTGCCGTCGATGGACTCGGAGGAAGTGTGAAAAGATCAGTGTGGACTGCTGTTAAAGCTCGGAAAGCAATTGTTAACAACGCTGAAGAATTTTATGATCTGGCTCGTCGCCTTTCTCCAAAAATTTCTTTTATATTTGTATCCCAAAAACAAATTGAAGAAGGAAAAACCATGTTAGATGATAGGTGGAAAGGACTAAAAAATATACCAGCCATTCAATCAAAAAATTTTTTTTCAATTTGAGGAGGGTAAGAGCATTTGTGTTACACGAACGTCAAAGTCTAATTTAAAAAGCAAATTAGTTTTGACAACTGCTACTAAAAAAACACGTAGAAAAGTTACAAAAAAAGTTACGCAAAAGTTACGCGTTTCTGATGTTTACAGCGATTCTGAAGATGAACCTTAAGGCTGATAAATCGCCGACTATTCCAAACAAATAATTTATTTCAGTTACATAGGAAAGTGCTAATTAGTGATACAGCATCTATGATCTCATATCTTTAATTTAAAGTTACATGGAAATGTTTATATTCTCTACAGTGAGACGTGTTGCACCCGCGATAATTTTACGTTGCACCCGCGACTGGATAAAAAGTGAATTTATTATATTTATTTCTTTTAATAATTTTATTTAAGTTAATAATTAGTTTGTTTTGTATTCTTTTTAAGAATGTAAAAATAATTTAATAAATATTCCATAATTAACAGACTTTTTTTATTCTAGCTTCATGACCTTCAATGGTGGGCCGATTTCGTTGCACCCGCGATAGCACTTTGAACCTCTCCTGTGTCTATTTATACATTTTATTAAATGTTTTTTATATTAATTTTTGTAAAACAGATTACAATGTAATCCTGCGACCAGTCATTTCTTTAAAAAGAATTTTTATTTTCTTAGTAAGATGTTGCACCCGCGAGTACGGAATCGCCCTATAGTAATTTTACTCAGAATTTTATACAGAATTTAAAACATTACAATTACAATTGTTCTATTTTAAATATCAAAGTTGATGTTACTTTCGGTTAAACCGGAAGTGGTATTTTGTTTAAAGTATTTTAAATGGATTATAAACGCTTTTAAACCTTCAAATCGATATCTTTTTTCGTTTCCCAGAAACTAATGAACCACAAATGTAAAACACCATATACATATCGTGTGCGTACAAGGAAAATCGGCTAAGTACACTTTTGCTATAATAGCAAAAATTGAAACCATTAAGTCCGTATAGTTACTATACTTCGAAAAAAGTTTAAACGCGCATATTAAGGGGTCTGTAACTATCTGTATTTTGACTAAGTCCATATTTCTGTAATACTCAACATTAAGAATCCACTAAGTACATTTAGTAGTGGCTGGTACAAATGTTAAACATAAAACTGAGCCTAGTGCTGAAGACAGTGAAGTAGATGACTCAGAAGACTCCTCCGATGACGAAACTTTGTCCAATTTAGCAAACAAAAATGCAAATCTGTAACAGGTTAAAATACGTCCAATAAGTCCAAATTTATATTGAAAACTAACAGGAAAAATACTTTAAGTCCAAATGTTTATAACAAAAATACAAATAATATCGTTTATATAAATATATTTTTCATTTAATCATCAATAATTACTTTTAATTTCATAAGAAATTTATATTAATGTAATATATAATATTTAAAATAAAAAATCGATTTTATGCATTCAGGTTAGTTTTAAAATGCGTTTTTCTCAAAACTAGAAATTGTGGACTTTTCCTTGTACGCCCTCGATATATATGTACCTATATTAGGGTAATTCACACTTTTTTTGTTTTTTTTTCTCGAAACCACGCTCAAAAGTTTCATAGGTTTCATATCTTCTAATTTTTGTAACTAACGAACGATTGGTCGTTCTGTAAAGTTCTTCACATATTTTTGTACAAAAAAGGTTTCTTATGATTTTTTGATAAATTTGATTCTTTTAAATTAATTTAAGGTCAAAGTTCAAATTAAACGAAATTTTTGGGTTTTTTAACTTTTTTGGCGAGTCTTTCCGACTCATTTAAAAAAATTTGGAATATTTTTGTAGAGAATTAAACTCTCTACAAAAAAAGTTTAATGTTATTTTTGAGTTAATTTTAGATATGTAATACTTACATTTTATTATTTTAACCAAAACTAACTTAATATTAATATAAACCTACTTACTTTTTACATCTTTTAAAAGTAACACATGCAAAAATATTAAGAATTTACATTTTACTCCAATATCTTTAATAATTTACTTACTTAAATATGTCAAAAAGTTATAAATTACACTTTATAAAGGTCACCACAGTTTCATGACCCTATAGGGTATATCTATAGATAAAATACCAAATTTCATTAAAAAAATAATAATTCCAAAACAACGAATTTAGCTAACTCTTTGGTAAAAGTTTTTCATATTATCAACTACAAACGAATTTAGCTAACTCTTTGGTAAAAGTTGTTCATATTATCAACTACAAACGAAAAATATATGAAGTAAAAAAAAATGTGTCAATGTCATAATTTTGACCTCAATTTTTGGTTGTCTTTTTTATAAAAAAGTAAATTTACTTAATTTTTTATATATTTTTTGTATGTAGTAAACATTTACATCCAATTAAAAAAAAATTTAACTATCGAAACATTTTTGGCCAAGTTATCGCATTTTCAAGACAAAATGTCACTCGTAAAAAGAGTCCAGTTTTCAAAAATCTCCTACGGGTGAACAAAACAAATTTAAGCAAAAATAAAAAATATGGGTCTTATCGATTTCGGCAAAGAAACTGTAAACAAAATTTCGTTAAAAAATAACGACCTACCCCTTTTTGCCTTGTCGATTTGAGATGGAAAGGCCCATATGTATTTATACACATATACAAGTTCAACGCCATGTTTTACATATAGATTAGATTAAAAAATTAACCGTAAATTTTAAATATTTTAACGTTTCTGTTAAGTATTTAAAAAATATTGAAATTATTATGTTTTAAGGGTGAAATCGATTGTAAGAAAAATGAGAAGATCATCTAAAGGCATTTTACAATCTCAAACGTCAGAACCAGTAGTTATAGTCAATGTTCAAGAAAATGAAGAGAATTCGCCTGAAAAAAAAAGTTTTTCCACGAGTTCCGCAGATGAGTCCCCTTTAATGAATCCCTATTTATTATCGCCCTTTATGAGAGATGTACGAAAACTATCATTACCATCCCCACAATGCAGTGGCATTACTGCAAGTCAAGTACGTAGATTATCAGAAAGGGGCGAAACGACTGGCCCAGGACCTCGGCAAGCTGAATTCTTGGCTACTTTATCTACAGCTCAACAACCTACTCCAGGTGGTCGCAGACATTCTGTTGTTACCATATCTAAGGTACCAACATCTTTCTTTGGTAGAAATAGACGAGAGTCAGTGGCATCTTTTCCATGCCCTTCTGGAAGAGTTCTTCCGAATAGACGAGAATCAATAGCTTGTCCACCTTCTACCGAAAATAGAGGTAGTGTCCATAACTTACAATTAGATATAATGGATGATATTGTTCAATCTCGAAAAGTTAGAATGAAGTTATGGAATACAAGTAGCGAAAAGTTGTGTGAAGTTCAGCCTCTGGATCAAACTGGTGGTATCCAACGCTATACAAATTCAAGCAGAAGATTTTCTGATTTTGTAGGCACCACTCTTGCCCCTATACCCAGTTCCAAAACGCGACGCGCATCTGAACTACCCCAAGCAGCTGGTTCATCCAATACTTCAAATTCCACAAGTAAGAAACCTAATATTGGGATAATTTGCTCTAATAATGATCTTATCTCTATTTTATCTCCTCTATCCACATCTGCGTCTGAACTTAATCAGAGTGAACGGAATCAAACAAAAGAAGATCCTTTGAAAAACTGGAGTTTACATCAAAAGCGAAGTCGATTGAAGAGTAACAGGTCTATTAGTTTTGATATTTCTTTTTTACATGGTACAGCTATTAATATTAATGAAAACAAAACTTTCTCTCCTCCTAACAATTGGTTCGTAAAACGTCATCAGCTTAAATCAAAAATTGAAGACAATAAATCCACATCAACAGAAAATGTGGATGTGGTTGATACTGAACCTGGAAAGGTTGTGTGGGACGAACGAAGTGGATCTCTTGTAAACGCACATGTTTTAGGAAGTGCCATAGAGGACTTCTTAAAATATACGTCTCCAGAAACTACTTTAAAGACTTCTAGTAACATTGAATTAAACAAAACAAAAGGCAATAGAAGTACAAAAGCTAATTGGTTTGCAAAGGGTGATGATGATTTACCAGACACCTGTGACTCTTCACTCTGCTCCACCTTAAAAGACTTATTTGTAAAGTAATTGTTTTTCCCGCCTTGCTGGCATTCTGTTAAATGTTATAAAATATATGTGTTTTAATTATATAATAATGTGTTTTAATTATGTAAATTATTAAATACTTAGTAGTATATATATATATATATATATATATATATATATATATATTTATAATACAATATGTAAAGTCGTAGATAAGAATAGCAAATCAAAAAGAAAAGAAAGCAAGCGAAGCAGGCGTGGCCTACAGGAGAGAGAATGAAATATAACCATAGTTGTCAGGTTGATTTTTAATCTTATAAATAGTTAAATTTAAATTGTTTCAAATTCTTAAAAATAACTAAGAATTAATAATAATAAATAATCCTATTGTATTTACAGAATTTATGATTTTGTTAATAAAAAAACAATACATTTTAGCAAATAGCGCGTTCCGCTGTAGTCCAAATACGCAAAAATGGCGTTTTCTACATTTACTATAGTATACATAGTAAATATACTTAGTATGCAGTGGCGGCGATAAGGGGCCCATCTTGCGGAGGTCCCCAGCTCCAAAATAGGCCCCTTTGATCTCTTTGTTAAAATTCCTAATTGCTTTTAATAAAAATAATCTTATTCCAAAATAAAACTATAGCATATATATATGCATTAATCATAGATATATTGTACCAAACGTTTACGCTCGGACAAGTGTCGGCGTTAACGTCAGCAAAAAAAATGTGTTTGTTGTTTATTTTGACGGATAATTGGGAAATAAATGAGGTAATGCAAAGGCAAAATGCTTCTATAAAATAAAAATCAGTTTAGTTGCAAATTACTGCCGTAAGTGCCGTGTTATCGTGTTTTTCTTCGTTTAATTTCTTACGTAGGTACGCGGTACGCACATAATTTTTGGTGTGTCTTCGTGTGATCGTTTTTTTTCGTGAGGTTTACATTATTTTTGTAAAAGAAATAATGACTCAGACAATAACTCAAAAATACCTAAAGCCGGAAACAAAAGATAGAAAAACTGGAAAATTGTCCAAGATTGACGGTTTATTTAAAGTCATAGGTAAAACAAGGACAACTCAGGATAATGAAGATAAAAAAGATGATATTAGAGAAGAGAACATTTTACAAAATGTTTTTACTGGAGACAGCGAGGGAGGCAGTAATTAACATCAAAATTCAACCCTGAAGTCGCAAATATTAAAGGTTATAGCTATAGCATATAATATATATCATATTATGATGTAACTAAATTAAATTTAAAAGCTAAAGAAACGACCATCGTCGAATGCAACGAGTTAGCTCCATTTAATACAGAAATGGCGTTGTTTCCCGATGTGTTGACTGATGAAATGATTAATATCGTGCACCTTACCTTAAACAGCGACTTATTCACGAGTTTGCAGAGAGTGAAGAAATGTTATTTTAGTTCAAAGCATGGGCGCCGCTACATAGGGGCAGGGGGGGCCCGGCCCCCCCCTGGAAATTCATACCCAGAAATTCCGGTACTCCATAATTTGACGGTAAGTGCTGATCGTTATAATTTGTTCATTATTTTTTAGATAAATTAGATTTGTTATCTTAGATAATTTAAGATCTGTGCCGTCTTAATGAACACTAGTGTTGTAAAATAAATGAAATGCCTGGCTGTTCAAAGAAATTAGAAGCACAGTTTACTGATTCCGTTCATAATCCTATGGCAAAGAAACCAGAAGCCACAGATCATTATGTTCATATTCGATGGAATCTTATGTATACATGCAATAAGGTTCATATCAATTTTGATTTGGAATCCAAGGGGTTTTAGCTTAAATAAAACTTAAAAAGTGAAATAATCCGGAAACTGTTCTTGAAAAATTAATAAAATAAATATTTAAAAAATAGAGGATTTATTTATGGATTTAGGATTTAAATCCTTTTTTGCAAGTGGATTTAGGATTTATGATTTAAATCCAGATAACGTAATGGATTTATGATTGAGGATTTAGATCCAGTTTATGGTGTGGATTTATGGATTTAGATTTAAATCATTTTTGCCGGATCTTGCCCATCCCTGAGTAAGACACGCTCTTGGCTGACATATTTCTATATACGAACTATATATGTTGAAAAAGTCGACTATAGAATAGATTTCTTCATAAGCCTAGTGAATTGATAAACAGATGGCGCTAATATATTGTGTCAAATTTACAAATATACATACAGGGTGTCCCAAAAGTCAACGATATCCTTTGAAGGACTCATAGGTCAGCTCATGACTAATCAGAATATCAAAACATGACCTTGGTAAAAAATCATTAGTTTTTAAGATATTGTCATTTTTATGAATTTTGTGAAACTTGACACAAAAACCCTGAATAGGACTGCTATTAATTACAATTCAAAATTAAATTAGTAGCAGATTTTGTAGCTGTGGCACTCGAAAAACTAATCTAAGGTGTCAAGTTTTACAAAATTCATAAAATGTCAAAAACTAACGATTTTTTACTAAGGTCATATTTGTCATATTTGTCATGAGTTGGTCTCTCAGTCCTCCAAAGGATCTCGTTGACTTTTGGGACACCCTGTATAAAGATGATATTTTATTTGACTTAAGTTTAATGTGAACTTCTACAGTACAACTTGATTATAAATAACATCTATCAAAATTGTAAAAAACTTTAAGGGCCCCCCCCTAGACGAATTTCTTCCGGCGCCCATGGTTCAAAGTAATATATCTTTATGTAATGTTGGTAACACTGGTCATGTACAGTTTGAATAAAGTCAGTTCGTTCATAGACACTGAAGAGTACGCGTCTCATTTATATTCCCCGATTAGAATCCATTAATAATAGGTTATGGGCCCAGAATTCGGTTCCATCGCGGTGTGCTTCGTGTAAAAATTCGCAGGTTTACTCAGTTTCGGTCGTAAAATGGCAGTGAACTATATAAACAGTGTTCCAAAACTTATTGTGCGGGAAAACTACGATGAGTGGTGTTTCGCAATCGAAAACATGTTCGTTCTAGAAGGACTTACAAAGTCTTTAGAAGGTACGGAGATGGACACAGCAATAGTTGCAAAAGCGAAGGCTAAATTAATTTTAACGCTAGACCCTTCGTTGTATGTCCATGTAAAGGATGCAAAAACGTGCAAGGAGGCGTGGGATAAAATCAAAAATCTATACGAGGACGCTGGTTTTACAAGAAAAATAGGACTCTTCAGAACCTTTATCTCAATGATACTGGAAAGTTGTGAGTCAATGGAGGTTTACATAAACCAAGTGATAGAAACAGCTCAGAAGTTGGGAAAAACCGGCTTCGCCATTACAGAAGAATGGATAGGTTCTCTACTTTTGGCGAGATTGCCAGAAAAGTATAGTCCCATGCTTATGGCTATTGAACATACAGGAATCTGCATTACTGCGGACTTGATCAAAAGTAAACTCCTCGATATGCAAATAGATGGCGCTTGTAAAAAAACGGGCGCATTTGCAGCAAGAAGTAGTAACATTAAATGGAAACCAAAAGGTGGAGCTGTTAACAAAAATGGAGATGTCAACAAAGCTGATTCCAATAAACAAAAGGATATGAGTAAAATAATTTGTTTTAAGTGCAAACAGGCTGGACACTACATGACAAATTGTACAAATAATGGAAGTTTAAACAGTAAGCCGAAAAATGACACAAAATATGCTTTTAGTGCTGCATTTTTAAGTGAAAAATACAACAAAAGTGATTTTTATTTGGATTCTGGTGCCAGCAAACACATGTGTTCAAATAAACAGTGGATAAAAAATTGTTCAGAGTCTTCCATTAAAGAAATAGTCGTAGCAAATCAACAAAAAATTTCTGTGGAATGTTTGGGTGATAGACATTGTTACTTCATGCAATGGAGAGTTTAACAATATCACCATAAAGAATATCCCTGCTTAAAATACCCCATAGAGACCTATACAAAATAATCTATCGGGCGCTACCGGATTCAATATGTGCATTTGTCCATGGTTTTTTCCGGATACAGCCCGATAGAAGATGTATAGGAAATTACCTATAGGCACACCATAACTTTTACATTTTCCCTATTGATACCGATAGCAAATAACTCAATGAAGGATATATAGGGATATCCCTATAGAGCAACCATAAAACATTTGACAAAGTTTATTAAAACCTATGGGGTCCTATAGGGGAAAACTAATTTCTACATTTATGTGTATTTTCCACATTGAAACCGATAGCAAATAAATCAAGGGTGGATATCGCTATAGAACAACCATAAATCTCAACTATGGGTCCTATACAAACCGATACACCCTATACAAACACCATACATCCCGATACAAATATCTATCGGTTTGAACAGGGTCTCTATGGGGTATTTTAAGCAGGGCATATAAATGTAAGCTCGCCTTGACAAGTAAGTAAAAAATTTTACTTTTCAGGGCTAGCCCGGATGATGTCATTAGATTAAATGACGAAAGCGCTTGGCTACTTATTTTTTTAAAATAAATATACCGACATATAAAAATACACCCCTTTTATTAAATGAATAGTTTTATTGAATCGATTAGGCATTATTCTTAAGTTAAGCATAATGCCTAAGTTAGGCATTATTCCCAAGTTAAGCATAATGCCTAAGTTAGGTACTCAAAATCATGTCTAACTTCTTAGGCATTAATGCCTAAAAGTTATGCATTAATGCCCTAAAGTTAGGCATTTTTTTCGCAAGGGTGAAGTTATGGAAATTATTCATAGTGACGTCTGTGGACCGATGGAAAATATGTCAATTGGAAAAGCAAGATTTTTTCTATTGTTCGTTGATGACTACAGCAGAATGTCTTTTGTGTATTTCCTAAAGGCAAAAAGTGAAGTATTTGAATGCTTTAAGCAATTTAAATCACTGGTTGAAAACCAAAAGAACAGAAAAATAAAGATATTCAGGACTGACCAGGAAGGTGAGTTTTGTAGTACTGATTTTGATAATTATTTAAAGAAAGAAGGCATTATTCACCAGATGACAAATGCTTATACCCCTCAACAGAATGGGTTGGCTGAGAGGTGCAACCGCACATTAGTGGAAAAGGCCAGATGTCTTCTGTACGATGCAGATTTAGAAAAAAGGATTTGGGCAGAAGCGGTAAATACATCTAGTTATTTAAGAAATAGGTGTATAGCTAGTGGCTTGGATGAAAAGACACCTTTCGAAATGTGGCATGGTATGAAACCAGATTTGTCGAATTTAAGAGTTTTTGGGAGTCAAGTTATGGCACACATACCCAAAGAAAAACGGCTAAAATTTGACAAGAAATCCAAGCAACACATTCTTGTAGGTTATGCAGAAAACATAAAGGGTTACAGAATCTACAACCCTGAAACTGATGATGTAAAAATAAGTAGAGATATAATTATCCATGATGACTTGAAGTCAAAAAGGTTTATTCTTAGTGAAAAACAAGAGAGTTCAGTTGAAGTGGGGGATACAGATGTACAAAGTGAACGACTTCAATGAACCAGATGATGTAGAATACATACCAGATTACTTGCCTGTTGCTACAGAACAAGTTCCGAGAAGATCAGAGAGAGAAAGAAAAGAAAAAAAATTCAACGATTATGTTACGTACATAGCCACAGATTGCAGAACGGAAGAAGCATTTCCACAAGAGGATACAGCAACATTCGCAGAGGCTCTATCCAGAGCTGATAGCAGCAGCTGGCAGGCAGCAATGGATGAAGAAATAAGGTGCTTAATACAAAGTGAAACGTGGCATTTGGTGAGTTTTCCAGTAGCGGGTGCTATAGTTGATTGCAAGTGGGTGTATAAAGTTAAGTTTAACAGTGCGGGTAATAAAACTTATCGAGCTAGACTAGTAGCTAAGGGTTTTACCCAAAAGGAGGGTATAGACTATAATGAAACATTCTCACCTGTTGTGAGGCATTCTACCATTAGATTGTTAATAGCTTTAAGTTTAGATTTAGGATTGAATATTTCTCATTTGGATGTAACCACTGCATTCTTACATGGTGTTTTAGATGAAACGGTCTTTATGAAGCAGCCTGAAGGTTTCATAGAACCAGGTAATGAAAACAAAGTCTTAAAATTAAAAAAGGCTATTTACGGCTTAAAACAATCTTCGAGAGTTTGTTACAAAAAGGTTAAAGTTGTTTTAAGTGATTTAAATTACAAAAAGTCAAAGCTTGAACCTTGTGTGTTTATTAAGGTTAGTAAAAGTTTAATCAATGTAATTGCTCTATATGTTGATGACTTTTTTATATTTTCAAATGACAAGAATGAATCAGATTTTTTTAAACAAGAATTAGCGACACATTTTAAGTTAAAAGACTTGGGTCAGGCTAAGCAGATTCTAGGCATGAATATTTGTATTGATAAAGTTAAAAATATAGTAACTTTGGATCAAGGACAGTACATTGATTTTTTGTTGTCAAAGTTTAACATGAGAGAATGCAAGACAGTGGAAACACCCATGGAGAAAAATTTGAGTTTAAACAAAGGTAATGACACAAGTTTTTCTGTTCCGTATTAGCAGCTGTTTGGTGGGTTAATGTACTTAGCTGTGATGACAAGACCCGACATTGCATATTCAGTCAGTTACCTTAGTCAGTTTAACAATTGCTTTGATAATTTACATTGGCAAAGTGCCAAAAGAGTTTTAAGACACCTACAGAAAACTAAAGACTTTTGCTTAAAATTTGAGAAAAACTCAAATCGTTTGAAAGGTTTTGTGGATGCCGATTGGGGTAGCAATAGTTTGGATAGGAGATCTTATACAGGTTTTTGTTTTGTTTTGTCAAACTCTTTAGTATCCTAGGAGAGTACCAAGCAAAAAACCGTTGCACTCTCAAGCACGGAATCAGAATATATGGCATTAGCTGAAGCTTCAAAAGAAGCAATTTATCTTGGAAATTTGCTTGGTGAACTAACAGGTTCCTTTGATTGTGTTTATTTGCATAGTGATAGTCAGAGTGCACTGAAGCTTTCGTCAAACCCAGTTTTCCATAAGAGAACTAGGCATATTGATGTGCGTCATCATTTTGTAAGAGAGACAGTTGAAAGCGGTCAAATTAAAACTGAATATCTGCAGTCAAGTGATATACCTGCGGATGTTTTGACAAAGGCTTTAGGAACAAATAAACATTATAAGTTTCTAAAACTTTTAAATATTTTCCCAAAATGTTTGTAATCATTATTTACTTGTATTTTAACGAACTTTGAACTAGTGGGTGTGTTATTTTAGTTCAAAGTAACATATCTTTATGTAATGTTGGTAACACTGGTCATTACAGTTTGAATAAAGTCAGTTCGTTCATAGACACTGAAGAGTACGCGTCTCATTTATTTTTCCCGATTAGAATCCATTAATAATAAGAAAGGCAACTCAAAAAGCTTTTGAATGAGTTACAACTTGGTGACAAAAAACCTTCCGCACTGCTGAGGGAGATGAGACAGCTTGCCAACAATAACGTGAACGATAATTTTTTAAAACTATGTTATTGCAACACATTCCTGGAAACGCCAGTAAGCAGTAAGCACAGACAGTCTCAGCAAAATCGCAGAAATGGCTGACAAAATACTAGAAATTTCACCACCTCCGTATGTAGCACAGGTCCAAGCTAAATCAGAAAACCAACAGCTTTCCGACACTATGGAGACACTTACAAAGTAAATTGAAGCACTTACTGCAGAAGTAAACAAATTAAAATTCAACAGATCCAGGTCAAGGTCCTCAAGCTACAGCAAAAGCTCAAACAAAGGAGACAAGCAATGTTGGTATCATGCTAAATTTGGTGCTAATGCAAAAAAAATGAATCACACCTTGCAGCTACACAGCGGATAACTAAGACACTTGTCGAATCAGGCAGCGCTCGATGAGTGCTCATTCAGCTGTGGATTCTTCATCACTAATCGCAACTCACAAAGGACACAATTTCTGGTCGACTCCGGAGCTGATGTCTCAACAATTCCAGCAACTCCTTCTGACAAGAGAAATCTGTCGGAATCTGTTTGATTTGGGTTTGCGAAGACTATTTCGATGGCCATTTGTCATTGCAGACATAAACAAACCAATCATTGGAGCAAATTTCTTAAAGCAATTTAACCTCATGGTTAATATCGCAGGTAAAAAACTTGTTGATGCCTGTACTGCATTCTTAGTCCCAGCAAAAGCCTCCAGCAATCAGAACATCCCCAGGGTGTCCACTGTTGATGGCAAACAGCTATTCTCCGAAATACTACTAGAATTTCCAGACTTGGTAAGACCATCGTCAGCAGTCGAAGGCCCAAAACATGATGTAACACACCACATCGTTACTCAAGGACCACTTATAGCGTCCAAACCCCGGCGACTACCCCCTGATAAGTTGTTGGATGCCAAAAAGGAGTTTCAGTACATGGTCGACATGGGTATTTGCAGACCGTCAAAGAGCAACTGGGCGAGCCCCCTCCACCTAGTTTCTAAGAAAAATGGGGACTGGCGTCCGTGTGGTGACTACCGTAAGTTAAACGCTGTTACTGTACCTGATAGGTATCCTGTCCCAAACATCCTTGATTTTAACTCGTTTTTGGCTGGTAAAAACATATTTTCAAAGTTAGATTTGGTTCGTGCATTTTTTCAAATTCCGGTCGAAAAAGCTGACATTCCTAAGACGGCAGTAATTACTCCTTCCGGGTTGTTCGAATTTCTTGTATTACCATTCGGTTTGCGTAACGCTGCTCAAACTTTTAAACGTTTTATGCACCACGTTTTGAAAGAGTTACATTTTTGTTTTTCATACATAGATGATATTTTGATCGCGCCATCCTCATTGGAAGAGCATAAGATGCATCTTCACACTATTTTTCAAAAATTAAACGAACTCGGCATTAAACTAAATGTTTCAAAATCAGAAGTCCAGTTTATTGGATATTTAGATTCAACTCAAGGTATAAAACCGTTACCCGATAAAACTATTGCTATCCAAAATTACCAACTCCCAGAAACAGTTCAAAGTTTAAGACGATTTTTGGGCATGATCAATTTTTATCGCCGCAGTCTTCCACACTCAGCGGAAAAAACAGTCAATTTTATTCGAATTAACAAAAAATTCACGTAAAAATGATAAAACAAAAATCGAGTGGAATGAAAATTTAATCGCTATTTTCGAACAGCTCAAGCTCGACGTTACTAACGCTTTAGAGCTAGCTCACCCCGACCCAAATGCCATTTTAGCACTGATGGTTGATGCTTCCAACACAGCCATGGGTGCAGCCCTTAATAAAATTACCCCAAAAGGTTATGAACCCATTGCATTTTTCTCAAAAAAGCTAACACTGACACAGCACAATTACAGTACCTATGATAGGGAACTTTTGGCAGCCTACTTTGCAATAAAATATTTTTGATACCTCCTTGAAGGTCGATAATTTATCCTATTTACGGATCATAAGCCTCTAATCTATTCCTTATTTCAAAAACATGACAAAGCTACCCTACGTCAAATTCGACATTTAGATTTTATAGCTCAGTTCACTAACGATATACGACACATTTCTGGTTCAGAAAACATCCCTGCTGATGCATAATTCCTTATGACGAGATAGCCCAACATCAGAAAACTGATGAAGAACTGTTACGTTACATAAATTTAGACACGGGACTAAAGCTTTTAAGAATGCCTACTGACAGTTCTGATAACATTTCACTTTACTGTGACACTTCTACCGGCAAACCGCGACCCTTCATTCGCCGTTTAGAAAAACCGTTTTCGATGCAATACATAATCTCTCACATCCAGGAGTTAAAACCTCAGTTAGGTTAGTTTGCGAGAGATTCGTATGGCCAAAGATGCAAAAAGATTGCGCACTTTGGGCACGCGCTTGTTTAAGTTGTCAAAAATCTAAAGTGTGGAAACACAATGCTAGTCCAATCGGCAGATTCGCCATTCCTGATGCACGTTTTGATCATGTTAATATCGATATAGTAGGACCCCTTCCAACTTCTCGTGGTTTCTCATATTGCTTAACAATGATAGATAGGTTTACGCGATTGCCAGAAGCCATACCCATTTCCGATATTTCTGCTGAAACCGTTGCCGAAGCATTTTATAATGGTTGGATATCTCGATTTGGCTGTCCTAGTAAAGTAACAACAGATAGAGGAACTCAATTTGAATCCTTATTATTTGCAGAGTAAAACAAAATCATGGGCATAACGAGAACAAGAACAACTGCTTACCATCCGGCGTGTAACGGTAAAATCAAAAGATGGCACCGAACCCCAGCACTTAAATGTCACTCTTCAAATCGTTGGACTGAGAAACTTCCCACTGTATTATTAGGTTTGCGAGCCAGCATCGTAGCCGATTTAAATTCATGTCCTGCCGAAATGGTGTACGGAAATACGATTCGATTGCCCGGGGAATTTTTGCAGCCTACTGAAAATCATGAACCAGGTTTATTTTTGGGTAGTCTTAAAGATTACATAAGTGAACTGACCCCTACTCAGACACCTATGCATGGTAACAAACAAATTTTCATACATCCTGATTTAAAAAATTCTGAATTTCTATTTGTCAGACATGATGCTGTAAGGAAACCCCTACAACCTCCTTATGACGGTCCTTACAAAATCCTCCAAAAATCAGACAAGTATTATACTATCGACATAAACAGAAAAACCCAAAATATTTCAATAGATAGGTTAAAGCCAGCCTATACCCTAAATGACAATTTTCAAAATTTTACTCCTGATAACGACGACAGTAGCGACACCGACGACTATGTCAGTTGCACACCGCCAGTCCACCAAGAGAAGGAAACTTCGCGGGGAAGAATAGTGAAAATTCCAAGTAGATTTTTACAGTAACGCTCTCGCTAGCGGGGGAGTACTGTTGTTGCCTGTGGTCCTGACATTAGGCAACCAGAACGCATTGTTTTTATGTCTAAACAGTTGGCAAAACTTTAGTAACTAATATGCTGCTAACTTAATGCAGAAGCCTTTTTGACACTTAATTTTGTTGTTTCGTTAATATTTAGTTCTCTCTTGTTCAAATTAACAACAATAAAAACTGTGATAGTGTAAAGTGGTGATTTAATACAATTTAACCTCGAAGACCCTCAAACTAATCAATAAAAAGAAAACATATACTTAAACCTATCATCACCTGAGAATTAAAGTGTCCTATCTGCATTTTTTTTTAAATTGGGGTTCGTCTTGTTTTAAGTCTTAAAGGTGCATATTGTTCTATCTAAACTGCGCACCACTCAATGTGTCGCGACCATTTTGGTCGTCCTTTTTCAAAATGACATAACTTTTTTGTTTCTTAAACGATTTTATTTTTGTCTGTGATGTCCGCTAGCCCCATCCTCTGGCAATTCATGTTATAGATATGAAGCTCACGGTTCTTCAAGTTAATTTCGTACAGGGTGATATGTAAAACAGTGATAAATTTTAATAACTTCATCCAAGCCCCGTTTAAAAAAATTAATATTTTTTCTCGTTTTTACTTTGAAATAATGAAGTATTATGTCACTCTTTCCATTCATCGCCATTCCACCCCAAACTGTCACTCCTCCACCTCCAAAAGCCACCCTTGCCTAATATCAGCTAAGTATCCAACAGGTGAATTATACATTAAAGTCATCAAAGTTTTCATGATTTTTAACCCACTCAAACCCATCATATGGTAAATATTGAGACATTCCCCAGAAGTAAAGAGAATTTACATCGAAATAGAGTAAATATTTGGAGGGTTTTGATGGATTAAAATTAACCATATTGTTGTTTGCCTCTGAATAGCGATTGCAGCATTCACTCACCGCGAATACCTTGTTAAATAAATAAGATCATATCAACATCTTTTAGTATTTTGAGTACATTTTAACATGCAATTCCAGGTATATCCAGGTAAAGTATAGTAATGTGCAGGGTTAAGCCTATATGTTTTAACGGAAATTTTGCGAAATTGTTCGAAAACATCAGCTAATAGTAAAATATCTATTTTCAAGTAAAGATCTGAATATTCACCCAAATTTTGACAGCCGAATTCTTGCCAGATATGCTGAGCATGCGCATAATCATTTTCCGAAATATCACAATCATTAAGTTTGTTGTAAAAAGCTGATTTTTCAGGTAGACAAGGAAAATCTAATTTTTCTTCGGAATCTACAAAGTCATAAGGAAAAACACGTTGTAAAAGTATTAAGTTATAATTAGACAAGTTTTTAAATTCCTTTCTTAAAATTGGATATTCAGTTAAATAAGATTATTATTAATCTAAACTAGAGGCCATAAACCTGAATGAATCAATAAAAATGTATTTTTCTTTATTTAAGGTAAAAGCGATATTCTACTGAAGTTAGCAAGATCTTTTATTAAGAAATGACTATCATAATTTGTTAAATTGTGAAATACAACTGGTACCAAGATAGCCCACGGACATCCTATTTGGGTTATTCTCGGCTTAGCCAGGCCGAACGGGTCTGGTAGATCCATAGGACGTCAAGTCTACACCCAGTCCGGCTTAGCCGGGATAGGCGTATTTTGGACGTCCAAAATACGCCTAATAAGGCTAAGCCGGACTGGGTGTAGACTTGACGTCCTATGGATGTACCAGACCCGTTCGGCCTGGCTAAGCCGAGAATAACCCAAATAGGACGTCTCTTTTCACACAGCAGGATGTTCTTTGGACATCTTGTACTATGTGGGTTGGCTATCATGCCTAAACTTTTAGGTCAAGCAATTTTCGGATATGTAATAAATTGTGAGAAATATCAAGTACGAATTATATAAACCACAAATTAAATTATTATTAGTTACTTATTATAACGTATAGTTTTGAATTTAAAAACATCGGTCTTCTTCGGGTAGAACCGAACGGGTTCGTGACGACGTTTCCCATAATCCGTTGCCAATGGCGTTCTTTTTCTATGATGGCGTATATGGTGGTATTTCTTCTCTGCTCTTTGGTATTTATCGGTATTTTCCAGAGGTAAAGAATGTATTTACGAGCAATTAGTGCTGTTTTGTGCTTTATTAATAATTTTCTTTTCCTAATCAACAATTGCATGATAACATAAGCAGTCAGCTTGAAGATCGTGTTCATGTTTTGTCGTTGCCAACGACTCCAAAGAAATTTTCTTAGAAGTTGGTTGTACCCAGACGTATAATAAAATCGAGAATAAATTCAAGTAAGTAATTAGATTAGGTTTGTCTTGACTAAAATTTGTTCTGTAGTTTAGGTGAATAAAAATGTTTAGTTAAAAATTTTAGGTGTTTTATTTTTTATTCCTGTCAGCCAAATTATGGCCAAATTTGGTCCTAGGACGGTCTTTAATAGACCATAATAGGACGGCCAAAGGCCAACCAAAAGTGTCTACTTTGTAAGTCCTACGGACGTCCATTCGTGGTCTTCGGATATCCGTAGGACGTCCTCTATGTCCTGAGTTGACGTCCTAAGGATATCCAGTGGACTGTTTGGGCATAAATGCATCTAACAATTAAATCACCCTGTATAAAATCTTAATTACAAATATGACACTTTTTAGCGTTCTTTAAATCAATATCGAAATCCATGGGTATGTTACCTTTTAATTTTAATTGAACAAATTTAGCAATCTTCTTTAATTCGTTTGCAAACCCCTCGATACAATCTAAACTGCGATAGCTTTTATAAAACGATCATCATAATCACATTTAAAATAATATGCAGCGCTAAAGGCTTTATGCTGCTGATATTTAGATGTTTTTGCTGAATTTTCATTATCATTAATAGGTAAAAGTATTGACCCAAAGTCAGCATACATAACAAAAGGTACTTTTTGCTGAAATTTTAAATTTTAAAAGGCTGATTTGGACATTATTAAAATCAGTCTAATGGTGGCTCAAATTTCGACTGGTCTAATACTTGCTGTAAGAAACAATACCGAGACTTGAATGCATAAGGATTATTTCCTGGTGATATAAAACAGTAGGTTAACCTGGGGCTTTTATGCTGAGCTGTTATACCGTATTCAACCTATTTTTAAATCCTGCCACCCGTCCTGTCATTGATAATCCATCTAACATACCACATTTAACATCACTTATATATTTTGCATTTAATATTTCTTCTTTATAGCCCCAGTTGCAAGTGATATACTTATGATTTTGTATATATTTATATGAAAGAATAAACAAGTTTAAGATATTTTTGGCATTTAAATTAAACCACAAAACCTGAACTGATTCTCAAACCCTATTTCTCCACTGTAAAGTTACTCGAGGTAGGTATTCTCTCTGTCGAATAGAGGTGGCAAGTTTTATTCCGATTCGTTCAAAAAGAACGAATCATTTAAATGAATCGAACAAAGTTTGTAAAAGAATCAATTTTTTGAATCATTTTTTGTAAATCACGATGAGTGAACCAAAAAGTGAATCAAACCATAAAATAAATATAAAGTTGGTTACAAGCACTGAATTAAATGCTAGGTTCGGATCACGCTATACTACGCTAAAATGTCGGTCTTTTTGAATAAGTGATGATATTTCTAGGGATATTTCAGGGAATTGTTTGTCAAATATCAAAATACTCTTTTGATTCAAAAGTTTCCAATACCGGAAAAGCCATAGGTTAATTTACACGTAAGCAAAATAAAAATCGAATCCAATAATTTAATAATATAAGCGTTGATTCATTTAACGATACAACCAATACAAGTCATCATTACAAACGATTCAAGAACCAAGTCATTAATTTGGTCGAACCTGAATTGTTCGACAATTATCTGTTCCTGAACCAGAAAGTGAATCAGTCGCGAACGAATCTTTATGAACGAATCATTTTAAAAGAATGAATTAAAAGAATTGATTCACCAAAAAGAATCGAACTTCCCACCTCTACTGTCGAAGAACTAGAGAGACCCTATAGTGCGTACTTAAGGCCATTACCCCTGGGGTGCGTTCATATATTACGCTCTGTGTCACATTTTTGTGTTTGGGTGACCCAAATGCGTTCATAAATTAGGTTGGTGTCTACTGGTCGCACAAAGTTGTCGTTCATAAATTTACCAAAAAAGTCGCTCGAGTGTTCTCGATTCGCCGCTTTCAATATACCGGTGAAAAACACTCGACATGCGCATTGCACATTTTTTCTTGATTTTAAAATAACGGTCTTTTACACAGAACATAACCTCCATACCATAGAGGGATGTGTGGTCTACGTTTTCGTACTTTTTTCAATATATAGGTATAGGGCCATTCCACGCTTAACGGATAGGACAGTTGCCGTGTTTTTATTTGCAAAATAATATTTTTCTATTATAAAGGGTGTCCACTTAAGAGTGCTCTAACTTTAAAATGAAATAAAACAAACTACACTTAAGATATTAGGAAAAATATATATTTATTTAAAAGAACATCCTATGGCATTAATTATGAAAAATAACATCTTTCAAATGCCCCCGCGGCTGCGCTCCACAGCGCGCATTCAGCAGGTCAAATTTTCTATCACTTTTTCGCACATTTCGGGTTCGATTTCATTTATTATACGAGTAATGTTGGCCTTCAGTGCTTCAATTGTTCGTGGCTTATTTTCGTACACAAGGGACTTTACGTAGCCCCACAAAAAAGTCCAGCGGCGTTAGATCGCATGATCTCGTTGGCCACTGGATATCGCCGCCGCGTGAAATGACGCCGTTGAAACTTTTGGCGAATTAAACATTGATTTTGTTGGTAAATTTGAATAATTTGAATGCGTTGAGCAACCGTGTAACGCTCCATTATCAAATGTCATAATATGCCAACAAAACTTAAAAATATTTGACTGCAGTGTCTGTACTGACTTAGCCATAGCCGCCTATCAAACATCGAGCGTACCTAATTGGACACCCTTTATTACCAATGTCAAATTTTTATAAATAGTTCTAAACTAAAGCTGTTTAACAAGGTTTTTATTTGGCAAAATTAGGTATCGTGATTGACTGTTTAATTCCTTAAAAATTAATAATTTAAAGCGTAACGGACGGGACTATTACGAAGTGAGGTTATAATATTTTGACAAATGACAACTGTTTTTTGAGTCACCCAAACCCGTTCAAAAATTTTGCGTCACTCTGAGCACACTCTGTGCATAAATCGCATCGCTCGAACCTCACATCACTCACCAACAAATTTATTTTATGAACGCACCCCAGCACTGCAAACTGAAGCGCGAATGAACAACATTGCAAATAGAACTGTCATAGTTTAGTTATTAAAATTGTATTATTTCTCTACTCTAATTTAATCTTTTATTACTTATCTTTAATATAATTTTTAGGAAGGAGAAAATAAATATAATTGAAACATTATGTTTTATTCAAAAATTAAAAAACATAATTTTTTGTTCAGTAAATATATATGTATATTCAAATATAATATTATTTAAGTTTTACTCTTTAACACCTTGTATAGGGGAGAGCGGGGATGGTTTGGACAACGGGTTGGTCTGGACAGCTTTAAATTTCCCGCAACTTATGCTTGTTTACGTAAATACCCGTTTGGCTTGTAGGTTTAGTGCTCTCCTCATTGTGAATGCAGCAGCAAGTGAATTTGTTACGGTTTAAGCAGGTAAGTTGGAAAAATCCATTTGAATGATTTCTGATCTAACATCTTACCTATATATGGAGGGCTCATAATTTGGAAAACAGCCACTTGTCATGAATCCCAAGTTATCGCTAATAATTAAAGATGGGATATTTAGGTACTAAAAACTGAAAAATAGGTAACTAAAAAGGTACTAAAAAAAGCATTTTAGGTTAGAAAACAGCATTTTAGGTAAAAAAAAACATTAAAAGTTCACGTTTAGTTTATAATTTTGTTTAGCCGCATACCTGAACACAGAACATACCCACAATAAACTATTTCTATGAAATAAACTGTGTTTCACTAAGTGACTACACATAAGTTCTATGACAGAACAGCTCACTACAAAGAAGGCGATGACATATTTAACCTTGATTAAACGGGCGTCACTACGCACACTGGTCCGAATCGTGCTTGACCTTGGGCAAAACCCCAAAAATAAAGTTATTAATTATGACATTATTTTAATTCATACAGGTAGAGAAATGTTTGAAGCATTTAAAAACCAAAGAGTTTAGGTATAAAATCGCCCCACCTGATCCATAGGGCAGTTTTATTTAACCTTTTTTGCAATTGCTTGGAAACAGTTATTGTGTTGATTTTGATTGTGCTATTATTTCGTTAACGACTTGTTCGATTTTAACAGTTCATAATGGCCTGATTTTTTCGTTTTTTTAATTGGAATAAGTTAAAATGTGGGCATTTGCGGAAGACGTTTTTTACGGGGAAACGTTCATTGAAGTGTCTATTATAAGGTTCTTAAAAACTTGGCTGCAGCCACTTGCGCAAAAATTAATAAAACAATAATATACACGTTCGTGCCCGGATTTGAGACAGTAGTCGCGGTTAAACGCAGTGATGCTTAGTAAATATATTTTTAAGATTTTATAATAGGATAACAAATATACAGAAAAAATTATTTATGCAAAGATATTCGTCAGTGCCGCGAAAATTTTTCAAGAAAATCTTCTCGAGAAAAGTCAATGTCGGACGTTTTTTGTCGGCTCCTTGTAACCTCGGACCCGCTTATTATAAGCTTACAAAAATTAAAGGTGAAAGGTAATGAATCATTGCATCCTGCTGTCATTGAGCTCCTTGAACCTATTAAAGAAAGTGCAGCTGAAGAAATAGACATTGATGACTATGACTAATAATATAATAGTATAATTTTAATTTAATAAACATTGAAATTTTGTACGCAAGTGTATTTTATTTTTTCATTTCCCATTTGACAATTATTACAATAATACTAAATTAGTAACCTTACAACCGAATTAGGCCGAACCTAATACTCACAATAAATTAATAATTAAAAAAAAATCCGCCATTTTTGGTACATTGGTTTGTATTAAATAATTTCAAATTCATGATTAGCGACTGCAAAAATTTCAGGACGATTAACAATTTTTTTTAAATCTGCCATTTTTGGTCCACCATTTTAAATTTACTAATGGTAACTAGATGGTAACATCCGACTGTGAATTCATAGTATTTTGTGTCCGTTCCTAAATCGGTTTACCAAAAAGACTTGTTGAAAATGGAAAACGTAAGGGGAAAACAGGTATGCCTTCTATTATCGTGTCAATAAAAACTATAATTCATTTTAATTACAGTCGCAAAATATGCCTTCACATGTATCCAACAGAACTCGAAAAATTATACTACTAGTTTCTCCACCATTGCATAAAGACGACGTAAGTGACGAGGAATACTTTTCTGATGACTCACTTATGGAAGACAAGGACCAAGTAGAAACCGAAGTTTTCGATGAAGAATTTTCCGATGTCAATGATGATTTACTACTAGGTAATGAAGAAACTACACAATACACGACAAACGATACAGATATGGACGCTGTAAATATAGAAAATATTGCTGAAGAAAAAGAAGACAGTGTAGATGATTTGCCTCTGAATTACTATGGCAAAGATCGGTGTTATGTTTGGAATAGTTTTGAACCAACGAGTTCTAGAACAACTGCGAGTCATAATATTATTAAAATGAAAATTCCTGCTTTGCAAGGTGAAGCAAAAAATTTTGACAATACTTCTACATTGGAAAACGTATGGAGATTGCTATTTGACGAAACAATTATTAATGAAATAGTTACGCATACCAATAAAAAATTACACGCCATACGAGAAAAAATAAAAAATAATAAATCACCTAATTATAAAGACACAGACTCTATAGAAATAGAGGCCCTTATAGGTTTGTTGATGCTTTGTTCCATTTTTAAATCCGGTAAAGAGGACTTATCATCTCTTTTTTCGACTGGTGTTGGGGGTCGTCCAATATTTCGAGGAATAATGCCTCTTAAACGTTGTCGGACACTTTTATTAGCCCTTCGATTTGATGATGCTCATACTAGGCAAGCTAGAAAAGAAACCGATCCTGCTGCCGCTGTCATTTATTTTTTTCAGACTGCCAAAAGAACTATACCATCGGCCATTATGCTTGCATAGATGAAGCATTTAGAGGAAAATGTCCTTTTAGAGTTTATATACCGAATAAGCCGGCGAAATACGGCATAAAAATTATGTGCCTCACTGATGCTAAGTCTTCGTATCTTTATAACGCGTATATATATACTGGCAAAGATAGTGATGGTGCCACTTTACCGGATAATGAAAAAACATTCTGTAAGCCAATTCAAGCTGTTCTTAGACTAGTCAGGCCTATTGTCAATTCAAATAGAAACGTTACAGCTGATAATTGGTTTTCTTCTTTGGAAGTACTTGAAGAGCTCAAAAGTAGAGGTCTTACTTACGTTGGGACACTAAAAAAAAAATAAACGAATAATTCCTCCACAATTTCTTAACTGCAAGGGAAGGGCTGTAGGTTCCTCAATGTATGCGTTTACAAAGAATTTTACTCTTTTATCACACATGCCTAAGAAAAATAAAACTGTTCTGTTGGTATCATCTATGCACCACTCAAAATATACAGATCTCTCAAATTCAAAGCCGGAGATTATAAGCTTTTATAATTCCACCAAATCAGGTGTGGATACCCTTGACCAGAAAATTGCAAATTATTCCCCAAACCGAAGGACACGAAGATGGCCGCTTGCAGTATTTTATAATATGATTGCAGTAAGTTGTGCAAATTCCAGAATTATATTTCAGACTATTCATAAAAACAAAAACGAAAATAATTTTAACTTTATATACAATCTTGCCAGGAGTCTTATTTGAAAACACATTGACAGAAGATTAAAGATTTCTAATCTACCTGCCGATTTGCAGAAAATTATAACACAGATTATTGAACCCGATACAGATAGAGAAAAAGAAAATCAAGACGTTCGTACCGACAAGCTGGAAAAACAAAAAACATGCCGATATTGTCCTCCAAAAAAAAAGCGAATGACTGCATATGAATGTTTCACCAACATGTTTAGAGTGTTCCAAAAAAGTTTGCAATATTTGCTGTGAAAACATAAACTAATTTTTTGTTGTAATAATATAATGGTATATTTATTTTAGGAATTTGTTTTTTTTTAATTATTATTTTTTGTTATAAAAATGTATCGGTATTATATTAAGAGTATATTTCGAAAAAAAAAGGAAATTAGTGTGTATTTACTAAAAAAACATAGTGACAAACTAATAGAATTAAAATTTAACATCCGACTGAGTAGAGTAACAAAGGGAGTTCTAGAGCGGAAGTGACCCAGACGCTACGTGACGTCAGCAGTAGGCGGTTCTCGATGGTGGCGCCCCCCTGGTGGGTGGTGGGGGGTGATCATATTAGCTATTGGTGGGCAGGCATTTGGGCAACGCCCTCAACTGATAAGCGTAAGTGAGCCTATTGGTGGGTTGTTGGCGGATGGCGGCTGGCGGATGGCGGCCATGTTTGATAGATATTAGCTATTGGTGTTGTGGTTTAAAGTGGGCGGGGCTTAGGTGTTTAGTTGGCATTACTGGAGATGCAAAAGATAAGCGATATGCATATTGGTTGTTTGTGGTTAGCGTATTAGTTTGGTATTACTGGAGATGCAAAAGATAAGCGATATGCATTTGCTGCGTGACTTAACAGTGGTTTGATATCCGGGGGAGATAAGGATTTATTATTATTTTGTTGTAAATTTCATTTTTGACGCCATTTTGAATTGTGACGTCAAATTTTTAGCTTGATAAAATATTTCCGTTTTTGTGGTAATGTGTTTAATATTGAATTTAATATAATTTTCATTTTTAACGCCATTTTGAATTGCTGACGTCATCCGACTTGTCCTAACAAGTCTATTTTTAATCCCTTCAGAGGCCTTTTTCTCACAATTAGGTGTGTCCGACCTTTTTTATTAAAATTAAATTTTTTTAAATATTTTTGTGTACCGATTGGTACTCGGGAACCATCGGTTTTAAATTTTTTCATATAAAAAGACGTTGTTTTAAATATAAATTTATTATTTTCCCACCAAAACGTGCGACCTAAAAAGTATTATTCAGTCTTAATATTATCGTACAGTAATAATGATTAGTGCAAAGGAAATTGAAAAGGCAATCCAAAATATTGATAAATTTTTGGAAAAATGTGGTAAAGAAGGTGAAGAAAAATTTGAAAATAAATATCCTACTCAACAAGAAATATATCGAGAATTTTTGAAAAAGGAAAAAATTAAAAAATGGGTTAGTCAAAAAGAATTTTTGGAGCAGCATCTTAATGCTAATATTGTAAATAACCAGTATGGTAAACATTTTGAGACGTGCCCCTGGTCAAATTCTGATGAAGGTCCAGATACATGTCCATGTTGTATGGTTTCATTTTATGTGAAAGAAGCTAATGAGATGTTAAATAAGTTACCAAAAATTACGTGCTGTTGTAAAATTAATTGAATAAACTTTAATATATATTCCTTAACAAAACTATTTGAGTTCAGTAGTACCTAAAATGCGTTGCGTTCAACAACCCGAAAAACTACCTATAAATAACTTAGATTTATTTGAAACCAGTTCTGATGCTAGTAAACATGGTAATTTACTACCAAATTTCTTTAGAGCAATTTTTTGTGGTCCTAGTGGGTGTGGTAAAACAAATGCTTTATTAAGTTTAATATTTAATGCTAATGGAGCTAAATTTGAAAATATTTACGTTTATTCAAAATCTCTTTTCCAACCAAAATATCAATTATTACAAAATGTTTTAAGCAAAGTAAAAGGTGTGAGGTATTTTCCATATAAAGATAATGATGAAATAATTGAACCTATGAAAGCTCGAAACAATTCAATTTTCATATTTGATGATGTAGCTTGCGATAAACAAAATAAAATACGCGAATACTATTCAATGGGTAGACATAAAAATATAGACGCTGCATACTTATGTCAAACATATTCAAAAATACCAAAACAATTAATACGTGATAATTGTAATATTATTGTGCTATTTAGACAGGATGATATGAATTTAAAACATGTATTTGATGAACATGTCTCACCTGATATGCCTTATGATCAGTTTAAGAAAATATGCTCAGAATGTTGGAATGAAAATTATGGTTGTTTAGCTATTATAAAAGATTTTCGTTTAAACAATGGACGTTATCGAAAGGGATTTGATAAATATATAAATATGTAGCTAATATTTTTTTGAGTTGAGTAACAGTAATAGACTTATTAATATTTTTTGCTAAGTAACCTTATAATCTTGGTAAAATACTGTCACAAAAACCGATAGAAAAACTGTCACAAAAACTGCTAGAAAAACTGCAAAACTGCTATAAAACCGTTAGAAAAACTGCTAGAAAACAGCAAAACCGATAGAAAAACTGCAAAAACTGCTAGAAAAACTGCAAAACTGTCACAAAAACCGATAGAAAAACTGCAAAACTGTCACAAAAACTGCTAGAAAAACTGCAAAACTGCTATAAATACTGCAAAACTATCGCAAAAACCGATAGAAAAACTGCTAAAACTGCTATAAAAACTGCTAAAACTGCTATAAAAACTGTAAAACTGTCACAAAAACTACAGGCTGTTATAAAAGACCGTTTAAACAATGGGTGTTATCGTTTGATAAAAATATAAATATGTAAAACAACTATATTTAGTATCATTAGTAATCATGGCACCAACCACTGTCAATGTAACTGAAAAAATTAATGAACTCTCTCGAAATATTAGAAAAAAATATTTAGCTCTTAAATTGGGAAAAGCTGAAAATGATGCTACATTAGATAAAATTTTTAGACCAATCATAAAGCCTCTTGAAAAAATGGCATATGATACGGATTTTGTGAAAAAAGAAGCTGAAGAAGAAGATTTATTACAGCCAGCAAAAAAAATTAAAAAACAATCTCCTATAAAATATAAAGCTATTGATAAAATACTTGAAGCATCCCCCAGAAAAGGTATTCAAGATAAATCATTAAATATCTCAAGCATACGTTTTCCTGAAAATGACACCACTAATGAAAATAATCCAAATGATTTTTATAAAAGCGAATATAATCCCAATAAAACATACCACCCCACATTTTCTGGAAATGAAACTATTTATGAAGATGATACAAATGATTTTTATGATAATGACTTAAGCTTAAGTAGAACACTCGACAACGAATCAATCATGGAATCAATTCCGGAAAATTCTATAGCAGAATATTTGGATTTTTTCAATGAATTACCCAGAAATTTTGTTGAAGGACATATGAGAGATACTAGCAATGAATATGATCATACTTATATTCACCACGATTTGGATACAGGCAAGATCAAATTTGGGGATTCAATTGTGGAGTTTAAAGGTCCTGATTTTATTGTAAATAATAATTTTTTCAAGGGGTCCCCAGGACTGTACGAATTAATGTTTAAACAAAATCCTAAGAATTACATGACTTCAGATTTTAAAACATTTGGTGAACTTGTTGTGCTTACAAACGCGCATAAAAGAAATTTTGATCCCAACGAACAAACCATGGGGCATAGAGGGCTCAAATATAAAAACATTATTAAGCCTGTTTTAGAGCAAATGAAACAGCAAGATATAGATAAACAAAAAGAACATAGTCGTAAACTTAGAGTTGGTAAAGAACATACTGAAAAAATTGGGTTTGGCAGAGCATCGCCCACCTTGGTAACATACAATGAAAAACCAATAGAGTACATTTATTGGGATGACGTAAATGAATTGGTTGAAAGATTAAAGTTATTAGTAGCCTCCAAGCATGCTGGCAACACATCAAATGATAATGAAATTACAGCAATTATTAATGAACTAAAAGAAGCAGGTGTTATATATTAAAACAAATAAAGTTTTACCAGCAGTTTAACAATGCCTCTTAACAAGTTTGGTCAATCTCTCGGTCAATCTAATCAAAATTCGTTATTATCAAAATTTCAATTGTATAACAACAATGTACTAAAATATACTCCCGATGGTAATATTGACGCAGAAAACCTAAAAATATGTAATGTGAAATCACCAACTTTAAATGCAGATGCTACTAATATGTTGATCAAATATATGCAAATTTTTATGACGATACAATAAAATCACTTAGTAAATTTGAACAAGAGACATTAAAAGCACTCAAGCAATCGGATGCAAAAATAAAACAGGAAATTGAAAACCTCGATAGTAAAAAACAAGATAAATTAAAAATTAATTTAAATAAAGAACTAGCTATTTTAACGCAAAATACCGATGAGTTAAAAGAGCAAATTAAAGAACTTAATAAACAAAAAACAATAATTTTCAATGATTTGAATTCTTTAAAGAATATTTCAAGATCGCATGTAAATGCACGTAATGACTTGGATAGGCAAATTAAATTCCTTCAACAGACTCAAGATGTGAACTTAAAGGATATAAAACAGCAAAATGAACAAAACATTATAGATTTTAAAAAGCAAATCAAAGATCTTAATACAGCTTTAAAGTCTCTGGATACAAACGTGAAAAATGGACAAAACATTATAGATTTATTATTTGAGGACGTCAAAAAAAACAAATCCGCAATCAATGATATGGAGAAAAATATATTAAAAGTGATTACAGTGGCTGCTGGTGCTAGTACTCACTCTTCCACCACACCATAATCATGAAACACACCAAGGAAAAAATTAAACTTGTTAATGAACTTCATAGACCTATAAGAAAAAATTTTAAACGTCGAAAAACAATTATTAAGGGCATTGATGACCTTTGGCAATCAGACTTAGGGCAGATGGACATGTATGCATCAAATAATAAAAATTTTAAGTTCATATTGATTGTTATTGACTGTTTTTCAAAATATTTATGGGCTAAACCATTAAAAAATAAATCTGGGGAAGAAGTTACAAAAGCTTTTAATTTAATATTGAAAGAAAGATGTCCACAAAACTTACAGACTGATCAGGGCAAGGAATTTTTTAATAGTAAGTTTAATGAACTTATGCAAAAATATTCAATAAATCACTATAATACATTTAGTTGTAAAAAAGCTGCAATCGCCGAGCGTGTTATAAGGACTGTAAAAGAACGCCTATTTAAATACTTTAGTTTAAATGGATCATATAATTGGGTTGATATATTGCCACAAATTGTTTCAAAT
This sequence comes from Brassicogethes aeneus, assembly GCA_921294245.1. Taxonomy (NCBI): domain Eukaryota; kingdom Metazoa; phylum Arthropoda; class Insecta; order Coleoptera; family Nitidulidae; genus Brassicogethes; species Brassicogethes aeneus. The sequence goes on from OV121137.1 coordinate 8,012,353, forward strand.
TATAATAATACAAAACATAGAACAATTAATATGAAACCAATTGATGTTTGTAAAGAAAATGAAAAAAAAGTTTTAAAGTTTGCATTTACACATTTAAAATTAGCAACCAAACCTAAAAAGTTTTCCATCGGCGATATAGTAAGAATAAGTAAAGCAAAACATGTTTTTGATAAAGGATACACCCCCAATTGGACTACAGAATTGTTTAAAATTGTAAAAGTAAAAATTACAAACCCCACCACATACATTTTGGAAGATTTAAATGGCAGACCCATTAGTGGAGCATTTTATGAGGATGAGTTACAAAAAACAATGCAGCCTGATATTTACCTGGTGGAAAAAGTTTTACATAAACGTGGTAACAAAGTCTTCGTGAAATGGTTGGGTTTTGATGACTCACACAATAGTTATATTAATAAAACAGACTCTTTTTGATCACCCCACTCTTTTCCAGTTTCTCACCACAAAATCAAAATTTAATTTAGTTTAAAAAGTAAAGTAAAGCAGTGCACACATAAAATGGGTAGTAGTGCAGATTCCAATTTTGAAGGTTATGATTCCAATCTAAATGCTTTGATTATTAGATATGAAGAAGCTATTAAAGCTGAAAAAAGATTAATTTACACAACGACTTATGATTTCCAAATATTCTCGCTGGAATGTGGGCTTAGTGGTGCAAGGGATTTTTTGCCAACAGTAAGAATGATTAACAAAGTTACTAGCGAACATCTCTCTTTTATATATGGTGAATGGGTTGATGTAATTGAATCACTCCAAAAACTTCTGGATGCACATCGCACTGATGAAATTCAGCTTTGGAGGAACATGAAAATTGGATTAAATATTGATGGCAATAATAAAATGTTTAAAATATCAGATGATTGTACCATTTTGTATTTTATGCTAAATGATGTTTTTGAAATTCTTGAATTGGAAAAGTTAATTTTAAAAAAACTTGAAATGTTAAATAATTTAAATTTTAATTATTATTATCATAATCTATTAAAAAGCACATATGAAGCGATGAAAACTGAACTTCGTTTTTATCCTCCATCCCTTCATGCTGTGCTAGACGTTCTGTCATCCCTATGTTCTTGCGGTACTAGTGTAGAAAGTTATTGTTTTTTAGAATGCTTATACTATTTAGATATGAAAATGTCAAATGATTTAGAAAAATATACTGATTTTTAAACGTACCCTTGAGTTTTAATGATGATTGTTGTTAATAAAAACACAATAATTTAAAATAAATATAATATATTTATTACAATTAGAAATAATTATTACATAATATTATTAATCTTGAAGTGCCCATGAGGTAAAGTATCTGTTGAATTTGATAATAAATACCTTTTATCATCATATGGACTTTAACCAATTTTACTCTGTTCAATACTAAACACATTATGCGCATTTGATTTAACCACCAATATGGGTGCTGCAGAATTATCAACCACCCCCACCAAAACAAGGTCGTTATGTTTACATTAATAAAAATTGTAAAGATAACAATTTATTTATAATAAAAAATTAATAATATAAGGCGACTATAATTCAAAAGTGTGAAAAATAATTAGTTGTTAAGTTACTATCATTGAGTAAACATGTTTTCAGTAGCCAATTTTTTATTACTATCTACATTCATTAATAATACTTTATTTGTAAATTTTCCCAAAAACACTCAGGATTGTTATGTGGCATTCAGTGTTGATAATCCAATGGTAAAGACTCAATGGCCAGATGATTGGAATCCAATGGATGCAGCTCCTGGTACATTCAAGATTCAAGTTAATGCCTCAGCAAATAGCTCTATATTACATTATAAATTAAAATATATTTTATCAGCAGATGGCGGAAAGACTAGAACCCTTTTTGAAATAAATAGTTTAAATAGTGTAATAACTAATTTAACCAATTTATCAACCACTATAGGATCGGGGGTGGCCTCTTCAACAACATTTTCCACAAAAATATTTATAGAATTTATATCTCTGTTAATAGTAGGAATTTTTTTACTAGCTATTTATGCATTTGTATATTTTTTAGGTTATGCAATTAATAAATGTAAAAATATTTAAATATATTATATTACTTACCTATGAGTTTTATTCTAATTTTAGGATATACATAAAAACAATATAATTTATTTATTTATTTATTATAATATTATTTTATTTAAAGCACATAATTTTTTTTTTAAATTAGTAATGTCAAGCGAATCCTTCCTCAGATCCTTAGAAATGCTCATAGCAGCAAAAGCCTTACACAGTTCATAGATTTCAATGTCTTCTTTTAATGCCTGCAATTCTTTCTTTAATTTTATTTTTCTTTGAGCAAATTCTTTACAATCCATGATTATGGGGTAGATAACTTTGAAGCCAATTATGTAATACTAAGGCATGTGTTGTACTACACCTACCGCTTCTAAAATGATCCAAACACATGAGGGGTTTGTTTTTAAACATAGGTTGTTCCCAAAGGTTTAATGTTTCAACGTTTATAATTTTTATATTTGGTAATAACTGCTCACAGACTGTTTTTAAATATTCATAATTTTGATTTCCTTTTGTGTAAACAGTATCGTATTCAGGCAATAATTCCATTAAAATGTTGTTAATCTCATTGAAATTTATATATCCACTTGAATATCGTAGACCATGAATTTTTTCTTCAAAGCAAACTTGTGTTTTATTTTTTCATGATAACAGCTTAAATTCTACCATTGGTTTTAAGAGATAATGATTTGTTTGCAATCCATTGGTAACCGTAACTTCTTTTGGATGAAAAAACCATTTTTCGTTAGAGAATAAATTAAATCCCTGAATATTTATAGACACAACCTTCATCTTTGGCAGAATAATTTAAACTAAACAGCATTATGATAAACTACGAACTATTTCACTAAGTGGAAGATGCTCCATAATGACGTCATGTATAATAACACAATATGCTTTTGTGTTATCGGGAAAGCCTTTTTTCGCCTCAATATCAACTTTGATGTCAACTGTACTCGATTTTAAGGATTCATTTCTTCTGGAACAATCAATTACAAAAAGAGCGTGGTTCTTAAATTGTTTATAATCAAGTAGAGAGTGTTTTGATATTGTTAAATCATTTTTAAAACTTGAATAAAATTGTGTATAATTGTGATGGGCCTCGATAAAATTATTTTTTTCAAAATTAAGGTCCATGCGTTCTATAGGAAAATATTCGCCATTGAGGATAACACGTATATCAGATATATCAATGTTGTCAAAATATGAGGGATCTTTTGTATCATTACCTCTTCTATTGGTATGAAAAGCTAAAATTATATAGCGTGGACTTTCCAATGCAGTGCACGTTTTAACTGACCATATTTCCTTAGTGGCATCTTTAGTTAATTGGGGTAGCTCATGAGATTCCCACTTTCTAAATGGAATTACTATAGGTTTGTCTGATTTTATTGATTCCAACAACTGAAGCTTTAATAAATCATTGGGTGTAATAACTTGTACTTTTAACGAGATATTTTCAACGGTTAATTTAGCCTTTGTTGTGCCAGCAGCAGCAGCCGCAGTTTTTTCTGTTATAATTTGACAATCAGAGTCATTTCGAGCTCTTACAAGGCGTATAGTTTGTTTACCAAATTGGGCTAGTTGATAATCATTAAATATACCAAATAAATGATGTAATGGTATACGTATATTAAAAGTTGAAATTTTGGCTATTGTTGAGACTATTGGTTGAGCTGGGTAATTCCACCCTGCAATGCCTAAATGATTTGAATCATCGCTACTGTAATTAAGATAGCCCTTAATTGTGCTCACAATACCTGGGTCGCGAATACCATCAATTTCTTTTCCATTTATTTCATAAGAAATTCGGTCAAACAAAAAAGCTCCAAAATTATTTATTAAGGCTGCCTCGCCATCCCCTTTAGTTATTTCCAATTTACCATCTATTAATAGAGCTGCATCGTGCATAAGCAACCAGGAATCTCTTTGATTTATTGAAATTTCTATAACATCACTATTATTAAAAGATTTAACATAGGGGTAATAAGTTCTGTAGTCAACCTTTTGAATTGTTTCACTAAACTGTGGTTTTCGATAGATGTCGAAGATTTGGTCTAATGATGACATTATATCCTAATGATTGTAGAAAAAGTCTATTTGAATTAGTTAAGCTGTTTGAACTAGGCAAGCGTTTGCTGTCAACTGATTTCAAATTGTTTGTGCTAGGATTTTTATAATAATTATTGAATGTTAGTCCCATTATGATAATTTTTTTAATTCCAATCGAACTATAACTTCCTCTCCACGAAAATTAACTGGTTTAAAATCTTGGTTTAAAATTACCAAAGTAATATTAGATATTTCCTGTTTATTTATTATTGGTAAATATATAAGGTTTCGGGGAATTTCGTTGATTGTATAGCCTGGATCAACGTCTACTGAAAATTCGTAAATGGTATGCGTTGGTAGGTAATTATAATATGCACCTGTGGATATATTACAATCAATGTGAATGGTTCGAACCTTTATTATATTAACAGGTAGATCTGATTCGTGTTTTTTACCATGTGTTAAAGTACGCTTTGAAAATCCTAATATTTTTCCTATACCATCTGCTTGTGTAAAATCTATTTCCAACGTATTGCTTTGAATTTCACACTTTAAAGTATTATTATTTGGTTTAAGTGAAAAATATTTATCATAATCTTCCTTTTTAACGGTGTCAGGAATAATTTGTTGTCTTAGGTAAGTTTCTATATCTAATATTTCATAAGTACCAGTTGGTATTATTATTTTTTTTAACACACTCGCTTCTTTATAATAAAATGTATTTTCACCTTCTTCAATATTAGGGATGCTGTTATAGGAATAAAATCCTATTAAAGCTATACCGTAGTCAAAATCTGGATTAAGTTGTATTGGATTTGTAAAATCTATACTTAAAACATAATTATTACTTTTTAATGTAAATAGCTGGGACATTATCTTTAAACAACGGTTAATAATAGACTAATCATATTTTCTTATCTCATTTATTTTTATAAAGAAACCACAAACATAAATGGCCACAATTAATTTGTTTAAAGTTTTGAAAACAATCATTATTATAATTAATTTTAACATTTTTTCCTAAATAATTTACCAATTCTTTTGGCGGTTTAAGACCACCAAAACTATCAAAATAAATAACAGAATTGTTTCTTTTAGTATAAGCTACCCAATGTGTACCCAAATTTTTCGAAATGTCTAAATTTAGGATTGCAGATTCATTTTTATTTTTTATTTTTGGTAAAGCGTCTCGCAAAAAATATTTTCATCTGGTATAGAGCAACGACGTGTTTTTATAAATTCTAAAAGGTCTTTCGTTATTTCACCACTTATGTTTAAATTATATCTCTCCTGAAATAATATTAAAGCTTCTTCATAACTAGTCAACGAAAACTCTGAACTATTAAGGTAGCCAAATGTTTCGAGATGTTTTATTACAACATCTTTATCAGTTAAATTATTTGATTTTACCAAACTTGGCAGAAATATTAATAACAATTTAAAGCCCATTATTAACATAATCAACATAAAGCAATATTAAGACTGATCACCGAAAAAGATTTCTGGACAATAAATAGACTTGTCGGGACAAATTGGGGTGACGTCAGCCAAAATGGTACCAAAAATAAAAATTTACAACAAAATAATAAATCCTTATCGCCAAATAACTGATTACCGCATTAAAACCCCCGAAACTTGTCGAACAACAAGTCGGATGACGTCACAATTCAAAATGGCGTCAAAAATGAAATTTACAACAAAATAATAATAAATCCTTATCTCCCCCGGATATCAAACCACTGTTAAGTCACGCAGCAAATGCATATCGCTTATCTTTTGCATCTCCAGTAATACCAAACTAATACGCTAACCACAAACAACCAATATGCATATCGCTTATCTTTTGCATCTCCAGTAATGCCAACTAAACACCTAAGCCCCGCCCACTTTAAACCACAACACCAATAGCTAATATCTATCAAACATGGCCGCCATCCGCCAGCCGCCATCCGCCAACAACCCACCAATAGGCTCACTTACGCTTATCAGTTGAGGGCGTTGCCCAAATGCCTGCCCACCAATAGCTAATATGATCACCCCCCACCACCCACCAGGGGGGCGCCACCATCGAGAACCGCCTACTGCTGACGTCACGTAGCGTCTGGGTCACTTCCGCTCTAGAACTCCCTTTGTTACTCTACTCGACTGAGGGACGTATGTTACCTATAACGTTAGAATTAAAATTTACTTACCGACTAAGAGACGGATGTTACTCATAAGGAAAAATAAAAGATGTTATCATCTAAGGGTTAAATTCATGATTAACGATCCCACAAACCTAAAAATTAACATTTTCAAGACGATTAATTAATTATTTTTAAAAAATCCGCCATTTTGGCCCGCCATTTTAAATTTAATAATTTTGATAATAAATTCGTGATAAGCGACCCCAAAAACCTAAAAATTAACATTTTCAGGACAATTAACTAATTATTTTTCAAAAAAGTCCGCCATTTTTGGTCCGCCATTTTGAATTTATTAATTTTAATATTAAATTCGTGATGAGCGACCCCAAAAACCTAAAAAATAACATTTTTTAGGAGAATTAACTAAATATTTTTTTTTAAAGTCCGCCATTTTGAATTTAATAATTTTGATATCAAATTTGTGATAAGCGACCCCAAAAACCTAAAAAACATTTTCATGGCGATTAACCAATTATTTGTCAAAAAAGTCCGCCATTTTTAGTCCGCCATTTTGCATTTAATAATTTTGATATCAATTTCGTAATCAGCAACCCAAATAACCCTAAAATACAAATTTTCACATTATTACATTCACTTTTCGAGTTTTGGCCAGAGAATAAGTCGATTCGGACCAGTGTGCTACGGTACAACAAGTTCAAAAAGTTATCAGCTCCAAAGGTCGTCATCAAGTAGGCCAAGTTACATCGAGAGAACGTGGAGAACTCATTACGCAAGTCGGCATTATTTGCGCTAGCGGAAGAGCATTGCCTCCTGTATGGATTTTCCCGAGAAAACGATTTGATGCAGCAAGAATGATGTTGGGTGTTCCAGTGAAAATCGGGGCTCTTGGTTTGGTCCATCCATCTGGATGGATGACTTCTGAGAATTTCCTGAAAGTCTTGCAACACTTTTTGAAGCATGTTCGCTGCAGCGTTGAGCACAAAGTACTTTTGATAATGGACAACCATCAGTCTCACTTATCAGTTAAAGGCATCGACTATGCAAAAGAGAATGGCATCATTATTCTAACGCTTCCTCCACACACCTCGAACAAGCTGCAACCGCTTGATAGGACCGTCTTTGGGCCATTTAAGAGGTTCTTCAATCAGAGTGCTGATAAGTGGATGATTTTCCGTCCAGGGAAAACATTGACTATTTATGATTTACCACCGCTTTGTGTCGACGCTTGGGATAAGGGTGCAAATCCTCTCAATGTAAAATCAGGATTCCGATGCACGGGAATTTGTCCCTTTGTCAGAGGAGTTTTTAGCGAAGAGGATTTGTCCTGTTACGTCACTGACCGTCCTTTGGCCATCGCAGAAGCCATCATCGAGGCCGGTGCCGAAGCCAGTGCCCCCACTGCAAACAATGATGAACTGCCAAGTTGCTCAACTGCTTCCAGTGAATTCATTTCGCCATCGAAGGTACTGCCCTTCCCAAAGGCGTCACCAAGAAAGGAATCTGGAAGAGGGCCTGTAAAGAAGAGATCCATCATTGCCACTGACACCCCTGAGCGTGAGAAAATAGCGGCAAAAAAACTAAATTAGCAGAAAAGAAAGTAACGAAGAAGCGAAATCAGGATGTGCAAAGAGTGAAGAAAAAGATCTTACCCTATGATGATTCTTCATCAGGAGACGAAGATCTTCTTCTTCTTCTTCTTTCTAAGTTCGGTATTGTCAACCTTGGTGCTTGGAATCTAGTCCATGTGACCATATGCTTGTAGTTGGGAACTAAGGTCCTGGATGTTTTATCCCAGGATCTCTACACCCCAAAATGACCCTCTTCGAAACAGTTTCTTCCAGAGGCAATGTAGACTTCCAGGTATTGTGATGGAATTGATTTGAGAGGAATAAACTTGATAGGTAAGGATGGTGGAACGGAAAAATGTAGGAATCTAGAGCACATCATAAATTTAAATTAGATTCTTTTAAGAATGAAAAAATTAGCCTATACGTATCTAAATGAAATGAAGCAAGCAATGGGATACATGCTAAAGGTGGTTGATGCCCCAGGGCTAACAATTTGTTATACAAATTATTACAATTATGTTGGTTATTTTGACAATTAAATAAAATATGGTTGATACTGCCGAATTATCCGCACACACACAAGGGATCCTCTTTTACACCAATACGGTTCATATGTTCCGGGGTTAGGCAATGCCCAAGCCTAATTCTAATTAATGTTGTTACAAATTTTCTTCCCACAAACTCGGGTAAGTAAAACCACGGAATCCGCCAATCCCTTCCCGAACTTGCATAACGTTTGCCTCTGGTAATCTTAGAGTTGTTCCAATAATCTTTCCATTTTGAGTATAAATTATCTCTACTCAATTTAACAAAGTCCATCCACGGAATTTTGACTCTGCTCATTGGCATATCTGCACCTTTTTTGGCTAGTAAATCTGCCTTCTCATTTCCAGAGATTTCCATATGTCCAGGAATCCAGCAAAGAATCCCTACACAATTTTCCATGGCCAAATCGTGAAATATTTCCCTAATGCTTATAATAAGATTATTCAGGGTAGTAGTTTTGTTGGAATGGGAGACAATAGACTGGATGCCACTCATTGAGTCGGAGAAGATGACGAATTTTTTGATTTTTCTCTCCAAACAAATACAAGCTGCCTTAAAAATGGCCCATAATTCAGCGGTGAAGATTGAAGCTGCTTTATCTACAGTATGTCCACGGATAGAGGGCCCAAGAGGACAAATGGACTAAAATTTTCATTTTTCGACCAAAAGTCATTCTTTATAAAAAGTTCTGCTTGTGTTGAAAAGCCTATTGTCATACTTTAAATTTGAAAATATTATACAGGGGGGTCGAAAAACAAGAAAACATGAAATACTATCAAGAGTAAACTACCTTTATTTTTCATTTTGGAGCAAAATGATAAATAAAAAAAGATTTTAATTCCTATCTAAAGACTATTTGTAAAATTTTAACTCAGTATTCCAAATTTTATTTTTTACTTTTAAAGTTCTAAAATTAAATTTTTATACTTGTGTACCTTAATTTCACGTATTCTTTACCTATGCATGACAAAAAACTGACACAGTCTTAGATATTAATTTTAAAATTTCTTATTCTAAATATGTCAAGATACAAGATCCGTATTGAAAAGTTAGGCAAATATTTTATTAAAAAAAGTTGTTCATAATGTCAGGAAAAAAAAAAACTTTATAAAAAATTGAGCATATAAAATCCTATTTATTCAAAAACCCCTCCACCGTATTTGACGCATTTCTCAAACTGCCGTCTAATGTGATCATAACTTCTTCTTATCTCTTCAAGTGAAATCATTTGAACTGAATCTGAAATCCTTTGTTTTAGAATATCGATATTATTTTCAATCGGTTGGTGATACGTTAATTGCTTCAAACGACCCCAAAGAAACGCATCAGCAATTGTGAGGTCCGGACTCCTCGCAGGCCACACAATTGGTCCATTTCGGCCAATCCATCGATCTCTAAATTTATTGTTTAGCCATTCCGTGACTTCGCGAGCATAATGTGCAGGTCAGCCGTCTTGTTGAAAGTACATTTGTCCACGGTAGTGTAATGACAGCTCATCCAGCTTGTCCGAAAGAAAAGTTTCCAACATTTCCATGTATGAATTCCTATTGCATGTATCCTCAAAAAAATATGGTCCCATTATCCCATAATATGTAATGCCACACCAAACGTTAACTTTTTTAAGATATTGCCGACGTGCAGGAATTCTGAATTCTGGATTTTCAGTGCTCCAGTATCGTACGTGTTGGGAAGCTACCGTACCATTTGTGGAAAAAGTGGATTCGTCGGAGAATAAAATAAGTTTGTAAAACTGATTATTTTCATTTAAAATGTTGTCCCCTATCCACAAACAAAAATCTAATCGTTTTGCTTGGTCTCCATCTTCTAGAGCTTGATTAAAATGTGGTTTATATGGAAAAAAATTGTTGGCTTTTAATATTTTTTGGATTTGCGTTTTTGGACCAACTGTAAATTTTGAGCTCGTTTTCGTAACGACAGAATAGGGTTTTCCACAACAGACTGCAAGACGACAACTGTAGCCGCATCATCCTCGTCAAAAAGTTTCTTCTTCTTTTTTAAATTATCCACCGACCCAGTGTTCTTGAATTTTTTAACCAGTTGACGAATTCCATGTATTGAAACTGAAACCCCTGGAAATTTTTCAACAAATCGTTCTTGTACATATCTGTATGAACGGTCGCCAGTTCCATAACACTGCACCAAAAATATTTTTTTTCAATAGTTAGCATTTTGAAAATATTTTATAAAACGAAATTTATAATCTAAGACTGTCACTGTGGCATTTTTTGTCATACATAAGTAGGCTTTCCAACTTCTGTCAAAAAAATCCCGAGGGGTAAACCACTCTAAAATCAGCGAGACCAACGTTCAACATTATGTGGACGTTACGCTATGATTTCTCCTTATTCGACCATTATCAATCGTTATCAATACGGAAAAATCCTTAGGAATAAGAAATTTCTCTTAGCGACGAGTTGCTATGACTTCCCTTGTGATTTTTTCCTTAGACGTTAATTCGTATGCGATTTATAATTTTTTTAAATCAGTGGTTTACCTCGAAAAATCCAGTAAATTTACAAAAATGACACAATCAACAATTATCAAGTAACGTAAATTTAACAATTTGCATTGTAGCATTGTTTATTTTTTTAATTAATGTAAATTTTCACAAAATAACCAGGTAAAGGAAACGTAAAATGGGGTACAAAAGTATAAATTAGAAATTAAATTTTAAGAAAAATAAAATTAGGAATACTGAGTTGAAATTTTACAATTGGTCTTTGAATATGATTTGAAATCCTTTTTTATTTGTCATTTTGCTCCAAAACGAAAAATAAAGGTAGTTTACTCTTGATAGTATTTCATGTTTTCTTGTTTTTCGACCCCCCTGTATAATATTTTCAAATTTAAAGTATGACAATAGACTTTTCAACACAAGCAGAACTTTTTATAAAGAATGACTTTTGGTCGAAAAATGAAAATTTTAGTCCATTTGTCCTCTTGGGCCCTCTATCCGTGGACATACTGTATATTGCACGAGAAATTAATTTGGAGATTTTCACTGTAAACCCCATAAGATGTAGACACTGAGGGAACCACTGATCCATCAGTAAAAATATGGGTAAAGTCCGGCCATTTTTTTTTAGTTACCTCCTTAAAGATGGAATTATTAAACGTTTTCAGACGTGGATCCCTGGGTATTCCCAAATCAAAGCAATGGGGAATTTTGATCTTACATTTAAAATAATCCGAAGAATAGATAGGGAGTTTATTTTTCACAGAAATGCGGCAGCGAACGTCTGCTAGATTATTCATAGCCAACACCAGATCGTTTTTTTCTGCAGAGGCACCACGAGCATATATGCTCGTCCTTAGAATTTCAATGTGGTAAATAACTGGATTATTTGAAATAGAAAAGTTTTTTAATAAAAATTTATCAGTTAAAAAATGTTTTCGGAAACGCAAAGGGGGTTCACATGCCTCAATCTGTAGGGCGTTTGTAGGAGATGATCTCATTGCTCCTAGGCAGACACGAAGAGCTTGGAATTGAATTTTATTGAACCTTGACTCGTTTTTGAGTGTAAAATAGTTTATTAATATTAGGCCGTAGTCAATTCTGCTCCTAATTAATGCTCTATAAATGTACAAAAGGGTTTTGGGGTCTCCTCCCCATCTGACACCAGTTAGACTCTTTAAGATATTTAAATATTTTGTGCATTTTGAACTCATATCTGGGACATGTGCATTCCACAGTAATTTTGAATCCAAAATTATTCCCAGGAATTTATTGGTATTGACACTAGGAATAGGAGCACCCTGTAGGGAAATGCTATTAAATAGGGGAATTCTCTTGGCAAAAATCATATCTCTACACTTACCAGGGTTCAAACTAAGACCTCTTTCTGAAAGCCAAGAGTATACCGACTCAATTGCACGAGACAAACGATATTCCAGCAAGTTTTGATCCTTATGTGTGGAAAAAAGGACTATGTCGTTCGCATACTGGAGGAACCGTACTCCGATAGGCAGAGCATCCTCAATCTTTCTAACATATACATTGAATAGAACGGGACTAAGCACGGAGCCCTGAGGAAGGCCCAAACGTGATAGACGAGAAATTTCTACACCAGAATGACGCATGATAAAGTGTTTTTCCTGGGTTAAATTGAAAATTAACGATGCTAAAAATTGAGGAATGCCCATTTCTATTAGATCATTATAGAGGATATCCGGCAAAACCCTATCGTATGCAGACTCAATGTCGAGGAACAATGCTCTGGTTGCAGATCTTTGCATAAATCCAGTTTGAATTGCTGAAACGAAAATAGATACGCAGTCAATTGTACTCCTTCCTCCCCTGAAGCCGAACTGATTATCAGGTAAAAGGTCCTTGTTTTTAATCCACCATTGAAACCTGTTTTTAATAAGATGTTCAAAGACTTTTTTAATACATGATGTCAATGCTATAGGTCTATAACTATTGTACAAATTTGGATCTTTATCCGGCTTCAAAAGAGGAAAAATCACAATCTCACTCCAACTTGTAGGGACAGCCTCTCGTCCACTCAGTAGGTCATTGAAAAATTTTAGGAGAAAAAAGAAACCCTCTGGAGCCATGTTTTTTAACATATTATATGTGATCCCGTCCTTGCCAGGGGCGGAATCTTTGACCTTATTTAACACCTCAGAAAGTTCAAAACGGGAAAATGGATTCAGCAAAGGGTGCGGATCATTGTTATTTATCGTTAGGTCGATGAAACCGGGACAAAATGAGGGAGCAAGATTATCTATGAATTGCTCCTTCCAAAGTTCGTTATCAGCAGTAAAGGCATTTTTTCTGAAAAGACCCGTTTTAAACCTTTTAATGTTGTTCCAAACTTCTGTGATATTGGAGTTTCTATTTAGGCTCTCTGCAAAAGTTTGAAAGGCCAAACGTTTTTTTTCCCTAAACTTCCTTCTAGTGATCGCACATACTTTTTTATATGTAATGAAAGATTCTCTGGAACCGGTAGAATTGAATGCGCGTAGAGCACCTTCACGATTCCTAACACAATCCTTGCACTCTTCGTCCCACCAGGGGGACACTTTATGAAATCTAATCTGACTCTTCATTGGGTTGCCTGTAATAGCGAAATAATGAAGTTTTCATAATTGATCGGCCCCGATCTAAATATTTGAGTGCAGACCTCGTAAAATAATAACCAATTTGCCTTTTTAAAATTTCTCTTAGGAAATGTGTGAGAAAGAGTAGTCTGCAGGGTGACCGGCGTACAAATGTAGTTAACTGAAATTAGAAAGTGATCACTGCTATATGTACTAGTCATCGTTTCAGAGTTGCAAAGCAAAGCAATATTAGATGAGCAAATTGCCATGTCAATTACACTTCTACTTTGAAAAGATAGGAGAGTTGGTTTACAGTCGTTCAGAATGACTAAATTGTTATTATTAATGTAATCAAAAAGAACTCTACCATTAGCATTTGAAAAGGAACTACCCCAACTAATATGATTGGAATTACAATCTCCAACCAAGATATATTTATTACCCAGAAACAAAAAAATATCATGCCAAAACCTTTTAGTGGATTTAAATAACGGAGCAATATATACTGTGCAATAGATGCAGTCGTTAATTTTGCTAGCTACCGCTTGAACCTCGTTAAATTGAAACTTCAAATCAACAACAAAATATCTGATATTTCGTTTTATTAGAAGGGCAGCTCCTCCTTTGCCATCAGCTCTGCAGCAAGGTTCAAAGTTGTATTTAGAGTGTGAGAAAAATTGTTGGATATTGGGTTTAATCCAGGATTCGGAGATTGAAATTATATCTGGATTGTTATTATGAATTAAGAGTTCTAACTCGTGGCGTTTGTTAACTATACTTCTTGGGTTCCAGTGTATTATACTAACCATAAAATTTAAATAGATTCGTTATCACTCCCCATGACCATGAGTTCATTTGCCTGATCAGGGTTGCAATCGACCGAACCAAAAAATTCATTATATAGCTGAATTAACAAGTCTGGATTAGACTTGGATAACTGAATAAATAGCTGTAGGAAAGTGTTATTAACGTCAGGTACCTCAGTAGACGATTGAGTAGTACTTGACTTTGAAAAGCACGGTGATTTTTGAGGGCTATTTGGAAGCCTTCCGCTTTGATTGACGTGGGACTGCTCTGAGAATTGAGCTGATCTTTTAACCGGTTGGAAAACCACCTTTGAAATAACTTTGGTAAATTTTCTATTTTTAGAGGGCGAATGTTCCACACTGTCATCAGGAACAATTTGTGAAGAAAGGGGGGGAAATTGACTGGATAAAGGATTAAAAGTCGAATTTTCATTAGGAGAAACCGAGTTGTTAATCCTAGGAACTTTTTTGGAAGCCTCAAAAAATGTAAGTTTATACTTAGCCATAATTTCTTTGATAGATTTTTGTCTTAGGAACTCTGGGCACTTTCTATCTTTGAAAGGAGTCCCTTTTTCAGTGGAGGAATGAGCATTACCACAAAATTTACATTTAATCACACAGGAGTTATGAGAATCTTTATTCTCCATCTTGTCCCCACATTTGTCACATGATTCAAAACCTTTGCATTGAGAAATGGTATGCCCATAGTGCAAGCATCGAAAGCATTGAATAACCGGTTCTATATATGTGGAAGTCAAATGTGAGGAATAGAAAAGGTCCATACGTTCTGGGATGTATTTACCCCTGATGGAGAATATGACCATTGAAGTATTTACAATATTGATATCACCGTCTTTTGTACGTTCTTTTCTTTTAATCCTTCTTACCTCTAGGATATCCCTTTTAGTATTCATAGCCGCTAGGTTTTCCTTAATTTCTTCTTCTGTGAAATCTACATCAACGTTTCTAATAAGACCTTTTGTTGAGATTAAGTGTCTTGGAATTGAGGCAACCAGTTTATTATTATTCAAAAAAATTTCGTTATCCAAGAATTGATTGGCGGATTCAAAAGTTTTAAAATAAATTGCAGATCTGTTTTTACCTCTTTTTGTAACCCGGATAATATTAGGCAATTTATCAGTAAACAAGGACTTTCCCAATTTTTGATGATTTAAAATGGATGAATCCATTGATTGTACGTTAATGACAAATGGTCCTGGATCATATAAACCGTATCTAATTTTATTGTACATTTTATTTAATTCAACATAATGTTCAGTTTTTTCACGCTCCGTTTTTTTATCAAGAGAATGCGTTTTTTGTTTGTCAGCAAATTGCGATGTAATAGCGGCAGGAGTATCTCCAAGTGATAGGAGACCCTCAGCAGCATCAATCAAATGTTTATCTACTACTTCATCATCTAAATAATTGTTAGCCCCTGTCTGAGAAACACCCGGATCAGGTGGCTTTCCGCGGCCGCGACCGGCCATGCTGGTCGCGGTGCCAAATAAAACTTATTTTAAATGATATGCTCCTATTAAAACAAAAGAAAGATCAACACTCACAGTTGGGAATGCAGCCAAGCTCAAGAAGTGCCGAAATTCGTCGTGGTCAATGCTAAGGTCAATCGTATACACAACCGTTCACACCGACGTCGGAATCAGGAATTCAGGAGACGAAGATCAAGAATCAAGCACTTTGGCTCATATTCAAAATGGCGACTATGTGGTTTGTAGAGTTCACGGAAAAAACCTTAAAATCAACAAGAAACTTTGTTGCCAGAGTCACTGAGGAAGTTCTTCAAGGATACGATGTTCAGTTTTTAAAGCGGCATATAACTTCAAACAGATTTACGGTGTCTGATAAGAAGCCAGCATTCATCAAAGAGAATGAAGTGGTTGTGAAATTGCCGCCCCCCATCATCGATACTCGACCAAGATATTTGAATATGATTTATTTTAATATTGATTTGGCTGAATTTAGCATTGTTTATTGTTGTTTTTATTTTTTATTTTTCAATTTTAGCCTACAGTGACTTTTATGTTTCAAAATAATTTTTAGAAAGAAGTGTGTATCCTGATTTTATCGAACTTATAATAAATAAATAAATCTTAATTTTTTCAATAATTTTGTTGTTTAGTTTTAGTCTGAAGTGACTTTTATGTTCATATAATTATTATGGACATGTATCCTAAATATATTTATTTTTTGTTAAATAACACTTTTTTTGTCCAAACCAACCTGATTCGACGGGATAGTCTGGACACTTGATTCTATAGAGTATTTATACAAAAAAATTAATTTCCTTTTAAGTATTTTTTTTATATTTTTGGTTGTTATAAACGACATAATATATTATATACTTACTATATAGCACCAAAATTGATTCTGTTTAAGTATAATAAAGAAAAAAATTATTTTTTTTATTGTCCAAACCATCCCCGCTCTCCCCTACACAGAACAATCCCTTCCCTTATAGGTTTTTTATCAACAACAATTAAATATAACGATTTAGCTTGTTTGGTGTTATATTCCTCAATGGCTTCATTGCTAAGGAAATCGTGAAATTTCTTTGGAATCCAAATAATAATAATAATAGTTTATTCATCCTTAAAGCATTACAAAGACAGCAGTGAAATACTTATTAGACTAGTCAATATATACAAAACAGAATAATTAGAGAAATACTTGATATAAAATACAAATATATATTTACTATTAAAATTACACAATAAATAAAAACACTTAATTAAAATTATCACTTAAAAATTCCTCTACGCTATAATAAACTTTATCTGTAAACAATATATTAAGACGATGTTTCAAGACATTAACATTTTGAAAATTTTTTACTAAATCAAAAATTTTATTATAAAACTTAATACTTTGGTATATGTGGCTAGACTGACTTATTGATAACCTTGAGTAAGGGGGATACAATTTTTTTTATTTCTTGTTTCGTATGGATGTATATTATCATAACATTGTAGTGAATGCTTAATGTTGTATATGTATAGTATTATGTTTTGTATATATAAGCAAGGTAAAGTTAGAATCTTAAAGGATTTAAATAAAATTTTACAAGAAAAAGATTGGTTTTTGCCAGCCATGCATCTTAAAATGTTTTTTTGCAAAATAAAAATTTTGTTGAACTGATGGGATAGTCATATGGTTAAGTTTAATATGTAGATCATAATCTAAGGACATATTTTTTGTAACAAATCTTGTATAAACAGTTTTTTCAATATTTACTTTAAGGCCATTATTGTTACACCAATTCCCAAATTTTTGCGTCATACACGCGTCAGAAGAAAGATCGTTTAAATCATTGTTTTTTATTAGCATATTTGTATCATCTGCATACAAAATTATGTTGCTATTATTATTTTTCAAGTGACAAATGTCATTAATAAAAATTAAGAAGAAAAGGGGACCAAGAACAGAGCCCTGTGGCACGCCCAATGAAACCGACAGAAGTGCGGATCTTTTACCACCATTAACAACTACCTTTTCGCGATCATGCAAATATGATTTTACCCATTGATTCGATATACCCCTTACACCCATACCTTAAAGCTTTTTAAATATTAAAAGATGATCCATTGAGTCAAATGCTTTACTCAAATCAAAAAATATTCCAATAATTTGTTCTTTGTTATTAAGACCTTCATAAATAAATTCTAAATCATTGGCTATCGCAGTGTGTGTTGATTTCTTTGGTCTAAAACCATTTTGTCTGTTACTTAATAAGTTGTTTTTTTCGAGGTATGCTATTAACCGATTATAAAATAGGAAATCTAATACTTTTGACAACTGATTTTGAATACATATTGGACGATAATTATCTGCAGTTTTCCTGCAACCTTTATTTTTATATATCGGTAAACATTTGGACATTTTTAAGCATTTTGGACCTAGACAAAATGATTCATTTATAAGGTATGCAAGAGGCATACTGATATATGGGGCGCTTGCAGCAAGTATTTCTCCATCAATTTCATCCATCCCCGGGGCCCTCTTCCTGGTCACTCTTTAATTGTTTTCTTAACCTCTTCCTCATCAGTGGGTAAAATATAAAAACTGTTGAAAAGAGTTGTAAAATTTACTTCATCATAATTAGGAATTATTCTATTGTCTGAAAGATTAGTGAAAAACTTATAATATAATAATTGCATATTTCTTCCTGATCTTTAATTAATTCTGAATTATTTTTAATTTCTGATATTAAAGGTTTATTGATATTTTTATTTTCATTGATTATTTTCCAGCATTCCTTACTCATGTTCTGCGAGTTGCTTATTCTTTTGTTATTATGGTTTAGTTTTGCTAATCTTACTTGGTTTTTATAACTGCTTTTTAGATTTTTGAAGGTATTAATGATTTGTAAATTATTTGTTGTCTTTGTAATTTTGGACATCTCACATATGCATAAATTTAAGATTATTTGTGTACCATGGTTTATTAGAAGCTATTTTCTTACAAATTGGAAATGCTTTATTATAGTGGCTTATAAGAATAGAATGAAATTTTGAAAACTTAATGTCAAAGTCTTCATCCCAGTATACAAAGTCCCAAGTTTCATTTGCTAAATATGTGAAAAATTATTTCTTATTATATTCCGAAAAAACCCGATTGAAAGTAATTAATTAATTAATCATTAATTTGACATATTAATGAAAAATTAAAAATGCTTAATTGATAAGTGTGATCTGATAAAAAGTTCTCGCAAACACTAGTCTTAATATTCTTAACATCTGAAAAAATGTTATCCAAACAAGTT
Organism: Brassicogethes aeneus; assembly: GCA_921294245.1. NCBI lineage: Eukaryota > Metazoa > Arthropoda > Insecta > Coleoptera > Nitidulidae > Brassicogethes > Brassicogethes aeneus. The sequence goes on from OV121137.1 coordinate 8,031,370, forward strand.
TTGGAATTTGGGGTAATACGTGTAGGTTCAGTAATTAAATGTAACAAATTAAAGCTAATAAATAAATTTGTTAAAATATTTTTAAAATTTGAATTAACCAGAAAATTTACATTAAAATCCCCACAGACTATAAACCAGGAATCTGGTTTAAAAAGTTTGTTAAGCATTTTTTTCAACTCAATAATAAATACACCAAAATCACTATCTGGAGATCTGTATATACTAAGTATGTAAAGGTCCTTATAATAATATTTAATAAATGCTACTTTAAAAAAATTTTCTATACCTCTATACTCTATCTTGGAAAATAAAGAGCTATATTTATTATTTACAAAAATACAAACACCCCTCTAATATATGATTGTCTGCATAAATAACTTAAAAGAGAAAAATTTTTAACATTTAGATTTTTAATGTCACATTCACGTAACCAATGTTCACACATGCACAGGATGTCAATTTTATTATCGCTTAAAATTAGTTCCAAATCATCAATTTTGTTTTAAACTCCCTGTATATTGAAAGACATTATTCTTAAATCATTATTTGTTTTCATTTGCTTGTTTTGGGGCTCGAAAAAATATGTAATCTTTTACCATTACACCTTCTGGCCATTTTTTTTCATCAAAAATGAGATTTTTGTTTTTATTGTCAACACTTACTCTGAAGCTGCTGTTTACCCCCTTAGTTTCCAATTTTCAAATGAGGACATCAATCACAGATATACCTATCTTAGTTTCTTTAGATGCCACTTCATGGATTTTATATTGTTTTTGTAATTCCAATTTCCAATTTTCTTTATATTTCTTTCCTTATTTGCTTCAGCTAGTTAAGATAGATCCATCTGTCAGGAGGGGAAAAAACAAAAATATTAATTAATTAATATTTATATTTTAATGATGGTCCAATAAAGCTGTACAATAGTAATCTTTACTATGATCAGGAGGAAAAGTATACAGCCGGGTCTACAATTATTGTCGCAGGGGTCTGATCGCAGAACATAAGCTTGCGCAAAGCACCCCGCGACGTGGCGATGGAGCAATGCTCTTTTGCTATATGGGTGCTTTGCGCAAGCTTATGTTCTGCGATCTGCAACCTGCGACAATTGTAGACCCGGCTTAAGGGTTTTTTCTTGGCAACCTATTTTGTCCGCGGTTTTTTAAATCATTTAGAACAAAGTTTACACCACTTAAAAAAACGTTCAGTCTCGATTTCACATTCGCGGTTAATATGTAAATCACATTTAATAGAACGTCTTATTAAATCTTTTTTATAACTTTTAAATAATAGTCTTAAAATTTTCAGGCATTTTAAAAATCTTTTTAACTTTTATTCTTTTTACTAATTATATTATATAAACAGAAAAATGTTTGCAATACTCTTAAATGCTGATGGTGCGTATGTGCTGGAATCTGTTAGGGATACTTTCCCACCAACATAAATGCTGACTAAGAACAAGCAATAAAAGTGTTAAGCTCAATTCACAATTATCGCTGTGCTTACATATAAGTAGGGATGGGATTTTAGTTATTTGACCTTTTTTTAACCGATGTAACTATTTGAAAACCAATAATGCCAAAATGTGTTTTAAAAGATTTTCTTTTATATGAACCTAACTTGTTTTCACCTTTTTTACCTTTGTTGGAGGTTTTTGCTTTTAACTACCTTTTTTATACTTTTGTTACCTATTTTTTTAACTTTTTTTCACCTTTTTTACATTTTTTGGAGGTTTTTGCTTTAAACTACCTTTTTATACTTTTGTTACATATTTTTTAATTTGTCAGTTTATTTTCATATATTTGTTACCTATTTTTACTATTTTATTTTTTTTGTTCTTTTTAAAATTTGCGCCAATATTTTATCCAGGGCGTGCAACTCAACGGTATAGAATTTTTTCTTATCGTTACAGACTGTAACAGTAACTTTCTTTACAGTTACCTTCTTTGTAGTGACTCACTACTAGTGAGCTTATGTTCTGTCATAGAACTTCCTTGTAGTGAGTGTCACTCAGTAAAACAGTTTATTGCATAGAAATAGTTTTATATGTTCTGTGTTTGGGTATGCGGCTAAACAAAATTATAAACGAAACTTAAACTTTTAATGTTTTTTTTTACCTAAAATGCTGTTTTTTTAACCTAAATTGCTTTTTTTTAGTACCTTTTTAGTTGCCTATTTTTCAGTTTTTAGTACCTAAATATCCCATCCCTACATATAAGTAACTAATCCTTGTGCCTTATGTAAATCAAATCATAGTATTCGATTGATGTGCATGCAAGAACTGTGATATAATGAGATGAGGCATGTACTATGCTCCACACTTCAAAGTCCCACCACGTGACCAGGTACGGAACGCAGTCTTTTGAAAATTTGTCATTTAAGGCTTTTCAGGTTATGTATCTGTCAAAGTATAGTCAATGAAATAAATAATATTTATACTGTTACCGTTTATGTTTTTTAACGCTTAAAAGCGTTAAAAGTTTATAAATCTTTATAGTATCACAGTAACAATGGTTGGTTTAAGAGTTTAGGAGTATAAATTCTGCATTTAATGAAATTCTAAAGTGTATAGTGCCAAATAAGTAAAATTTTTGTGCATTTTGTCTACATAATATGTTAATATATTATATCTGGTTTTATCCATAAAATAGTTTTAACTAAACGGCATTTATTAAAAAAATGTAGCTTCTCTATTATGAAATAAGAATATCTGTATCAAAGGTAGGTTAATATATTATAACAAAAAATATCATCTAATTTTAAAATTTTAAGGTTAGAAAAATCTATTTTGATCAAAATAAATAAGTATTTTGGATTATTTGGAAGAGTGTGTTAATATGGTCATATAAATATAGATATACTAAATAATTGTTGAATATGGTTTAAATTAAATTAAAGCTTTTATACTCATAACAACAAAACTTGTGCATACCTCTCGGGATCCCTACTTTAAGTTAGATTATAAGTAAACAAACAATTTTATTCATTTTAAGGTGTTGTTTTGGATTCCTTTAAAATAAACCCCTATAATGTTGGTTTAATTGGAATAAAACACACTTTTAAAAATCTTGAAATATATTTAAGTTTTAAGTACTTTAAATAAATAAATATTTATGCCCAAGTAAAACAAATTAGTCATTAACTACCTAAATGTAAGCTGTAATTAAATAACTTGCTCTTGGAAATAAGCACCATGAGAGATCTCAAATATAAAACCAATAGGTAGGTACATACAAAGGGTGTATTATCTTTGGGTACATACTGTAACTGTAAATTGGAAATTCAATAGCTAACCTTCTTAAAGTTCCTTACACTGTCAGCTAATATACCCATAGTGTCAATACAAGTACCTATAAAAGCTTCGACAAAATTTTATCTACATCGAACAATCATTAGGTATAAATAACCTTATAAATTCTAAAATTTAAATAAAACCACAGTATACTCTATCTAATTTTTTACTTGTAGTAGTCTTTCTTATCCAGCTTAAAGTATACCTACATAAAGTTTTGTCAATACAATTACGTATAAAGCTTCAACTGAATTTTATCTTCATCAAAAAATCATTATAACTTTTAAAAATTTCAAAAATCACATGTTATGGGAGTATTAAATATTTTTACATTGCATGTATCTCTAAAAATTGTTTGTTTCCTTATAATCTAACTTAAAGTAGGGATCCCGAGAGGTATGCACAAGTTTTGTTGTTAGGAGTATAAAAGCTTTAATTTAATTTGAACCATATTCAACAATTATTTAGTATATCTATATCTATATTTATATGACCATAAATAAGTATTTTGGATTATTTGGAAGAGTGTGTTAATATGGTCATATAAATATAGATATACTAAATAATTGTTGAATATGGTTTAAATTAAATTAAAGCTTTTATACTCATAACAACAAAACTTGTGCATACCTCTCGGGATCCCTACTTTAAGTTAGATTATAAGTAAACAAACAATTTTATTCATTTTAAGGTGTTGTTTTGGATTCCTTTAAAATAAACCCCTATAATGTTGGTTTAATTGGAATAAAACACACTTTTAAAAATCTTGAAATATATTTAAGTTTTAAGTACTTTAAATAAATAAATATTTATGCCCAAGTAAAACAAATTAGTCATTAACTACCTAAATGTAAGCTGTAATTAAATAACTTGCTCTTGGAAATAAGCACCATGAGAGATCTCAAATATAAAACCATTAGGTAGGTACATACAAAGGGTGTATTATCTTTGGGTACATACTGTAACTGTAAATTGGAAATTCAATAGCTAACCTTCTTAAAGTTCCTTACACTGTCAGCTAATATACCCATAGTGTCAATACAAGTACCTATAAAAGCTTCGACAAAATTTTATCTACATCGAACAATCATTAGGTATAAATAACCTTATAAATTCTAAAATTTAAATAAAACCACAGTATACTCTATCTAATTTTTTACTTGTAGTAGTCTTTCTTATCCAGCTTAAAGTATACCTACATAAAGTTTTGTCAATACAATTACGTATAAAGCTTCAACTGAATTTTATCTTCATCAAAAAATCATTATAACTTTTAAAAATTTCAAAAATCACATGTTATGGGAGTATTAAATATTTTTACATTGCATGTATCTCTAAAAATTGTTTGTTTCCTTATAATCTAACTTAAAGTAGGGATCCCGAGAGGTATGCACAAGTTTTGTTGTTAGGAGTATAAAAGCTTTAATTTAATTTGAACCATATTCAACAATTATTTAGTATATCTATATCTATATTTATATGACCATAAATAAGTATTTTGGATTATTTGGAAGAGTGTGTTAATATATTAACACACTCTTCCAAATAATCCAAAATACTTATTTATTTTGATCAAAATAGATTTTTCTAACCTTAAAATTTCAAAATTAGATGATATTTTTTGTTATAATATATTAACCTACCTTTGATACAGATATTCTTATTCCATAATAGACAAGCTAAATTTTTTTAATAAATGCCGTTTAGTTAAAACTATTTAATGGATAAAACCAGATATATGTAATTTACATAATGTAAACAAAATGCACAAAAATTTTACTTATTTGGCACTATACACTTTAGAATTTCATTAAATGCAGTATTTATACTCCTTAACTCTTAAACCAACCATTGTTACTGTGATACTATAAAGATTTATAAACTTTTAACGCTTAAACATAAATGGTAACAGTATAAATATTATTTCTTGCATTGACTATACTTTGACAGATGCATAACCTGAAAAGCCTTAAATGACAATTTATCAAAAGACTGCGTTCCGTACTTGGTCACGTGGTGGGACTTTGAAGTGTGGAGCATAGTACATACAGTTCATTTTTTTAATTCTGACTCTTGTTTTTTTTTGTTAGGTTGGTGGCTTATGCCAGTTTGACTTAGTATTTTTAGTATTTAAAAATGGTACTTCTGCTAAAGAATTTAATTTAATAGGTACTTTGACACTTTCAAATTGACAATAATATTTATTATTGATTATTTCCCTCATTATAATATGAACCAATCAAAAGCCTTGAATTTTCGAATAAATTTCGTTTAAATAAGCGATTAAATCACTAGACCTATTTAACAGCGATTAAATTTTAGCCTCCATATTGGATTTTTGTTTACGATTTTATGGTGTTATTTACAAGTTTTAACAAACATTTTTTAAAAAACAATAAAAAATAAGTTATCTAGTTTACGAAATATCAATTATTATTTATTACATACCTTAAATTAATGGAATTTTCTTTAAAAAAATATTTATAAATTTTGACACATACGTCAGATTGAATTGTTAAATAGTTTCCTTTAATTCGAGAAATAATCTAGACGTATATTACTCAACCTATAAATTTAATCTGTCAAACTATGCTCAGTAAGTTTTTTATTTGATTTTTCTTTTTGGAAAATAGTTTCATGCAAAATAATTAAATTAAATTTTATTAAATTATTTTGCATTCAACATTTTCCAACAAAAACCAAACAAAAAACTACTGAGCCTAGTTTAACCGATTAAATTCATAGTTCTCGTGATATAATATATGATAATTTACTTGTCAATTATAAATAAAAAGATAATTATGCCAAAAATAATAAATATAATAATAACGAATTCGAATGTAAAAGCCCTTTTGAGGGCAAAACTTCATTTTGATGAAATTATGCAAAATGCCACAATGGAAGAAAAAGTACATCGCCTTATGGACATTTTTGAAGTAAAAAAGTAACGAATTTGGTTTTATAAATATTACATCACACATTATTTTCACATTATTCACAATTGGACAAGATTTACGTTGACAAAAAATTTTAATTTCTTTTATATAAATTCATTTTAAAGCGAAGATTATTATCCGCTAGGAATACTTTCTCTTCTGGGCCGTAAATCAACCTATATTTAACTACTTTTTTATATGATTTTACTCATCCAAGCACCACCAAAGCCAAATTAATTGCATGTTTAACTACGAATTTCGACAACTCGACTTGACAACTGCACATTGTAACCTACAATAATTTATACATAACCACAATTAGATTTATAACTAGCTTCGTTTGTTTTAATCAATGCGACAAGTGTATTTACAAACCAAAACCCTAAATTTGCAACAGATAAACAGATTCCTGCAAACAAGTGTAAATAAAGCTTAAAATATATATTGGGGTACTTGATTTAAGTAACTGTGGTGATACACCTTCAATATTTCTACACTTATTTTATAATTTCAATATTTTTATACTCTATACTTATTTTTATTCCCTTCATTTTGTAAATCCAAATATAATTTAAGGTTTTTAAGTTTTAAGTTGTATTTTAGCAAGTTATACATAATGTCATTTCTTTTTATACCTGCACCACGAAACTTGCCCCCCCCCCGGTTCTTATTCAATAGAGAAGTCAAGTGCCTTGCTATTTTTGTAGAATCCCAAAACTACCTACTTTCCCTTTTGAACTTTGTAAAAGGGACAGATCGGTTTTTGACCTCTCCGCGACAACATCTTTGTTACAATAATTTTTAGTATTTTTATTTTTAAATAAATCAGTTAAAGTTTCTATAAATACGGTCGTGTTTTTATTTACTCCTCTTAGTACCTAACGTATCCACAAATTGGTGACCCCGACGTGATCTATTTTTTTGAGGAGTAGTCGCATTACGTACGTTGTTTTTTCGGTGTTTTCGAAGTTGTGTATGTTCTCGCTATTCAACCGCGCGTTATTTTTGGTTTTTCAAAATGCCAGACCAACATCAGGACCAAGCCAATGCTAACCGTCAACAGGCCATAGAAAGGGTTGCAGTGCGAATTCCACCATTTTGGGCTGCTGATCCTGAAACTTGGTTCGTTCAAGTGGAGAATCAGTTTATTATCTCCGGCATCACAAGTGAGTACACTCGTTTTAGTTACGTAGCAGCGAACCTTGACTGTAAGTACGCTATGGAAGTGCGTGATGTGCTAAGTTGACCGCCTGAGACCAACAAATACACCTATTTAAAAAATGAGCTTATCAAGCGGCTAAGTTCATCCCAAGAGCAGAAAACAAAGCGGCTCTTGGAGCACGAGAAGATAGGCGACAGGAAACCGTCGCAGTTTTTACGCCATCTACAAAATTTGGCAGGCTCGGTTGTACCGGACAACATCGTAAGGTCATTATGGGTAAGCCGGTTACCCATGCAAGCCATTTTGACTACACAAGCCAACGCCAGCTTGACGTCAGTCGCCGATCTCGCAGACGCCGTCGCAGAAACCACAGCTCGCCCGCAAGTTCATGAGGCTGCCGATGGGGGTTTAACGACGCGAGCCCTGCTGGAGCAACTCTCTGCGCAAATCGCTGCTTTGACAACAAACCACCGGCCGTCCAGGTCAAACGGGTATCGGCAACGTTCCCGCTCCCGAAGCAAAAGCCGGCAACAAGGCGCGGGCAAAGACGGTAATTTGTGTTGGTACCACTCTATATTCGGCGCCAAGGCAAGAAAATGCAATCAACCGTGAGGAACGCCTAAATGCAGGAATGTGCTCCATCTTAATATAATTTTTGCGTAAAATAAAACAAACCAAATCAAACCAAACCCAACCAACCCAACCCCCCGTAACCGCCCTATTGAAGCCTAACCACCCTATTGAAGACGATTATTCCTTCGTGCATTGCCCTTTATCTCGAACTTTGTTACCGATGGAATAATCGTCTTCAATAGGGTGGTTAGGCTTCAATAGGGCGGTTATGGGGGGTTGGGTTGGTAGGGTTTGGTTTGATTTGGTTTTATTTTACGCAAAATTTATATTAAGATGGAGCCCATTCCTGCATTTAGGCGTTCCTTCAACCGTGCGCGTTTAGTTCGGAAAACGACCAGGGTAGTCGTTAATAGGTGAATTTGAATTAAGTCAGAAATAAAGTGGAGGGGATAAATATAAAGATTTTAAATAACATAACCTAATCTTATTTAGGTGATTTTTACAATAAAACTTGTAATGTTGTAAATTAGCTATAAACTTATTATAATAAATATAATTCGAATAAAATTGTTTTTCAGAAGTAGAAAAACACTTTTTACAATAAAATTAAACAAAACATGTCAAAGTGAAGTTTTTTTATAAATTTTTATTTTGTCATAAAATTAGTAGTATTATAGATCGAGAAACGTCTTTAATATATACTCTAATTTGTCTACTGAAGATGCACAAAGGGTGCAGGAAGGTATTATCCATAAAGCCTGATTTATAGATTGCCTTCCTTCCTTCCTTTCTCCCGTAAAAGATGAACAATACGAAAATCGTAGTGCCATTTATAGATTTCCGTACGGATCTATTTATTAGGCTTAATTCAACTCAAATTTAAACATAGAAAAACACGAAATTTAAACCATAAGGATATGACACAAGATAATTATATCAGAGATAGGTTATGTTGCCTCTTATTCACGTATTTGCCGTCAGATTGCGCGTTCCAATTGAGTGTGTCGTTCTTTTTAATGCTTACTCAGATCACTACATCTCATATCACATTAACTGAAGTGAGCTGAGATCTCAGGGGAAAAGAACGCACCTAATGGCGGCTAACGAATTCTGCCTTAACACGCGCCGCCTATTTGTGACAGATCGCGTCGCGAAATGTCACTTTTGTGTCGCGATCATCGCGACACAAAAGTGACATTTCTCGTTGACACTGGTGCTGACCTCTGTGTTTACCCGCGTTCGCGTATACGAGGGTATGTTACGAAATCCTCCTATGAACTCTATGCAGCAAATAACACCGTGATTTCAACGTACGGTTCTGTGACGCTGACTTTAAATTTAGGTTTGCGCCGTTGGTTCGTGTGGCGTAACCTATCATAGGAGTGGACTTTCTCGAACATTTTAATCTTCTAGTGGATATCCGCAACCAGCTTCTTATCGACAATTTTACGTCATTAACTGCGAACGGCAAATCCGCCACCGTGGCAACGCCGCAAATAAAATCAGTTTGCAGAAATTCTAAGTATCATGCCGTCCTAGAGTGTTTCCCGGAAATAACTAGGCCGGTCGAATTACCTGCGTCAGTCAAACACTCTACCTGTCATCATATTCGCACGACGCCCGGACCACCGATCGCCTGCAAACCGCGACGTTTAGCACCGGATAAACTTCAAATCGCGAAAAAGGAGTTCAATACAATGCTCCAACTTGTACTTGCGCGGCCGTCCGAGAGCAGCTGGTCTTCACCGCTACATTTGGTCCCAAAAAAATCAAATTTCGAGTGGCGGCCTTGCGGAGATTATCGCGGTTTAAACGCAAGAACTTTACCGGATCGATACCCCGTTCCGGATATTGAAAATTTTGCGCAATCTCTTGGTCGAAAGCGGATATTTTCGACGATAGATTTGGTGCGGGCGTATAATCAAGTTCCAGTACGGTGTTGTAATTACCCCGTCCAAGTGCGTTTTCGGTTCTAGTGAAGTAAAATTTCTCGGCTACAGCGTCTCGAAGGACGGCACGCGTCCTCTACCGGAGAAAGTCGAAGCCATCGAAAAATTCACCAAACCCGACACTGCGAAACAGCTACGACGTTTCTTGGGAATGATTAATTTTTACAGACGGTTCATTCCTGGCGCCTCTAAAATCCAAGCTTAACGATCTTTTGAAAGGCAACATTAAAGGAAATACCAAATTAAAATGGTGTACTAGCGCAGAAGAAGCATATGAAGCGTGCAAACACGCCCTGGCGCAAGCAACTCTATTGGCACACCCAAATGTCGAGGCGCCGCTGGCGCTCGTCACCGACGCTTCAGACAACTCCGGCAGGGGCCGCCCTTCAACAACTAGTCAGTGGTCAGTGGCAGCCGCTCGCTTTCTTTTCAAAGAAGCTCAGCCCAGCAGAACGAAAATACGGCGCATATGATAGGGAACTTCTGGCTATCTACCTAGCGATAAAACATTTCAGGTACATGGTTGAGGGCAGGTTATTCATGGTACTTACGGACCATAAGCCAATAACTTTTGCTTTCAACCAAAAACCGGAGAAATGCTCTCCCCGACAATTTCGGTACCTAGACTTTATTGGCCAGTTCACTACAGACATACGTCACATTTCCGGGAAAGACAATGTAGTCGCAGATGCCCTCCCAAGGGTCGAGGAACTCGCAAGGGCGATCGATTTTCACGCACTTGCGAAAGCTCAGGAAGATGACACTAACCTACAAAAGTACCTCCGTTCGGAGACTGGCTTGCAGCTAAAAAAGATTCAATTGCCGGGCACAGATGTCAACGTGTTTTGCGATTTATCGACGCCGACAGCACGTCCTTTCGTTCCGCCAGCATACAGAAAAATGGTTTTTGATTCCCTGCACAGCTTGGCGCATCCAGGAATAAATGATTCTACGAAATTAATCACGCAGCGCTACGTATGGCCTTCAATAAAATCGGACTGCAGGAGATGGGCACGCGCTTGCCTAGAGTGCCAGCGATCAAAAATCTCGAGACATGTGTCAGCTCCAGGGTTGGGTATCTACCTACATTTTTGTTTTCGACATGTAGAAAACCTTTTTCGACGGTAGAAAACGTAAAAAAGTAGAATACTGTCAAATATCAAAAAATGTGAGGTTATGCAAGTTTGTTGTTTATTATGATTTGTTAAATGTTGTGAAAAATCAGACACCTACCATAAATTTGAAGTTATTTGGAGTTTTTTAAAATTATTATGGTGGGAAAAAAAAGGGCCACGTTTGGTTGGGAGACCCCAACATAATTTTTGGCATGAGGGCAAATTTTTATCAATTATAGAGAAGTGGAAGGAGAAGGTCGAATAAGGTAATTTACGTTGGTAGAAAACCCTATAGGTTTTCGACGCAAGTCGAAAACAAGTTTTCTACCCTTTTCTACCAAGGTAAATTACCTAAGGTTTTCTACTGACCCAACCATGGTCAGCTCCTAGGGGTTCGTTTGCTCCGCCCTCTAGTCGGTTTGAACACATTCATATCAATTTGGTTGGACCACTGCCCTTTTGTAGAAACTTCAGATACCTGCTAACGTGCGTCGATCGTTTTACACGCTGGCCAGAAGCGATCCCGTTAGAAAACATCGAGGCCGACACGGTTGCCAGGTCATTTTTCGAAGGGTGGGTCGCACGTTTTGGTGTACCGTTACGAATTACTACGGACCAGGGCCAGTTCGAGTCGCAATTGTTTAACCGACTCAGTAAATTAATTGGTGCTACACATCTACGCACAACCGCTTTCCACCCATGTTCCAACGGTTTAGTGGAACGATTTCACCGGCAGTTAAAAGCAGCGTTTAAATGCCACGATGGAGAAAATTGCGTCGACATCCTGCCAGCAGTCCTGCTAGGTATTAGAGCGGCTTGGCGAGAGGACTTATCAGCAACTTCTGCAGACCTCGTTAATGGCGAAACACTTCGACGATTTAGAACCAGAAACGTACGCCAAAAAAATACAACAACATTTCCGGGCCCTGCGTCCTGTTAACAACACAAGCCACAGAAAACAACGTACTTTCGTTTTCAAAGACCTGAAAACAACTTCCCATGTGTTCGTTAGACATGGGACTCAGCAAGAAAAACTACAACAAGTTTATGACGGACCCTTCAAAGTTGTAGCGAGAAACGATAAGACGTTTACGGTGCAACTACGAAAAGAAAACACAAAAATTTCCATTGATTAAAACCAGCCTACTTCGCAGCCGAAGACCACCCGCCGGCCGTTGCATCGAAAATAAACGAGGAACCGACAACTTTGCCCTGTAGTAAAAGACCCGAAAACCAAGACCAACCGGCGCCAACCATAACAAGAGCGGCAAGACACGGGCGTTTTCCAAATCGTTGACAAGGGACATTTACGTAATATTCCTCAGCTCACCTTCACGTGATCATACTCTGATCACTGGTAGGGGGGTGATGTGGTGATAAACGTTCAATATTTCTACACTTATTTTATAATTTCAATATTTTTATACTCTATACTTATTTTTATTCGCTTCATTTTGTAAATCCAAATATAATTTAAGGTGTATTTTAGCAAGTTATACATAATGTCATTTCTTTTTATACCTGCACTACGACACTTGACTCCCCCGGTTCTTATTTCAACAGAGAAGCTATTTTTGTAGAATCCCAAAAATACCTACTTTCCCTTTTGAACTTTGTAAAAGGGACAGATCGGTTTTTGACCTCTCCGCGACAACATCTTTGTTACAATAATTTTTAGTATTTTTATTTTTAATTAAATCAGTTAAAGTTTCTAAAAATACGGTCGTGTTTTTATTTACTACTCTTAGTATCTAACGTACCCACAGTAACAAAAATTGTATATTTTTTTATAAAAATAAACAGATCAATGAAACAGCGTTATTAAAAAAAATTTAAAAATCATTTCTTATGAAACTTTTCCTTGGTGTTGATTAATATTGTGTAACTCAAATTAAAGTAAGTTTATTTTTTGTTTTCCATGTTTTATTTTTATAAAATATTACAAATATTTGTTTTAAGTATTATATACCTATTTTGTTAATTATTTTATTAAGGATTAGATTTATTATGTAATATTTTTTACTATTTTATTATTAATTATTTAATTTAATTTCTCTCATTTTATTTTTATAAAATAGATTTAAATAAAATTAGTAATATACATTTTTTTTATAGTATGTCAATTGATCTTATGAAGCGGTGTTGGAAATTGAAGTGCTTTCAAATGGAAAGAGTGCGTCAATGATGTTAATGATGAGCTGCAAGAAATCCATTACAACGGCCATGATCTAGACCTATTCGATCAATTTAACATTTTTTGGTTGCTTCAAGGAGGCTTGGGGGATCATCCCTGCAATGATTGGACTCACCCTGCGTGGCATGCGGTGACTCCAATTAATTTTTAATAAAATATTTAATTAAAAAAAAATAAAATATTTTTTAATTTATGTTCAAAACAATTTTTTTATCTTGAAAATAAATTTAATTTTTGTTTAATATATTAAACTTATTAAACTTTGTTACTAAGAATAGAAAAACCCTACAAGGGAAAGTAAGATGCAGTGTTGTCAAATATCTTGAATGAACAGTCGTACGATGGATAAATAATAAAGTTGTATTTCCCAAGAAGGTTACATAATAATATGTTGTAAAAACTTTTATTTTTATTATTTTATATTTATAATCTGGTATTGTACGTACACGAAAAACTATATAATATTATATAATCTTCTTAAATAAAACGCTTATATTCATTTGACAGTTCTGAGAAGAAGAAGAAGAAAAGTTACTATCAATTCTGCCAACTCTGTTTTCTATCAGCTTGAAACATTGTAGTATTCCGTATTAATTCTACTTCATGCAGACTGTGTTTTATTGCAAATAAAATTCTTTGTTTGATTGAGACCTCTATTCTAATTTATCACAGATTTTAGTTTTATAAACTTATACTAATAATACATGTCTAAACGTCATTTTCTTATCGGCCTTATCGGAACCCTGCAGTGTTGCCAACCTTCATTTAATTTCCCTTTCCATGGCATCGTTGCCATTTTAATGTCTATTGTCGCCACACAGCTCCCTCTAGTGAGTTTGTCTGGAAACGAACGATCTTCTGTGGCCGGGAAATTTGAATCTCTGACGTTCTTGCGTAAGAATGTTCGTTTTGAATGTTTCATTTTGCACTTGTGTAAGCTGCTTTCAATCTACCTATCGAAACCGTAAAGTATTTTTCTGTTCTCTCCAAAACTCTGAAAGGCCCTTCGTATGTAGGTGATAATGGCGGTTTTGCTGCGTCTCTTCTTACCATTACATATTTTGCATCTTGTAGTTTTTGTTGTACAAAAACGTTTCTTCGGGAATTATTACTAGTTTCTTGGGGTTTAATTTGTACCATAACTTTTCTAAGCTTGTTTACAAACTCAGCTTCATCTAGTGGCTCCTCTGTTCTTGTAAACAGTTCTCCAGGGGGTTTAATTGTCATTCCGTATACCTACTATTTCGGTTGTTGTGCAATTTAAATCCTCTCTGAATGTATTCCTGCATGTTAACAAAATTAGGGGTAAACTTTCCGTCCACTTCGTCTGCTTCTGTCAGTGCGGCTTTGAGTGTTCGATGGAATCTTTCCACGATCCCGTTGCTTTGTGGGCTACTGTTTCTGCATTGCTTCTGGCCATCTGGTGAAACGATCTATAATTGTAAGAAGGTACTTAAATTCATTGGAGGGTGGTAAGAGTCCAACTATATCAATGTGCACATGTGAGAAACGTTTTTCTAGAACCTTAATCTTGTCTAGGGCTGATTTTTCTGAATCTCATTGGGATATATGGTCAAATTTTGTAATTAACTACATCGCAGTAAATTAGTGTGTTACTCTCGTATAGCTTAACTTGTTGTATATTTGGTTTGTTAGCTTCTGCATTAATTAATTCTTTTAGCTCTGCACCTTGCAATGTCATTATAATTGATTTTAATTTGTTCGACTGCTTCAGTATTAGGTCTAGACAATAAGTCTGCAACTTGATTCATTTTACCCTTAACATGTCGAATATTGGATGTGAATTGACTTATAAAGTTCAGTTGTCTAATTTGTCGTGGAGAGTTCTTGTTTCAAACGTCAAAGGTTTTTGGTCGGTAAATTGCAAATTTCTTGTCGAAAATGTTGAATGCCACTATAAATTGCTACTAATTCCTATCATATGTACTGTAGTTTTGTTCTGTTGTTGACAATTTTCTAGAGAAGAAAGCTATGGGGTGTACTATACCATTTTGGTTTATTTGTTGCAGAACTCCACCTATAGCTTTATTATTATTAGTATCAACAGTAAGGTTTAGCTTGGCTTCTGGGTTTGGGTGTGATAGTTCTGAAGCTTTTGCTAGTAATTCCTTGGTGTTTTTGAATGTCAAATCAGTTTCTTCGCCCCATTGGATCTCTTGTTTTTTACTTTTATTACCACTGAGTATATTTCATAGGGAAACCATTACTTTTGCTGCCTCTGGAATCCATCTGCGATAAAAGTTTACCATTCCCAGGAATCTTCTTAGCTGTTGAACGTTCTCAGGTCGAGGGAAATCACGTATTGCTCTGACTTTTTCTGGTAAAGGCTTCATACCAATCTGGGTTATTATTGTTCCTAGGAATTGGACTTCTTCTAAACCAAAATTGCATTTCTTTGGATTGACTTTCAATTCATTTTCGTCAAGTTTCCCAAAAACTGCCTTCAAATGTCCTGCAGTAGAAGAGGCTATTATAATATTGTCAATATAAACATATACAAATGGAATACCAATAAAAATTTGCTCCAAGAAGCGTTGTAATGTTTGGGCTGCGTTTTTCAAACCAAATGGCATCTTGACATACTTATATAACCCAAAAGGTGATATCAGCGCAGTTTTGGGAACGTCTTCTTTATTGAACTGGAATTTGGTGATATGCTTTTTTTAGGCCAATTACAAAGAAATTTTTTTTGTTGTGTAGGTGATAGGTAAAATCCTGTATATGGGGTATAGGGTAACGGTCAGCCTTTGTAACTGTATTTAATCTTCTATAATCCCCACATGGTCTCCAACTATCATCTTTTTTAGGAACTATGTGTAAAGGACTAGCCCAACATGAAGAAGAAGGACGTATAACACCTTGACTTATGAGGTTAAAGAATTCTTCTTTAATTACCTTAAGTTTTTCTGGTGCTAGTTTTCTTGCTTTAGCGAAAACTGGTTTTCCTTGTGTCTCAATGTAATGTTTGACCTCTGTGATTGTGTGTTGGTTGGGTATGGTTCGTAGAATATTTTGAAATTTGGCCAATAGTCTGTTATATGGGTCCTTGTTAGATACCATAGTGATTCTTGGGACTTCTACACTAAGTGATCTTGACTCCTCGGGTTATTTTTTTAAGTTTTTTGTTTCTCAGGTCTACTTGTAAGTTGTAATATGTGAGGAAGTCTGCGCCAATAATTGGGTGGACTACGTCTGCTATTTTTTTTAAACCAATGTCTACCTGTAGTGATTTGTTACCAAATGTGTAGACTCAAATCTGCTCCTGTGTCAATAAGGAAGTATATGGACAGCATTTACCGCTATTGACGCTCCCCTCTGTTTTTTCCCTGGTTGAATGTACATGGTGGTTGACAACTTTGAGCATTGTTTCCATATTTTGAGTGGTACCAGCATTTGTCATCTCCGTTACTTCTGGAATGAGTTCTACTTGGTGGTGTTCTTGATCTACTTTAGTCTCTTTACTTGCTAAGTCAGTGTAGCTACCTGCATTCTAAGTTCTTTAACTTCCGACTTTGTTTTGGGAAGGGGTGTGACTGCGTGTACCTGGTTTGTAGTTGTTTCGTGGATTCTGTCGGCAATTGTTCCTAGGGTCTCTAAATTGCCTTCACTAACCTGTAGGATTGATCGAATATGTTGTGTAGTCATTGAGTCATTTTTCATTAAGTGCTTGCATTTGCTTAACATTTGTGATGGTTTCCCAACGGTGTACCGGTAAGTAACTTTTGTGTTTTTTTTTGTTTCGCTCTCTGCAAATCTTTGGATTAGGATTGTTTTTAGTTTTTCGTATTTGTCTTCGTTTGGTGGGCTTCGAACAACGTCTGCTACTTCACACATTACTTCACAGCTTAAATTAGCGATGGTATGATCGAATGCTTCATTGGAGACCGTATTCGTGGCTCTGAATTGACATTCCAACCTCTAAAACCATAACTCTGGTCTAATTCTGGAGGTTTGAATTCAACAAGATGGAAATTAATGTTACTATTTGTCTTTTGATTTTCTGCTGTTTGGGTGTTATTATCAGTAGAATTACTTCCGTTGGATCGGGTTTTCACTATGGTTTTTAGGTTAAGGGTACGTGGTCGTTCTTTCGGGGTTACCAGTGTAGTATTCTGTACTACTTCTACTTCATGCAGACTGTGTTTACTTTAGGATTTTGTTGCAAATAAAATTCTTTGTTTGATTGGGACCTCTATTCTAATTTATCACAGATTTTAGTTTTATAAACTTATACTTAAGAAGATTATATTTAGGAGCTTCAACTGCATAGAAATTTGAGGAGTGGGGGGGACCATATTTACGTCGCACGTGTACAATGACCGAGAACGTAAAATTAAGTTCTGCGCATCTCCCCTCCAATTCTTTGAAGAGATAAAGAAGATAACCTCTATTATTTTATGCATCTGTCAAGCGTCAAATGTGTCACAAAAATGTTTACCTTTACGATTGATTCACTCAACGCATTTCCAAAGTCGTAAATAATAATAATTAATATTATAATAAAGTCGTATTGGAAAATTTTGCTAAAACAGTAAGTAAATTTATGAAATAATCAGTATGTCGTTGGAACAAAAAGCGTAAACTGTTAGGTAGGTATAATGTTAATTTGGTTATTAGTGACTCAGATTTTGAGGCGATTGTCGAACTGCCAAACTTCGACGGTACAAGGAAGTCTATGGCAAGCCGTTTTGCCATTTAACAACACAATTTTTATTCAACATCATGGAAAATAATATAATGAAAATTGTTGCAAAAAATAACTACATATTGGAAAGGTGTTGATGTTGAATTTTAATTCAATACATTATTTTTAATACGTCTATAAATATTATAATTTTTATTTGAATCTTATGTTAACTTGCAATGTTTTTCCTATGGTAATATTAATTCAAGTATTTAAAACGATCTAGAAAATAACTTTATTGCTGGAATTAAAATTATGTTTAATATAATTTTAATTTCTAGAATTAAAATTATATTCTAGTATAATTTTAATTCGTGATTTAAAATTATGTAGAGTATAATTTTATATGGGCGTAATAAAATTAAGTGTACATAATTTTTATTCAATTAAAATTATGCACACATAATTTTAATTTCAGAATTAAAATTATACACACATCATTTTTATTCCTGAATTAAAATTATACACACATCATTTTAATTTACATAATTAAAATTATACTATACATCATTTTAATTCAATTAAAATTATACCATTCATCATTTTAATTGAATTAAAATTATACTGTACATAATTTTAATTGAATTAAAATTATCTACATAATGTTAATTTGGCAACGCCGCAATCGCGAAAGGTATGCTAACGCTAGAATGTTCCTTTTTTTGGTAACTTTTCGTTTGGCTAGTTGGTAATGTGGCACTTAAATCACAGAATAGTTCTGTGCTTAAATTACTTTTTCAATGTAAAGTTAAACTTCTAATTAACAAACCTTCACCTTGAAGTTAATTGTAAGTTAAAACAACGAGCGTTTTTCAATATAAATTTTAACGGTAGTAAACTAAACATCGGTTAGCTATATATTTTGTCAGGTTGGCAATAAAAAAACGTGAATTTGAACTACTGTATTGTGTTTAACCTCCAAAAAAAATAAATAAAAATCTGAAGTTTCGCTGTATTTTTAATAAAAAAAATAATAACAAAAATGTATTCTACATTTGTAGAATAATAAAATATAAGTGCTGTTCTTGACACACCACCCAAATCACCAGCAACACTTAAAAAACTTCCAGTGGCATAAAATCTTAAGGCAATTAAATTAAAACTTGATGTGTGGGACTCAAACAATCATTTTTAAAAAATATGATTCCCATATTAGGTACACTTATTTATATACCTTTCAGTAGGATTGTGTCTTCAATTTCTGTTTTGGACAACCCTGCTTAAAATACCCCTGTTCAAACCAATAGATATTTGTATCGGAATGTATGGTGTTTCTATAGGGTGTATCGGTATGTATAGGACCCATAGTTGGGATTTATGGTTGTTCTATAGGGATATCCACCCTTGATTTATTTTCTATTGGTTTCGATGGGGAAAATACACATAAATGTAGAAATTAGTTTTTCCCCCATAGGGCCCCATAGGTTTTAATAAAATTTTGTTAAATGTTTTATGGTTGCTCTATAGGGATATCCCCATATATCTTTCATTGAGTTATTTGCTATCGGTCTCAATAGGGAAAATGTAAAAGTTATGGTGTGCCTATGGGTAATTTCCTATACATTTTCTATCGGGCTGAAACCGAAAAAAAAAAACATGGAAAAATGCACATATTGAATCCGGTAGTGCCCGATAGATTATTTTGTATGTCTTTATGGGGTATTTTAAGCAGGGAACTCCTTTCGACAAACGAAATCTCCGAAAGAAGTCAATTTATTCGTATTCTTCATAAAAGTTTGGACGCACTCTTATAATTTTAGAACGCCTTACGGGACCTTCTTCATCATCGCTAAACGCGTTTATAAGATCTAAATTAAGGGGATCAAAATTCATTTTCACCAGATAAATTCTAAACAATACAGCTGTTTATAAATATATTAAGATTTTGAGGTTATGAACACAGAACATAATGAATTATGAATTGGAGTTTAGTAAACAATTTTGAATTGGAGTTTAGTAAACAATTTAGGGCCGGTTCTTCAATATCAAATAAACTTAAGATTATCTGCAACCTTGAGTTAACCTTTAGTTTATGTAAAATAAATGTTTTTCAATTATCAGTTAAAAGATTATCACTTGTTTATTGTCGGTTAATCGCTACTAAGAGCAGAGGTAAACTCAGTTTACCTCTGCTCTTAGTAGCGATTAACCGACAATAAACAAGTGATAATCTTTTAACTGATAATTGAAAAACATTTATTTTACATAAACTAAAGGTTAACTCAAGGTTGCAGATAATCTTAAGTTTATTTGATATTGAAGAACCGGCCCTAAATTGTTTAATTGTAATCCCACCAACAGACTGTTGGCAACAGTGTTCCCACCAAATACCGCCTGACATATTACCACACTAGCCAAACGAAAAGTTACCAAAAAAGGAACATTCTAACGTTAGCTTTCGAGATTGCGGCGTTGCCGAATTAACATTATGTACATAATTTTAATTCAATTAAAATTATGTAAAGTATAATTTTAATTCAATTAAAATGATGTGTAGCATAATTTTAATTCATTTAAAATGATGGATAGTATCATTTTAATTTTGTGAATTAAAATTATGTGTGTATAATTTTAATTCTGGAATTAAAATTATATGTGCATGGTTTTAATTTACATAATTAAAATTATACTATATATCATCTTAATTGAATTAATATTATGTAAACATCATTTTAGTACGCTCATTTAAAATTATACTCTACATAATTTTAAAACACGAATTAAAATTATACTCGACATCATTTTAATTCCAGAAATTAAAATGATGTTATACACCATTTTAATTCAAGCAATAAAAATTATATTCTACATCGTTTTAAATAATTAAATTAACATTATTATATAAAAAACATTGCAACTTAAAATAAGTTTCAAATAAAAATTAAAATATTTGTGCACCTATTAAAAAATAATTCATTGAATTGTAATTCAATGTCAACACCTTTGCAATATGGAGTTATTTCTTGTAACATTTCATTTTCATACAGTTACAATAATTTTTGACGATGAATTCAACATGTGCAAGGCATGTATTGTTTCAGAAAAATTGATGTAATTGTAATAAGGTATCATAAAAATTGAACCGAATTAAACCAAAGATTTGGACAAATTAAAAATAAATTAAAATTAATTTCACAAAGTTGGCAAGCCCTTTTACTATTTAATGTATTTTTAATTAAATTTATGTACAACTAAATTTTAAATAATCCATTATTTATCAAACATAATGGAAATTTTAACCATTTTAAATACGGTGAATTTTATATCCCTAGCCCAAAAATTGTACATTAAATAGTAAAACGGCTTGCCATAGAAGTCCATCCACCCAAAGAACTGTTTACTATTATATAACTGATTTACATGAAGCGAATTGGTTGCATTGTTTTTACATTTCTTCACGAGATTTTTACCTATAAAATTACTGAATTTTGCAATGTACAATGTACGATTGGTATTTATTTCTGTGGCAAAGGAGCTAAGCTCAGACAAAAATACACCATGATCCCAGTATGGTATCATGGTAGACACACACTTTTTGAACGGAAACCTCGACCTACCATGCATCACACGTTTCCTGTTAGTAAACTTGTACATATTATGTAAGGGCTTTAGACCGTGCTTAGTTAGCCTTTAAATTAAATTTAATATTGTATTTATAGTGCCTTATAAATTTAACCTGCTCATTATTTACCAAGTAAACATAACCTAACTTTAACTTTATATGGACTTTATAAATATTTTTACTCATTTTACCTCATTTGCAAGCCTGTCAAAGAAAACTGTGCTTACCTGCTTGTTGCCATTGGGTGACCTAAAAAAATATTCTGACCAGCTTGATTGACTATATTTACATTATATTCAGTTACTTTAATACTCTCGGTACGATATATTTTAGATTTGCCTTAAATCTACAAATTTATATAAGTATTATTATTATCTTCCAACCAATGCGTGCACTGCAGTTAATCACGTGAGTCGATAGTCTATGCGCGGTTGATTAAAAATCGTTTGTGCGCAGTCTGCCCTACTATGAAGAAAGGCAGTAACTGCAAAAAAATGCAAAATGCGTTTTCTTGGGCTATGGTAAAGCTATGGAAATTTTTTAACCGAATTCAACACTGCTTTTTATAAAAATGTAGTTTATGCTAATTTTCCACAAATTTCTTGTTTAGCAGTTACTGCCTTTTTCCATAGTACAAAACATTTTGTATTATTCATTTATTAAAATTGGTTCATGAAGTCATATAACTTTACAAATTCTATATCATGTTTTATATAATCATAAAAATTGGAAATAATTTCAAACATTGTAAATGTAATGAAAAAAAAAATATTTTTTTATCTAAATAACAAAGATGAGGAATTATAATCATCTAATTATTTAATAATATCCTTTACAAATGTATTATAATACGTATTAAAATTTAATATATGCAACCCACTTAAATGATATTTTACAAAAGCATCATACATGAGAATATCTTTAACATTATCGATATATAATAAAATATGACAGTTTAGAAATACAAGTCTCTGTTTTAAAAACACATGTGCTTTCATTTTAAAACTTTTAAAATTGTTATTACACTACACTTGGATTGTTCGGTTGGAGGCGATGTTTTCTTAAAAAATGTCTTGGAAAGATTTGTTAAACACTCGATGACCCATTCCATTCATTCAGTGTAAATGATATTTGAATATAATTGTAGTTGTAAGCATGTTGCTGGTTTGTAGAGGTTATGCTTAAATTTCTTATTTTTACTGCAGGTACATAGCGTACAACGACGGATGCTGAACCCACTGCCCAATTCAAGTTCGGGAGATTTTTTCAAATTATATTTAATTTCATTTAAATATGTTATCTCTAAATTGAATGTTATTAAAATAAATGTGTTCAGCTACTCTCATGATTGTTTTTACTAACACAAAATGTAAAATCAAACTGACTAATAGAGGTCTGCTTTATTTACCCAAGATTTACCTTATAATCCTAACCACTTTACCAAAACTTTTTCAACAAGGTATACCTTGTTGAAAAAGTTTTGGTATATATATTATTATATATAAATCAGGTTTTTTGTTTTTTTTGTAGTTCTGCTTCATAAAAAGCTCCCTTAATAGAACTACCAGGCATATCTTTCAATAGATAGGTTGGAGATTTGTTATTATTACTTTAACAATTTTAAACAATTCTTTGGTCCAATTAGGTGTATAACCTTTATTAAAAACATATTTTGCTTTACTTATTCGCACAATGTCGTTAAATTTAAACTTTCGAAGCATCGTTGTTATTGTAGCAAGTACGGCTCTGGATCTCGGAATGATGACTCATCGCCGCACATACAGGTATTTGCACGATCTGGGCGGCCAAAATTATTTGTATACTTAAATGGTATCTTAACCATGCCAATAGATGAATTAACTTGTTTTTAACAAAAAAAATACTAATTTACAGTACTTTTACTAAACGGCACAATGGCGTATTAAGAAAAATATGCTTAGTCAGATTCTTACAATAATTGTAATTGTAATAAGTGTAATTATTACACTTTACATTTTTCTACACACACCACACAGTACAATTAACCCAACGTAATAAGCATTCAGCATTTTTGTAATTAACTTATAAGTTAATTAATAACTATAGTTAATTCCGTCGTGTATGGATCTTCAGATATGAACATTGATATTGCTTCTGGCAAGAACGTGTTAGCTTTTCTTTTCTATATTGTTCTCATGCTTTTCAACATAGGATCTGAACTAATTAAAAGGCGATTTAATTTGTCCCTATTGCAGTTTTCTCGAAAAAATGTTCTTGCAAAGTTTTGTCGATATCTCCTGAAATGCTTATTACGAGCTTCAGCTGCCTCCTATGAAAGCTGATCAATAGGTAACAATGCTTTTTCAATATATTACTGCCCCATGAACTAAAATCTTGATCAATGGTGGAGTCATAGGATGCAATGGGTACAGGTTAACACATACGTTATAATATAAGACACATCCGCACTCTCCATGCCATCAAACAAGTGTTTTCGAGTTACTATCCTTACTTCCGAAACACCTGGTACACCAAAGACAAACATACACTTTGAAAAATGTAAAAAAAAATATATTATTTATATTAAAAATAATATTATTTATTTTTTCGATTTTTTTGTCCAAAATCTTTGAAGTATCAAAAAAACAAGTTATCCGGAATTTTCCGGGCAATCTTTTGGTGTTATTTATTAAAAGAAAGGGTAAATATTACATAAAAATTAAAACCATAGCTTGATCTAGCTTGATACCATAACAAATACCTTCGTAAAAGAAAAAAATCATTAAAACTAGACTAAGAAAAAGAGTTCACTTGCAATAATTAAAAATTTCTATTTAAATAAGTTATTTATATTTGTTATATGATAATTTGTAAGTTTATTACCTGGTGTATTACAATCCATCACTTTAAACTTGTTAGATTAACTTGTGGTGCAAATATTCACATAAAAAACAGGTTGTCTTATAAGCACGCCAAAAGTTGATATGTACACTAGGTTAGACATTTAAATTCAGACTAATCATACGTACGCGGGGTGCGCGGGAAAAGGGAGTAAGCGGTTGGATACGGTTCTCAGAAGTGTCGTCCAACGCAGGTTGTCTGTTTTAACGATGTCATTTAAACTTTGATAACAGGCATTTTGGCCGCCCAGATCTTAGAAATACCTGTATGTGCGCCGGTGACTCAGCGCTCGAATAATCGAGAGTGTGGATTCTGATTTTGATTTTAATTTTAATTTTGATTTTGGTTTTAATTTGGATTTAATTTTAATTAAGTCTAATTTGATTTTAATTTTAATTTAATTTTATTTTATCCTTTTTGCTTTACAAAGGAAAGGAAAAAAACAACATGTAAATTTCGTATATGTCAAATATTAGGATAATCCATTGGAATATTCGTAGTTTATTTTAAGAAAATTTGCAATATCTACAGATATGGTGATAAATAGTTTGGAAAAATACGATCCCCTCTACTCAAAGAGGTCCAAAGCCCTATTAATAAAAAATAATTGCCTATTCAAATCGTTTAAAAAATATTATGAAACTTTAAAAACATTTTTAGGAAAATCCAAAACAACAATTATTACTTATAACTTTTTTGAGCTACTTGTCCCAATTTCGGTGATATTGGAATGGGGTTTTCAGAAGAGTTTGAACACATGTCTTATAAAAAAACCTTTTTGAACAGAAAATTAATAATGATTGGTCTGATGTTGTTCAAATTTATACAGATGGATCTGTTCAAAAGGTTCAAGTTCTTTCGGAATATACATCCCCTCTCTTAATATTGAAAGTTCATATGAGAATGATAGATCTTCAATCTTTTTAGCGGAACAATTGGAAATTTTATATGCACTTAAAATATGTTTGGAAAAAAAAACAAAATAAGAAATTCATAATATTTTCAGATTCTTTTAATTGCTTATTACAGATCAAGAAAAATTCTTGGAATTCTAAATCAAATATTACAATGTTAGAAATTAATAAAATATATTTTGAAATTACTAAAAATAAAGGATACAGAAAGCTTTGTTGGATTTATACCTGGTCACTCCGGGATCAAAGGTAACAAAAAGGTTGATCAGTTAGCAAAAAAGGGTCAAAAAAGGGTAGAAAATTTTAAAATTCCAGCAAATGAACTCCACAAGGAGGCCAACAAACATTTGCTTTTTAGTTGGAAAAAATTTAGGTACAATTCAGTAAAAAAGAACTGTGATGAGTGTGGAGATACAAATCACTTACTTTTTGCCTGTAATAATAACATAAATAACTCTAATGCACTAATAAATAGCTTGGTCCAAAAAGGACATCATCTGCCTTGTAGCTACAAATCCATTATAGCATGCGCTTTTTTAGATGCATATAGATGCATTTATAGATTCCTTAAAGATTCTAATATTAAATTGTGATATGTTTAGGTTTTCCTACCGTTCCTGATTTTTTCTTTGTTTGTGCTGTTACATAACCTAAATATTTGACTTACAAAAGAAGAAACCTCCATAAACACTCTTGACGAACAGAAAAGTAAATTTAAAAAACACTAGTAGCTGGCCAGTAAGAGCTCTATTGTCTCAAGGCCAATTTCCTTTGGAAGGAAATAAATAAGTAAGAAGAAGAAGAAGAAGAAGAGCTCGCTGGAATGTTCTAGAGGACGTAGGGGCTGTAATATATAAGGAACGACGCATCACAGAGCAGTCAGTTGAGCTTTGGTACGCGCGAAGAAATAAATAAATATAAGTGCAAATAAATAAACCAGTAGTGATATAAATAATTAGTAGTTAAGTGTTTAGTTAGTTTTATAGTGTTTTAAGTGTAGTTAAGTTATTAAATAAATAGTTTAGTTCGTTAATTAACCAGTGCGTGTTTTAATTCACACTACGAACAGTTAAAAACGTTACAATTGGTGTCAGGAGTGCGGTTAGTGTGAAAGTTCGCGAAAATGGTTTCGTTAATGGACTTAAAAGTGGCGACCTTAAGCGGGAGCTAGAAGAAAGAGAATGTGAAACAACTGGAAAAAAGAATGTGTTGCAGCAGCGGCTTCGAGAAGCATTGGAACAAGAGGGTGAAAATCCAAATACGTATTTATTTGAAGGTTCGTGTGATATGCATTTATTGTTGCAAAATTTGAAAGGTGATTTAAAACAGAACATTCTGGAAAATTCTAACGACTTACAACAGAAAATGCTAGAAAATTCCAACGAATTACAACAGAAAATGTTGGAAAATTCTAGCGATTTAAAAGATTTACAACAAAAGATTCTGGAAAATTCCAACGAGTTGCAACAGAAAATGTTAGAAAATGTCAACGATTTAAAGGATGATTTGCAACAGAAAATTCTGGAAAATTCTAAAAATTTAAAGGAGTATTTGGAACAGGAGATTTTAGAAAATGTAAATGAATTAAAAGAGAACGTAAGGATTGAGTTAGAAGAAAAAGTAGGACAGAAATTTGACGACGTAAGAAGGGAATTAGATACAAGAGAAGACAAATTGAACGAGATATTGGATGTCAAAATTAGAGAAATAAATAGTAAATTAAAAGCTGTAAATCTACCCATGATGCTGGCGGAACCAGGAACAGTGCAGGAGGGGAGCCGACTCCAGATGAAACCACCTCAGTTCGATGGAAAAACTTCTTGGACCAACTACATACGTCAGTTTGAGGCAGCAGCAAAAGCAAATGGCTGGCTACCAGAAGAAAAGGCTACAGCATTGACTCTTGCTTTACGCGGAGATGCAACCGACATCTTGCAGACACTTTCTCCCAACGAACAAGAAGATTACGAAGCGTTGGTGAAACATCTGGAACTGCGATATGGCCAGACACATTTGGAACATGTCTACCATTCCCAACTTAAGAACCGCTGCCAGAAATCAAACAAGACTTTGCAAGAATTCGAGGCTGATATTGCACGCTTGGTCCGGCTAGCATATCCAGCTACTCCAACGACCGTCATGGAACGATTAGCGGTTCAAGCCTTTTTGGATGGACTTCGGGACAACGAAACAAGACAGGCTCTGACGTTGGCTCGTCCGAGCCAACTGGTTGATGCATTGGCCCGAGCTTTGGAATTCGAGGCGGCAAAGCAGAGCTGCAGGAGCCAGCATAGAATTAGGAGAGCCGAGGAAGAAAAAGAGGAGGAACCCAGTATAATCGAAGAAATCAGGCGAGTTCTTAAAGAGAATCTACCAGAAAAGAAGGAAATCCGGTGTTGGAGATGTGGAAAGCTCGGACATATACGAAGTCGTTGCAGAAAAAGCCAGGAGGCGCCGACTTCATCCAAGTCGGAAAACTAGATAGGGTCGAGGAAAAGGGGCCACCGTCGACCTGTAACCAACATGCCCCAGAGGATATCGAACGTGTCGCATCTCTTCTACATCAGTCCAGCAGTGTTTTTGTGGAAAGCTCGGACATATACGAAGTCGTTGCAGAAAAAGCCAGGAGGCGCCGACTTCATCCAAGTCGGAAAACTAGATAGGGTCGAGGAAAAGGAGCCAGCAGTGTTTTTGTGGATGGCTAATAGCGCAAGGAGCAAGCAGCAAGCAGCAAGCAAGGAGCAAGCAGCGCATGACAGTAAAGAAGAGAGAGTTTTGCGTAGACAAATGCAAAAAGATGCTCTAGATCATCTTGATGGAAGCCTTTTGCTCTACGGACCTGGCATCGACGACTCTGTGTGAGTATAAAAAAATTGTCGAATTTTATCTTGAATACTTTAAAGCGTTTTTCTGAGACTTGTCATTTTTGAAGTCCGTGCCCACCATAACTAAAAATCTACTGGACCAATCGTTTTGAAATTTTGCACAGTGTTTCTTCACATAATTCCCCAGGTATTGTCGAGAGCTTTTTTTTTTTCAATAATTATCAATTTTACAACAGCAAATTAGCCGTTTTTTTTAGCGAAAATCTGGTTTTTGGCTTCCAAGTGCTACGAAAAATCGAAAAATCGAAAAAAAAATCCTCTCGTAAATACCTCGACAAACATCTCCTTTAACGAATGCATTTTGATTTTTTTGTTTCAGATGATTTGGCTGCGAGTTATGATGGGCACCGCAAAACAACTTTTTCTCGAGGCGCCTCCGGAGATTCACTGTCACTCGCTCAATTTTTGATATTTTGCAATGAAAATTTAGGAGAATATTGTTCTAATGTTACATTATCATGTATGGATCGACTGAATAAACTAACACCATCTGTATTGCCAAAAAAAAATCTTGAAAACATGCCTTTTTTACCGAATTAACCTTACCCCCCCTTATTATAACTGCAAATTAAAAGTTGAAAACTACGTGGAATGCTTGACTCAAAATTACACAAACGTGTAAAGGAGTGTAGTGAACGAAGTGTTCTGGGTTGCATACTATCAAAACAAGGTAATAAACAAAAGAAACATCAATAAAACCAATTAAATTCTTTTGGAAACAGGCAACTAAACATATATCCTTATTAAAAATATACTTCACAATTATTCAACCTAAAAATAAACCACTTAACAGTTCACATCTATACATGTAGATGTACAAAAACGAATAAAATAAAATCAATGGGTAACTGTCAAAATGACGGTTACAACCCATCGACATTCCACACTTCAATGGTGACTATCACCAATGGACGGCATTTCACGACATATTTGTACACCTTGTCCACGAAAACAAGAAAATAAGCAATGTGGAGAAAATGTAATACCTCAAGACGACTTTACGAGGAGATGCCATTAAACTACTGCATCATTTACCTATAACCAACAGCAATTACCAGACCGCTTGGGAGGTGTTAAATATCCGATACAACAACAAGCCTGTATTGGTGGCCACACACCCACGATGTCATACGCTTCAGTCCAGGAGATTAAATAAATCCACGATACTACGCTAGAGGCTCAACGGGCCATAAGTAACTTAGGTATACCCACTGACTCGTGGGGTCCTTTAGTATTCCATATCCTATACGAAAAACTAGATAAAGACACAATTAAACTATACGAACAGTACTTAAAGACTCCTACAATTAGAAGAGTTATTGGACTTAGAAACAAGTTCCAGTCCAAAGAACTTACCAAGGGAACCAACCGAACTAAACAAGAGCAGCAACCTAAGCCTAAGGAGCAATGGAAGAAAGATTCATGGACGGCATGTCTACCAACTGCATCTACTGCAAGGAACCACACTCCATCCAGTGTAAGAAATTCGTTGGTCTCAACACATGAGCGATACAGCACCATACTTTGATGTAGGGAAAACAGCAATAGCCAACTTAACCACTACTCAAGATGGAAACTCCCCATCCATGACCACCACATTAACTAACAAGGTTAGCACTCTATAAAATCCGGAAGATGTACTATTAGCTACCGCATTGGTGAAGGCACAGATATACAAAGAGGCTTGGGAATACGTTCGAGTATTAAAAGACCCGACTAATTGACTGGACAACTAATGGACAGAACTACAACAAAAACAATACTGGGAAAGCCTGTCTGGTCTGGAGCATTCGAAAGCACTTTTGGGCAATCCATCTGCTGAAGGGCAGAAACCAATGAGGACATATACCAGGACCCAACTAAAGAAAGCATTAGGCCATGCTCCATTCAAAAAACACCTTCACATAATGGGGATGACAGATGACCCTTTGTGTAGAGGATGCGAAGAACGGGGGAGTTTTAGTGGGTATACGTCAATAGACGGAGTCCCACACTACTCGGGGCCCCAAGAGGAACCGAGTGTTCCTAAAGAATTTCTTCGCCGGCCAAACAAAAAAATTAATAAACCCAGGCTCTCAGACAAAACAAGGCCTCAGTCACAGTCTCTACAATAGGCCGCACTAGTGCCGGGACGTCCAAAACGAAGACCACAATCACGTTAAAACCAAGACTTCCAAGTGAATTTAAGCTATAATGTGAACTCGTCACATTCCGGAAGTTGATGGATTCACTCCCGACGGAACCTACATCCGCATTGCCAGAGCTAGAAAATTGTCTTCTAACAGATCCAACTTACAACGTACCGGGACCAATTGACATATTGATTGAAGCAGACCTTAACCCAATGATAATTAAAGAAGGTTTGAAAAGACCGATACATCGCCCAAAGGTTTGGATGGATTGTGTCAGGTTAAGTGAACCAAACACAAGCAGCAAAATCTCATGCATACAGCATGGTGTCAATAGTAGAGGACCAAGAAGATTTGGCCAGGTTTTAGGAAATGGAGGAAATACATCCTCCCCGAAAACACCAGATGAACTTAAGTGCGAACAAATGTACGAAGGCTGAATAGTTAAGAATAACTCCAAATATGTTGTTAAACTACCCATGAAGCAAGAGGCCACCGTGCTAGAAGAATCAAAAAAGAAAGCAATGGCACGGTTACTTCAGAAAGAAAATAAATTCAGGTCCAACCCTCGCTTTGAGGAACAATACCGACAATTTATAAAGTAGTATGAAGATCTTGGCCATATGGTCCCTGCCATTAAGTCTTCCACTAAACCAAGATACTACATTCCACAACATGCTGTATTTCGAGAGGATAGTACTTCGACGAAGTTACATGTCGTCTTTGATGCGTCATCCAAAACATCGTCTGGGAAAGGCCTGAATGAATTAATGTATATTGGTCCACGACTCCAAGAAACTTATCACAAATACTATTAAGATGGCGAAAGCACAGATTCGTCATGTTGGCAGACATTGAAAAAATGTACCGGCAGATCGAGGTCGACAAATCCGAACAACACCTACAAACAATCCTATGGAGACACTCTCCAGATGCACCAGTATTGACTACCGTTACATATGGAACGTCGTCCGCTCCATATTTGGCTGTCCGTACGCTTCAGCAGCTGGCCAGAGATGAACAAGCTCGGTACCCAAC
The DNA here is from genome assembly GCA_921294245.1 of Brassicogethes aeneus. Taxonomy (NCBI): domain Eukaryota; kingdom Metazoa; phylum Arthropoda; class Insecta; order Coleoptera; family Nitidulidae; genus Brassicogethes; species Brassicogethes aeneus. The sequence goes on from OV121137.1 coordinate 8,062,701, forward strand.
AGCCCCTAAAATTGCTCTCAACGACTTCTACGTCGACGATCTTATCACTGGTTGTAATTCCATAGAAGAGGCCAGAAAACTTCAGAATTAAATAATTGAACTTCTGCAACTCGGGAGTTTCAATCTATGGATTTGATAACAGTACTTCCGAAAGAACTACATGAAAAGGAGTTTCTTGAGATCAGAGAAGATGAGACAAAAAAGACGCTGGGGGTACACTGGGCACCAATCGCAGACGAATTTACTTTCAAAGTGACTTTAACAATGGACAAAACCCCCACTAAAAGAAAAATCCTTACAGTGATAGCCCGATTATATGACCCATTAGGGTGGTTATCTCCGATTAGAGTTACATCGAAATTAATCGCACAGCATCTGTGGGTCAACGAAAACAAATGGAATGGTCCAGTACCAGAAGTAGTTAGATTCAAATTGGTAGAAACTCAAGAAGAGTTACCCAAAGTAACATCAATTAATATTCCAAGATGGATTAAATACGACGACGCCCACACCAAGACGGTTGAACATCACGGCTTTTGCGATGCTTCAGAAGTGGCGTACGGAGTTGTAGTATATGCCAAGCTCATTAACAAGAAGGATGATGTACGCATCACACTACTTTAGGCGAAGTCGAAGGTAGCTCATCTAAAAACAAGAAAGTCCCTGGCCAAATTAGAGTTATGTGCCGCTGTATTACTGGCACGCCTAATTAGACAAGTAAAGGAGGCTCTGCAACTCCAAAACGTCCTAAAATACTGCTGGTCAGACTCAATGATAACACTAGCTTGGATATGTGGAAACCCGGACACATGAAATACGTTTGTTGCCAATAGAGTAGTGGAAATAACTGACCACACCATCTGTGAGGCAATGGTTCCATGTCAAATCGGAACACAATTCGGCTGATCTCAACTCACGAGGAACAATGCCCAGCCAACTAATAAAAAATATATTGTGGTGGAATGGACCACAACCAAAGAGAAGAAAAGAAACGTCGTCAGCTTCTTGGTTTAAAGAGAGGAAGAAATCTCAAGCCGATATTCATCCTTACAAAAATTAGTGAGGGTAACTGCCTTCTGCCTCCGTTTCATACAAAACTTAAAGAACAAGAAGGTAAATAAACCAAGATCCACTGAAATACTCCCCACTGAGGAATTACGAAAAGCACACAATGCCACGATACACTTAGTTCAACGTAAATACTTTATGGATGGGTGGAAAAGAAAAGCCCCTTGAAGACTATATTACCATTCCTTGATGAGGATGGCTTAATTAGAGTTGGGGGAAGGTTAGAAAACTCCTCGTTGACATATAACGAGAAGCATCCGATAATCATTCCACATGGAGACCCCCTAGCCACTCTTATCGTTCAAGATGCCCATCACAGAACGTTACATGAAGGAAACCAGCTCATTTTAGCACTTATCCGACAGAAATATTGGATCATGAGAGTTAAGCGACTTATACGATACAGTATAAACAAATGTATAAAATGTTTCCGAGCGAAACCTAAAGCCTCACAACAATTAATGGGCAATCTACCACACCAAAGGGTGAATATTTCTCCTCCCTTCTCTCACACAGGTATAGACTACGCCGGGCCCATTCAAATAAGAATGTCCAAAGGACGAGGCAACTCATAAAGGGTATGTTTCCATCTTCGTATGTATGGCAACAAAAGCTGTGCATCTAGAAGCAGTAAGCGATATGACAACCGAAGCGTTTCTTGCGGCTTTACGCAGATTCCAAGCTAGCCGACATATATACAGCGACAATGGCACTAACTTTGTTGGTGCAAAGGGCGTCCCAGATAAAGGCACCATCTGGCAGTTCTCGCCCCCGGCAGCACCTCACTTTGGAGGATTATGAGAATCGACTAAACACCACCTGAAAAGATTTGTGGGAGAAAACACGCTCACATTTGAGAAATTGACAACTGTCTTATACCAAATTGAAGCATGCCTCAATTCCCGACCATTAAGCATAATCAACAACAATCCAGATGACAATACAATCATAACTCCAGGTCACCTACTTATTGGACGCTTAATTGTTACTCAACCAGACAGGGTTGATCTAGATAAAAATCAGGGCCTCTACCAACATATTGGCTTGACTCGATATGTGTCTTGCTGGACCTGTGGAGTTGTGGTTGTTAGAGTCTTGTTGGATTCCATAAACATAGTTAACATAACCAAATAGTCTTGTCGGATTCCATAAAAATGGTTAACCTAACCAAAAAACTCAAGCAAAAACTGCATAAATCCAATAAAAACTGATTAGCTCCACAGAAAAACTATACTCCATCTTAAAAACCCTAAAAAGAAATACGAACCCGCTTTAGCACCCTAGAAAATCCGGTTGCATTAGCTTACCCTTATTTTAAGGAGTTTTCAAACTAAGGACCATTCAAGGACTAGGTCAACAAATAGTACGTTGGAAAATCACGAACACCTAAAATGGAGACCGCGTGGTTAAAAATATTCTATCGCTATTTTAAAAGTTATCAACTCACCTAGAGCTTGATCGTACCACACAATACTACGTAAATGTGCTTGGCATGTTATTGAGGAACTCGACTGGAAGATTTATTACGAAATGCTGGAATTTCTCCCATATTAAGCTAGATGCTTAAACTTCCGTCTAGTTAGCACGAGAACAAAGCCAAGAAGGACGCTTAGAAATTGTCTACTGCGTAGTAAAGCTAGAAAATTCGAGAAAACAGTCTATCAACCTTAATTACTAAAAATCACTAATTCAGTGTTGCCAACAGTCCTACAACCCAGACCCAACAAATCCAATAAAACTCCAACATATATAATTACAATAACTCAAAAAAAACAAAATATATGCTGGAATAAGCCTTCTTAAACACAAAAATTCCTTCTGCTGAGACAATAGGCGTCAACATGGCAACATCGCAGAGCAACATATTTTGAGGTTATTACTGACAGCTACTACAGTCACAGAGGTTCATCCAGGGATTGACAACAAAATTAGAGTTTTAACCATTTCCACTCCCGATGGTTCTAAGTTCAATAGACCAATGTCCCTTACCAATCAACTACCAAATCGAATCTGAACCATCTAGAAGAAACTCAACCAGCAAAACGAATAACTCTACTTTTATGCTTAATAACTATGACTCTTCCTTGCAACTGTAAATACTAGACTATAAAGAAACCAACACCTGGTCTCTATGTGGAACACTTGGGAGAAGCTGTCTTAATAATGTCTTAATAATTTGTCGATTAAGCTCCAGACTAGGAACTGAGTCGCACTGTCACAACCACATTTCTGAACTACAGCATTGATTTGAAGATATTCAGAGACAAATGCACGTAATTAAACATGGCTGTTATATTTAGTGATATATGTTAAGTTGGTATTTAGAATAAAAGAGGTTTGTTAGCAACATAATACATAACGACAGAATATAAAAACCTTCAATTCTGTGTGTAATGTTTTGAAGAATAAAAAATGTATTAAACCACAAATAGATTATTTGAATAACAGTGACAAATAAGACAATGGCTATGGATTCAGAAGATAACTTCGATATTTGGAGTGAATGACGAAGCGTACGCCGACATCGCTCACTTAGATAACATTCAAAAACAACTAATCCAAGACTCAAAACACCAAACCAATATCATGCTTAGAACACTAGCTTCCTTAAACTCCACCGAACAACGAATAACGAAGAAACTACAACATTTCACCACACGACTGAACCATGGACTGGAAAATATTTCATCCTACGACCATTGGTTTACAACAGTTGACCACAACACAGTACTCATTCAACTTCTATCAATAGATCAATTGGCACAAGATGTGATTAGGGAAATTTATACAAAATTGTTAAGAGTAGCCCATCAGCAAGGACATGCAGTCGACTTCTTAACTATTGGAGAGTTCCATCGCATTATATCCAATGCCACAGAACAGCTACCACACTAGTTTCAAATCCTTATTAAACCAATGGGGAAAATGAAAATCATCACAAAGAAAGATGACATTTCAATATTTGTTTATCTCTATATCCCTAAACGTCCGAAATACACCGTAATCAACGTAACTTCCATTCCTCAAAGAATAAATTCCTTCTTCTTTACTGCACTCCAATTTGACAAGCCTCTCCTCGCCGTGGACTACTACAACCAGCACTACTTAGATTTGACGATTGAAGAATTGTACCTAAGAATAATACTTAACGACTACGAATATCTATGTTCACCAAGCGTTCTTATATACTTCCGTTCACAAAACACTACTTGTGGACACTATACATTCAGTGTAAAGGTTTACTCTGGAAACAACTCTACATGCCCAACACTTGGCTATTCATAGCCGCAATTCCTACCCGAATCAACCTACGATGCAATGGTCAACTAGAAGATATCTGGCTGAACAACACCGAGATAATTCAAATAAATCAAACATGCACCCTAGACTCCGGACGAAACCTCCTGAAGACTAAGATGTTTTTCACCGTAAGGGGTCTAGCAGCCTTCCACAAACCGCTGACCTTTAACTTTACCATCGATTCACTAGTCACTAAAAAGCTCGCATCTTTACAAGCAGAACCTACGTATGCAGCCAATGAAGAATTCGCCAGCATCATGCTCGACGAAACCATTCTACAGCAGAGCTTGGATACCACCCTTTGGTTTGGTCTAGGGATACCACAACTTGGGAAACCATACAGCCACATGTGACCAACTCCTCAATCACCATCCTGACTATGCTAACCATAGCAACTATTTTATCTCTCCTATGGTGGCTGCGAAGACTAAGAAGGCAACCACAACCAACTTTTGTCCTGCCCCGCCATGATGTTCATACATTAACAGAAATCTATGTTTTTTATAGATATTTTGATAACTATTTTATTATTTACTTTATTTGATTTCAACATAATATTAATTAGCTTATGCAAAGGTGTATTAACTGTTCTACTTAATCGAACGTTAATTTAAATGCTGACTATAAAAAAATACATCAATACAAGCGACTAATATTCAATAATCTATGTGGCCTGATCCACGTCAACCATTATAGTCAGCAATAAAATGGTATAAAAAGCAAACCATGTAAAGCATTATCATCAGTCAATAAACTGCAAAGTTAATTGTTACTTGGTCATTTTATTTCTTCGTACTATACCCAAGCCATTCTACCACCGAGACGTGAGGCTGCGTCTCAATAGTACCTACTGAAGAAATTTACATCCCTACAAAATCTTGTTGAACTTAAACCCTGAGCTCAACAGTACAATTTGCTTGTTCGAAGATCCAATGTTTATGCAGTTAATGTTAGGCTTAATATCTTTAAAATTCCAAAACATTTTACACATAAATTTGAGATCATTTGTATAAGTTGCGTTAAAACTATTAAATAGAGAAATTGTGTAATTAGTATACACTAATTACACAGAGAAAAAGGTTTTAATTTTTTTTAGATAATTATTTAAATTATTACTGATACCATTTAAATTATGTTTTATTTGAATAAATATGTATTGTTAATTTTGCAATTTTTTTATACAAGACGGTGGAAAAAAGGAAAACCGAACCTTCCTCTCATTGTATGTAATTTGTGTAAAATAAAGTTTATTTTATTTGATTTGACTTATCCGCCACTGCGTGAATGTATATCAAAAGTTATAAAGCACCTTTTGCTGTTAGTTTTTGATAGCAAATATTTTTCTGAACATAACCAAAGATTAAATATACTTTCTAGAAAAGAGTATATTAAATATAACATAACAAAAATAATAAAAAGTAAGTTAACAATACGTATTTTGTTATATAATTACAATATTACTTAACACACTAACTATTACTAAAGACATTATTGCCTTAATTATAATATATCCACTTCCAGCGTTACAAAAGTTATGTTCATCACAGCATGTAATGCAGGAATGTAGTTTGGTTCTTTCCCCTATAACAATACAACCAGGCTCACATATTTCTGAACAGTTTCTTTGAAGCAACCAAAGTTTGGGTTTTCCCATAATTTCATCAGTACTTGTTGACATTGAAATCCTTCTTACCTAGAACAAAGTATTTTGTTTCAAGAAAGAAATAATATAAAAAAATTAAATTGTAAGCGAATATATTATAATATATATTATATTATATTATATTATATTATATTATATTATATTATATTATATTATATTATATTATATTATATTATATTATATTATATTATATTATATTATATTATATTATATTATATTATATTATATTATATTATATTATATTACAGTGGCGGCTGGTGGATTTTAAGTATACCAATATCTCAGTTATTAGACATGGGACCCACACCAAATTTATAATAGTTTATATTGACATTAAATAAACAAGTTCGGCGCAAACAGAATTTAAATTGAAGTTTGCGAAAAAAAGTTAGTTTTTCCTGTCGCCTACCCTGCCTCCTATTTGAGATAATTCAAATTAAAGTGGTGCAATTTATTATCTACTATAATTTATCGACAAATTTAAAATTTTATTTAAAAAATCCAAATATTACAGATTTTATTCGATTTTAAATTTTTATTATTTATTTTATTAAAATAAAAAAATATTTAAAATGGTATAAAAACTGTAATATTTGGATTTTTTGAATAAAACTTAAAAAGATAGCTACATAAGCATCAATCGACGTAAAAAGTGAAATTTAAAATCGACGGGAAAACCACTGAAACCTCGAGATAGGTACCTAACAATAAAAAGTAGGTATTGTTTTATTTAAAGTACTGCTCCACACCTCAAAGTCCCACCACGTGACTACGTACGAAATGCAGTCTTTTGAAAATTTGGCATTTAAGGCTTTTCAGGTTATGTATTTGTCAAAGTATAGTCAACAAAAGAAATAATATTTATAAGTTTAGCGCTTATGTTTCAATCTTTATAGTATTATAATAACAATGGTTGGTGTAAGAATTTAGGAATATAAAAACTGCATTTAATGAAATTCTAGTGTATGGTGCCAAATAAATACTTATTTTTTTTTGTGCATTTTGTCTACATATCTTGTTTTCTCAATAAAATAGTTTTAACCAAACGGCATTTATTTAAAAAAAATCTAGCTTCTCTATTATGGAATAAGAACATGGAAAAAGAATATCAAAGGTAGGTTAATATATTATAACAAAAAATATCATATAATTTTGTAATTAGAAGGTTAAAAAAATCTATTTTTACCTACCTACATAAAGTTTTAAGGTACAATAATGTTTCCTATTTTACCTTTATAGTCACTTTAACATTACAAATATCGCCTGTCCCTAATATAGTTCGCATCTACATGTATATTAAATAGTTGCGAAACGCGTATATTCGTATTTCGCAATTCGCATATATATGAAACGTAAGCGTTAAAAGGCTGTTTTCTGGTCTCAAATTTTTACTATAATTATCTTAAGATCAAACATAAAAGAAAAAAAATAAAGGAACAATTATTTGTGAGAACCAAAGAATTTTTGGAGAAAAAGAAGAACAAAATCTGAAAGTTCAGTTTTTTATTTTTGGATAGCTTATTTTAAATATGAATTTTCCATTTTTTTAATCACAAGATCAGAAGAAAAAAAAACGTAGCCAGTTTGAAAAAAAAGAAGAGACAAAGTAATTTAATTACAAGCGGCGAAATGAAATAAATATACGTGCAAATAAATAGACTTTAGAACAATAGTGATATACAGGGTGTCCCAAAAGTCAACGATATCCTTTGGAGGACTGATAGACCCACTCAAGCAGAAAATCAAAATATGACCTTAGTAAATTTTGTAAAACTTCACACCTTAGATCAGTTTTTCGAGTGCCACAGCTACAAAATCCACTATTAATTTAATTTTGAATTGTAATTAATAGCAGTCCTATTCAGGGTTATGCAAAATAAAATATAATTTAAGAATATAGAATGTTGTAGTTGTGACACTCGAAAAACTGATTTTATGTGTCAAGTTTCACAAAATTCATACAAATTCCAATATCTTAAAAACTAATGATTTTTTACTAAGGTCATGTTTTGATATTCTGATTAGTCATGAGCTGACCTAATAGTCCTTCAAAGTATATCGTTGACTTTTGGGACACACTGTATAAATATTTAGTGGTTAAGTGTTTAGTTTGTTTTATAGTTTCTTAGTGTTTTAAGTGTAATTAAGTTATAAAATAAATCGTTTACTTCCTTAATATACCAGTGCATGTTTCACACAGTAAAACGTTACAATATTGTAAACATTTGATAATGACTGCAATTGAAGACCCTGCTGCAAAAAGAAGGTAAGTTATTTTTGAGTCGTCTTTGCACCAAACAATGCAGAATAGTCTAGTTTACAGTTTAGGGTGTAAAAGTCACTTTCGTAAAAGTTACTCCCTTTTGCAGCAAGGTCTTTAATTGTTGTTCAATAGTCTGTAAAATAAATAATGGATTTAAGTAAAAAAATAATAGAATATGTGTGAATGTATGATCCTAATTTTGCTGTAAAAATGGATAGGTTTTTATTATTTCATATTTTTATCGTCATCCTCATCTGACGACAAATAACTACATTAAGACTAAGGGCCGGTTTTTCAATCATAGTTTAAACTTGGTTCAGCCTTTGAACTTCGGAGAAAATATGACGTTTTTTAATCAAAGTTCAAGCTTGAACTTGGTTTAAACTAAATCAAAAGTTGAACTGTCACTGTTGGCCGTTTAAACGAAGTTCAACTTGACATAACTTAATTTTTCTCTGGTTGTTATTGTGTATAAAGTTGTTTATTCTTTGTGATCTGCTGTTATAATAAACCAATGGATATGTTTGAGGTTGTTAGTGAGGATAATGAGGAAATTGGCGAATTCCTAAATAATATTCGTGTGCACAGGTCACGGGTAATATGGCAAAGACCCAATCACTTTGCAAGGTGGAATAATGATGAATTTTTTGCCAGATTTCGGTTATCCAAACCTTTTGTACGTAGGATAGTGGATTTAATTAGACCAGTTATTGCAAATCCGACCAATAGGTTAGTTATAAAAATAATTACTGAATAGGTAATAGATTTTAGTAAAATTTTTCAATTACAGAAACAATGCTGTAACTGCAGAAACAATGGTATTGTTAACATTAAGATTTTACGCAACAGGCTCTTTCTTGATTGTAGTGGGAGATTTTGTTGGAGTACATAAGAGCACTGCTTCTAAAATTGTGGATAAGGTGACCATTGCAATTGCTCAATTACGCCCTGAATATGTAAGGATGCCACAAACGTTAGAAGAAATTCAAAGGGTACGTCAGGGTTTTTTAAAATAGCCCGGTTTCCTTTGTGTATAGGAGCGATAGACTGTACCCATGTGAAAATTCAAAGCCCTGGAGGAGATCAGGCTGAATTATACAGAAATAGAAAACAATATTTTTCCATAAATGAACAGACCATTTGTGGTCCTGATTTAAAAATTAACAATATTGTAGCTCGGTGGCCAGGCTCTCAACATGATTCTACAATATTTAACAACTCAAATATTAGGGGACAATTTGAGCGATGGGAGCTAGAAGATAATTTGTTATTGGGAGATAGTGGTTACCCCATAAGAAAATATTTGTTAACTCCCTTGGGCAACCCTCGAACTCGTCCTGAGCAATTATTTAACGAATCATTGATTCGAACTCGTATAATAGTGGAAAGAAGCTATGGTGTTTGGAAAAGCAGATTTCCAATTTTAGCTTTTGGCATTCGATTAAATATCGAAAAAGTTGAAGCCATCATTGTTGCAACTGCAGTACTTCACAATATTGCATGTGATATGCGTGAACGAGATCCACCAAGGGATGAAGAACTTGAAGTAGTTATTCCTGAACAAGTTTTTAATGTTGAAGTAAATAATGACAATAGAAATGCAAATAAACCTTACTAGAAACATGATAATTCGTAATTATTTTCAAAATGTTTAAAAAAATGTTTACTGAATATAAAACATTTTAAATTTTTTTGTTTTTAACATTTATTAAATAAGATTTTTGCATGCATTGCATATTTTTCTTTTGGCATCAAGTTCTGCACGTAAAATTTCCAATTTAATAGGTGTTCCTCCTCATCACGAGCATTTTTTCTCTGGTGGTCCCCCAAAAGGTTTTATTTTTGTAAATGAAGAATATTTAATTTGGCCTTCCCCACTTGAGTCCAAATGTCGTTGGCTTTTTGTTTAGGTGTGATCTTTTGTTTAGGTGTGGCCTTTCTTGGAGTACTTATTTCTGTTTCATTTAATATATTTTGAGAATTATTTTCTTTGTCTTCTTCACTCAAAGGTGTAGCATTAGATGAAGTTCTCCATCTTGGTACAAGAGTTGACGATTGCTTTAACATGGAGGGTTCATATGTCCTCCAATCGCCTAAAGTCTCTGGCTCCTCCAATACTTGTAATAGTATTTTTTCTGATTCTTTTTCAATATTTTCATCATCATAATTGATTTCATCTTAATTTTAAATTTATTAAAATAAAAAAATCAGATGGCAATAAATAACTTACGAGTTTCGGTTTCAAAGGCAGGTGTTTTTTTATTCTCTGTTGAACAAGTACCTAATTAGTAACAATTATATTTAAAGTTTAGTAACATTACCTAAACATATATTAACTGTGCTGTCATCATCGTAATTGGATTGACTTCCTGTTATACGAGTTCCTAAAATGTCCTTAACAGATTCTTCTAGGGAAGAAAATTTTGACATTTTTGATGGTCCATCACCTGTCCCTCTAGCATACACCTTTTCGTCAGCATATTTCTTTTTTGTTCTTTTTTTTATATTTTCATATTTTCATATTTTCTTCTACATTGCAAAGTTTTGCCCACTCAGAATTTTTGACCTTGCTAGAATTTACATCCGTTTTTTTTCATTCTATTATATTCTTCCGTTTACCCAGTAATGAAATCTGTTAAATTAAAACAATTTATTTTAAAATCACATTTAACAACAAGCGACAAATTCATTTTATACTATAAAACAAAATACATACCAATAATTCCTCCTCAAAAGAGGTAAAGTTGGAAGCACGCTTTTTATCCATTTAAAGCAGCACAGATAGATTAACAAAACTTCAAAAGTAAACAAGTGTCAAAATGACAGTTCTAACTACTATTAATGTAGGCGTATACTAAATTTGGTTGTACCAACTTAACTTTTACACCGCTGATCTAAGTTCAACAGAACTGCTGTTGAGTTGACATTGAAAAACTCATTTGACGGTGAACTGAGTTCATTAACTGATCTCAGTTCCCCTGAACCAAGGTTTAAACCCTAATTGAAAAACCGGCCCTAAATCATTATTAACCCCTATAGTAAGTTCATGAACGTCGTCGATGAAATGTTCTCTTGCAATGTACTCCTCAGTTTTTGCCACATGCGCACATATACAGTTGTATTCATTAAAAGCGTACAAGAATTAGAATGAGAGAAAACTGTCAACATTATTGCGTAAAACCGGCTTTCCACTGACTTAAGTCACTATAACTGACAGTAGAAAATAAAAATGCCTCGTCAGTTAAAAAGGCTCAAATAGTATCAAGAATCGAAGAAGAATGGTCAATTCGTACTGTGGTATAATAGAAATAAAAATCTATATTAAAAATTAAGCAACACTGGGAACAGGAAGATTTACTAAACCAAAAAGTTGGTTCAGGTCGTCCCAAAATGTCCAACAGGATGCTGCTTTTTTGAGATATCTGAGGATTTATGGGAAACTATACAACTATACTATACCTACTATACTGCTGGGAAGATATTAATCCAAATATTGTATTAAATTTAATTCAGTTCATCCCAAATAGATTGGCTCAAGTAATAGAAAAACAGGGATGCATGACTAAATATTAAATTTTTTTTAATGTTTGTTTTTTTCATTATTAAAAGGTAATAATTTTTGTAATATTATTTAATTAACCTACGACGTCAATGCTCTTTATAACCTATAATAATTATTTTAATGACTTATGTCAGTGATAAGCCGGTTTTAAGCAATAATATTATTTTGACAGTTTTCTCTCATTCTAATTCTTGTACGCTTTTTTATTGAATACAACTGTACCTTTAAGATACTTTTCCCTTCAAATGGGGGAATCAATTTTGACAGCTTCAAAAAGGGCTTTTAAAGTTGGTCGTTGTTTATGTGTTGTCGAAAATCTATAGATACTAGTTCTTATCACTTCAAACTCATCCACTGTTGTCTTGGGACTTGGTTTATTAATAGTTTTTCGTCGCGAAGTGAATTTCTTGTCGGCTGGTTTCGTTTCACCCTCTTTGACAATTCTTTGCACCATACTCAAAGAAACACCAGTTGCTGCGGCCACTCGCTCTTGTAAATGCCTAAGAGATATAACAGGATCTTTACGATCTTCTTCACGACTTAACTCGCATTTCAAATATTTGAGAACGTTTTAGACGATCTAGCGCCCTTGGCTGTGAATCACTGCTTTTTTCTGTTATCATTTCGTATACCTAACAAATAATATTTATATAAATTATATCATAGTATTATAACAAATATAATTGAATTTTTAGCCTAGAAATGTGTAAATATGTCGATAAATAATAATCATTGCTAACCCTAGGGTAGTAAGTTTTTAGGTCGGCGATTTGACGGATTTGATACTTCTGCACAAGGTCACCCACCATGAGATATTAATAGCACTCTAGTATATGGTTGATTGTTTGATTTTTAATGATCCACAATTAAATAAAGTGCTAGGTCATATTTCCTGTCAGGCAAATTTTACATTTTTATAAGATTTTTTTTATTTTAAATTAAGATTTATTAATAAAACAATTTAACATTTTATTTGGGATAGCATGATATTCGTGTTTAAAGCGAATTGCTAAGGGGTAATTCCATTTATTAGCCACCAATGAGTGCACCTTATATCCTGTAATTTTATTTCTTTTTTTAACTGAAAATATTCAAGGACCCAGTGCTGCTGACTACAAGCCGGAGGTCGTGGGTTCGAATTCCACCAGGGGTATGGCTGTTTATTTTATATTGTCCTATTGTGTAATAGTCCTTCGGACTTTAAGCCCGCGGTCCGTTCCTACCCCTAACCCACACAAGCCATTCAGTTGGCTTATGGGACTTCTTAAGAAGTAAGGGTGGAACTAAAAGGGCACATTTGCATTTGTACATTTGTATATATTAAATATATATTTAATAAAAAAACTCGGTAGCAAGACTTGAATTGAGTTCTAATTCACAAGAGACAATTTTTAAGATTTTGTTTTAATAATTAAAATATTTTTAAGATATTGAAATGTTTACATATTTATAAAAACTAACCTACTTACTGTAAACATACTAATTTTTTACCTTTTGTAAAAAACTTTGTTAAATAAACAAAAACTAAAATAATAAATTATTAAATTGTGCATAATTTTCTAAAAATAGTTTACACACCAATTTCTGTAATTTAAAAGTGTCAAATAGTTTGAAGTGCCCAAAAATGGATTGTTACGTTGGAAAATTAGTTAATGAAAAATGCCATAAAAAATATTATTCGAGATTTTCCAAGATTGAATCTTGTACTAAGGAGGAACAGGATTTAATAGAATGGCGAGTGGATGCAACTGTAACCGATATTTGAGGAGCATCCGTGCAAAACCGGCTATATCCACTTTAATAAAATGTTGGGAAAATGGCAAAAACTCTTGGTTTTCTGGCCTTTACAGATAAAAGAAAAAGCAAACTTGAGTTTTGTGGGCTTTGTGGTACTTGATTTATAAGACATACTTTCGTTTTGAAAAACTTTATATTAAGGCCAAAATTTTAAAAAATGTTTTGTATATAGGCGGTTTTGCTCGAAAACCGAATAAAAAACGAATTAAATGTGAAAAAAACCTTTATTATTCAAAAATATTAACAAAATTAATTTAGTGCAAACATGAAAAACAGAACGAATTTTAGTAGTAGTATCTACATATCCAAGCTATAAAAACGTGGATTTGGCCGGTTTTGCTCCTAAAGCTACCTTTTAAATGTGATTTTAACATGGATATAGTCGGATTTAAACAGAATTATCTTGGTTGTCGATAGAAATGAACCCAAAGATGCGAAATAAAAAAAAAACAACAAAAACTGAATAAAATGGATTTAGCCGGTTTTGCACGGATGCTCCTCATTTGTACGTAGGTATCACAAATTAAAGTATCTACATTATTTTACCAAAGGCTTTGGTTAAGTCTGCTGCGATCTATTTAAACGACTAAGTCGTTAATTTATTCCTCTTGATAGACATTATACACATAAGAAAATTTTCCGTTTCATATAACTCTTAGGGCCGGTTTTTCAATTAAGGTTTAAACCTTAGTTCAGGGGAACTTAGATCAGTTAATGAACTCAGTTCACAGTCAAATGAGTTTTTCAATGTCGACTCAACAGCAGTTCTGTTGAACTTAGATCAGCGGTGTCATCGTTAAGTTGGTAAAACCGAATTTATTATACGCCTACATTAATAGTAGTTTAAACTGTCATTTTGACAAAAGGATTTTGTCTTTACTTTTGTAGTTTTGTTTATCTGTGCTGTTTTAAAAAGTTCTAATCTGTGCGAAAGGGTGCTTTAAAACAATTAATTGTTAAAGAACAATAATTATTATTTATTATGGATAAAAATCGTGCTGCCAACTTTACCTCTTTAGGGAGGAATTATTTGTATGTATTTCGTTTCACTAAAATCTATTACCTATTCAGTAATTATTTTTATAACTAACCTATTGGTCGGATTTGCAATAACTGGTCTAATTAAATCCACTATCCTACGTACAAAAGGTTTGGAAAACCGAAATCTGGCAAAAAATTCATCATTATTCCACCTTTCAAAATGATTTGGTCTTACCCGTGGCCTGTGCACACGAAGTTGAATATTATTTAGGAATTCGCCAATTTCCTCATCATCCTCACTAACTACCTCAAACATATCCATTGGTTTATTATAACAGCAGATCACAAAACAATAAATAAACAACGTAATACACAATAAAGCAGAGAAAAATTAAGTTATGTCAAGTTGAACTTCGTTTAAACGGACAACAGTGACGGTTCATCTTTTGATTTAGTTTAAACCAAATTCAAGCTTGAACTTTGATTGAAAAACGGTATATTTTGTTTGAACCAAGTTCAAATGCTGAACCAAGTTTAAACTATGATTGAAAAACCGGCCCTTAGAGGTAAAAACTAGCAAATAGGTTTTTTAGGTGATTGTAAAAGTTAAGAATATGATTTGCATGCAATTAAGTTTAATTTAAATTTAGGATTTAATACCTGTTTTATTGTGTCTAAATATAAAGTTTATAAAAAGTATGACTTTTAGGGCCGGTTTTTCAATTAGGGTTTAAACCTTGGTTCAGGGGAACTTAGATCAGTTAATGAACTCAGTTCACAGTCAAATGAGTTTTTCAATGTCGACTCAACAGCAGTTCTGTTGAACTTAGATCAGCGGTGTCAACGTTAAATTGGTACAACCGAATTTAGTATACGCCTACATTAATGGTAGTTAAAACTGTCATTTTGACAAAAGGATTTTGTGTTTACTTTTGGAGTTTTGTTTATCTGTGCTGTTTTAAAAAGTTATAATCTGTGCGAAAGGGTCCTTTAAAACAATTTACTATTGTTAAAGAACAATAATTATTATTTATTATGGATAAAAATCGTGCTTCCAACTTTACATACCTCTTTTAAGGAGGAATTATTTGTATGTATTTCGTTTTATTTTTTAAAATGAATTTGTCGTCTTTTGTTACATGTGATGAATTTTACTAAAATCTATTACCTATTCAGTAATTATTTTTATAACTAACCTATTGGTCGGATTTGCAATAACTGGTCTAATTAAATCCACTATCCTACGTAGGTACAAAAGGTTTGGAAAACCGAAATCTGGCAAAAAATTCATCATTAATCCACCTTTCAAAATGATTCGGTCTACCCGTGGCCTGTGCACACGAAGTTGAATATTATTTAGGAATTCGCCAATTTCCTCATCATCCTCACTAACTACCTCAAACATATCCATTAGTTTATTATAATAGCAGATTACAAAACAAGAAATAAACAACATAATACACAATAAAGCAGAGAAAAATTAAGTTATGTCAAGTTGAACTTCGTTTAAACGGCCAACAGTGACAGTTCATCTTTTGATTTAGTTTAAACCAAATTCAAGCTTGAACTTTGATTGAGAAACGGTATATTTTGTTTGAACCAAGTTCAAATGCTGAACCAAGTTTAAACTATGATTGAAAAACCGGCCCTAATTTTTTATACATTAGATTATGTTTTCTTAATTTTAAAAATAAATAAATGGGTAGTTAATTTTCGACGCCACTGTATGTGGTTTTAATATTTAATATTTTTATACAGAATGAATTAGAAGTCGAGTTATTTTAAAGATCTAATACGCTTTTTTGAAATATATGTTTAATACGAGCCCTAACCACAAAATGTTGGGACACTTCATAATTTATACAGAAATATTTTTCGTGAATACTATCTCAAAATTATTAGAAGTTATGAAAAATTCAGCTTATTTTGGCATATACCCCAGCGTTGCCAACCCTACGGATTTTTCCGTAGATCTACGGATTTTAAGGGTCATTAACGGATAACCGGATTTTGTATGAAAATCTACGGATATTTGGACATTATCGCATAATTCATAATTACTTGATATTTTATGTATTAAAACCTGCGACAAGTAAAAAATTGCTTAAACCCCTCGAAGCGATTTTTATTTTTAAAAATTTACCTTTTATTTTTAACTTTTTAACTTTTTTTTGTCCGAGTAAAAAAAGTTAAATGGGCCCATTAAAAAGAACATAAAATATTATACAAACCCTTACTCATACAAAAAAAAGTTTAAAAGTTAGCCTTTTTTTAAAAGCTAAAAATAAAAGGTAAACTTTTTAAAAATAAAAATCGCTTCGAGGGGTATATGCTAAAATGAGCTGAATTTTTCATAACTTCTAATAATTTTGAGATAGTATTCACGAAAAATATTTCTGTATAAATTATGAAGTGTCCGAACATTTTGTGGTTAGGGCTCGTATATGGATTTAGTCAAAGATGGACATATCATCCACAGCCCAGCTAAAAGAAAAATACACAATAATTTTATTCATGGTTATTGTAGACTAATAAGTGCCTGTTATGATAAGCATAAATTAATTTAAATTGACTCACTCAAACATAGCCTTTTTAAACCATGAAATTGCTGAAAATAGTGATTTTTTGAAAACATGAATTTTAAATATATTTTTTTTTAACTCTAAGCCGGTATTATATGAAATTGTTTTTATTGCTTTTATATAGAGTAAGATCTTTGGTAACAAACTACATTAAAAAAAAAATTGCTGGCAAGTTGTTCAAAGAATATATGAATATATATGAAAATTGCATTTTTTTTTAAATTCCTAAAGGCCATTTAGGGCATCAATAGCTAAATGTGTCCTATATGGATTAAAAGAGAAATATTTTCTTAACAATTGACAGTTTGTTTAATGTCGATAGCTTTATTAGCAAAAGATGTACAATTTTTTAAAGTTAGGTCTGCACAGTAACTTTTGCGTAGCCCTGTACCTATAAATAGGTGCGTCCTTGTATATTTACCGTTAAAAAAGAAATAAAATTAGAGTATATGAGGTGCACTCATTGGTGGCTACTAAATGGAATTACCCTAAGGCGTCATTATTCTGCTAAAATTTAAATTGGAATTTGACAATTAACGCGGAAAACGAATGAGCTGCCTAAAAAAAGGAATTCATGTTTGTGATTGGTGAAGAGAGATATGTTGATAAGTTTTTAAATGTAGTGGAATGTGATGTGTCCCGAATAAATTGTCATTTACCTGTGGCAGTAATTGTAAGTAAGTAATTCTGTTTTTTGTAACTTTTATGGTTAAAGGTATAATTTGTACTACCCCATGATTTTGTTGTTATATTTAATATTTATCTGTCAATTTCATGAAAAGTAAATAAGTTTTTATGTTTAAATGTTACTATTATATATTTTATTAGCTTTATTCGCGTTGGATATACCAAACTATTTACATTTTAAACGTAAAATTTTGGGTTGCGACTAAATTAACAAAAGAAGAAAAAATAAAATATTTAAAAGGAGACTAAGTCTTACATAAACAAACATGAACATTATGATTAAGATCAACATTACATGGTTCAAACCTTTTAAACAAGATACCCAATTCGAAAATTGGATTCTACAAGACGGGGCTATCACAAAACAACCTTTTTGAGGTTATGGAAACCACAATTCCAAAATCAAAAGACAAGGATAAAATAACAGTATAAAAGAGCCTAAAAATACGAATAAAACGATAAAATAATAAATTCATATTTAGCAATGACGGATTTATTTTTGATTCGCAAATATGCGATCGCCATCTCGGAACGCCGCGGCCAAAGAAAACGATATTTAGAAATTTTAATCCCTAGAAAACACTCCTCCACGAAGTTAACCACATGAACATAAGAAATTATATGGGGCATTCCATGCCAACTCATCCTACCGATTGGATTTGCATCTCCGATTTCGCTGAAATTTGGGTATCTTTTTGTACCCTTCGAAAAAGATTTCTATGAATTTTTTCAAATTTTTTCATTCAGCCAATCGAGAGATATGAATTTTCGAAAATTTCGGGTATTTTTTTTTAAATAGCCATAACTTGCTGAAAAATTGTCCGATTAGGGACTTTTTTTTTTCAAATTTCGTGTTTTTTGATGAACTTTTTGAAAAATTTATGCAAAAAATTATTCATCATAAATTTGATTGTTTTTTTTTTCATTCCAAAGTTAAAACAAGAATTTTAAGATTGTTTGTATCTTTCAAATTTTTTTAAAAAATTCTCAAAAATTCTACTCTTCAAAACAAAAATTTTAAGCCTAGTCTCGTAATGGGATAATAATGGGTTATAATTTTTTTTTAATTTTTAAATTATTTTTTTTATGTTCCATTTACAGTTTTTTTTTTACTTTGAAGAGTATTTTATTCATTGCATAAATTACAAAAAAGAACATTTAAGGTCGCTGATGTCGTTATTAACTAATCATTCGGCTACGTAGCGCTGCTGTCGCCTGTCATCTGACATCTGTTTTGATTCTTAATCACATTCCCCAATACGCTTCTAAAATTAAAGTGATTATAAGTTACAATATCTACTTATGTTTCATGATAACGAAGAGAAAAGACAAATTATTATATAATACGACATAATGACAACTTTCAAAAAATTCAATGTGTGCTGTAATCCATTTAACTTAAATAATCACGTAGTGAAGAACTCTTTGAGGTTAGCGTCTATAAATTTACAACTGAAGTTCAATATTGATAGTGCCGATTATCTATGTACAGCTTGTCGGAAAAAATTGAATCTTAGTTTAAATGAAGAAAAAATAGAAGAACAAGACAACGAAGAAACAATATCTGCAAGTAGTAGTGACGATGCTACTTCTGATATTGAGGAGATAGATGCAGTTGGAGAACTTCTCGACCGAACTTTGTCAGGTATATTTTTGAAAATAATTCTTCTGCTTATCAATTAACTTTGTAAATAACCGATTTGGCATTTTTTTAAATGATATTTGCACGGTTTATTTTTTTAGGAATTACTTCATTATCCGGTCCATCTACATCTTGGAGTAGTAGTCATTCTCAACTGAGTATCAATACACAATTACCTGTCATCAACAATGCCTTACAATTTTTAAATCAGTCTCCTATCGATAATGAAAAATTAAGTAATCAGAAATATTTAGAACAAAAGATTCTTAACGTAAATACGTATTTGTCAACTGCCTTTGGCAATTTCACGATAAAGAGATTACTCAAAAAGAAAAAATTCAAGTTCTCACTTTATTGCCACCAGATTGGAGCGTTTATAAAGTTTGTAATATTATGGAAGCAACAAAGGATATTGTCAAAGTCTCGAAGTCTCTGAGAGAACGACGTGGAATATTATCATTACCAGATTCAAAACCAGGTAAATCAAACCTTATTTGATCTAAATCGTGTTAACTAATTCTACTTCTGAATTTAAACATTTATTTCTAGGCCGACCTCTATCTGAAGATGTTAAATCAAAGGTATTGAAGTTCTATGTTGATGATGAAACGAGTATTAATATGCCGGGTATGAAAGACTTCGTTTCTGTTAGAAACAATGAAGGCGTACGTGAGCACATTCAAAAAAGGCTTATTTTATCAAATTTAAAAGAGTTATATGAGCTATTTAAATTGGAGTATCCTGACTGTAAAGTTGGATTTTCCATGTTTGCATCATTGCGCCCCAAGTATTGTGTACTAGCAGGATCCGGTGGTACACATACTGTGTACCACCAAAACGTAAAACTCATGATACTAGGTTAGTATGACTGAAATTTAAATTTTGTTTTATGATTATTATTTTTGCTAAATTCTGTATTTAATTGCATGGTTTTTTTTTGCAATTATTTTCAGGTTCCAATTTACGAAAATTGACAAGTGATATTCCGACACCTTTAATTGAATATAATGATTGTTTAAAAATGATTGTTTGTCAGAATTCATCTTCAGAGTGCTATTTTGGCAAGTGTGAAAACTGTCCAGGAATCGATGTACTCGAAAATTTTTTGAACGAGATTTTTTAAGAAAATAATATCGATGAATTGACGTATCAATGTTGGATTTCAAAACCGCGGACAACACTTGAAACTTTAACGGTAGTTTCATCAGAATTCATCAGTGACTTTTGCGAAAAAATTACGGAACTTTTGCCTCATTATTTTATTGCAAAATCGCAAGCAAGATTCATGAAATCTCTTAAAGAGTCTCTTGGAACCGATGAATTTCTTGTAGTTTGTGATTTTGCGGAGAACTACAAATTTGTCATCCAAAATGCAGTGCCAGGATTCCATTGGAATAATGATCAATCGACAATATTTCCAGTGGTAATTTATTTTAGAAAAATAATGAATTATTGCACAGAAGGTTAGGGATTATATCTGATTGTAACACGCATGACTCGACTGCAGTTAACGTCTTTTTGAAAATCGTTACTGATTTTATAAAGTCCTTGTCCAATACAGCTAAAAAGATATTCTACTTTTCCGATGGAGCTCCGCAACAATTTAAGAATTACAAAAACTTTGTTAATTTATATTATCACAAGGAAGATTTTGGAATAAATGCTGAATGGCATTTCTTTGCCAGCTACCATGGCAAAGGACCTTGTGACGGTGTAGGAGGAACACTAAAAAGAGGTGCGGCAAGAGCTAGTCTTCAGTTACCATTCGATAAACAAATTTCAAACCCCCGAGAGTTGTATCAATGGGCTGCGCAATCTAATAACTTGCCAAAAATCGAAGTAAGATATTCAACTATTGCAGATTATGAAAAAGCTACAGAGAATTTAAATATACGTTATTCAAAAGCTAAAAGTATCACAGGTACACAAAAGTATCATTGCGTTATACCAAATACAGATGGATCACTCACAATGAAACTGATTTCTTGCTCAAATAAAACTTATTCTTGTAAAATATTCAAACGCCAGAAAAAATTAAAAAAAAAACCTTTAAAAAGTTATAAATAAAATTTACCTTAGAAATTGAAATTTTGACTTCAATTATTTATTATATTGATTTTTTTCGAATCTCATCTAATAAAGCCGCCAGTAATACACAAATAGTGAAAAAAAACAGAAAAAAAAAATTTAAAAATTAAAAAAAAAATTATAACCCATTATTATCCCATTACGAGACTAGGCTTAAAATTTGTGTTTTGAAGAGTAGAATTTTTGAGAATTTTTTAAAAAAAATTGAAGGATACAAACAATCTTAAAATTCTTGTTTTAACTTTGGAATGAAAAAAAAAACAATCAAATTTATGATGAATAATTTTTTGCATAAATTTTTCAAAAAGTTCATCAAAAAAACACGAAATTTGAAAAAAAAAGTCCCAAATCGGACAATTTTTCACCAAGTTATGGCTATTTAAAAAAAAAATACCCGAAATTTTCGAAAATTCATATCTCTCGATTGGCTGAATGAAAAAATTTGAAAAAATTCATAGAAACCTTTTTCGAAGGGTACAAAAAGATACCCAAATTTCAGCGAAATCGGAGATGCAAATCCAATCGGTAGGATGAGTTGGCATGGAATGCCCCATATATATGTTAGGGTGGAGTGAAAAATTAAAGTTTTATTTTTGTATCGCCTATATGTTTAATAGGTGCCAAGGAGAAAACTAAAAATATCTACAAAAGATTTTTAATTTGACAATTTATCTTCAGGTGACGCATTGTGTTTAAAATTTTCAGTAAAGTCAAAAAGTAAATTTTCAATTTTTGAATCGCCTTTATGTTCAATAGTTGACAAGGAGAAAACTAAAAACATCTACAAATAGTATATTACACTACAAGGGCCGAAAGTTGAATTTTCGGCCCTGCGCGTCATGATGCGCAGGACCGAGATTTCAACGTTTGGCCCGTGTGGTGTATACTATTTTTCTTCATACATTGGTTAAAAGTACTCATTTACAATAGGGATACTTACTTTCGTCCCTAATAGCAGGGACGAAAGTTTACCTCGGTCGAAAGCACATACTTTCGTCCCTAATAGCACAGGGAGTAAATGTTAAATTTTTGTCCCTGCTATAAGGGACGAAAGTAAGTATCCCTATTGTAAATGACCAATAGAATTCAATAAAAAAATAAGTAATTGGTTTGAATTGGTTTAAAATGTGTTTTGGCGCTATGAATCACCAATTCATTCCAGTTGAATTCATATTGTAATTTCCAATGAAGTCAGCGGCTTGAATTGGAAAATACCAATAGAATCCATTAAAAAATAAGTAATTGGTTTGAATTGGTTTAAAATGTGTTTTGGCGCTATGAATCAACAATTCATTCCAGTTGAATTCCTATTGGTAATTTCCAATGAAGTCAGCTGCTTGAATTGGAAAATAACAATCCATGCCTATGCTTGTCTCTATTGGCTAAATCCAATAAAAATGCACATGGAATGAATTGGTAATTTATAGCGCCAAACCCATTCCAACCAATTAAAACAAATTAATTTTTTAAAATTTGGATTAGAAAATACCTACCAGTTTATTTTTCATTCAAAAATAATTTTAGATCCCAGAAGGATAACCGGGTAAAAACCAGAATTTATTTTTCACAGAAGAGACAAAAAAATTATAGTTACTGAGTAAAATATTTTATTTCTTTTTTTTTTATATATATATATGTATGTATTGTTACATATAACTTACTATCACAAAAAAAGTAATACAAAATAAATAAACTACTCGGTTATAATCATTTTTTTGTCTTTCTTGCAAAGGATGTTTGTAGGCATGGTCGAAGTCGATATTGTTACAGAATATACTATTTTAATATATAAGTACACTACTAACACTAGGCACTTAACACTGAAATAGACTAATAAAAAAACCGCTAATGAATGGCGTTCAAAAACTTGTTGTTTTTTCTTTATGATGGCGTCTCAACCTCGTTGATTTTGCGCAGCTACACGAGAGCCCTCTTGCGATATTTGTATTGTATTGGGAATAACCAATTATCAGATTTTTTGAATCTTACACTGGGAATGCCCAATTGAATTTAATTGGAAATTACCTATAGGTAGCTTTATCCAAACGAAACCGATACAAACCATTAGAATCCTAATTATTAGGGTGAGCCAAAAAAACTAACCTATCGGATTTATGGGTTAAAATGAACCTACATACCGAGCAAAAAATTTCCCTGCAAGGCAAAATTTTTTGCTCAATTTTAAAAGGTGTCGGTGAGCATTTTAAGTTTTCCATTGAAATAACACGTAAAAAAATCTTTTTTCATTAAAAAGACTATAACTTTTGAAGCGTTTGAGATAAAATTTTTTACGTAGCGGATTCTTGTAGAGCATAAAATTTCCCAAGGAATCTATACCAGGATTATTTTTTTTAATTCAAAAATTCGTATGTTTGAAAGCTTTGAAAAGTGTAAAATATCACTAAAACTGCAGTTGGGGAATTTTATGCTCTACAAGAATCCGCTACGTAAAAAATTTTATCTCAAACGGTTCAAAAGTTATAGTCTTTTTAATGAAAAAAGATTTTTTTACGTGTTATTTCAATGGAAAAAGAATGCTCACCGACAACTTTTAAAATTGAGCAAAAAATTTTGCCTTGTAGGGAATTTGTTTGCTTGGTATGTAGGTTCATTTTAACCCATAAATCCGATAGGTTAATTTTTTTGGCTCACCCTACTAATTATTTATAATAAATATTTAGATAGCAAAAACACAATTACTTTTTTTATTAGGTTTTCACTAGTTTTGTACTTTGTGGTCCTCGTACTCGCCAAGGGCGTCTAGGCGAAATAGGAGTATAAAAGCAGAGTCTAATTAAGAATAATTTACTTTTCCGCAATGAAAAATATATTTTTTAGGGAAAAATTAAAATAGCCTATTTTAGGCTCATAAAATGCCCTTTTAGGACATTAAATACAAATTTCGCCATTTTAGACTTTTAGACAAAAACAAAGGGGTGTCAAACGCTTTATTTTTTTAAGTTTAGAATTAATTTCAAGGTCCCAAACAAATGCCTAAAATAGAAACAAAAAGGCATTTTGCCTAAAATCCGGTCCTTGCTAATCACTAATCACTACTAATGATGAATATATCACTATTGTACAAAAGACTATTTATTTCCACGTATATTTGATTTATTTCGTTGCAAGTACACCAAGCTTAACTAACTACTCGAACGTGACCTACTAAAGGCAAGCACCTTACTGAACCTTCCTGTAAGTTCCACACCGCTCTCCATCGTTTGAGAGTCCCCCGCCGTAAACAAGCGATGACTCCTCGCCGATGAGTCACCAAGGATATTTAGAGATTAAAAGCGGTACTCGCTACATTGCCCCCCTCTTAAAGCATTTTTGTCCCGAATTCGTCTTCCGGCGCATTCTTCTTACTCTAGTCTACTTGGTTATTATATCCAGCATAAGGAGCCAATCGGTTAAAATTGATCACTTTCGGCTTCCCTCTTGGTTGTTTCCTGATTCTGTAGATGATCTAATTTATGCAATACATGACTTCGTATGGTCCTTCCCAAGAAGCCTGCAGCTTCGGCGAATAACCACGATGACGCTGAGGGTATAACCAAACAAGGTATCCAGGTTGAAACCGTCCATTCTCTGCTTTAATGTCCATTTTCCGCTTGGATGTCATATGCCTCTTTTATCCTATCGCTGGGTGTTTAAACAAAGTCGCTCATTTTCTCACCTAAATTGCCAACATAATCTTCTCCAGCAATATCTTAGGCAGCCAAACCTCAGATCACAAAGTAGACGAAATTCACGTCCCATAACAATACTGGCAGGCATCTGACCAGTTGTATCGTGAAAAAAAGAACGGTACGCCAACAGGAACAGATGGAGGAAGCGACCCCAGTCTCTTTCATGATTAGAAACTTAATTCGACAAGTACCGGTTTATCGTTTGGTTCATTCGTCCTACCATTTCATTAGACTGCGGATGTAATGCGGTCGTCCTCGTCTTCCGAATGTTAAGAATCGTAAAGACATTTTAAAACAATATCGACAAATCCACTCCTTAATAAGGGCATCTGCTACTGTGGCAGCTTCTTGGTTTGGCAAAGCATACTCTTCCGCCCACTTGCTGAAGTAGTCCACGATAATGTATTTATTTTCAGATTATATTTCCGGAAATGGACCGGCCACTTTGATTTCAATTCTCTCAAATGGGCTACCCACATTGTACTGTCGCATTGGAGCTTTCGAGCGCTTCTGGGATCCATTGCAAACGGCACACTTTTTGCACCATTCCTTCATATCTCGTTGGCAGTGCTAATAAAACCGTTCCCCAAGTCTTTCGAGCGTCCTCGTCACCCCAAGATGTCCTCCAGTGGTTCTATCATGGGTTTCCTGCAGCACTTCCGGTATCCTGTTTCTGGGAATTATTATCTGCTTCCGGTCTTTCCCTACTTCTGGAGGCTCCAGAACACTTTTCAGAAGTCCGTTACTTAAGATGATGCAGTTTCATTTGGCCCAGTACGATTTTACATTTGACGAATATTGGGCTGTGGTCGTTATTCTTCAAGACGATGAGGGGCTTTAAATTCGGGTCCCCTTCCTGGTTTTGTTGCACCTCAGCGGACTGCGAATGATCATCAACGAGTGTGCAGTGTTCCAAATACACACATCTTTTTCTTCTTCTTTGGCCCTAAGGCATAGTTTACAGTCTTCCGAGCATGGTATTCTTGAAAAGGCGTCAGCATTCTATTTGTCCGAGCGGACAACACCCTGTATAACAATATTGCCATGCGGCATAGCGTACATACGCGGAGGAGAAGGTCGCGAGCAATGATAGCAAAAGAATCAAGTGATACCGTGTAAAGGTGCAAACTTTTAAACAATTTTAATTATGTTATGTATACTGTAAACTATATGTGAAAGGGTGGGCCCACTATTGTGCATGTGATAAACTTTAATATGAATTTTAACAATTTTACTGTCCAACTTAAGCGTGCGAATCCAGAAAATCCACGGGGAACACAACATCTGTACAGTCCACTAAAATAAAACGGCGACCAATAAGGTAAGCCCCCCACATGATCCTTCTACCGGATAAAAGAACCGAAAAAAGCGTCAAAAAATTCTGGATAATCGAAATAAATGTCAAAAAAAAATAGGCAAAAATCCCATTTTTTTTCCATCCTTATCATAATCATATCTAAAATATATATTTTTAAATTAAATAATTCAGTTTTAAGGGGTTAAAACATTAAAAATCTAAAATTTTATTTATAGTGGCGGAAGCCAAAGAATTAATAAGTAACTTAAATAAAAGTACATCTAGTACAACGTCGCGAACGGGTAGGTACGCCTTTGGGATTTAACATTGACAATTTACAAACCAATATTAAGCTGCCAACGTTGCAATTAACTGAATTTAGCGGTGATTACAAGAAGTTTCAGGAGTTTAGGGATATTTTTAATTTAAACGCGCGCAGCTTTAAAAGGTGAAGCAGCTCAGGTTATTCAAAATATAAAGGTATCTGATGCAAATTACGATATTGCGTGGGAACAACTGGTTGAAAGATTCGATAACAAACGAATAATTATTAATACTCATTAAAAGGCTATATGTGAACTCCCGGTTATAATACGTGAATCTGCCACCGCACTGCGAAGCCTGCTAGATACCTTTCAAAGGGATAAACGCTGTTTGGAGGTTTTAGGTTTACAGCTGGATACTTGGGACTTGATGTTAATTTTTCTGGTATCGGCCAAACTTGATCCCAGCTCTAAAAGAGAGAGGGAAAACACCATAAAGGACAGAAAATTGCCAAAATTGAATGACTTTATTAAATTTCTCAAAGAACGTTGCAATGTTTTAGAAAATCTAAACAGTAATATTAAATCTACTCCAAACTTTCAAAAATCATTTTCTCATTTTTAAAATCAAGGGCAGAGTTGTCCAATATGTAAGCATAATCATTCTATAAGATTCTGCAAGGAATTTATTAATTTAAGTCCCAAGGAACGTCATGCGGCTGTTAAAAGACACAGTTTATGTGTAAATTGTTTAAGAACACTATGTTACACTTTAACTCTAATACGAACTTTAAATTAAATACTAATAGTAATGAAAATCCTAAAAATTCCTTTGAAATTCAACAAGGTAGTCCAGGGGCATTTGAATCAAATAATGTCTTAAACTCTGTTCGGTCTTATGACAATTCTGGTAAATCAGGCTTAAATGATCCTATAAAGTCCTTTGAAATTCAACAAGGGGGGGCCGGGGGTCCAGGGACATTTAAATCAAATACTGTTTTAAATTCTATTCGGTCTTATGACAATTCTTGTAAATCACGGTTAAATGATCCTAAAAATTCCTTTGAAATTCAACAAGGTGGGACCGGGGGTCCAGGGACATTTCAGCCTCATAATAATACAAAGCGCACTCATACATCTGATGATGATCTCGACCTGCATTCCTTTGAAACTCAACAAGGTGGGACAAGCTGCCCCAGGTTAAACACACTTAATCCCAATGCTCTTAACGTAAATTCACAAAATGATATAAATTACTTGAACAATTCTAATTCTTTAGTTTTATTAGCTACGGCCGTGTGCTATATACACGACAGAGATGGTAAGCATGTTAAATGCAGATGCTTACTTGACAATGGCTCTCAGAGCAATTTTATGACATTCGATTTGTTCACCAAACTTAAGTTAAATTTTGAAAAAATAAACATGCCCATCATGGGTATCAACGAAAAGCAAACCAATAGCTCCCTAAAGACATACACTTGTATTCAATCCATTTATAACGAGTTTGCGGTAAAATTGGATTTTTTGATTTTAAACAACATAACGGGAAATATACCCTCACACACAATACCGAATATAAAATTAAAAACCCCAAATGAAATAAATCTGGCTGATCCCGAATTTTTTAAATCTCAAAAATCGATATTCTCTTGGGCGCAGCTGTTTTTTGGAACTTGATGTGTGAGGGTCTTATAAAATTAGGGCCAATCAGCCTATTTTGCAGAATACCCATTTGGGATATATAATAAGCGGTCCTCTCAATTTAAATAAAATAAGGAAATTTTCAAAAACTTGTTTACTATCCATAAACGAACAAATTGAAAATTTCTGGAAAATAGTGGAATTTCCAGAGAAACAATTCCTTACCAAACAAGAGTCCCTTTGTGAGGAATACTTTGTCAATACGCATGCGCAAGTCCCATCAGGACGATTCGTAGTAAAACTGCCTTTAAAGGAGGATCCAGCCTGTTTGGGGGAATCTTTAAATATCGCATTAAAAAGATTTCACGCGGTTAAGAGAAAATTTAAAAGAGATAGGGAACTCCAAGTGGCTTATAGCGCATTTATGACGGAATATATAAAATTGGGGCACATGTCCGAAATTCCTAGTAGTTTGATTAATCAAAAACCATCTTATTATTTGCCACATTATGGCGTATTAAAAGGAAATAGCCTGATCACTAAGCTAAGAGTGGTGTTCGATGCAAGTTGCAAAACAACAAGTAACATTTCCTTAAACGATATTTTGCATACAGGTCCCAAAATTCAAGAGGATATTTTCTCAATTCTATTGCGATTTAGAAAGCACAACTTCGTGTTTATTGCCGATATTGAGAAGATGTATTGGCAAGTTTTGGTTGACAGCTCGCAGCGAAATTTGCAGCGAATTGTATGGC
Organism: Brassicogethes aeneus; assembly: GCA_921294245.1. Taxonomy (NCBI): domain Eukaryota; kingdom Metazoa; phylum Arthropoda; class Insecta; order Coleoptera; family Nitidulidae; genus Brassicogethes; species Brassicogethes aeneus. The sequence continues at coordinate 8,091,982 of OV121137.1, forward strand.
GTAATTCGCCAACCGAAAAAGTGAGACATTTTCAGCTCAATACTGTTACTTATGGAACAGCATCAGCTTCATTCTTAGCAATACGCAGCTTGCATCAGGCATCCATACTCAACAAGGAGGCTTATCCCGAGGCGCATAAAATCATTCTTACAGACTTTTATGTGAATGACCTCATTACGGGATCAGATTCAATCATTGGCGCATCAAAACTAAAGGCTGATATAACAAAAATATTAAGCGGGACAGGCTTTACCTTGAGAAAATTTATGTCAAATAAAAAGGAGCTTATCTCCGATACAGAAACTACAAATACTCCATTTTATGCTATTTCAGACGATGCTAGCGTCAAAACGTTGGGAGTGCTTTGGGATGCAAATAATGATTGTCTAAGGTTTAGTGTAAAATTTATCGATATAAAAACTTCGTTTCTTGAGTTTCAAAGGGATTGCTTAAATCTTAACAAATATCAATTACCTAGACATGCATTTGCCCCTACTGTTAAAAATATACAATTGCACGGGTTCTGCGACGCCTAGGAACATGCCTACGGGGCTTGCATATATGTCAGAGTTACAGATAAGGATGAAAATGTGCATATTGGTCTATTATGTGCAAAATCCAGGGTAGCACCGCTTAAAATAGTAAGTCTTCCGCGATTGGAACTTTGCGTTTTTTTATTGTTAACTCGATTGTTAAATCAAGTCACTCTTGTCTTAAAATTAAATAAATTTGAAACATATTACTGGACGGACTCAAAAATCGTACTTGCTTGGCTGGCGGCCGAACCATCAACGTGGAAAACCTTTGTAGCCAATAGAATCTCTGAAATTCAAACCACGGCCAGGGATACAAACTTTAATCACGTAATGTCGGCTGAAAATCCAGCCGATATAATTTCTCGGGGCGCGACAGTACACGAATTATTCAATACGCCACTTTGGTTTCAGGGCCCACCTTGGTTAAAAACAAATAAAAGTAACTGGCCTATCGCAAAGGTTAATGAACCAATAGATCTGCCGGAGACTCGTAGTTTCACCGTTCTTGCCGATAATTCCGACAGTTTCGATATTTTTAACAGGTATTCTAAATTTAATAAATTAAACCGAGTTGTAGCCTATTGTATAAGGTTTTTCAACAATTTAAGACATCCCAATAGCAAACAAACAAGTGAATTGTCTGTATCCGAATTGTCGGATTCCCAAAATAAATTAATCTTGCTGGCCCAAGCACAATCATTTAAGATAGAAATCGCGGCACTCAAAAATAAGAGTCAATTAAAGGCCACAAGTAACATTCTCAGTCCCTTCATTGATAAAAATGGTGTCTTGAGAGTAGGAGGCAGATTGAGGCATTGAGATGTACCATACGCCCAAAAACATCAAGCGTTACTATCACAATCCCACGGATTAACGAAATTAATTATTACACACGAACATGAAAAATTATTTCACGCCGGACCACAAGCTACTTTAGCTGCGCTGAGGCAACATTATTGGATAATTAACGGACGGGGGGTTGTGCGTGGCGTTGTACGAAAGTGCCTAATTTGCTTTAAGGCAAAACCAATTTTAACTAAACACTTAATGGGTGATTTACCAAGGAAACGCGTAGTACCTAATCGACCATTCTTAACTTGCGGGGTAGATTACGCTGGACCATTTAATATTAAAGACGGTACTACTAGATCTATAAAGCTTGTTAAAGTTTATATATACCTGTTTGTATGTTTTAGTACAAAGGCAGTACACTTGGAGTTAGCGGGTGATTTGTCAACAAATGTTTTCCTTAACTGCCTTAAGCGATTTATGTCTAGACGCGGGTTTTGTGCGGATATCTACTCGGATAACGCTACAAATTTAGTTGGCGCTAAAAACGTCCTCGATAAGACTATGTCTGACCCGGCGGTATTAAATTATTTAGGCGAAAATCGTGTTAATTGGCACTTCATTCCGCCTAGATCACCCCATTTTGGGGGGCTCCATGAAAGAGCCATAGGCTCTTGCAAGTATCACTTAAGGAGAATAGTAGGTGACAAAAATTTAATTACGAGGCCTTTCTCACAATACTTACACAAGTAGAAGCCATTTTAAGTTCGCGTCCTTTAACGCCTCTATCAACTGACCCACACGATCTTAACCCCTTAACCCCAGGGCATTTCCTAATCGGGTCCGAATTGATCTCCTTACCTGAACATGACCTAACCGATATTCCTTTAAATCGCCTGAATAAATTTCAATTATTACAACAATGTATACAACACTTCTGGCGTCGATGTCATTCCGAATACTTAACTACCCTACAAGCTAAAACAAAGTGGAAGCAAGCACAGGGAGATTTCATTAAAATTGGCACAATAGTTTTAATTAAGGAAGATAACGTTCCACCAATGAACTGGCCTTTAGGACGAGTAAGGGAGGTGTTTCCAGGAAAGGATGGTATCGTCAGGGTGGTAAATGTACAAACAAAAAATGGGTTGTTTAAGAGAGCTTGTTCCAAGTTAGCAGCCTTACCAATGGATGATGACAGCAATTAACCATTATTCTTTGAAAGTAGTAGGATACTTTCAAGGGCGGCGGCATGTCCGAGTGGACAACACCCTGTATAACAATATTGCCATGCGGCATAGCGTACATACGCGGAGGAGAAGGTCGCGAGCAATGATAGCAGAAGAATCAAGTGATACTGTGTAAAGGTGCAAACTTTTAAACAATTTTAATTATGTTATGTATACTGTAAACTATATGTGAAAGGGTGGGCCCACTATTGTGCGTGTGATAAACTTAAATGTGAATTTTAACAATTTTACTGTCCAACTGAAGCGTGCGAATCCAGAAAATCCACGGGGAACACAACATCTGTACAGTCCACTAAAATAAAACGGCGGCCAATAAGGTAAGCCCCCCACACTATTAATGGCCCCAGCCCGATGTTCTGTGTCAAAGTCGAACTCCTGTAGTCTCTCAATTCATATTGGCCCCTTCTTAAATTGCAAAAGCCATTGTAGCAGCATGGTAGCAAGAATTTTTTTATACACGTACTTGTAAAAGTGTTTTACTGACTGCCAACAACTCGCGTCGAGTAACGCAGTAATTACGTTCTGGTTTGGATAGAGTTTTACTGAAGTATCCGATAACTTTTTTCTCCTTCTTAAATCTGAGACAAAACAGGTCCCAGGCCCACATTACGGACGGCAACCGTGTCCAAAATAAATCTAAAATCCTGGAGAGAATAACTCAGGACCGGTGAGATGGTTAACGCGTTTTTCAGATCCTGAAAATCTCCTTGGCACTTCCGTCTCATTGAAATCATCACCCTCTCTCTGTCTAACGTGTCAAAGGCTTGGCAACCTTCGCGAATCCTGGTAATTTCCGATAATAATAGTAGGTGCATAATCCAAGGAAGTTTCTTAAATCATGTTTATTTTTTGGTATCGCCCATTCCAGCACCGTCTTCACCTTCTGTTTATGCATTGCCACTCCTTGACTTAACATGACATGGCCCAGATACTGAACTTTCCTCTGGGACAAGTGACATTTATTTGGGATAAGCTTTAGGCCGAAACTTTTTAAGTGCTGAAAAACTTTCTTCTGTTTCCCCATATGGTCCCTAAATGATTTGCCAATCACAATGATGTCGTTAAGGTACCCCAAGAATGTCTTTCAAGATTTTTATTTTAAAACCATTTCCATGAGCCTTTCAAAAGTTGCAGGTGCATTACACGGTCCAAACGGCATGACGGTAAACTGCCACAGTCCTGCACCCACGGTAAACATTGTCCTCTCTCTATCTTCTGGTGCCATTTTAAGCTGCCAGTAACCGCTCTTTAAATCCAACGTAGAAAATATTTGTGATCCAGACAATGTGAAGCTGTCCCTTCTTCGTCACGTTGTTCAGCTGACAAAAATCGATGAAAAATAGAGTTTATCTATCTTTTTTCTAAACTAACACCACTGGAGAAGACCATGGGCTGTTGAATGATTTGATCAATCTTTTCTTCTCCATTTCTTGCACAATTTTATCAGCTTGGCAAGTGGCAGCCTTCTTGCCGACTGTAGAATAGGTTGTGCATCACCGCTGTTAAATTTATGATGGACAGTTTCTGTCCTACCTTTCTTTCCTTGTCCATCGTCAAATACACTCTGATAATTGTTTATCAGCTTTCTTAGCTTTGTCTTTTTATTGGGTTTTAAGTCCTTTGAAGAATATGACAGCACATTCGTCATTTCATTGCTAATTTTCTAACACCACTGGAGAAGACCATGGGCTGTTGAATGATTTGATCAATCTTTTCTTCTCCATTTCTTGCACAATTTTATCAGCTTGGCAAGTGGCAGCCTTCTTGCCAACTGTAGAATAGGTTGTGCATCACCGCTGTTAAATTTATGATGGACAGTTCCTGTCCTACCTTTCTTTCCTTGTCCATCGTCAAATACACTCTGATAATTGTTTATCAGCTTTCTTAGCTTTGTCTTTTTATTGGGTTTTAAGTCCTTTGAAGAATATGACAGCACATTCGTCATTTCATTGCTAATTTTCTTGGCCGGGACTGCAGACTTACGAATAATCGAGAAAACCGAAGAACACTTCCCCAAAGCAACTCGATTCTTCAAGTTCACAGTACCCATTAAGATTCAATACTCTTACACGCACTTCTTTTTCGACATGTATTAAAGTCTTCCCTACTAAAATTCCTTGACCGAACTCTGTGTCATCAATTATCGGCTCAAGCATACGTCCATCTTCTCATTTACAGTCCAAGAAAGCCTTTAATATCATCTCGCTATGTTCCTCTCTTAAAGCATTTTTTGTTAGCATTACACGAATATTCTTCTCTTTCGATCGATGTAACACTACTTCTTCTCCATTTACCCTCAATATTCCTAGTTAAAAGTTAAGTTCAAATCCTATAAAGTTCATAATGTCCATGTCTAAAATAACTTCATCTTCAATATCTGCTACTAATCCTAGATGTTTTAATTTCATGTTTCCTATGACCATCGTCCACTTCTCCACGAAAAGTAGTGGAATCTCCTGTTGCAGTACGTAGTCGCCGATTGGTTATTTGACCTTTAACATTTCGACAATATCTGGCCTAATAATTGTTTTCGTCACACCGTTATCCAGCAGCAGCACATATATTTTTTAATTAATAAAATTATCTTCAAAAACACTGCTGGACTGGTGTAGAAGAGATGTGACACGTTGGATATCTTCTGGGGCATGCTGGTTAAAGGTCGACGGTGGCCCCTTTTCTTCGTCCCTATACTTTTCGACTGAGATGAAGTCGGCGCCACCTGGCTTCCTCTGCAACAACTTCGTATTTTCCTATCGTTCCATACCTCCAACACATGATTTCCTTTTTATCTGGTTTATTTTCTTTAAAAACTCGCCAATTGCTTCAATTATACTTCAATTCTAGGCTGGCTTCTCTGCTTTGCCGCCTCGAATTCCAAAGCTCGAGCCAGTTCATTAACCAGTTGGCTCGGACGACCTAGTGTCAGCGCCTGTGTTGTTTCGTTGTTCATCCAAAAAGGATTGAACAGCTAATCGTTCCATAACGGTCGTTGGAGTAGCTTGATATGCAAGGTATATCAGCCTCAAATTCTTGCTAGTCTCGTTTGATTTCTGGCAGCGATTCTTTAGTTGGAAACGGTACACATGTTCTTTGGGTCTCCTCGTAAAGCAAGAGTCCATGCTGTAGCCTCCTCTTCTGGACCGAGCCATTTGCTTTTGCTGCTGCCTCAAACTGACGGATGTAACTGGTCCAAGAAGTTTTTTCATCGAACTGAGGTGGTTTCATTCGAACTCGGCTCCCCTCCGGTACTGTTCCTTGTGTCGCCAGCATCATGGGTAAATTAACAGCTGTCAATTTACTAGTTATTTAATTTATTTTGACTTTTTGAATTTTTCATTTAATTCCATCTTTACGTTGTAAAAATTCTTTTCTACTTTCTAATTCCATTCTTCTCTTCAAATTTCATGCTAGCGACGTCAAATTTCTGCTCCATTTTCTCATCTAATTCATTGACATTATCTATAATCTTTTGTTCCAGATATTCTTTTAAATTTTTAGAATTTTCTGTTGTAAATCGCTAAAATTTCCAGCATTTTCTGTTAAAAATTGACTTATGTATCTTTAAAATGTTCTAGCATTTTATGTTGCAAAGCGTCCTTTAAATCGTTGCCAAAATATTCTTTAAAAAAAATTTTAATTCACTTTTCAAGTTTTGCAACAATAAATGCATATCAGACGGGCCTTCAAATAAATACGTATCTGGATTTTCACCCTTCTACCCAACGCTTCTTAAAACCGCTGCTGCAACATAATATTTTTTACAGTTGTTTCACATTCCTTTTCTTCCAGCTCCCGCCACTTTTAAGTCCATTTTCGCCAAGTTTCACACTAAGCCCTCACGGTGTGGGCCACACCTGACACCAATTGTAACGTTTTTGTGGTTCGACAGTGTAAATAAAATACGGACTGGTTTATTAACGAACTAAAAGAATTATTATTATAACTCAATTACAATTAAAATACTAAGAATCACTTAACAACTAATTATTTGTATATTACTGTTATACAAAAGTATCTTTATTTGCCGTATATTTAATTTATTTCGTTGCGAGTGCCAAAGCTTGACCGCTGTGCCTTATATATCCAGGGCGTACGTGATCTACATGAGGTCGAATTTTGGAATTGGTCCAAACACGGTGCATAATAAAATTGCAGCCAATTACTAAAAACCCACTAAATAGAAGAAAACCAAATAATTATCAGCCTCATAAAAGTTTTTATGTGGCCAGGACATAATCAATTACTTTAGTGTCAAGTATTAACAATGAAGTTTAATTTATAGACCGCTTTAATATAAACAAATTTATTTGATATTTATATCTAAAATAAGCAAACAATTAATCCCTAATCCACGCCCTTGAAGGGTGGCCCTTCAGGTATAATTTATTATAATTAAAAAATAATAATCATTATTGTTGTTTATACACAAACAAGTAAGAGGTTACTTTTTGTACAATAAATACATATTTCAGCCCAAATTAAATCATTTTGTAGCTGTCAACCCAACCATTAATGTCTACCAGAAGAATAAATTTGCCCGAGATCACAATCCACACAACAAGGTCTGTTCGATCTTTATTCGCGCTTGTTAAAAATCACGAAATTAGGCAACCTAGTATACATTCATACTTTAGACGCCATTTTCATTGTTTACAATTTCATTGTATTCGATTCATAACAAATTCTACTTACTTGACATTTTTTCTGCTCTTTATTGCATTTGGTATGCAAAGAAGAATAATTTCCTTGAAGGTCAAGACATCGTTCACCGTCGGCCATGTTATCACATTTGTAACACCAGAGATCATGTTGTTTTTCTGTTGCTGCCTTTGTTCTGTGTGTTTCGCTCGCTATTTGTAAAATAAAAAAAGTTTAGTAAGATGTCCCAAAAATGGTACAGTAACGTCATAATAAACGATACCCCATTTTCCTATAAGTAGTTTTTGGGTATATATTTAAAAAAAAAACTTGTCAACATTGTGTACCTAATAAACGGATCTGATGATCTGATAATCACATATTATGAAACATAATTTTACAAACCGTACGACGAGCCTAGCCACGAATAATTTTATGATATGAGATTATGTTTTGCATGCTTGTCATTGGTTTCTGATTTCAAGACAAGTATGTTCTGGCTACCCTAATAATATCATCTAGGACACTAAAAAAATAAATTATATTCTTGACTTATACAGATAAAAATTTTCAAGCTTATTAATCATTGTCACAGTAAAAGCAATCACTAAAATTAAGACGCGGTAAATTAATTTGAAATAAACTACGCACCACTCAATGTGTCGCGACCAAGAAGTTCGTTCTTTTTCAAAACGACATAACTTTTTTGTTTCTAAAACGATTTAATTTTGGTTTGTGACGTCTGCTAGCCTCATCCTCCGGCAATTTATGCTATACGGTTGGCCAAGTAAACTTCCTAATACAGGGTGATATGTTAAACTGTGAAAAATTTCAATAACTTTATCCAAGCCCCGTTTGTAAAAAAATATTTTTTTTTTCGTTTTTACTTTGAAATAATAAAGAATTATGTGTTACCTTGAAACGTTTTTCAAATTTTTCGAATTGGAATCTTAGCAACGAAAATATGATTTTTTTTCCAAAAGAGTACATTTAAGGTTTTTTTTAGGCAATACCCTCAGTCTTTTTAGGAACAAGAAGATAAGATGGTGAAAGATTGTTCCTTAAATAATTCTGAACAAGCGACAAGCAACAAACTTCCATTATTTTCAGATGGGCCTAAGCAAAGACTACTTTTTCAAAATGACATTTTGGTGAAAATTTGCGAAAACTAAACCTGAACCGATATTTACGTTCGTGACATGTTTTCTTTATAATTTTGACCTCCTGATTGTGATTCGGTTGTCAAATTTAAGTTTCAGATAAAACCAAATCCATCAAGGATCAAAATTCTTGTTCTTAAAAAGACTGAATATATTGCCTAACAAAAAGCCTTAAATGTACTCTTTTGGAAAAAAAATCATATTTTCGTTGCTAAGATTCCAATTCGAAAAATTTGAAAAACATTTCAAGGTAACACATAATACTACATTATTTCAAAGTAAAAACGAAAAAAATATTATTGTTTTATAAACGGGGCTTGGATGAAGTCATTGAAATTTTTCACCGTTTTACATATCCGAAACCGTATGCTTAATATCTATAGCATGAATTGCCAGAGGATGGGGTTAGCAGACATCAAACACCAAAATAAACTCGTTTAAGAAACAAAAGAGTTATGTCGTTTTGAAAAAGGACAAACTTTTTGGTCGCGACACATTGAGTGGTGCGCAGTTTAGAAACAATAGTCAATTTGATTGCTTAAAAGCTTAAACAGAAACTTATGGCTAGAACAAACACTTCTAAATTTTGGAGGATCCATATTGAAACGATCTAGAAGAGATTGCTGATTAATAGTGGGATTCATTTTATCCAAGCGAAAAGACAAGAGTTTTAAAAATTTTAGTTATATATTTTTAAGCATAATTATAAAATTGTTATAATATAAATTCCACATAATAAAACAATATTCCCATTTAGGTCTAAAAATGCAAAAATAAAGAGAATTTAAGGGAAATTCATTAGTAAAGCCAAAGGAGTTTCTACTTATGAAACCTAGTAATCCTCAACTACTAGAAACAATTTGATGCACATGACCATTAAATGAATGACAACTTGCTATCGAATAATACTCCTAAATTATCGACATAGTCAGTTAGCTCTAAATTAACATTATTAGCTTTATAATTATAAAGAAGTAGAATTCTTTAAATAAGATTTGATAATAATATCAGGACCTATCAGAATTTACTTTAAAGTTTCAAAAGCAGGTCATTTCTTTACTAGTAAAACAAAAAATAAATTAAAAACTTATTCACTTTCGCTAATTCAACCAAGGGGAGTTAAGGAGTTGTTGTTAATCCAAAGAGAACTGAGAAGAACTTTAAGAAGAAACAACTACTATCGGTACATGACTTTTTAAAAATACAAACCAATTGTAACCTTGGCAAAAAAACACTTTGTGGAATTGCAAGTAGTATCAGAGTGGCTACTAAAAATAGCAAAGTTATCAACCCGACTTGAAGAGGAAAATTTCAAATAACACCCATTTTGTCCACAAACTTTTCGGAATAAAGGGTTTTGTTTTTGTGAAGATAAAGGCTAACGTTTCGATTAATGCTAAGGAATAGCTGCTAAACGATTTTAAGATTTAGGGGTAAAAAATTGTTTATTCTTGGTTTAGCGCAATGCTTACAAGAAAATTATGAAAATGTATCAAAATTATGGACTGCAATCAACATCAATGATTTTAAAGGAACAATTGGAATTGATTTAAAACTTGCAAATATTCTGGTCGGCAAGATGTTGCACATCATTTTTTTCCTGTACATGGTGTTACGTCAAAAAAAGATAAACTTGTCACTTTAAAAAGTACTACTAACACCTTATAAAATTATACGGATTGCCTTAAAGCGGGAGCTGTAAAGGAGAAGGCATCCGCCTCTTGTAGATAAAATATTTTTAAATAATATTACTTTTCCAGAATTACACCTAATGCCAGTGTTGCCAGTCGGATTTTTTTTCACCCTAGCAAGCAAGTATAAATTTCCTAAACAGATTTTACCTATATTTGTTTTATCCCGTTTATAAATTAAAAACTTAGTATTTCAGTCAGATACAGATTTTATTTGTGCTTTGCTTTCGGTCTCTACTTATAATAAAAAGCTTTTCTATTTAGCGCTCTTTTAAAATAAGAGACCGAAAGCATAGCACAAATAAAATCTGTATCTGCCTAAAATACTGATAACTGTCAATCGCCGAGAGAATACCTAGATATATTACGGAAGATATTATTTAATATCAAGCAGTGAGTAGAGTTTAAACGCTGTAAGTTCGATACCTACTTTAAACATTTTAGATAACATAATTTTATTGGGTTGTAATAAGCGGTTTAAATTTAATCACTCAATCAGACTTTATAACTTTTTTAGTTAAATGATTTAAAAATAGAAATATTAAAATATTTGACTAAAATTGTGCATATGTTTAATTAGAAATAATCCAGAAGGTACACACTCTAACAATCCAAAATTTTAAGATAAAAAAATCTTTTATTGTGTTGTAATAACTGGATCGAATTTCAACACAAAGACTTTATATGTTTTTAGGAATTTTAAAAAATAGCTAAACATTGCGATTTGTCTAAGATCTGGTATTTTTAATTTAAAATATCTTTCAGGAAACATTATTTTATTGTGTTTCAATGATATTTAGGCCTTTTGGAAGCACATTAATTATTAAAATAAAAATAAATAAAATTAATAAAATAAATAGTAGATTATGTCATAAGGAGTAGAAGTGACTCTTTTTGTGGTGAGCTACGCTTCGGCCGTCAATCTCTGTACTCACCACAAAAAGAGTCACTTCTACTCCTTATGACATAATCTACTACTGCCTCAGTGAGGCAGGCAAGTGTACGAAGAAGAAAAAGAGCTTCTACTCCAAATAACATATACTATTTTTTTTATATAAATAGGATAAGCAATAGAATTATTTTATTTACTTAAATTAACATTAAATGTACAATTACACACACTGCAGCTCTTCAATTAAATCACTCATGTGGGATAAAATTTTGGCTAAAAGCATTAGAAATTATTGATAAAAACTAAAAAAAACTTATAACTCTTACTTACAATGCCGATAAATATGCTAATTAATACATCGTGATTGCTTTGTATTAAATGCTAAATTAACTTTATTATTTGACGTCTATTGAGTCACCTATGGATTTACTTCTATCTCTAGTTTTTTTTTCTGCCGCTAATAAAAAAGACGCACTTTAACTATATCTATACCTCTATTTCCTAAACAAAAAAATTAACACATACCTCGGTACTGATGTTCCAATTTGAAACATCAGTACCGAGTTGCTGTATGGTGCGGAACACAAACGATTTTTCGTCCGCGAAAGTAAGTGGTGTCTTAAACATATAACATAAAGAACATGTCAAAAGACGGTAGATGGCACCACTTACTTTCGTCTCACCGCAGTGAATGATTCCAAAACCTATATAAGGACGAGGAATCATAATTTCGTTTGTGTTCCGAACCATACAGTTAGTTAAACTTGTTAATGCGTATTCTAAATGGAAAATGTTTTGATTGACTGCCTGAAATCACGTACTTTTCAGCGAAATAATTTGTTAAGCATTAACAAAATAATCTGTAATCTTTAAAATTAACAAAATGCTTACAAAATGCATATTACCTTTACAAAACTTTCGGTAAAATATTTTACTTTGTTAAAATAATTACAAACCCTTGTTTTCTACAAAAAAATATGTTTACATTTTACAAAATAAAATTAACAAACTACAAACACATATAATAATAATAACCATTATAATAAAAGCTTTTTGTTTAAAGCCAGTATTATTATTTTTTGAAAAACGCAGATTTTGGACAAAATTAATACAAATTATTCCAACCTATCTTTTAAGTTTAAAACCAAATTTTTTTATTTAAAGTTAAGTTAAATCATATCAATTTACGTTTTTTAACTTTTATATTCCCACTTTAATAATAAAAGTTGGGTATACAATTTCATACGAAGGCGTAGAAGGGCCAACAAAAATTTTACAAATTTTAGCCAAAACTAACTTTGATTTTTGCAATTTCTATTCTATAATTGTAACTTGAACCTACAATTGTAACTTGAACCTACAATTGTAACTTGAACCTACAATTGTAACTTGAACCTACAATTGTAACTTGAACTTACAATTGTAACTTGAACTTACAATTGTAACTTGAACCTACAATTGTAACTTGAACCTACAATTGTAAGTTCAAGTTACAATTGTAAGTTCAAGTTACAATTGTAAGTTCAAGTTACAATTGTAAGTTCAAGTTACAATTGTAAGTTCAAGTTACAATTGTAAGTTCAAGTTACAATTGTAAGTTCAAGTTACAATTGTAAGTTCAAGTTACAATTGTAAGTTCAAGTTACAATTGTAAGTTCAAGTTACAATTGTAGGTTCAATAGACTGGGCCAAAAAAATCAACTATTTTTTTTTGAAAAGTATATCGAAAATATGGTTTGGGGTAACAAAAAAAAATATTGTGAAAGTTTGAGTCCATAATATTAATATTAAGATTTTTTTTTCCTGAGCGAGTTTTTGTCTCAGAACTCCCAAATCATTGAGTTTAACAAAATTTACTTAAGAATATTTTTTGAAAAAAATTAAATGTTCTAAAAAAAAGGTTTTATTGGAATTTCCCGTCAGATGAACCGTTTTCTTACAATCATGCCTTAAAAATTGGTTTAGTTTTACAATTTCTTTTAACTTTGGAATATTGCAGTGGCGGCTGGTGGATTTTGGGTATACCAATATTTCAGTTATTAGACATGGGATCCACACCAAATTTATAATAGTTTATAATGACATTAAATAGACAAGTTCGGCTCAAACAGAATTTAAATTGAAGTTTGAGAAAAAAGTTAGTTTTTCCTGTCGCCTCACCCGCCTCCAGGCCCCCCTATTTAAGATAATTCGAATTAAAGTGGTGCAATTTATTATCTACTATAATTTAGAGCATTTAATTTTCTTAAAATAATATTTTCGAGCCAATTTTGTTAAACTCAATGGTTTGGGAGTTCTGAGACAAAAACTTGCTGAGGAAAAAAAAATTAAAATTGCGATGATAGACCTCTTAATATACCTACCATATTTTCGATATACTTAAAAAAAAATAGTTTTTTTGGCCCAGTCTAAGGTTCAAGATAAAATTGTAAGTTCAAGTTACAATTGTAGGTTCAAGTTACAATTGTAGGTTCAAGTTACAATTGTAGGTTCAAGTTACAATTGTAAGTTCAAGTTACAATTGTAGGTTCAAGTTACAATTGTAAGTTCAAGTTACAATTGTAGGTTCAAGTTACAATTGTAAGTTCAAGTTACAATTGTAAGTTCAAGTTACAATTGTAGGTTCAAGTTACAATTGTAAGTTCAAGTTACAATTGTAGGTTCAAGTTACAATTGTAGGTTCAAGTTACAATTATAGAATAGAAATTGCAAAAATCAAAGTTAGTTTTGGCTAAAATTTGTAAAATTTTTGTTGGCCCTTCTACGCCTTCGTAATTTCACGAGTGAAATTTAAAAACAAAACAGCATGAAATAATTAATTTGTGCTGCATAAATCTACTGGAGATGGGACGGTATCTGCGGAACTGTTACTTTGTCGCGGTATTTTTTAATACCGTCGCGGTATTCCGTTCCACGCCGAAAGCACCGGTTACTTTGGAACTGCTAGAGGGTCTAGGAAGCAAGTCGCTGCAGGGGCTTCAGAGCGCTGTGTCGCTGTTCCCTGCACTCGGTTACTTTTCGTTCGCGTCGCCTTTTAAGTTTGTAGTAAAGAATAGCGCGATTTTAACCATGAGGGGAGAGCAAATTAGTATTTGTCATGAATTTGGTAAACTTTTTTTAGTGTTTTTTCAATACAGAACTACTAAAACTTTTAACATCGTTTTTATTTATAGCAACAAAGAACACGAAGTACTTAAGGTGCCGGTCATAAACCTAAACAAGCGATAGGTGTAGGGTATTTTATCGCGGTATTTTGTCGCGGTATTTTTTTGTCAAACTAAAGAGGATAACCAAGGGAGGAAAGCCTATTTGCAATTCTCGATAAGTAACCTTAAACATCTGCATGACCTAATATATTATTTGCCACCATGACAGGTACCTTGAAACACCCTAAACGAAGCATTTTTGCTTAAACAAAAACTAACCAAAAAAAAAAAAATAATAAAAATAAACAAAGTGTACCAGTAACATTGAGACAATAGTAACAAAATAACATAAAAAAAAAAAACAAAACAAAACCGCCCCAACTCTTAACTCTTCACAGGATCACCCTGTACATAAAATAATAAAAAATTAATGTTAAAAAAAAAATTTAAAAGAGAAAGATAAATATTAAATAAATAAATAAATGTGTCCCATTCACTACTAAATATTTCATTACAAAAAATATTGTTAAAGATCATCATTAAAATATTCCTCCATTGAGTAATAAGATTTATCAAACAAAATTTATTTTAATTTGATTTTAATTTTTTTTATCTACTTCCCCATTGATAAGCTGTGACTTTATGGCGTTTTAGTCACGGGCTGAAGTTAGCTTTATTATAAATTGGGAAAAGTAAGGTTAAATCCGTTGACAGTTGACAGATGTAAATTTTTTAAGAAATTAAATTGGCTTTAAATTCTTCTTTTTGTTAGTCGTAGATAAAGTATAGGATGCAACTCGTTTTATAAACTTTTCTAGACCCTCAATTTTAAACACTTGCCGCTCGTGCCTAATAAAACTCGTAACTAAAATGACCTTTATAAAAGTTGATACATAATATACTATAATGGAAAGTTATCTAAATAATTATTGTTCTGGTAGCCTATTAAAAATCTTAACTATAGTATTTGGAATATTATTCTGAATAGGTATAAGTAAAATTTTGTTTATTAACTGAATAATTAGATCTAAATCTTTTTTCATAACAATGCCCTTTTTATACTTAAAATAAATCTATATTCTTTTTCACGAACAAAACCACCTCAAAAATAAAAAAAACAATAAATAGTTCTTCTTCTTCTTCTTCTTTGACTAAAACCCACCTATTCAGGGTGTCGGGTTGCTGGACTTCACCCATGAAGTTCTATTTCTAGCAATTGCCCTCATTTCATCTTAAGTATTTCCTCTCTTTGCGCCAATTTCCTTTTATTCCTCCATATTTTATTTGGTCTCCCCCTTTTTCTTTTGGCAGTATTACTACTACTTTCTTTACTAGTGCATTCTCGTCCATCCTAACTATATGTCCATACCATGTCGTCTCTCAATTTTTTTCATAGTCTCCTCTTGTTCCAGTGATTGTCTTATAATTGCATTTGTTAACCTATCCCATTTTGTTTTCCCCGCTATACTTCTAAAGAATATCATTTCTAGTGCTGTTATTTTGCTCTCGTGATTTTTGCTCAGCGTCCATGACTCGCATCCATACGTATTTACCGGTATTGCCATTGTATTGACTGTCCTTATTTTAGCCATTTTGCTTATTTCTTTCTTTCCTAATATTGTTTTATTTGTGGCATACTACAATTTGGTACTTTTGTTTGCTCTATTTGCTATGTCTCCATCAATTTTTTCATTATTTGATATTATATTGCCCAAATAAATAGTTAAAAGTCTACAACTGTTAAAATAAGGTCAACATGATGTATTTTGTTTTACTCTAAAAATTCTTATAATACATATTTTTACAAACTAAATATCCTCTCTGTATGTGTAGAATAAATAAAAATATAATGCCATATTCAACACTATAGTTTTATAGATTAAATGTCAATATTTATGTGTTTTCACTTATTGTTTGGGATACAATTTTTAATAAATAGCAGTACTTTGCTATTTGCAAATTTATCTATATGACTTTTCCAATCAAGTCACTCCTTAAAATGATACACTATCTAGAAACTACAGCTGTAGTTTCTGTAATATAAGATTATAGCTATTTAATAAATTTATTTATGTTTCTTTGAAAATTAATTTTTTGAGTTCTATTTTTGTTTAAAAGATAATTATTTGATTTAAACCAATTATCTAAAATTTCTATTGACGAACGAATATGGCAATCTGCAGTTTTAATTGTGTTTAAACTAAATATTAGAGACATGTCATCGGCATATTGCAATATTATTTTTAATAATATACAGTATAGTTTGTTCGTTTAAATAATGTAATTTTTTTTTTAAACTTAATTATGTAGGTGAGTTATTTTATACCAAGTTTTCTAATAATTAACTGTTAGTTTGTGGGGACTTTAACATAAATATATCTAAAAAAAACTTACAAACAAAACTTTTCCGAACACAATGCTTTCAAAATGGATAAATTCGTACACAAGAGTGACCAAAAGAAGTAAAACTAATAGATAATTTGTTTACAAATTTTGTAGAAGTTAATGCAATATCTAATTATTCCAGTCAATTGATTGAATTTACTATTTTTTATTTTAAATTAAATAACAAAATATCTTATAAGCAAGTTTTAAGTCATATAAAATTACTAGTCATGCAAAGATTATCTATGAAATTGTGGGAGGATGTTTTTACTGAAACTGATCCAAATAATGCCTATAATAATTTTTTGGAAAAAAATACCGATTTATCTAAATATGTACTTACACCTAAAGGTTCCAATTTATTACAAAGAAAACAGATGGATACTTAAAAAAGAATTAGGATATCTAGTAAAAATAAAAGGAAACTATATTATAAATACATTAACAATTTAATTGACAAAAATTAATACTTAAATACACTTTGAAAAGTTGTCGAAAATCTAAAATTAAACAAATTAAACCTTATATTTACACCCAACCCATCCAAACTAAATTATCGAAATAATAAATACTCTTAAAATACAAAGAAGAGGACGATATAAATCTATGAATTTAAAAATTCTGTCAAACTATCTTTTCGTTTTTGACATATAATTGTCATATAATTATAATTAATCTAATTCTTGAAAAAGGAGTGTTTCCTCAAAATTTAAAAAATGCTGAAATCAAGGCAATACATAATAAAGGCAACAAAAGGGATACAACAAATTAAAAAATTGAAAGTCTGTCGTAAACTACACTCTCAACTATTTTGCCTATATACCTATATACCTATATATAGTTACTGTTGCATTACTATATGGTAGAGTGATATTAATATCTCATGGCGGTTGACCTTGAGAGACGCTATAATATTATAACAAGTATATTAGAATTTCTAGCCCAGAAATTCTTCTAAATATGTCAATAAATATCAGCATTGTTTACCCTATGTAGTATGTTTTTAGGTCGGCGATGAATAGCGCAATTTTACGGCTTTGAGACTTTTGCGCACCCAAGGTCATCCGCCATGAGATATTAATAGCACTCTAATATAGGCAAAATAGTTAAGAGTGTAGTTTACGACAGACTTTCAAATTTTTTAGAAACTAATCTAATCCTAAATGATTCTCAAAATGGTCCTAGAAAAAATAAATCTACAATTCAAACAATTTTTCAGGCACTTTTTAATAAAGTTAAATCAGGAAACTTAAATAAAAATTCTTTCTACATCAATTATTATTAAAAAAGAATGGAACTACTTGATTAGAGGAGTATCTTTACATTTGTTTAAATCTTATTTGGAGAATCGGACTCAATCAGTGGTTAAACGCGATGAATATGGAGTTAAATTGAAGCCTAAAATATTACAATATGCCAATGACATGTCTGTAATATTTAGTTTAAACGCAATTAAAAATGCAGATTGCCATATTCGTTCGTCAATAGAAATTTTAGGTAGTTGGTTTAATCAAATCAAATAATTATCTTTTAAACAAAAATAAAACTCAAAAATTAATTTTCAAAGAATCAAATAAATTTATTAAATAAATATTACATTACAAACTACACATACTGTATCATTTTTAGGAGTGAAAATCAATACTAGACTTGATTTGAAAAGTCATATAGTCTATATGATATAGATTTGCAAATATGTCAAAGTACATACTGCTAATTATTAAAAATTTTATCCCAAACAATAAGTATAAACACATATATATTTATAAATAATGGCACTTAATGCATATATTCAATCTATAACAGTGTTGAATATGGTATTATATTTTTATTTGTTCTACATATACAGATAGGATATTTAGCATTAGAAGAATTGTTGGAATATGAGTGAGTATATGAGTATAAGAGACGTATAACCAGCCCCATTTCCTCTCGAACCCCGTACAGGCCTATGTTTACTTACGCCGATTTTTGTTCTTCCCCATCAAATGCACGGCTTCACCCGTGTTTGATGGGTGCGAATGTCCATTGCGTTCCGTACTGTCCCCTATTTGGTGCTCGAGAGCGAGAGGCGAATAGTTTTAATAGCCATTCCCGGGTTCGCCGAGCCTGTGCTATCCGCTCAGTGGGGTATTGAGGAGGGACGGGAGGGTGTTGGTTTTTGGGGGACAATTACGCCGACTTAAAACTAAGTACGACGCGGAATCCCCCTAGACCAGTCGATTAGTATTACTCCAAACATTTGGGATTACTATTTGGAGTTGGGGAGTTGTTATTACGCTGCAGGGGTGTAGTTTCCTAGTCGAGGTCTTGGTCTTGTTCATTATTGTCATTGTCCGTGTCGGATAGTTCCTGAACTTGGTAAAGTGTGTCGGTTGTTTCCGTCTAATATGGTGTTTATGTTTGTGACGAACGTGGTCGGGCTGTTCTTGGGTGCGGGCTGTTTAGGAGATACCTTTAAAATGCTGTCGTAGTGGAGTACCTAGTGTACCTAGTCTGTAGCATATTGCTATTGTAGGGGAATTGTCGTTCAGTCTCGCGGATATCTTGTCTTTCCCGCCCAGCTCATGGTAAATTTCGATTGTGACGCTGAATACGTCTGAGGCGGCTAGTATTGTTTCCAGTCCGGCCCAGAAGCCGTAATTCCCGTGGTCGTTTAGGTACGCATTAATTTGTCCTGTTTTGTCACTTATGTGTTCATAACGACTGCTTAGTTCATTTATTGCGTCCTCGATGTAGGGTCTGTACGTTCTTAGGTTATTACGTAAGTGGTTGTTTAATATTTGTCTAGTGTCTGCTGTTGTTTCAGTTTCGCGTAGCGAACCTATCACCGTGTTGAACAGCTGGTGAGCAGTCGCTGCGATAAAGCAGTTCCCGGTGGGGGGTATTTTTTTTACTTTTACTTTAGTCTAATGTTTACAAATTCCTTGGAGTTTGATTAGAGTGCTTTTTTTACTTTGTTTATGTTTTCTTAGTTTATGTGTTATTTATGTCTTAAGTGTCAAATTTATTTGGTCTCGGTTTGTTATACTTGAATTGTTTTGTTGACAGCTTTATTGCCCTGTTCAACTTTGGTGTGTGTCCGCGATCGGCTGTTTGGTTTTTTCTTGAAAAATTGACTTTTTATTTTATTTTGTTGCCGATGATTATTGTTTTTTTGTAGGGATTAGGCAATGTGCCTTGTTTAGTTTAATTTGCAAATTATGTGTTAGGTCATGCGGATGAGTTGAGGATACTTAGCAATTATTTGCAGGTGGCCTGTTCCTCCCTTGTTTGGCCTCTTTTGTTTGGCCAGTGAAAATCGTCCTGTTGACAGATGATGCGACCGCTCAGGCACTGACACTTGTCACTTAACTCTTTCTTGTCACTTAACACAACTCTTTTGACCGTTTCACTATGTTCAATTGTCACTTCACTCTTCCTTTTCACTTGGCCCTTAACTAATTATTGACCGTAGAGTAGTCTGTACTCACTGTATTTGTTACACTATAGTTGTTTGCACTATGAGGGCTTATTTGTTGGTTATGGTTTTAACGTTTTACGTTTACTTTCTGACTCCGCTACATCGACTTACTCACTCGAGGGCTGGGACGAGACTGAGCATTAGAAGAATTTTTGGAGTAAACAAAATACTTACATCATGTAGACCTTTAACTATTTATTTGTGCAATATGATATCAGATGACGAAAAAATTGATGGAGACATTGCAAATAGAGCAAACAAAAGTACCAAATTGTACTATTCCACAAATAAAACAATACTTGGAAAGAAAGAAATAAGCTAAAAGGCTAAAATAAGAACAGTCAATACAATGGCACTACCGGTAAATAACGTTACATATGGATGCGAGTCCTGGACGCTAAGCAAAAATCACGAGTGCAAAATAACAGCACTAGAAATGAAATTCTTTAGAAATATAGCGGGAAAAACAAAATGGGATAGGTTAACAAATGCAATTAAAAGACAATCACTGGAACAAAAGGAGACTATGAAAAAAATTGAGAGACGATAGCTGGGATGGTATGGAGATATAGTTAGGATTGACGAGAATGCACTAGTAAAGAAAGTAGTGGAGGCTGGTAATACAACCAAATAAAACATGGAGGAATAAAAGAAAATTGGCTCAAAGAAATGAAATACTTAGTATGAAATAAGGGTAATGGCTATAAATAGAACTGCATGGAAAAGCTGGATGAAGTCCAGCAACACGACACCCTGAATAGGTAAACGGGTTTCAGAAGAAGAACTATTTAGGTATTGTCTTTTTATTTTTGAGGCGGTTGTGTTCGTGAAAAAGATTTTATTTAAGTATATAAAAAAGGGCATTGTTATGAAACAATATTTAAATCTAATTATTCAGTTAATAAACTAAATTTTACTTATCTTCAGAATAATATTACAAATACTTTAGTTAAGATTATTACCCAGTAAGCACCAAACAGTCGGCAAACAGTCGGCCTTCGCTCGGCATAGGCGGTTGACCGGCTTGCCCCCAGTCGCCCCGCTTATGGCCCGCGTTATTTTAGCCTGGTACCGTTTGGCCATGTTCTAACCAAAGTCGGCCAGAATAGGGCATGCCGCTGCAAAATCGTTCGGCTTGCCCTAGCCGGCCCGCTTACGGCTGGAATAATGCCTGCCGCATCATAAGCAATACATCTCACGGCTGCTTACGCAAGCGAGCTACCTATAAATAGCGATGGGTTGCAATATTTAGTTGGAAGTGTGCGCATGGCTGAACATTAATTGTTTGAAGTCCCCATCTCCATCCTCATCTGCTCAGTAACGAAATGGCTAGCTGTAGTCGAGTTAAATCTATAGGATATACCTATCCAGGACGTCTGAAGGCTTTTTTTGAATGGCCGGCACTCGGCCAACTATACACATCCGACACTCGGCCGAGTAAACATAGCCGACATTGGGCCAGGCGGACGTACCCGGCCTACACGCCGGAACAAATACATGTGTCGGGCCGCACGCGGCCGATTTGGCAAAACGTATTCGGGCCGTATGCGGGCCGGCTAGCTTGTGCTTACTGGGTAATAGGCTACCAGAACAATAATTATTTAGAGAACTTTCCATTATAGTATAATACAGGGATGGTAATGTGCTCTTAGGCCGTTTAATAAATAAAGACAAATGCATTATGAGACGTGGGAGTGGTGGAGTGACGTAAGAGTAGTGGGGCAAGCCAGACCGCGCCGCGCGGCTACGATCATCGCCCGAGTCGGGCGGCCCGACCGCAGACAAGAGAATGTGTTGTAAGTAAGCGGTAGTACGTTTGTTATAAATTAGGAAATATTCTCTAATGAAAACGGTTTACACCCTTGAAGAAAATATTTAATTTATAACATGGCATTTAAATGGGATCTCAGATCGAGAAATTCAAAGATTATTATTATTATTACATTTACTTTAATTTATTTATTTAAACATTTTAGAATACCATTTTTGTTTTTTTTATTACAAGAATACTATGGTTTATTTTCCACATTTTCGAAAAAAATTCAATAAGTATTCGTTTTTGTAAACAAAATCATAGTTAAATTTTAAAGGAAATTTAAAATTCCTCAGTCCGCACTCCAACGTGGACCGAATATTACTAAAATTATCGAGTCACTCGATTTGCGTCAAGGTTATCTAGTAGTGGGAATATAAAGCAGTTAGAGGAGGGGAAGTAAAACATTGGCGGACGTTTAATTGTTTTGATTTAATCGTTTTAAAATCTTGTACTGCACGCTTATGGCAGAGGGGAAATAAGAATTTTGTTATCCTATTCGTTCAACAATGGTTGTTTGTCTCTCTTATTTATACGTTTATCTCACTTATTCGTACGTTTTATATAGCATGCATCTTTGTTTATTAAACGGCCTAAAAGCCCATTACCATCCATGTATATTATTATGTATCAAGTTTTATCAACGAAATTTTAGTTACGAGTTTTATTGGGCACGAGCGAAGCTTGCAGGCAAGTGTTTAATAAAAACGAGTGTCCAGAAAAGTTTATAAAACGAGTTGCATACTATACTTTATCTACGACGAACAAAAAGAAGAATTTAAAGTCAATTTTATTTCTTAAAAATTTGACATCTGTCAACTGTCAACGAATTCAACCTCACTTTATCCACATTTGTAATAAAGCTAACTTTAGCCCAATGCCAAATGCCCAAAATCCACTGCTGCTAACTTCACCCCGTGACTAATACGCCATAAAGTCACAGCTTATCAATGGGGAAGTAGATACAAAAAAATAAGATTAAAATTAAAATCAATTTTATTTGATAAATCTTGTTACTCAATGAAGGAATATTTTAATGATGATCTTTAAGAATATTTTTTGTAATGATATGTTTAGTAGTGAATGGAACACATTTATTTATTTATTTATTATTTATCTTTTTTTTAAATTTTATTATTAATTTTTAATTTTTTAATTAATTTTTTAATTATTTTTAATTATTTTTGTAATTATCTATATTTAACTTGTTTTACATCTTTTGGTATTTAAACAAATAAAGATTATAATTAGTATTATTATGTGTAACCTAAATGACAAATGAATTGTCAAATTATTATATAAAATTTCATGGCTACTTTAATCGCATATTGTAAAAACCGTGGTTATGAAAAATTGCAAAACTTTTTTTTATAAAATTAAACAATCTTTAATATGATTAAAACGTAATATATGTATATATACCGATTTCTAATCACAATTTTAAAAATTGGCATTATTTAAAATCCTAAAAACAAAAACAATCTCTTTTAAATTTTCATTTAGTCAAAATAAAATAATAATAATGTGTGGCATTAAACCTTCATTACTGATTTAACTCCAGTAGATTCCGGGATATTGGAAATTTGTCATTTCCGCGGAAAATTTAAAATCCTTTAATTAAAAAAAATCAATAAAATAGCAATGTAAGTAATTTAAACATGCGTCTGTTAGATGAAAATATAATGTTATACGAAAAACTTACTTGCAAAATTAAAGTCCAAACAATAATACACTAATACTTACAAACAAAATTAGCCAACTTTACAATAATTATAATAAGATGTAACTTTAAAAAACTGCCATAATCCATTCTTCATAAATATGTTTTAAAGTAAAACTTTTAACCTAAATCTTTTGTTATTAAATAAAGCAAGATGTATACTTGCAACCTTATTGATTTTTAGGGTGAATTCCAGTGTTGCCAACCGTGGCCTTTTCTTGCATTTTATATCCCTGGTTCGATCCATCTCAAATCACCCAGGCCATTTATGTCGATTTTTTTTTCGGCGATACTTTTAGACATGGTTGTTTAAACTATTTTAAAAAACAAGTATTTTTTGTTTTTGATCTTAAAGTCGGCGTTTTCGAAAAATTTAATTTTTTTTCTTAGCGCACAAATGCGGATTTTTTATTTTCCCATAAACAACATTTTTGCGAACGCTTATAACTTTTGTAAAAATGCATGGATTTGGATGCTTTTCTTTTTAATTTGTAGGTAATTGTTCAATCTACAAAGTACATTGTAGAACAGTTTTTTGCACATATTTTTTTCAAAATTGTTAAGTAAGTAAAAAATACTTTTTTTTCAATTTTTTTTTTATAATGCCACATTTTTTTTAATATTTTTTTATTTCAATGTGTGATGTATGAACAATAACACATGTATATGCATTTATAAAAGTCAATATATTGACATATATTGGCATATATGCTAAAATTCGTTTTTTTTTGAGATATGATTTTTTGAGTTCTCAAGATTTTTTTTATTTACATATCTATGAATATTTAAGTATCATATGATATATATATATATATATATATATAGTAGTTTTTCGGGATCTGCTCCGTGAGTAACTTACTCCACGCAGCAACAGCCCAACAGATAAGACCTAAGAACCATATACAAGGTGTCCCTAAACTTAGTGGCATAAATTTAGGAGCAGATTAAGCGGGTCAAAATAAGACGAAAATCTAAATAAATATTTTTCAATTTAAAAATTAAAGCATATATTAAAAAACTATATTAAAAAATCTTTTCCTCTTAAGTCTATGTATAAAAAATTAAAGCCAATGTGTAACAAATTTTTAAACTCTTTTAAACAATTGAAATGACAAACACAAAAACGTGGTTTATTAACCTATAAAGTGATAAAAGTAACTGCAACCTTCTTTGTCTCTGCAACCTATTCCAGACATTAAATATACAATTATACTTACAATTCAGCATTAATGATGAAGCTATCTTATCATAGAGTCTAATTAAACAATTAAATAAGATAGCTTCATCATTAATGCTGAATTGTAAGTATAATTGTATATTTAATGTCTGGAATAGGTTGCAGTTACTTTTATCACTTGGTAAACATTTTATAGGTTAATAAACCACGTTTTTGTGTTTTTCATTTCAATGAGTTTTTCAAGAGTTTAAAAATTTGTTACACATTGGCTTTAATTTTTTATACATAGACTTAAGAGGAAAAGATTTTTTAATATAGTTTTTTAATATATGCTTTAATGTTAAGGTGAGGAATAAAATTTGTTGTTTTTTTGTAGATTAAAAAAGTGTACCTGAAGATGCAAGTAGGTTAAATTAAAAAAACTTGCGAAACCGGTCGTACTAATAAATTTGGTTTGAGATATTGGACTTATATTTTTTCTTCCCCAACTTTTTTGAATTGGTAGTTACTCTCATTATGGATTTCATACATAAAGTAAATATTTTTCCTAATTACGTATTTTTAAAAGATACAGGGTGATAAAGTCACAGTTCGGTTTTTTATATGATTCAAAATAAAAAAATATATAGGTAAGTCACAACATTGGTAATTTTTTAATGGTCACAATGCCTTCTTTCAAAATCATCGAGCAACTAAATCATTTCTATGGATCCAGTGATGTACCGTGACTGAATTTTGAGACCAAAAGTTGACACAATAATTTGTAAGTTATCTGAATAAACTAGTTGAATATTTCCAGTCTAAATTGTTCGATGTATGTTCAAAATTTTTGTTTAGTGTTTGACCAAAACAACTCGAAACTACTTGACTAAATGCAGAAAACACTGCAATGTATTTATTTCCTAAAGAAAAAGCATGTTTAGGTTTTTGGTTGTTAAAACTCTCAATAGGAATCTTTACCGGACGATATCGTCTTCAAAATATCTACTTTATTTAAAAGTTGTTATTTCCGTTAAATTTCCCATAATAAACTAGTTTCAATCCAGCTTTTTTATCCATTCTGTTGAAACATTGATATTCTCCAATTCAATATATTCAAATAGTTTTTGTACCACACCTAACAAAAGTTCTACTTTAAAACAGGTGTTTCTTTGTCGCCAATGAATAAAGGTATGTTTATAGTTTTCTAAAAAATAAAAAATAATTTCACTTTTTTGAATTTAGTTTATTAACCAAAGGTATAAAAAATTTACGAAAAAAAATATTTAAAACAAAACACTTAATAAAATCTTTGGCCTTTGATATAATCCTCCAGTAGATTGTTTCCATAATTTTTTTTTTCTGTGATACTTTTTATAATTCTGAATGACCCTTTCGTTTCTATTTCCTTTACAATAACATCACACCATGGGCAAGGGTGGGTGGTTGAGTTTGACTGAAGACCAAGGAGCATCATAATAATCTTAAAATCAGAAGCAAAAGTATAGAAACAAATACCACGTATGGATGGCAGATCTAAGGCCACAAAGAGGATTTTTATGTTAGTATAAGATTCAGTCAACTTTGGTCATAAGCCAATTTTAAATAGTTTATTAATTCCAGCATTTTTATATTTTTTGAAACATTTGGTATCATTTTCAGGGAGCACAATAAGGCAAACTTTAAGTGATTCACCACCACTTTCAATAACAATTTTTACATAAAAATCTTCAGGTATTTCTCTAATTTACAAAATATGTGATAGAAGACCAGATAAATCTGAGCAGTATACAAATGTTGTGGTATAACTAATATTTTCTGAATAGTTAAATGGTAAATTAGAACAAGAGAAAAAACTATCTAGCATATGGCTTTTTTCCTTTAATTTTGGTGTAGCTTTGAATTCAATGAATCTTTTGAATCTAGCATATGGCTTTTTTCCTTTAATTTTGGTGTAGCTTTGAATTCAATGAATCTTTTGTCTACAGTTCTAATATGCTGACGTATTTTCTCTAGATATTAAATGACAAACTGCAATCCTGCTGAATTCTGCCTAAATTTAGGCTTAAATCATATAAATCATCTGCAGTAAAATTTTTTTTCTGTCGGAGTATTCTTATTTTTGTTTAATTTCAACGTTCATATATGCGCCTCTTCCTTTGTTTAAAGAAACAGAAGTAGGTTTTCTTGTTTATTCAATATATTGCTTGCTACTTTGATATAAACTATTGTAAAATCGTATTTCTCTAATATTATTCTAAATTTGGTTATTCTACTTGAAGGATTTGTTATGTTAAATAAAGAAACTAGAGGGCGATGGTCTGTTTAAATGATGAATTTATTTCCGTATAAATATGGTCGAAAATGTTTAACCGCCCAAACTATACCCAATAATTCCTTTTCAATAGTACAGTACCTATCTAGATTCAGCAGGATTCAAAGATCGACTGGCATATGCTACAGGTTTATCATTTTTATTTAAAAGGTCCTAGAGCTCGTTTTTAAAATAAAAGTGTTATTTTCGAATAAATCTGGATAATCTAAGATTGGTGAATTAATTATTTTTTGTTTTAGTGTTTCAAATGCCGTTTGGCATTCTTTTGTCCATCTAAAAGATGTATTTTTTTTGATAATTTATTTAACGGATTTGTAATTTGAGCAAAATTATTAATAAATAACCTGTAATAGTTTGCAAATGCAACAAAGCGTTTTGCCGAGTTTGCATCTGTTGGAACCGGATACTGTTTCACTACGTTAATTTTTTCTCGGTCGGGTGCAATACCCTCAGCTGATATTACATGACCTAGATATAATATTTCTTTCTTTAAAAATTCACATTTGTTTGGGTTTAGTTTAAACTTAATTAAGATTCTCTTTAAACTTAATTATGATTCTCTTTTCGTAACCTTGACATTACTTTAACTAAACTTTTATTATGATTTTCAAGGTTATTTCCAAATACTATCAAATCGTCTAAATAAATAAAACAATTGTTAGAGATGTATTTTAATTAAACACGGATAGTTGATTAAGTAATTTACTAATTATTATACATGAGTGTTCGACAAGAATCCTGACTAAAAACTAACTCTAATACATTCAGTTCTCACGAAAATATGCCCAAACCCCTTGGTGTGTGGGCCTCTCAAAGAAATATTATATACTAAGACAATTTATGTGACGTTTGACATTGTTCTTTACTTACGAATCGCACCAAGGGTGCTAGTGTTAATTTAAATGTATACTTAAATCTAGTAAATATAATGAAGACATAATTATCTAACATTCGGCCATCCTGAGTAAGTCAGTCCCTGACCTTCTCTGGCAGGATTGTTTGAGGCTGGTACCCTCTTGGTTGCAGGACAACGTCATTACGATAAAAATTCTGTTAGCCTTACTTTATAGTCAAAATGGAGGAGACGGAGCTGTCGTATCACTCCTCCATAAAACATACAACCTGTCTTGATTTGTTTACAGACCACTTTGGTCTTACTTGGTGCTGGCAACGGACCACTTTGGTCTCACTTGCCTAGGGATCATTTTTCTAAAATAGACCACTTTGGTCATACTCGGTGCTTGCAACGAACCACTTTGGTATCACTTGCGCGAGTTAAAAATGTTGGATAAAAACACAAGTTTTTATGAACACCAAATATTTATTGAAGAAAGATTAACAACTTATTGCTTTGACGATCTAATCAACACTAATTACAAAAATGGATTTTATAAAGACAGGAAAAGCACAAGTTGCTTATTTAGTGGAATAATCGAAAAGTGAACAACATGGATTTATATATCTAAACGGATGTAACATGATTTTATTTTACTATTTATTATTAAGTATTTGATATGTAGGATTTCCTTTAAGAGTATCAGGTCGCTGTACTGGATGCAGGGTCGGCGTCCGTAACACCTCCCTCCTTAAGAAAAAGCTCCAGGGTTTCTCTCGTAACACTGGGGCGATTTAGGAAGTGGTGGATCCTCTTTTTTTTCTTTACCAGAATGTATGTGAAGGCTAGCATAAAAAGAACACATGATGTCGATATGCTCCAACTGATGTAGGTGGCAACCGGGTGCAAATGAAGGGGTTGGATGGGTGTTATGTCGAATCCGGTGGGGATGTCCATTTTCTGTAACATAATTTTGTGTTTTGTGTTTTGCCGGAGGCAAATTGTGTATATAAAATTCAGGTGTGACATCTTCTTCTTCATTGGTACATCGGGTCGTGTAGCAATCGACGGTTATTGATTGGTTACACCGGAATGTTTTCATAGGTGAGTATACTATTCTTCCATCTGGTAAGTCGCCGACGGTGGACAAGCCGGAGGTCGTGGGTTCGAATCCCACCAGGGGTATGGCTGTTTATTTGTTTGTCCTATTGTGTAATAGTCCTTCGGAGGGGACTTTAAGCCCGCGGTCCGTTCCTACCCCTAACCCGCACAAGCCATTCAGTTGGCTTATGGGACTTCTTAAGAAGTAAGGGCAGGGCCGGATTAAGACAATTTGTCGCCCTAGGTCAATAATAATGGCGCCTATAATTACGGCCCATATTAGTACTTATGGTACCCATAAAAAAATCTAACATAGTACCAAGAACAGCCCTGTCATTGAATGCATTAAAATTGAAGCAATCTAAATTGTTATTTGCTCAATTAATTACTATTAAACCAAAATAGGGAAACGTTTTGACTAAATGTCAAAGAATTTATTGCGTTAAATGTATATATATTATACATACTATAGTAACGTTATTAAATAAATCAAATTAATATTTAATGCAATAACATTCTAACATGAAATAAAAATAAATATCAATATAAATATCAATAGATTTAGGAGCGATAACTTTTGTTGTTAATTTAAAAACAGTAAACGATTTTAAACCAGGTGCTAACTACCTATTGGTATTATAGGAACTTTTATTCAGGAATATGGATTACAAGATCCCATTGGTTTAATGGCTCACCCATTCATGCTATGCTAGCGTTTTTTCTGTGTAATAAATGTTAGACGACAGGGGTGCACATAGGGGACATGTAGGGTTTTATAAAAAAAATTGCAATAAAATAAATAAAAAAATAATTTATTTTTATATAGAAAAACAAAACAATGGAGAACTAACTTAATTTTTACAATTATTAAATAACCTAAACAGAATTTTATCATTTCGTCGTTGATACTGCAAAAGGTCACTTTGACGCCTTTCTGCACAAGGAAACCAACCCACAAAAATAAAAAAAAATCGAGATAATTAACCCATATAACCCGATTTTTTTATTTTTGTGGTTATTTTTATTTTGCAGAAAGGCGTCCAAGTGACACGATCTTTTGCATTTTCAACGACGATTTACAATTTCCCTGCATTCAATATCGGAAAAGGACTCAATAATATTTTCAAAATTTATTTTATTGATTTCTTCTGCTAAAAAAGGGTATTACACGTTTGATAATTATAACTATTTATTTTAATTGATTAATTATAATATTCAACCTACTCAATAACATTTTCAAAATTTATTTTATTGACTTCTGCTAAAAAGGGTATTGCACGTTTGATAATTATAATTATTTATTTTAATTGATTAATTTTAATATTCAACCTACTCAATAATATTTTCAAAATTTATTTTATTGACTTCTTCTGCTAAAAAAGAGTATTACACGTTTGATAATTATAATTATTTATTTTATTTGATTAATTTTAATATTCAACCTACTTTAAAAAAAAATTGAGCCTTGTGCCTGGGCGCCTATTGGCTTCGCGGCGCCCTAGGCCATGGCCTAGGTTGGCCTATTGGTTAATTCAGCACTGAGTAAGGGTGGAACTAAAAGAGCACTTTTGTATATAAACTTTTGTATACAATCTCTGATTCGGCTTTGGCTGTTGTGCACCGATGTGGATTTAATATGGAACAATTGCTGGTGGTTTTCTTATTGCAGAAAAAATGTCTAGTTGTTATCTGCTGGCAGGCTTCGAACCAATCGTTGTGGGAGTTCCATGACGTTGGTGGCAGGATAAGAATTTTTTCTTCATTGGGTATTGGGAAAACTTTGATTAGAGGAAAGGATTTGATGTTAAGGATTGGAATTTTCAAAATCAGTATAATTTTATGGTTAGTGTGAATTAAAATAGTTTGAGAGTATTCAAGCAGACTAGTTGAAATAATTTGATTAGGATCGTAAAATTTTTCTAATTCTTCTTCTAATTTATTAATTTCATCGGCAGAAAATAGTTCTAAATTTATCAAATTTATTTTTGAAAATGTTATTGTACGTAAAAGCATTAATAAAAAATCATTTACGTGTTCGATATTTGCGATATTAATTTGTGCTTCATGAATTCCTAAAGCACTTTCTATATTGTGTAAATATTTTTCCAGTTGTTTATTATTATTATTAAAAGTATCAATTATTAAATGAAATCTCTCTTGAATATGCTGTGCATTTGAAATGAGTTTATTAATTTTGATTGATTGTTCGTCTGTTTTGTCCGAAATTGATTTTATATTGTTATTGATTATTTCAAGATCGTCATTGTCTGGGTTACCAGTGATGAACTTAATAGTAGACCCCAAAAAATTTGCTAGTCCTCTTTTTTTTTCGAATAAATGTTAATTTATGAAAATTTTTAATTGCTTCTTTAAGTTTTTTATTGTAAATTCTGCTTAAAGGTGTTTCATTATTCATAAAGTGCATTGAATTTAGGCTTTCTTGAATTTTATGAAGGTTAATGGAAACGGTGAATCTATGGAAATGTGAAAATTCTTGTTGGGTTCCGGAATCATAGGGATAAAACCCATTATTAGGAATACAAGAATAAGCAAGGATATAGCTGTAACAAGAATTTTTTTTTTATTTACGGGGACGTTTAATTTTCCTAACCTTATTTTTAGTTTCTATTTTAGTTTTTGATTTTTTAATAGTTCCTTTCTGTAGGGTTTTTCGTGTTTAGATCTTCTAGCTGTACAAACATATACTGGACAGAATTAATTTTGGGCTGATCTGTTCTGGTTTCGTTAATGTTGGCAATATTGCAATCGGCTTTTGTTTTTTGCTTTTTATAAACTTGTTTGATAAATGGTAGAATTTGGTTTTTTTCTGTCTTGATTATATTTTTCGTAAATTGTCAGATTATTGTCAAAAAGTGTCTTATGTTCGTAGGGTCCGTAGATTAGGGAAAATGGAGAGAAACCTGTGGCTGAATGTATTGTAGCAACTACCGGATATCGCCGGTGAGTCATCGCCGGTGAGTCATCGCCGGTGATTCATCGCCGGTGAGTCATTGCTGGTGAGTCGGCACTCGAACAATCGAGAGTGTGGAGCTCGCTGGAATGTTCCAGAAGACATAGGCACTGAATATATAAGGAACGGAGCAGCATAAAGCAGTCAGTTAAGTTTTAGTACTCGCGTCGAAATAAATAAATATAAGTGCAAATAAATAGACTCTTGAACAGTAGTGATATATAAATAATTAGTAGTTAAGTGTTTAGTTAGTTTTATAGTGTTTTAAGTGTAGTTAAGTTATTAAATAAATAGTTTTGTTCCCTAATTAACCAGTGCGTGTTTTTATTCACACTACGAACAGTTAAAAACGTTACATTGGTGTCAGAAGTGGGATTAGTGTGAAACTTCGCGAAAATGGTTTCGTTAATGGACTTAAAAGTGGCGGACCTTAAGCGGGAGCTAGAAGAAAGAGAATGTGAAACAACTGGAAAAAAGAATGTGTTGCAGCAGCGGCTTCGAAAAGCATTGGAACAAGAGGGTGAAAATCCAGATACGTATTTATTTGAACGTTCGTGTGATATGCATTTATTGTTGCAAAATTTGAAAGGTGATTTAAAACAGAGCATTCTGGAAAATTCTAGCGATTTGAAAGTCGATTTACAACAAAAGATTCTGGAAAATGTCAACGATTTAAAGGATGATTTGCAACAGAAAATGGTAGAAAATTCTAGCGATTTAAAAGTCGATTTACAACAGAAAATTCTGGAAAATGTCAATGATTTAAAGGATGATTTGCAACAGAAAATGCTGGAAAATTCCAACAATTTTCAACAGAAAATGCTAGAAAATTCCAAACATTTAAAATAATATTTGGAACAGAAGATTCTAGAAAATACCAATGAATTAGAAGAGAAAGTAGGACAGAAAGTTGACGATGTAAGAGGATGGAATTGAATGACGCAAGGATGGAATTAGAAGAGAAAGTGGTGCAGAAAGTTGACGACATAAGGACGGAATTGAATGAGAAATTGGTCAAAATCAAAATTAAAGAAATAAATAGTAAACTGAAGCTGTAAATCTACCCATGATGCTGGCGGAACCAGGAACAGTGCCGGAGGGAAGCCGAGTACGGATGAAACCACCTCAGTTCGATGGAAAAACTTCTTGGACCAACTACATCCGTCGTTTGAGGCAGCAGCAAAAGCAAATGGCTGGCTACCAGAAGAAAAGGCTACAGCATTGACTCTGGCTTTACGCAGAGATGCAACGGACATCTTGCAGACGCTTTCTCCCAAGAAGTACAAGAGGCAAAGCTTGAACCCAGTAGTGATGGAAAAAACGGTTCCCAATCCGGAACGTATCAAACCGTTCCGTTCCTAAAAAAACACGTACCAAAATCACGTGATTTCGGAATGTAGGGTAAATGATTTCAGATACATTCGAGTGGAATCCACGACATGACGTTGCTGGGTTACATTTTGTCTGGCACGCCTCTCAGTTCTGTTGACCGCACCATAACAAATTTAATACCAAAATTAAATATTGTAACTTTTGCTATACACTATAAGGTTGAAGGAGGTCCCTACACTGTCAATATTATTGCACAATATGTTGTATTAAGCAATTTAGTTAACATTGTGTTGACAATATTGCCTAATTTATTTATATTGTCTGATTGCTTAGGGACAATAATCAATTTTTTGTGCAGTAATATTGAGCAAAATATTTATTAAACGTCTAGGGACCCCTTTAATACACAAAAACCTGTTGATTCCTTGAATGTTTTGTCTATCTCTAATAAAGATTCTCTAGTAAGAAAAAACCTTCTTAGTAACTTTTGGTATTATAGTTTAATAATTGTACAATATTAGGTATACTAGATTCCATCTACCCTACCTAACAAACTTAATTTTTTATGCACCGTTCCAGGGGAACGATTCCACCCGCCTCGTTATATTGGTTATATGCACCGATAAAGTTCAGCTCAAGTCGGCGCGCCGCAAAAGTCGAACAAGAAACGAAACGAGGTAACTGCACAGTTCCGACGTTAGCGACGTTCGTTTCCTTGTTTCACGTCGTTCCGATAAATTTAGGAACGTTCCGGAACGTGATTTAAAAATAACGTTCCAAAATCACGTTATCAAAATCACGACCCATCACTAGAACCCAGTCTATGTCGGAATGAGCCATTATCGCAGCTTTTAAGTGACGATGTAAACGTTCAATTAAACCGTTTGCAGCAGGATGCCAACTTGTAGTGAAGTTATGTCGAATACCCATTGATTTAATAAAATTTTTGAAGATATGGGAAGTAAATTGAGTTCCACGATCTGAAGTTACAATTTCAGGAACACCAAAACGAGAGATCCAACAATCCAACAGTGCGTGAATTACAGAATCCGCAGTTATATTCAGTAAAGGATAAACTTCGGGCCATCGAGTAAAACGATCGATGACAGTCAAGCAATATCGAAAGGAACGTGCAGGTGGTAGTGGACCAATCAGATCGATGTGGATATGAGAAAACCTCTGTGTTGGAATTTCAAAATTTCCAAGAGGAGCATGGACATAACGAGAAATCTTTGATCGTTGACATTCATTGCAAGCACGCGTCCAATCTCGGCAATCTTTGTTCATGGAAGGCCAAATAAAATGGTTGTTAATTAACTTGAGCGAAGCATTGGCACCAGGATGACTCAAGTTGTGCAATTGATTGAAAATGCAACGACGACACGATTTTGTGATGAAAGGCCGAGATTTTCCTGTAGATGTGTCACAGAACACAGAAAGTGAGGATCCAGGAATTGGTACACGTTCGATGCGTAAAGATGAGTTTTCTTGATTGATCTTCTTCAGTTCTTCGTCTTCTTCTTGAGATTTAACTAGCAATTCGTAATCAAGTGGTGCAGAAACAGCTTCAATTCGTGAAAGAGTATCAGCGACGACATTATCGACACCTTTAATATGTTGAATGTCAGTTAAAAATTCTGCGATAAACGAGAGTTGTCTGAGCTGCACTGGTGGAAGTTTTTCACGTTTCTGTTGAAAAGCGTAAATCAATGTTTTGTGATCTGTGAAAATCGTAAATGAATATCCTTCCAAAAAATGACTAAAATGCTGGATTGCAGTATAAATTGCAAGAAATTCACGATAGTAAGCAGGCCAAGAACTTTCTTTCGAAGACATTTTCTTTGAAAAGAATGCGAGTGGTTGTCAAACGTCATCAACAAGCTGCTGTAGACAAGCGCCAATAGAATGATTCGAAGCATCTGCGAATAAACCAAGTGGTGCACCAATGCGAGGGTGAACAAGAAGTGAAGCAGAAGAAATGCAGTTTTTGCAGGTTATGAAAACTTCTTCAAGTTCAGGTGTCCAAATGATCGGTTGAGAGCCTTTCAGGAGTGGATTGCTGATTGCGTCGTGTAGTGGAGATTCATATTCAGAGGTGTGAGGTATGAGTCTGCGGTAAAAATTTAACATGCCAAGAAAACGTCGAAGCTGTTTTTGGTAAAGGATACTTCTTGATTGTCTGAACACGCTCTTCTGGAGCTCGAATGCCAGCGGCAGAGATGGTATAACCAATAAAAATTACCTCAGAAACTCAAAAAATACACTTCTTTACGTTGATGACCATTCCATATTTTGGGAGTCGTTCGAAGATTATTCTCAAATGTCGTTCATGTTCTTCTTTAGAATGAGAGAAAACGAGAATGTCATCCATATATACAAAGCAGAAGTCCAAACCGTGCAAAACTTCATCCATGAACCTTTGAAAAGTTTGACCGGCGCACAGTGGATCGATAGATAGGAATTTGTGGACATAGCACCAAAGTGTGAGAAGATGGGAACATTTTAGGTTTAAAATAAATACTTATCAATTAAATAACGTTGTTATTTACAAAAGTTAATATAAAGTCTAGTTACTTCATATACAAGGCGTTTTAATACACTAAGGTCCACTATAGAAAAGGTTTTCGAGTTTATAGATATGATATATTACTTATGGACTATTCAAAAAGAAACATATTTTTAAAATGAAAAAATTCTATTAAGTTGCATACTTAATGAACCATATTGTACATTTTTGTAAAAATCAAATAAGATCAATTTTATTAAATTTTAGATAATACAAATATGGAAAGACTCGGTATGGCAGAAAATGATTTATTTATAAAGGAGCTGCTTAGATATTTAGATTTTAGCAACACACAGGGGGTTTCATAAAAGTATGGATTTAAATTTATATTATTATATAAAATAATTGCCACTTTACCTAAAGGGAATTCAAATTTAGTTCCAAATAAAAGTGAATACCTATATCAGAATATGTATTTAACTCAGACTTAGGTAGTAACAAATTCAAACATAAACAACATAACAAAATATTTTTTTAAATAATAACAATCATAAAATAACTTCAACGTATTTTCTTCATTTTCAGTATTCTCTAGTAGCGAAAATACTTCTAAATGTAAGTTTTCAATATTTGTTTTGTTTCTTATTGGTCGGAGATTAGAAATAACTGGATCAGATGAAATCAGTAAATTGTTTAAAATGTCTTCGTTTGTAAATTTTCTGTTGCATTTTCGAGATCTGACTTCTCTATACTTTCTAAAATTGTTTTTAGCCTTTGCGGCTTCTTCTGAAAGGTGCCCAAGCAAAGCGTTTTTAATTATTTCTGACCCATGAAATAGAATCTTATGGACCGTAGCTGACATATGGTACCATCTATATAACTTAACGTATTCTTGGGCAGTTTCTTTTGCATAGTTCTGAAATGCATAAACATCTATTTTGCGACCAGAAGCTATAGCCTGTAATATGACGTAAAATCTTTTGACGAAATTTATATCCAAACCGGTAATTTCCGCAGATTTCGTAGTATTGCTAAAAAATCTTCTTGCGGTGTTGCCGTCATTGCTTGTGCCGAATCCCTGTTTCGCCATATCAATGTTCAGTCCCAATCCCTTTTTAAACCGTTCCTGTATAATCATTTTGGTTTTTTTCTTCATATTTTTTTCTTCTGTGGTTCTTGCTGACCACTTTTTAAATTTCATATTGTAAGAAATATGGAGCAGACATTCAAATGTTCTTATCCATGCATGTAGCGAAGACATTCCTAATTTATAATTCTCTTCGACTGGTGCTTTACAAGCCACCAATTCCAAGTTGTTCATTTCTGTAGGTTTTGCTCCACAAATATAGCAATTCATTGTGGATTTTGATCCTGCTACTGTCGAACAAATTTTACCATCGATCATTGTTAAAAGAAGTGTGTGTTGTATGGACGTAGTTTCAGAAACTTCTGTCTCAGTCAAAAGATTAATTTCATCCTTTAAAGATACCCATGCATTATTTATTACCTCTTTAGGTTCTTTAATAAACTGAAAATTAATTGGTCGACAATAAAACTGCGATGATGGTCGTGAATTTTCCCAAACAACATTTGAACCCTCATTTAAAAAACACAGTTTAAGTGGAACATAAGCTGTCATAAAAATACTTGAGTCATCCGATTCACTATTTTCAAATTTTTGCTTATAATTAGATTGGCTAGAAGCGCCATCGAATCCACATTTACCTATAAGAGTGAGTTTGCCAGTGACAGTATTATTTAGCGATTCTATAATTCTCCTAACTGTGTGATCCAAAAGGGACTGCAACGTAATTCTCGCAAACGTCTCGGTTATTATTATAGAACTTTGTGGAGGGTAACACTCACGTTTTGCTTTTTGAATCTGATAATATGACGGATACAGAAAACAACCTTCTAGCTGAGCAGATTTTCGTAAAGTCAGGTAGTCATTTTTTGAAAGTTTTAGGGAAACGTATATTGCTAGCGACTTTTCCTTTGAATAGGAATGCTGGTGATACTTCTGAATGTTTTCACAAAAATGTCTTACTTTTTCTACATGTTGGGGATGTTGAGTTAAAAATTT
The DNA here is from genome assembly GCA_921294245.1 of Brassicogethes aeneus. Lineage (NCBI taxonomy): Eukaryota > Metazoa > Arthropoda > Insecta > Coleoptera > Nitidulidae > Brassicogethes > Brassicogethes aeneus. The sequence goes on from OV121137.1 coordinate 8,129,784, forward strand.
AAATATTTTATTTACATCTTCATTTTCACAATTACTCATTTTTGAAGTTATAGCAAAGGATAATTTTTCCACGTTTTCTTGTTTCAGGTAAGCTGTTCTTCTTTTCTTTTGCTTTAAGGAGAGATCCTCAAACTTTTTTCGTTTCTTCTGTACAATTTGCAAGGCCGATTTTACTGGTTGAGATATTAAAACAAATCGCGGCCAGGCAAAGTCTTGTTTAATCCATGATTGGTTGTTCTTTAAAAACTTTTCATATATACGGTTACATTATCTCCATCTTTTTGACACATTTAAAGTAAACTTTCTGAGCCATTCACTTAAAATATCTTTCTCCGTTTCACTTAAATTATCCAAATTAAGTTTTTTTACGGTAATACTCAGTAAAGTTTTAAAGTCGCTTAAGCCAAAACCCGACGATCTTAATGTTGTGAATATATCAAAATTACTTCTTAGTTCTTCCATATTTTACTTTTAATTAAACTTATTTTATAGTGTATGCACCAAAAATATATTAACACAATTTTTGACAGCTCAAATACTATGACAACAAAAACAATTAACTTATTTCTCGAAATCCCACTATGCTCCATGACACTCTATGATCTATATTTTCCAAAGTGGCGCCTTGTGGCGGCAAATCTCTGTACATCTGTACATTTAAAACCTTTGAACTCCATAACAGCCATAAAAGAAGTTTATGCATATTTAAGCATTTTTTTAAAACTCAAGATAAAGTTTAGATTTGTGTAACGCATTGTATAACAATAAAATTTTAAAAATTATTGTTACTAAATACGTGTTGGTATTAAGTTAACAGGGCAATTTGCAAGCTTAGTTATCATATAAAATAAAACTATAAAAAAATATATAAGTTTTTTTTAAGGTATGAAGTTATGCTGTTTAATTTGTAATAGTCAGTTTAATAAGGAAAATAACAAAAAACATTCTTTACGAAAAACGCCTTCTGTACTGTTTAGTATGTTGCCAAAAAAAATGTTATGCTTATTTTTAACAAATTTGAAGTTTTTGGGAGACATTTAAAAAAATGATATCAAGTTAGTAATTTTGCATAATTGCTGTATGTCCACTAACATATATGAGCTCAATCCACTGTGCGGCGTTTCAAAGTCCAACCGTCATAAATGGAAAATCAAAAAGTCCAAATGGAGTGATTATAGCAGTTTTGCAAATATCTTCCTCAGCTACTGGAATTTGTTGATAAGCTTTTACTAAATCAATCTTGGAAAATATTGTACAACCATCAATAAAGTACGTAACATCATGAATATGACGGACACGATAAAGATCTGGGATAGTTCGAGCGTTCAACGCGCGATAATCTCCACAGGGACGCCAAGTTGAGTCAGCTTTTGGTGCTAAGTGTAAAGGAGAAGACCATGAGCTCTCGGATGGACGAGTTGTACCAGCTTGCAACATGTCGTCAAATTCTTTTCGAGCAATTTTTAATTTTTCAGGACCTAGCCGACGAGCCTTATTTGTAACCGGAGGTCCAGGAGTCGTGCGAATGTGAACGGTTTCGTGTTTAATTTCTCGTGGCAATCCAGATGGTCGAGTAATTTCAGGAAACTCAAAAATAAGAGCAGAGAACAACGAAGAATCGTTAATAACTTTAACGCTACACTGCAAAGAAGTTTGCAATAAACCTTGAGCTTGAAGTCCAGTGGTTCCATCAACGATGAATTTATTACGACAATCGGAGAGAGAGCGTAGATGACGGAGAAACTGCGACGGTTTGCGATCGCCGAGTTCTTCCTCGCTGATCAGTTGGCGGACTCGTTGTTCCTCAGACGCAGACAAGCGAGCAATTAATTTTATGCGCAAAAATGTGTACGGATTTACTGGAGGAGGATTTGTTATGACGTCCTCAATTTCCAATGCGATTCGTGCGTCAAGTTGAGAAACAACATAATGGAACTTTGTTACCTCATTTGTGATGTCAGACAATGTAAACTGTGAATCAGCTTGCGCAAACCACAAACTTGGTTTGTCGGACCAAAAAGGCGGCAACTTTACGGCGACACGATGAACTGCAGGGCGATGATCTGCGGCATGTGGTTGCTGCTGCTCCAATTGTGGATGTTGTTGTTGCTCTCGCTCCGCTTGCTGGCGTAATTCTTCAATTTGCCGCTGAAGCTGCTCATTTTCTCCACGAAGGGCGACGAGTTGATCCTCATCTCAAAGCATTATAATTCTCGCCCTCGGGGTCACCAATATAGGAAATAAAGGGTGATATCTCCTATTTAATTACAACATAACTTTATTGAGATACAACTGTTGACAATCATTATTGACGTCTCCTCATTAAATTAAAATCAATGTTGGTTGCTATGCCCGCACTTTTGTTATCAACGTTCGATTGTTGAAGCTATGCCGCCACAGATCTCTATGCAAATATCGCCATGGAGCTGAGGACCATTTTCGGGACGATGTTTTAAGACGGGGGCAATGTAGCGAGTACCGCTCTGGATATCGAAGTGATGACTCATCGCCGGTGAATCATCGCTGGTGAGTCGGCGCTCGAACAATCGAGAGTGTGGAGCTCGCTGGAATGTTCCAGAAGACATAGGCGCTGAATATATAAGGAACGGAGCAGCATAAAGCAGTCAGTTAAGTTTTAGTACTCGCGTCGAAATAAATAAATATAAGTGCAAATAAATAGACTCTTGAACAGTAGTGATATAAATAATTAGTAGTTAAGTGTTTAGTTAGTTTTATAGTGTTTTAAGTGTAGTTAAGTTATTAAATAAATAGTTTAGTTTTCTAATTAACCAGTGCGTGTTTTTATTCACACTACGAACAGTTAAAAACGTTACAGTATGGATTGGTTGTAAATATTAATGGCAGATATCATACGTTCTATAATATTTTTTTCAGAGGATTCTAAAACACGTAATTTTTCAATTATTATAAAATGTAGACGTTCGACAGGTGAGTTGGATGAAGAGTTAGATCTGGATGTATAGTGAATGTTAATTTTATGGAGATTCGTTAACTACTTTATTTTTGAACTCGGGACCTTGATCAAAAACACTGTTTTTGGGAAAATTGTGGTGTGAAAAATAGTGTCTTAATTTGGAGAGAATTTGGAGTGAAGTTGTATTTTCTACGTGATAGGCTTGGGCGTATTTTGTGAAAGGGTCGATTATCGTCACAAATTTATGTTTGAAATAGCTAAATATATCAATATGAAGTGTCTTAAAAGGGAGAGAAGGAAGTAAAGGACCTTTAAATGGTGTTTTAATAGGATTTCTTTCGTATTTGGTTGTTAAACAGATTTCGCATTTTTTTATAATTGAAGTTATTACATTTTTCATATTTGGCCAATAATATTTTCTAGGCAAATGTTCATAAGTTTCATTGATTCCGTTATGATTACCATTGTAATAATTATTAACAATTTCAGATTGATTTTCGATTCCTGGGATATCTTCAACTTTAAACTGACAAAGAATAATTTTTAGTGTTGTATTAAATAAAGATGAAAGAATTTTTTCTAGAATAGGACGTACATTTTCGTCATACAGATAAATATAGTACGTCTTTTGAGGGTCAATGATATGTTTTAAAGTTGATGACAAATGTTTTTCTAAATTATTTAAAACAACAGTAATTAAATGAATAGTTTTATTGAATCGATTAGTGATTGAATGGGACTGTAATGTTCCTACACGTACAAAAATTTGGTTCTGAAATTTGTTTATACATTCTTCCGAAATGGGTAAAGTACAGGAAATATTTTCCTTTTGAGAGTGGACTGTAGATTTTCCGGAAACTACGGATTTGGGTCGAATTAATCGGGAATTAGGTGTCTTTAAACTATTGAGCCAAACGAGGGGATTATGATCGGTTTCAATATTAAATTTTTGTCCAAAAAAGTAGGGTCGAAAAAATTTTGTTGAGGCAACTATAGCTAATAGTTCCTTCTCAATCGTGGAGTAGTTTCGTTCTGCAGAATTTAGTGTTCGGTAATAAAAGGCAACGGGTTTGGACTCTTGGGATAAAACTGAACCTATAGCGATATCGGATGCGTCACTTGTCAAGGTGAATGTTTTGTTAAAATCGGGATATTGTAGGATTGGTGAATGGGTAATTAGGTTTTTGCACTGTTCGAAAGCAGAAATATAACGTGGATCATGAATGTTGATTTTTTCTCCTTTTCTTGTACATTTATTAATTGGAGAAACGATTTTTGCGAAATTTGGAATAAAACGTCTATAGTAGCCTATTAAACCGAGAAAAGATTTGATTTCTTTAAGAGATTTAGGTATCGGGAAATTTACAATAGCGGCTATTTTTTTGGATTTGGCTGAAGGCCTTTATCTGTTGGAATGTGCCCTAAAAATTCAACCTTTTTAGTAAGGAACTCACTTTTGTGGATTTGTATCTTCAAATTTGGGGATTTTAAACAAGAGAAAATTAATTTAAGGTCGTTAATATGTTCTTGAAGAGATCGAGAGAAGACGATGACATCGTCCATATATACAAAACATCGTTTGTAAATATGAGATTTTAGAATTTCGTCCATCATTCTCTGAAACGTTGCCGGGGCATTTTTGAGTCCGAACGGCATTCGGAGATACTCAAAATGACCATTTGGCACGGAGAAAGCAGTTTTGCTAATCGATTCTTTAGACATCGGAATTTGATGGAAACCTTGTGCAAGGTCCAGACAAGAAAAGTATGTGCATCGACCAAAGTTGTCAAGAATTTCATCTATTCGAGGGATATTTGTCTTCTGTCGTTTTTGAATTTAGATTTCGATAGTCTATTACCAATCTATACTTCTTTGTACCTGAAGCATCCAATTTTTTGGGGACAATCCAAACTGAACTGGAGTATGGTGATGCAGAAGGTCGAGGAGTTTTTGGATTTGAGAAGAAATTTCCTTTTGCATTACCAGGGGATGTCTGAAAGATCTAAAGTAAACCGGTATGTCATCTGTCGTGGGAATATTATGTTTGACTGTCGTAGTTGCCGAAAGTAATTGGTTTTCATTATAAAATATTCCCGAAAAATCTTTACATAGTTTTAAAATTTTTTCTTTTTCTTCAGAGTTTAGGTGCTCAAGTCTTAAGGTATTTACGTCTAATGGTGTTTTTTTTTTGGGAATATTAGTGATTTCAAAATTATCTAGGGGTTGAACAGGGATGATATTAGGAAAATTAACATCAATATGATATCCGTTTAGATATATAAATCCAAGTTTGTTCACTTTTCGATTATTCCACTAAATAAGCAATTTGTGCTTTTCCGGTCTTTATAAAATCCATTTTTTTAATTAGTGTTGATTAGATCGTCAAAGCAATAAGTTGTTAATCTTTCTTCAATAAATATTTGGTGTTCATCCGGATGTGACATGATTTTATTTTACTATTTATTATTAAGTATTTGATATGTAGGTATTTCCTTTAAGAGTATCAGGTCGCTGTACTGAATGCAGGGTCGGCGTCCGTAACACGCGCAACCTCGTGAACAAAATATTCACTCTGTTCCTCCTCGTAAGACGCCACTTTGGCCTTGTCCCACATATTTCGTAAGGAAAGACTCGTGCACTGCGTCCCCCCTTCTTCATCATACCACTTTGGTATTTACTTTGATCCTTCAGGGTCCTACTTTACTGTGACACTTTGTCAAACCGACCCCTCTGGGTCTACTTATATGTACTTATACTTATAATATAACATATCATATAACATAGCATAGCATAGCATAACATAGCATAACATAGCATAACATATCATAACATAGCATAACATAGCATAACATAACATATTATGTACTTACATATCGTCGCCTTGAAAACTGATCCACCTCTTAAGGTGATCCGCTGCGGCCACCGACTTTGTCCGCCTGTGCCCTTCGCGCAAAACTTCGACTTCATAACGGGGCTTCCACTAGCGGTGTCTTCACTGGTGATGGTGACCATGACGAGATCCCCTACTTCATACTGAACAGCGTCGCGACGACCCTTGTCGTAGCGTTCCTTCTGCCGTCTTTGATCTTCGGTTATGTGCTGCGCAATTTTGTCTTGAACTGCTGTAGCAACCAATAAGTGCCTCCATCGGGGTTGCATTAATTCCTTTATTGTGTGACACTTTGAATTGGTTTAACGTACTTGTCCCACTCGCGAGGATTTTTACCGGCCGCCGTCGTAGCTAACTCGTTAACAACCGTTTGATTATAACGCTGACCGTTGGCTGTCGGAGTAGCCACGGTGTTTATAACATGTTTAATACGATAGTATTTGCAAAACGCGTTAAAACTGGCTGAGGTAAATTCGGTGCCCCGATCACTAATTATACGCGTCGGAACGCCAAATAAATGTACATTATCGGTCAGGGATTTTAATGCATGTCGTGTTTTAACATCGCACACTGGTTCGATTATCACAAACTTTGTAAAAACGTCTACCACTGTAAATATGTATTTGTGTTTCCGGTAACTTGTTTCAAACGGTCCGACATGGTCAATGTGCAATGTGTGAAAGGGCACGGGCGTCTTCTCAATGGGGTGTAATTTACTACTTTCTTCTGGGATTTTATTTGTAGTACCATACTACTCGTCGGCGATTTTCCTTGTCGAATTGTAGTAACATCGCAACCAAGTCCAATTGACCTAGCATCTGTGTGCAGTTTCCTTTTTAATTCGGGGTCAAAATGGATAAGATAGCGCCAGTTATAAACATCTGTTTTATAGTTATAAATGCCTTTTGTTGCGGCTCGACCCATGACCACCAGTTGGCCTTTTCTTGTAAGTGGTGCAGCAATTGTCGCATACTCTTTTATAAATTTACAGGTAGCTCGATAGGCCGTTTCAAGGTTTGCTAGCCCTTCTATGGTTACTGTTCTTGTTGATATCCTTTTTGGGCGTTTTTTAACCCTACTATTTCCTTTCTTAGCTGTTTTACCTTGCGTGTCATTCGAACTGAAACTGGAGCTGGAGTTAGAGCTGGATCTAGAGCACGTACTAGGCGAACGTTTGTGGCGTTTGCGTTTCATATCGACGATCACTCACTCACATACAATTTCGTTTAAACCTAACGTTGGGGGCGTTAAATTATTTCTTTTATGTACACTTATTATTGACGTAAACTTATATCACTTAGCGTAAACTTAATATTGAACTTGTTATCACTAATTTGGGTCTCTAATCCACACTTCTGACTTGTTAGAGATGTATTATAAATTAAACAGGGATAGTTGATTAAGTAATTTACTAATTATTATACACGAGTGTTCGACAAGAAACCTGACTAAAAACTAACTCTAATACATTCAGTTCTCACGAAAATATGCCCAAACCCCTTAGTGTGTGGGCCTTTCAAAGAAATATAATATACAAAGACAATTTATGTGACGTTTGACATGGTTCTTTACTTACGAATCGCACCAAGGGTGCTAGTGTTAATTTCAATGTATACTTAAATCTAGTAAATATTATGAAGACATAATTATCTAACACAATTTTCGTAATTTAACACTGACATAGCAATAGTCATGGCTCTAGAAAAAACACTGGGAGCTACTTTGAGTCCTATAGGCAATATTGTCATTTGATATTGCCCCTTGCTAGTTGTGAAAGCTGTATGTACAGTCTTCATCTAATTCTATTTGATAATAGCCCTGAGAAAGATCTAAATGCGAAAAATACATTGCGCCTGAAAGAGAATCTAAAATTTCATTTATATTTGGAAGTGGAAATTTATCATCCTTTAATTTTTTCTTTAATAATCTAAAATCTATAACAATTCGCCATTTTTTTTTCTTCACCAACGTTTGTTTCTTTCGGTACGATTAACAAAGGTGCTGACCAAGCTGATTGTGTAGGTTCGATTATTTTAATTTTTAACATTTTGTTAATTTCTTTATCAATTTGTGACTTCTGAGCATATGGTAGTCTATATGGTTTACAATATGTCGGCGTTACGTTATCTTGTAATTGTATCTTATGTTTATAAATATTTGTTGTTGTTAATGGGTCATCGTCCAATTAAAAGATATCATCATATTTCGCACAAATTTTCTCTAACCTAGTTTTTTCTTCTTTATTTAAATGATTAAAAAAGATTTTTCTAATACTCTTTCAACTCTATTAACTGTCATTTTATCAGTTTTTCCGAATGAGATAATTTCAAAATCGTCGGCATCTAACAATTTTGGAACAAAATTTTGAAATTCTACTTCTTTGTCAGTTTGTCTGCGTTTAAAAATTGAATTGGAATTTCTCCCTCACTTGAAGTCTGCGCAATACTTCCGGCTAAAAAGATTCCTTCTCCAATTTCTGCATTGCATACTATTGGACTACATAATTTATTTACTTTAAATTGTTTAATAATTTTACAACATGGCGGTATTTTAAAAGAATGTTTGTGTTTTGATATCATTTGTAAACTCTAGTGTTTTGAATATAAAATGCTAATCTTGAATACTAGTCATTAATTGATACCTTAAAGTTTTGGAAAAAATCTGAACCTAATATACCATCTAAATTTTTGTCAAAAGATTTAATTATTATGAATTTTTGCTGGATTGAAAATTTTTCAAAATGTAATTTAATATACGCTGATCCCTTCGATTCAACAATACCCAAAATGCCTGAAATATTTATTTTATCACTGCGTTTAATGTTTTGTAAATTGTCTTTCTTCAAAAAATATACTAACAGATGCTCCAGTGTCCACCAAAAGGTCAACGTCTTTGTTACCGTACCTTATCTTAACGAAATTTAGACCATTTATACTTAAAATTAGTTTTTTATTCGCGTTGGGTACTCTCTTGCTCTCTTGCAACTAGTACTCTACGGCTTCCGTTTCCTGAACCCTTTCTAAAATTACCGTTTCCCCTATTATGATTATTGTTATATCTATTATTATAATAATAATAATAGCGGTAATAATCAAAGGAATTATAACTTTAGTAATAATTATTACTAAAGTTATAATTCCTTTTATTATTACCGCTATTATTATTGAACCCCCTATTGTTATTATTAAATCTACCCCTAAAACTAGGATTATAACTACCTACCTCTAAAATTATTACTATTGCCTCTAAAATTTGACTTATTTGCGAAAAATACCGAAGGACCCTGTTGCTCTAATGAACTTTCGCCTCTAGCTGCATTTATAGCCTCGGTTAACGATTTAATTGACGCGCTTTCATGGTGAGTCTTAACTCTGGATTTCGAATACCGCGTGCAAAAATGTTAATTGCGGTTTTTTCGTTATCCGCTCTAAAAACTGGTAAACCTCACTATTATCGTTCGCCTGTGATAAAGTTAATTTCGCCATTAACGACTCGCTTCGCAGCATGAAACTGCGCCGCTAAGACAAACAAGCATTTAGCACAAAATTAAAAATTTGCTTTTTTTCCTCGTCATTTACGCTGGGAGCGGGATTTATAGATCTGACGTTGCCGTTGCCGTTCGTCGTTGCAGTTGCCGTTCCCGTTGGGAAGCAGCGTCGTCAAGTTTATTGCATTTATACATTGAAGTTCAACGAGAACAGCTGGCCAATCAGAATCGCCCATTTTAAATCTGATCGTGCTTGTCAATTTTTACAAAGTTCAATGAACCTATGATCCAAACATTCGTTGTGTATATTTGTTATTTGGTTTAACGTGAACCTAAAATGAATAATAATTTGCTGTTGGGTACTTTTGGTGTTTTGTTATCCTTAGCTGCAATCATCAAGTGGAGGAAAAAACGTGTAAGGCGTTTTAGAATCCGGCCAATAAACCAAAACAGACGTTTAAATAGCCAATATGTTTATTTTCAAAAGATGAAAGTTCTAGATGAAGAACAATTTTTTAAATTCACAAGAATGACTATAGCTTTGTATGACGAACTATTGGAAACAATTAAACCTAAAATTTCCAAACGACATATAAAAGATGGTATTCATCCAGAAGAACGATTAGCAATAACATTGCAGTAAGTACATTAGAATAAAATCTAAGGAGACTTTATTAAAGAGTATATTTTAGGTATCTATCTCAAGGTGGCAGTATGGAAAGTTTAGCATGGTCATTTCAGATTGGGTTGACTACGGTCCATGAGACTTGTTTGGTTATTTGGGAATGTTTGTCAGACAAGTATTTAAAAAGTCCTTCAACTCAACAGGAATGGAAAAATATTTCAAAAGGTTTTTCTTTCATTTGGAATTTCCCCAATTGCCTAGGAGCTCTTGATGGGAAACATATTGCAATTCAATGTCCTGCCAAATCAGGTTCACAATTTTTTAATTATAAAAAACATTTTAGTATAATCTTAATGGCAGCTTGTGATTCAAATCATCTGTTTACTCTGGTGGATATAGGTGCATATGGATCCCAAAGTGATGGAGGGGTGTTTAAAAATAGTGCATTTGGTGTCAACTTCGAAGGGAAAAATATGAATGTACCATCTAATGACTTAATTGAAAACACTAATATTGTTTTGCCGTATTCATTTGTAGCAGATGAAGCTTTTCCATTGAAGGATTATATTATGCGACCATATCCAGGAAAAAATTTGTCTGTTAAAAAAAGGATATTTAACTACAGGCTTTCAAGAGCTCGAAGAGTGATAGAGAACGCATTTGGAATTTTAGTTGCTCGATGGCGCATTCTTAAGCAAACCATTCATGCGAAAGTCAATAATGTAGACAATATTGTGAAGGCATGTGTGGTACTTCACAACTTTTGCAAATTAAGGGGTATATGGAAATCTCCTGCTTGCACATACTGCCCTCCTGGATATGTTGATAGCAATGATACAGATAATGGGAATTGGAGGTTAGAAATTGATAGACCATTGCAATCAGTATGAAGATTATCAGCAAATAATTCTTCAAAGAATGTATACATAATACGTGATAAATTAGCTGATTATTTTATGTCTCATGGTAAAGTCCCTTGGCAAAATGAAAAAGTAGGTCTTATGTAGTAGTAGTATTAAAACAATAAATATATAAAATATATAAATGGTTTTTTATTACGTTTTAACTAGATTATTAAATAAAAGTTATAATGATTCTAATCCTCAAGAATGCAAATGATTTGCCTTCTTTTTTCTTTGGCATCCTCTGGGCTTATGTTACTAAGCAAAGAATATACATAATCTGCAAATGTACGATTTATATCCTTTGCATTAGATTGCACCTGGCCAGATATGGACTTAGCAATGTCAATTATTTCGCTGAGTTCTGAATCTTCTCTCTTACGCCTAAAATTTGAAATGTAGTTTAAACGTTGGTAATATTAGTATAAACAGTTTTTACTTAGTTCTTTTTGGGGTATCCTTTATAAGTTTTCCATCTTCATTTTCATGTGTTACTAAAAATAAATAAATCAGATCATATTAGTTATATATAATAATAAAATATTACAGAGAAAGCTCATATTATAGCTGAGCACACATTTAAATGCCATTTTTTTATATACTGTTTTTATTTCAAAAATCTTAACTCACATTCTGGCTCTGCTGCATCATCCTCATTTACAAATTCAATAAAATATGAATTGTCACTGGAAAAATTAGAGGAAAATTGATTGTCATCTTGTGATGACTGGGTACAGGATGAGCTTGGTCTTTCAATAACAGTTGTATTGGAAAATGTTCTGCAACAAAGTAAAAGTAAACTTGACTGTAATATTTTATAATTATACACATACTTTCTTGGTTTTGAGAAGTTTTTATAAAAAGACATTTCCTTAAAATATGGCCATGTTGAATCTGTGCCACCAGAACCTGACGCCTTTCCTCGGCGTTCTCGGGTATACAGATCCCTTAAGTTCTTCCATTGCCGCTTGCAGTCATCCGCTATATTTATTAAATTAAATAAGATATACAGATTTTCATATGAAATATTCAAATGAACTTACCACATAGACCAATACGATTAGAAATTATTTCCCAAATTTGTTCTTTGTATTTGGTATTTTTATAATGTATATGTTTTAGGTCATAAAGACATTCATATTCTCCAATGTATTCAATTAGTTTTCCTAAATCAACACTATTCTTGTTATCCATAATGGTATTTTCAAAAATCAAAACAAAACAACAAATGTCATTTAATTTATATTCATGGTTATATCATATTGCGCATGCGGAAAACTAGCATTTTGATTGGCTGCTGTTCGCGATACGAACTGCAAAGTTAAAAGTTGGCCAACTCGAACGGCAACTGCAACGTCGGCGTCAAACTATGAATGAAATGGTAGACGGTCACATGTTTATCTTTTGAACGGCAACTGCAACGACGAATGGCAACGGCAACGTCAGATCTATAAATCCCGCTTTATACCCTTAACTTAATTTTCTAACTGTTTCGGCATCACTATTTAGGGATGGCAGCAAGCTAGCCGCGGTTTTAAAATCAAAATTTGCCATATTTAAGTTTTTTGTTTGAACAATCTTTACAATATTTTCATTTCTTTCCTCTAAAATAACTTAACATTCCTCTTTGCTTTTAAAAATTGCCTTAATTAACGCTAATATAAATGGTTCATTTTTCACTTTACATCTTTTTGATTTTTCTGATAAAATTCCCTAAATTTTTCAGCTGACACTACAAAATTTCCTAATTTTAATAACTTACGATCTACAATGTCTTTATCATGTCTTCTCGCCTCGCTGTCTTTTTTCAAGTTAACTTTTAATTTGACGATGTCACTGTTTAGTTGCTCTAATTCTTCTTGTAACATCCCACACTTCACTTTCACTTCCGATGCACCGTTTCAAAGGTTTCTGGTGGTTCCTTGCGCGATGTTTAGGATTTCACAGCTTCTGGCTATTTCTCTTTCTATGCGACGGTTGACGTTTTTATTTATTTCTTCCAGCATAACCAAAGTACTCCTACCAGCAATATTATTGCGACCCCAGTTGTTGCTATTATGCCGCATATTTCACCAGCAGAAATGGATTCTATGTATGTCAACGGATTGTTCTATAGAAGGTTTATCTGGTTTTTAGTTTGACTTCCACATTTTGGTATTATTACTTCTTACTTTTAATTATTTATTTTAACTGGCACTATTTTCTCCATCCTTGTATATTCAACTGCTACTATTTGATCTTCTTACACTATTTATTTCACTGGCACATATCACTAACTACGTTTTATTCTCGGTGGCAGGATCGCCATGTAATGTGGGTACCAACGGGTGTGGTGCATTCTTAGGATTTAAGTAAAAACAGATATTTCCTGATAAGTGTATAGATTTTTCATTCTACAAAAGGTGTCTTGACACTGCTTATTAATTTAAAGGATTTCAAAATTAATACGTGGTTGCAATACGTCACTTGCTGACTATTGATGATTCTAATTAATTGATCGGTATTTCGGAGTTGCAACCTACTTTATGTTTATAATAACTACATATAATTGCCTAAGCAATTTGTGTTGTAATGACCTATTTACTAGTGTTACTACACAATCATTATTATCTAGAGACTCAAGTTGGATAGATCTAACCTGTTTGCTTCGACATGAATTTGCCCAATGCCCTTGTTTCTTATAAAAACGACACGTAGATCGGTTGGCACAACATTGGCATTTTCTGAAAGCAGTCTTATTTTATTCATCTTTCCCCTTTTTATAGGAAAAACGGGAAAGTCCGGTAAACGCGCCTCGAAATGCGCTTCCCTGTACTGCTTGAACTTGGGCTTCTAAAGTCACCATGGCTTGCAACTCGCTCTCGATTGGATTAAAAAGTAGATTGATTCGCCGATTTACCACCTGCGACTATCGCAACTGATCCTCCTCGTAGCTCCTGGCTTTTTTTCTTGAAGTTAAGCTTGTTTTACGATTATAATGCAATCAGCAAGGGTTAGATTAGCTTGTAATTGCAATTTTTTTCTGATTTTGCGATCTAACATGCCCACAACAATACGATCACGTATTAATTCGTCCTTTAAAGAGCCATATTGGCAATGCTCTGCCAGGGAATGCAGACAAGTTATAAATAATTTTACTGGCTCACCTGGTGGCTGGGCACGACTTTTAAATTTGTAACGTTCGAAAATTAAATTTCTTCGGAGAATAAAGTAGTTTTCGAAAGCTTGAACTGTGGCTGTATAGGTTTCGGGAACAGGCACAAACTGTAACATCACTTCTTCGGCTTCCTCGCCAATGATAAACATCAATATATTTACCTTCTCGTGGTCTGATTGTAAGTTTTTTCCTGATACTGACATGAATCGCTCAAAGCGTTTTCGCCACTAAGGTCACGCTTGGGTCATCGAAAAATCAAATTTCTGCGGTGGAGACACCGGAACAGAAATAGCTTGAGACATTGAGTCACGTCCATCGAGATTGTCGACGTATTTTCCGTAGTTCCTGTTGGAGCCATTTTTGCGCCGCGGCGCGCCGTAGATTGAGAAATCTTTAGTAATATTTGGGGTTTGAAACACACTTCGCCAGTTGACTATATTAGGTTGCTATTTCTTACACGCAACACCGCTGCCACCATGTTATGTTGGGTTCTTTTATATAAATAAGATGCTGGTTTCTGTATACTTGCTTTATTATGATATATAACTTTTATCTAACTATTAAATACCATGTACCAGATTATGTTTTGTCAGATCTTTTTTCGTATGTCAAAAACCTCCCGCCAACTTGCTCTTGTAGGTATAGGAATATCGCAGAGATCTTAACTCTCCCATAAAGTCCTGACAACAAATGTCAGTTCAAGGGCACGTCGACACCTGTCATTTTTGACACCTGTCATTTTTGACACCTGTCATTTTTGACACCTGTCATTTTTGACACCTGTCATTTTTGACACCTGTCATTTTTGACACGTGTCATTTTTGACACCTGTCATTTTTGATCAATTCTGAACGTTTCCGAACCCCGCAATTACATCTCCTGTAGTATACGTATAATTCCAGCAGGTGGCGTCACATGCCGAAAAAATGCGAAATATCTTGCAAGATTACGGCCACCAATGGGGCTCTAGGGAAGTGCGTCTTAACATGTGAGAAAAACACCGTCAGTGTGGCGCCAGAATAAATTTAAATTTTGATATATTATGCAATATCTAGACTTGAGATCAACCGGGAAAGTGGCGTCATCACGAGTCATAATTTTGCATTTCCCAGTATTACTTTTACAATTGGTTGGCGGCCATTATGAATTTAACGTGCCCCGCCCATCATTATTTCTGCAATTAGTTGGCGGTGGCGGCCCTTTTGAATTCCCCGCCCATCCATACATGGTCACGAGTGTAAAAGCGGCAAGTGGGACCACCATGCGGCCGAACTGAATTAGTGAGCCAGAATAGGCTTTGCTTATCTACTAATGCAAAAATTATAAGACATTCGAGAAGCGGCAGAAATTATTATAACCAATACTTTTTATAATATTATACATTTTAACATAAGATCAATAAATGAGAATTTTAAAGAATTAACAACTATTTTTAATTGTTTAAATATAGATACAATAATTTTACCAGAAACATGGCAAAGATTATAATTTAAAAAAATTTAACTTGTTGTATAATAGCTCGAAATATAATCAAAGGGAATAGTTAATTATATTAAACATATATAATATAAATTCAAAGGTAGAACGTATTAATAAGATAAATTATTTTTGTTTTAAGCGTATACATATTTTCATATTATAACACTCATAAGCCTATATAGAAAGTCTTTATATTTGTACGCAGTTCAAAAGTCAAATTATTATACACCGCGGTACAATAATAAAAGTACATTAAAATTACAAAATAAAAGTGGTTCCATCTATCGCTCTTAGCTTGAAATGAGCAAAGAAAATGTAAACTTACAGGTCACTTTAGAATACTTAAATTCATGTACATAACCTATGGCATAACATATGGCAAACGTCAAACCTGAGAAAATGTCGCAAACGAATTATTAAATGCTCCATATCTGCAGCCTCGGCTAAGGCCTCGGCAGCGAACGGTGAGCTCGGCTTTAAATAAGCGCTTTCTCCGCCTGTAAGATAATGTACTATAAGAACAACTTTTAATCTCAATTACTTAAATTTTGGTCTAACTGCAGGTTATAGCCCATTTAGCTCGGATATCAAAAACTGTTTGGTAGATCTGGACAACTATTATCAACTTTATAAAAATAACCTAAACGACGCGTAAATATGCTAACCTGCACAGTAAATGTTAAGATATTTACAAATTTATGTTGATAACTTCTCAAAAAATCTCCACGTCGCGACGCGATTTTTTGAGAAGTTATCAACATAAATTTGTAAATATCTTAACATTTACTGTGCAGGTTAGCATATTTATTGTAAAATTATAATTTTTAAACCTGGAAAGGTAATTGTAAAAATCTAAAATGCAATAAATATTATTCTTATTATTTTTATTAATACCTATTAAAAAAAAATGACCACCAATCACTCAATTACAAACTTAGGGATGAAGATTGGTCAGACACTTTCCAAACTCATGATTCAGAATTTTTATAATTTTTATAATCTAAACTTAAACAATGTTTAATAAACATCACATTAACGCCTAGTGCCCTTAAAATCAAAAACAATAAATAAACTAAATTAAAGCCATGGATAATGAATGTTATAATTACATTAATTTGGCAAAGAAACAAAATTAAAAAATTGTACATTGTATTGTCTGCGTTGTCTAATTTTTCCCCCTTTTTCCTTCCCGACTATAATTGTTATTATTCTTTAAATTTTATTTAAGAAGATCGTGTATATGTGTTATATATTATTATAACTTGTAAATCAGCACACAAATGGAAATCATGTAGGCGAATTAAACATAGGACTAAAATGTTTGTATTAATTAACGAATAAATAAAAAAAATATTTTTTTTTTAAATAGTGTACCTTTGATTTAATTAGCTTATTCGAATAATTTTCTACCTAAATTACTCGTGCATCAAAATAATCATATAATTTTGATGCACTTATGCAAATACAATTACAAATTAAAATTAAAAAACAATGGGCAAAAATATTGCCCAAAACCTTTTATAGCAACAAAATTTTAGTAACCATTTTTAATTTAGGATAACTACAAAAGGCTTATTATCCATCATTGGCTAAATTGTTAGATTTTGCCAAGAGGCATAGAAGAAGGAAATAATACTTTTAGTAAAAAATTATACCTTTCGATTAATAGCATCCATATCAAATACATCTCTTCAAGAAATAGCTTAAAGATTCTAATCAAATTGGGTACGATTTCTTCTGGTGATTCAGGAAAACTGGTTTCAATGTAGAGTTCTTTTGTGCATTACCTTAGTTTTTCTTCTGTTCTTATCATTCACCAGTGGTGGATGATAAGAACAGAAGAAAAACTGAGGTAATGCACAAAAGACATCTACATTGAAACCAGTTTTCCTACCATATAGGCAAATTCTGCGAATCCGAGATAATAATAATAATAATAATAATAATATCTTTATTTACGGTTAAACCAAAGGGCTGAGCAATCTTTAGATTTAAAAAGATATTCCTGGATATTTAAAGAACACATCAATTAAAGAATATGTTAAAAATAGTGTACCAAAAATACCTTTGATTTTATTAGTTTATTTAACAAATTTTTCACCCAAATTACACTCGTGCATCAAAATAATTATTATTTTGATGCACGAGTAAAAAATTCGAATTGAAAAAAAAAGTTAAAAAATATTTGTCTAAAACTCTTTATTGCAACAAAATTTTGATAACCATTTTTAATTTAAGAAAACTACGGAATTCATATCTTAATCATCCATCATTGACTAAATTGTTAGATTTTGCCAAGAGGCATGCAAGTAAAAAATTATACCTTACGATTAATAGGATCCATATTAAATACAACTCTTTCACCGGTTATTTAACCAACCACTTAACCATGGTTTAGTTGGTGCAACAAAGTTTTCTGAATTAGCTAATTTAATCAGGATTAAAATGCTAACCCACGTTGGTGCAAACAAGGATTTGAGAAATAGCCTTAGGATCCTAATTAAATTAAGTAGGATTTATTTTGGTTAATAATGAAAACTGAAAAAAACTAAGGTACTGCACAAAATACCTCTACATTTAAACCAATTTGCCTACCAAATAGGCAATCCGCTATCCATGATAACCCAAAGGGCTAACCAATCTTTAGATTTAGAAAGACATTCCTGGATATCAGTGGCGGTTTTACATAAGGTTTGCAGGTTTGCATAATCCCCCATAACACCGAAATAAAATATGATTACCTACAATAATATCAAATATTTTTTAATTTTACCTTTCTTGTCATAAGTTACTATAGTTTCCAAGCAAATTTAATTTCCCGCTTGGCACTATCGTATCTTTTCTTTGACTATCACTTGATCGTTACCCGCTGTCATCTAGTGTATAATCGTTGGATCTCCCAGGTTTGCGCCAAGGTCGAAAACCATGACAAGCTTTTGCATTGGCGTATTGTGACCACGTGATTAAATTCAGAGCAATAATGGTTACTCTCTTTGGGGTATAGTTGAATCGGACCTACGGACGTTTGCAGTTTTCTTTGTTTGGAAGTGTAAAAAATATTGCAGAACAATTGGACAAAAAAGATGAAATTCTACATTATCATAGCATATAATATACTATACTATGTATAAGAACTTCTTATTAAGAAGTATAGCATAGTGTACTTACACTGTAAAGGAACAAAAAATATTTTCAATAGCAAGCAGTCTATTAATTTAGTAATAATTAAAAATTAAAAGGTTAAACAAAACAATCTTTAAAATTTATGTTTTATTCCTACTATTTACAATTTTATTTAATTACAATGATAATTCAATTTTATGCAAATTTATAAACACATGAAACAATTTTAATTTTATCATTAATTTATAAAAGACATTATTTTTAATAAAATTTATTTACTGCCTACAAAACGTTTCAGTCTGTTTATAAGTTCCTTCATTATTATAAATTTCTTGTTTGGCCCTAAATATACCTATTATTATAGATTATTAAATAAATTAAAATTGCCTTAATCATAAGTAATTCTTGAAAATATCTAAAAAATAAACATAAAAAGAATAAAGTAATTGCTATTTTTATCGAAATATTTATAAATAATGCAAAACTTGACTTATTTCTTCCTTGCTCATTATTTTTATTATAATGAAAAAAAAAATAGCAAAACATTAACCTCTTGATGCCTACATTTAAATTTAAAATTGACTATTTGGATAATGCGGATTTCTTTCATCATACATTTGAGAGTTCTTCCCATAATAAGCATTAAAATAATGACCATTCCAATCGGATTTCCAACTATCAAAATTATTTTTCGGTCCTGGTTCCTTAAATTAAAAACATATTTATATTTATAAATATAAAAATATACATATATGTATAACTGGTTTAGTGAAAAAGTAAATCTTAAGGTTAGTAATGGTTTTTGTAATATTTATTTATTTATTTAAAATTTGGTCTATTAACGAATATAAAATAAAAAAAAAAAATTTAATCGTATAATAATTTTCATAATAATAACATTTATAAGTACCTATATATAAAAAGTTTTCATATACATACAAGTTCAAAATTTAAAATATTACAAACCTACGTAAAAATTAAGGTAAAATGTCAATTGAACCAAACCTAAAAATGATGTGAATCTTAAAGAAATATTATATTTATTGAAAAATAAAATATACTTAGGTAGGTAGTATTTGCTTTAAACAAATTGTTTATGAATAACAATGCAAACCATTCGAAATGCTTTTTATCAATTTGCAAAGAAATCACTACTGGCACTCAACTTGCTTGGAAAATTTTTTATGGTTGATTTAAAAAATAAAAAAAAAATTAGGAAAAAGCAATAAATAATAAATTTTTACTTAAAGTAAGTAATACGTACGAAAGCGCTAAAGGGCCATGTTAAATAATTTTTATTAAGAAGGTTTCTATTAATATTTTTAAATGAAATCTGTAAATTTCCAATTAATAACTGGAAGTTTCCAATTAATTTAATTTTCAATTGATAAGTGAAAACGTTATACGCCGTTCGATACCGATCGTTCGTAAATCCTAATTAATAAAGCGGTAAACCAGCGATGACTCATTACTTAAGAGTGGGTACTCGCTTTATTGCCCCCGAAAAGTCCAAAAAGTATGACATGGTCCTCTGCTTCATGGCAAAATTTACATAGGGATCCATTGTGACGTCCTATAGAAGTAGCAGTCTACGGTCTTCATCTCAGAAAACAAAAATGTATATGCTACCAAATCTGTAAATAAATGCCAGCATACTTTAATTAATGTCCTTAAGAAAAGGGTATCTCTTAATTTTTTTGAGGCATTCAATACGTAATGGTAGTTTGGCTTCTAATGAGAGAGCGGATATCAGATAAAAGAGAAGGATGCTTCTGTTGTCTGTTGTTTCCTTGTTATTCACTATTTCAAGCACCTCTCACGACGACTTGTTTTAAGGCGACGGCTATTCCCCAGTACAGTGGGCCAAGGAATAATCGGCTGAAACCTTGAACAGATCTTGTTATTCTTTTTGATTTACAACATACCGATTTTTATTACCGCTCGAATATAGAGACATTACGTCTTTAAAATGCAGCTCGTCTTCTGGCGCATCAACTTTTCTTACTATAGCATCGTCTATTTGGTCATTATTGTTTCCTGTGTAAGGAGCCAATCGGTTGAAATGGATCACTTTTGGCTTCCCTCTTGGGTGTTTCCTCAGATGATGTTATTTATGCGATCCATCACTTTGTATGGTCCTTGCTAAAAAGTCTTAGGCGAATCACCACAACGACGCTAAAGTTTGTATAACCAAACTAGGTCTTCACGTTTAAATCCTCCATTCTCCGCCTTGATGTAGTATGCATCTTTCATTCAATCGCTGGCACTTTGGATGTTAAAAAGAACTTGGCTGTAAATGTCGCTCATTTTCCTACGGTAATTCCTCACGTAATCTTTTCCAGCAATATCTTCCCCTGGTATGCAGCCAAACCCCAGGTCAAAAGGTAGGCGAAGTTCCCTTTATAGATCGTTTTTGACCAACCATCATGTTCAAATCAGTAATAAGCAGTTATTTCGAGTTATTAATGGGAAATTTCCAGCAATTATTAATTGGAAATTTCCAGTTGCTTATTGTAAATTTCCAGTTAATATTTTGAAGCCTAGCTAATAAAAAATATTTAACATGGCTGTTCAGCGGTGCAGTAATTAAATCGTATATAGACATAATACCTACCTTTTTTAGAACATCTCTTTCCGTTATCCATTCCAAATCATATACAGCATGTTGTTGTGCTCCATAGTTTTCTAGTCTTCCCAAGCTGTTTTTATCTATATGGTTAAGCATGCCATGACTTAAAGACGGGGCAAGTTGCTTTTTATAATTTTTTTCTCTATTTATGATCTAAAATTTATCAAATATTTATTAGATTTTGACCTGCTCGACGCAAATCCCGCGACCAAAAAATTTTCCAAAGTCTCGTTTAGACGATACGGGCAGCACCATGATACAAAGAAAAATTGTTAAATAATAACGATAAAAATAAGTAAACAAAATAATTCGAACGATAAAAAACAGTAAACATAAAAAAACATGCCTTAAATTTTTACAATATGTACAGATATGTTGTTCATGGAATGCTGAAATATAAGTTAAAAGTAACGTCATCCTAAAATTTTCAAATCTATGCAATAAATGGTACCAAAATACTGTGCTCCTATTTTTTATTTCCGACTTTAGAAATTTTTTTTAAAAACATTTTGGATCTATTTCAGTCATAAACAATCGAAAAATTCTATTTTTAACCAGGACCTTTTTTTTAAGGTAAAATTTGTTGCCTAGTGTTATCTTTCGGGGCCCCCTTTTAAGAGGGTGTAGGTTCCCTAGAGGCCATTTGCCGACCTATGTTCATATAAAATTTGCTTATGATTTGTACTCCTTAAAACCGTAGATTATTGCACAGATATTGCGTAGATTATTGCACACTATTTTTTGACGCCCTGTATATGCATATTATGCTTTACTAAAAATTATTTAATAAAATTAATTTGATTTATAAAAAACAAAAAATTAAAAAAGTTCTAAAATCCCCACATACAGGGCCGGCAGAAAACATTTAGCCCGAGTGGGTAGTTAGGCGGAGAAAGGGGGTCCCTCACTCAGCTTTAATTTCGAGCATTTAAAATTTTGAAAAATTAATATTATAAAAATATATTGAAAAATAAGGAGCTTTAAAATGTAACAATAGAAAGTCATAAATAACAATGCATTTTTGTAGATTAACAATTTTTATCTAAAATAGCAAAAACAGCCGTTCTTTTTTATTGCGAACAATAAACTCATTTATTAGAGTATCCATATTGAGTTTATCTGCTAAATCAGAGAAATAATGCAAGATTGCTACGTGATTTAGTCGATTTTGTGCCATTGTTGATCTTAAATAATTTTTTAAATGACGCAAAACTGAAAAACTTCTTTTGTTGGAACACGAAGATCCTGGAATTATAATTATTAATTGTAGAAATCGCATAAATTCCGGAACAATGTTCATGTAACATTTATTTTCCGAGTGGGTATATACCTACTCAGGAATTTTTCCAGTGGGTAGTAGTACCTATACTACCATGGTCTTCCGCCGGCCCTGCCCACGTATTTAAATATACTCTACAGTGTGGAGTCTGGACCCAAAAGTCCCACCTTAAATACGAATATTTGAGGTTAGCTATATATCTGTCAGTTTAACAAAATTTTAAGAATGCATCTTGTGCTTCGACAACAACCCAAGTAAAAATTTTGGTCAAAATAACATGAATTATTATCAAATTAATTATCATTTGTATTTATTTATTTATTTATTTATTTGTTTATTTATTTATTTATATCCAACAAGCGCAGGTCCCAATAACAGGATAACGTTTTTATATATTTTATGTTAATTTTCACTCCAACTTCTAAATTATCTTAATTAATATCTATATCCATACAATAATACCCATATTTCATGTTTCCATCTATATTAGATTTATTATCATCTTCTAATTTTCACAGAAATGTTTGCTTTAAATTTGACTTTCTTGTATGATGTCAAAATGTCAAACGCTTTTGTACGGTTATTATAATAGGTCATATAGGTCATAATAATATAACTGTAATATTAATAACAAATAATAATATAGTGTCATAATGATTTTAATGTATTGTTAATAATATATCACAATAGTGTTATATTTATGTATTTTTATGATATTTTTATGATGTATTTTTATATAGTAAAAGATTTGTTCGCTGATCACTTTCGAACAAACTGCAGTTCAAAAAATTTTAATGCTTTTTTGAATTTGCTCCAAACTGGTTAGAAAGTGATACGCAAACAAATCTACTACTATATAAAAATACAGATAACGCTTATCGAAAAGGAACCAAGCGTCAAAATCAATTGGGTTGATCCCCAAAGCCCCCCGAGGCTAAGCCCCTGGTAATAATAATAATAATAATAGTAATAATTATAATAATCATAAGCATGGCCCAGATAACATTCGTGAATGCACATTAAACTCACACCGGGCGCACGCCGTGAATCTTCTAAATTGAATGCATCGTGAATTCACCGTGAGTTCACAGATAACATTTGTAATGCACATTTAATTCACATAGGGCGCACGTCGTGAATCTTTAAAAATGAATTCATCGTGAATTCACTGTGAGTTCCCAGATAATATTCTTAATGCACATATAATTCATTCCGGGCGCACGCCCTGAATCTTTAAAAATGAATGCATTGTGAATCCACTGTGAGTTTCCAAATTACATTCCTGAATGCACATTAAACTCCTACCGGGCGCACGCCGTGAATCTTCAAAATTGAATGCATCGTGAATTCACCGTGAGTTCACAGATAACATTTGTAATGCACATTTAATTCACATAGGGCGCACGTCGTGAATCTTTAAAAATGAATTCATCGTGAATTCACTGTGAGTTCCCAGATAATATTCTTAATGCACATATAATTCATTCCGGGCGCACGCCCTGAATCTTTAAAAATGAATGCATTGAGAATCCACTGTGAGTTTAAAAATTACATTCCTGAATGCACATTAAACTCCTACCGGGCGCACGCCGTGAATCTTCAAAATTGAATGCATCGTGAATTCACCGTGAGTTCACAGATAACATTTGTAATGCACATTAAATTCACACCGGGCGCACGCCATGAATCTTTAAAATTAAGTGCATCGTGAATTCACCGTAAGTTCACAGATAAGTGGTAATCCATTAATTACGTGAGGCAATTTTGGCGATTTTTCGACTCCCCCCTCCCCTTGGGAGAATGCATTGTTTTAATGTAAATAAGTTAATCTGTAATTGATTCCATTAGATTTATTAAAAAAAAACAATTGTCATAATTGTTTACTTAATTTAACCCAGTTTTCTCGCCATTTTACACTGTTTAATTTTTTTCAAAAATTACGTGATATTTGCCGAGACCACCCTTCCCCCACGTGAGATTGGGTGGGGTTTGGCTCGACCCCCTCCCCCCCTAAACACCTCACGTAATTAATGGATGCCCCCTAACATTTCTTATGCACATTTAATTCACACCGGACGCACGCCGTGAATCTCCAAGATTTTATACATATCTGTTAGCACGTTTAATTAAAGCTCTTCAAATTTATTTTGATAGGTTAGCTATACCTCTGTTTGATAGGGAAGGTATACCTACCCTATCAAAATAAATTTGAAGACCGAATTCGAAATAAGAAAAAAAAAACATAACATTAAAGGAATATTAATTAAAGATTTTTATTAAATATTAAACGGAAAATAAAAAAGTACATTTTTTAATTAATATCAGTTATTAATATTTAATATACCTATAGGTAATAATAATTATATATAATAATTGCAAAACCAAATACGCGGGCACTCGTGCGCATGCGCCTATGGCCGTCACATTTCAAATAAATGCAGGGTTGCCGCTTGCAGGTATTTGACCCGAAAATCGCGTATTTCATCATGCTTGCAAGTAAAATATTGAAGCAGGTATTTTATAAATTTTACTTTTCAAAGAAATTTTCAGTAAATAATATTGTATAACTACTAACTAAACATAATTCTTTTATTATATCCTTTTATTTTTCTCTTAATTTATTCAAAATTTAATTCACTTTTCCAAATTGAGCAAATGTACTAGAAATGTTTACTCGTGTGGGTAATTTCTAGTATTTTGTAATTTTTGGTCGGGAACTTTCACGAAAATCATCCGGCTGCAATCCGGCAACACTGCAGCGTTAGTGTGCGTACGCAGCTAAGAGCCACGAGGTTTTCTATAGAATACCATATATGGTAAACATCTAGCTAGATATCCTGTATACCGGTAAAACGTTCAGTTCATATCCTTTTTCTATGGTTCAGAGATAAACGTTCAGTTTCAAGGTGTATCTATCTTGGTTCAGTTTTTCAGTTTTATAATATATAGGTATTCAGTTCAATAAATACTTAAGTTGCTAGCCAGGAATTCCAAAGGTAAGTTTGACATTTTTATATTTTAGCATGATCAAATTTAAGATACGAATTTTATTCTATATATACTATATTGGATCAGTGCACTGATAATAATTGTTACAATTATTGCAAAAAGAACAAAAACAATGAATAACCATGGTTATAATGCTTAATTGTGGTTATATTTTTTTATAAAGTTTTTATTCATTGTTTTTGTTTTTGAGTCAGATCACGTCAAGTGGACCCCCCATTTTCCACTTGGTAATAGAATTTAAATGTTAATACCTACATCAATCGTTAGTAGTCATTAGTAACAATATTTCCTTAAAATATATTTTGTTTTATTTTAATTTTAACAGTTTTTTTGTAACAAAGATTTTTCTCACTTTTAATTAAACAATTAATTGTGAAAAAACTGTTAAAAGTTTCGTAGTGAAATTTTCTGGACTTTTTTTTAAATTTTTTTATTCTTTTTTTGTTCATTGAAATATACAATTCAAATTTTTGATAAAGTCTCTATCAAATAATCAAGTTTTTTTCATGGTTACATGTACTGGATATAAAGGTTTCATATCCTGAAAAAAAAATTTCACTGCCCGGCATTTCTTTAAACATTATTAATTTTTTACTGCAAGGCTCCGCGCCTCATGAGTCGAAGCCGCGCTCGGCTGAATTGGTTTGAATGATTTGTTTTTATTTGAATTCAAAATATGACATCCATTTTAATATTTTTATTAGTAAATATACAGTCGACAAATATTTTACAATTTTTTAATCAATAAAATAAATGAATTAATTAATTAATACAGAATATTTTTATTAGCTATAGCAAGACTTTTCTTTATACACAAAAACAAATATATTTTTTTTGTTCTAAGCGTTTTTTAAATAATATTTATTAAATTTTATAAAATTAGTCTTGTAAATAAATGCTTTAGGTAATCCATTAATAATGTTATAATTTATATATTTTTTAAGGACCAAAAAGAAATTAAAATAAGGGGAAAAAATGATGAGTTATTTGACTCATTTGATGATGTGTCCAGTGATGAATCAGTAAGTATACTTATCTGTAGATGTAATTTCATATATGTGATAGATAATATATATTATAATAAAATATTATACAGTATTATACTCATGTGTATGCATTAATTAGTATTATTGATGTTATAATTCATATTTTTTTTAAGGTTAAAGAGGACATTGAAACCTCTGAGGTTGATTCGGAATAAACTTTACAACATAACACTTTGTGTTTTATTTCAGTATACTATTGTACCTCAAGTTTAATTATACAAAGTTTATACTTCTTAAGAAGTCCCATAAGCCAACTGAATGGCTTGTGCCGGTTAGGGGTAGGAACGGACCGCGGGTTTAAAGTCCCCTTCGAAGGACTAATACATAATAGGACAAACACGAATAAACAGCCATACCCCTGGTGGGATTCAAACCCACGACCTCCGGCTTGTAGTCAGCAGCACTAACCACTAGACCACCGTCGGCGTGGATGGCATAATTGTCTAAAAAAATATTCTCCAATTGGACATAAATCACATCTTTATTTAACATTTTTCCTTTGACTTTATTTACAAATATAACAAAATCTGTTATTTTAAAAAATAACACGTTTTATTTTGTGTTCCAATTTAAAATTAAATGCAAAAAAATTGAGTATACGCACGAAATTCACCGTAAATACGCACGCGAAGATGCGTCCTCCCCTTGAATTCACCGTAAATGCACAAGTGAAGCTCGAAGTGAGTGCGCATGCATGCTAAAATTCGCGCGAAAAAATTGAAATTATGGTGAATGCACATTTTTTGTTCAGAAAACTTATTTTACTATATAGGGGAAAATATGTTTTCTGAACATGCACCCTTATTTCATTTTTTTCGCGCGAATTTAGAACACGCATGCATTTACGGTGAATTTAAGGGACGGACGCATCTTCACGTGTGCATTCACGGTGAATTCATGTGTGCATTTAAGGGGCGGACGCATCTTCACGTGTGCATTCACGGTGAATTCAATGGGCGGATATATCTTCACGTGTGCATTCACGGTGAATTCCAGGGGCGGACGCATCTTTTAGCAACCGTGAATTCACGCGTGAAGCAATATTTTTCACCGTGCATTCACGGTGAACTCACGAATGTTATCTGGGGGGTATCTTTAGTGATATGATGATGGTTAAATTCGGAAAAAGTTGCGCATTTTTATGCCGTTCAACAATCTACAAATATTAACTTATCATTTTTTTTTATATATAATATACATATGGTAGCAAGTAATGCCACAGACAGCAGTGAAAACACAGCGAACGAGAGTTCTCAGCGACATCTACCGTCCAGAGGACGCCAAACTATGTGTTTAGCAGAAATCTCACTCTGCAAATAAACAACATAGACTTCGCTGTTGGCTCAAAAGATGGTTTAGCCGTACGGCATGGTTTTCCTACTAGAGTGGTAGTGCCTATCAATGTGTGAAAATGCCAATCACCTCGCTCACTGTGCTTTTATTTCGAATGAGCTTCGAACCAGGCACCGACAGACAGCCTGTTTCGGACTTTTGGTCCTCATCAGTGTCGGGTAGCCTTGTTGGACCGAAGCACACTCGAAACAAAATGCACCTGCCGCTCTTATAGCAAGTAATGCCACATTCGAAATAAAATCACAGTGAGCGAGGTGATTGGCATTTTCATACATTGCAGTCATTTTGCACTAAGTATTTTGAACGGCTATTAAAATTGACTCATAAGTTAACGTTATAAGTATCTTTTATGAATAAAATAATTATTTTTTATGCGTGGTTGGGATTGTTATAAATTTTGCAATATTTACCACAGTAACGCCAAATATTATGACAAAAAGAAGTGAGGCAAGTCCAATAACGATTGCTGCTATAGTCCATTGGGGTAACAGTAGTTTTTCTTCATTTTCATTAAAAATATTTTGATATTGTCTGGGAATGACTAAAACAAACAAAATAAATTAAATTAAACATTATTTTAAATAAATATTAATAATGTTTGACATGTAACAAAGTAAATAACTTAAAAATATAAAAGTACGCACATATTAAAAATATACATTAATCATATTTTTTAATAAAATTAATTATACCTTGCAGTGTGATAAAAAAGTAATCGAACTTCACCATTTTCTGCAAATTTCAAACATGTCTTTATATTTTACTAAAAAAAGTCTATAATAAACAAATTTTTAAATTGGAAACATTCTAGGTTGTTACTTAAACGATTTAAAAGAGGAGTTAGAGCAGAGATATCTATCCCACTCGCCACCACGAAGGACAATACAAATTTGAAGACTTTGTGATTTTTTATTTGCGCAAATTTAAATTTTTAAACCAGTGTCTTGACAATAATTATAATTTTCTAAAACACACATTTTGTTGGCTTTTAGAACCAAGACACAAAAATACAAATAAACGGTGTTTTGAAATAAAACTATGCTATGTTCTTGGAAAGAAAATTGTATGCTGGAATAAAGCACAGTCTGGAAGTCTAATTATCGATCAAATTTATTGCAGCCATATCATAAACACCTAAACAAAAATTAAGCAATACTTAAGTGACATAGCTATAGTACCTAATTATAAAATCAAATTTTAGCTGGTAATTTAATGATCACAAAAGAACAACTGTAATATCTTTATAATCTATATATCTGTACCCCAGAGCAAAACTGTATTGTCCACTTTTTTAAAATCACTGGCTTACTTAGGTTTTTATATATTAAAAAACTAAGTTACCCAGCATTTAATCCTGTTTATCATTGGAAAGAGCGGAAAAATATAGAGCAATGTGTGACCATTAGGGAGGATCGTTTAGTATATGAAAAAGAAATATCAAAATCGGCCAGTGTGGAAAAGTTGCTCCATAAAGTACACTTTCTAAATAACAAAAAAAAATACTGCCCCAAGGGGTCTAAATTTTTATAAAAAAGTTTTTCTCTTTTTTTGTTGTTTATAACTAAGAGTTTATACAAAAATTAAGTAAATCATTATGAGAAAAGTTTTTGTTAACCTTTGGAGTGCATTGTTGTGGTCAATATGACCCTAACGATCCTTGTATATAATTTTTAAGTATCAATCGTATCAGTGAAAAAATCATAAAATAAAATATTTTAATCGAAAATTTTGAATTTTTTTTCACTTACTAGAAATGCGAATTTGTATAAGGTAAATACTAATAAGATGTCACAGGTATCGTTTTTCGCAAATTCAAGAATTTGACAAAAACGGTACCTGTAAAATCTTATTAGTTTTTACCTTTTCCAAAATTCTTGTTTCCAGTATTTTCTAAAATTGATACTTGACACAATTAATATTTAATTAATTGATAATTTACCTGTTTAAAAATACCTGTTCCTAGTATTTTTGTATAAAACTCCACTTCAAAGGCTTACAATTATAATTGTTAATTATACCTTATGTGTTCCACCGTCTTCTTTACGATATGTTTGTTTTACGTAGTGATTTATGTCCTATATTTGGTCATGGACTTACTCGAAATAAACCAAAGCAGTATATAAACGCATTTAGTGACAATTGTCTCGAAGTCTCAAAAAAAGTTATAAAGCAGTGCGAATCGGCTTCTATTCCTACAATAGGCCTCCGTGCTGTTGTTAAAAAAATGAGAGCATATCAAGATAAATTTCGATATAGCATCCTGCAAATGTAAAAGTTTTGATCGGTGTTACTGTAAAAAGTTTCTAAAGGTGCCTGTATTAGAAAGGAATTTCTTGCTCGATCAACGCACCAACCGAAAAATGGCTATATAACAACCTTAACAGAAAACGAAGAGTTTAAAGAAAAACACACTGCATCTATTTGATCAACCAGTTTATGCTCTCAACTCCAGCCTATCCATTCAATATGCAATATTCCCGAAGATGAGCCGGAAATATCACAGAACTCCTAGGTATTCACAAAAACAATGACCTTTCAGCGGTTGCAAAAACATTAGATAGGTTTGGGGTTTCCGACAGAGCTGGAGCAGCAATTGTATCAGCCACATTGCAAACTGTTTGGCTTATTTCTGAAGACAATATATCCAACGTTGTAGATAGAAACAAGATTATACGTGCTCGTGAAAAAAAAAGAAATTCTTTAGCTGACGTCCAATTACTTTTAGAAAATGGCAATTTTGGACTGTATTTTGATGCGCGTAAGGACAAAACTTTAGTAATGGTGGACTCGAGCAAGAAAGGCAATGAAATGAATATTATTAGAAAAATATTTTTACAGTTTAAGCATATCGACTGGCATAAACTTACAGGTATTAAAGGAGGAACTATACGATATCTGGAAATGAAGTTGAAAAGGCCGTTGCAATGGTGTATTTGTCAACTGCATGCGAACGATTTTCCATTGCGTCATCTGTTGGAGTTTCTCGATGGTACGTACTACTAGTGGACCTCGAAGCTTTACAGGACCAATAGGCAAAGCTTTAAATAATTGTGAGCAACTTCCTCTCGTGCTATTTAAAATTATTGACTTTGTTCTGCCTGATGTAACGAACAAAAAAGATTTAAGCATAGATCAACTCTGTCCCGATAATCTGTCGATTAAAAATCCAGGAAAGTTAGCACATTCAAGATGGCTTACAACGGCTTACGGCAAATAGACTTTTCATCGCTTGAACCGACAGCAAATTTGCTGGTGTTGGTACGTTTTATATTAAAAGTTTATGCACCTATGTGGTTCACGATTAAGACTAAACCACTAGGCATTTACGGTGCTAGGCATTTATATCAAATCGTAAAATTAACAAGATATTTGCCAGACAACTTAAAAAAAATTACTGATCCAGTGATTCAAAGAAATGGATTTTTTGGGCTTTCTGAAAATATATTGGTTGCTATGTTAGTAGGTGAAAATGAGGAAGTTAGGAAATTAGCCTTACGAAGAATTCTAAAGGCTCGAAAATTACAAGGTCTGTCATCTAGTATTCGCAGTTTTGTGCTGCCAAAATTTAATTTTGAAGCAGAAAATTATGAGGTGACTATGACCGAGCCACCCTTGACAAACTTTTTAAGGCGTGATAAAATTTTACAATGTCTCCAACGTCCAAAGATGATAGACGATGTCATTATGCCTAGAATTGCTTACTTTCCTTGTCACACTCAGGCTACTGAAAGGTGTGTGAAAATTGTTACGGAAGCTTCTGCTGCTGTTTGTGGTCCTTCAAGACGAGATGGATTTATTAAAACAAGGTTAAAATGTCGCAAAATCATGCTAGTTTTTAATTCAAAAAAAGACTTTCGACCTCTGATGTTAAAATCTTTTGGCCCCACTTTTAATTTTATTTTCTATTTTTTTAAATTTTTATAACATTCTAAACTTTTTTTTTTATTATACTTTTGCTTTATTGTATTGTCAAATAACAACATTCTAAAGAAACAATAAAATATTCAAATCCATTTTATTGCATTTCATTCTTAAAATGTATTTTAAACTTTTATGCAAATTTTAATATATGCTCAAAACTTACAAGTCATTGGGGCAGTATGAAGCAATTGAATTTAGCAACTATAAATATTCGGCTGTAATTGTGCTTCTATGTAGCATGTAATAAGCAATGGCCGAAAAAGAATCCCATGAAAAACAGTTTGAACCACCCAGTTAAATTTTAGGCAAATTTCGCAATTTAATATTTTTTTCCAAGTCTTTGGGGCAGTATAAAGCAATTTAATTTTTCAAATATATTTAAACAGTTATAATTATATTTCTATGGAGCATCTTTTTCGCAGTGGCCGAAAATGAATTTCGAAAAAATGAAAATTCGATCCACCCTAGTGACCATGTAGTATGATTTAAAAAAAGTGGACTTAATACAGTTTGGTTCCGGGGTACAGGTATGTATAATATACATTGTATATAGCTATAGCGATTCAAAATAATATAAAAAGCTGGATATACCTCATCGTTTTTGGGAAATCGATGCATTTTTAAGGGGAGATCCCTACTTTTGCACTTTCATACACAACAAAAATAAACAATAATAATGAGTACACAATACAAACTTAAAAGGTTATATTTAATATAAGGAAAGGATATATTTAAGTTATGTTTTATGTCTAATTATTATGACAACTGTCATTATGTCAACGGTAGTCTCGGTGACGAAAACAACTTTGACAACATTAGCGCCTCTAGCGTAGTTTTAAACCTGTAGTGATAATAGGTCATTACAACACAAATGTATTAGGCAATTATATGTAGTTATTATAAACATAAAGTAGGTTGCAACTCCGAAATACCGATCAATTAATTAGAACCATCAATAGCCAGTGCCAAGACACCTTCTGTAGAATGAAGAATCAATATACTTATCAGGAAATATCTGTTTTTACTTAAATCATAAGAATGTACCTCACCCGTTGGTACCCACATTACATGGCGATCCTGCCACCGAGAATAAAACGTAGTTAGTGATATGTGCCAGTGAAATAAATAGTGTAAGAAATAGTAGCGGTTGAATGTACAAGGATGGAGAAAATAGTGCCAGTTAAAATAAATAATTAAAAGTAAGAAGTAATAATACCAAAATGGGGAAGTCAAACTCAAAACCAGATAAACCTTCTATAGAACAATCCGGAGTGATCGCAGGCGAAAAAAACTATATCAGCGAGACATACATAGAATCAATTTCTGTTGGTGAAATATGCGGCATAATAGCAACAACTGGGGTCGCAATAATATTGCTGGTAGGAGTACTTTGGTTATGCTGAAAGAAAATAAATAAAAACATCAACCGTCACATAGAAAGAGAAATAGCCAGAAGCTGTGAAATCCTAAACATCGGGTAAGGAACCACCAGAAACCTTTAGAAGCGGTGCATCGGAAGTGAAAGTGAAGTGCGGGATGTTACAAGAAGAACTAGAGCAACTACACAGTGACATCTTCAAATTCGGAGTTAACTTGAAAAAAGACAGCGAGGCGAGAAGACATGATAAAGACATTGTAGATCGTAAGTTATTAAAATTAAGAAATTTTGTAGAGTCAGCTGAAAAAAGTCAAAAGATGAACCAGTTATATTAGCGTTAATTAAGTCAATTTTTAAAAACATAGAAGAATGTTCGGTTATTGTAGAGGAAAGAAATAAAATTATTGTAAAGATTGTTAAAACAAAAAACGTAAATATGACAAATTTTGATTTTAAAACCGCGGCTAGCTTGCTACCAGCCATAAATGGTGATGCCGAAACTGAGTTATTAATAAGAGATCTTAATGCGAATTTTCTTACCCGCCAAAGCCCGGATGATTTGGCGGCGCAGCTTCATGCTGCGAAGCAAGGTAATGCTTCGTTAGAAGCATACGAATTTTTTTTTTATTGTTAATGGCGGAATTAACTTTATCACAGGCGAACGATAATAGTGAGGTCTTACTAGTTTTTAGAGCGCACGTGGTATACGAAATCCAGAGTTAAGACTCACCATGAAAGCGCGTCAATTTAAATCGTTAACCGAGGCTATAAATGCAGCTAGAGGCGAAAGTTCATTAGAGCAACAGGGTCAAATTTTAGAGGCAATAGTAATAATTTTAGAGGTAGTTATATAATCTTAGAAGCAATAGCAATAATTTTAGAGGTAGTAGTACCAGTTGTAGGGGCAGATTTAATAATAACAATAGGGGGGTTCAGTAATAATAGCGGTAATAATCAAAGGAATTATAACTTTAGCAATAATAATAGAAATAACAATATTCATAATAGGGAAAACGGTAATTTTAGAAGGGGTTCAGGAAACGGAAGCCGTAGAGTACTACTTGCAAGAGAGCAAGAGAGTACCGAACGCGGTGACTAGTTTTTTTGTTCCCAAAGCGAATAAAAAACTAATTTTAAGTATAAATGCTCTATATTATATATCGTTAAAATAAGGTACGGTAACAAAGACGTTGATCTTTTGGTGGACACTGGATCATCTGTTAGTATATTTTTTGAAGAAAGCTTAGTAGACAATTTACAAAACATTAAACGCAGTGATAAAATAAATATTTCAGGCATATCGGGTATTGTTGAATCGAAGGGATCAGCGTATAATAAATTAAATTTTGCAAAATTTTCAATCCAGCAATAATTCATAATAATTAAATCTTTTGACAAAAATATAGATGGTATATTAGGTTCAGATTTTTTCCAAAACTTTAAGGTATCAATTAATTATGAGTATTCAAGATTAGCATTTTATATTCAAAACAGTTTACAAATGTTATCAAAACACAAACATTCTTTTAAAATACCGTCACGTTACGGAATTATTAAACAATTTAAAGTAAATAAATTATGTAGTCCAATAGTATGCAATGCAGAAATTGGAGATGGAATCTTCTGCGCAGACTTCCAGTAAAGGAAAAATTCCAATTCAATTTTTAAACATAACTGACAAAGAAGTAGAAATTCAAAATTTTGTTCCAAAATTGTTAGATGCCGACGATTTTGAAATTATCTCATTCGGAAAAACTGATAAAATGACAGTTAATAGAGTTGAAAAAGTATTAGAAAAATTAAAGTTTAACCATTTAAATAAAGAAGAAAAAATTGGGTTAGAGAAAATTTGTGCGAAATATGCTGATATTTTTCAATTGGACGATGACCCATTAACAACAACAAATATTTTTAACATAAGATACAATTATAAGATAACGTAAGACCAACATATTGTAAACCATATAGACTACCATATGCTCAGAAGTCACAAACTGATAAATAAATTAACAAAATGTTAAAAAATAAAATAATTGAACCTACACAATCAGCTTGGTCAGTACCTTTGTTAATCGTACCGAAAAAAGCAAACTTATAGACTACCATATGCTCAGAAGTCACAAATTGATAAATAAATTAACAAAATGTTAAAAAATAAAATAATTGAACCTACTCAATCAACTTGGTTAATCGTACCGAAAAAAGCAAACTTGGGTAAAGAAAAAAATGGCGAATCGTTATTGATTTTAGATTATTAAATAAAAAGTTAAAGGAGGATAAATTTCCACTTCCAAATATAAATGAAATTTTAGATTCTCTTTCAGGCGCAATGTATTTTTCGCATTTAGATCTTTCTCAGGCCTATTATCAAATAGAATTGGATGAAGACTGTATACCCTAAACAGCTTTCACAACTAGCAAGGGGCAATATAAAATGACAAGATTCAAAACTGATTTGTCTTCAATCTTGTCATTAGACTAACCAAATTTAGACTAATATTAGAGGAATACGATTTTACAATAGTTTATAATATTATCAAAGGTACATTAAATGTTACTGCTGATGCGTTGTCGCGAATAGAAATATCTGACCAATTAAGAGAAAATAAAAATTATACAGACGGTTATACACGTCATAACAAGAGCACGAAGTAAACAGCTAAGTGATAAAAATGTTGTAACTAATGGAGAACGGATTGATCACCCAGGACTCATTGAGTTACTTAATAAACCAAAAAATGCCATGGAACTAAAATTAATTGACTTTTAAACATTTAATAAATTAAAAAATAAAGACGGAATGGAAACTATTGATAAAAATATTTTAATAAAAATTTGCAAATAATTTATTTAAAATGGAGTGATGCAATTTTAGCGCGTGAGCTTCGGTCATTGCTAAAAGCAATCACAAAAGTTTGCACACAAAATAATATTAATGAGCTTGCAATAATTAAAAATAATGATAAAGTAATAGCATATGCAAAGAAATTAAAAGAACATTCTGATCTTTTATGCGATAAAAATATCAATATTGCAGTTTTACGCAGTAGAAAATCAATAAAAGATCCTGAATTACGCAAATTAGTAACGAATTTCACATCTTACCAACCGGAGGACATGCAGGTATCTCTAGAATGTTTAACAAAATTAAAAAAACATTACTTTTGGGCAGGCCTTCACAAAGACATTGAATCTTTTGTACAACGTTGTGATGAATGTCAGAGATATAAACACGCATTCCAAAAAATAAGTTTAGGTTTAGTGGGTCCAATTTTAACAGATTTAGATAATAACAAATATATTCTTACAACTCAATGCGACTTATCAAAATATGTAGAAGCGTATCAAATTAAAAATAAAGAAGCTGAAACCGTAGCAAAAGCATTTGTAAATAATTTTATTCTGCGTTATGGTATTCCAAAAACGGTCCTACACGATCGGGGTACGGAATTTTGTCAGAAATTTTTTCAGAAACTTGTAAGATTATTGGTGTTAAACAACTTAACCCAACCGCATACCATCATGAAACTATAGGAGGCATAGATAACTCGCATAAAAATCTAGGTACTTATTTGAGAACACAAACAGCAAAATATACTTAAACATGGAGTAGTTGGGTACCTTTTTGGTGTTTTTGTTATAATACCACCGTAAATACAGAAACAAACGAACTTGTTTTTGGCAGAGTAGCTTCACTACCATCAAATTTAGAACAAATAGATCCACTCTATTCGTTCGAAAACTATCCTCTTGAATTAAAATTTAGGCTACAGCAAGCAAGCGAAGAGGCAAGAGAAAATCTTTTAAATTCAAAAATAAAAAGTAAAAATTTGTTTGACCAATCTAAGCATAATCGATATTCTAAAATAAGTTTTAATACAGGAGATTTAGTGTTAGTGGAAAATAATAGCACAAACAAGATGGATGAACTCTTTAAGGGACCTTATGAACTGTTACGTGATGAGTCTCCAAATGTAGTGTTAAAAGATAAGAACAAAGAAGTAATAGTGACAATAGGTCACTTGGTTGCTTGGTTGCTTAGGCAATTATATGTAGTTATTATAAACATAAAGTAGGTTGCAACTCCAAAATACCAATCAATTAATTAGAACCATCAATAGTCAGCAAGTGACGTATTGCTGACTTGCAACCACGTATTAATTGGGTAATCCTTTTAAATTAATAATAGGCAGTGTCCTTCTGTAGAATGAAGAATAATTCTTCATTAATTATTACTTAAATCCTAAGAATGCACCTCACCCGTTGGTACCCACATTACAACTTCCTAGCGGACAAAATTTTGTACAGTAAAGATGCACGACCATGCTGTTAAATGTTGAAATGATTCGGCGATTTGTATCACATGACAAAAAATAACAAAATTTAAATAGCTGTTGTGGCTGTCAAATATGTTTAACACAACCATTTCTTCTTAAATCGATGATTCTCACGACACTGACATTTTTCAGTGTCTATCATCCTGACGAGTGGTCAGAATTAAAAAGATTCTCTATCAGAATTGAATGAAATATTTGCATTTTTATCTTTAATTATGCTTAGTTACTCGCTGCAATATAAATTAAGTTAAACAATTAAAATAAACTGCGCACCACTCAATGTGTCGCGACCAAAAAGTTAATTTTTTTTCAAAATAACATAACTTTAGTATGTGATGTCTTCTAGCCCCATCCTCTGGCAATGATGTTAAATGGTGAAAAATTTCAATAACTTCATCCAAGCCCCGTTTGTAAAAAAAAATTTCTCGTTTTTACTTTGAAATTTCAAATTTTTTTTTTCAAATTTTTCGAATTGGAATCTTAGCAACGAAAATATGATTTTTTTTCCAAAAGAGTACATTGAAGGCTTTTTGTAGGCAATATACTCAGTATTTTTAGGAACAAGAAGATAAGATGGTGAACGATTGTTTCTTAAATAATTTTGAACAAGCGTCAAGCAACAAACTTCCATTATTTTCAGAGGGCCTAAGCAAAGACCACTTTTTCAAAATAACATTTTGGTAAAAATTTGCGAAAACTAAACCTAAACCGATATTTAAGTTCCTGACATATTTTCTTCATAATTTTGACCTCCTGATTATGATTCAGTTGTCAAATTTAAGTTTGAGATAAAACCAAAATCACCAAGAATCAAGATTCGAAAACAATTCCCGGCTGTTAAATGTCTTGATTTGATTTGATTTGAAGGGGAGCCTTTGCAGGCAGCACTTAGGCACACATACGGCCCATTGTGCAAACCCCCTTTTGGTGAAGCCCTGCCTTACCTTGCGAGCCCGCAGCTTTTAAGAAATACGCAGACCTGCTCTGGTCGGGCATGCATTATTTCCTCTGGTTCCAAGTATCTGTCCCCTAGGTGTCTTAGTCTACTATTGACTAGAGCGTCGCATTCGCAGACTATATGCTCGGTAGTTTCGTCTACTTCGCTGCAGTTCCTACAGTCCGACTCGTTGCTGAGTCCGGTTTTGTGTAGGTGGTATTTGACTACCCAGTGTCCTGTTAGGACTCCTGTGATGGTTCTTAACTGGTTCCTGTTAAGTTTCAGGAATCTTTTTGCCTCTTTGCATGTAGTAGGACTCTTTATAAAGACCCTAGACTGCCTAAGGCCTTGTTGTTCACTCCATTTGTTCTGGAACTGGTCGTTAGTCCAGTTCCTGATCTTGGTTTTTACCAGACAGGAGGCGACCTCTATGACAGGTTCTGGCCCCAAGAAGGCCCTGTTGCTGCCCTTACGAGCCAGCTGGTCTGCTTCCTCGTTGCCTCTGATGCCTCGATGACCCGGTACCCAGATAAGGTTAACCTTGTTGAGCACACTGAGTAGATCGAGGGTTTTTATGCAGTCCAATGTAAGTCTCGAGTTGACCTTTTCCGAGTGAAGAGCCCGGAGTGCTGCTTAACTGTCGCTGCATATGTAGATATGTTTACCCGAGTAGCCTCTCTGGAGATTCTCTTGGGCGCATATCTGGATGGCAAAGATTTCGGTCTGGTATACCGTTGGGTATCGACCTAGTACAAGGCTTATTCTCGCCGCAGGTCGCTCTCCATATACACCAGCTCCTGCACCTTCCTTCATTAAAGACCCGTCTGTGCACCAGATGAGCCCTTCCGGTTTGAGAAAGCCTGGGTCAGGCTCGCTCCAGTCGTTTCTGGAGGGGAAAACAACTTTATATCTCCTGAGGGGGGTAGACGTCTTTGGCATTGCATCCCTTCTTGTGAGAAGGGGGTCCCGGTTGATAGTCTCAGTCCAGGCCCTTGCATGCCCTGAGTTTCCCCCCCCCCCGTGAGTCCACTGTCCCCAATCATTGAGTCTGACCGAGGCCTCCCGAGCCCGTTCCTCTACAAAGAGATGTAGAGGCGCCAGTCCCAGTATGGCCTCCATTGCCAATGTTGGAGTGGTTCTAAAAGCTCCAATTATGCCCATGCAGGCAAATCGTTGGAGCTTGTCCATCTTCTTCCTGTAGGTGGGCTTGCCTAACGCATTCCACCAAACAAGACTGCCGTATGTGATCATTGGCCTTATGACTGTTGTGTAAAGCCAGTGCACTATGTGGGGTTGTAAGCCCCAGGTGCGTCCAAAGGTCCTTCTGCATGCCCATAGGCTATGAGTGGCCCTCTGAACGACCCTGTTGACATGTTCCTTCCAGGTCAGCCTGGAGTCAATGATGACTCCTAGATACTTGACTGATTTGGATGGGGTCAGTCTTGATCCAAAGAGCGTGAGCCCCTCAAGGTTCATGTTTCTTCGGTTGGTGAATGGTACTACTTCTGTCTTATCCGGATTGACGGATAGTCCGTGATCGTTGCACCACCTTTCGACCTTATTAAGAGCTCTTTGCATGATCTCTTTAATAGTGTTTGGTACCCTTCCGGCTACGACGATGACTAGGTCGTCCGCGTAGCCTTGAGTGTATATACCTTCCTCGTTTAGGATACAAAGTAGCCCATCCAGCACTAGGCACCACAGCAAGGGCGATAGTACCCCTCCTTGCGGGCAGCCTCAGGCTACGGTTGAGCTGATCTCCGTAGTTCCAATCGAGCTTGTAATGATCCTGCTTTCCAGCATGACACGCTTTCAACAACACCTCCTTCGAGTCGATAAATAGAGCTGCAGAAGGCTTTGGCATAGAGAATACCATTGTTAAATGTCTTAATATAATACGATTGCTGGTTTTTACTATTTTTTTACAGTGTTTTGCATCTTTAGTACGTTATTATCATATCGCTGAATGATCAAATCGAGGATTAAATTAAAATTAGTACTTGAAAATCATTGAAAACGCATTATGAGAGATATTCTTAATTTTTTTAGTTTGCTTGTGTTTTTCCAAATTTCGAAGTTTTTTGCATAAGTTATACCTACCAACCTACATACCTTATACCTACCTACACTTTGCTGCAGCTACGGGAATTAACATCTCAAAATCAACAGTTCGCAGAAGATTGCACAAAACGGGAGGCACGGGTGGCTTTTGGAAGTGACTGTTTGGGGTGGAATGGAGATGAATGGAAAGAGTGAATGCTGAGAGATACAGAGATTTGGTTATTAGTGATATCGTGGTCCCTTATGCTCAAAATATTGCCAATAATTGGTGTTGGGGGACGATAATGCCCGTCAAACCGCGCCAATATCATAAATGAGTATTTAAGGGATATTAAAAGAATGGGATATTAAAAGAATGAATTGGCCACCTTTGTCTCCGGATATGAATTCTATTGAGCATATGTGGAGCAGGATGAAAATGAAGATGAAAGAGAGAAAGAACGCATGGAAAATTTTGATAAATTGGTAAATGCTATTCAGGAAGAATGGGATACCCCAGGAAATTATAAGGAACTTGGTCGAGGCCCAGGAGGGTTAACGAATTATTACGGTTTAGGGGAGGGCAAACGAAATATTGAAAGTTATTATTGTTTGTTACATTTTTCTGTTGAATTTTGTAGTTTTGATTATGATAATATCTTCGAATAAAATGAACAACAATATTTTTATTTAATTTTATTACCAATTAGGTAGGTACTTATCAGTGATAAGTTATCACTAGGGCGCATGTAAATGTAAGTTAGTAACATTATCCAAACCACTCAAACAAATTGCAGTAATTTCGCCCAAAAAATGAATCTCCAAATGACATTTTAATCATAAATATGCAATAAACACGCCAGCAATCTGATTTTATTAAGACATTTAACAGCCGGGAATCGTTTTCGAATTTAGTGATTTTGGTTTTATCTGAAACTTAAATTTGACAACGGAATCACAATCAGGAGGTCAAAATTATAAAGAAAACATGTCACGAACGTAAATATCGGTTCAGGATTAGTTTTCGCAAATTTTCACCAAAATGTCATTTTGAAAAAGTGGTCTTTGCTTAGGCCCTTCTGAAAATAATGGAAGTTTCTTGCTTGTCGCTTGTTCAGAATTATTCAAGGAACAATCTTTCACCATCTTATCTTCTTAAAAAGACATATTTTCTTTGCTAAGATTCCAATACGAAAAATTTGAAAACCTTTTAAGACATAAAACTTCATTATTTCA
Source organism: Brassicogethes aeneus (assembly GCA_921294245.1). NCBI lineage: Eukaryota > Metazoa > Arthropoda > Insecta > Coleoptera > Nitidulidae > Brassicogethes > Brassicogethes aeneus. The sequence goes on from OV121137.1 coordinate 8,171,547, forward strand.
AAGTAAAAACGAAAAAAAATTTGGCTTGGATGAAGTTTTTGACCGTTTTACATCGCCCTGTACGAAATTTACTTGAAAAACAGTGGGCTTTAAATCTATAGCATGAATTACCAGAGGATGGGGCTAGCAGTCATCACAGACCAAAATAAAATCGTTTACAAAATAAAAAAGTTATGTCGTTTTGAAAAAGGACGAACTTTTTGGTCGCGACACATTGAGTGGTGCGCAGTTTAAATTGACGACGTTCGACGACGACAAAGACAATATCGTTATTGTTGCTAGGGGGAGTCAATTAAAACAGCATGGTTTTATGTCGAAACCCTGTTTTTTTATTAATATTTATTGTTTAATAAAACAGCTTGTAAAAACTATTGGTTTTTTAAGACAAATGCTTAAAAATATATTGTTTACCCTGTATTTTATGTTGTTAATTAGGGTTTCTTATTTTCCCATAGCCTGAAAAATATATTAAGGTATTTATTAAAATTTATTTATTTATTTTTAAACAAATATTTAGACAAACTAGACATAAAGGCCATGACGGAGATGTTTTTTTTTCGTTTTTTTTTTGTTTTTTTTTTATTCTCATGCCCTTTTTTAATTGTTTTTCCTTTGTAGCAAACTACGTTTTCATTTTCACAACTCAACTTTAAAATTTTTAATAACACTGCACAGAAACCAACTAAAAACAACTCGAAATGTCATTGCATCAGAAAATGTTCTGTTTCTTAATTTAAGTTAATTAAAATAACAAAATACATTTTGTTTTTGCAAGTTGCTATCTATTGCAATTTATGCATTAGCTATAGAAGTCACAGTTAAGCTACATTCGTAATAAATTTGCTGGACAAGTGACACTTTGGCAAGCAAGTTGGCATGAAATTTACCATTCACAATAACTTCAAAGTGGAATTTAATGCATTCGCGTTGGTAACTGTCATGTTCTGAGGTGAGGTGAGGTGAGGTGAGAATTTGGAATATTTTGTTTTTGTTTAGTGCTATTTTTAAATGCAAAAATGGACAACACTCAATCAAATAGTTCATTTAGTGATATATTTTTATTACAATGTGTTTTAAACTACAAATCACTGTAATGTCATCCATAGGTACATAATAAATGTCTTCATTTATTCTTCAATAAATCACTTTAGTTTATTTAAAAAATCACAATAAATAAATAAATAAAGTTTTTATTGCAAGTACAAAATATACAAAAGGCCATCGACCGGGCTCCTTCAGCCTAATCACAATAAAAATACTATTAACACATTGGCAATTGAAAATCATATAAATCATTGAAAATGTCAAACCATCATAACAAAAGTAACGCGCATGTCCCATAGCCGGCACGGCAAGAAATTTTGCCCACTTCAACTTCCACTTTAACCTCGAGTTTCATTGTGAACGATCACACTGTTAATACATTTGCTTAGCTTGAGAGCCAAAGTCCCACTTGGCCAGCGAATTCATTACGAATGTAGCTTTATACAGTGTTAATTAAAACGTGGGGGATAAATCCTACCTCCTATCATGCACCGAGAAGTGGTGGGGAGTGGTTGCTTTACGAGAGTCTCGTAACGAGAGTCTAGTACACAAAGAACATAAGAGTCTAGTACACAAAGGTGTTCTTTGCTAGTACATACCTAGACCAAACCAATAGATAAATATCTGTCAGATGTCAAGACAGTAATATAATATTTAGCCAAGCCAAGAGAGGGCGCGGATTTTATAATTTTTTGACGTTTCGACGTTTTTGATCTTTTTGTACGTTCAATTATATCCGTAGTTATTGCATTTTTGTAAGATTTTGTGTATTTGTGTGTTTTTATTGTGTATTGTTTTAAGGTTTGTATTAGAATAATAATTTATAAACGACACTTTGACCGAATCATAATCTTTCAGATGGTAGGCATGTATTGTTTAATAAAATGTATGGATTTAACAGTATTCTTCAATTTCAAAATAATGACAGTTACTTTTGGTAGACTATCATATTTCTTACCATATATTAATGGTAAGGTAAGACCGGGTGATTGACATGGTGTTAACATTGACACATTTTCAAATAACGCGCCCAGACTGGGCGCCCATACAAAATTTTCCAGGGGGGGCAAACAAATAATTTAATAAGTAGCAAAAAAATACCTTGGTTCCAAAATATATTAATACATTATACGTTATAAAATATATAAAAAAATAAATATAATTTACACACAAAAACCTTACCTATCATAATTAAATCGAAGGGTAAAGGAACAAATAGGTACCGAGCTACATTTTGGAAAAAACACTTTTTTTTGCACATAAACTCACTTAATAAAACAGCTTTTACTACCATATAATATTTATTAAGAAATCAACAAAACAAAACTAAAACATCTACTCATCAAACAGAAATTTTAAGTTTCTTTTATTTGCAGCAAACATATCAATTACCTTTTTAATTATAGCAACTTGATTTTGATTTACGTAATCCCGATGCAAACTTATTAGACAAAGCCCAGAAAGACGACTTTCTCCTATTGTTGACCTAAGCCAGGTCTTAACCCTTCTAAGAGTGCTAAAAGACCTCTCAATTGAACAGGTCGTAGGTGGCAAAACCAAAAAATATTGAAAACACATTTTAATGTTGGGAAAAAAATCGCATTCTTCATTTAAAAGTTTACCAATATCTTCTGTTTATTTTCTATTTTCCCAAACTTTTTGCCAGGTTCTATATTCAGCTTTTAAATTTTCGACCCCAAATTTTTCTGATATATTTTGCAATTGATCATTAGTAAGAATTTTACCTTCTTTTATAATACTTGGATGAAACCATGATAATGAAAAAGCCAAAGTTGTATCCATTGCAAATCTACATTTAAGAGAACTTATTATTGAATCCAAATAGGGTATAAATAATGATACTTTAAAATATTCCTCTGCAGATCGACTTTGAATATTGCTTCGATGGATTTGACGACCGACTATTCGAGGAACCTTTATTTCGACATTAATATCGTTTGCTATTTCCTGACATTTTTTAAACATTGTGGAAAATACAGAATCTGCATCTTGTCTATCTTTTTCGAACATATCTATTAAAAGGTCAACTTGATTTTTTACCGAAAGTAAATCAATTACGATAGCTTGCAATTTGTTTGTCACGGGTTCCAGCAACGATGAATATTTAGAAATTACATTAAGACAGACAATAAATTGTGGAAAGGAAAGGGAACATACAATTTGATGTGCTTTGGACTTAGTATTGGCATTGAATTTGTTATCTAATGAAATATTTTCCAAAGCTGTTATAACAGTAGCAAACTGTTCGTGAAAAATTCTAATAGATTTATATTTTGCTGACCATCTGGTCTCACAAAATAAGGGTATATTTGGGATTAAACTTCGTCTTTTTGGGCTTTCTTTGAAAAAAACGATGGCTTCTTTAATAATGCCAATGGAATTTTGTACTACCTGCACTGAATTTAAATCGTTTATAACCAAATTTAGTTTGTGAGAAGAACAATGAAAAAATGTTGCTTTGGGATATTCATTTCTTATTAGTTTTTGTACCCCGTTGTCCTTTCCAGCCATTGTTGAACACCCATCAAACCCCAACCCTACTAGTTTGTTTAAATTTAAATTAAACCCTTTTAAAGATTTTAAAATTGAACTTGAAATACTTCGAGCATCCATTGCCGTTAATTCACTAAACCCCAAAAACTGTTCTTTAACTATATTATTTGAGTCTAAATATCTAATGCCGATAGAGAGTTGCTCTTTACCAGCAATGTCGCTCGTTTCATCGGCTAATATGGAAAAACCTAAACTTTCATTAGCTTCACGTATTATATTCTGGCGAATAACCTCTGCACACAATTCAATAAGTTCATTTTGAACTCTGTGGGAAGTATATTTCGCTTTGCCTTTACATGTTTTCAAATGATTTTCTAAATATTGATCCCCACTTTCTATTCTGAAATTTATTAGCTCTTCAAAATTTCCATCATTATTTTTTCCTCTTAAAGCCAAATCACGCTTTCCACACAACAGAATAGTAGAAATAATAGACGTAAGCTTTTTTCTGTTATCTTCAATTAGTCGTTTTTCTTCAATATTTAATAATTCAGTAACACTAGGTTGCTGACCACTAGAAGTTTTCAAAAATTCGGTTGCTTTTAAAATTGAAAGGGCGTGCCAATCTGACTGAACATGTTTTTTTGCAAATTCATGCAATTTCTTGTAATTTTTGAAAGTACTAACAATAAAAGCACCCTGATAGCCTCTTTTTACAGGTGGTTTAAAAATACCGCAATATTTACAAAGTGGGCCTTTTAATTTTTTGGAATATACCATCCATTCATAGCTTTCTAACCATTCTCTTCTAAAACACCTTTTGTTTTCTGTATCCTTTTTAAAATCGTAGTTTTCAAATGGGACAAATGGACTTTTAAGAAGACTATATTTTAGTAAATCAGAAATATGTGATAATTCTAAATAGTTGCCTAAATCATTTTTTTCATCTATATTAGTACTTGAAGAGGCGAACGTTTGAAAAAGGGTATGATCTGTGGTATTATCAAGTTTTAATTTTTTTTCAGGAGGATTTTCACTACTTAAACTTTCAGTTTCAAGCGATTTTTTACTTAAAAACTTGCGTATATCCATAATATACTATAATAAAAAAATACAATTTAAATACCTAGTTTATATTAAGACAAACGGTACAAGTTGCAAGAAATTTTTTTTTAATTAAATCTTTTAAGTATAATTGTGCACAATTATATTAACCTTGGCTTTGGTTCCATGGAGCCAAAGCCAAGTGAAATGTATTGTATTCAAGGGTTAATTTTTGTTACTAAAGTTTAGAGAGAAGGAAACATTTTAAAATATGTCAGTAAAATTATTTCCATTTATATTATTTCGAACCCACTGATTTTAAATATTTATTTTATTTGGAATGCTTTTAAAAATGGAATGCCTTATAAAAAAACTTAAATTTAAAATATATATTTATATAAGATATATAAGATTGTAATGTTGCCAATATTATGTAGAAATAGTTCTTTTAGGTTATATTTGCATTACATAAAATAATGTTAATACCTAAATTAAATAAGTTAATATGTTAATTTTTTAATAACATCGTAATATTACCAAAATATTTCGCTGTTAAAATTAGTTGGGTTGGAGATTTCCAGGGGGGGGCAAGTGCCCCCTCTTGCCCCTAGGTAAGGGCGCCCATGCGCCCAGTTCTCGTGTTTTAAAATAAAATGTAGTTATGGGTGTTTCTAAAATTAAAAATAAAGGTTGACTGAATAACCTGAGAGATTTTTTACGATAAACTTACTTTACAGCTGACGAAATCTGGCAAATAAACCTGGCTATTTATTATTTGCAATATTCACATTAAATACTTTGTATTTTGTTGAAATAAAAAATAAAAAATTTCGAAAATTCTGTGTAAATATCATACTTCATGTCAATGATACACTACACTTCGCAAACATTCACTTATAACACAGTTTATACGGGGTGTCAATGTTAGCCGACTAGGTGGTAACATTGACACTTTCAGAATTAAAAAATATATATATAATAACACTGAAAACTAAAAGTCAATATTCAAACTACTACTTAATATGTATGCACAACATACTGATTTGCCGAAAGTGAGATTTGTAAATTTTTAGTGACGAAAATAAGCATAAAAAAATGTTTTTTAAAGATGTGTCAATGTTACCTTACTTTTGGGAATAAGTATGATAATGATTCAACGAGTTTTACAAATTAAAAAAATTACAGATTTTACAAATGAATACTAAATACACTTGTTTTTCATTTACATTCATTTGTTTTCCTCATTGCTTTTCCATAAATCTGCGAATTTCTTTAGTTTATTAAAGTTGCTTGAGAATTACTAAACAGCATAAACACAGAAGTACCTTAAATACATGGTAGAAAACAAAGTTATTGTTTTCGTTACTAATTACATTTAAAATCTAGCCACGTTATATTTTAATTATAGCGCTATTGAAGTAACCAATGAAATATGTTGATTTTCCACCAATTAACCCATTATTACCTAGCGTGCCATATATGGCACGATAAATTTGACTAATTTTAAAAATTTGTATTTACACCAAACGATGGCCCAAACGTTATGCTTTTTGCGTTTTGGGATAGCTTTATTGGTTGCCTAAGTGATCTATGTTCTATATCGGTCTGTCATATGTCAGAAACGGTGTTATTGTTGAGGTTATGTTTAGGTGCAGAAAAGTTGCAGTTTGAAAATGGCATCAAAGCAAAGGTTGGTACAAATTTTATTAAAAATGACTTTAAATTTGACCCCACCTACTAAGTTTACTGAATAACATTATGACCAATGTGAAAACAGAAGTACAAGTTTACCTGATATGTTTGGTACCTATCTACGATACAGTTTATAACAGCGTTCCATATATGGCACGCTAGGCTAATAAGATCTGTTTATCCTATAGTTCAAACATATTTCATATTTTATATTTATCGGCAATTTTTTGTCATACTTATTATATACCTATGTAAAAAAAATATGGTATATTTAATTACTTGCATGCCTAAATGTTTTTTACGAGCAAATATTTTTTTACTGGGCATTTACTGGGCAGGTAAGCAATTTATTGTAAAATTAACATCAGTAAACTTAGATAGGTAGGTAATGTAAAATTTTATAATGCAATAAATTTTATTATTATTATTATTATTATTATTATTATTATTATTATATAATAATATTATTATTATAGCTACACGGTTCAAGACATTGCTGATTTATTTGAGTCGGAAGCATTTTGGGAAGATGACCCCTTAGAACAAATGTTTATCACACCTCCTGACCCAAATGACGCCTCGGATGAGGACTCCGCCGACGAGGATGGTGGAGGTTTATTGGACAATTTATCTGGTAGGCAACTTCAAGCGCGAGCAGAGGGAAAAACAGCAAGTGGGAGAAGGATAGGAAGTGAATTGGAAGAGTTTCTTGACCCAGAGAACACTAGGAATGGATCGACATCAGACGAAGAAGATAACGAAAATCAACAGGGAGCAGAAGGAGTGCAAATCGAAGGAAGTGAAGATATTGAAAGCGCTGAAAAAGATGTAGAAGCTGAGGAAGGGGAAGATTCGGATGAAGATATGCCATTGGTATATCGTGTTGGTGCAAGCGGAAGCAATATGGCAAAAGCCAACAAAAAACTGGGAAACTTAAAAAAAACAGCCACACGAAAAATACCTGCAAAAAAGACCACTAAAAAAGCACAACAAAAGTGGCGGTTCAAGTGGCAGAATAACGAAGATCTAACAACAACAAGCAACATTTTTCCACCACAGGATTTTTCCAAATTTCGTAATATGACTGCCGTTGATATTTTAGAGCTGTTTTTGGATGACGAAGTAATAGACCTTATTGTGACAGAATCAACAAAGTATGCATTATTTATCAATTGCCCAGATCCTAAAATAACGAATGAAGAAATGCGGTGTTTTCTGGCGATCCTAATGGTTTCGGGTTATTGTCCTCGTCCATCAAGAAGGATGTTTTGGGATAGTGGAGAAGATCTCAGAAACATAATGGTTCACAAGGCCATGCGTCGTGATCGTTTTGAGCAAATCATGAGATTCTTACACTGTGCTGACAATACAAAGCTAGACAAAGCTGACAAAATGACCAAGCTTAGGCCTCTAATAAACTTACTAAAAGAGCGCTTTATCCGACATTTTGTTCCTGAAAGAGAGATCGATTATGATGAAAGTATGATAGAGTATTTCGGCCGTCATGGCTGTAAGCAGAATATCAGGGGCAAACCTATTCGCTTTGGATACAAAGTCTGGTGTATTAACACTAAAAATGGATATTTGATTAATTTTGATGTTTATCAAGGTGCAACGGCCAAATCTAATGAAGACGACCAAAAGGAATATGGGAAAGCTGCGGCGCCTTTGATTCAACTAATTGATGAAATGGGTCCTCAACTGACGCCTCTTCCATTTCGCTTTTACATTGACAACCTGTTTACTTCAATGAATCTGTTAGTGTACATGAAATCAAAAAATTATGGTGCTACAGGTACCATAAGAGAAAATCGTGTACCAAAAAACTGTCCTATTCGTCCAGTCAAACAAATGAAGGAAAAAAAACTAATCGTGGAACATTTGAGTATGCTTTGGCAAAAAAGGATTCAATTTTAGTAACCAGATGGAAAGATAACTCTGTTGTAACAGTTGCATCTAACGTTCATGGAATACATCCAGTAGCAACTGCACAAAGATATTCCGCTGCGAAAAAAAACGAGTTGGAATTCCAAGACCCGACTGCATCACTAAGTATAACAATTTTATGGGAGGCACAGATCAGATGGACGCAAACGTGAACGTTTACAGGATTGGTGTTAGGGGGAAGAAATGGTGGTGGTCTATCTTCACATGGCTAGTGGACGTAAGCATACAAAATGCCTGGTTACTGGCAAAAAGCAATGGGCGTAAAATCTCTCAACTTCAGTTCCGCAGAGAAATAGCTCAATGCTACTTAACCAAGTATCAGATGCCACCCAAGAGTGCTGGTCGTCCTTCAGCTACATCCAAACAAAGCAGAGTTCATGAAAACATCCAATTTGATCATTTGGATCACATAATTGAGTATGTGCCACAGGAAAAACGGCGTCGATGTGCGGGTATCGCCCATACTGCTCAAGCTAGTGCAGTTAGAACGCAATGCAGCAAGTGTAAAGTGGGATTGTGTATTTCCTGTTTTGCAGAGTTTCACAGAAAATAAATAGATTATTTGTTGTTAATTGTATTATTGACAACATGATTTTTAAAAACTATATTTATACCATTTTTTTACATACCCTATTTGCCTAGCGTGCCATATATGACACGGTCCGTAATTCCATAAACACAAAATTTTAAAAATATTTTATTAATACAAGAAGCTTTATAAGTATGTATTTAACAAGATTACCAAAAAAAAATTACAAAATTGAAAAAAAAAATAATTCCGGCAATAATGGGTTAAAAGCTATGTTGGCAACAGTTGCATGTAAACACGTAATTTAATTTTTAACCAAGTTCAGAGAGGGCGCTTCATTTGGCTTCAAACTAAATACTCTTTAAGATATTCATCTATTGGTTTGGTTTAGGAGTACATGGTTGCCAGGTCTGGGGGTTTTTCCCCATTTCTGGGCAAAACTAATTTAATTCGGGGATTTGGGGAAAACTTAAAAAAATATAAAAATCTAGGGATTTAAAAATACTATCACACATACAAAAAATATTAATAATAAACAGTAACACAAAGACTCGTCGATCGCATTATCTAATAGCTCTAGCTGTTTAAATTCGCTTCTAAATCAGTGTTTCCAGAGAAGACTCAAAATGTACTAGATTGTAGATTTGTACAATTGTACTGACTCTGGCAACAGTGTTATAAATAAGGAAGAATTGACAAATCCTTGTAATAATTCTGTAATTCCCATAACTTTCTGCCTTGTAATAATTCTGTAATTCCCATAACTTTCTGCCGAGCCGTGCTTTAAGGATACAAAGACAAAGCCGATATTTATATTGGGTAATGGGTATTTCGCTTGCTTCGCATCTTATTATTATGTGTAATATTAGGGGCTGTGGTTGTTTTATTAGCCTAGCTCTAAGTACCAACAGAAAATATAAGTTTACTGTCAGTTGCTTACAAGATAATAAAGGCTCGATTAATTTGTCATTTGGTATATTTTTAAATCGTGATACAAAAAAATATACTTAAAAATCAAAATAGAACTTCTACAAATTTTGATATAAAAAATACAATGTTAAAAAATCATAATAATGACATGTATAAAAAATAATTTTTAGGAGCATTGTAAGTAATTTGAATGTGTACTTATACCAAATGTAACCAACTATTGTTTTAATGAAAAATTGTCTTTTTTGTACCAAAAACCAAATGTGGGAAATTTTAGCCTAATCTGGCAACTTCTAGAAAATAATAGGAGGATTTTACCTGTAAAGAATAATACCAAATTATGGTATATCACACTGATCGATAGATCGTAAATTTATTTCAAAATATGTTTTAAAATAGGCCTATACCCTGTGTAGGTATAATCCAGAGAAAATTGGTAAATATTCGTGCCTAAGGGTGTTCTTCGCCGCAGAGGCATAAGACTCCACGGCAGCCAAGGCGGAATGACGATCGAGAAGCAAGGGGCATTTTGATTTGTGCAAGTGTAGAGAAAGACCTTACACAATTTACCAGAAAACTTGCTGATCAGTTTGATATTTCTAAGAATACGGTTTTCAAGACATGGGTATATTCCTTGTAAGTTGAAGAGGGGTAACGAGCAACACCTAGGCGACAGATCGCCGCATAGAATTTTGGGAATATGTAATGAATAAGGCGAACAAGGATAATAATTTCAGTCCAAACATCCTTTAGATGGTCGTCACAATTCCCAAAACTTCCGCTGGTGGGTAAGAGGGGAAAATCGTCATAAGGTGTATGCTGCCCGAACACAGCGCCCCTTTAAATTAAATGTTTGGGCTGGAATTCTTTGAGACCATATCATTGGGCCATTTATTATTGATAGTAATCTTAATGGGCGAAAGTATAAAATATAAAATCAAATTGTTCCGGCACTTCAAAATTTGGCAATTTCTTTTGAAACCATATAGTTTCAACAAGACGGGTGTCCAGCACATGATACCTTGTTTGTCAGAGAATATTTAAACGAAAACTTTCCGAATCGCGTGATAGGTCTTCATGAAGGTATTCTTTGGCCTCCAAGATCACCGGATTTGATTCAGTGTGATTTTTTTTTGTGGGGACACGTTAAGTCAAAATGTTATGGATTTTAAAAGCGGTGGGCTAATAATCTCGATGATTTAAGGGTACAAATCTTTAATTCATTGGGAAATATTGGTCCTGAAATGCTGTTTAACGTGCCAACAGTAGTAATTCCAGAAAGTGCCCGTAAACCAGCCAGCAGGACGAGATGGATATATGACTTAGTTTAAAATTATGGAATTTTAAATATAATTAAAATATCACGGAAAATGCAGAGGATGATGCCCAAGATTTATAAAGTTTCATCAAAGTAAAGTAACACGCAGAAGGCGCAAGAATTATGTGTCCCTTTATAAAATTGCGAACCAAGATGGCATTACGCAAAATTAAATATCTTTAGGGTGTAAAAATAAAAATAATTATGGCTACGGTGCTCATACTGTTACAGTATTGTTTAAAATACCTTAAGTTTAACTTAATCACAACGATTTCTTAAACCAACAGCGAAAAGATTTGATTTGATACCGGGCAATAGAAACATCTATAGATACCTGAGTGATGAATTAAAGGCAGTGGTATTCCCTGTAATTGAATGAAATTCTTTCTGCGCCCATCCTGAAAACATTTTAATAGCCATGCTATTTGATGAGAGGAGGCACATTAGATAGTTAGGGCTCAGAAGAATGTTAAAGGCCAGACAGTCTGCTTCGACTGGAAAAGGGATTAGGAACTTTCACACTCCTTCACTTAAATTTGACGCATTAGATTACACGGAAATGATAGATTGGAGCACTACAAAAATATTGTCTCCACCTCTTCTCCGTGGGATAAGTGATGAAGAAATCAAAAGCGTCATACAATCGGGTGAGACCCCGGATTGGGATATAAGAGAGTTCCCATATTACACGCAAGCTGTGGAGCGTTGTGTTAAGCTAGTTACCGAAGCTTCTCTCAAGGTATGCGGGCCGCAATCAAGGGATGGATACATTAGGGCAACACTCAAATCGAAAGAGTCAATTAACGAATTCAGCAGTAAAGCAGATTACAAAGTGACATTGAAAAGGTCGGAATAAATCGGCACACACCCTTAATGGAACTCGAAGTGTAGCCACCTCATCGTGGTGAGTTCTGGGTTGTTTAGATAATAAATTAAAATTAATTAAATAATTTCTAAGCAAGCCAAGAGCTGCACATTTGTATATGTAAACTTACATACATCTTTTGTAAATATTTAGACGCTTTGCGCGATCGGAAGATATGGTTTAAAAGTGGTGATATTTTTTCTGCAGGCAAGTCAATACTATTACTAACGTTTAAGCACCGTAGCGCTGCAAACCTCAAGATAAAAAAAAATATATGCGAAAAAACTGTCAAATTCGTATTTTTTGAAAACTTTGGGCGTTTTGCGCGATCGGAAGATCCGAATTTAATATATTTTTTTTGTTATGCTAGTATACACCTAAGGCAACTTTTGCGCGGTATAGCGAGTCAAAATTTCAACTTTGAAATTTTTCGATCCACCCTATATTACACAGTCGCATGCTGTTATGAAGAGAAAAAGTTCTTCTATAATCACATGAAATCAGGCTATGGCATTTAAAGACGAATTTATAATCAAGGATTGGGGCGAGATTTACAATTGCAACATCTTTGACCCTTACATGTTACCACACTGCTTTAATTCCGTAAACTATTTAGAATTTTTGGAACAGAAAGTCGCAATACATAATATGTGGGATGGAATTAATACGTAAAGAGAAGGTTGGTTCCAACTTAATGGATATTTAGCTTATTTTGGTTGTAATCCAGACTGCTTGTGCAAATATTAAAATATTAATAGCAATGTTTTAATTAGAAATTACTTAATACCATAAAAAATAACTTTTTCTCAAAGAGAAAGCAAAATGGATAATAGTTTATTTGAAAAACTACCTTTATTTTTTTAACTTTCGGGTGTTGAAGTTCTGACGGTGTAAAGTGGACCAGTCTGTATTTTATTTTTTAAAAGTATCATTTTTTTGTGTGTAACAAAATATTTAATTTTGAAGTGTCGTTTAAAAAATAACAATTTATATTTAAAAAATCTTACCAACAAAATCTGTATAATTGGAATCTAATACAAATTTTCCCAATCCTAAAGTTTCTTCAAAATCATCATCATCAAGGAATTTTTCACTGTTAATTGAGTCCTGTTTTAATGATTGGTAAAATAAATTTTTAATTTGGGCTGTATTTATTTTTTCATCCAAATTTTTTAGTTCCACGAAATAGTCCACCAAGACACTTCCTTTGCTTAAAAAAGTTAGGTTGATTAATATTTAATGGTTTAAATTTTAAAACTTAATTTTATTTTAGTGTTTAGAGTTTTTATTTATATTCCCAAATGGATTAGCAATAATTTTTCCAAAAATAAAAGTTTTTAATAGGTAATTAGAAAATTTTGGTAATTACTGTCGTAAAATACATCCGTCAACACTGTCAACCTCAGATGCCTTATTTAAATTGTTTTCATAAAAACCAATTTTAAACGTGAAATAAATCAACATAGGTAAGTTTAAAATAATCCCGCCTGGTATGGTTTTCTTGTGCCGTATTTGGGATTCCCTGTATATATACCGTTTACAAAAATGATAAATATACCTACATAAAAATCGGCAACAACAGCTTGAATTTAATTTTCTGTAAACTATATTTACAAATTTTAGTCTTTTTTATACCCATATAAGATAATTAAAGGATTAAAGTGATAATTCAAATATATACCTACCCTAAAACACTACCCTTTGTACGGTTGTACCCCAGCCTTTCTTGAAACCACTGCCAATTATCGATGGCAACTCAGAAATGTTTGTTTAAATCTTATATGTACTATGCTCCAGACAAAAGTATTACTTTGACATTTATTTATTATCTATGATTTAAATACAAATAATTAAGGTTATCTATATGTCATTTTAACGCTAATTTCATCTTGTTTCTGAAAATAATACAATATATATATATGCGACGCGCTCTGAGAAAAGAAACCTAAGCGCCCCAGCGTTAGTTTTAGAGGAGAAAGGAGGCAGGCGCTCTAAACGGCGGCACAAATGTTTAACGCTTTGTTATATGCAAAATATTCAAGTAAACTTATTACTGACTTTAGATAATTAACCACACTTGGATAACTACGAACGCATATATGCGTAACAAGTCGCACATGAGTGACCACCATCGATAAACCGCCTAACCTTTGGGTTAGTTTTTAGTAAGAATGGCAAAAAAAACTTTTTAAAGGCCAAAAGAGCCGAAATACAAATAATGTGTGTGGTCTAAACGAACAAAAAGTTCAAAAATACAATTGGAAGTCAAGATACATACCTTGCCAGGTTTATGATCCACCGGACAGTGGAATTGAGTACGAACCTTTGGAATCTAGTAGTGACAGTGAGAAAGAAGATATATATGAGATTAAAAATGAAGACCAGGAGGACGAAGAAGGAACTTGGAAGGAAAATGATGCACAATCTGATCAAGATCTGAAAATAAGTACGTCCACCTCAAAATTCGGTGAAAGTAAAAAAACAATTCCCAGGTATTTCCAATTTAGGCCTATGGCGTGTCCGGGGTAGGTGAAAATCTTCCTGTCGATCCAAGTGATGCAGGATATTTTAATTTTTTGTTTCGGGACATTGCGGGAATTATTGTCACAGAATCAAAGGGGTTTGCCTTACAACAAATTGCTCTTGCACAGAACAAAAAGGAAACACCCAAAAGCTACCTACGTAAATGGAGAGATATGGACACTGATGAGTTTTATGTTTTCATTGCTGTGCTAGAAATAAGAAAACGGACATAAATGATCATTGGTCCAAAGATCCGTTACTTGAAAGCATGGTTATATTCAAGGGTCGACTGATATTTAGGCAATATATAAAGTTAAAAAGTTATATTTTTGTGCGATTCATCGACCGGATACATTCTGGATTTCCATGTTTATATAGGGAAAAAAACAAAAAGCCGGCCTTCGTGTTTCTGGGAATGTTGTGATAACCCTTCCCTGCTTAAAATACCCCATAGAGACCTATACAAAATAATCTATCGGGCGCTACTGGATTCAATATGTGCATTTGTCCATGGTTTTTTCCGGATACGGCCCGATAGAAAATTTATAGGAAATTACCCATAGGCACACCATAACTTTTACATTTTCCCTATTAAGACCGATAGCAAATAACTCAATGAAGGATATATGGGGATATCCCTATAGAGCAACCATAAAACATTTGACAAAATTTTATTAAAACCTATGGGGTTCTATGGGGGAAAACTAATTTCTACATTTATGTGTATTTTTCCCATTGAAACCAATAGCAAATAAATCAAGGGTGGATATCCCTATAGAACAACCATAAATCCGAACTATGGGTCCTATACATACCGATACACCCTATAGAAGCACCATACATTCCGATACAAATATCTATCGGTTTGAACAGGGTCTCTATGGGATATTTTAAGCAGGGTTATGCAGCCTTATCTAAATAATGGCCGTACTTTATATACTGATAATTATTATATATATATACAGGGTGTCCCGGGTTTAATGATCTTAATTTTACCAGTGGGTAGAGAATCAAAAAACAAAAGGAATTTCCAAGGAAAACATGTATCTAAAAATTGAAAATAACTGAGATACAGACCTCCAAAGTTTGAAACTAAAATTCGTTTTTTCTCATAACTTTTAAACCGTTTGACTGATTTGGCTCAAATTTTAAACATATAGTAAGGAAATACTGACTCACGTACTGCCTATAACAATTGGGGGTTTAGGTTCCCTTTTTCCGACATATGTTTACGCCACTGACCTTTTTTTGAATTTTTAATGATCTTAATTTTGCCAGTGGGTAGAGAATCAAAAAACAAAAGGAATTTCCAAGGAAAACATGTATCTAAAAATTGAAAATAACTGAGATACAGACCTCCAAAGTTTGAAACTAAAATTCGTTTTTTCTCATAACTTTTAAACCGTTTGACTGATTTGGCTCAAATTTTAAACATATAGTAAGGAAATACTGACTCACGTACTGCCTATAACAATTGGGGGTTTAGGTTCCCTTTTTCCGACATATGTTTACGCCACTGACCTTTTTTTGAATTTTTAAATTCTGCGTTCAACTAGGAAAAGAAAGTTACTTTGGTAAATTTTTATTAGCTCTTCGTTACAAAAATATTCGAGTTTGAGTGGAATTAATACCTACTTGAAAATGGGTAACAAGTAATCGCTTTACCATAGCATCAATTGATGACATTTCAGTAAACAGTGTTTGTTTGTACTTCAAAAAAGGTTTTCTGTACGTGTAGTTTTTCCATAATTAATTGAGAAATGCCCTTTGCTTTCTCCAATCAAGAGTATGCCGACATACATTTCATTTATGGTTTTGCAAACGGGAATGCCGCTGAGGCACGGAGAGAATACGCAAACCGTTTTCCGCAAAAAAGGTTGCCACATGCGCGTGTATTTCGTGCAGTACATAGGCGCATTTGCGAAACTGGAAGCTGCAACATTATCAATCCAAGAGGTAGAAATGCAAGAGGGCGAGGTGATCAGCAGCAAAGACCTTTAAATGGTGTACAGAGAAGAAGACATGCACGCACATTAAGGCATTTCAGGGATAATCCGCTCACAAGCCTTCGTCAAGCACAACGACAACTGGCGGTGCCAAGAAGTTCGATATGGAGAATTTTACGAAACGACAGGATGCGGCCCTACCATTTTCAACCAGTGCAGGGATTAGAAGATGGCGACAATGAACGAAGAATGGAGTTCTGCCGATGGATATTAGAAAACGAAGGTAGATTTTTGCAAAATAAAATTCTGTGGACAGACGAAGCCATATTCACGAGAAGAGGGGTGGTAAATTTCCACAATCTTCATACATGGGCGCACGAAAATCCCCATTTTGTAAGAGAACGAAATTTTCAAAGAGAATTTAGCGTCAATGTGTGGTGTGGATTACTTGGAAATCGCCTCATCGGGCCGTATATTCTTCCACCACGTCTGAACTCTCAACTGTTCCTGAGATTTCTACGGTATAATCTTTATGAATTGTTGGATGATCTACCACTAAATATGAGATTAAACCACTGGATCCAGCTGGACGGGGCTCCGGCTCACTACGGAAGAGTAGTACGGGAATGGCTGGATACCAACTACAATCAAAGGTGGATAGGACGTGGTGGTCCAGTAGCTTGGCCTCCGCGTTCACCAGATATAACTCCTATGGATTTTTTTCTTTGGGGTAGATTGAAAGATATAGTATACCTAACCCCTGTAAGGACCCAAGCAGAACTTAACTTAAGAGTAAGGCGAGCAGCAAATGAACTCTCAGCACAAGAAATTTCAAATGCCACCGGTTCTGTTAGACGTAGAAGTCAAGCGTGCATAAATGCAAATGGGTGGCATTTTGAACAAAACTTATAATTTTTTTCTTAGCGTAATCACAAAAAACGACTTGTTATTTGACATAAGAACCTTCATAATTTTATGTTTTATTAATTGCGGCTTAATATAATTGTGACAGAGACCTAAATTTTACGAAACGTTCATTCTCCGTGTCAATTAACTGTAATAGTTTTTCATAAGAACGATACTATTTGAAAGCATGCGGTGGTTTGAACGGACACCATTTGTACAAAATTAATCTTAAATTAATAGTTATTGTTTTAAAAAAATAATCCGAACATAATGTAATTTATGGGTTGCTAATTCGAATAATTGAATAGATATTTTTTTTAGTATTGACGTAAACAGAAAAAGTATTGCTTTAAAACAGGATAATCTGTACTTTGGAGGTCTGTATCTTAGTTATTTTCAATTTTTAGATACATGTTTTCCTTGGAAATTCCTTTTGTTTTTTGATTGTCTGCCGACTGTCAAAATTAAGATCATTAAACCCGGGACATATATATATATATATATATATATATATATATATATATATAATATATATTCGTCTAAAGCGAAAACAAATGCCCAGCTTGAATCCAAAGCTGGATAAAAAAAAATATTAAAATGTAGCATTACATTTACTCGCTATAAAATAGAAAGACTTTTGAAAGAAAGACATTAAAAAAGGTAAATAGGGAAATGGGTAAAAACAAAATAAAACCAATATGCAATGTACAATAAAAACATGGGGGCAATTGATCGTAGCGATATGACGATCAGTTATATTAAATACGTCCGCAAGACATGGTATGAGAAAATATTTTTTTCACACTGTTGATCTAAGCCTTCTGAATGCCCAAAGCCAAATAAGAAAAGGTCAAGTGCTGAAAGACAAAATTTAATATTTTATTTAATTCTGTGACAACATAACTTTTCTAGGCACATGAAAAAAACAATCGTAAATAAACGCCCTTCTACGTTACCTAACAGACGACTATAAAGTCTATAATTCATAATCAATTTTTGGATTCTTAGGTCTCTTCTCTCGGAACGCGTCACATATGTATTTTTTGTGTATAGGTTTTAATTTAGAACACAGAAAATACATCTATTGTAGTAGATTCAGAAAATGAGCGTTAAAATGACTGATGATAGATAACCTCAATTATTTGTATTCAAATATCAAAGTGGGACTTTTGTGTGGGGAGGATAGTACATGTCAGTTAATTTGGTAAAGTCTATGCAGTGACACGTGTCTTTGTTTTCTGTAAAACCTGTGTTTGGGGTACAAGTATGCCCCTGGTTAGCATTGCCGAGTTATGCCAGCGCAAGGCATGTGTAGCAAATGCGAACAAGAGGTTTGCTTAGGTATAAAAGTTTATATTACAATATAAAATAAAACAGAACATTTACAAAAAAACTTTTCGTAATTTAATGTGGGCAAATTTAGAGAAAACACTAGTCAAATAAATATTCCTATGTAAATCTTTTTTTTTGTTCATTTAAATGGCTAAAAAAAATGTATTAACTTTTTACTGTCCTATTTATAATTCCTGGTAGTTACGATACTTATTACTTATTAAACATTAGACTGTTAACATGTTTTTATGACGCGTCATGACGGATCAATTTTAAATCAGTTTCAACAGCATTATTTTATCCTTTGATTCGTGTTTTTCGTTTTCCCAATTTCCGTTTTGTTTTGGAGCAAAAAATTTTCGAAAATGATCGAAAAGAAAAACGTTTTTAACGGATCAGTCCCATTTTTAATAAAACTAATGTAGACAAAATTGGAAAAAAATTAATGGTTAAGTTATCACCTTTATCCGTTTCCAACCCAACCGGTTTCGAAAAAAAAAGTAGTTCACAGACTCACAGACAACAACGGAAAATACTTCGATTGCGAGTCGATCCATACTGTACGTTCAATCTAAGTTGGGAGGTCTAAGGAATGTCATGCCGTCCATAATCTATATGTACCGGCATAATGTTTACTTGTATTCAGGGACCCGGACCGGACCGTTTTTGGACAGAAAACCGGACCGGAACCGGTATTTACTTGTGGACCGGAACCGGTGATTGGTTTATTGCTTTCATTAAAAAATAAACTGACAAATTTTAAAAAACACCCACAGGTTTTTATTTTAGCAAAAAAGTATTGTCTATCCAAGTTATAAATATTATTTTGTTTTTATATCTTTTAAAATATAGATCAAAGATGTAAATAAAAAAGGGGGTTGAATTAAAATTGACCCAAATTAAGCAAAAAAAACTTGTTTAGTGTTGGGCTAGCTTAAAATATGAAAAACAAATCCTTAGTCACAGAATTAAAATTAAACAGGAAGTTAGTTTAATCATTATAAAAATAAGTAGGTACATACCTAAATCCATCAATTCTAATTTTTTTGAGCCATTTGTTTAACTTTGCAGACTTTCTAAAAATATCTTCGAGCTAAAATAAAAAAAAAACATATTTATTATATTTTTAGAATAATTGTAATTGTAATTATTATTTATTTATAATATTATATAGTAGTATTTCATTAGGTCTAAAGGGCTAAAGGGACCATAATAAATTGTTTTATTATTACTTGTACCACAAAGGTAACATATATCTACAAATACCAATACGTAAAAGCGGCCTTAAGAAAATTTGCGAAAAAGACTTAATTTAAATTCTGCTTGCGCAGAAATTGTCTATTTAATGTCATTATAAACTCATATAAGTTTGGTGTGGGTCCCAATGAGATATCGGTATACCCAAAATCCAGAATCCGCCACTGCCATGTGTAACTAACGTCTTCTTTGTTCGTCTGTCACAGCATAACTAAAATAAAGTGTTTTCCCCCGTGCATTGAAATCGCTTAGTTATTTTTGCCGCACCCTTTATAATGTATATGTAAAAACAGGGGGCACAATTTTTAAGAAACCTTTTAGTTCAAAAGAATGTTATTTGTTATATGGAACACCCTGTATATATACAGGGTGGCCGATTTATCTGAAGACATTGAAATATTTCGAAAACTATGCATCGGATCAAAAAAAGTTTTGAATAAAATTTGTTCGCCTGGAAGGGGGACATCCAATGATACCAAAGTCGACCCCTCACCACCACCCCATGGGGTGGGGGTGGGGGCAACTTTAATATTCTAAATAGGAACCCCCATTTTTTATTGCAGATTCGGATTTACTATTAAAAAATAAGTAACTTTTATGGAAAAACTTTTTTTAAATTCCTGATAGATGGCGCTGTAATCGCGATTTTTGGGAATATCTTGAAAAATTGCAGATTCGGATTTCCCATTAAAAAATATAATTAGTGTATACGAGAATTGTAAGGGAATTCAAAATAAATTAAATTAATTAATTCCTTTTGATGTTCCCCATGGGGTGGGGGTGGGGGCAACTTTAATATTCTAAATAGGAACCCCCCATTTTTTATTGCAGATTCGGATTTACTATTAAAAAATAAGTAACTTTTATGGAAAAACTTTTTTTAAATTCCTGATAGATGGCGCTGTAATCGCGATTTTTGGGAATATCTTGAAAAATTGCAGATTCGGATTTCCCATTCTTGGGTAATTTTAAAAATAGATGTTAACTTATTGATATACGAATAAAATCCAAAAATTAAACAAGTTTTTATTTTTTTCGATCCGATGTGTAATTTTTTAAGATATTCCCAAAAATCGGGTTTCTTGCGATTACAGCGCCATCTATCAGGAATTTAAAAAAAGTTTTTCCATAAAAGTTACTTATTTTTTAATAGTAAATCCGAATCTGCAATAAAAAATGGGGGTTCCTATTTAGAATATTAAAGTTGCCCCCCACCCCCACCCCATGGGGTGGTGGTGAGGGGTCGACTTTGGTATCATTGGATGTCCCCCTTCCAGGCGAACAAATTTTATTCAAAACTTTTTTTGATCCGATGCGTAGTTTTCGAAATATTTCAATGTCTTCAGATAAATCGGCCACCCTGTATATATATACACTGCGCGTCAAAATTAACGCATAACAATTTTAAAAAATCCAACTCTAAAAAGCCTTCACCAATCTTAAAAATCTTTTGGATAAAAATACTTCAACTTATATCTCAGTTTACGTTTTTAAGGGTTTTTCGAGAAAATATTCTTGAAGCCCTTTTATTTAATAATAAAAAACGCTCGAAAAAAATTTTTTATAGGACAAAAATATGCTGTGAAAGACCGTATTTTTTTTAGGATACCCTGAAAATGTTGTACAAATCAAACAAACAGTAACAAAAATACAGCGCTTCAAAGTCGTCAAAAATGACTACTTTTCAGCAAAATAATCAAAAAGGGGTCATTTTTACCGACCTTGAACCGCTGTATCTTCGTTACGTTTCGTTTGATTTGAACAAAATTTTTAGGGTTTACTAACAAAAATACGGTCTTTAACAGCATATTATTTATTTTCTTAAAAAAAGTCCTTAATAGTTATTTATGTATCAAGGCAGTAAAGTCGTATTTTTTATCACGAATGTGAAAATTATTTGCAGAGGCGAAAACCGAGGCAAATAACCACGTGAGTGATAAAAAATGACTTTAATGCCGAGGTGTATATTAAATTTTATCCGAAATCACATTTAATAATACTAATAATTAATATTGATGATCAAATTTGATTTGATTAATCAAATGTCATTTGAATGTAGGAAGTGTATACGTATACTGTTTGTTGCGACGTTTATGATATATTTGCCCGCCGCAGCGATTTTTTAATCTAATTCACTAATATATAAAATAAATAATTAATAAAATTAACTAAAACAATATTTTATGAACGGGTCCAATCGACCACCGCGACGGTGTTTTTTTTTAATATTATTTAGTTGCTGCTGAGTAGCAGTAGACACATCTTAAAATGTATAATGGGTTGCATACAATACTCTCTATTAAATCAGCAGTAAAGTTCTACTTTACTGCCGATTTCGGATAAAAGTTATTTTTTGAACGTTTATTATTATTAAATAAAAGGGCTTTAAAAATATTTTCTCGAAAAACCCTCGAACACATAAACTTATATATAAGTTGAAGTTTTTTTATACAAAATTTCATAAAGATTGGTAAAGGCGTTTTAAATTTAGAATTCTATTAAGATTAAAGATAAATTGAATTTGATAGAATTTGCATTTAGGTAAGTGTTGACACTTACACTCATACTTAAAAAGTAAATATATAATATTTGTATTATATTAAAAATATTTGGACGCTTTTCTGCAGAATGAAAACAACACTATGATGAAACTGAGAAAACAGCTATCAAAGAATTTAATAATTTTAAAATTATCTGTTAATTCTATGCTGATTTTGGACTTATGGAAGTTTAAGAAATATATGTAATTTAACAATTTATTTATGTGGAATTTTTGATATGTGTAAAGGTATTGAAAAAATAGGCTTTTGTTGGTTGGTTTCTTTATGGAAACTACTATTTGATTATAAATCATGTACATGTATTTAAAGAAATTCGACATTTTTTTATTTTTAAAGGTAGGTATTTAAAATGGAATTTTTTTACTAAAACCATGTTTTTTGTCCGGAAAACTTGGAAAACCGCCTCAAAGAAACATGCAGACTCCAAATAACATTTCTAGATTAATTATTCTTTGAAAAATTAAGTTTAATAAGATATAACCAAAATATTTGCTCTTTATCTATGTCATCCCAGGTACAAAGCATAATTTTAGGGATATAACATTTATTTTGACTCAGAAAAAAGTATATATTATCAAGATTTAAAAATACCCCCGCCAACAAGTTTCCGGTCGAGAAGTCCGACCGATGTGCTAGCCCTACCGCTGCATCGCGCTGCTTTCCATTGTTGCCAGATGTATGGGCTTCGTATACTCCGTGATACTTATACAGCACTGTATATAATCCTGTTTGACTTATGTGCCCTCTACCGCTAAAGCATTGGAACTAAAGATGATAGTAGAGGATCCCAAGTAAGGTCGACCTTCACCCATCTGCTTACCAGATGAAAATTATATTTTATCAAATAAAATATGTTTCTGAACATAAACCAATAGGGTTGCCATAAAAAATATGATCAAGGCTAGCTATAATAAATAAAAAATTAAAAAAAAATAATTAATTTTTTAAATTTCACCGAATTGCTTGCCAAATGAACGAAATTCCAATGGAAAGCATACAACATACAGAATATGTAACAGCTAGGTTGCCTACCTTTTTCTGGTCCCTATTACCTGGTTGCTTTGTACAGGGTGATCCCCTATAATGTCGCCCCCCTTTAACTTTTTTATTTTAAGTGTCCCAAAAAATTTAAAAGTGTGGTTATGTAGGAACTAAAAAATACTTTTTTTCTACGTATAAAGAAAATTGGAAAATTGATCAGTATACAGGGAAAAACAAAAAGTTTATTTTTTTTCAATGGATCACCGTATATATGAATTTATTTTTCGAATCCTTGTAAAATTCTGAGCATAATTTATATAACAAACCATATACCTAAATTCAACCGTTTCTGAAATATTCGCATTCGAAATGTCATCATTAAATGTTTTTTAAACTGTTAGAAATCAAGAAGCCTTAGTATACCAAAATTTTTATTGAAAATAAATTACTATAGTGACATTATGTCAATAAGTGTTGTTAAATCAGTGTTGTTCCCAGCGAAAAAAAAAGCGTAACAGATTTTACAGAAAAAAGTAATAGATCCCTATAAAATGTAATAGATCGCCATTTTTGAACTACCTATCATTATAAAAATAAAGAAATTTGTTATTTCATAAAGGTAAAGAGGAGGGGGATTTTTAAAATAATAAAACATCCACATTATGCATGTTTTGTGAATAAAGATTTTATTTAAATATTTGTTAACAAAACACGTTCAACTATGGGTTATTTTATTTATAACTTATTTTTTATAATATAATGATAAGTTTTTATTTTATGTATAGTGCAATAAAACACTGTCAACTTAATGTGTTTTATAAAATCATATTTACGATATTTAGATACTATAAACAAAATGTAACCAAGAGGGAATGCGACGTGAGCAAGTTTCTTTGTGTTTTTAAAAGACCACACAAGGGGTCGAGAACTGCGTCATATTTTTTTTATAATTTAAAAGGGCTGACCAAAGATTATCTTTGGGGCTGACTACTCAGTTTTTTCTGTAAGAGTGGCAGTCTGCTCTTGTTATTTTAGTTATTCATTAGCATTCAACCAAGTATCATCTCTGTATTAAAATGAATACATCTCATAATAATAATAAGTTGTGTTTATTGAACAACGTTCCTGTTGCACAAAAATCCAGTCAACCAATTTTGCATACGGAGAATGTTTTCATGGATTAGTTTTTAAGGAAACTTACTTAAGCTCAGTACACAGGTAATTGGTAGGTACTTACTTATCCATTTTATCAACGTAACACTAAAGTTGTCAATCAGTTATAATATGTAAACTTTTAAATTGTAATTATTCTGTGAATACCACAAAATACATAGGCAAGGTTTTCAACTCGTCTACGAAAATGATGTTAGCTAATGCAAACTTTTTTACAGGGACTTCGTATTTATCGTATTCGGAAAACGGTATTCCCTTTGTTTCTCTAGCGTTATATATATATATATAATTATTGTTGAAAAAAAAACGGACAAATCTTGAAAATGTAATAGATTTATTAATTTTGTAATGACGTAATAGATTTTTGGCCGTTGTAATAGATCTATTACAAATGTAATAGACGGAACAACACTGTGTTAAATAAGTAAAAATGGCGTAGGTACTCAGACAGAGAAAAACAAACTATTTCAACTTATTATCTAAAAAATAATTTAAATATTTCAGAAACGGTTGAATTTAGGTATATGGTATGATATATGAAATATGCTTAGAATTTTACAAGGAATCGAAAAATAAATTCATATATAGGGTGATCCATTGAAAAAAATAACCTTTTTGTTTTCCCTGTATACTTATCAATTTTCCAATTTTCTTTATACGTAGAAAAAAAGTATTTTTTAGTTCCTACATAACCACACTTTTAAATTTTTTGGGACACTTAAAATAAAAAAGTTAAAGGGGGGCGACATTATAGGGGATCACCCTGTACAAAGCAACCAGGTAATAGGGACCAGAAAAAGGTAGGCAACCTAGCTGTTACATATTCTGTATGTTGTACGCTTTCCATTGGAATTTCGTTCATTTGGCAAGCAAGTCGGTGAAATTTAAAAAATTAATTATTTTTTTTTAATTTTTTATTTATTATAGCTAGCCTTGATCATATTTTTTATGGCAACCCTATTGGTTTATGTTCAGAAACATATTTTATTTGATAAAATATAATTTTCATCTGGTAAGCAGATGGGTGAAGGTCGACCTTACTTGGGATCTTAGACTATGAATATTTTAATATATTTGGATGACATTACGAAGCCCACCTTTTACGGCATTGAAACTAGGGGGCATCACTTAACTCTAAAACAAAACTATACACGGTGTTTTTAGAAACCCTTTTAGGTTATGGCCCCCTACTAAAGATTTACACCGTTTTATTAAACTAAAAAAAAAGAACCAGATGGCTAAAACACTAGGTAGGTTTTATAATAAAGGAAAATGAACGATGATATTAGGATCGCGTGATTACCTGTGTTTTTACTTCGTTGGACAAAATTTGCCATTCTTTAGTATTTCTGTCCAATAATTCTGGTGTCCATTTTACGCCATCCAATAACTTAATAGTTCCAGCTAAATCGCAATCAGTTTCACATGTTCCTGGTGTAGTAGGCCGAATAGTTGTTGTCGTTGTACTTGTGGTAGTAGTGTACACTGTGATTTCCTCTTCTTTTTCTGTTGTAGTGGTTGTACTTTTTGCTGCTTCAAGAAGTTTTTCTATTGAGATTGGAGTTGTGGATGAAGTTGGCCATCCGGTAAATACTGTTGTTGCTCTAAAATAAATATAAAATCAGTTTGTGTTGGTGAAATATTAAAGGTTAAACTATGTTTCATCTAAACAGTTTAAAATGGGGTATTAATATAAATTAATAATTACAAGTGAAGGGGTCCTAAGCTTTAAAAAATAACTAAAACAGAAAAAATTCTTAACCTAGGCTTTATGATCTTTTTGGTAATGTCTTGCAAAATTATACAATAAAGATGTAAACCTTTTAATTATTTAAAATCAATTGTAATGCAATGTAATATATTTTTTAAAATATAGTTATAATAATTAGTAGATTATTTTATTTTAATTAATTTCTGGTGTGCCTTATTTTTTCTTTATTTTCTCTTATACCTTAAATTTTTTTCGGCGACAAATTGTTAAGAACTTAAAATCCGATAGAATTAAACGATCAACGAATAAAGAAATGACAAAAAATGCGTGTATTTTTGTTACTTGAAATGAAAATATTCTTATAAGGGGGCATACATTAATTACGTGAGGTGTTTAGGGGAGGAGGGGGTCGAGCCAAACCTCACCCAATCTCACGTGGGGGGAGGGTGGTCTCGGCAAATATCACGTAATTTTTTCTTTTCGAATGAAACAGTGTAAAATTGCGAGAAAACTGGGTTAAATTAAGTAAACAATTATAAGCAAATTGTTTTTTTAATAAATATAATGGAATCAAGCACAGATTAACTTATTTAGATTAAAACCATGCATTTTAAAAAATCTCACGTGAGATTAAGGGAGGCGGGAGGGGGTCGAGCAAAATCTCACGACATCTCACCAAGGGGGGGAGTCGAAAAATCGCCAAAATTGCCTCACGTAATTAATGGATGACCCCTAACTCTCTTATTATGGATATTACAACTTACCTTGATGGCCATCCAATATGAATGGTTGGCTGTGTTGTACTTCGTGTAGTTAAGGTATTTTTAGAGGTAGTTGTAGTCCTAGATATTTTTTTATTTTTTCTAGTTGGATAGACAACCTTGAAAACTCCTGTCGAAGTAGATGTAGGCGTAGCCATAGTAGATGTTATAACAGAACTAGTTCTATATTTATTAGCATCTGTAGTAGTAGTAGTTTGTTTGTATGTATGTAACTTATAACCAGGAGGTAGGAAAATACTAACATCATCTGCTTTTATATTATATTTTTCTTGATTAGTATGTCCTACTGACATATTTTTTTCAGATTTACTATTGTTATTGAATTTATAATCAGATGGTAATAAACCTTTGTTGTTAAAGTTATTTTTAACCGTTTGTGTAGCTGTGATATCTGAACCTATTTTATAACCAGGAGGTAAAAAAGAACTCAAATCATCACTTGCAATATTTTTAAAAATATTATCGAGTTTTATATTATTGCTTTTAGCCATTGTAGTGGACTCAGGAGATTGAGTGGCAGCTGTGATATCTGAACCTATTTTATAACCAGGAGGTAAAAAAGAACTCAAATCATCACTTGCAATATTTTTAAAAATATTATCGAGTTTTATATTATTGCTTTTAGCCATTGTAGTGGACTCAGGAGATTGAGTGGCAGCTGTGATATCTAAACCCATTTTATAATCAGGATTTAAAAAGGAACTTAAATCAATATTTGAAGTATTTTTTAAAATACTATCTTCTTGATGTTTTTCATTATTTGTAATTTTAGAATCCCTGGTAGTACTAATATTATTTTTTTCAATTTTTGGAAAATACATATTTGTATTTATTGTATCTTGTACAGTTGTGGGTTTAGTTGTTATGGTTGGAATAATAGATGTGTTAGTAGGCAAATTGTTGGAAAACTTGGATGGTAGAAAAGCACTAATATCAACCAGTTTGGCTTGATTAAATAAATGTTTTAAATTTAAATTATTTGGGACTTCGGGACTATTATTTTGTTTACTATTTAAATATGTATCATTTTTAATTTGGGCATGTTTTATTGAACTATTTGTTGCAAAACTAGGCGGTAAAAATTTGCTAATATCCTCAACTGGCTGTATCTTTGGTAAAACCTCCTTAATATTTTTAGTTTTCAAGGAAGGCTTTTTATAACTTGTATCATGTTTTAAATGGGTACTTATATCACTAAACTCAAAACCTATATTTATTTTACTTTCCTCATTATTTTTTTTTAAATTTTCAGTGGTATTGTTTATTATACCATGATTATCTTGTATTATCGTTAAATTGTTTTTAGTATCTTTTAAATCTGCAGTTAGCAATCTATTTGATAAATCAGACTGAACCCTATCTAATTTATCAATTAGACTTTCGGTGGAAGATTTTGATTTTAATTTTCCTTCAATTGTTCCAACCTTTATATTGGTTTTAATTTTCTCTTCTTCATCATAGATGTCAAACAAACGTAACTCAGAAATACTTTTACTAGTTTGAATGGACCCTAATACCATCCAATTATCTGTAGTATCAACGATTATATCGGATACGTCTTCTTTATTAGCCGATAAAGTCACAAAAGATGGTACCACTGTATTATTAATTACACTTTTGGTAGTAACCACTGATATAACAGATTCTAAATTTAAATTGGTTGGTATTGTTTCATAATATTCTGTAACAGTATCTTCATATTCTTTATTAATTCTATCTGTTTCGTCATTGTTATTTGGTAAATTTGTAAATGTTTTTTTAATTATACTTTTATCATCAATTTTTGATAAAACTGCTGAACGATTTAATTTTCTAATTTTGGGTAATTTATTTAGAGTTGTACTTTCTCTATATCCATTATTTAATAATTTTGCATAATTGGGTCTATGCGTCGTTGGAATACTTATTCGTAAAGTATGATCATTATTTTTATACAAATTCTCATGATTAGGTAAATCTTGTGTAACATGTGTATCAAAATCTTCATCCAAAAGGTACGATTCATCTTCATGATATTCATCATTGTCTTCGTAAATGTAATCTTCTGTACTTGAAGAAAAATGTTTTTGACCTAAAACCAGTAAGAAATAAAATAGTATTTAGATTAGGTAAACCAAAGATAATATATTATCTATTATCTTTGAGGTAAACATCAGATCAAATTTTAAACTTATTTTGACAATCTTATTAGACAAGAGGTGTCATTAAGCCAATTTATTTTTAAAATTTTAAGACTAATTATTTAAATAATATAATAATATTATTAACATTTTTATCACCTTTATATTACCTATATAAAATCACACAGTTCGTTTAATTACTTTTCAGCAATAAATAAAATTTAAAAACGATATAGTACTTAAAAAGAAAACCAATAAAAACTTGTTTAAAGAATTATTTTATTTTACCCATTTTACTGATAAAATTTTAGCATAAATGCTCATATCCGCCGGATTATGCCGAAATGAGTTTTTTTTACCGGGGATTAACTTAATTATGTTAGGACGCAATGTTGGAATTGTTTTTTTCTACGACCACTATGTAAAAGTCACTTGATGGCATCGTTGCTTAGAAAATGAATCTTTTCATTGGCAAGGCAAAACACGAATGTAAAGTTATATTTCTGTGTGAAAAGTGACAGGTCTGTGTGAAAAGAACCGGAAAGCATCGTTTGACATTCAGCTGTCAAAAAAGTTTTTAGGTTATTTTGTTTTGTATTTAAAAATAATAAAAAATAAAAGGGTCGCAGAAAAAACATTGTGTTATACTTGTGAGAAAAGCTTTCTTCAAAAATTCGCTTTTCAACACTTGTAAAACAAATAACTATTAACGAACCACCTACCACACATATTCAAATTTAGCGCCATAATTATAATGCTTTAAGTCGTTTTTTCGCGTAAATACTATGAAATACTACGGTTAAATAAGTCATGACGTCACAGTTAATTCATATAACCATGGTTAGGTTTCTAACATTTGACATTTGTTTACTTGTTCATAACCTATAATTTTTAAAATGTGTTTTTACCTATTTATATTTAATTTCTATGCTTTTACAGGTGTAAATAAATTTCTTTGTCTCTTCTTTTACCTTGTATATTCTTTTTCTATGAACCCTAGTTCTTATACCTACCTTTTCTATACCTCTTTTTATATATAAACAGTTCTTCACTGTTGTTTACCATAATTAAAATCCAACAGTGTTTAACGTTTATACGAAAATTATTATTGTGAAACTCTAAATTTAGAATGGAACCCCAAAGAAAAAGACGAAGGTTGGCGGTATGTTTTGGAGAAGATATGTTTAGCACACAACATTATTCCTACATAAACATATTAAATATATATATTAAAAAGAGAAAGACTATTAACCACGTTGAATAACTAGCTCAGCGATATAGTTTTATGGTCTGGTATTTGTGACGTCATAGTTAAGATTTTTGAACGCACTCTAAACGCAAAAATGCCTTAACTATTAACCAAGGTTAAGTTTAATGACCATAGTATTTCATGGTATTTACGCGAAAAAACGACTTTAGACTCTAAAGTTTAGTGGTTCGGCAATATATATTCAGAATAAATCCTCGAGGATTTATTCGATCGATATGGGCAAGTTGATAAAATATCATTGTGGTGCCTTACTTTATAGAGATATTACATATTATATCTCTGGCAGTGCCGTCATAATGTCATATGTAACGGTTTTTTTTAAGAAATTTGAGATTATTCTGCAATACAGAATCTGCATTAGTATTATTTTAAATGTTTTGGTTTTTGTTATACTCGGGTAAGTAAGATTTTAAATATATTATTTTGAATTTGATTACCTATAGGTAATAGAGTATACTCTATTAAGTTTTTGTTATATTTGGTACGCTTAAAAAATTAGGTTATATTTTTTTATTCAATCTTGTTTTTATGCAGCCATAAATGCATGTTACTTTAATTTAATTTCGAGCTTGCAGTTAAATAATGTTCAGGCTATTTATTAAATAAATACAATGTATAAAACTTATTCCTGTAATTGGGCCATGTGCCTGTTGGACATAAATAAATAAATAAAAAAATATATAATAAATTACTTGCATGAATAGGTAGGTAATAAAGGTTATATGTAATAGAATAGTTCATTTATTTTAATATTATTTTTTTCTGTATAAATGTCGAAATAATTGGTTATTTGGAAAAAAAAAATTTAAATCATAAATAAATACGATTATTAAAGAAATATAAAAATGCAGTTTTTTTTAAATATCCTCAAGTGACCTAAACCTGATATTTTGTTTTGTTTAACTTTTAACAACTTTTTTTGCTTGATACTAAAACCTAAATTTCATTTTAAAAGTTTTTGGAAAAAGTACTTTGTTATTTATACTTGTACTCTTGAGTACTTTTGGATTTTTTTGTACTTTGTACTTTGCTCAAGTACATTTTTTTCAAATTACTTGTACTTTTACTCGAGTACTTTTTTATTGTACTCGGAACAGCTCTGAAATTACCTAAAACCATTTTTAGTAATTACCTAGTTTTGTATTTAAATGTTTTTAAGTTTTAAGTTGTCTTTTAACGGCGAATTATCAAGTCATCAAGACAAAAAATTTATTGTTTAAGCAATCTTTAAAATAAATTGTGCAGGTTTTATAAAAAAGGGTAATTGCGATGCAAAACTTCATATTTTTTGCCGAAGGTGAAGCTTTTTAAACTGATTATAATAATTATTAATTGTTTAGGTACCACTTACACCCATATGCAGTAAATTTTTTTATATTTTATTTATTATTTATAGGAACACCGAATACCCTGTTTCGATTTTTTCCTGGAACGACAATAAATTTCTTATTTTCAATTAAACACCCTTTTTTTGCATTTTTAGATTTAACACACTTTAAAGACATCATATAACTATCATTTATTTCAGTAAACTAAAGATTAAAACATTTTTTTCCAAATGTAGACAGTTAATAAAAATTATTATTATTTATCTTAGGAGGTTTTATTTTTTTCACTATTAACTATGAGTTGGTAATAATAACAAACTTGTAGCTTATTAAATAGTTAAAAAAATATAATATAAGATATAACCTGGTTATTTTTAAATTTTAGAAGCTGTCTAATTCTATGTATTTTTCAAATGACCTATATCCTATAAATTTTTCTTAATCCGAAAACTACCGAAATTTAGGACTTAATTACAGTCCGTTCAGGCTAAGTTGAGCGCTTTGGTGGGGGATCTTGTGACCGTTGATTAAATTAAATATCTAATCCTCGCAAGATTTCGGTAACAAGAAGATGATTTATCAGTGCCGGGGCTTGCGGTTTGTTAGTACAGAGCGGCTACCGAAATACATGTATTTAATTGTGACTAAACATAGAGATGATGGACGGGGTGACATTCCTAAGACCGCTCAACTTAGCCTGAACGGACAGTACTGACACTTAACTTATATATATATATATATATATATATATTTAAATTAAAAATATATGTATTATATTGGGAGTTAAATAAAATAAAAATTAATAATACGCGCAAAGCCAAAAACATGAATATTTTTTTACTGCTAGGTTTAAACCTTAATTAAGTATGGGACATATCGTCCAAATTATCACAGGACGTATCTTAAATTTAACAATTTTAGAAAGCATTTTCAATATTAAAAGCTAATTTAAACTATTTTTTAGAAATAAAATGTTCTACTATTTTATTATTAACTTTAACACTATCCACTAAATCCGGAGTGTCATAAGCTTCTCCCTTGAGATTGGAATTGGTCAGATCCATTAACCAGTCTCAAGATGATTTGATGTCACAAGCAAATTTGATGACAGAATATGAGGCCTTACTTAATCCGTATGTCTTTGTATTATCAATATTTAGGGTAAGATTGTTTTTCCTGATAATTATAATCTAGCTTGCTAAATATATTTACTGTAGTGCTTTTTGCTTACTTTTATTGTTGTGCCTACAGTCCCGGAAAAGGGATACATCTGTACACAACACCACCCATTACAAAGACAGATCATATGTGATCATAACGAATACAAATACAAATGTTCTTTTGACAACCGAATTTTCCCGATAAAAAAATGTTCTACTAGGTATTACATTAAATGTACTACCTGGTAGCACTTTTTTTTATCGGGAAAATTCGGTTGTCAAAAGAACATGAATTTGTATTTGTATTCCTACAGGGTGTTAAAGTTAATAATAAAATTATGGTCCCGTCATAGGTTTTTTATAAGTTTGATGTTATATTCAGTTTAAGCAATTAAAATACAACTTTATTGCCCTTTGCATTTTTTCTCTATCTTGCTTAATTTTCAAGAAAAAAATTAAATTCGTTTATTTGTTATCATAATTTTTTCAGGGCCGAGCAAATAAACGAATATTAGTTTTTTCTTGAAAATTAAACAATATTAAAAAAAATGCAAAAGAAAAAAGTTGTATTTTTAATTGCTTAATCTAAAAATAATATTAAATAGTAGCGCACCAAAATTTTATTTTTAAATACCTAGTTCGGATGCCCCAGCGTCGCCTCTGGATTTACTAAATAAAATTTAAAAGTTTTATTAAACCCGGCTAAAAAGTTTTTTAAATTAAAAAAAAAATTAATATTCCTTTAATAACTTTACCATCCTGTATCTCGAAAACTAGGCTTTAAAACATACAAGTTTTTCTTATTTTTGCGACTTCTATCCCTAGCTAATTTTTTTCCATTAAAATCTGAGACACCTTTTATGTCAAAAGAAAGGAAATTAGTTTTTCTATCAAAATAAATAGGGTGTTCCATTGAAAAATAGAATTATTTTTAACATTTTCTACGGGGTGTAGAAGTTTTTTGTATTACCATTTGGTTATTTTTAAATTTGAAGAAAATTTGTTTAATTATTAAATATATTTAGTTTCTTTAAAAGTATATCTTAAAAAGTGTGTATAATCCAAAAATGCAAAAAATACGGGGTGTTTTTATTAAAAATAACAACCCTGTTGTAAATGCCATATAAAATCATATATGAAAAATCACTGCTGGTTCCAATATGATCCTTTATGATTTCTGAAACAGACATTCCATTTAGGACCATATTGGAAACGCAGCAGGGAATTACATATATGTTCCCTAATGACAATTACTGGAGTTCCATTCAATGTGCCATATTGATTCCGATTGGCTCCAATATGAAATAACCACAAGCTCCATATATGTATTTTAATGCCATTTCATGTTGCTTCCATCTATTGCAAACCGATTTGCATATGCAATCTGCCAGACATTTCATTTAGGACCATATTGGAAACGCAGTACCCTGCTTAAAATACCCCATAGAGACCCTGTTCAAACCGATAGATATTTGTATCGGGATGTATGGTGTTTCTATAGGGTGTATCGGTTTGTATAGGACCCATAGTTGAGATTTATGGTTGTTCTATATGGATATCCACCATTGATTTATTTGCTATCGGTTTCAATGGGGAAAATACACATAAATGTAGAAATTAGTTTTTTCCCTATAGGACCCCATAGGTTTTAATAAAATTTTGTCAAATGTTTTATGGTTGCTCTATAGGGATATCCCTAAATATCCTTCATTGAGTTATTTTCTATCGGTCTCAATAGGGAAAATGTAAAAGTTATGGTGTGCCTATAGGTAATTTCCTATACATTTTCTATCGGGCTGTATCCGGAAAAAACCATGGACAAATGCACATATTGAATCCGGTAGCGCCCGATAGATTATTTTGTATAGGTCTCTATTTTAAGCAGGGTAGGGAATTACATACGTTCCCTATTGACAATTACTGCAGTTCCATGCAATGTGCCATATTGATTCCGATTAGCTCCAATATGAAATAACTAGAAGTTTCATATATGTATTTTAATGCCATTCCATGTTGCTTCCATCTATTGCAGACCGATTTGCATATAGGTTTTTTTAATGTCCTCAGAATTTACAATAAGATGAACTTTATCCTCGATAAATTCAACAAATGCATAACATGCCATTATAGGTACACACTACACCACACACTGCCAAGAAGTTATTTTTGGAAAAACACAAGCATGAAACGGCATCAGACGGCAGCCATCAATAATGCAGTCAAAAATTTAATCGCGCATGCGCATGAGAAAAGCTTTAAAAAGTATTTTTTTATAAAAACGAGATGAGGACAAAGATAACCAAAAGTAGCCTTATATGAGTAACTCAAGTAATTTTGACCATTGTTTGTTAAAATTTTGGGTAAATTTGAGTATATATAGCTATAGCTATAGGTACCTATAGGTATATGGTGAATTTTCGTTAAATGTACATTTTGTATATATATTTTGTCCAGGCAGTTCAATTTGATCGATTTTTTTCCTTTGTGATAGAACAGTGTAATATACTGCAAAAAAAGTTTATAAATAACAAAAATAAACTTTAAAGAAATAAAACTTATAGGGTTAATCTGAAATAGGGAAGGAACACAAGGAAGAAATAAAACATTGTCCTCCTCCTAACGCATCTTCCTGAATGTTTTATGACACATCGATTTTGACTTTTTCAAACGTTATTTTTCAGAAATACTGTTAAATGTAAATATCTTTCGGCATTTGTTTGGAATTTCTACTGTGCTATAATACAAAATGAAAATAAAAAAGTTAACTTCTAAAACAAGAGTTGTTTGTAGCGTTTTGTAAAAGACACCAAAAGTGTACGCAAAAAAATCTTACCTTTAAAATATTTACAAAAAAATTCACACACTTTACACGTGCTCACTTGTTGTGGCCGAAATATCAAACATGTATGCCCTCTATAAATAACACGATAGTATCTCAATCTCGTGTCTCTATTTCGAAGCAGTCGGCATAGAAGACGACGTTAGGAAAAAGACAAGATTTTTGAATGTCAACTTAATTATTTTTTTCTGTTTAAACTACTTTGTAGAAAACTATTTTATTTTTATATACGAATAAAAGAACTTTCCATAATTCAAAAATAATTTATTTTTTCAGAAGAAGGCTGCAAAGAAGAAGAATATAATAATTTAAATTAAAAAATCGCCTCTAATTAAAAAAAAAATAGGATGTTATTCTTATATTTGATAAGGATTACGATCTCGAAAAAGTACTTCTGTTTATAAAGGTTAATTATGGACGATGATTAGGTTAATTATGGCGATGAGGACGATACTCGTTTGAGATTAAAAACATTTATTAGTCACGTTAAGGATCGATAACGACAAGTTAGGCAAAACAGGAACTATTTTATAAAAAAATTTGAGAGTGAGTTGGAAAATAGTTTCATTATTTTAAAAAAAGGAAAATATAAAACTCCATCAACACCAACATCAACACCAACACCAACATCACCTGGAAGACCTTCCAAGCTTTTTATGGAATCCAGCGAGAGAACAAAAAGGCGCAAATGTTTACAAATAAGGGAAAATATTGGTATTGACGGAGTTAATTTTTTGTATAAGAATACATTAAATAGGAATAAAAAAAATATACTAGTACTTCAGGAGAAATCCAGCTATCAGGTGAAGAAGCACTGGCATATTGGATTTAAATTTATCAAAAGCAGTGTATATGAAATTACGAAAAATTGCAGAATGCCGCAATTCTAATTTATTTTCAGCGTATAAACATATCCTAAAATTCAATGGTGAATGTTATGCTGGAGACATAACTTCGAACGAAATGGGTTCTGCAATTGGTCAACAGTCACTTTTAGACGACACTTCAACACATTTGCTTGAATCTATAGAACATAGTGACAATGGCAAGCCAATAAATATGGAATTAATAGTAAAATGGGGTTTTGATGGATCATCCAGACCGGGAGAATATAAGCAAAAATTCTCAAGCTCCTCCACTGCAACTGATTCCAGTATATTTATGAGTTCAATGGTGCCAGTCTTACTAAAGGATGAACATAATGCAAAGATATTGGAGAATCCTCAACCTTCTTCTACAAAGTGTTGCAGGCCCATAAGAATCTGCAGATGTAATTAAAAGAGAGGTAGAACAAATCAATAAAAAAATCAAAAATTTAATACCAACTAAATTTAAAAATTAATTAGGTACACGATGCTTTCTACGAAGTTGAATGGAAAAGTCCTTACTGGTACCCCTTCATCTCAAGCCTTCATTAATTGTGGGCCAACGCCCAAACAAATGAACGACTTGAGCATAATTAAATAAAAATACGTAAGAGAAGATTCCTTTAAGTATGGATTTTAATATAATTATCAAGTTTACAGGCTTGGATCCGCTTTTATAATTATGTGTATACTTTACATTGTATATAATATGTCATTTAAGTATTGGTCAGCAAGGAGTGAAAATGTCAAAGAACTGAAACAAAAAGAAAAAAAAACGTATACAGAATGAATTTCGCCAAGAACTGGAATTATTAAACAAGGAACTAAAAATTCCAATGATGGGAATACTGCCAGAAGTTTTTTCAAGTTGCCCTGAAATCTTCTGAATTTACAAAAGTAGATTTTAACTTAATTAAAAGGTTTTCCATAATTTAACAAGTGTTGGCATATGGTGAAAATCTTGACACTGTAAAATTTAAGGATTCCTCTTGGAAAATTACTGAATTATATGTATCCTTATATCCATATATGCCGGTTTCTATGCATAGAATTCTTTTTCATGGATCGGTTATCATAAGTCACTTTTCCATGCCAATAGGACGACTATTAGAAGAAGCCCAGGAAGCACGAAATAAGGATTATAAAAATAAAAGAATAAAATACAAGAACATCTAGTAGAATATCGGCAAATACAGATTTAATTGGTGCAACATCTGAGCCGATGATTACTGGCAAAAGACTTTATTTCACGCCTAAACAGTTGGATTATGAAGCTTAAAATTTATTATTGTTAGAAACGGTAAATTTGTAAATAAATAATATATGTAAATATGTAACTGTAAATATGTTATGTTATTTAATTAGTATAGGTATTATAATAAAATTGTAAATAAAAATTTTAATTCTAGTTTTTATTATAAATTAAAATGAATATACATTTTTGTTTATACCACTATAATACAGATTTATTTCTAAGAACATTAATCAATAAATTCACAAAATATTTTTTGCTAAAATACCCCAGTAGCACCAAATATTAATTAAATTTAAAAAAATATGTTTATGTAATATACAAAACCAGAGATTTTTAAGATTTAATGTACTAGATCTACTAGATTGGATTTAAATACACTTTAGTACATTTGTTCTAGACTGGCAACACTGTTTACAGTTTTAAACAAAAGTTAATGCGCGAAAGTATAACCCCTATATTATAAGTAAATAGATTTTCGTAAGTAATATCATAAGGGCATTTAATTTTTCCGAAAAGAATCGAAAAAACACGTTGCTAAGTGATATTTTAACAAAAAGCATGAGTGCTGGTGGCAACAAAAATCC
This sequence comes from Brassicogethes aeneus, assembly GCA_921294245.1. Classification (NCBI taxonomy): domain Eukaryota; kingdom Metazoa; phylum Arthropoda; class Insecta; order Coleoptera; family Nitidulidae; genus Brassicogethes; species Brassicogethes aeneus. The sequence continues at coordinate 8,210,024 of OV121137.1, forward strand.
GAGTCGAAGAGGAGGATTTTTGCACCTGCACGAATGCTTTTTGTTAAAAAATATTACTTAGCATTGTGTTTTTTCGATTTTTTTCACAGGAAAAATTAGATGCCCGAATGATATTTGACAAGACTATTTCATGAGTAACAGTTAACAATTAAAATATAAATTGCAATTTTTGGTGACAACAGCTGCTGTCAAGTTTTGCCGCGGGTAAACTCGAATAAACTGCTGACAGGTGCTGTCACACAGTTTTTTCACCTAGAAACCATTTGTAATTCAAAATTGCGTGTTTGTGATTGGAAATAGGGAAATAGTCATAGAAATCACAATATTTATAAACATTGCCAGTTTTTGCAGTTCTTTATAAACTTGTGAGTTGAAAACGTATACATTGGCGATTTGTGTGTTTCAAAAACATTTGGAAATTGTTGTTAAATTAGTTTACTTATAAGTGGCGGTTTGTGTTTTTAAAACTTTTAGACAAATAGTGTATCTAACTGTTGATGCTGTTTCTGGTTTTAGATTAAAATTTATTATTTAGTTTGGTGTTTATTAAAAAGTTATATTTATTTATCCTTTCAACACAGAGGATTCTGTGCCTTTTAATAAAGACTTTAAGACAAATAAAAGTGGCGCGACCCGTAGAAAAAATCTACAAATTGAAGAAGAGAAGACAGAAGAACTTTTGAAAAAAGTTCCAAAATTGGATCAATTTTTCAAAAAAAATAAATAAACCCTTCTCTTGACCCTGCTACATGGCATGTTAATAAGGAATTTATTGAATATTTAATAAAAATTCCTTTTACACAAGATTTGGATAAGATTGATTTTGAAAAATCTAAAAGAGATTACCCGAGTGAGAAGCGAAGTAGATATGCTTCAAAAAAAATATTTTATACTAAAATTATAAAAGGTGAAATTGTTCGCAGAGAGTGGTTATTGTATTCTAACTTAACTAATATGGTTTATTGTTTACAATGTAAATTATTCGGATCTACTAAGCAGACATTATTTGTCGATGGGTTTAATAATTGGAAACATTTGGAAAGACTTGGTGAACATGAAAAGTCAGCAGGGCATAGAGAAAATACAAAAACTTATATATTAGGATCAAAAACTCTTGCCAAAATAGACATTGTTATAGAAAAACAGTACCTTGCGGAAAAGGAATATTGGCGAAATGTTTTAAAAAGGTTAATAGCCGCTGTGAAGTTTTTATCAAAGCAAGGATTAGCATTTCGGGGAAGTTTTGAAAAAATAGGAGAAGAAGGATGTGGAAATTATTTAGCCACGCTCGAATTAATTGCAAAATTTGATCACTTTTTAAAAAATCATTTAGAGAAAAAGGCAAATAAGGGAAGAGGCCACACTTCTTATTTATCCAAAACTATATGCGATGAATTTATTGACATAATGGCAACTTTAACTACAAAAAAAATTATTGAGGAAGTAAAGCATGCTAAATATTATTCAATTAGCGTAGATTCTACCCCGGATGTTTCTAATATGGATCAGTTGAGTTTTATTTTACGTTATGTATTACCTGATGGATCGATAGTTGAACGATTTATAAAGTTTGTAAGTAAGGTTGGACATAAGTCTTCAGAAATGGAAACTGCTGTTTTACAAACATTAAATGAACTTTCTCTAAATATAACAGACTGTATGGGTCAAGCTTACGACAATGCCTCCAATATGTCCGGAAAATATTCGGGCCTTTAAGCACGAATTAAAAATCAAAATAAAAAAGCTGTATATATCCCATGTGCTACTCATTCACTAAATATAATTGGTTCCTGTGCAGCGGAAAGTTGTTTAAATGCCACCAATTTTTTTATGTTTTAAACGATTTGTACGTATTTTTTTCAGCTTCCACTTTTAGGTGGAACATTTTATTAGATGCTTTAAAAGAATCTAATAAAAATTTAGTTCCCAAAAAACACGCTCTCGAATTACTAATAAATGATAACAATCAAACTCCCACTGTTAGAGCTCAAGCCAGTGGCCTTAGTGATATTATGAATAAACTAGAAACTGGATTATTATTATTTTTGTGGCATAAGATTTTAAATCATTTTAATTCTGTAAACAAAAGCTTACAGGAACAACATATAGATTTATCAGTTGTAATAGATTTGTATAATTCATTGATAGTTTTTATAACTGAACTAAGAAAGGATACTAAATATGATGAATTTGAAAAAATTGGAAAGGAGATTTCAAGTTGTGAAGAATATGAGAAAGAAGTAAAAAGAAAGCGATTTAGAAAAAAAACAATAGATGAAGAAAGCGCAGATGAGGTAACTTTTAGTGGGAAACATTTTATGTTATTTTGGATAATCTTTTATTTGAATTAAATCGAAGAAAGAATGCCTATGAACATGTATTTAATCTTTTTGGATTTTTTAATTCATTATGCGACATGCCTGATAATGTAATATTAACAAAAGCTAAAGAACTATTGTATATATATTCAACAGACTTGGACGAAGATTTTCCAGAAGAATGTATACATTTCAAATATTTTATAAAAAGCTTGAGACAAAAAAATCTAATACAGAACACATGAAAATGGCTGATATGTTAAAATTAATAAGGCAACAAAAAATTATTTCTACTTAGGTATTCAAATATCGATACAGCTTTGAAAATATTTTTAACTATACCAGTAACCAACGTTAGTGGAGAAAGGTCGTTTTCGGTTTTAGGAAGAATTAAAAATTATTTAAGAAACTGCATGGGTGATTTAAAAACCAGTAATTTGTCACTTTTGTGTATAGAAAATACATTGGTGGATTCCTTAGATGAGGAAATATTAATTTCAAATTTTATAAGCTGTAAACTACGAAAAAAAGTTTATTAAAAATTAAATCACGCTTTGGTTTTTTTTTTTCATTTTATTTATTTTCTATAAAAAAATTTTCAAAATTTTCGAGGACGAAAAAAATGTGGGGCTTTTAAAAAATTGGGGGGCGCATGAAAACTTTTGGCCCCGGGCGCCACGAGACCTTAATCCGGCCCTGATTAAAATGGGATAATATATATATTACCAATAAATATTTAAAATTAATATGTATTAAATATAAAAAAGATGTCTGTATGCAATAACAATAAGTAATATTGCATAAACAATACGTAAGCCATAGTTAAAATAACGCCGTCAATTTGTAAATGCTTCAATTGTTTATGTTTTACGGTCAGGCGAAAGGAAGGAAGCCAATCTATAAATCAGATTTTCATAATAAAAATTGTTAGCTGGAAAACTTTCCAAGACAATGGGATTAAATTATATTACAATTAGGAAAATTGTATTACAAAATATCTTAAATTATGTTACAATTGTATTAAATGAGTTAGTTAGTTAAATTGGCGTGGTTTCAAATCGCCTACTAAATATGCAAATCACATTTATTAATTATTTATTAATTTTTTAGTAATATAGTAATATTTTATTAATTTAGTTAATATTATAATTATAAAACAGGTAAATATCTATTCTATATAATATTTGAAATCATTAATTTAGAATTCTTTATAATATTATATCAATATTTTAGTTAGCTATATAATACCTATATGTTTTCGTAATATTTAATGGATATAATAAATATATTCTAAAACCTACATTTTTTTTAATATCTATTAAATATTCAATAAATATAAACAATAAATAATTAAATATAAATAAATAATTAAATATTTACTAGGGTCGTATTTTAAAACAAGTATTTCCAAAATAAAATTAGCTAAATATTTACTTTATATTAAAAACATATATATAATAAATGTTTAAATATTTAAAAAACATTGAATATTCATTAAATATTAAATATATATTTAATGAATATTTGGTGCTACTGGGGTAGTTCACCATAAAAATGTATATACAGGGCCGGCTCCAGGGTACGTGCAGCCGTGCCCCTGCACGAGGCGGCAAAATTCGAAGGGCGGCAAAAATCGAAACGTGGCAAAAAGTTATTCGTAAGTAATATCATAAGGACATTTAATTTTTCCGAAAAAAATCGAAAAAACACGTTGCTAAGTAATATTTTAACAAGAAGCATGAGTGCTGGTGGCAACAAAAATCCGAGTCGAAGAGAAGGATTTTTGCACCTGCACGAATGCATTTTGTTAAAAAATATTACTTAGCATTGTGTTTTTTCAATTTTTTTCACAGGAAAAATTAGATACCCGAATGGTATTTGACAAGACTATTTTATGAGTATCAGTTAACAATTAGAGAAGGATTTTTGCACCTGCACGAATGCATTTTGTTAAAAAATATTACTTAGCATTGTGTTTTTTCAATTTTTTTCACAGGAAAAATTAGATGCCCGAATGGTATTTGACAAGACTATTTTATGAGTATCAGTTAACAATTAAAATATAAATTGCAATTTTTGGTGACAACAGCTGTCAAGTTTTGCCGCGGGGAAACTCGAAAAAACTGCTGACAAGTGCTGTCACACAGTTTTTTCACCTAGAAACCATTTGTAATTCAAAATTGCGCGTTTGTGATTGGTGTAAATTAAGACGAGGGAAATAGTCAATACAATACGATATAGGTTCTAAATTAGATATTTCCAATTTAATTTTAATTTAAACAGATTTTTCTTATTTTTACTACTGGTCAGTTTTATAATGTTAGATAAAATAACCCAGATAACATTCGTGAATGCACATTAAACTCACACCGGGCGCACGCCGTGAATCTTCAAAATTGAATGCATCGTGAATTCACCGTGAGTTCACAGATAACATTTGTAATGCACATTTAATTCACATAGGGCGCACGCCGTGAATCTTTAAAAATGAATTCATCGTGAATTCACTGTGAGTTCCCAGATAATATTCTTAATGCGAATAAAAATGTACGAATGCGCATAAAAATCTACGAATGCGCATTTTTGCACAGATTCGAGAATCGCATTTCAACTCTATCGTTCGTAAGTTGGCACTTGCGTATACGCAAGTCATGCGAATGAACTCGAGAATCGCAGCCCATGGCTGCGATTCTCGAGTTCATTCGCATGACTTGCGTATACGCAAGTGCCAACTTACGAACGATAGAGTTGAAATGCGATTCTCGAATCTGTGCAAAAATGCGCATTCGTAGATTTTTATGCGCATTCGTACATTTTTATTCGCAATGCAACGAGTGGTCAACAGCACTCGCTAAAATACCTTAATCTCAAATTTGTGACACAAAAAGTCAAGAGAATGGACGAGCTTATCAATTTAAATGGATTGGCGGCTATTGAAGAGGCTGAAATTAATAATTTAATAAACCATTAGAATAATTAAATACACGGTTAAGCAGCATTGAAAATGCACACATTGTTTTTGTTGATATATCAACAAAAACAATGTATACAGTTGAATATGAAATAACTGAATTTGAAGACACATATGAAGTTGTTGCATGTGCAAACGAATTGTTAAAATTACAATATCATGATTCAAGTTCACCTGGGTTAAATCATAGTGCCCTTACGCAAGTAAACTCAGAAAACATAAAAGACCAGTTAAAACTTCCAACAATTAATTTGCCAGGGGTGCGATCTTAACCAATTTGGAACTAACAAATTAGAATTATGCAATTGCCTGGGACCTTCTTTGGCAAAGATACGAGAACAAAAAAATCTTAGTATACAAACATATTAAAGCATTAATGGAATTACCAAATATCAAATATCAAGTACGAAAATGCGCAATTTATCAGAAATTTGATATGATCATTAAAATCATTAAAACAACCTATAGACTCTTGGGACACCATACTAATATTCATTTTTTCCTTGAAATTAGATTCTAAAACTAAAATGCAGTGGGAACAAACGAATAAAGAAGATTTTTCTAAATTTGAGGTTTTTCTTAAATTTTTAATAAATCGATCCCAAATACTAGAATCTGTAGAACCAAATAAATCAAAAAGTTACCAAAGAAAAGACACATCTTTGGTAGTAACTAAAAATGTACAGTGTTCATTTTGTAAACGAAGCCATTTTAATTACCAATGTCCTGAATTTTTTAAAATTCCCATGAATAATCGATATAATGAAGTAAAAAAGTACAAATTATGCACTAATTGCTTTTTTCTCCTTTTCCATTTTTATAATAACAGCTCAATAATGATATAATAAATAATAAACTACACTATGTACTGATTTGCGTAAACGAATTTTTGGTAAACTAACCCAACTAATACTGGCCATCTGACAACTTTCATAAAATACATCAAAAACTATGTTGGTTATACTACAAACTAGCACCGTTGCCACATAATAAATTTTATGCATACCTACTTGTGCGCAAATTTTTGCGAACACTTAACGAAAAACTTGAGAATACAACAGTATAATATCATTCGCAAGTTTTCCACCGCAACTATTCGCATTCGTAAGGTTGCGAATGAACTCGAGAATCTTTAAAAATGAATGCATTGTGAATCCACTGTGAGTTTCCAAATTACATTCCTGAATGCACATTAAACTCCTACCGGGCGCACGCCGTGAATCTTCAAAATTGAATGCATCGTGAATTCACCGTGAGTTCACAGATAACATTTGTAATGCACATTTAATTCACATAGGGCGCACGCCGTGAATCTTTAAAAATTAATTAATCGTGAATCCACTGTGAGTTTACAAATTACATTCGTAATGCACATTAAATTCACGCCGGGCGCACGCCATGAATCTTTAAAATTAAGTGCATCGTGAATTCACCGTTAGTTCACAGATAAGGGGTCATCCATTAATTACGTGAGGCAATTTTGGAGATTTTTCGACTCCCCCCTCCCCTTGGGAAAATGCATTGTTTTAATGTAAATAAGTTAATCTGTGATTGATTCCATTAGATTTATTAAAAAAAATAATTTTTATAATTGTTTACTTAATTTAACCCAGTTTTCTCGCCATTTTACACTGTTTCATTTTTTTCAAAAATTACGTGATATTTGCCAAGACCACCCTCCTCCCACGTGAGATTGGGTGGGGTTTGGCTCGACCCCCTCCCCCCCTAAACACCTCACGTAATTAATGGATGCCCCCTAACATTTCTTATGCACATTTAATTCACACCGGCCGCACGCCGTGAATCTCCAAGATTTTATACCTACAGATCTGTTAGCACGTTTAATTAAAGATCTTCAAATTTATTTTGATAGGTTAGCTATACCTCTGTTTGATAGGGAAGGTATACCTACCCTATCAAAATAAATTTGAAGACCGAATTCGAAATAAGAAAAAGAAAACATAACATTAAAGGAATATTAATTAAAGATTTTTATTAAATATTAAACGGAAAATAAAAAAGTACATTTTTTATTAATATCAGTTATTAATATTTAATATACCTATAGGTAATAATAATTATATATAATAATTGCAAAACCAAATACGCGGGCACTCGTGCGCATGCGCCTATGGCCCTCACATTTCAACTAAATGCAGGGTTGCCGCTTGCAGGTATTTGACCCGAAAATCGCGTATTTCATCATGCTTGCAAGTAAAATATTGAAGCAGGTATTTTATAAATTTTACTTTTTAAAGAAATTTTCAGTAAATAATATTGTATAACTACTAACAAAACATAATTCTTTAATTATATCCTTTTATTTTTCTCTTAATTTATTCAAAATTTATTTCACTTTTCCAAATTGAGCAAATGTACTAGAAATTTTTACTCGTGTGGGTAATTTCTAGTATTTTGTAATTTTTGGTCGGGAACTTTCACGAAAATCATCCGGCTGCAATCCGGCAACACTGCAGCGTTAGAGTGCGTACGCAGCTAAGAGCCACGAGGTTTTCCATGATACAACATGTATCATGGAGGTTTTCTATAGAATACCATATATGGTAAACATCTAGCTAGATATCCTGTATACCGGTAAAACGTTCAGTTCATATCCTTTTTCTATGGTTCAGAGATAAACGTTCAGTTTCAAGGTGTATGTATCTTGGTTCAGTTTTCCAGTTTTATAATATATAGGTATTCAGTTCAATAAATACTTAAGTTGCTAGCCAGGAATTCCAAAGGTAAGTTTGACATTTTTATATTTTAGCACACACATAAAACTGCTTTATTTAAGTTAAATATAACGCTATTCTTAAAAATTTATGTTTGTAATAAAAATATAATTTTTAAATTAAACAGAATTTTTAAATTGTTTTAAAATTAAATAATGTTTAAAATATTTCTTGGTTTTAAATATAATATGTTTATTTTTAATATATTTATAGTTAATAACAATATATAGTATTTTAGGCGGAACTTTATTGAAATGTTAAAAATCATTATCACATATCTTTAGTTTAAATAATTTTAAATATTCTTTCTTTATTTTAAATAAAAAAATCAACTTAATTGAGATTTAAACATATATTTTTGGCATATATTTCTATTCAACTTAAATCTTTTCGCTTTATTTAAATTAAACATATATTTCGGAGATCTTTTTATATCGGAATAGGTAAATACCCCCACCCAAGCTATACCAGTTTAGGGCCGCCAAATGTGTTCTTTCTCTCTGTGTCGTCCGCCTCGTATAAGCGCAAAGAACACCTTTCTTTGTATAAGCGTATAACCTTAAAATTGTGAATTATTAGAAGAAAATGGATGTTTCCCATATTTTAAGAGATTGGGGGTGCAATGAGGAAACTATTAATGTTTTTATAAGTAAGTATAACTTTATAGTTTATACAAACGCGTTGTAGGTACGTACTGTAAAACATTTGAAATAATATTTTAGAAATTATCTGTACAAGTTTGTATCACATTGTACGACGTTGTATAATTTATTTATTTATTTATTTATTTATTTTACACTATAGCTAGCAAAACAGTTCTTCAGAATTGGTACCGCTAAGTCTATGTTAATTTGAATTAATTCTTCCATTCTTCTATTCCATTATTTAATCCTTTTTTTAATTAGCATTTATAACTTTCCATTCTAAAAAACATTACTTCCAAATATCTTCATTTTATTTTTTTAAACCATAAATTTTGATTAATATTTCTGACATCGATGACAAATATATTTCAAATATTAAGGGGATGTTCCGTAAATACACACGAGTTACCGAAATAAATTCCTGGTTTTCTCGGTTAGTTCATATTTACGGGACACCTTTATTTGAAAAAACATAACCCAACTTACTTGAATCCAAAGGACTTGCAAAGTTTTTAAGATTTTTTATTGAAACTTTTATTTGTGTCAAAAACTACAACTTGCATATATTTTTAATAATATTTCTATAGTTACATAAACAAACCTAAAACACCCTATATACTGAATTCAATTATTTTTGGACAAAACGTATTTTGTATGCGAAGTCTGCTCCTGTGTTAAATTTTTTGGTTAGATAACCAACAAAAAACAGTAATTTTGTTTAGGGCAACACTGTTTCCATTTGGTTTGCAGCACTGGTAACCGATTTAACCGATCATACAGCGTCGGTCGTTTCGGTAACGATTGATTAACCTATTTTTCAGGAACCGCGTTTCTTAAATACATAATTTTCAGGAATTTTTCATTTACGGGACACCTTAACCGAAACCAAACCAACCAAGTTGATTTACGGAACATACCCTAAATTAATTTGCTATTTATGGTAGGTATATCAGAATGTACATTCTTTTAAGATAATTTAATTTTATACCGTATTATCTTTGACCGTACCTTCATTTGCAAGCTATACATAGGGAAAATACATTGTAGGTGGACCAGACAAGTCGAAGCCAGCGCAAAGTGAAAAAGTTCTCAGAAATTATTAGGACGTAATAAAATTTTAATCGCCAGTAAACAAGGTCACCTGTTACGTCGCATGGCGGCGCGACTTCGACTTGTCTGTTCCACCTACAATGTATTTTCCCTATGTATAGCTTGCAAATGAAGGTATAACAATATTTACCTTCTTACTTAAATTAATAAGTAATAATTAAGTACCTACATGTTAAAATTTAATCTTTAAATCTTTAATTTAGGTATACCTACTGCGAATCTACTAAAGAATTTTTCTTCACCACAAAAATGTCACTTTATATATACATATATATATATTTTTAATAATACTTAAAAAGTTTTTCATTATTTGGAATTTTTCTCGAAACTGTCATGGTTAACTTTATGAGCAGCATTAAAAATGAGTTATTTTACAAATAAGTTTGTTAAGCACAGAAAAAGTTGTTGGCGTTTGGTTCCTTTTAGATAAGCATTGTCCAATTTGGATGGATGTGTCATCCAATGATTTTAACATCACAATTTCAACCCCGTCACCCTAAAAACCAAATAATACATTTGTTTTTATTTTGTATAGGCTATACCCTGTTCAAAGTTATCTGCCCACCATTGTTAACTCCTTTACTATTGTAGCTACAACGTCGGTTAAATTAACAAATTTAAATTGACATTAGACAATTGTCTAATTTTTTTTCTGATTTAAATTGTGCTACTAATGGTTCATTTTTAAGTTTACCTATGTAATAATAATTTTTTCAAATTTTCCAAATTAAATTGTTTCTTAAAATAAGTAAAATATACAGGGTGTCCTATTTAAAAAATGTTAATTTTGTGAATATTTCGAAAACCCGACGTTCAATTGTTTTTTGTGCTTACCATTTTAATCAGAAGAAAAAATGCCACCAATTTGCTAATTTAACTGACTTTTTAGTTCCAATTATAACGGAGTTAAAATGGCATCAATGGTAATGGTAACTTTAGACACGGTGTATGTAATATAATATGTATATATGTATATAATATATACATAATATAGGCACCTAATGTATTTTTTTGATGATACCAAATTTTTGTGTTTAAGTTCCTTGACTTTAAATGTTTTATTTATTTTTATAATTTTATAATATATACATTAGGGTGGGCCGAAAATCCGCTTTTTTAGAATTTCGTTTAGTAATAGCAAAAATTTTGTTCATTATGTTGTAAAAAAAATTTGTGTAAAAGATTAAAATTTTCGATCAACATCCTAGGCTCGCCCAACGCAATTAAAGATCAAAATGTTCAAAAAAAAATTTTCTTAATTTATTTCGATCGGAAATTTTATGCTCTACACAAAATTATTTCAGATGGATAGTTTCAGAAATTTGTTCATTATGTTGTTAAAAAAATTTGTGTAAAAGATTAAAATTTTCGATCCTCATCCTAGGCTCGCCCAACGCAATTAAAGATCAAAATGTTCAAAAAAAAATGTTCCTAACTTAATTCGATCGGAAATTTTATGCTCTACAAAAAAGGTCCTTACACTAAATTACTTCAGATGGATAGTTTTAGAAATAAACCCGATTTTAGTATCAAAATTTTTTTGAACATTTTGATCTTTAATTGCGTTGGGCGAGCCTAGGATGTTGATCGAAAATTGTAATCTTTTACACAAAATTTTTTTACAACATAATGAACAAAATTTTTGCTATTACTAAACGAAATTCTAAAAAAGCGGATTTTCGGCCCACCCTAATATACATATTGTAGGTACCTAATGTATTTTTTTGATGATACCAAATTTTTGTGTTTAAGTTCCTTGACTTCAAATGTTGTTTTATTTATTTTTATAATTTTCCTATTAAACCAAAGTAGAATTTAGGATTATTTTTACTACATCATGTTAGTTTTTAGTTTTTATTTTGCAGGTTTAATTTTTTGTTAAAAGCAATATGTAAAAAAATTATAAATGTATTTTTTATAAATATATGCATATATAAACCAAATATTTAATTGTTTTAATTTAATCCTGAGGTATAATTATATTAATTAAACCTTTAATTTCAATAAATTAAATTTAATTAAAAAATATTTATGTAATAAATAATGTTATTATTTAATGCAAATCTAAGATATGTTTACTTCAAACATTATAATTATTTAAACTAATTTTAACCAACATATATATATATATATAAATGAAAAACCTATTAAATTTAACTAAAACATTTAATAAATTAATTGTGTTTTAAATAAACATACTTTACATTTAAATCATAAATTAACTGCAGTACATGTATTTAAAATAAAAATATGCTAGTTTTACATTCAAATATATTTTATGATAAAATATAAGAATAAACTTATTTTTGTTTTAAATATAGTCATTTATTTAAAATAATATGTTAAATTTTAATACAGCAACTGTTTACTTTTTAAAAATATAATAATCTTAAATTAAATACATTGTATAATTGCGTATATTGAAACATATTATATATTTAACTTAAAGAAGTAACGTTTATCTGTAATATACATTTCTATGTGTGCATGATCAAATTTAAGATACCATAGTAGATCAGTGCACTGATAATAATTGTTACAATTATTGCAAAAACAACAAAAACAATGAATAACCATGGTTATAACGCTTTATTGTGGTTATATTTTTTTTATAAAGTTTTTATTCATTGTTTTTGTTTTTGAGTCAGATCACGTCAAGTGGACACCCTATTTTCCACTTGGTAATAGAATTTAAATTTTAATACCTACATCAATCGTTAGTAGTCATTAGTAACAATATTTCCTTAAAATATATTTTTTTTTATTTTAATTTTAACAGTTTTTTTGTAAGAAAGATTTTTCTCAGTTTTAATTTAAAAATTAATTGTGAAAAAACTGTTAAAAGTTTCGTAGTGAAATTTTCAGGACTTTTTTTTTAAATTTTTTTATACTTTTTTTGATCATTGAAATATACAATTCAAATTTTTGATAAAGTCTCTATCAAATAATCAAGTTTTTTTCATGGTTACATGTACTGGTTATAAAGGTTTCATATCCTAAAAAAAAAATTTCACTGCCGGGCATTTCTTTAAACATTATTAATTTTTTACTGCAAGGCTCCGCGCCTCATGAGTCGAAGCCGCGCTCGGCTGAATTGGTTTGAATGATTTGTTTTTATTTGAATTCAAAATATGACATCCATTTTAATATTTTTATTATTATTATACAGTCGACAAATATTTTACAATTTTTTAATCAATAAAATAAATTAATTAATTAATTAATACAGAATATTTTTATTAGCTATCGCAAGACTTTTCTTTATACACAAAAACAAATATTTTTTTTTTTGTTCTAAGCGTTTTTTAAATAATATTTATTAAATTTTATAAAATGGGTCTTGTAAATAAATGCTTTAATCCATTAATAATGTTATAATTTATATATTTTTTAAGGACCAAAAAGAAATTAAAATAAGGGGAAAAAATGATGAGTTATTTGACTCATTTGATGATGTGTCCAGTGATGAATCAGTAAGTATACTTATCTGTAGATGTAATTTCATATATATTTCATAATATATATTATAATAAAATATTATACAGTATTATACTCATGTGTATGCATTAATTAGTATTATTGATGTTATAATTCATATTTTTTTTAAGGTTAAAGAGGACATTGAAACCTCTGAGGTTGATTCGGAATAAACTTTACAACATAACACTTTGTGTTTTATTTCAGTATACTATTGTACCTCAAGTTTAATTATACAAAGTTTATACTTCTTAAGAAGTTCCATAAGCCAACTGAATGGCTTGTGCCGGTTAGGGGTAGGAACGGACCGCGGGTTTAAAGTCCCCTTCGAAGGACTAATACACAATAGGACAAACACAAATAAACAGCCATACCTCCGGCTTGTAGTCAGCAGCACTAACCACTAGACCACCGTCGGCGTGGATGGCATAATTGTCTAAAAAAATATTCTCCAATTGGACATAAATCACATCTTTATTTAACATTTTTCATTTGACTTTATTTACAAATATAACAAAATCTGTTATTTTAAAAAATAACACGTTTTATTTTGTGTTCCAATTTAAAATTAAGTGCAAAAAAAATTGAGTATACGCACGAAATTCACCGTAAATACGCACGCGAAGATGCGTCCTTCCCTTGAATTCACCGTAAATGCACAAGTGAAGCTCGAAGTGAGTGCGCATGCATGCTAAAATTCGCGCGAAAAAATTGAAATTATGGTGAATGCACATTTTTTGTTCAGAAAACTTATTTTACTATATAGCACCCTTATTTCATTTTTTTCGCGCGAATTTAGAACACGCATGCATTTACGGTGAATTTAAGGGACGGACGCATCTTCACGTGTGCATTCACGGTGAATTCATGTGTGCATTTAAGGGGCGGAGGCATCTTCACGTGTGCATTCACGGTGAATTCAATGAGCGGATATATCTTCACGTGTGAATTCACGGTGAATTCCAGGGGCGGACGCATCTTTTAGCAACCGTGAATTCACGCTTGAAGCAATATTTTTCACCGTGCATTCACGGTGAACTCACGAATGTTATCTGGGTAATTATTATTAGAATATATTACTGTTTTTTTAGAATGCGATGATATTTTATTTATTTGTTATTAAATAATAATTTTTTAAACTTTTTTGTTAATTTTATCTTCCCCTATATGCTACAACTGGATAACTCGAAATTTTACGAATCCAGTTCTACTAAATACTTACCAATTTTAGAATATTTTATTTACAAATGTGTTTTTTCATATATCCAATTGTAGCATCAAGGGGACAATATTATTTAAGTGGTTTTTTTTTAGAAATTGTACCTAATTAATGGGCACTAAAAAGAAGGTGCTATGAGGGGCGGCATAAATATTTTTGCACGGGGTACCAAAATGTCTGGAGCCGGGCCTGTGTATATATTTTGTTGTTTAAAGTTTTGTAAAGCATATTTTTTTCTGAGCAACTAAAAAAGCTTTATCCCAATTAATAAAGTCACAAATTATTTTTTACTAAAATAGTGTAACAATAAAAATGTAATTTTGTAAGTTAAGTGCTTATACGATTGTAAGAAAAAATAAGGTATGCATAATTTCTTTAGTTTATACCACTGTAAAGCCTATTTATTTCTAAGCAAATTAAAAAAAAAAGATTGGAGCTATATCCCATTTAGTAAGGTCACAAATAATTTTTTACTAAAATAGTGTAACCATAAAAATGTATTTTTTTAAGTTTATAAAAGAAAATAGGGTATGCATAAATTTCTGTTGATCCTATAACTGTAAAGCCTATTTATTTCCTAGCAAATTAAAAAAAATAGAGCTCTATCTCAATTAATTGAGATCACAAATTATTTTTGACCTAAAAAGTAGGTTTCTAGACTAATGTGCACCACTCTAAAAAAATGAATTTTTATTTTACACAATATCGATCACAATTTTTTTTACATCTAGCTCTTATAAGGTATGTATTTTTATACTCTTAAAAAAGATCAGATAATGTGTATAAACTAAAGTTGAATGTTCATTTGTTTAATTTTTTTATTAAAAATGGCAACAATGTAACATTTCAGATTTTTTATGATTTTACTGTAAAGGACATATTTTTATTTAAAGGTAATTTAATTTAGAATGACAACATTTTTCTAATAGGTATTTATAAATACGAAATAAATTTTGTATATACAATATTTGTGGAATATTATGAGGCAATCCAGGCAAGTTTTAACCGATTTTTATTACAATGGTGAAAACCCCATGGTCACTTTAGAAATTTTGATTGAGCCCCTGTGTGAGAATAAATTGAAAATAGTTCAACAGACTTTTTAACCTGTTGCTAAATGGCAACAAAAAATGATCTGGTAAATTATTTTGAATGTATTGATATAAAGTGTGGTACCCAGATAAACTTTGGAAGTTCAATTTACCTGAATAGTACCTGCACGCGTGCTTTTACAATGCGGGCTCATATCAAATTCCATATGTAACCTAGCATTCGAAAATGTACAATGAGCCTATTTTGACTCAATTAGTGAGCCTTACGGTATCTGGGTAGGTATTGCAATGTGCGCATAAATGTCAAAAAAATACTTCAAATAATTTTCCCGAAAGCAATGTTTTGATTGCCTAAAACGTATAAACATGTTTTTAGAAACATCAAAAAATAATCTTATAATTTATTTTTCAGTTTTTTAAGGCAATATTATATTAAGCTATTGTTCCACTAGTGAAACAATAAAAAAGGAGAAAAAAATTGTTAACAATAAATTACAGCTATTTTTACATACCAATGATACATACCTACTTACATATTTATAAATATAATTTTAATCATTGTTCACATATTTGGAACGAAATTTTCAGGAAAAAAAATTAAAAAACAAAGGAGAAAAAAATTTCATTGAAAAAAAGTGGGGTTAATTTCTTTTGACAGATATTTATTTGAAATAAGCTTAGTCAGTTCGTTTTGCAATAAATCAGCTGTTTGTTCTTGTTAATGTTAACTAAGTACCTATAATGTTATTGTTAATGTCAAGTATTAATGATTTACGTTTATTTGATTGTGGGACAAAATAGTATGTGCAACTCGCTCGCTCGTTCAGAATCAACCATTTTTCTCACTCGTGATAGCTATAGCTATAGTAAAGTAAGGCAGCCTAATGACATACATATATACATAACTATAGTAATATATTATAATAGTTATGTATATATAGCATCTATACAGCCTTAATAAGGCTGTATAATAGTTGTGTATGTCATTAGGCTGAGAAGTGGGTCTTTTTGTGTTGCGCTAATAGTTTAAAGGCCGACGCGTAGCGGAGTCCTACAATTGAGCAAAGCACAAAAAGACACTTCTTGGCTGCGTGATTTACAACATTTTATCTTCAAGGCATAATTTTATTATTTAAAAGATACATAAAACGTACAATTATAATAATAATTATTAAAGGTAGAAAGTGAGGTTAGGGAGATCTGACAGTAGTCGAATTTATTTATTGGTTTAAACAGATTTTTCACTTATTAGGAGGTAAAAAAACTTTACCCGATGAGTCTAAATTATGTATACAGCCTAGAAGATAATCAATCACTTTAGTAGTGAGTGCTGACAATAATAAAGTTTAAATTATAGAACTCTTAAAGATAAAATATGTTTAAGTAATCCGATAACTTTGTACTTTTGTTATAGTACACCAAGAAATATTGTTATAAAATATAATAATAATAATAATAATAACAAATAATTATTGTAAAAGAAACAAAAATTATTGAATCATGTTTTTGTGTATATTTTAGAATTAAGAAACTGTTTTATATTTACCAATATTACGTTTATAGAAAATAAAACATATATTACCAAAGCATACTTGAACACATATAAATAAGACACAGCACAAGTTCACTTTAAAACTCATTGTTTACTTTCACTTTACTATTAATCATTTAAAACAAGAAACATACCGAATGTATACACATTTTATTCGAAAGTGTTTATTAACAAAGAAAGATCTATGGTGATGTTTGTACTAAAACTGAAAGGAAATGCCATTAAGAACCAGAACTCGATGACCCTGCCGCGATTTTGTACTTAGTCACCTTCAAGAAATGAAAGTAGAAGTGGGCATGCCACGTATAATAACAGTTTTACATGCTGATGGTAGTAGTATATTAGAAGAAATCTTAAAATATACGCTAAAATAAAAAATCTAAATAAAATAAAAATAAAAATTAGTTAGATATATGATTAGGTATCGTAAAATTACGGCACACAAAAAAAATAAAAAATTATTAATTGTTTCGACTTTTACTTGATGAAACTCCATGTTGATATAATGTTAATATAACATACACTGTTTAAAAGTTTCACTATTTTATTTAAATATCTGAAGATGATACTGTGTAGCGAAACAATTGTCATATTTAAATAAAATAGTGAAACTTTTAAACAGTGTAGTTTATATTAACATTATAAAAAAAAATAAAAAGTCGTGTGCGAAGACTGCCACATGTAAGATTCTACTCGTTTTGACCAGATATATATCTCTGGTTTTGACGTATCTAAAGACAAAACAAAAACGTATAGTGTTTTATATAAAAAATAAATTATAACAATGCTAATTTAATAGGATTATTTAAAAGAAATTAACTTTCTATCTTTCCACAAATTGCAGAACTTAAATTACAAAAATTACGAAATTTGACAAAAAATTGTCATAAAATAGAATCAAGAGCAAATCTTAATATAAGACTATTTTTAGGTATCACAACGTGTGGCAGTCTTCGCGATTTTTTATTTTTTCGTTGATATCGGTGTTATTTAAATTTTACCTCGAATTTTACATTGATTTCAAAATTATTTTAATATTTTTGAAATTTTATGAAACTTTTAATGTCAACAATAATTGAGGAGTGATTTTTCAAAAGGTCGTATTTCCATTTGCAACAATTTTTCAAAAAAATGACTATAACCTGTATAGGTTAGAGCAATATAGATTATTAAAAAAAAAATCTGATGAATATTTAATAATACTTCAGACCTGCTGTCATATTTCGCCGTTAATATATGCCTTTTAACCATACCTTTGGGATTATGTCAAAAAATTACATTCAAGTAAAAATGGAAATAAGGCCTTTTGAAAAATCACTCCTCAATTGTAATTGAGATTCACAACTAATTTTTGGCTTTTTATAAGAATCATTGCACACATGTGTATAAGCAAATTATTTTTCAATAATATTAGGCGATTTTTATTCTAAGTTTTTAGAGCCACCATAGACGAAAAGCTTTTCTGTATTGTAACGTACACTATGTATTTTTGTAACCCGATTCTTTAAGTATACTGAAATACTTATTTTGGCATATTCGTGATCGTCTAGTTAATTTACTTACTTTATAAAAACTAGGACTCTACGTTGTGTATTTACGAACATTGATAATAACGATATTTTGAAATTGGTCAGGTTTAATGAAACACAAGTATTTAATTGTAAACCCCTGATTTAATTTAAGCAAAGAAAAAGGGGTGGCCCGTTGAGTCAAAGCACAGGGAAAAGGGACCACAAAAACCCTGGCGACTTACAAAGTTCAAATAAAAATAAAATACAAAACAAAACATAGTTATATGCATAATGGGTCATAATCACACCCTTATTTTTATTTTTTTACGCATACCCTCTAATTATATTTATTACTTGTTTATATACTCCCAGTAAAAATTTCAGCTCATTCTATAAACGGGAACCCGTGCCGACTTGCATCTAAACCCTCCGTTAGCCAACGTTAGGAGCGCGCGGTATTTTGTAACACGAAACACTTTAAAAAGAAGATATACTTCATGACTGTATTTTTCTAATGATTTTATTAAATATGATTATACTAATTAATATTATTGCTTTTGTTTCTATCATTTGTTTCACTAATTTAGTTGATTTTTCCCTTAAATATATTAATATACTAATTAGTATTGCTAAAATATACTGTTATATGAAATTTCAGCATTTCTTTTCTTGATGTCCTCCAAAAAATATTTCAGACAGTTCAATAAGTTTTCGGTAGTCATCTCTCACAATAGACTCTTTTAGTTATTTAGAGTAAAACCCATTAAGTTTATCAATTTCAGAGTTTACGGCCTATTCAGCAGACCCTTCCACTCCCTGTGAATACATACATACATACATACATACATTTTTATCAAAGTATACACATAAATAAAACTATATTTTAACATTTGTCAATAATTTATAATATAAGGGTCACATAATAACAAACACAAAATTACTTACGATCGAAGACCTCTCGACCAACCGTGTTACAAAATACCGCGCGCGCCTAACGTTGGCAAACGGAGGGTTCAGATGCAAGTCGGCACGGGTTCCCGTTTATAGAATGAGCTGAAATTTTTACTGGGAGTATATAAACACGTAATAAATATAATTAGAGGGTATGCGTAAAAAAAAATAAAAATAAGGGACACCCTAATATATATATATATATATATAGACTTATAAACGCTCTTATACAGGCCCGTACAAGATAACTTTAGTACGTTTTAAAGCCAAAAGCGACGTTATAAAACCCGGCTTTGGGCTTTACAACGGAGCCCGAGTATATAGTAGCCATTCGATTCTCCTTTCTTTCTGCACCCTCCTGTTAAAATTTTGGATGGGCCTCAAAAAGTACTATTTATGCATTCATTTATACAAAATGTTTGGAGAATTTCACTGTAGGGGGCGCTTCTGAGTATATATTTATACATTTATATTAACGTATCGTTATCAGCCCCTAAACTTGGCAACACTGCTGGGCCCGACAACGCGCGTACAATATATTTTTATAAATATACGGCAGCTTTAGAAATTAACCATAAAAGCACTGTATGTTAAAGGATATTTTATTGTAGCAGTTTACTGATCTATAAATTGCTGTTGCAGTCCAAAGTGACATACAATTTTTAAAACCGCGGAACTACACCTTTTTTTAATTTTTTGGGTTTCCTGTAAATATGTATAATTATTTGGTTCCAGAATTCAATTATAAATTTATTTTATTTTTAATAAATTTGCGAGGTTGGCAGAGGAGCTAAAATATGTAATTACAATTATTTGTTCGTGGATTACAATTTTTAGTGTATTCCATTTATAACTGATTTATATATTTGCATGGATCCCCTAGGGGCAAAGTGGTGAAAAAGAGGATAAAATAAAAAATATACATAATATATTACTAATACTATTATTCCCAAACTGTTAGTAATGATTGTTATAAAGTTAGTATAGTATTACAAAAGTTGTTCTGGTTTTACAAAAAAAGTGGCTGACTTTTATAGCAATAAATAACCATGTATAGAGAACTGTTTAGAAATTAGTACTAAAAAAAATCAAAATGGCCTCAAGTAATTAATGGATGCCCCCTAATTAATTACCACGAGTACTATTTGCAACTACAAATAATATTTGCTATTACACACCTTAAAATTAAAATTCGACATATATTTTTAATTGCGAGTTGTATTTGGAGGACAATTTTATCGAACAAAGGATTAAAAAATTGATAAATTGAAAAATATTTACCTGGTAGCACTGGTGCCATATTCGCTGCAATTTGTACTAGTTCAATTTTCTAAACAATTACTCTAGATAGGCCAAACATTGTCAAATAAAGCTCAGAGCCCTTGGTTTACTTTTGGCAGATGACAGGTAAAAAAAATTGCCCTACATAGTAGGGTGGGCCGATTTTATATTTAACTTCTAAAATTTAAAAATATTAAATTCTGCATTTAAGAAAAAGTTGTGAAATAGGAAAGTAAACATTTTTTTGCAAAATATTTTTTTGATATCTATATGTTTTGAACTGCCGCAACGCCTCTAAAATTTTAAAAGTAATTTTTAAAAATTTAAAATTATTCATAAGCGGGAAAGTTGTGAAATAGGAAAGTAAACTATTTTCCTTTAATATTTTTTTTCTTTTTTAATGTTTTGAACTGTATGAAGTCAAACTGTAAATTTTAAATTTTGCAATAATTGCAATTATTGGAGAGACGGCGTAAAATGGAGAATAAATATTATTTAAGATTTTCGTGTTTGTCGTAGGACAGTTGACAGTTGGCTTCACTGTTTATATAAATTCTAATATTTTGACATCGTCAATTAGTTGAATAATAGGAATTTTTACAAGTAGGTAGTATCTGTTTGTGGTTTTTGGGTGTTTGTGAAAAATGGCAGGTAAAACAGGATTATAAATTGAATTAAATTTGTGTTGATGATAAATTCATTTTTATTTTTGTTTTTTTAATAAATATTTATCATTTAAAACTTTTTTTAACCCTATTTTCTCTCAGATAATTTTTTTCGTATTTATAACGATACTAAATTACATTAAGATCTTTCAAGGCCTTGCGGCAGTTTAAGAAATTAAATTAAAAAAAAACTTTTATAATATTTGTCTGCCCTTATAAATGCACAACTTTTCCACCATTGCACAATTTGATATTTGAAAAATATTAAAATCGGCCCACCCTACTACATAGTCTAAGCGATTATTGGAATTAAAAATATATTAATATATATTTTTTCACCATAATATTTACTTTTTTCATACACAATTTTTTATATACAGGCGTTGAGTGAAGGAGCAGTTATTAATCAATGATTCAGGCGTTTCAATTTTAAATATATTCAAATTTCGCACTACCCTAAAATAGGTGATAAATATTCGTCAAAAAGAAAAGAGACTAAACATTGTTTTTTTCAGTAATGTGACACATTTTGAAAGTCTATACGCTCACAAAACCCCTGTTGGTTATTATTCTAAACAAGAACATTTTTAAAAATATTAGATTGTAGTTTAAAAAAAATACTGCCGGCCAATACATTTATTTTTCAAATTTATAGAAAACACCTTGATTATATCTATAATATAGATTCTACATGTCATTTTATGCATATGCACGGAGAGAACAGTTTTGGGAATGGTTACTAAAAAATTTAGTAATTTGGGGACAGCTTTAATATTTTAGGAGTGAGCGTGTTTAGTAATAATTTCCATATATTTAGTATAAGTGTTGTGAAAAATAGTAATTACAAAATAAAGGAAGATTTAAACTTGAGTTTAATAACTATAACATACTATAATTATAGTAGTTAACTACACTCAGTTTCAAAAGTCTTGCACCACCCTGTAATATTACTTTAAAATATCGTTAAAGAATGGAGTACCTTAAATTCATAAATACCATAAATATTTTGTATTTTACTTGATAATTTCAGGTATTTAAAACGTCACATGAAAAAAATAGGAATTTTTATTAAAAATAATACAAATCATTTTAACAGAAATTAATTTTATTTCAGAAAATATCAAACATAGTAGTTTAGTATTACTAAACATAATATCTTGTATTTTCACCCCTACTTTGAAGCAAAGCTTCACTCAGTTTCAAAAGTCTTGCACCACCCTGTAATATTACTTTAAAATATCGTTAAAGAATGGAGTACCTTAAATTCATAAATACCATAAATATTTTGTATTTTACTTAATAATTTCAGGTATTTAAAACGTCACATGAAAAAAATAGGAATTTTTATTAAAAATAATACAAATCATTTTAACAGAAATTAATTTTATTTCAGAAAATATCAAACCTAGTAGTTTAGTATTACTAAACTTAATATCTTGTATTTCCACCCCTACTTTGAAGCAAAGCTTGAACACGTCTGTACATCCCTCTTATAAGGTTGTCAATATAATTTTGAGGCATATTGTTCCATTCCTTAATTGCAGCTTGAACAAGCTCTTGCGTGGTAACAGGAGGGTTGAGGCGATGTCGAATTGCCCTGGACAAGTAATCCCAGACATGTTCTATAGGGTTCATATCTGGAGAATTAGCTGGCCATACCATACCTTCAATATTACCCTCTCTTAAAACTTCCTGGACAGCTCTTGTGCGATGTGGGCGAGCATTATCGTCCATAAAGATAAAATTAGGGCCTATCTCAGCTCGCATTTGCTGAACAATGGGCCGTATAATAAGATCAATGTAGAGTTGACCAGTCATCGTACCAGGAACGTGGACCAAAGCTGTTCTTCTTCCGAACATAATGCCTCCCGAAAACATTTCACTTCCTCCTTGATATGGTACCACTTCTCTACAGGGGTGCGATTCTCGAGTTGAGAGAACGCTATTCTCATGAGAAGTGGGCGTGTTTCACTTAAGTTTTGACAGGCTGCATTCTTAAAATCATGCAATAGTTTGGTTTTCCTAAAGCAGAAAAGAGTTTCCGAGAGAAGAACGCACTAACTTATCTTAAATTCAATAATGCAGCCTGTCAAAACTTGAGAGAAATGCCCACTTCTCCTATGAGAAGCGTTCTCTTAACTCGAGAATCGCCACCCAGGTAGCAAGTCTTGGCTGGTCTCCCCTTTCCCTCCATACTCGAATTCGGTTATCATCGCTGACTAGGCTCCTTCTTATTTCATCAGAAAATAACACATTTCTCCACTGGGGTAAAAGCCAATTTTGATGATCACGGGCCCATTCCAAACGAGCTATTCTGTGTCTAGGTAACAGTCGAGGTACTCTTAAAGGTCTCCTGGACCGCAAACCAGTGGCCATGACCCTTTTCCGTATAGTTGCATTTGATATTACTCGATGGTACGTAGCTTGATAATGAGATCTAAGGCTACTTACGGTGGCAGACCTATTCCTTCGGGCAATTTGGCTAATGTAGCGATTCTGTCTGTCATTTGTGACCCTTGGACGGCCACTTCGGGGTCGATTTTCCACTGTGCCCGCTTCATCATGCCTCTGAATAGTTCGAGTAACTGTACTGTGTTCTATCCCCAATCTGTGTGCTATTTGCCGATGAGAGTATCCTTCTTCGTGTAAAAAATTATTCTTAATCGAATTTCTTGGGACAATGGATTTCCAGGCATTTTTGCTTTTATTAACGAATATTTTACTACGTTGAACAGGACGCATAAAATGATTATTTGCACTTGTAAATGTTTTGCGGAATAAACGTAAAATTTTTTTGAATATTTTTTTTTGTTCTCTATATAAAAACATATCTACTAAATTCTTTTACCAGTGCAATTTAAAATATTCAAGCATTTCGTCATATACGGGGGTGGTGCAAGACTTTTGAAACTGAGTGTATTTTGAATTTACCATTAACTATGCACAATTAAATAATAATAATTAATTTAACCGAATTAAACGATAACCAACAAAATGCAAAAGATAGCCGACCAGGGCCGGATTTACCGAACAGACAACGTAGGCAGCTGTCTAGAACGGAAAAAATTAGGGGTAACTAGACAGTTGTGTGGAGCTGCGAGGAACTAGACAGTAGTGTCAATATTGGAACACTCGATCCAACTTGCAATTTCCGAAAACAAATAATATTAAAAGCTCAGATGGGATGAATCTAGAGATGAAGGGAAAACTTCAATATAAATACTTTGGATGAATTTGGACAGAATTTTTTCTAAATTAGTATAGCATACAAAGTTCTTGATAAAAAATATCCGAGAATTTTTGCATGCATTGTTTGAATAAACACTTCGTGACAAGTGTCTTCAATTAAAAAATTTCAAGATATATGTAGAATGTTTAAGAATAAGATGATGATGAAGTAAAAAACTACTTGAGATAAAAATTTGTTGAAGAACGATTAAACGCACTCTCTCTTAGCTATAGAGTCAGATTGTCTCATGTCTTATTTCTATATTAAAGACACGCCAAATTCCTAAATCCGAACCTGTAGCCGACTACATAGAAAAATAATATTGTGAATTTGCTTTCACACTTTTAGTATATTAATGAAATACAAATTATTAATATATTGTAATTAGTTTTAATATAACTTAAAACTATTATTGAAATGTATTCTAAATTAAAAAAGTAATAAATTATTAACTTAATAATGACACGTTAAATATTAATTATTATAATATTTTATTTTATAGTAATTACTATAATAGTATATTATGTATCAAGTTTTATAAACGATATTTTAGTTTCGAGTTTAATTAAGCAAGAGCGAAGCTTGCGAGCGAGTGTTTAATAAAAACTAGTGTCTAAAGAAGTTTATAAACGAGTTACATACTATACTCTATCTACGACGAACACAAAACAAAATTTAAGGTGTTAAGGGTTAAAAATTTGACATCTGTCAACTGTCACCCGAATTTAACCTCACATTTTCTAAATTTATAATATAGCTAACTTAAAAGGCACTGTTGCTAACTTCAGGTCGGGACTAAAATGCCATAAGGCCACATGTCGTCAATAGAGGAGTAGATAAAATAAAATATCAATAATTAATATATAGGATTCATTACTTTTAACTTAAAAAGTTAAAAGTTTTAACAATCAATACCTACGAAATATTAATGGTAAAATGTTTAGTATTGGTTATTTTACAGTTTGTATACTTTTACAAAATGTTCTGGTTTTACAAATAAAGTAATAAATGCATAAGTTTTGGGTTTCATTAAGAATAGATAAAAAGCGAATGTTAGAAAAAAAAATATTGCAAGAAATTTAAGTCAGATATACATATACATTTTTTAAGGCATATGCCTATATATATATATATATATATAGGCATATGCCTTAAAAAATGTATGTCGTTGTTTATTTTATACTTGAAATTTATTTTGCAAACGTAAAATCTGTCAATATTAATTTTTTCTTAGTGTTCTATAGGATTTCAAGATATTTAAAATAATAAAAACTTCAATAAAAATATTTACATTTATGTATGGTTATGTTTTGCTAATTAGCAATATTAATATAAGTAAATTTTGTCAAAAATACCACATAAGTAAACAGTTAATAATTTTACACTGGATTTAACAAAGGAAACATGTCTAGTTAAAAAAATACTGGTGAAGCCAATTATACTCATATAAATTAATTTGTATAGAAATAAATAAGAAGATTTTTTTATATTTATTATTTTTATATTGTAGTAATAATACTTAATAATATAATTATTCTAAATTATATAATAGAAGCTATAATTCTAATTTTATTATATTTATTACATGTTTATTGGGATAAATTATCAATAATAAACTTAAGATTTTGAGATTTTATGTTCTCTTGAAGAACTTTTTAATAATTCTAAAGTACATTTTTTTAAATTGTGAAATTTTAGGGATAATTATAATTATTAGTATTATACTATATTATAGTATTTCAGTATTCCAGCAAATACTATACACGAACACTACTATGACAAGCCCGTAAATTTAAGAAACCACAAATGCAGAGTATTAACGAATATTTAAAGCTTGACCTTGAATCTAAAAATAGATTTGTTACGGGTAGAATTGGCAACACCGCAGGGCTTTACAGCGATTAATCAGTATATATTTTTATACTAGTGGGCTTTTCAACGTATTAATAATATATGCTTGGGCTTTACAAGAACAAAAATGTTTCTACCGACAATCCTATAGGGAAATCTTTACCCCTCGTCTTTCCCCTCTATAGGTTTGTAATGATTTAAATGAGATAGAAGATAAGTATACACGCCTAAACCACTAGCAACTGCAGGGCTCCGAAGCGACCCATCCGTCTCCGGGCTTCAAATATATATATATATATATATATATATATATATATATATATATATATATATATATATAGACATATAAAAGGTCATTGTGCAGCCCAATCAATATACCAATAGTACTCCGTGTAGCCCGAAACGACGTTGTATAGCCCACCCTCGGGCTGAACAGGAGGGCTTAACAACGACGCGTTTAGCTATATTTTTATACAAAATAGTTCATTAGATACAGCTGTAGGTGGCGCGCTGTAAGTAGTGTATCTAGAGCAGGAATTTTAGATGTTTTACGGTTCTTGTGTAGCCCGACATCCGGCAACAGTGCAAATACAAATTATTAGTAGAAAGAAACTCTTTAAATTAAATATAAAGCGTCTTCAGCGTACTGAAGTAATTAAATTGTAATGGTTTTAATTTTTATATATATATATATTTTTGATGTCGTTTAACCCTGATACTTTTTTATTTTAATGACAAGAAAATCTTTTTTTGCATCTGCATAACTCGCTAATAAATAAACATGCAAAAATATCAAAGATATATGTTTATAGGAAACTTTACGCCTTAGAAATTAAAAAATGAGTATAATTTTTTATTACAAGGCGTTCTAAACTTAGTGGCATAAATTTAGGAGCAGATTAAGCAAGTCAAAATAAGACGAAAATCTAAATAAATATTTTTCCTTATTACGTATGTTAAAAAGATACAGGGTGATAAAGTGTTACTTATCATATCAGTTTTTTTAATATAACTTCTACTATGGTAGACTTGGAAAGGTGACATTTTGCGAACAGTCACTTCCTACCAAAACACATATTTAGACATAATTACAATTGTTCGAGTGAATACAGTGTCGTAGAAACAGGGGTTGCTTAAGCTTATTGTCCCAATTAGGGAGGTTAGGTTTTTTTACCATTTGATGCACTTTCTCGATTACTCAGTTCGCTTACTATAAAAAAGGTGTACCTCTCAAACTTCGATAAAATAAACCGTTTCAGAGATATTCGAGAAAACAATAATTGTTATATCGCATTAAAGGACTAAAAGGTATATGATAACAAATTTTTTGATTGAAAAACTACTTTTTTTATGTGACGGTCAGGGCAAAAAGTCCCGAGGCTCATGTAATGCCCTTTTTAGTTTTTTCATTTAAAAAATTAAATTTGTTATCATATGCCTTTTAATCCTTTTAAATAATGGGATATAACAATTATTGTAATCTTGAATATCTCGGAAACGGGTTATTTTATCGAAGTTAGAGAGGTACACCTTTTTAATGGCAGCCGAACTGTGTAATCGAAAAATTGCATCAAATGTTATAAAAACCTAACCTTAAAGTTTGTATGGGACAATAAGCTTAAATTAACCCCCGTTTCTACGACACTGTGTTCACTCAAAAATTTTTAATTATGTGTGAATATGTCTTTTGGTAGTAAGTGACTTTTCGCAAAATATCACCTTTCCAAGTGTACCATAGTAGAAGTTATTTAAAAAAAACTGATATGATAATTAACACTTTATCACCCTGTATCTTGGAAACTTAAGTCATTAGGAAAAATATTTATTTAGGTTTTCGTCTTATTTTGACTTGCTCAATCTTTTCCTAAATTTATGCCAATAAGTTTAGGGACACCTTGTATAAATAAAAATAATAAAAAATTATAACTATAGGTACATACATTTTTAAAAAATAACCACTGATTCCTTATTTAAAAATATTACCATGTTCACCATTTTCAAAAGTTGATAATAACTAAGACACAGGGTGTCAAAGTTAAAAGTTTCTTTTTGATTTTATTAAATAACAAACAAACGTTTTTGCACGAATTTCTTGTAGGAGCTGTCTGCGACACTTACGTTTAAACGGTCACATCTTTTTTGCGTCTTAATGTATCCGTTCTAATTAAAAATATTATATTTATATTTATTGTGAAAAAAGGTGGGTCAGAATTTCTTAAACGGGCCACCTGAATTAGGTCAAAATTAGTTTTTGTTTGTAGATACATTTTTTTGATAGTATTTTACATCACTAACACAAATCCTAAAGGATTTTGTAAAAAAAAAAATTTTCAATTGACATATTCATGATATTAAAAGTCAAAGTTTTTAATAATTCAAAAATAAAAAAATTCATTATGGCTGAACTAATTATCCGATTCCAACGATATAACTAGCGTTGGAATCTTGTTTTGACATAGATTCTTTGTTATTTTTTTCAATTGTCCTATTTTCATTTAGGTCGATTTTTTTTTGTTTTTTTTATACCAAATTCGGAAATAATTGCCTTCTGCGCCAGCTATCGACTCGAGAAAAAAAACACATATACTCCAATCATTTCTCGATATTATGCTGCTGAGAAAAAAATGGCCCGCAGGTTGACAAAAAGTTATTCGTCCTTTTGTGGCCGCGCGCGGTGTCAGCTCACGCTCCGAACCGTGTACGCTGTACGCGCTTGTGACGCGACGTCTTACGGTAGTCTGGAACCTGCGGGCCATTTTTTTTCTCAGCAGCATAATTTCGAAAAATGATTGGAGTATGGTAGGCAGTGGACTGTATAAATGTGAGAAATAGGGGATGGTGGTGTTAGTTGACTGAATTCTTTGACTAGAGAAAACGTGGGCAGTAAGAATATTAATAAAGTCCTACCTTGTGACTGGTGCTGATGACGACACTCAGGGCCCTGGTCTGGTTTCTGGCTGTTAGCGTTGGTTTCAAGCGGTGGAGATGCACAAGCGGGATAAAGCGGGATAAAGCGGGTTAAAGCGGTTATAATGTCGCGTGGTAGATCACTCTTGCTCGCGGGTGCTTGCCGTTCGGACTCTTATTAATTAATACACTTACGCCCTCACGCGGTCAAACAGGTAATTAAAAATAGTTGCGATAAACATGCGCGTTGGGTGGCAATAAGCTAAATATTATATTTAAATAAATGTAATAAAATTACACAAATATTAAATATTTCGCGAAGACGAAACATTCTGGCGGCCATTAAAACCATGGGTTTTAAGCGAGAACAAAAAACTAAAAATAAATTAAATTTGCGAATTTATAAGATAAAGTGTAAGCCCAAAAATTAAAATAAAAGAAAATACCTCTCGGTATAAATAAACAAAA
This sequence comes from Brassicogethes aeneus, assembly GCA_921294245.1. Classification (NCBI taxonomy): domain Eukaryota; kingdom Metazoa; phylum Arthropoda; class Insecta; order Coleoptera; family Nitidulidae; genus Brassicogethes; species Brassicogethes aeneus. The sequence goes on from OV121137.1 coordinate 8,239,965, forward strand.
TTAAACTTAAAAAAGGCGGCGTTATGCCAATCATTGAAGATCGGCTTGCGGTAAAGGACACACTTTAACAACAGGTCGCTTAAAGGTGCCTAGGTTTGTTCGCACTGTAACAACCCTGACAACCCCGTCTTTACCGGGGTGAAGCGTTTCAACACGGCCAAGGCGCCATTGAAGGGGTGGCGAAAGCTCGTTCTTGAGGAGAACTACAGACCCCACCTTAATGGGACAAGACTCGGATGTCCATTTTATGCGCTGGGATAAGGTGTGGAGATATTCTGCATGCCAACGTGCCCAGAAGTCCTGGTGCATACGCTGCAACATCTGCCAACGGGATAAGCGGTTAAGCGGAACGGATTGTAAATCGGGATCGGGAAGACATGATAAAGGTTCCAGAGTCAGAAAATGACCTGGTGTAAGGGCTCGAACATCATTGGGATCTACGGAAAATGAGCACAACGGTCTACTATTAAGGATAGCCTCAATTTGCGTTAACACAGTATAAAATTCTTCATAAGATAGAATTTGTTCACCAATGACTCTATAAAGATGTGTTTTGACCGATTTAACGCCAGCTTCCCACAAACCTCCGAAGTGCGGAGCGGAAGGAGGGTTAAAACTCCATTTGAGACTTTCGGAAGCAGCCGCGGTTTTAAAATAACTAAGAATTTGCTTATTTGCACCAACAAAATTGGTGCCACAATCGCTGAATATTTGAGAACATCTTCCGCGACGTGCAATAAAGCGGCGTAAGGCTGCAAGAAAGGCTTCGCTGGATAGGTCAGAAGCTAGTTCTAAATGAATTGCCTTCGTGGCAAAACATATAAAAACACATATATAACCTTTTAATGTTCGAGTACCGCGGTTTTTACTCATTAGTAAAGAAAATGGGCCAGCGTAGTCTACGCCGACAACCGAAAAACATTTTAATTGCGAGATGCGTAGGGGTGGCAAATCCCCCATTTGGGGTTGCGGAGATTTTGGATTTAGTTTCCAGCATCTTAAACATTTTGAAGTTACTTTGCGTATGACTTGTTTTGAAGACAATATCCAAAAATTCTGTGCTAATAAATACTGCATTGTTTGAGTACCTGGATGTAAATGTTTATTATGCGTTTCCTGAACTAAAAGCTTGACAAAGCGGTGGTTACCAGGTAATAACGCGGGATGTTTTTGTTCAAAACTCAAATTCGAGTGTCGAAGCCGTCCCCCCACCCTAACAATATTGTTAGAGTCAAGAAAAATATTTAATTTGCGTAAGTATTTAGATACAGGGCGATGCTTTAATAACGCAGAGATTTCGGCAGAAAAGTGAATTTTTTGTACATGTTTTACAAAAACTAATAATGAATCATGTAATTCACTTTGAGTAAACAAATCGGTGCGTTTTTTGTGAGCGGGTTTTGCGTTATTTATAAAGCGGAGAACATATGCGATGATGCGTTGTAATTTGTTTAGCGACGAATATTTATATATTAAATTATCAAGAGGAGTTGTTTCAATAACATTAGCAAGCGTAATTTTGCGTTCCTCATGGCAGACCGCTAGCGTATTATCAACCGAATTTAACGTACGTGGCCACGACGATTCAGGCAGCTGAAGCCACGGCGGCCCCGTCCACCACAGTGCATGTGAGACGATTTCGGACGGCATTACACCACGGCTCGCACAATCTGCTGGGTTACAAAGAGTAGAGACATGTCTCCAATTTTCCGGCGCAACTTTACTTTGAATATGACTTACTCGATTGCCAACGAAAGTAAGCCAACGGTGCGGCGAGGATTTAATCCATGATAAGGCAATTGTAGAGTCGGACCAGGCATAAATATTCTCAAATGTTAATTTATTTTTATATGTTTCGTAAACATAATAAAGCAAATCGGCCAACAAAACAGCGGCACATAATTCCAAGCGTGGAACCGAGAGACGTTTAAGCGGTGCGACGCACGATTTTGCGCATATTAAATAAATTTGCGCCTGGTCAGAATCATTTGGAGAGATGCGTAAATAAACAACGGCAGCGTAGGCTTTTTCGGAACCATCACAAAAGCCATGTAGTTGACAAGACTGAGTTAAAGCGGCAACAAAACGCGGGATCGAAACATTAGAAAGAAGCGGTAATTCAGATTTAAAGGTTTGCCATTTATTTAACACATCTGCGGGGGGTGGTTCATCCCAATCAAGCCCTAAGCTCCATAAATGTTGTACCAGATATTTAGCGGTTATTATGACGGGAGAAAGAAAGTCAACAACGTCAAAAATTCGTGCGATTTGTGATAAAATAGTGCGCTTTGTACAAGTAGAATTTTGTTGCGGTTCAACCTGATATAGAAAACTATCAGTGGCGGAGTTCCACCGTAAACCAAGTATTTTTACGGTGGTTTCTTGTTCAAAATCACAAGAACCTACTTGTTTATACGATTCCGGTAGGTGCGCGAGTAACGCAGGACAGTTACTTGCCCATTTTCGCAGTTCAAAACCCCCTTTGCCTAAAATACTTATTAAATCGTTCTGTAGATTTTTAGCGTCATCCAACGTGGATCCGCCAGACACAATATCGTCGACGTACATGTCATTATTTAGAACATTTGCGGCGCGCGGAAAATCCCTGCCTTCGTCATTAGCTAACTGCTGGATAGTGCGAATAGCCAAAAATGGACTAGAATTTACCCCGTACGTTACAGTTAACAAGCGATAGGTAGAAACGGGATCCGTAGGCGAGAAGCGCCACAAAATTCTTTGAAATTCTTGATGACTTTTCGTAACTTCAATTTGACGGTACATTTGGCGAATATCGGCGGTAAAAGCGATTCGATTTAAGCGAAAATTAAGTAAAATTGACAGGAGGTCTTGCTGCAATTTTGGGCCAATCAAAAGAGCATCGTTAAGCGATAAATTGTTCGCGGTTCTAAAGGAAGCATTAAACACGACACGTAGCTTAGATGTCACGACGGCATGATGAGGAATGTAATATGCGTTTTCATTGGGGTAAATATTTTTTAGTTCCTCCATATGCCCTTCTGACAGGTACTCACGCATAAAGTCTGAATACTGTGCGTATAAATCGGGGTTTGCGGCAAGTTTGCGTTCTAAGTTGTAAAAACATTTTAAGGCGGGGAAGCGAGAATTATTAAATTGCGGAGCGGTATTTTTAAATGGCAACGTAACACAGTAACGCCCGGCGGTATTGCGAGTATGTGTTTTTGTAAAAGTCGTTTCACAAAGTTTGTCATCATCGGAAATGGCCAAGGTTTTGGGTACCTCTTCCACATGCCAAAACATTTTAAGCGTATTATTTAGTTCGTCATTGGAAATCGTTAAGAAATTGTTAACTTGAGGAGCAGGTAAACTGCCAATTTTTCCCATGAGAACCCAGCCAAAAATGGTGTTTAACGCGACGGGATGATGTTTAGAACCCTGAACGCGACCTGGTAATAAAATGTATGGGAAAATCTCGGCACCTAACAGCATGTCAATATCTCCGGGAGAACAAAATTGCGGATCAGCGAGTTTTAAATTTGAAATGTGTGGTCAATCTGCCATAATGACAGAAGTTGGCATGTGGTTACAAATTTGCGGTAAAATTATGGCATCAAAGTCTAAATTCGAATTTTTATTATTTGCGGGGCGAATATGACATTCTGCGGAAAGTGTGGCGGAGACATTCATGGAACCTAGGCCTTTAATGGACAACGGCGATTTAGTAGATCGGAGACCGAGTTTAGTTGCGCATGATTGTGTAATTATGTTACACTGACTTGCGGAATCAAGTAAAATGCGGATTTTTTGATATTTATTGCGCGAATCTAATATTTCAGCGACAGCGGTTGCGAGTAAAATAGAGTGCGAAGCGTTAGAATTAGACAAGAGCGTAGCGGAGGTAGATGCGATAGCGTGCGATTGCGAAGATGCGGGATTAGAATTAATATTTTCTGTAAAATGAATAAGCGAGTGGTGTCTCTTACTACATGTACGGCAAACATTTTCAGATCGGCAAGCAAACAATGTATGTTTTGAACTTAAACAATTGACACACCATTTGCGTGTCTTGATAAGTTCAAACCTATCACGTGGCGTTTTTTCCAAGAATTTGGGACATTTGTAAAGTAAATGATCAACATTGCATAGCGGACATAAATTGGTGGCGACATTATTTAGGTAACTATTTGTTTGACGCGGTTTGGAAAAACTATTATTTGGTGGCGGTAAAGATTTAGAAGTTTGCGGGGTTCTTTTAGGCGCAGAGGGAGCGCTGAAGGCAACTGCTTCATAGGCGGTACATTGTTTGGTAAGGAACTCCTCTAGTTCCTCAAAACTAGGGATTGTATCGACACTATCCCCTTGCTCCAGCTCAAAACGTGTGGATGTGGCGGTATCTAAGCGGCTTAATAACATTTGAAATAAAATAAAGTCCCATTTCGCCGTTGGAAATTTTAAATTTTTTAACGCGGCAATGTTTTCTGTAAATGTACTAATAAGTTGGCGGATCGTTTCGGGAGATGAACAATTTTCAGGAATTTTATTGGCGCTTTCAATGGCTCGCCAGTGCGCGGTGGCAAGAATCCGCCTGTTTTCGTATCGTTTTAACAAGGCAGCATAGGCAATCTTGTAGTTGGCCCCAGTTAACGGAAGCTGAGTAACAATAGCCAACGGAGAACCCACTAACGACGCACGAAGGTAGTTAAATTTTTCAACATTACTTAACGAGGCGTTGTCATGAACCATTGCTATAAACATATCAATAAAAGTTTTCCATTCCCGAACTTCGCCCGAAAATTTTGGTAACTCTATGCGCGGAAGCCTTATATGGCTTGATATATTCGGAGTTACATTTGTGTTCGTTTGCGAAGCAAAAGAATCATTAGCGGAGGTGTCCGGTTCGTAATTTGAAAAGACACCCTGTATATAATAGTACATTTCCTCGAATTCGTTGCAAATTTTATGATGGGATTCTAAGTCTGAACCCGCAGTATTGGCCAAATGAGCGAGAATAATACTATGTTGTTTAAAAAATGTTTGATACAAGGTTTTTACTTGCACATATCTTACTTTAAAACCACGACGTTTAACGTCACTGTCTTCAGCGGATTCGGCTGCTTCAAATATTGATTTCATTCGAATGACAACACTGTCACGCTGTGCAATGGCGGTATTTACTCTAGTAACGGCAACGGTAGCCGTAGCGGTTGTATCTGTCATTTTAAATTAGCTTAAAAATATTTTAATGAAACTAATCGAAGCGATAGCGCAGTTTATTCCCCCCCAAAAAACGAGAAAAATAAACAATATTTTATTACGCGGTATTTATTTTTTATATTGGTATATTTTAAGTAATTTATAAAATATCCGAAAGCGATTAAATTTATATTAAATATAAATTTTATAAAAATGCGGGTAAAAAAAACGAATGTAAACAAATAATATTATGCGGTGCGATGTCAACAATTAATGCAGTGATATTTAAATATTCAGCGACTGCAGCGAGGTGCGCTCTGCGAATGAATGAAAATTATTGGCGTAAAGCGATCAAAACAAATTTTGGAAAAATTTATGATTTTCCGTAGACTTCCTAGTACAAATATGTAACGCAAATTGTGGAGTCCAAGCCTTGTCACAATTATTAAATAAGTAATTTATATTTAATAAATAAACACAACCTTAAACAATAAAATTATTAACTTAAATCAAATTATCAAGGTATTGCAATTTAAATCAGCTGTGAGCGTTAAATAAATTTCAAGGTCAAGGGCCGAACGAATGTCTCGTTCTACGAAATTATGAATGAACAAAATGGCGCTTATTGCCGGAACCCAGGCGAATAATTTAAAAAGGATTTTTAGGTCAACAAACACCCCATCGGCTCAAAAAAAATACTCGAAGGACCAAAATGGTAGGCAGTGGACTGTATAAATGTGAGAAATAGGGGATGGTGGTGTTAGTTGACTGAATTCTTTGACTAGAGAAAACGTGGGCAGTAAGAATATTAATAAAGTCCTACCTTGTGACTGGTGCTGATGACGACACTCAGGGCCCTGGTCTGGTTTCTGGCTGTTAGCGTTGGTTTCAAGCGGTGGAGATGCACAAGCGGGATAAAGCGGGATAAAGCGGGTTAAAGCGGTTATAATGTCGCGTGGTAGATCACTCTTGCTCGCGGGTGCTTGCCGTTCGGACTCTTATTAATTAATACACTTACGCCCTCACGCGGTCAAACAGGTAATTAAAAATAGTTGCGATAAACATGCGCGTTGGGTGGCAATAAGCTAAATATTATATTTAAATAAATGTAATAAAATTACACAAATATTAAATATTTCGCGAAGACGAAACAGAGTATATGTGTTTTTTTTTTCGAGTCGATAGCTGGCGCAGAAGCCAATTATTTCCGAATTTGTTATAAAAAAAACAAAAAAAAATCGACCTAAATGAAAATTGTACAATTGAAAAAAATAACAAAGAATCTATGTCAAAACAAGATTCCAACGCTAGTTAAATCGTTGGAATCGGATAATTAGTTTAGCCATAATGATTTTTTTTTATTTTTTAATTACTAAAAACTTTTACTTTTAATATCATAAATATGTCATTTGAAAATTTTTTTTTTACAAAATCCTTTAGGATTTGTGTTAGTGATGTAAAATACTATCGAAAAAATGTATCTACAATCAAAAACTAATTTTGACCTAATTCAGGTGGCCCGTTTGAGAAATTCTGACCCAGGTACAACTTGTAAACAATGTTTAGATTTTCAATATGACCTGTAATGTAAATAAAAACTATTTAAAAACAAAATATTGACAAAGACGAAGTTCGACAGTAAGTAAATTTGTAGCGTGTCTTTTTGTACTTGTTTTTTACTCGTAACCGAAAGGATATAATATTTATTATATGTTATCTTCACTTAATTAAAATTTACTTTTTAAAAAAAGATTTTTATTTATTACGATACATTAAAGTTCTAGTAAGTTTAGTTAAAATATAATGAATGAATTTATGTGTTACATTTTGTTTTTATACTAAATATTATTTTGCTGACTCCGTGGGATCGCCGCTTCTTGGTGTATCTCTTGGTAATATGAGAAATATGGAATGTTGGTGTTATCTTTGTACTTGCTGATAAGGTGTTTGTGGATGATAATAATAACATTTATTGCCCAACAGAATACATAATTCCAATTACAGGACAACATAATATGTAATAACAACACCATTAAGTGTTTATAATAACAAAAAATAAATCATTTACCTATTCCTCAAATTAACAAAACAATAACAAATATAAGTTTTAAGTATTAAGGGAAAAAAATAACATGGCTGTATTAGACACACTTCTAAAACCATCATTAAACAAATCACATAAATTACAAATTTGGTTAAAATTTTGACACATAACATGTATTGGGGACTTAATTAAAATATTTGTTCTAGCGTTTGTGTTATAAAATAAAGTCTCTGATCGTAAACCCAATCTTGTTACAAAAATGTTTATTTGCGACAGGAGACTAGGAGAATCGATCCTGTTATTAAACAACTTAAAAAGAAACTTAATGCTTGAAACTTGTCTTCTAACATGTAATGGATTAAAATGGAACCGTGCGAGTAAAATGCTATGATCAATACCACGGGGGGGGGTAGACTCTATCTGTACGATAGGAAATCAGCTTGAGGTAACGTCTTTGAATATTTTCAAGTATATTTATTTGAGATTGATAGCATGGGTACCAAATGATGGAGCAGTATTCTAGTCTAGAACGAATAAGTTGGCAATATAGTGCGTTTAGAGCTGTGATATTTTTAAAAGTAGATGTGTTACGATTTATGAAACCCAGAAGTTTAAGAGTGGAAGAAGATATACTTTGAATATGAGCGTTAAATGAAAGTTTACTGTCAAAAACGACACCTAGGTCCTTGATTGTATCAGTGCGAGAAAGGATAGAGTTATTAATAAAATAATCAAAGCTTTGATTATTTTATTAATAACTCTATCCTTTCTCGCACTGATACAATCAAGGACCTAGACAATAGGCAAAGCTTTAAGGGTAAAAGTACATATTTTGCACTTGTTAATGTTAAGTGACAGCTCATTTAAATTGCACCAATTAGCTACTGTGTCCAATTGCTCTTGAAGGTAAAAACTATCTTGTGTACTGGATATTTTATGAAAAAGATATAACAGCTCCCCCTTATAAAGAAAAGTCGATGCTATAGCATTGACTTTTATTGATATAGTTTTTCTGAAAGGTTGTTTTCTTCGATTGGTTCTCCTAGGTGAAAGGAGGGACGTCTTCTTGGAAGCAGATGTCTCCAGGGTTGCTGGGCGTTTTCTGGTAGCCTTGGTCTTGGTGCTGGAGGAGAGTCATCGTTGAAGTTGGTTACAATAACGGGAGTACGCCTTTTTGGTTTGAATTTATAGAGGCTGTAGATTATAATTAGTATAGCAATGAGTACAAAGGTAATAATTGTAGACCAGGAGATAGATTTTGTAATGAATGGTTCATTTATTAGTTTGTCCAACTCTTCGGAATATTGATTGAGCTTGTGATGAGCGATGTTTAAGTCTTCGGTATTTATCTTGTTTAACTTTAATGGCTTTAATGTAGGAAGTTTTTCTTTTTGTGGAAGGTTTTTACAAAAGTCAAATGGAACTTGCACGGGGTGTATGTTACGTTTAGTAATTTTTCCAGTTGAAGTTTTGATTGGATTCGTGTATTTCCAATAAAAGCACTGCATCGGGAATTTAACTGAATTAGTGAAGTAGTTTTAATAGTAGCTGTCGGTGTGTTTTGGTCGTCACATTTGATGGTAACTGGTAGGTCTTCGGATACAGAAACAAGCCATTTATTTTTGTTAATTTAATTTACCTTGTAGTCTTCAGCCAGAATTTTTGAAGTTATGCAATTGGTGGGTAATTTCTTTTGAGCTTTGAATAATTGAGCTTCGCAAATAGCGTTGTTGTCAATTGGATATGGCAGCATATTGAAACAAATTTGTTGAGTGGAAGAAAGTGTTTTACATTTTTCTAATTGCAAGTCTTGAATTGGTAAGTAAAATGTTGAATCATCATCTCTCGCGATATATTTTATTGTTGTTGTTAAAATGTGAAGGAGACCTGTTCGATTATCTAATAGTGGTATTGGGTAAAGACGATAAAGGGTGTAGGTCTCTGGATGTGTAAGAGGGAGGTTTAAGACAAAAACAATTCTGGAATCAATTTGGAATGCTTTTAAATCAATTATATCTAAATATTTTGCAATGTTTAATGGTGATATTTCTATAGATAGATTATTTATATTTAGTTTAATTTTACTAAGTGATTTCATTATATCTGAAGGTGTTATTATTGTATTATGAAGTATTTTTAATCGAGCAAATGAGATGGAGTCCAAAATATCATCTAGAGTGTCCTTTATAAAAATATAACTTTCCATTAGTGACTCGCATATGTCTAAGAGTTTGACTTGTGATTCGTATAGCGAAATTTCGGTATCAAAATTGTATAGTTCGTTTTGTATGGTGCCAATGTTTTTGTTAAACGTCTGTTCGTCAATTTGTAGGTTTTGTATGGTATTATTAAAGTTCTTGATGACTGAAGTTGTGACTGATATTTGATTTTTTATAAGATTTTCTATCTGATTTTCATCGCGTGATATTTTGTTTATGCAATTATTTAAATATTCTCCATCACTGGCGTCAAGATTGCCTGTTATGGATTTCCAAATAGTACCTATGCCGTTCAATAAACCTCGCTTTGGTCTTTGTGAATATTTTTGTGTTCCCGAAAATATTTCTTGATATTTTAAATTGACTGAATCGGATATTTGATTTAGTAAACTAACATGAGTTTTGACTTGTATATTTGTTGCTGCTACTCTAGATATTTCAAGGTGATCCGTAAGTGTAATTAGGACGTTTTTAAGAATTTTTTTGTTATTTTCCATAGTTTTCTGAATGGGAAGTAAGTCTTTGTAAACTAAAAGTGTCCATTTGTCATTGGATATTTTCATCTGATTTAATTCATTATAAAAAAGTCCGATTGTGTTGTCAACGGGGGTTATTGAATATTAGGTGGAGACGACGGTGGTCAACCCAAAGAGTCTGAAAAGGGAGATAAATTATTCGTAAAAATGTTTAAGTCTGTCAAAATTTACTTTAGTTCTTTGATTAGTTTTTGGGTTCAATAAAATTGCTGAGTTGTTAAATAATTCTATTATTTCAAATGGTCCATTAAATTTATTTTAAAGTTTGTTTTTTATTTGCGATTCTTTAACTGGAACTTTATCATTTAACCTAAATACTAATGGATTAGGTGGGACTGTTTGGTCAAACCTAATCTTTGCTTTTTCTTTTTGAGCTTGGGTTTTTGCCCTTGCTATTTTATAATAATATTCCATCCGATTATTCAAATCACGAACGTATTTTGATATGAGATTCTTTTGGTTATAAAGGGTTTCCGGTGGTCTGCTAGAAGTATGGCCAAAAATCAGTTCGAAGGGTGTGAAACCGGTGGTGCGATTTTTAGTGTTGTTGTAACAGATGACCGCATAAGGTAATATATTTGATGGGTGTTCTTTAGGGTTTTCACTAAGATGAGCGCGTATCATTACTGTCAGGGTTGCGTGAAACCTTTCTATTGATCCGTTTGATTGGGGGTGATTAACACTGGAAAAGGTGAATTTGATGTTGTAAAGTTCACAAAGGTCTCTCATGAGTGTGTTATCAAATTCGCGTCCGAAGTCGCAGTGGATTCTTAATGGTGTACCGAAGTGTTGAAAGTACAAAAGGAGGGTGTTTACTACCGAACTAGCTTTTTTATCTTCAAGGGCATATGCTTGTGTGAACTTGGTAAGTTCACCACGAACTGTTAAGCAGTAATTTCGAGATGGGTATTCGAAGATATCGATGTTAATTCTTTCGAATGCCGTTTTGAGCGTTTCGGTAACGACAAGTGGAGAGCTAAAATTTTTACAGCAAATTTTTGTTTTTTGACAGATTTCGCAACTTTTAACGAATTTTTCTATGTCTTTTGACATGCCTTGCCAGTTGTACTTTTCTTTAATTCTGCGAATTGTTTCGTTAATACCTCTGTGTAAATTATTTTTTTCAAAGTGATATTGTTCGAGTATGATAGGAATTTGGTCGGGATCAGGAGATGTAATAAGGTTTTGGCATATTTTTAATTTAATATCCTTTTCAGCAAAAATAAATGAATTTATTTCAAGAATTGGTAATTCAATATTATTTTCAACACAATATGTTTTTCGTAGATTAAATTCGTTTTGGAATTTAAACAGAATATAGAACAGTCGTTCTACAACTATTTCGGGGTCAAATGGTAATGGAATTATAAAGTATTTGCGATCTTTTGCAGTTTTACTAGAGAGAATTGTTAAGGAATCTGTTCTGCAGTTAGGATTTTCTTCGAAAATGTCGTCTAAGATTTCATTGTGAAGATCTTTTAACTTGTTTTGCCAAAAAAATGCTACTATATTTTTGTGTGATTTGTCTAGTAACTGTGCGTTTGAAATGTCTATTTTTGAGTAGTCAATAAGGGATTTTGTCTTGTACAATTCAGTAAAAATATTGTATTCGTCAAATATTTTAATTTCGTCATTTTCTTCGTTGTCACTTTCGGGATCGTCTTGGTTGGAAGGACCGGGTTGAGGTTCGTTTGAAGGAAATACAGATATTTTTGCTTGTATTTTGGAACATTCTTGAAAATGATTAATGCGGATACGGGAAAGCGCGTCTGCGTTTTTATTAGCTTTTCCGGACTTATGAATGATGGAATAATTGTATTCTTCGAGTTTTAGGCGCCACCGCGCTAACCTACTACCGGGGTCATTAATTGAAAAGAGCCAAGTGAGGGGGCGATGATCTGTAACTAATGTGAACTTGCGTCCATATAGGTAGGGGCGAAAATGTTTCACGGCCCAAACTATAGCGAGAAGTTCTCGGTCTATTGTAGAATATCGTGTTTCAGTAGCACATAAGGTTCGGAATGCATATGCAATGGGTAGGTCTTTCCCAATTGGGCCCTGTGAAAGGACGGCTCCAATTGCAAAAGCGCTTGCGTCAGTTGTAAGGCCGAAGGGTTCTTTAAATTTAGGATAAATTAGGATTGGGTCAGAAGTTAAGGATTTTTTCAAGTCGTTAAATGCCTGTTTACAGTCAGAGTCAAATAAAAAGGGTGTGTCTTTATTTAAAAGTTTTGTGAGTGGTTTGGATATTTTTGTTGGGGATGAACCTGCGGTAGTAACCGGCAAGTCCTAGAAAGGATTTTATGTCTTTTGGGTTTTTTGGTTCAGGAAAATTCTCTATAGCTTTAATTTTTTCCGGATTGGTTTTAACACCGTTTTGTGTGATTAAATGTCCGAGATATGCGACTTCCTTTGCTTGGTTTGCTTTTCGTAACCGTTGGAAAACTTCTTTTAGTCGGGAAATGTGTTCGTGAATTGTGGGTGAATAGACGATGATGTCGTCCATATAGACGAGACATCTTTCGTTTTGAATGCCCAAGAGAATGTTGTCCATTACGCGTTGGAATGTTGAGGGGGCGTTTCTTAGGCCAAATGGCATACGAATAAATTCATAGTGGCCATTTTCAACTGAGAAAGAAGTATATCTTCTGGTTTAATCTCGATTTGATGGAACCCTGATGCCAGGTCTAGGGTCATAAAATACTGGCATTTTCCTAATTGTTCAAGCAGATCGGAAATGTTAGGAAGAGGATATCGATCTTCGATCGTGACTTCATTTAGTTTGCGGTAGTCAATTACTACACGCCATTTTTGCTTACCGGAATCGTCCAATTTTTTTTGTACTACCCAAACAGGGGATGACCATGGGGAAATTGATGGTTTTATTATTCCTTGTTCCAGCATTTTCGAGATTTGGGTTTTTACTTCTGTTTTGTGAACTTGTGGGTACCTATATGACTTGGTGTAAATAGGTCTGGCATTATTTGTGTCTATTGAATGTTTTATTTCGTTGGTGAATGTTAAATTGTCTCCCTCGATATAAAAAATATCTGAGAAGTCTAGACAAAGTTGGGTGACTAAATCTGTTTCTTCACTATTAAGGTGTTCGGTTCGCAGTTGGTCTTTAATTATATAATTTCGATCAAAATTTAGGTTTGTATGATTTAAGTTATGAATTAATTCGGTTTCTAGAGGTTCTAAAGTCAGATTGGAAAATTGAACAGATTTAGAAATTGCGTTTGCATTAATGACTGTTGTTAAAAATTCGCCATTTGAATTTACTTGTACTATGGCGTTAGGTAAACGTACTTTTTCGATTTCGGTTCCGCTTAGTATTGCGTCTGTATTTGAAAGTCCGCATTTTAATTTAAAGACTCGTTTAGTTCGGGGTTCTATAAAAATTGTATTTGTGGAATTTAAGTTTTGATTTTCATCTTCAGAGCCTGCTTTAATGAGTGGGAATGTTTTAAAGTTGGTAATAAGTTGTTTATTTTTTATATCAATAGTACAATTATAATGTTCAAAAAAATCTAATCCGAGAATTCCGTCGAATTCAATGTCAAGATCGTAAATATAGACTTTATGGGGGTCGTCGTGAGTGAAAGGAATGAGTGTTGATTGGGTAATTAAAAGTTTTTGTTCGGTTATTCCTCGTATATTAACATTTTCTGGAATTCTAGAACGATAATTTTGACAAGTTTTATTTTTGAAAATTGAGATTCCTGCGCCTGTATCAATAAGAAGTTTAAATTGTTTATTTGCGTTGTAAACATAGTATAGATTTTTTGAACTTATTATTAGTAAAGGGTTTACATGAAGGTCTGTTCTGGGGTTTTTGATTCGCAAAGATTCATATTCTGAATCTGTGATTGTAGTTTTGTTAATGTGTCCGGGGATCGTGTGTTTGCAGGGGGTTTGTCTTGAGCTGGGATTTTGAGAAAATCCTCATAAATTTCAGAAGGCATTGGGTCTTTAAAAGACAAGGTTTTAGGAGTTTGGTTGTATTCGAATTCATAGGGTTGATCGTCATAATAACAATCGTAGTAATTATCTGGATATTCTTCTTGTGAAGAAAATTCTTCAGTATAATTAGGGGTTTCGAAGTTTATACCGTGTGCTCTATGTTGTTGGTTGGAATTAAAATTTGGATTTCTTTGAATGAATGAAGGTCTTGATTGGAATTGATTTGGTTGAGAGTTAAAATTTGGTCTGTTTGACTGAAATTGTTGGGGTTGATTATTAAAGTTTGGGTTAAATTTGGGAGTAAATTGGTTTGTCGATTGTGGTTGATTTTGATTTTGGTTAGGAGTAAACCTTGTTGTACAGTTTGGGTTAACTCTTGGAGTATAATTTTGTGTAGAAAAGCGTTGAGGTGAGTTTTGGAAAGGTTTTCGAACTGTGTGTTGAGGTAATTTTGGTTGGTTTGGTTTAAAGGCGGTTTTTTGTTGGTTTTCAAAATAGGAAAGTTGAAGTTCACGTCGAATACGTTGGTGAGCTTCTAGCAAATCTTTAGGGTTGCTTGCGCGAACGATTTGACCTATTCGCGGATCTAAACCTGTTAAAAGAGTGTTAAGAGCCATTGTCTCTATTAAATCGGTTTGCGCTTTCTTTTGTTCATTAGATTGGTTGGATTTATTTATGTTTGCTTGCATTTTTGCATTTAAGACCTGAAGTCTGTTAAAGAATGTTAGCGGGGATTCATTCGATAATTGTCTGAGTCTTTGTAAGTCTTGTATTAGGGAGGTTAAGTCGCGTGAATCGCCAAAGTGTAGATTTAAAATTTGTTTTATTTCTAAGTATGAATTTGGGTTTCGAGAGCTAATTAATTGTGCTGCTTTGCCGCGAAGTTTGTTTTTAATGTGAATCACTAAAAGAAATCTTTGTGTTTCTGTACACATATTGTATGCACAGTCACATGCATTTAGAAAAGTACCGAGAAAGATTTGACCTCCCTCAAATTTTGGCACTATTGAAAATACTGACAATTTATAATGTTCAATTTCATCTTGTAAATCGTCTGCGTTATCAGGATTTGGGTTTGTGTTAGGCATTGTTATTTAGATAACCAAACAGTAAAATATAAAAGTAAGGGGTAAAAACGAGATGATTCAAAATAGTACTTACAGTAATACACTGCACTGCATTTATTCTTGGTACGCTGCTTGTCGTATTCTCGAGTTTTTCTACCAGGGGCTTCACCAGGTGTTCCTATCCGTAGAGTGACTGAGTTGGAGCTGAGCGATTTGTTCTTCGTATTATGGATTGGAATCCTCCACTGGGAGATTTTTCTTGTTCTCACAGTGTTACGAATCCTACCGTGGACTGCGCCAATTTGTTATCTTCACTTAATTAAAATTTACTTTAAAAAAAAAGATTTTTATTTATTACGATACATTAAAGTTCTAGTAAGTTTAGTTAAAATATAATGAATGAATCTATGTGTTACATTTTGTTTTTATACTAAATATTATTTTGCTGACTCCGTGGGATCGCCGCTTCTTGGTGTATCTCTTGGTAATATGAGAAATATGGAATGTTTGTGTTATCTTTGTACTTGCTGATAAGGTGTTTGTGGATGATATAACATATATATATATATATATATATATATATAAATTGGTTTAACAAAAATGTCACCAAAAACTGATTAGGGGGTCTTGTAACAGAAGTACTGGGGATCAAAAAAATCATTCAAACAAAATCGTAGCTGCTTACTTAGGGCATATTTACATATTATTTACAAATGATTTGATGAAAATTCAACTACAGCTTTTTTTAAATTAACTATGTATCTAAGATCGTCTAAACGGTTTATTTTATATCCATTCCAGTTAATAAGGAAATTTCTGTGAACAGATTCACCAGCCTGTTCTGACCATAGACCTAGTCGATTATTTTTCAGAAACTTTATTGAGTCTTGAAGGTGATGGATGATCACATGAATTTTTAGAGTTTCAGATATGCCTGTTGCTTTGAAACACTTCGATGACATTTTTATATCTGCTTCATAATCATACCCTGAAACAATCTTCCCAGTCATAAAACATTTTTCAACAATTTTGTTCATGAATTTGAATGAAGATATAAAAGGAATCACGCTTAGTACTCCTACATTCTTAATAATTTCTGGATCAGTAAGTATGTCGCTTTCCTTCAAAAGTTTTCAACAGGCATTTCCTTAAAAGATATCACGGTGATAATTTTTCGCGATTAAGCTTAGTTTTTTAGGCCACAGCAAGGCTCTATCATGTCCAATTAGAGGCACAAGGCCATCCCAAAATAAATGATTCACGAATCCTTGGAGTAGGTGGTGTTCTGGTATGATATACTTTTCGATGACATACATATAATCAGCTTCTTCAACAAGGGGAAGGTTTATCGTGCTGTGACATTCACTCGCAAGCTTTTTGTTTTTCCCTTCAAAACAAAATTTAGCGTAACTTCTTTTTAAATCTCCATATATCTTTAAATAAGTAGTAGGCGCATCTTTTTTTTTTGTTTCCTCACAAACCTCTTTGACTGTCATATCATAGCGCAAATCCTTTAAGGTAATGAAACAATATGGGCACGGATAAGTAGCGGTAGCCGTTTGCTGGCAATTGATTAAGAGTATTAGTTTAAAATCGGAGACAATAGTATGTATGCCCTAAGTGAACAGCTACGATTTTGTTTGATTGATTTTTATGAACCCAAGTACTTCTGTTACAAGGTCTCCTAAACAGTTTTTTGTGACATTTTTATTAAACCAATTTTTACTTAAAGACACCTATGGATACACTTTAAAAATCCAACAATTTTAAAAAACATAATTTTATTTTTTGTTAATAAGTGAATAAAATTTCATAACCATGACTTTGTCATTTTTTTAGTTGGACATTAAAAAATTGCTAAAATATTGCGAATCGTCTAAAATAAGGTATTTTTAATCCGAAATATCTTAGATGAAACACACTTTAAAAATTCAAATTTTTTAGAAAATATTGTTTTATATTGTTGTAAGTGGTTAAAATTGCATCACAAAAAACTTTATAAGTTTTTTAGTTGGACATTTTTAAAAATATCTCAAAAACAATTTAAAAATACAAAAATTTTAAATATTTCTATTTTCTTGTAATAAGTGGTTAAAACTTCATTAAGTTATGAAATTTTAACCACTGTACTGAGATTTTATGTTTTTTACTTAAACATTTTGAAATATAGCTAAAATATTGCTTTTCTTATAAAATCTGGTATTTTAAATCTAAAATACACTCTAAAATACAAAAAATTTAGAAAACATTATTTTATTGTATTGTAATAAGTGGTTAAAATTTTATCACCGCGACTTTATAGCTTTTATTGAAACACTTTTAAAAAATAGCTAAAATATTGCGATCGGGTATTTTAAATCTAAAATACACTCTAAAACTACAAAAAATTTAGAAAACATTATTTTTGTGTATTGTAATAAGTGGTTATAAGCTTTTTATTTAGACATTTTTAAAAATAGGTATTTTTTTGCGATTCTTTTAAAATCGGATATATTTTCAATAAGAAATATCTCATAAATCTCTCTTACATTAAAAAAACCAAATTTTTTTTTAATATGGCTAAAACATTGCGATTCGTCTAAAATCGGGTATTTTAAATTTTAAATATCTCAGAAGAAACACTTTAATAATTCAAAATTTTTGTAAAACATTTTTTTATTGTAGTGTTCATCACGTATTTTAGTTACACATTTTTAAAACTAGCTAAAATATTGAATTTCGTCTAAAATAGAGTACTTATACAGATTGAAAATCTGAAATATCTCAAGAAACAAAATTTTAGAAGAAACACTTATATTTAAGGAATAAAACTTCAAAAGATGTAATACAAGCAATAAAAACATTTTTAATTAAACCAAATATTCGAAAAAACTTTTTAAAAAACAGCACACTATTTTTATATATATATACTCCTTGATTTTTTAGTTCAAGGGGCTAAAAACGAATCGAAATATTTTTTTTTGAGCTCTGGAAATTCGAAAAAAAATAACTATCGATTTTACGATCTCGAAAAGCTCCATAAATAGCTTGCAGGGTTATTCTTTTTTTTTAGAAGATAACGTTTTGATACTTACAAAGAATGAACATGATATTTTGAAGTTATTTTAATATTTTAAAGTATCAATATTTGTAAAGTTTAATTAAAATAATTTAATTTAAATTATTATATACATTTTTTAAACCTGTATCTAAAAAACATTTTGTTCTCATTTTTTATTAAATAAATTAATTTTTATTTTAAAAACTAAATTCAGAATCAATACCAAAAGACTCCCAGTAAGCACCAAACAGTCGGCCACCGCTCGGCATAGGCAGATGACCGGCAGTTCGGTTTGCCCACAGCCGGCCCCTTAGGGCCTCCGTTATTTTACCCATGTTACCGTTTGGCCACCGAACTTGGCCGAAATACGGCCTGCCGTAGCATAAGCGATACATCTCAGGGCTGCTTACATACCCAAACTAACTAGAAATAGGGCACAGCTGTACAATAATTGTTTAGAGTGGTGATCTACTTAGTAACGAATAATGGCTAGCTAATCAAGTGTGCTAAAAGAGCATCTTGCCATTTAGAGGATTTCAGGAATGACCTATAGAATATATCCTGGACGTCTGTAGACTTTTTTTGGATAGCCAGAAAATAGTGGCCAGCATTCGGCCAACTATAATTAGCCGACACTTGGCCGAGGAAACAGAGCCGACATTCGGCTAGGCGGACATGCACGATCTACATGCCGAATCTCATATGTGCTACGTGCCGAACGCGGCCAAACTGCAAAACGTAATGGATTTCGTATTTAAAAAAAATATTTTTAAGGACGTGCAATGAATATTAAATAATATAAAAATTATTTTTCGGGACGTGCAATGAATATTGAATAATATACAAAAAAAAATCCATTAACTATGTATAGTAAACGTTACCTAACGACCACTGTAATATTTTAAAGTTAATTAACAAGTTTTTGTAAAATTTAACGCAAAATTAATATAACATTTGGTATGATTCGTAACAGTTTAAATTACCTACTTAAAAGCAAAACAAAACTGACCTACTGACGTTAGTATTAAAAAAATACTGTTGGTGGTTTTTTAATTTTTTGGTTACAAAACGAATTAAAATATTATATATAGGTAATAAAAATTGAAAATATAACGGTATAACGAGTACTAAAAAAGTATATGTATTATTTTCCTAAATATACTTACCATACAATTTTTTGGAATTTTATTAATAAATAATATTATTTCTGGTATCTTGGCATTTGGAGATAAAGAAAACAGTTAAAATAGGTAGGTAGGTAGAACATAAATATAAGTTCTTATCATCTTTAATTATTCTTTTCACCATTTCACTTATAATCAAAATCGATAATTTATGGGTTTTACTTAAAAAATAAACTTAAAAACGTTACACACAGGTGGTTTTAAAATTTCTTCCACTGTCGCCAAATTTAGGGTGCCATAATGTAAAAGCATATTATGGGTGTTAAAAATTGAACAATTGAGTGTATAAAATATATTCATTTGTATAATAAAATTGGCAAACTAAACTGTATATCCGGGAGTAATCAGTGTTAAAATGGCACCCTTCAAATTTGTTGTTATATGGTTTAGAAGGACCCTGCCTTCATTGCAAAACATTGAAAAATTGGGAGTCACATTGACAATGTTTAAGGTAAACGTCCCTATTATCGACACTACACCAACTACCGGCACACCTTCCACATTAATCGAAAAAATAAGAGTTTCAAAGAAAAAAAAAATAATTAAAGAATTTTATTTCATTCGTTTAACCCTTATCCACGCCCCTGCACACACGAATCGCCTATCGGCTAATATAGGAATTAACATTTATGACATCCATAACCGTCAGTTCGCTCCCAACTGTCACGTAACGAATTTCTTGTCATACGTCTTAAGAAACAGGTAAGTTTTAACTTGTTATTTTTAGTGTTCAGGGTTCTTTACGAAAACTGTGTAACATTTTTTAATGTTGTATATGTTTGTTTTTGATTTTTTTAATCGTAAACTTTTTAAATAACATGGTTTTATTTATTTCATGGGTGCCGATAATGGGTACGTAAAAATTAATGATTGAGCTAATTATCGGCAGACATGCCGATAATCGGGTATGCGCATTACAATATATTTAGGTCGATTTTAGTTTGCTTGTTTAACTCAAACGGTACTTGTTTTGTCATGGTATACAATTATTAATAAGGATATAAAGGACCAATTTTCGGCACCCCATTTTCTTAAAGACTTTTGTTTAAATTTATTCTTAAAAAGTATATCGATAATAGAAGCATGTAGGTGCCGGTAAATAGAACTCTCTTTTTTTCAGAATAAAGTAAGAATAAAATGGAAAAGAAAAAGCGAATTCAGTATTCAAAGGAAACTTTAAATGAAGCTATTGATGCTATTAAAGAAGGAATGCCATTTAAAACTGCTAGTAAACTTTTTAAAGTTCCTAGAGCTACATTGCAAGATAAAATAAAAGGAAGAACACCCTTAGAAAAAAAATCGGGACCAGAAACTGTACTAACTAAGGAAGAAGAAACTTTACTGGTAAAATGGCTATTTAGAATCTCAGATTGTGGCTTTCCTGCAACAAAAACTCAATTACTAGATAGTGTACAGCTGCTCCTTAAAGAACTAAAAAGGCCCAATAACTTTAAAGATGGAAGGCCTGGTCGAAAATGGTATCAATTATTTTTAAAGAGGCATCCAAGGTTAACTGCAAGAATCTCTCAAAACCTGGCATGCTCTAGAGCGAGTCTCAGTGAAAGTCGAATTAATCAATGGTTCAAAGAAGTCGGAACTTATTTAGAAAATACAAACAATTTTGAAATAACTCTTGATGCCAATCGAGTATTTAATTGCGATGAAACCGCATTTTTTCTTAGTCCAAAGGGAGAGAAGGTTTTAGTTAGAAAGGGAGAAAAAACAATTTACTCATTTGTAAATAATGATGATAAAGAATGCCTTACAACCCTGGTGACATGTAGTGCCGCTGGTCATCTTCTACCCCCATTGATTGTTTTTAATTATAAACGAATTCCCAAACCTGTTCTTGACAATGTACCAAAATCCTGGGACATTGGAAAATCTGAAAATGGTTGGATGACCGGCGAAACTTTTTTTGAATATGTGGCAAATATTTTTTATCCTTGGTTGGTTAGTAAAAGTCTTCAGTTTCCGGTTATCCTATTTTTAGATGGTCATACATCCCACCTAACGATGGCCCTCAGTGAATTTTGCACACAAAAAAATATAATTTTAATAGCTTTATGCCCAAACGCAACACATATTATGCAGCCTCTTGATGTAGCAGTTTTTCGACCATTAAAGCTGGAATGGAAAAAGAGTGTACACAGCTGGAGAATGGAAAATAATGGGAAAAAAATTACCAAAGATTTATTTGCACCCATTTTGGAAACCACGTTTAAAAAAATGAGCAACTTTCCAGATGTTGTAAAGAATGGCTTTAGAACATGCGGTCTTGTTCCTTTTAACGTTGAAAATATAAAGTTTTCAAAATATTTTAAAGATAAACAAGGTATGGAATCACTTCAACATAAACCAAAAAACGATTTTGCTTCATTACAAACGACCCTAAGAATTTTAGAACAAGAAATGCCAAAGGATATTCTAACGTCTTTTCAACATTCCGGGGCAATTTGGGAGGGGCCTATAGAGCATGTAAGCCTATTTTTATTATGGAAAAAAATTAAAAACCAAACAAATTGCAATGAAACACTTAATAATTCCACCAAATACAAAAAAGAAATGTCCATAATTCAAGACCAATCTGATGTTGAAAACAATACACCAGAAGATTCAATCACTGAACCCACATTACCCACGGAGACAGAACCGGAAAATGAAATTGACATCACTGAATTAATCGATACCAACAAATTACAACTTTTAGTTGATGTGCCTCAGGATATACCCATTTTAACTTCAGAAGCCACATCCCTCATGGAGGTAGAAAAGGAAAATGAAATTAACATTACCGAACTAATCGATATTATAAATTCAGATGCTCCTGACATAGCTAAAAGTATGCTTGATTTGCCACCTGTGGATATAGAAGTTGAACAAAATAGCCAAAACTATTTGATTCAACACCGTTCCCCACTATCAGAATTAAATATTGAAAATAATAATATCGCAATGGATTCTATTCCAAAGGCAACGTCCAAATGGCAACTAAATAGGATTGAACAGTCTGCTTCTGATAAAATTGAATTGACAGAATCTTTTTCCATTCCTACACCATTCAAAAAAACA
Source organism: Brassicogethes aeneus (assembly GCA_921294245.1). NCBI lineage: Eukaryota > Metazoa > Arthropoda > Insecta > Coleoptera > Nitidulidae > Brassicogethes > Brassicogethes aeneus. The sequence goes on from OV121137.1 coordinate 8,262,262, forward strand.
TTATTTTGGCCAGTAGCTAAAACAGAAACCCTTAAAAGAAAACCAAATGAAAAGGTCCCCGCGGTAGCAACTTCTTTTCAATGGCAGCAATACTATAAAAAAAAAAGAAGAAAAGAAACAACACGAAGAAGAGCTTAAAAAAAAACGACAGGAAGAAAGAACAAAAAAAAAGGAAATAGATAATGAAAACAAAAGAAAAAAGGAAATAGATGTTGAAAACAAAAGAAAAAAACCTAAGCAGGATGTTTCCCAATGTTTGAGAAAAAGAAAGGCCAATAGAAGACAAGCTGCTTACAGGACGGAAAAAGTTACTAAAAATCTATTTTCAGAAACTGTCAACAACCAACCTACTACATCAAAACCTATGGAGGAATCTTGGTACTGTTCGTTATGTGGCACTGATCAGAAGCTGGACATGCGTCTTTGTTCATCCTGTCTGAAATATTATCACGAAGAATGCATTGGTATAACAAAGGAAGACGAAGATGAATTTCAATGTATATTTTGTAACTAGTTAAACACTTTTTTCAAATAAATAGCATATCATATTTAAGGTTTTATTATTATTATTATTTATTATTTGGTTTATGACATTTAAAATAAATAAAAGAGTAAACCATCTTTTTTTGGTCAATTTATGCGGTGACGATAATTGGGTATCACATGTGCCGAAAACTAGGGCATGGATAAATTTTAAGGTGCCGATAATAAGTGCATCTAATTTCCTGAAAATATGTATTTTTTATAAATATAAATATTCATTTGACATCTAAATTCATAAATTATTATTAAATAAAGCACCTCTTATTAGCTCCTAGTTAAAGTTGAAGTTGAATAAATTACGTATTGATTTTATTACTTTCAGGTAAACTTTTGGAATCGCATTAAGGCCCTTAAGGTGCCGATGATAGGGACGTTTACCTTATATTATATGTATATATATGTATACATTGTATATATAAATATATATATATATACCTATAAACAGTATGTTATGAAGCTCGAGATATCTTTGGGCCACCCACGCTATGTAATGTATTTAACAAAGTTAGTTAGTTTTAGTTAACTTGTTTGTCAGAACACTTAAGGAGCCTTAAAATAATTAAAATTTTCTCTACTTTTATAAAATATTTCTTGCGTTTTTTTAATTTAATGTATAACCTAATAAAAGAACAATATTTTTGACAATTTTAATGCCAAAATATTATAAATTATTTACAATTTTTTTTATAAAAACAGTTTTGTAATTCGTGCGTTTCGTGCGCTTGAAATGGTCGATGGGTATCAAATAAAAAGGCTTGACGAGTAAAAAACGGTTACAATAATATTTTCAAACTTTTCAAAATTTCATTTTTTTTAATTTTCCTATATTTTCCCAACCTCTTTGACATGGGTATCAAATGAAAGGATTGACGTGGCATAGTCATTAAACATTAAGAAGTGGCAAGTTTATGAATAGCACTATTTTAAGTAAATTACATTATTTTTATACCTTTTAGTGCGTTAAGCGTATTTTTAGTAAAACCGTACTTTTTTCAGGGGCGTTGAAGTTGAGGAGAAAAACACCCGCTACCCCTTCAAAATCTCCACCAATTATGAGTAAAAAAAATTTTTTTCTGGCACAAAACATAGGTTATTATGAGTAGAAAATGCTTACAAAACCTGTTTTTTGTACGATAAACGGTTCCAGAGATAATCGAAAAAAACGATTTTTTTTCTAAAATTTCAACACCCTGTATCTAGAAAATTGTGCATTTTAGAGGGTAAGTTAATAGCGACTTTTTTCATCTTTTTGGATGAGCTATCACATCCTGAAGTCCTGCGCATATATTATGAAACACCCTGTATACCTACCTATATAGATATATGGTTTATATGAAAATTTAGGTTTCTTTATTTTTTTTTGTATATTTTTTATATAAAAAAAGTAATCAAATACATTTTCAACAACATTATTTATTTATATACAGTAGGTATGTTTATGGAATAATACAAAAATATAACTTTTTTCAAACATTAATCAGTGCAGTGGTTTTTACTTGATTAGCCCTATTTAAGCAAAAAGTTTAAAAACGTAAAGAATTTAAAGTTAAGTAAAGTTGAAGGGTTTTTAAAATATTAACGATAATAAAAAAATATATTTTACAAAAACAAGTTCCTTAAAATTAGTTTTTTAACAAGCTATTAAGGATAATAATGACTAAAACCAAGGCCACTTACATAAGTTATGTATAATTATCACAGACACAGTATTAAACAATAAGAAAAGTTGCCTTAGTTTAATGGGCCGATTCTGTGCAACCTGTAAGCAAATCTGTAACTTTTCTATAGGCTTATAAGCAATTTAATATTACCTATTATATATAAATAAATATTTAAAAAGATTTATACAATAATAAACTTTACTTTTAATAGATTTTATTTTTTTTTATTTTGTGCTATTAAATTTTTAGAAGCTTATAGAAAAGTTACAGATTTGCTTATAGGTTGCACAGAATCGGGCCATTAGTCGTTATAAACCTTAAAAGCTTTTGTCTGTAAACTAACTTTAACTAACTTATTTTCGTTATGACAAAAAAGTAAATACATTTTTCTTGAAAATTCAAGAATATTTTATTTAAGATAACAACGTTTTTCAGAAATTAGAACGTCAATGTTAGGACTAATGCTTCTTGTTGATGCAAGGCGCGCGCAGAACAGCTATATTATTGGCCTCAGAAAGATTTGCCCTGGATTTTGATTTACTGAGTTTCATTAGCGAGAAAAATTGTTCACAGCAGTACGTACTTCCGAACATTGAGATAATTCTAGCTGCAAATATGCGCAAATTGGGATATTTGTTTACGCTAAGTTGCTTATAAAACTCAATAATGTCTTTCTTGTTTCTGTAAATATTTTTTAAACAGGTATCACTTTGAAAATCAATCACCTCTAACTGCAAATTTTCAGGGACGTCATCAATTTCAACGCTAAATGAAGAAACAAACAACAAAATTTTTTTGCATAGGCTCTAATTCAGCAAATCTTTTTGTGAATTGATTTTCCAAATCTAAAATTATCAGTGAATACTTTTGAACATCCAACATACATAAATCACTCACAGATTTTAGATTTGAAAAATGAACAAAATTGTTTTTCTCGATTTGAGACCGCCATAGCACTAATTTTTTTTTAAACGCTGTTATCTGATCACTTATGTTCCAGATAAGATTATTTCTTCCCTGCAAAGTAACATTTAAATCATTCAAGTGATTTGTAATGTCAGTCAAAAAAGCTAAATCTGTAACACTTTCAGGATCTTCAAGTTCGTGACATGGTTTTTCTTTAAAATTCAAAAATTCAGCAATTTCTTTCCTTAGTTCGAAAAAGCGTTTGAGAGTCGCACCACGACTCAGCCAACGAACTTCACAGAAATAAGGAACGTCACCGTGTTCGCACTCTAACAATTTAAGAAATTCTTTAAATTCTCGGTGGTTGAGTCCATGAGCTCTGATAAAATTTACGTTTTTGACTACAACATCCATAACATTTTTCATTGAAATAGATTTTGCGCATAAGGATTCTTGATGAATAAAACAATGAATCGCAGTGAAGGTTTTCTTTATTTGATTTTCACGAAAATGCGATCTCATTCTGCCAATAAATCCCGCATTCCAACCATTGATCTAGCCCCATCTGTTGCAATGCATTCAAAAATTTCCAATGAGATTTCCATGCGAGTGATGCAATCAATGATACAGTTAAAAATATCTTCACCTGTCGTCGTTCCTTTCATTGGGATAACATCTAATAATTCTTCAGTAACATTAAATTCTTTATCAACCCCACGTATAAAAACTGCTAGTTCGGCAAAATCGCTTACGTCAGTACTCTCATCGAGAGCTAATGATGCCGAAATAAATGTTTTGTTGAGCTCTTTCAGTTGACTAAAAATATTATCACTCATATCTTGCACGCGTCTCGCAACAGTTTGTCTGGATAAACTTATTGACTCGTACTTCGGGACTTCACTTGGAGATATGACCTGCACAGCTTTGAAACGAAATCGCCTTCTGTAAAAGGACGATGCCCACGAGCAATTTTTTGCGATATTTCATAGCTCGTGCGGACTAGATCATCTGCAGATACTTTTATTATCTGAAAAATATTCTTTTTCTTAAAAGATACTAATTACTTAAACTAATGTTATGTTAAACAGTTTTTAATGTTGATTCCTGCAATATGTTTACTAATTCAGAGATGGCAGATTTTTATGTTCAATGATTTTAATTAATTTAAACATATTTTCAGTTTTCAAAAATTTGGAAAATTCCTTATGCATAATAACGAACAAATTTATTACTTAAGTAACATTATTACTTAAAAGCAAAACTTCTTTTCAATTAAAGAATTTTCCAAATTTTTGAAAGCTGAAAATATGTTTAAATTAATTAAAATCATTGAACATAAAAATCTGCAAACTCTGAATTTGTAAACATTCAAAAATCTCTCTATTCATGCACATTATTATATAAACACTAGCAATAATGTGCATGAATAGAGAGATTTTTGAATGTTATTTAAAAGGCCGAGAGTAAAAACATGAGTAAGAAACACTTGTGTGAACTATAAAAGCAAAAAAGAAAACTATTACAGTTTCACATAGTAATTCGGCGCTTCGCAAAATTGAAAAATTACAGTTTCCAATGGTAATTTTAACAAATTTTGTAAAAACTAGTTTCAAATAAAAAATTTACTATTTGAAACTATATATAAAATTCGTAAAAATTACTATATCAAACTGTAATTACTATATCAAACTGTAATTTCCAATTTTGCGTTCGAAGCGCCGCGTTACTATGTCAAACTTTAATTGTTTCTGTTTTTTGTCCCTGTATATATTCTTGTCTTATTTGTGCTGTTTTTACTCTTTTCTGCTCAGGTATACATACTTATATGTATATAGTTTTAAAATTTATCATAGCAAATATATATTTGATATATTTTTGAACTTTTTTTTACCAAGCAAACTATGTTTCAAAATTAAAAAAAAAATCTGAACTATATTAAAAAAATTGTGAATCATCGACAATACTATTGACTTAATAGCGATGAACATAAAAAATAAATATTTTATTTTTAACCATGGTTATATCATATAACTTATATGCATGTAATATTAGCTTTTTTGCGGATAACATAGGTAAAGCTTAAACTTAGAACCAGTTTGGGACAAATTCGGAACTAATAACATGCGTAGTTGCTATGATACGAACGCTTTTGTAGACTGTGCATTAGACTGGTTCAAAAAAATCGAATATTTTTTTTTCTTCAAAGCCCACATTAAAATATCTTCCTAGTAGTGAAAAAAGAAGCCTGTGAAAATTGTAGCTCTTAATATTAATTTTTAGAGGTCGCTCATCGTGAATTTCTATTTTACGTTTAAATAACACAGGAATTCTTTTTTCTTAATTTTATATTTTATAACTCGTTTTTGAGTGAACATATTGGAATAAACTCTATATATTTTTGAAGAAAATTGAACGTTCTACAAAAAATGTCTCTTAAAATTTTTTCGTGAATTCACTCCTTTAATAGTTATTCAAGGTTGAAATTAGACATATAATAATTGTAACGTTTAAATAACACAGGAATTTTTTTTAACTTTTAATTTTATTACTTTTTTTGAGTGTACATATTGGAATGAGCGATAATTTTTTTTAAAGAAACATAAAAAAAATTAAAAGTTCACAAAAATCTGTATTTGAACTCAACTGTAACCTGCTTAGTGTGGGTTCGAATCCAGATTTTTGTGAACTTTTTTAATTTTTTAATTTTTTTTAATGTTTCTTTAAAAAAAATTATCGCCCATTTTAAATATGTCCACTTAAAAAAAAGTTATAAAATTAAAAGTTAAAAAAAATTCCTGTGTTATTTAAACGTTACATTTAATATATGTCTAATTTCAACCTTGAATAACTATTAAAGGATTGAATTTACGAAAAAATTATAAGAGACATTTTTTGTAGAACGTTCAAATTTCTTCAAAAATATATAGAGGTCATTCCAATATGTTCACTCAAAAACGAGTTATAAAATTTCAAAGTTAAGAAAAAAGAATTCCTGTGTTAACACACATTATTATTCAAACGTAAAATAGAAATTCACGATGAGCGACCTCTAAATATTAATATTAAGAGCTACAATTTTCACAGGCTTCTTTTTTCACTACTAGGAAGACATTTTAATGCGGGCTTTGAAGAAAAAAAATATTCGATTTTTTTGAACCAGTCTACTCTGCATGCAAAAAAGTTATGATAATAATAATAATTCGAATTGGTTCCGACCTGGTTCTAAGGTTCTCCGCGAATAAGGCTATTGATAGCTGTTCCATTTCCTTAGTTTGATAAAAGTACCAAAAAGTGGTAAATATATATGTCTTTCATACATGTCGTTTATACATGTCGTTCATACATTGTATTCATACATGTCGTTCATAAATGTCGTTCAAACATGTTGTTAAAACAGGTCGTTTATACATGTCGTTTAAAAGACAATAATTATACATGTCATTCATACTTGTCGTTCAAACATGTTGTTCAAATATGTCGTTCAAATATAACGTCCATACATGTCTTTCAATCTTGTCATTGAATTAAGTCATTTCAGTAAGGAACAGGGTATTTTTTAAAATTTTTTTGTTTGTATTGGCTTGTCATTAAAACAATCTTAATTTTTCTTAATTTCTTAGCTAAAAAATTCACGATTCTGATTTAAAATGACATACTCGACGGAGTTTTGCAAATGACATGTTTTTTGCAAATAAGGCATTGAGATTCTTCGCCATGCAATTTACACAAATAAAGATATTCCCAGTTTTTATTGAATAATAAACTCCTACTTTTCGAATTTCGGTATCGTCGATAATAATTATTTCAGGATTCATAATAATAAACCAACAAATCGTCAGAGATCGTTACGCTCGGTACTGTCACTTTGACGCTTCTCCTAGCTGTCATAGCACACCATGCATGGACAGCGCGGGCCCGCGACGTGCCCGGCCGGGCAAAATGCCCGTACGGGCCGAATTGGACATGCCTGAGGTAGATAAACATATAAACCGTAATTAATTGACTGATAAAATCTTCTTAAAGTTTGTAAACAGTAAAATAATAATAATGAACAAATAGCGCTTCATGAAATTTTAGCTTTTTTTTTAAATGAAATTTTAACCACTCATTACATCAAAATAAAAAAATGTTTTCAAAAAATTTTGGATTTTTTAAAGGTAAAGCCAACATAAATTTACTAAATGCATTAATAAATACAAAACTATATTTAAATCCTTTATTTTGTTTTGCATAAGAAATCATCTCGACCAGATCACCTTGAAATAAATCTTTAATCCGCAAACAACAACTCTTCTACGCTTGAATTGTTTTCTCGCTTTTGCGTTTATAATATATTAAAGGCACTTAAGATTTATTTTTATTTTCTTCATCATTCTGTTAAAATCGGATATTTAATAATCATATCCAGAAAAACAAGCGTAAGGAGTTTAGGTGACTCTAATGAAATTTTATTGCCCAATTGTAGTTTAATATTTAACAATTTGTGGTTTTTATACAACTTATTGCTTATCTTGATTTTAAGACTATGCTATGTGATTTATAATTCCCTCTTTTAGTAAAATAAATTGAATAGTTGGTGCTTAAATTATACTAATTTTTTTTTAGCTTGGATGTGGTAGTTAGCACTTTTTAATGTAATATTTAATAAATTACATGTAGATATTTTTTTCTCTTGTTTTTTCTCAAATAAGTATGTTAACTACGACCGAACTTGTCAACGGACATAATAAAAATGTTTTTAGTTTATGAAAACCATTCGATTGTATTGGTTTCTTTTAACTCTTTAATAATGCTGTTTATTTTATTCGCATGACTTAATAGGGAATAATGTCCCTGCAAATTGAGAACAAATTAATAATCTTAATCGTTCAACTAACTCATTACAGTCTTACCAATGCACATATTCTTTTAATTTATTTGTGTATTGCATTTGTAATCCTTTCCCAAGACGTTGCTGTTGTTGTTTTGGCTGTGTCACTCTTAATTTCGATCTGTATTAGTTTCCAGTTTATTTGTTTGATTCCTTTAAATCAAGCAGGGGTTTAATTACATGTATATACCTATTATGTACCTTTATTTCCTGCTTTTTGTGCATTTGCATCAAAATTTCTTTTTTGTGCATTCATGCTTAATATAATATTTCTATAATTATTTCTATCTTCTGGAGTTTGGTTTATTTTTAAACAAGAATTCATATAAACCATAAGTACCCTTATATGGGGCAAAACACCTCAAGTGTTCCCACCTAAAATGATGTTGTCTCCGATTTTAACAAAACTTTGCGAAATAATTGTCCTATTGGACTACCTTAATTTTCTAAATGGGGGGCAAAAAGGATTAGCGGGTTGCAGAGATACAGGGGCCTGAAAATTAATTTTTTTTCTCGTGCGCTTAAATGACGTCGAAATATTCATGTATTTAATAATTTTTTTAAATTGATAATCAACATATCGTATAGCATTTTTCCACGCTTTACGATAAAAATGGTATCGAAAGCGAGAAAAAAATGTTTGGTTATAAAAAAACGATTTTAAAAATATATTTGTTTTTTTTCTCGATATGCGACACATTGGATTTTTTTAAAATTAATATCAAAAGAAAGCTTTTTCAATTCCCTAAATTTTGATGTAATATGAAAATGGGATCCCAAGAATAAGTCGAAAAAAATAAGGGTTAAAGCGCGTAGGGACCGTGCGGCGAGCAGCTGCTATAGTATACCTATTGCAGCGGTACTCGGTCTACTACTTAGTGGAATAATTGGAGAGGGTCAATAAAACTTTTAAAATTATTTTTATATAGAACTAAATGTATCTTTCGATGGGTTTAAGTCAAAACAGCACAAGCGCCAATTTTTTTTTTTTTTAGAAGAAGGTCGATAGAGAATTTAATTCTCTATCAACCTGCAGGTACAGGGTGATCCCCTATAATGTCGCCCCCCTTTAACTTTTTTATTTTAAGTGTCCCAAAAAAATTAAAAGTGTGGTTATGTAGGAACTAAAAAATACTTTTTTTCTACGTATAAAGAAAATTGGAAAATTGATCAGTATACAGGGAAAAACAAAAAGTTTATTTTTTTTCAATGGATCACCCTATATATGAATTTATTTTTCGATTCCTTGTAAAATTCTAAGCATATTTCATATATCATACCATATACCTAAATTCAACCGTTTCTGAAATATTTAAATTATTTTTAAGATAATAAGTTGAAATAGTTTGTCTTTCTCTGTCTGAGTACGCCATTTTTACTTATTTGGGCGTTTCTCTGTAAACAACTCATTGTCTCAAGCTAATATTGTTTAGAAAAATAACAGATCATAAATATTTCGTAGATAACTTCAAAAGATAATAACCTAATCTACCTATGCTCGACGTTCAAAATTCAATAAAATAAACTTTAATGTATCAAAATCGTTTTTATAGTCCTTAAAAACCAGTCCCCTGACGTGTCACCAAAGCAAAATGGCCACTTCAGACTAAATTAATTAAAGACAGTAACTATTGGAATCAACCTAATTGTTTAATTATTCAACCAATATTGTTTGCTTGTTACTGTGACTTATTTATTTTTTATAATTATTATTTTGTAATTCTAAAAAAGTCATCTAAACTTTGTCTCCGGATTTTATAAACAGTCCCCTGTATAGATTTTTCAGAAAATGCTCAATGTTTTCCAAAGTAATAGGAATATTTTTGGTTCATCTGCCGTATACTAATAAATAGACCGATATTTATTTCTCGAATAACATTTATTAAATACAACAAAAATATAATAAAAAAACTTGCCTAGACAATTTCTTACTTCAAGTTGCCCAGTTTACAGAGAAACGCCCATTTAACAACACTTATTGACATAATGTCACTATAGTAATTTATTTTCAATACAAATTTTGGTATACTGAGGCTTCTTGATTTTTAACAGTTTAAAAAAACATTTAATGATGACATTTCGAATGCGAATATTTCAGAAACGGTTGAATTTAGGTATATGGTTTGTATTTAAATTATGCTCAGAATTTCACAAGGAATCGAAATATAAATTCAAATATAGGGTGATCCATTGAAAAAAAATAAACTTTCTGTTTTTCCCTGTATACTGATCAATTTTCCAATTTTCTTTATAAGTAGAAAAAAAGTATTTTTTAGTTCCTACATAACCACACTTTTAAATTTTTTGGGACACTTAAAATAAAAAAGTTAAAGGGGGGCGACATTATAGGGGATCACCCTGTACATGTACTTCTAACAAATTTAAAATTTTTGGCGCTTGTGTCGTTTTGCCTTAAACTCATCGATTTTATTGCAATAGTTCAAATTAATAGCAATTAAAACCCATGTTTTGTTTTTCGTAGTCGAAAAAGAAAAATGTAGAAAGTAATAAGTTGCTCTTACTCTGAATAAATTACACGTGCACGTAAATGTAAATAAGTTCTACTATTTAATGCAATTGCAAGTGTCTCACAATAATAATACACATTTTTCATGTAAACTTTTTATTGAACATTTTACCTATTTTTTATATTTGGGAAAAATATCATATTCGTTAGCAAACGATATTTTTTTAAGTACAAAATTCCTTTTTCTATGGGAACAAATGAGTTATATTTTTGTGTCCCAGGAATTGATTTTGTAGAATCAAATCCCTTTTTAAGAATAATTTACAAACTGGAGAATTTCTTGTATTGTGCGACTTCGCTGAAAATTACGCATTTGTAGTACAAAATGCGAATCAGTCATTTCATTGGAATAATGACCAAGTTACGATTTTCACAACCGTCATTTATTACAAGGAAAATGAAAAACTTCATTATTTTAGTGCAGCAATTTTATCGGATTGCCTAAAGCATGACTGTCACAGTTTATGAATTCCAGAAAATTTTGATGAATTATTTAAAACAAAATTTTATACCTAAAAAATGTTTTTATTTTACTGATGGCGCCGCACAACATTTCAAAAGCAAGTACAACTTTAAAAATCTTATGCAAAATAAAAAAATCCAATTCTAGATGCCAAAGATTTGTATAAATAGGCTCAAAAAAGTTTGAAAGAAACAAAAGTATTTTTCAGAATGAATCATATGAAAACAGCAGAAATTCTTAAAAAGCGATTTGATTCTGCAAAATCATTTCCTGGGACACAGAAATATCACTCATTTGTTCCTAACGGAAAAGGATTTTTGGACTTTTCGCAAAAATACAAAAATGGCTAAAATTTTCAATAAAAAGTTTACATGAAAAATGTGTATTATTATTGTGAGACACTTGCAATTGCATTAAATAGTAGAACTTATTTACATTTACGTGCACGTGTAATTTATTCAGAGTAAGAGCAACTTATTACTTTCTACATTTTTCTTTTTCGACTACAAAAACCAAAACATGGGTTTTAATTGCTATTAATTTGAACTATTGCAATAAAATCAATGAGTTTAAGGCAAAACGACACAAGCGCCAAAAATTTTAAATTTGTTAGAAGTACATGTACCTGCAGGTCGATAGAGAATTAAATTCTCTATCGACCTTCTTCTAAAAAAAAAAAAATTTGGCGCTTGTGCTGTTTTGACTTAAACCCATCGAAAAATACATTTATTTCTATATAAAAATAATTTTAAAAGTTGTATTGACCCTCTCCAATTAATCCACTAAGTAGTAGACCGAGCACCGCTGCAATAGGCATAGTAGCTGCTCGCCGCACGGTCCCTACGCGCTTCAACCCTTATTTTTTTCGACTTATTCTTGGGATCCCATCTTCATATTACATCAACATTTAGGGAATTGAAAAAGCTTTCTTTTGACATTAATTTAAAAAAAATCCAATGTGTCGCATTTCGAGAAAAAAACAAATATATTTTTAAAATCGTTTTTTTTATAACCAAACATTTTTTCTCGCTTTCGAGACCATTTTTATCGTAAAGCGTGGAAAAAATGCTATACGATATGTTGATTATCAATTTAAAAAAAAATTATTATATACATAAATATTTCGACGTCTTTTAAGCGCACGAGAAAAAAAAATAAATTTTCAGGCCCCTGTATCTCTGCAACCCGCTAATCCTTTTTGCCCCCCATTTGGAAAATTAAGGTAGACCAATAGGACAATGATTTGGCAAAGTTTTGTGAAATTCGGAGAAAACATCATTTTTAAATACTAAATTAATTTTACGAAACTAGTATATTTATTATTATTATCAAATCCTCCAACACCACACTGTTTTTAAAAAACAGCAGACTGTTTTTAAAAAAACAGCGGTTATTATAAAATTATGAATTGATCAAATCCTTTTCTAAAGGGTCTTGGTTAGCATCGAATACAGAACCAAACGTACCATCCATGAAGCCACTGAAATAGAAAAATGTCCAAGAAACCTCAACACAAGAGGCGATACACAGAAACTTACTGTTGCGCAATAATTTATAAAAAAATACATTTAAGTGTATATCTCCACAACGGCTACATACGCGATTTTAATTTTTCTTGCAAAGTAAAGCTAATAATACAGGGTGTCCGAACGAGAGCAGGTAGATTTGGATTGCCCGCCATTTTTGTGGATTTTGGTTTTGACACTTCAATTTTGACAGATGTAAAGTAGAGACCTGGCAAATTCATAATGCAGAGGTACATGTATGATCAACGCGTTTCAATAGTTAAAACGTATTACCAAAGTTAGTGTTCAATTACGGTCACTCGGCGAAAATTACGTGAAATTTTGGATCGCAATAATGTGCCTGCAGTAAGCACAGTTCAGCGCTTATTGGCAGTATTCAAAGAAACTGCTTCGGTGGCGAATCACCCAAAGCCTCCAGCACCTCGGAGGGCTCGTTCACAAGAAAACATTGCTGCTGTACGTGAAAGCGTAACTGAAAGGCCGAACACCTCCATCATTCACAGGAACTCGGTCTGTCTCGGTCGTCTTTACAGAAAATTTTGTGTAAAGACCTGCACCTACACCTATATAAGATCCAGTTGACTCAAGCTCTTCAACCAACTGACCATGGGCTGCGTCGTGATTACAGCAATTGGATGTTGGAAGCGATTGAAAATGATCCTGAATTTTGGAAGAAAATCATCATGAGCGATGAAGCTTATTTCGACCTCAGCGGCTTCGTGAATAAACAAAACAGCCGTATTTGGGGGAGTGAAAATCCTCGACAGATACACGAGAAGCCTCTACATCCTCGGCGAGTTAAAGTCTGGTGCGCTATGTGGGCTGGAGGTGTAAACATGCGAAAATGTTATGCAAAACTTAGTCAAAAGGGCGCGTCTCTGTGTGGCTAGCAGAGGAGGCCATTTGAATGATATAGTGTTTCACACATAACTGCCAGGTCTATATTAAACATGCATACCCTAAAATTAATAATTGTTTTATTTGTATCCTAGTTATTCAAAAACCAAATCTACCTGCTCTCGTTCGGACACCCTGTATCACTATTAAAAAAAATGTTTGGAAGATATATATATTTTTTAAGTTGAAAACGCCAAATGTACCAACGTGCATAATAAGAGGTTTTTTACTGGGTTGACTTTAATTTTTTATTTATCGAACCACTTATCCAGTTCTCTTAAGGCGTTGTTCAAGGTCTTATGAATCAATTTAGGATCCCTGCTTGAGGCCATGAGGGCGGTGTCATCCGCATAGAGCGCCAGTGATGTGCCTTGGGTGTGGGTGATGTCTGCCGTATATATGTTATACAGGGGGCCGAGAATGGAGCCTTGTGGGACTCCTGCGTGTATTCCCTTACTCGTTGATTTCTTTCCCTCGACTCTGACTCTAAAGGATCTGTCTCCTAAGTATGATTTCATGATCAGTTTCGTTAGATAGTCCGGTATCCCGAAATTAGTCATCTTCAGAGTCAGGCCGGTGTGCCACACCCGGTCGATTAGGTCCATTAGGACGATTCCTGTTGGGTCATGGTGGTTGGCTGCTTCGATGATCATCTTGATTCTAACTGTTTGGTGCTCCATCGAGTGGCCCGGGCGGAAACCAAATTGCTCGGGGTAGGACGTTTCTGGCCTCAACCTCTTCCTCAAGTGGATGGTCTTCTCTTCTAATTTTCCAAGGGCTGAGAGAAGACTTATCGGGCAGTAGCTCTCCGGATGTTGTTTTGCCTTCGGGATCATCACAACTTCAAGATCAAGTATTGCGTTTAAGAGGCCAAGTAGCACCTTGGCTGGGAGATTCTTAAACAGCTGGTTTGTGAATCCGTCCGGTCCTGGTTTGTGGGTTGGTTCTTACTATTTTAACCACCTTCCACATGTTGTCGTGATTTTGTAGCTGGGCACTATTGCGCGCCGGGTTTTGTTAACTATTATGGCTCCGCCCACTTGCATACGAGTTAGATTCACCTAATCCAGTGCAAGTAAAGTTTGACGAATCTATATAATCGTCGTGTCGACCCGTCCGTCGCATCATTAGTTCAGTACCGCTCACCGTTTAAGAACGTTACTCGTGTAAATTTTTGAATCTACGCAAAATGGCACGTACCAAGCAAACTGCCCGTAAATCAAATGTTGGAAAAGCTCCACGTAAACAGTTAGCCACCAAAGCCGCACGTTCTCCACCGGAGAAGCCAAGAAATCACATCGTTACAGGCCTGGAACAGTAGCTCTCTGTGAGATCCATCGTTACTAGAAAAGTACCGAACTGCTTATCAGTAAATTGCCTTTTCAAAGCTCCGCCGTCATGGCATTGCAAGAAGCCATACTTGGTCGACTTTTCGCCATCCACGCCAAGCGTGTAACGATCATGCCTAAAGATTCTTTAGTAAAGACATCCGATTGGCAAGACGTATTTATGTAAAACGTGCTTAGGATATTGACGACGATTATTCCACCCAAAAAGTGTCTTAATAGAAGCTCAATGGCATGAAGTAAGCAAATTAGCTGTTGTAGGGTTTTTTAGTCGGAATTCAAGTATTCTTTGCTTCTTGTGTTAACCGCAGTTCTGTTACTTCCAATTGCCTTTAATTTTAGTGTATCAATGTTATTGCAGTATATCACAGTTAGCAGATGAAGACTTTGGGGACATATGACATGTTCCTCTTTAATTATTTTTCTATAGTTTTTCTTTCACTTCTTGTGGTCTTTTCGTCCGTCGAAAAATAATCCTTTCAAAATTAAACTTCTTTAACCTTCTTTCAGCCAATTTCGTTTCTTTTGACTTTGCCTTCTGAGAGTCGATCTGTCAATCACTTTTTCTTTGTTCTTTTTAGAAATAAATACCATGTCTTCTAAGGTGGCACTTGCTATTTTGGCTGCCGCTCTGTCTGAGTCATCTATTCTTTTAAAATCTGGATCATACTCTGAACTTGAATTGTCCGAAATGTCACAGCTCTTAACAGGTAAAACCCTAAATTTAAATTATGATTTATAAAAAACAATCTTTATTAGATTTTTGGGTATCAATTTTTAAGGACATAAAGCACCAGATAATGATGGTTTATGTTTTGTATTATTTTGGCTATTAACATTTTACATATTGAGGCCTGAACTAGTTATTTGTTATTAACTCCATAAAAGTATAAAATAACAGGGTTTTACTTAATTTACTTGTAAATTATTAAATTAAATAAAAGACCATGTATATTATTACTATTTATTTTTTTTCGTTATAATATAATTTACACATTGATATTTATTTATAAATAGTCTTCATTGTTTTGCAATTAAAGTTTGTGATGTGCGTCGTCTCCAATGCATATTACCTGGCTGGTTATTAACTATTACGCTGGTGGCTGCGTGTTGTCTGTTATCTATTTCACTACAAAAATTATTGTCGTTGGTAGTATGCAGGTGCTTATTCCCTTTATTTAAAATTGTATCATGAATTAAATTACTGCACCTTTCTTCCGTTTTATGATTATTTGTATATTGAATCGGGACTTTAAACTTAATATTTTTAATCTGTGCGTGTTTTTGGTTTTGAAAAGAAGTTTCATAGTGAAGAGGAGTTGAATGTGATTCTAAGGTCGTTTGACAAATTTGGGAAGAACTTGGTTCATTAATTGTTTTAATGGTTGCAGTATGAGGGGAAAGGATTTTCTGACAGATATTTACAGATTCAGCTATATCATAAGTTTTCTGAGATTGAAGTTCCCTAAAAATATAAAATATTAAACTTGTACTTGTTTATGCAGATTTGTATTTACCTATTTATATTATAATTAGTTTTAAATGCAGGAGTTTTAAAAGCAAGTTTTGGAGGACCATTTATTACACTGCTGTTTCTAATGCCCATCTTTTGGGTTGATATTTCATAAGTTGGTTTAGTAAACACTGGTGAAGCAGTTATAACCTTAATAGCATTAGGATTTTCCATAGGTTCTTCTGAACTTACTGATGTCTTTATCTCTATAATTTTTGCTTTTTTTCCAGGGTGGATATTTTTTATATGCCTGCTTAAATTGTCTTTTCTTCTAAAACTTGTTTTACAAATGCTACAGGTGAAAGCCTTATTTTCTAAAAAAAATATTACAAAACAATATTAAAAACTATTTTTATTTGTTTATTACTGTCATAGCCTTAACTTAAGGATTTATTTAGTGGTACAAAATGTATCAAATGGGCCACTTTAAACCGTTTTTTTTATTATTCTTAAAAAATCCCTAAAAATGTTTTGAAGAAAAATATATTGTTTTAATTTTAAGTAGGTAGGTACGTTTATTTTAAATATAAATATTTCACGAACGGTTAGTCGAAACTTTACAAGTGAAACATCAAAAATCAATTCAACTTCTGGGCATTTGGAAAACATGTTTTTTCTACTACCTTACTAGAAAACTTAATTTCCTCCCTTTTTTTTAACAATTTTACATTAGCAAGAGTTTTTGTACCTTGTCTAGCCCTATTTGATTTTGTAGGAAAAAGATTTACTCCGCGCTTGTCCAACCATTCTGTTAACAAACTATTCATTTTCATATCGCTTTTTCGATTTTTAAGAAAGAAAATTAATTGCCTCTTTAGCAAAATCTTGCGGAAGGTCTTCTTCGCTAGAACTCATTTTAAAGTTTCATTTTAAAGTTTTAAGTAAATAGAAAAAAATTGAATTAATGCAACCTAGTTTGGACATTGGGCCCACAGTGCGCCAGTGTAAATTTTGCATTTGCTTTAACCACCAAATTTTGAAATTTTGATTACGACCGGATTTTCCAGCTTTCAAACATTAATCGGGTGCTCCCTAGACAAGAAAAAAATTGTATTAAGGTGCTTCTTTGTCAGCTATTATGCCCACAAAAAAATAATTTTTCTTCCTTCTCCTTATTTACGAGATTGGCATTTTTTTAAGTTCCTTTTTAAATGTGTGAGTTTGGCTCTTTTATGTCCAATGTTTCCACATTTATGGGAAAGGTAAGGGATTATCATAATGGAAACTCTACAGCGACCAATCATGATCACCAGCATATCTAAGTATTTACCCATGATAACTACAGAGTTATGTTGTTGTGCAGGGTCCATTACTATGGTGACAAAAAAAAAGTGTAATATGCATCTTTTAGTGCCCGCTTTGTGCGAATGTAAGATGCTGCTAATCAGACGTTCTTCACCATGGTTTCATTAAACATCAAAACCATGGTGTGCACTGACGTTTGTTTGCGTGATCTTCGTGCTTGCTTAGTAAATTTAGTAAGTACCTCTGCAATTTTCTTCTTGAGAGCAGTCATCGCATACAACTATGGTATTGTACTTGGATCAAATATAATGTAACTTTCACAAATTGATGAAATAGATTGACCCCTGATCCACACGACACTAGGAAACAAATATTCTCCATTTATGACATACACACACCCTTGTAAATAATAATAATAATAAATGTGTAAATACTTTGTATAGAGTGGACTTGGTTCCTTTTCGCATACCACAGTCGTCGAAAATTGGCAATGGACGGGTACACTTCGTATTTCAGAAACTCTTCAAGTTCTTCATCAGTGATTCTCTAAAAAAATAGTTGAATTGATGGAAATACTTTCATTATGTATTTTTATTTAATTTTTCATCGTTATCAAGTGGCAAAACTCTGTATCTGTCTCTGTACAATTATATCAGTTGAAATAAGACCAATCTCCTTAGCCATGTGACAGTTAATTCTGCTGTATCCTACAACACCAGTGCCAAGAGACAATATTTCTGGAACATCGGAAAAATGATAGTGTTGCATAAACATTCCATCAACTTTTTTAAACCACTGCCCTTTTAGCCCTTGCTTCTCAACATATAACCCACCACCCGTGAACTTTTTATGTTCTTCAGCTTTCATTTTATTTAACAGGTGACAGCATTAGGCATATAAAAAATGCCCGCTGGCGTAAAAGTACAAGAGCATCTGTTACATAATTTGAAGGTAAAGGTTTCAGTTGGCTGTTCTATTAGCAACAATAAATTAATAACAAGCGTAACCATTTAAAAGTACTGGATCCAAAGCCAAGGTGCTGACAAAATCACAGACTTAAGTTAGATAAAGATAATTATCTGCGTCATTTATAAACTCTATAAGTTTTCTTGAAAGTTTAAGGTTAAATCCATTGTCTTAAAGATAATTGTCAGCAGTGTAGTGTAAGCTAAAATATGTGCTTTAACTGTTCTTGAGTAGGCCTGTCAGAATTTTCTCTGTTGGGAGCAATGCCCCTAGACCAAACCAAATTTATTTTATTATTTGAGATTGTCAGCGTTACCAAATAACCTTAACTAAATAACTAAATATTTTACACAATCAACAATAATTAAATATCATAAAATGACAATTTGCATTTTATCATTTTTATAGTTATAATCCTAGACCAAACCTATTGGTTTGGTCTAGGGTTATAATACAATAAATAATATAATCAAACAAATTATACCTTTTTTTACAGAATTGGGCCACATTGGGTCTATATATAAAAATTTAATTTTAAATATACAAATTAAAATAAAAATAGTTAAGAGTATAATTAAAGTAATTTGAGTTAGAAATATTTCTTTATTATGTATTACAAAAATATATATAAAATATACCTCTTAAAAAATATTAGTAATAAAAGTACATACAATAAAAGGTTATAACATAAAAAAACCTAATATTTCCCCTTAAAATTTAGCAAAAAACTTGTATTAAAAAAAGAACAAACCTCTACATTTTTTAAAACTAAATTTAATAAAACTTAAAAATACCTGGTAATAATTTTGTTGGGTAAGCCTGACGATTAAGCCTTCTATTAGCTATAAAGTCTTTCTCAGCAAAATGCTTTGAACACACTCTGCAGTTTTTGAAGACTTTTTCAGGTGTCGTTTCAAAAAGTCGTTTATTTTGACACAACTTAACCCACTGATTAAACAAGTCCATATGCCAAGGACGTGACGTCATTAGACACAGCGACATCTGTAGGACATGGAGAAAGTTTATTTTAAAATACCCCCCCTATTGAGATATTCGTTTATTTGGTTTGGTCTAGGGCAATGCCTTTAAAAAAGACATCAGTAAATTCTAATGATAAGATTTGCAAAAATTAAATCTCCTTATAGACAAGCTACTATAAATCTCGCCTTTATGTACAGAGGCTAATCGAAAATGTCGGTATAATATACAGTGTATATCAGGGGTCTAATATTTGAATAACATTTTATTAAATTTTGATAAATGCGATGGAATTGACTAATAAAAATATTGGACTTTGCTGTGATTGATCACTTGGTGAAGCATTAATAAATGGCAGGCAAGCAAAAAAGGTTGTGATTTGCCCCATAAAACGACTCCATCCTGAAATAATAATAATAATAATAATAATAATTCATTTATTTGCCCAACGGAGTAAAACTCCAATAACAGAACAAAAATATAAATAAGGTTTACATTTCATTTACTAAAAATAAAATTACCTAATACTAAACTACAAAAAAATTAAAAATAAGTCCTTGCCACCCTAATAATAACATTTAAACTAGTAAAAAACAAATCACAGTCATGACTAATACAGTTATAATTTCTTGACATGGTAAACACTGGTGATTTAATTAAGGTTATTGTTCGTGCATTGTCAGAGTAGAACATATCACTAGATCGAGAATTAGATCTGGGTACATGAATATTAAATAGAAATAAAATATTGGCCGAATCAATTTGGTTATTAAAAAGCTTAAATAAGAATTTAAGACCGGAACAAGCTCTCCTGCATTGTAGGGAATCCATATTAAAGCGGTCTAACAAAAGTTGATGATTTATACCTCTAGCGGGGTAAATGTTATCTAAACGAAAAGCGAGTAATTTAAGAAATTTACGCTGAATATTTTCGAGCATGTCAATATAATTGTTATAGTAGGGACTCCATACAATGGAACAATACTCTAGTTTTGATCGAACGATGCAAAAATATAAAGATATCAAAGCGAATTGATTTGAAAATCCGATAGAGTTTCTGCTAATAAAACCTAATAACTTGTAACTACTAGAAACAACACGATTGACATGATCAGTAAATGACAACTTGCTATCAAAAGTAACGCCCAAATCATCAACACATTGAGTTAGCTGTAAGTTAACGTTATTAATTTGATAATTAAAAGTAACTTTTGTTCTCTTTAGAGTATAGGAACAGTATTTGCATTTTTTAATATTAAGTTTGAGTTTGTTGAAAATGCACCAATCATACACCCGATTTAGCTCAGTTTGTAGAAATAGCGGGTACATCTCTCCACTTATCGAAAAGTCAAATTAAGCCCGGGCGAAACAAATAATTTTTTTAAGATCCTCAATCTTAATATTTATAAAGCTAGGAAAATCTGATTTCATAAAATGTTTTTAGGAGACAGCAAACACATTTCGCCAACTAGTTGAGCTGGTAGTATTTTTTTTACTTGGGCAATTCTCTGATCTGGAGCAATAGCATTTCTCTGAGTAACTAAATGTATACCCCCTATTGCATGGAAGGTTTTACACCCATGTATGGTACGAGTGTTAAAATCCGCTTTGCCATGAACGAATTAATGGAAATCTGTCAAGTCTATTTGTAAAGATGGTCTCATAATTGTTGACATTTCGAAGCGAACACAAGGCATAAAATACCAGGGCTGATACAATATCAATCAGTTTTCGTGAACTATACTTCATATAAAAAGAAAGCTGATAATCCAATTTGTAAGGGTGAAACAAAGGAACTGGGTTTGACAGCGCAGAATATATTAGCATTTATTACTGTCCCCACGCCTCTTATTCAGTATTTTAAAGAAAACTTTAAGAACCTTAGGAACAAGGCTTTTATTTCTGTCCAAAATCTGGAGGGGGATAATCATCCATGACATACACTACAGATAATTTAAGAGGTTCTTTTTTTTCTGTCAAAATATTATGTTTATACTTTATAAATTATACATCGTATTCTGCTTAATCTTCGATATGATCATATTTTCCTTATATATCTCCAGTACATGACTCATTTCTGTATTTTTTTAGTAGTTTAGTCACCCTCTATCTAAGTTATTACCTGGTCTAATTAAAACTGACATTTTTTATCATTGTTTTTCATAAAAGTATAAAGATTCTCTAGGCTCTTTTAATTTCCTTAGAATAAGGGCCAACCTTTTTTCTTGCATCAGATTTTTTAAACATTTCTCATGGTACTTACAATCAGCAGACTCCATATCTAATATTGGCTAAATTCTGTTTATAATAGCTGCAACAAAACCAACTTAACGTAGTTGGGCTTGTTTTATAACTGTTTCTTTAATCTTATTTTAGGGCCAAGAGATAATAATAACAATTTTATATTTTTTATTTAATTGTTAACATAAATTTTATAAATTAATTTTGTATATTGCAAATGATGAACGCCCAACTCTAATTATAACATTTATTATTACTAAATTATAACCACAGTTTCTGCAAATTGCCGGGGCCGATCTCTCACACAGAGATATTGGTTTCGGCCCATCATCCTTAATGGAAGAAAAAGGTAAAAACCAGCAAATTTATAAAATAACTGCTGCTTGATGAGAAAAATTAAATCTGGAGTGAAGAAACGGTGTGGGGTTTAGCAACTTTTTTGAAATAAAATTTTTTGATTTTAAAAGTTTATTAAATATTTTGGGCCTAAAACATAAAAAAATACCTTCTTCAAAGAAACTATTTAAAAGACGACTGAGAAGTCATTCGACGCGTTTAAACAAAGCAATTCGATTCGATTAACTTTAATCCGACTTTATTTGGGTTGGATTCATCATGATTCGATTCGACTTTCAAGGAACCTATTCGTCACACCGCGGCTAACGACATATACAGAGTGTCCCAAAAGTCAACGATATCCTTTGGAGGACTGATAGACCAACTCATGACTAAGCAGAAAATCAAAATTTGACCTTAGTAAAAAATCGTTAGTTTTTGAGATATAGTCATTTTTATAAATTTTGTAAAACTTGACACCTTAGATCAGTTTTTCGAGTGCCACAGCTACAAAATCTACTATTAATTTAATTTTGAATGGTAATTTATAGCAGTCCTATTCAGGGTTACGCAAAATAAAATATAATCTAAGAATATAGAAAGTTGTACTTGTGTCATTCGAAAAACTGATTTTATGTGTCAAGTTTCACAAAATTCATAAAAATGCCAATATTTTAATGATTTTTTACTAAGGTCATGTTTCTGATTAGTCATGAGCTGAACTATTAGTCCTTCAAAGGATATCGTTGACTTTTGGGACACCCTGTATATTCGATTTGACATAGTGTGGACGCACATTTATGCCACATTTTTAAGACAGATAAAATAAAATTAATTAACTAAATTTTTTTTTCTTACCTAGATGAATAAGTTGATGCCTTTGTAAATCTTTGTTAATTACGAATGTCCTTTGACAAATTAAGCATTGGAACTCTTTACTCTTAAGGTGTGACTTTTGATGAACCGATAGTGCACATTTTAGTTTAAATCTTTTACCACATTGATCACACATATGAACTTTCTCACCTAAAATTAAACAATATATACATATTAATATATATACTCAGGGTGGTCCTCTCTATTGTCGTTACCATTCCAGGTGGGGCGCGAGTTGAGGACCACCCTGTATATGCATACCCATTAAATTATAAAATAAATATTATGAATAAGGAAAGGGAAAAGTACAGGGTATCCCGAGGCAAATTTGAAATAACTAGAAATGAGACTGCGCGACATTTGAAGGGTGTGCTCGTGATCCATCCTTTGGAAAATCAGTTGTTATGCCTATTAGAAAAACAACAATTCTTTGATAGGCGAGCAGAAATTCTTTTTTGCTTATTATGGTTTACGACCAGTGTTGGCAATCTGTGAGTAATTCCTCACATTTGTGGGTAATTTTATGGCCTGTGAGGAATTTTGTGAGTAAAATCAGAATGTAAATTTTTGGATTGGAATACAATTAATTAATTTACTGGCATATTTTCCGTATTTTTGTTTGTAAACTGAACGTTTTGAAAATTTCAGCAGGAAGTGTCACTAATAAAAGGATATTTAACAAATTCACTAATACTTTTTGGGGTTCTAGACTATTTGGAGTGGTTTAACGACATGTAGGGGAGACCGGGGCAGAGAGGTCCAACGGGGTAATAAGGACCACCGGTCTACCGCACAGTACGTTTTAATTTGGCGCAAAATTTCACGTTAGTAGGTTGCCAAAACTTCATGTCAGTGCTGTGTTAATGGCGTCCGACCATAAGCAGCTGTTTGAAAGTGCTACACAGAAATAAAAATTGGTATGTTGATCTAACTTTTTCATCGCAATATTGTCCATTCCTGAGAAACTACTGGGGAATTAAAGAAAATTCAGTTAATAATAGTGATCCATATTAAATGTGCTTCAAACCTTTCCTATTGGTTTACCAATGCTATTGCATGGAAAAATGTTACGAGGTGATTTCCTGCCTAGCGACATTTGAGGTAATGAGGATCACTTAATTTGGGGCAAGCAGAACCGTGGATGATTTATGTATTTATTGTGACTCCGTACAAAGAGAGTAAAGTTGGAGGAGACTGGATCCAGTGCACAAGTTGTGCGGGGGTAGAAGAAGATGACTTTTTCATTTGCGAGCTGTGCGAATAATTTTTAAATTTTCAATTTGTGCAGGGCGCAACAGAAATTGCTTTTTTTTTGTTTTTATTTAATTAATTTATTTAATAAATTCGTTAAAAACTATCAAGAGGTATTATTATTAATGCGTGCAGGTGTTTCAAAAGGTGGACCTTCTTACCCCGATACCCGGGACATGGAGGAACAATGTAATTAAAGTGTTTTTTTGCCTTTATCAAAAAATGTTACAACATTTTTTTCGGTTTTGTTCTAAATTAGTTAGACCATATTATATAAGTTTTCGAAAAAATTTCCTATGTCTATACTTTCATATATAGCTGAAATATTTCCCCCGGTCTCCCCTATATATGGTCTGTATAATTTAAAAAAAATATTTTAGTAAACCCAGAAACTTTAAGTAAATTGGTAAAATCCATTGGCAACACTGCTTAAGACAATAATAGTGCTCCATTAGTCAAATTAATTAAAAGCCGTGAGAGGAAATTTGAGAAGACGGGTAACAAGACCATCAGAACACCAGAAAACTGGGAGCTGCATTTATCAAAATGTACTGTTGTTTTATTTAACTTTTAAAAACCAAACTTTCACAGGACACCCATTTTTAAGATTTTCCAAACCGAAGATATTTGCTCAACGGATGCAAGAGGTAAAATATCAATATTTAAGTCTACCTCATTATACAGGGTGATTCATGAGCAGTGTGCCAAACTCAAATGACAAAAAGGGGAAGTCAAGCCCGGATAACAATTATGACATCATTTAAGACATCAACGTGAAATCAACGTGACATCAACGTGAAATCATTGCTGATTCATTCAGTGATGTCACTGAGGTACGCATATGTGTTCCCCTTTTGATGAGCAACATGATATCCTTAATGAGTCACACGATGAATTCGTTGTGACATCAACGTGAAATCATTGCTGATTCATTCAGTGATGTGGCTGTGGCACGCATAAGTGTTGCACTTTTGATGAGCAACGTGAGATCCTTAATGAGTCACACGATGATTTTACTTACTAAAAATGCTAAAATTAATTAAAATAAATATTTATTTTCTTAAATAAAATATAAAATATTTAAAACATGTTTTATCGCCGACGGTGGACGAGTGGTTAGTGCTGCTGACTACAAGCCGGAGGTCATGGGTTCGAATCCCACCAAGGGTATGGCTGTTTATTTGTGTTTGTCCTATTGTGTAATAGTCCTTCGGAGGGGACTTTAAGCCCGCGGTCCGTTCCTACCCCTAACCCGCACAAGCCATTCAGTTGGCTTATGGGACTTCTTAAGAAGTAAGGGTGGAACTAAAAGAGCACTTTTAATAAATTTAAAAAAGTAGCTTGTATATGATTATTAATTTTTATACATGTATATATATATACCTAGCACGTGCTAAGTATAATTCATAAATTAATTATAAAAATATATTTAAAAATAAGATAATTTTTAAGCCTTGGTAAGATAAATCCATTCCCAAAACTTGGCAACACTTATGGTATATACCATGCAGAGCTGTTCCGAGTACAAGAAAAAAGTACTCGAGTAAAAGTACAAGTACTTTGAAAAAAATGTACTTGAGTACAAGTACAAAGTACAAAGTACTTTTTCCAAAAACTCTTAAAATGTAATTTAGGTTTCAGTATCTAGCAAAAAAAGTTGTTAAAAGTTAAACATAACAAAATATTAGGTTTAGGTCACTTAGGGATATTAAAAAAAAACTTCATTTTTATATTTCTTTAATACACGTATTTATTTATGGTTTGAATATTTTTTTTCCAAATAACCAATTATTTTGATTTTAAACAGAAAAAAATAAAATTAAAATAGATTAACTATTCTTTTACATATAACCTTTATTACCTATAGGAATACCCAAAGATAATACACTCTATTTAAATATGGGTGTATTATCTTTGGGTATACCTATAGGAATATATTCATGCAAGTAATTTATTATATATTATATTTAATAAATAGCCTAAACATTATTTAACTGCAAGCACGAAATGAAATTAAAGTAACATGCATTTATGACTGCAAAAAAACAAGATTGAATGCAAAAATATAACCTAATTTTTTAAGCGTACCAAATATAACAAAAACTTAATCGAGTAGGTAATCAAATACAAAATAATATTTAAAATCTTACTTACCCCAGTATAACAAAAACCAAAACACTTAAAATAATACTAATGCACATTCTGTATTGCAGAATAATCTCAAATTTCTTAAAAAAAAAACATTACATGGTATAACATTATGATGGCACTACCAGAGATAAAAAAGGGCACTACCTCTTGTAATATGTAATATCTCTATAAAGTAAGGCACCACAAGGATATTTTACCAACTTGCCCATATCGAGGATTTATTCCGAATATTGCCGAACCGTTAAACTTTAGCTGCTAAAGCATTATAATTATGGCGATAAATTTGAATATGTAGTGCCACTATAGAGAAGTGTCTACAGACCATTCTTCACAAAGGCTTTCGATCCCGCACATGCGCTTCGGTTAATAGCTGATCTACTGTCAGAAGTCAAAAAGTTTTGTTATCATCCTGGTGGGTATTTTGTTTGTTATCATTGCGCTATTTTACCTATAGTTTAAATAAATATAAATTATTTAATGTTCAAAATTTATAAAAATGTATCTACCCTTACATATATTATATCTCTATTAACCAATGGGGCGGGGGGGCCAATGGGGCGGGGTCGGTTGGGTTGTGTTGTTGAGTTTGGGTTGGTTTTGGTTGGTTTCGCTCACTTTTGCCCATTTTAGTTGATTAACAGTAGATCAGCTGATAAACCAAAGCGCATGTGGGGTATCGAAAGCCTTTGTGAAGTATGGTCTGTAGACTCTAGTCCACTATAGTAGTGGTTATGTTAACGTAACACAAAGATGCCGAGTACAAAAAGTACTCCAGTACATTAAATGTACTCGAATACAACAAAAGTACTCGAGTACATCAAATGTACTCGAGTACAAAAAATGTACTCGAGTACAACCAATGTACTCGTGTCCATTTTTACATTTTTATATAAGTAAATAAGTACAAGAACTTTTTTGAAATGTACACTGGACTGAGTACCGAGTACATAAAAAGTACTTAAAGTACAAAATTTGAGTACAAGTACTCGAGCACCGCACAGCTCTGATACCATGGCAACACTGTTATGCACTTGCATAGTTCAGAGAAAAACCTTATAATATAAGAAATGCATTTGATGTCATAGTGCCATAATTTAAATTTATAACCATATTATGGTTATAAATTTAAATTATGGCACTATGACATCAAATGCATTTCTGTGAAATCACCTGGACCTCACCTGGAGCTCATCTAAATCATTGCTAAGCTCATCCTGAGTTAACTAGTTCTTGATGAGATCATTTGTGAAATTAATTTCACAAATGATCTCATCAAGAACTCAGGATGAGCTCAGCAATGATTCAGCTAATGAGCTCCAGGTGAGGTCCAGGTGATTTCACAGAAATGCAATTGATGTCATAGTGAGTTCACTGTGAGCTCACCCGATGATTATCACTGAGTGATTTTTTAATGGGTCATAAATGTTATCTGGGATAGTATTTAATTTTTGTTAAATTTTTTAAGTGTTTTTATAAACATAAATTGTAGTAAAAGTTACGAAGAAATTCATGAAAAAAATCGAAATTTGTTGGGTTTTGTTTGTTTAAAAAAATGTAAGTCTAATATCAATCCCAGCGACGCTTTATTCGATTTAGGAAATTATTGACTATAATCCAAATGATGGAGAATTTTCAAAATATCATCTAATAACATCTGCTTTTGTCCGCATCGCTATATCCGCGAACCCAGTTTGTTGTGTTTTATGTCCGGTGAGTGCACCTCCAATCATCTGTTTTTATCTGCAAACGTCTGCCTACGTCTGGTTTTATCCGCAATTGCCTGCATTTTTTTCATCAATTTTCGTATGATTTCATCCGAAAGCGTCTGCTTAAATCCGCTTTCATCTGCGATTGCCTGCATTTTGTTCGTCTATTTTTATCGGGTCTTGTCCAACTTCACCCGCGAACATCTGCTTTTATGCTCGAATATCTGCTTTCACCTGCAAACATCTGCCGATTATCCGGTTTTACCCGCAATCATCTGCTTTTATCCGCGAACATATGTTTTCCCCACGAACGTCTGCTTTTAACCGGCTCTACTGCGTTTAGTTTATATCTGCATTTGTCCGGGATCATTTGCAAACGTCTGGGTTTATCGGCCATTACCTGCATTTTTGTATCTTTTTTCGTCTGGTTTCATCTGCAAATGTCTGCTTACATCCGCTTTTATCTGCGATTGCATGCATTTCGTTGGTATATTTTTGTCTGGTTTCATCCGCGCTTTTCGTATTTCGTTAATCTGTTTTTATCTTCTTTTATCTGCAAACATCTGCTTTTATCTGCGAACATTTGCTTTTACACAAGAACGCCTGATTTTAAGCGGTTAGTGCACCCCCGCAATCATCTGCTTTTGACCGGCTCCACCGCGTTTTGTTTACATCTGCATTTGTCCAGGTCTGCAAACATCTTCTTACGTCTGGTTTTATCCGGTATACTTTAGTGAAGAGCACCACAGAAATAATAAATGGGGAAAAACTTGGATAAAACCGGATAAAAACAGACGAAAGCAGGTATTTATAGATAAAACCGGGTGAATGCAGATATAAACCCAAATAAAGGTATTTGCGGATGAAACCAGACATAGAACTAAATAGATAAAACTGGACGTTCACGGATACCTTTATACCAGCAATTGCAGATAAAAACCGAAATTCCGGGTAATATTAGATATGTCGGATGCAAACAGATATAAATGGAAATAAAGCTACCTTGGTTTTTAATTCGCAATTGGATTGGATTTGTAATTTAATAAATTTGATTATTAAAAGTTTGTTTTTAAGGATTTAAAATATTTAAAGCTAATACTAAAAATATTAATAATAAAACTTATTCATACTTGATAAAGTTTATCTGACCGATAACAATCATGTCATCATGACAATAGTATCCAAAGAAATTATTTATCAGATAACCCAAAAATGAATAAATCGGCCCTAAATAAAATAAATATGATTCAAGTCTAAATTAAAACTGCATTATTGTTTAATAATGTATACATTTTAACCTTAAATTAAAACTTTAAAGGTGCATTGCAAAAAAACAGTAAAAGAAATAAAAAATTGTATAAACCTGCATTGTTAGAAAATGAATTAATCTTTAATCTGATTTAAAAAGTTGTGATAATATTTAAACAGGCAATTAAAACAAAACTAACCATCAGATTTGCTCTTAAATTTTTAGTTATGAACTAACATTAACATAACACAACATTAGGTTTCAGTCATAAAATCACCTCTCAGTTTTGTCTTGCAATCCAAAAAAAGTACAGTATTTTAATACTTTTTGCGACATTTATTAATGTAATGCATTTAACACTAGTAGTAGGGGAACGGCGGGTATTGACGTACACCTAAGCATTAAAATTAATTACAGATACACCTGGGAAGATATAGCTTCAAAATTTGTTGTGGGCGTAGCCTAAGGTTCACTGTAGTGATATCCGGTGGAAACAAATACCTTGATATTAAGCCAGAAATGCAAAAATGTATTTTTCAAAAAACGGTTTATGTTCGGCATTACCGGCATTACCGTTGCGGGTATTACCGTACATGCATAAACTAGATTAAAAAAGGTAACAAATTCAATATATTTGGTATACAAACATAAATAATAGCATACAACAAATTAAAACAAAATAAAAAATGTGGTCTATAGTAAATATTCAGTGCTGCAAACCTGGACAGTAGCCGCAAATATAGTCTTTAGGACTATCATAATGGCGTACGGGAATACCCGAACCTACTATGTAGGTTAAAAAAATTTACTACGATGTTATTTGCAATATTTCAACTTTTATTTCAGACTTAAATCAACAACAAACACTAATTGTTCGTATACTGGCAGCACTGTTTTAAAAAACCAATTCAATCACTGTTTGTTGTAATTAAAAAGTCACAGCGGTCTTATAAGACGCCATGCAAGAAACTTTGTTTTGGTGTGGAAGTTTTTGTTGATAAGGTAGATTTTTAATTCTTGCAGCCATTTACCAGATATCTAAATAGGCATCGTTTTATGCTTTAACTTTTCCAAAATAGTATACGCAATCAAAAATTTGTCATTAACGGGATTACCCGCATGTACGCCAATACCCGCCGCTCCCCTAAACATTATGTTAAGATAACAAACATATTTTGAATAGTATTGTAGTACTGATATTAGTAATTATCGTCCGATATCCCTATTACCAGTACTCTCAAAAGTTGTCGAAAAACTTATTAACAAGCGTTTAATTTTGTACTACTTAAATAGAATATTTTGTCACTTACTCAATTTGGTTTTTTGCCGAATAGGTCAACAACGGATGCAATGTATAAATTAATCGAGAGTGTTATTGTAAATCTAGAAGAACGCCTCAAGGTGGCAGGTATTTATTTTGACCTTTCAAAAGCGTTTGATACTTTAAATCACGAAGTTCTGCTGAGGAAAATGGAGAGATATGGTATAAACAGGGTAAGTCTTAATCTGTTTAAATCATATCTATCAGGTAGATCTCAAGTAGTCGCTATTGAATCAATTGTTAATGGAACTAAAACATGCACCTTTTCCGAGAAGGTAACCCTAAAACTAGGAGTTCCGCAAGGATCAATATTGGGACCAAATTTATTTCTGTTATACTTAAATGATCTACACACTTATTTAAATAACGTCTATCAGTTTGCGGATGAAACGTCTTGTTTAGCTATATCTAAGTCTATTCCTGAATTATCTACAAAAATAAAAGAAATAATGAATATAATGTCAGGGTGGTGCAAAACTAATGGACTACTTTTAAATATTACGAAAACTAATCTTTTAATCTTTAATAAAAATGTTAACACAAAAATGCAAAGTCTTTTAGTATTTGAAAATGGAAAATCGGTTGTCAACTGCGAACATACAAAGTTCCTAGGTTTAAACATTGACCATAACCTCAGTTGGGACAATCATATTAGACCTGTGATAAATAAAGTTAATAAAGGAAGCTATATCTTACGTTTCATGAGTAATCACGTATCTGTTTTTAGTTTAAAATCATTTTATTTTGCATACGTGCAGTCTGTTTTGTCCTATGGTATAATTTTCTGGGGGTCCTCAATAACGTTTGATACTGCTTTTATCGAACAAAAACGGGCACTAAGATCGATGTTGGGATTAAAGCGAACAACTTCTTGTAAAGAATATTTTAAGAAAAATTCAATATTGTCTCTACCATGCTTGTATATTTATAATCTGTGTATTATCTCAAGGAAAAATCCTGGTCTGTTTTTAAGAAACCGTGACGTATCTGAGGGAATGATGCGAATTCCAATTCATACATCCAACCTGTATCATAGAAGTGTATTGATCAGGTGTATAAAAGCTATGAATAAAATACCAAACTCAATTAAAATAATTCAGTCTTTTAGAGAATATAAACTTGTCCTAAGAACCTACCTGATAAACCAATGTTTCTATTCGTTTAGTGATTTCGTAAATTCTAAGCGTAAATTCGACTTGATTAATCGTATTATATTTTTATCTTATTTATTATTTAATTAATTTGTACTGTATATATATTATCTATTTATTTATCTATAGATTTGCAACTTAATTATTCTTTTATGTTTATTTTTGTTCGTTCTAAATGTTTATATTCATGCATGTAAAGGAATCATTTTTCTTTTTCTTTTTCTAGTACCATATTATGTTTATGTTTATATGCATATGTCATGACAATGCTTATGTCCAGGGCCGGATTTACGAATTTGCCGCCCATGGGCCCAACGCATCATTACCCCGAATAACGAATGACTCAGCGAATAAGCTAGAGTCGCGCCCCACTCGCCTCGTGTACATCGACTGCCGCCCTTCTACGCAGTGACGCACTACGCAGAATAATAGTGTAGTCTGATATTAAATTATCTAATGTATTAAAAAACTTCTCTTCCAACTTTTTATAGTTTTAATTAGTGTATAAATCTGAGTGAAAACAAAAATTCTGCATAAAACGCTCTTGATTTTTTAGCAAAATTTTGACTGGCCTTCAAAATTTGCCGCCCCTAAAAATTTGCCGCCCTGGGCCTGGGCCCATGTGGCCCATGCCTAAATCCGGCCCTGCTTATGTCACGTGTTTTTCTGGCAATAAATTATTAATATTATTATTATTATTATTATTTCTAATTATAATTATCGCGGTAATAGCGCCTAACCAATGATTTGTAGGAGTTTTTCAACAACACAATTGGTCAATATTTCGAAAACTGTAAGACTTCGTACTAAGGTCAGTTAAACAGATTCTAGATAAATTACTCAATCCTAAAGTGTTTGCATCGACCTAACAAACCAAAAATTGGAAATTAACGAATGTAAACATCGGTTAAAATCGATTGAAATCTTAGTTCAATAGTTTTAAAATTATTTTTTAATTCAGCACAATTAAACGCCGATTCATTTATTCCAATTCATACCATTTGAAATTGACGATTAAACCCCATTAATAGTTTCCAAAAATATATTCCAATTGGAATTAATTCAGTACAATTAAAATTGAACGTCGAATAAAACCGATTTAAATCTCAGTTCAATATTGTCCGATTGAAATGTATCCCAATACCAAAACGCAATTAAAAATAATAAAACAAGATTGAACGTTTTAGAAATTAGGATTTAAATATTTTTAATGGTACTGTATCGTTTTCTTTAAGCAGGGTGTGATAATCAAAGATCAAACCCGAAATGCCTTATTTGTGAGGTAGGTTTGCTTATTTTTGCACAGATACTTTGCCATGCAAAACTCTTCAGAAACTCGAATATTTACACAAAATAAGTTGTAATTATAATTCATAAAAACATTGCAGCTAGTTTTGAAAAAGAGGGATACCAATGTTTTTGCCCCGGGCCCCGAAATTTTATGTCTGGGGGTGTTAGCGTCCAGCGGAAGTTAGGACCTACGGAAAGCGTCTCACAATAATAAATAATATTGTGTAAAACATATATGAAAACCAGCGATAATACTTTAATAGTTAAACTTGTGATTTATGCACCTTTATTACATGTTGCTTTTAAGTTGGCTAGTACGCATACCTACTACACATTTATTAAAAAAATCTTAGCATTACTAAAATTACTAGGACTGGGAGCTCTGGTATCTTACTTTGCTTAGTCCTTTAATGCGATATAACAATTATTGTAATCTCGAATATCTCGGAAACGGTTTATTTTATCGAAGTTTGAGAGGTACACCTTTTTAATAGTAGCCGAACTGAGTAATAGAAAAATTGCATCAAATGGTATAAAAACCTAACCTTAAATTTTGTATGGGAAAATAAGCTTAAGCAACCCCTGTTTCTGCGACACTGTGTTCACTTGAACAATTGTATACAATTATAATTATGTGTGAATATGTGTTTTGGTAGTAAGTGACTGTTCGCAAAATATCACCTTTCCAAATCTACCATAGTAGAAGTTATATTAAAAAACTGATATGATAAGTAACACTTCATCACCCTGTATCTTTTAAACATACGTAATTAGGAAAAGTATTTATTTAGATTTTCGTCTTATATTGACTTGCTTAATCTGCTCCTAAATTTACTCCACTAAGTTTAGGGACACCTTGTATAAATTCAATTCGGGTTGAGAAACATCCATTTTGTTGTACAAAAATACTGATTTTCAAAATTTTCAAAAAAAAATTTTTGAAGCGCTAAAATAAAGAGATGGTAAAGAGAAATCAAAAAGTCAAATGAAGTTTTTTCATATGAGTTTTTGATACTAAGATATTTGATATTGAAAATTAAAGATATTAGTTTTCAAATTTTAACAAATAATTGTAGACATTGTACTTTTTCTGCGTTTCCAAAAAATACCATAGAAAAATAATTTAGTTGGAAGAAAGTGAGGTTGGATCGGTCTAAAATTTGTTAGATATTAAAAACAGAGATGTCGCCACGAGTGTTTATTCTGTCATCAGATGAAAGAATATTTCATTTTCTACTCCCATTACGGAATTTGACCCTTCTAATATCATGGAATGACATATATTCCGTAAAGTGTTACAGAATGAAATATTCTATCATCTGATGACAGAATAAACACTCGTGGCGACATCTCTGTTTTTAATTAATATCTAACAAATTTTAGACCGATCCAACCTCACTTTCTTCCAACTAAATTATTTTTCTATAGTATTTTTTGGAAACGTAGAAAAAGTATAGTCTGAAACACTTTTGGAATTGCATATTCCGCTCTCGTGAAACCGTCAAACTGACAAAATAAAGGAAAATTGCAAAACATTGATTAATTCTAAATAAGTTAACGCTTTAATAAAGGCCAAAACAAATTTCCTAATAAATAATACTTAAATATTTATAAACTCGTACTGTTTGTATTTTTTTTCAATAAATAATATTTAACGTAAATCTATTTGTGTTCACCTGCCCCGATCCCAAATATAGAACCTTGAACCACTATCCCAATTAAAAACGAACTCAATTGACTTAAGTCACTTAGACCCACTTAGAAATTTAATGATTTTTGTAACCTTTTGGTAAATAGGCATAACAATAATCAAGAACCTTGGTTCTAAAAGCAAATGTCAGTATTAAAGTTTCCTGCTGTATTTGTGATGTTAATTACAAGTTGTTATAAATATAAAAGTTACAAGTGGAACTGAAGTTTTAAAAATATACGACAAATGTTGCTATTTAAATAAAATATGTATCACGTGTAAATAATAAAGATTTTTTGTGGGACACTGTGTATATCTGTAACCCTAAAAAATCTAACTTATTACTTAAATACAGCAGTGACTTATACTATTAATAATGATGAATTATACTTACTTGAATGAGAAGCTAAATGTTTCTTTAAATTTGAGGAATTATTAAACTTAGCCTTACATGTCGAACAGCTAAAGGGCTTGTCTTCTTTGTGTATAATATAATGCACTTTTAGTGACTGCATAGTTTTAAATTTTTTACCACACATAGAACATACATGTGATTTAAATTTACTATGCACTAGAGAATGCCTTTTCATTTTGCTTTTCTCAATAAATGATTTTCCACAAACATTACATGTATACTGTGCCTGTTGCTGGTGTTTATATAAATGCATATCCAGTTGAGTTTTTAATATAAAATCCTTGTTACAAACATCACATTTAAATAATTTAAGGGCTAAAAATTGTTGTCAGTTAGTTTTAAAAGAACATATTTAAATACCAGGGTTGTTTTTTAAAAAAATCAAACAAAATGTTAAAACAAAAATGCCCGCAAAATTCCAGTTTTGAATAAATTTCAGTAGAATTTTGTAATAGGCTTCGCATATTATGTTGAAGAAAAGCGGGACATTTTGTGTAAGTTTACCTTAATTAAAGCATTTAATAATATAATTTGTTATCTTTAGTCACTAGAATTATTGTTATATTTTTGGCCGATAACCACTGATTCTAGTGGCTAACGTTAACGACTCATGTAGTGAATTGGCCTGAATGTGTCTTAACAATAATTAAAAAACGTAAAATTTACCATTTAGACCATTCCCAGATAGCAAACGTGAATACGAAATCACGCGTGAGTGAATAATGTGTGCTATATGATTGCACACGTGAAGTCTTGAACTCGTAATTCACACGTGAGTACATTATGAATTCATATTATAGTCTCGTGTGATTTAATCGATTTTATTTTAAAATACATGGATTGCATGATTAAAAACTGCACGTTTAAATATAAATAGAATATTAATATTCTAATATCAAAATATTACCTGACGCGCGAATTTTGGAATTATTATTTTAGTTACATTTTTAAAATTCGCACAGCTCCATTGCGCAATTATATAATATATTAAGTTATAAGTAGTTATATTATATAATTATATATTATAATATATTATTATAATTATATATATTAGGGTGTGCCAAAAAAACTCGATATTTTTTTTCTCTTGCTCTCCACCCAAAATATCGTAGAATATGTCCGAACAAATATCCTGTTAAAAGCGGAGCTCATAATTTCAATTTTAAGAGGTCCTCCATCGAATCTGAAGTTTTGCCGCTTAAATAGCACAGAAAACTGACTTTTTTACCTTATTTATTCTTG
The DNA here is from genome assembly GCA_921294245.1 of Brassicogethes aeneus. Taxonomy (NCBI): domain Eukaryota; kingdom Metazoa; phylum Arthropoda; class Insecta; order Coleoptera; family Nitidulidae; genus Brassicogethes; species Brassicogethes aeneus. Next base: position 8,298,622 of record OV121137.1, read on the forward strand.
CAACCTAGGAAGAATTTTTTTTTTCATAAAATCCATGACTAATTCTTAGAAAGCATTAAATTTGGACAAAAAAATCTTATTAAGCCGAATTTCTATTTTCATTATTTGATTTTTTCCAGAGCTTTAAATTTAAAGTTAATAATACAAAAATGATGACTTTATACGCCTGTAACTTTTAGAATTTTGACGATACAAAAAATTCGCCTTAAACTTTTTTTGGCACACCCTAATATATATTATAGTAATATATATAATTACATAATATATATTGGTTTAAAAGGTCACAATTATATGTTATAGGTACATTAATAATTAATATATGTATATTATATATTAATTAATTAATTAGTTAACCTTAAGGTTATAATTGTAATGTATAACCTATAATTGAGGAGCAATCAACCAAAACCAGATAAATCCATTTTGACTTCTTGAATGATTCATATTTCTTTTAGTCGGATAAATCAATTGGAAAAATGAATTTCAAGATAAACTTATTATAATAATATATATATTATATACTAATATTAATATTAGTATATAATATATATATTATTATATAATATTAATATTAATATTATGATCATATCATATTATGATAACAAGTTTAGCTTGAAATAGATATTTCCAATGGATTTTTTGTTCAGATAAATGAACAAAAGAAATAGGAACCATTCAAAAAGTCGAAATGGATTTATCTGGTTTAGTCTGATTGCTTCTCAATTATGGCCTTTTAAACCAAGTTTTTGTGTATTTTTTTAAGATGTTAAAATAAATATTTCGACAGATTAAATTATTTTGAAAAATGAAATCCATATTCTAAAAGCGCATGCGCAAAAAATAAAAAGTTCACGCGTGATGGCAAATTGAGCATCAATTGAGGACTCATCTGTCGCGTTATATGAATTCACGCGTGAATTTAATTTTCACGCGTGAATTCCTAGTGAATTCATAGTGAATTCATTTTGCTATCTGGGTTATATTAAAATTTTATCATTGCGTCATTTTTATAATTAAGGTAAATCCATAAAAAATGTCCCGGTTTTTTTGACATTGTAAAAAAAATTGGACCTCAGTGGCAACTTAACTTTTTTAAAGGTTAAAGTTTTAACAATATCAAAAAGTGATTTTATCGGAGAGGTATAGGGCCATTCCACGCTTAACGGATAGGACAGTTGCCGTGTTTTTATTTACAAAATAATATTGTTCTATTATATTACAAATGTCAAATTTTTATAAATAGTTCTAAACAAAAGCTGTTTAACAAGGTTTTTATTTGGCAAAATTAGGTATTGTGATTGACTGTTTAGTTCCTTAAATTATTAGTTTTTAAGGAATTAAACAGTCAACCACGATACCTAATTTTGCCAAATACAAACCTTGTTAAACAGCTTTAGTTTAGAACTATTTATAAAAATTTGACATTGGTAATATAATAGAACAATATTATTTTGTAAATAAAAACACGGCAACTGTCCTATCCCTTACGCGTGGAATGGCCCTATAGTACCTATTTTATCTGTTCTCTACTAAATTAATTTATCCATTAACTTTTTCTTTAAATCGTGATTTAAATTTTAAAAAATTTGATTTAAATCGCGTGTAAATCAGTGATTTAAATCATGACCTACCAACAATGACGATACGAATAACAAAAAAAATGACGAGAATCGTCATCCGACACTTTACGACACGTCCCTTCTATCGTTAACGACATCGTCATGACGAGTCTTCAGAATAAAAAGATGTTTTCGAGTTTTGTTTCTCAGAATTAAATAAAATATTTGCATTGATATAATTATGTTTAATAAACTTGCTGCAATACATTTCGAGTTTAATTATTAAAATAAATTGACAACACGTCAGACGATTAAGATGACGATACTTTTTTTTAAGTGCCCATCGTCATAACGAGTCATTAAGAAGCTTTCGGCATTGTTTAGATTAAATAAAATATTTGCAGTTTGGTCTATAATAAACTTGCTGCTATAGAAATTTTGAGTTAAATAATAATGCCCTAGCAACAATGACGATACGAATAAAGAAAAACATTAAGAGACTCGTCATCCGACACGTCGCGCAGTAGGTTATGGAGCCCATTTAACGCGCAAAAATTATTTGGTTAAGTAATTCTTAGTTGTCTATTTTTTGGTCCAATTGACAAAATTTTAATAAAAACTACATTTTACTATCATTAGAAAAACAAATATACAATATACCTAATACTTTAAAATTAAAAGTATCTTTGTGTCATAGCAAAATTAGGATCTATAGTTTTAATGAGTATGTACATTAAAAGAATATTTATAAAATAAAACTTATTGTTAATGGTTCATTTTAACAAATGATAGTTATCAGTAATAGTCCTTTGGAGGGGACCACGGTCCGTTCCTACTCCTAACCCGCAAAAGCCATTCAGTTGGCTTATTCTTAAGAAGTAAGGGTGGAACTAAACGGGCATTTTTTTTTTGTATCAGTGGATTTTTAATTTTCTTTTATGGTTTCCATCACCAACATATGACAGTATTTAATACAATATTTCTGGGCTTTCAGCGTTTTTTTATATTTAAAAATATATTTTTTTTCCTATATACATTTAATTTTGTGAATTCGCAGTCCACTAAGTAATCTAAAACTAACATTCTATTGAAATGCTTTAAACTAAACCACTTTACACATAGCTCCATATGAGTTAAGGATAATGTAAAACTGAAAAAAAAATAAACAAAAAATAATTGTGGCGCCTACTAGCAGTTGATTTTAATAATTAAAATAAATTGAAGACACGTCAGACAATTAGGATGACAATACTGGAATTTTTAAAGTGTCTATCGTCAAAATGAGTCATTAAGAACAAAGATATTATCTTTGGTTAAGAAGCTTCCAAACATTGTTTCTCAGTAGATTAAATTAAATATTTGCATTTTGATGTGGGTATAATAAACTTGCTGCAATAGAAATTTTGAGTTAAATAGGTATTTATAATAAATTGACGACACGTCTGACAATGACACAAACCATATCGTCATTGTTGGTAGGGTGTAATTTAAATTTCAATTTAAATCTTGTGATTCAAATTTTGATTAAAATCATAACCCAGTTAAATACTAACCTCCTGCACAATAAGAGTGATATTTTACATGTGCTTTGGTTGTAAATTGTTTATTACAAATAGTACACAAATAAGAATTAGCATCAACGGAAACTGTAATATGATTGGGTATTAAAATTTCATTATATGTTCTCTTATCTTTCTTAAGTTTTGTATCCACTTTATTTGTTTTTCTTTCTTTTTGTAGTAAATTAGTCTTTATGTTTTGTTTTTGGTTTATATTTTGCTCTTTATGATAACCATTGGAAATTATACTTAAATTATCATTATTGATAATATTCCCTTTCTCTGTTTTATATGTATTTAAATCAAAGCATTGTTTACAACTTTTTTCATCATTTAAAAGACAAATTCTGCATTTTAAATGACCACAAGAATCCTGAACCAATCTGTTTGAGGCTGTTTCCGTCACTATTTTGCATTGCAAACAAACTTCCTCCTTCATAATTTACAAATGATTACAGTTATTAAAAATAATATTACTTAGATTACTAGTCCTTTCACAAGAAAAACAACAATTTGATGTAAAATTAACCTAAAAATTTCAGAGCCAGTGCTGCCATATCTGTTTTTAACAACCTAATAAATATCACAATCCACAAAATGTGGATTTGATAAATATGTTGTTTCTCTATACAAGGTGTCCGTAAACTTAGTGGAATAAATTTAGGAGCAGATTAAGCAAGTCAAAATAAGACGAAAATCTAAATAAATATTCATAATGTCTAGAGCAGTAGTAGTCTATGGTCTAGAGTCCCGTCAGACGGTTCTCTACATATACCTATAAGTTATAGGCTGGTTATAGGCTATAACCATTGAGTAAAGATCTTACTCAGGGTGGACCCTGATCTTACTCAATGCTATAACTATAGGTATTATAGGTATATCATTGAGTAAGATTTACTCAATGGGTATATGGTTCTCTATTGCGCTACCGTTAACACTTTGTGACGTCATACACTCCCTGTTGAAAATGACCAGTAGAAACATATAGAATCCGTACAGTGTTTCTATATGTTTTTATAGTTTGTTATATGACACTATGGATTCAATATGTAATCAGTATTATGAACTGTATGTGTTTATATGGTTTTATATGACAGAAATTTATATGAAAATCCATCTTAAATCATATATGAATGAATATGAATTTATAGGTACTTAATAAATTGTATATGGTCAGTTTTTTATATGCCTGTGCAGTGTTCCCAACTGCAGGGAATTTTCCCTTTTTAGGGAATTTTGGTACCAAAAAGGGAAAAGGGAATTTTTTAGTAAAAATTGTTAAAATTAGGGAATTTTTCATATTTATTATTAAAAAGCCCACATTATAGATTACACTTATTTAATAAAGTGACCCAAATTTAAAAAAAACGCAGCCTAATTATTTAAATGTTGTGGCTAGAAGAAGAAGAAGAATTAACTATATGTAAACTGCGAGTTTTAATCAAATTAAATGAAATAAATTTTATTTCACGTTTACCTTAATATTTTAATAATTTATTTGTTAGATGAGACGCATACTGCAAAAGCGGCCCAACTGAAAAAAAAAGTTGTGTTTTTATCTCGAAATATTCCTATAATGCGCTTATCAAGTGAGCTAGCCTAATAAAGTGTGTTTTAATATGAAGAGTAGTTACTACTCTGTATATTAAAATACACTTTATTAGGCTAGTTCCCTCGATAAGCGCATAATAGGAATATTTTAAGATAAAAACACAAAATGATTTTTTATCAGTTAGGCCGCTTTTGCAGTATATGCCTCAGATTTTGTTTTTTATTTTATTTTTAGATCATATTTTTTTGTTTTAAAAATTGTATTTTTGATATGAAGTCATTTTTCTTGGCAACATTGAAAGCAGGGAATTTTGGCACGAAATAGGGAATTTTTGCCATGCAACAAGGGAATTATTACTCTGAAAGGTTGGGAACACTGTGCCTGTGTAGAAATGAATACGAGGCGTTAAAATCCGAAATGTATTCCACTTTGTGACGTCACACACTGTAAATCGGTATTATTTTTCGAGCGATAGGATTATTACAATAAGCTCGGTAGCTCGATGGAAGGGCGCCTGCTTTTCATGCGAGAGATACAAGGTTCGATACTTGGCGCCTCTACAACTTTTTTTAATTTTTTTTTTAAGAATTTATATACCGAAATAATACAATGTGGCCTTAAAAGCATTTATATTTAATTTTACATTAATATTTTAATTTATTTACCTTTCCTCATAATCATTTTGCTAGTTATATAATATATTTTTACTCAATGGGGCGGGGGGGGGGGCCAATGGGGCGGGGTCGGTTGGGTTGTGTTGTTGGGTTTGGGTTGACTTCGAAGCGGGCGGACTCGGGACGTTGGTTAAGGAAAAAAGATCTGCTTACCGTCCTAAGATTGCGTCATTGGATGACGTCACTCTGTTAACGGGAGCGCAATAGAGAACCGTCTGACGGGACTCTAGATTACAATAGACCTATCTCATAAAACGGACTTTTGGATAGCGCGTGCGTGAAAAGCACGTCGTCTTTTTTTAATTATATAAAAGAGAAAGAGATACCACTCTTCTTCAGGCACGCGCTATCCAAAAGTCTGTTTTATGGGATAGGTCTATTCGCTGCGGTGAGATGGAATACATTTCGGATTTTAACGCCTCGTGAAATGAATATGCGTTTTCAATATGGTCTTATATGTAATGTCTGTTTCAAAAATCATATAGTATCATACCAGCAGGGATTTTTCATATATGATTTTATATGTCATTTACAACAGGGCTGTAAATCAGTATTATTTTTTGAGCGATAGGATTTTTACAATAAGCTCGGTAGCTCGATGGAAGGGCGCCTGCTTTGCATGCGAGTGATACGGGGTTCGATACTTGGCGCCTCTACCTCTTTTTAATTTTTTTTTTTAAGAATTTATATACCGAAATAATACAATGGGGCCTTAAAAGCATTTATATTTAATTTTACATTAATATTTTAATTTATTTACCTTTCCTCATAATATAAAATGTAATTAAATTAATATTCCTTCGTTGAAAAATTTTTACTCAATGGGGCGGGGTCGGTTGGGTTGGGTTGTTTGGTTTGGGTTGGTTTCGAAGCGGGCGGACTCGGGACGTTAGTTAAGGAAAAACGATCTGCTTCCCGTCCTACACAGCAAACGGAAAATTATAGAAGTGTATAGGATGACTCCGCGTTTGAATATCAGATCTTAAAGTTTTATCATAACTGTATTGAATCGTGCTTTGTTTTTATATTTTTCGGCTCTATACCTATGCACGACTATATTTAAAGTCAAACTCAATGGTGTCTTACAAGATACATTATTTTGATTTTCTATATTCAACAGAGGAGTAGAAACTCGACCCTGTCGAATGGTGCAGTCATTTATGTCTCTAGAAATTATTAAAAAAGGGTTCAGTTCAATGGTGCAGCAACTTCGGATTCCTATTCTCCTCAGAGACATAGAAACTCAAGCTTTTCGAATTTTACTGGCAATGATTTTCGTTAATGTCCCCGAGAATTATACAAAAACAGCGCAATGCAATATCGCAACGGTTTCGACTTCTCTTTACTCTACCAAGTTATAGAAACTGGAGTCTCTCTAATACTGTTCTAGTCAATATTTCTGAGAGTATAAAAAGAGGGTGAAATATTGCAAGAAGTTTTGATCTTTTGATGGATGCAACTACCCGGACAACAATCGGGATTTCCTGGTGAAATCATGATGATATCACAACGTGATTTTTTTTATCACGCCGTGATATCCTGAGTGCATACACATGCTTCATCACAGTGATATCATGTAGAACTCACGGTGTGATATTTGCAAAATTTGCGCATGCGTAATAGCCCTGCGAACTGCGAATTTAAAACCTAGTTTGTTACCTGTTGATTCAACATAACTTTTCTTTTAGTGCACGAACGTGGCGCAAAAATGATAATCAAAACACCGTTATCATAAAAAATCACGACATGATTTTTTATGCTATCGGTCAAAAAATCACGACATGATGTTCGTATGAATATCACGAATGTTCTCCTTTTTTAATTGAATTCAATTAAAAAAGGACAACATTCGTGATATTCATACGAACATCATGTCGTGATTTTTTATGCCAACGGTGTTTTGATTATCATTTTTGCGCCACGTTCGAACGCGTTCGTACACTAAAAGAAAAGTTATGTTGAATCAACAGTTTTTGCGGTTAAATACATTCAATATTTTCTTGAATGTAAATTAACTATTAATTTAAATCTAAAAAAATATTGAATGTTTTTATTTAACCACAAAAACTCTTGATTCAATATATATCTCTCAACGTACGAATGTGGCGCAAAAATAAATATTCAAACACCGATGGCATAAAAAATCACGACATGATTTTTTATGCTATCGGTGTTTGGGCATAAAAAATCACGACATGATTTTTTATGTCATCGGACATGTTTGGATATTTATTTTTGCGCCACATTCGTACATTGTGAGAAAATGTATGTTAACAATTGAATTTACAGCTTTTGCGGTTAAATACATTCAATATTTTTTTGAATGTAAATTAACTATTAATTTAAATCCAAAAATATATTGAATGTTTTTATTTAACCACAAAAACTGTTGATTCAATATATATGTAGGTATACTTTTTCTCTCAACGTACGAATGTGGCGCAAAAAATAAATATCCAAACACCGATGAAATAAAAAATCACGACATGATTTTTTATGCCATCGGTGTTTGGTGATAAAAAATCACGACATGATTTTTTATGCCATCGGTGTTTGGATATTCATTTTTGCGACACATTCGTACATTGAAAGAAAAAGTATGTTAACAATTGAATTAACAGTTTAACATTCACTATTTTCTTGGATTTAAATTAACTATATATAGTTAATTTAAATTCAAGAAAATATTAAATGTATTTAACCGCAAAAACTGTTGCGCAATCATGATTCAACATAATTTTTCTCTTAGTGTACGAACGTAGCGCAAAAATGATTATCCAAACACCGTTGGCATAAAAAATCACGACATGATTTTTTGTGCCATCGGTCAATCGCAAACAGCGATGGCATAAAAAATCACGACATGATTTTTATTTCTCACGCAGTGACATCCGGATGATGTCCGTATGAATAAAATTTGTGAAAATCACGACGTGACGTTCGTATGATTTTTATTTATCACGCGGTGACTTCCATATGCACGGTGGATTTTTAGGGTCAATTTTCGGATCATCAGGCAACCACGGTTTTTTTTCATAAATCGATTATATGCCTGTTATTGACAAAAAATACCAAAAATAAAAAAAATCTCTCGGTTTTTTTGTTTTTTATTAAGAAAAATATAATATAAATGGGTCTAATTTTACTTTTTTGGTTATTTTGCAAAAAGTATCAATTTTATCAAAATTCTGTTTTAACAAAGATATAGAATAATAAATTTTCTACAAAAAAGGTTATTACCATATTAGCTTTCCTGTAATTTTTAAACGTAGTTTTTGTAAAAAAAATTTTTGCTTAATTTTTTTTATTTAACTTGGGAAAAAAAATTGTTTTTTCGGCCTTTCTGTAGATAAGTTTTTAAAAATTGATATCTGTTTCGATTGTAATACTTTATGACTAAGAAAAAATCGACAAAAGAAGCATAAAATTAAAAAAAAATCAGTAAAAAGAAATAAAAAATCTACTTTTTAAACAATTTCATGCGATATTTAATTTTTAATCATAGTTACCTAAGCAAAATGTAAACGTCAAATAAAAACAAAATTAAAATGTCAGTTTGGTAGTGCTTTTAAACATGAAGTTTTCTAAATTTAATTATTTAGATTCCGACTTTAAAAGTCATAAAGATAATAGAAAGTTGTTGTGTTTAGTTTGTTTTGGAAAATAGAAAAATTTATTAGAAATACCGAAAACTGTGAAGAAGATAATTAAAGACAGTTTGATAAAAAACAATGATGAACAAAATAACTCTTACCCGTGCTCAATATGTGTAAGAAACATTTACAAACACAGTAAGGATGAAGAAAATAAAGAATTAAATATTAAGGTTTTTAATTATGCGAAGTTTACATAAAAGAACAAAGAAATGTACCATGTAAATACTATTTGTGTATTTGTGCTACGAAGCAGAGAGTCAAGCATGTAAAACAAAAACAAAATTTGAAGCAGTATAAATTAGGACAAATGCAAATTGTTATTTAGTTTTTTTCGATTATCTCAAAACTTTATTTTTGGCACTTAGGCCCTTTCCAATTTCCACTCTACAATAAAAAAATATAAAAATTACTTTATAATATAGAAACTTTATCCACTTTTGTGTAATTCCAATTACAAGAACCAGCAAATGCGATTTTTAAAAAATTTATAACTTTGTACGGATATTACTCCTAAAGTATATATATTACAAAGAAAATGCTTATAACCTTTTTTGTAGAAAATTTAATATTCTATATCTCTGTTAAAACAGAATATTGATAAAATTGATACTTTTTGCAAAATAACCAAAAAAAGTAAAATTAGACCCATTTATATTATATTTTTCTTAATAAAAAACAAAAAAACCGAGAGATTTTTTTTATTTTTGGTATATTTTGTCTATAACAGGCATATAATCGATTTATGAAAAAAAACCGTGGTTGCCTGATGATCCGAAAATTGACCCTAAAAATCCACCGTGTATGATATCAGTATGAATAAAATTTGTGAAAATCACGACGTGATGTTCGTATGAATATCACGAATGTTGTCCGGGTAGTTTGAATTTTCTCCTTTCTGCATATGATTTTGTTGAAAATAGTTCCTTTCTTTGGTTCCTTTGTCTGATTTTTAGTTACCGTAACAACTCAGGTATGTAAAGCACAGATGATATGATGTTAAGTATATTTATGTATTATATAAAGTACCTATATTTGTATTAAAAATTTCAGAGGTTATGTTGAAAAAATGATCGATATGCTATTAAACTTTAATAATTTAGTAATTAGGTCTGTTGGTAGACCCTGCACTATCTCCACTGGTATATGTTAGTTTTGTAATATTTAAATCTGGTTGATGAAAAAGTACACACCAGTGCAGGTCATTGTAGCATCTACGAACAAATGAATTAATGGCCCATTGGCAATTATTCCTTTAGGAAAAATATTCAACACAGCTTAATTAATTAATAAAATGAAAAAAATCACAATCATGTCGTATATAGTTTTTTTTAAGCATAAAATAATTTTTATATTAATACTAGTTCAAAAGTGAAATTACGACCTCTATACTGTGGAGAATATTGAAACGCTCGACTGACGAATACAACTCTATACCGTAGGGAGATTTAGAAAACGATATTCAAACGTGGCGTCATCCTATACACCTCTATAATTTTCCGTTTGCTGTGCAGATTTCGCCACACCTCCGGTACCGCCAAAATTAGCTGCTGCTGGTCTCAATAACCCAGTAAGCACACAAACGTCCCTGGGACATCCAAATTTTGTCAAAACAGACCGACGCGACCTGGCCGTTCTAGGGACAGTCAAGTAGGACCACCTTATGCTGGTCATTTACAGGACGCCTAAGGATATCCTACGGATGTCCAATAAAGTTTTATTAAAATCAAATCAAAGAGCATGACTCCCCAAAAACAATAGTATCATCTTTATAGTTACTTTTTTATAACAACTTTATACCTTAATTTATAAATAAGTATAAAAAGGTAAAAGATAAATTTAAATAATTTCAGGTAAGTAATTGTACGGTGTAGGGACCAGACTCATTAGGTTAGTTCCAACCGGCAGTAATTTTCAGTAATATTACTGACACACATGCGCATTTGTATTTCCATTATTTAAACACGCTTTAAAAAAAGTAAGAATAAAGGAAAAACATTTAAAAATAAATTATTTTGTATTTTTTTCTCTATTTCGTTCAAATTAATTTAAAATACTTTTAAGTCTAAAATAATATTGTGTCAGTAATATTACTGCGGTTGGAATGTACCTAATACCGTACGTAATTCCCAACATTCAAATTTTAAGCAAAAAATTCTAAATTTTCAAAATAAATTTACAAAACTTAAGTTAAAAATGTACAAAACTTATGTTAAAAATTTGTATCTGTTTATAATTTTTTAAGTTTCATGGCGCTCACTGACCTCTGGTGGAGTCTTACTAAAGTGCCCTACAATACCGACTTTTTTTAATGTAGGTATTTTATTCTTTTATGTTTTTTATGTATATTGTTGTTTCTTAAATATTTATGTATTTTATGTATATTGTTATGTTTCTTAAATATTTTTAATAAATTTATTTCTTAAAAGGGTAAAGGGTAAGATTTATTTATATTCATCATTTTAACAAAATATTACTACCCTTTTTATTCCAAAAAATTCGCACCCCCATTTAGTAAGTACGATCCTGCGAGCTATAGTACGGTAATTTGAATTACGCGGTACCGACTATCGAATTCAAGTTGGCAACCCTGGCGCTGCATTAATGTACCATGACTCATGGTCCATGAGTCTCGTGGCACGTGTTAAAATCAGTTTTGTATTGTTTTGTGGTTTGGAAGTTTAGTTAACAATAGATACAACTTTAGTTTACATTTGTGTGCCTTTTATATTTAATGAAGGTAGGTATGTATATATTTCTGAGCAAATTATTGTTTTTTCTAGTAAATTTATAATTAATCATAATGCATCTCTTCGAGGTGCCGCGGCTTTTTTTGTCGTTAATCGGGCGGCATGCCGCCCGATTAACGACAAAAAAAGCTTTCCTCTTTTTTATTGATGCCGTTATAAAGTAATATAATTTCTTTAAATTGCATAACTATAGTATAACTATTATATTTCTTATTGCAGTTTCGTGTTGTATGGTCTTCACCTGTTGCTTGTTTTAAATAACCTCACTTTATTTATTCATTTAGTTAAATAAATACCTATATAGGTAGTTATATTTATTTAAAACAATAATTTAGCATTTTAAGTTCAGAAAATTTATTTAAAAAAAGATACACCTTGTTTAGTTTACCATATATATGCTTATATAAGTTTATTAATAAAATTGATATTATGTTAACCTATTCTATCAATTCCCAAATTATGTAAGGTACAATTCGGATTACCCTGAATATTTTTATTTCATTTATTTTTTTATCAGAATTGTAGTTTTTGTTACAAAAGATGTTAAAAATAAATAGATAATAAAAATAAATATATTGTATTTTTATTTCTCCATGCGGATCGAATTATAACGTCCATAGAGATGCCTGAAGTGGTCGCAGTAGGACCTAAAATGGAGGGTCTTAGGAAGTCTTTTTTACTATCCTTTGGTTGTCATCAGACATCCCAGGGACGTCCTACAGACGCTGTCGGATGTCCTGAGTCCGTCAGGTATAACCCAGGAAGACGTCCTGCGTACGTCCCTGGGAGGTTCCAGTGCTTACTGGGAATGGTTTTGGCGATTCAAAAGTCTTCTTTTCATAGCATCCCATACTTTTTCTATTGGATTAAGGTCTGGGGAGTTTGCTGGCTAAGGTAAAACGCTTATATCATTCTCTTCGAATGCTGCTCGAACGATCCTCGCAGTATGTGGCCTAGCGTTATCCTGCTGGAAAATGGAATTTGGGCCCATATTGGTTAAATAGGGTAACACAATAGGTAAAACTATGTTGTCGCGATATCGAACTGCATTCAAAGTTGTTTCCATTAAAAAAACTCGGTTCTTCCGCCAGTATTAATTCCTCCCCAAAACATCAATGAAACTTCTCCAAAATTGACCACCTCACGAGCATGTTGTAGCCTAGGCTATCTGGAGAGAACCTGGAAACCAAGCAAGCTTGCTTGGTTTCCAGGTTCTCTCCAGATACGTATCCTTCCAGAATCTGGGTGGTAGCAAAATCTTGACTCATCAGAAAAGAGAATACGGCTCCAATCATCAGGACCCCAATTAAGATGTTCTTGTGCCCAAGCTAAACGAGCAGCGCGATTTCCAGGAAGCAATCGGGGTACCCTTAAAGGTCTTCTCTGAAATAGACCTTGCTCTCAAACACGGTTTCTGACGGTTTAAGCTGACACAATCAAGTCGTGGGTCCTAAGAAGCTCTTGTCTTAGCTCGGGAGCTGTTATTTCCGGGTGTCTCCGAGCTTGCAAAAGCAAAAAGCGGTCTTGTACCGGGGTAGTTATCCTACTGCGGCCTGGATGTCTTTCCTTTACGTCATTATACTCATTGTAACGTCTCCACAATCTGCTTACACTGCAAATGAAAAAATATTGGCTGTATTCAAGTTCTATGGACCTGAATCTGGTTCACTAACTTCTAGCCGGTGCCCCAACATCGATCCCGACTGGACAAAGAATTTATTATATATTATACAATGCATCATTATCATTTAAAATTGACGGCACAACAATAATATAATAATAAATTGTACCTGTATACATGTTAAGGGCACGTTAGTTACGTAATAAAACCAAACCAACCCAAACTCAACAACACAACCCAACCGACCCCGCCCCATTGGCCCCCCCCCGCCCCATTGAGCAAAAAACCCAACTAAAATGGGCAAATTTATGTTACGATAAAAATAAAACACTTTTTAACAAAGGAACAACAAATTTATGAAATAAAAAAGTAAAAAAAATTCGACAACTTCTGAGTATCGAACCCGGGACCTCTCGCATGCAAAGCAAACGCCCTACCATCTAAGCTATCTAGCTTGACAACAAAGTTTGTATGTTCGGGGAACAAAACCGGATTATTATTATGACGTCACGTTATAAGGCGGTTCGTGCCAGCTCGTGAGAAGTCGGGATCGATGTTGGGTCACCGACTAGAAGTTTCTTCTGGTTCTATTCAAGATTTGACCTTATATATTTGCAGCTCATGTGTCCGAATACTTTTCGGCTCTTATACTTTGTTGACGTTTTTACCTTCATAGTCATTGAATATTTTCTGATGAATAGAAATCCGATATACAAAATTCAAGGAGCTGAATACTTCTCTACGGGTTAAGTTTCTCAATACCTCTCTGAAGTATTCTAAGGCAAAGTTTATGTATGTTTTGATTTCTACACCTGAGCCAAGCATTCAAATCTCGTGCTGATAAATATTATTCATTCTATCTTACATAGACGTTTTTACCTTTATAGTCTTTGAATATTTTGTGATGAATAGGAATTTGATATAGAAAATTTAAGGTGCTGAATACTTCTCAACAGGTCAAGTTCTCAATACGTCTCTGAAGTATTCAAAGTCAAAGTTTATGTATGTTCTGATATATACACGTGAGTCGAGCGTTCAAATTTTGTGCTGATGAATGTTATTCATTCTATTTCCGTGGAGGTGTTTGGGCCATGTAAAAATTAATATTATATGCTCTATACTTGAGTCGAGGATTCAATTTCAAGGATTAAGTGGAAGAGAACGTGTCGTAATCGGGAGTAAAAATAGAAACCTCGACACAAGACGGAAGTGACGTCATATACGGAGGGAAAAAATCAAATATAATGCGAAATTGCCACATTTGCAGTGTTGCCAGATTTTGTCAAAATTACCAGAATAAAAAATTTTTTTTTTGAAAATCATAGGTATACTCAATACAATATCAAGCAACACTTTGACAGGTGACAGATGATAAGTGACAAATGACAGGTTGGTGACAGATGACAGATTTTTTAAATTTAAAACTCACGTAAAAAGCAAAGTAATCGGCAAATAACACTTATTTAAAATAATAATTTAATGTTTATTTTGTTTTTCACCTAATTTTCTACAAGCGTGCCGAATGTTGCACTTTTCCGGTCGCTTACTTTCCGCACGCACGAAAGTGCGGAAATTAAATGCGTGCGGATATTACTTTGCGCACGTGAGTAGATCAAATAATTATGTACCTACTATGCTCCACACAGCAAAGAGCCACCACGTGTCTTTGATATAAATAATTAAGGTTACTTTTCTGTCAGTGTCAAGCTAATTTTAACCTATTTTCTGAAAATAATGCAATAAATGTATTTTTTGTGTTCTAAATTAAGACCTTTATACAGAAAAAATACATATTTTCAGAAAATATGACAAAATTAGCTTGATTCTGAAAATTAACCTTAATTATTTGTATCAAAGTCACGTGGTGGAACTTGTGTGGAGCATAGTAAGTGTTAAAAGTAATTTTATTTTGTGAAAAGGGAAATTGGATAACGAGCGGGGCAAGTGATCCAACCATTCAAACAAAATAAAAACATTTGTAACATTTACATCAAACAATACCTATTTTATCTACAAACATTATTAAACAGAAACCTAAATAAACAATAATTAATAAATTTAAAATTAAAGCCATACAAATCTAAGATCAAATAACTCTGTTCTTAGTTACGTGGCAACCAATGTGTACCTATTGTTGTTAGTTACGAAAAGACGCTGTCAATAACTTATACAAAAATTTACGATTTTCGATGGATAATCTGGAAGAAAACTATCCAAATGTGTAAATAAATGAAGCAGTTAGTAAGCTACCGAGTTGTTTCCAAAAAGTCCAAGGAACAGTTTGCGAAGTGATACTGCAGTATTAACTCGAATGTTTAGATTAAGATACTGGAGTGTTGCGCACGCAACGGGACGCGAGGCAAAAGGAAGAATCTCTCTCGAATGTCGACTGTTGCACGAGTAACATGTAGCTCTGTGATATTGTAAAGAATAAAGTAATTATAATTGAACCAAGTATTGATTATAATCATATAATTATCGTACCCGAACACAACAGATACACAACCACTAGTTTTGAATAGTTCTGACAAGGATTCAGCTCTCCGAAAGCTGAATGCTTCCTAGAGGCATTCACGTGCTTAATACCGTCAACAAACATTCATTTATCATAACATTGAATAAAGTCTATACTTCCCACAAGAGTTCAAATCTTCAATTCACTGCACAGTGCTTTGAATACGGCCAATATTTTTTCATTTGCAGTGTATAACACTCACAGATGTGCCTATTTGACGAGCCACTTCACGTTGTGATGAACCACCTTGTATCATCCCAATTGCTCTTAATTTTTGTTCGTCACTTAGATGGTGCCTTTCCATAATAGTAAAAGTATTTTTATAAAAATTTGATGAATATTGGGTAAATAACACAAGATATACTAAATTGCACCGTTTAACGGGTACCCAGAAATACGATAAATAGTAAAAAAACATTATTTTTTGCATTAAAAAATGTCTTATACAGTGTGTTCTTTTATATTTAGTTATGTTATTTTATAATTTATAAGTTAAATTATTTAATAATTAAATTTAATTCGATTTTTCTGGGTGTTCCCTGGACACTTTGACTGTGTATAGATATAATATTTGTTTTTATTTATAAATTAAATGAAACATAAATTTCCCCGAAGCATGTTACTTTTTTATTTTTTCTTAAAAATTGTAATAGTTTTACTTTTTGTATCTTCCGAAAAAAGCTTACACTGAAGTGATACACCGTCTATATCTTTATAAAGATTATATAAATAGTGAAAGTGGCGGGTAGTTTTTATAGTAAAGGTTGTTAAAAACGTAGTTTGTATTTTTGTTCATAAGAATCAAGTTCCTTTTGAGAGCAAATTTAAATAATGACTTATGCTTATCATTGTCGCATTGTAGACTAGCACGATAATCTTGTCTTTTCACGCTTCCTCATAAGCCATCACATGCTCCTTTACTGTGAGATGTCGCGAAAAAGTTCAACCATTCAGCTTCAACATTAAAGTCGTTGTGATTAACTAAATTTGCAAAATTATATTTATTTTATACTGAAATTTTTTAATTTTATTTGCTCCGAATTTATTTTTCAATTAACTTTAAATTAAACAATAAACTGAGCTTGTGTTATAAGTAATTTTTTCTGAAATTATCACGTAATTTTTAAAAGGATTACAGCATTTATTCACCCGGCCCATAATATAATAAATATTAATAAAAATTATAAAGTTAATTAATTAATAAAATAGTTAAACGCAAATCTAAGAATTCTTGTGTTTAATTTTAATTAACTTATTTAACAAATGGCTTGTAAAATTCATTTGTTATTAACGTTTATATATAAAAAAAGAAGATAATTAAAAAAGTATCTTGCTATGGGACATTTATGTTTCATTTAATTATTTGTTAATTTTTAGTCTTTATTTATATTTAAAAACACATATAATATCCATTTGTTATAATGCTTAAATTAGAAAAATTAAATAAAACTGTTTTCTTACTACCTTGACTCAAAATACGTTGTTTCGTCCCCGATTTCACGGCAGAAAGTTTACGTTTCTTGCATTGGTCAAGCTATACGCGCACACTCTAATAGCGGGAGTAAAAAATTTTTAGTCGCGTGCTTAACATTTAAATTTCGTACTGCCAACATGAGAAACACAAAAATATGACAGTTTTAAACCATAATTTTGCAATTATTACAACAAATAAACAATTTATGTTTTTACTTTTTTACTTTTTATGTTGTTTTAAGTGTTTAATGGTACTTTTATTTGTTATAAAGTAGTAATTTGTTAATTAAAATACAACCTTTTATTTTTACTGTATTGGCACCGCTGAATTACCATGACAACGCTACAGTTTGATTGATTTTGAATGTAAACGTCAGAATTAAATTAAACGTCAGATTTTAATTTTGACACAATTTTTTTATATACATTTAATTTTTTCCCGTATTTTCTGCAGGGTAGTAAGAAAAATAGTATACACTACACGGGCAGAAAGTGTGAGAGTCCTGAACTGCGCGCCATGATGCCCTCGGCTTCGCCTCGGGCATCATGGCGCGCAGTGCAGGAATCTCACACTTTCTGCCCTTGTAGTGTAATATACTATTTTTATTGTAAACGATAAACGATTATTAATACTGATTGGAACGGCAGCTCGCTATACCGAAAGGGCTCGCGCTCGGGGATAAATAAATTCATATTATTTAAACTAATAGCGGGCAGTGGAATTTTCTTGCAGAATATTTAACTTAAGTGTACAATGCATGTAACTGAAATAAAACAAATTTATAATTTGAGTGAGAAGTCATTAAAATTTTTATTTGTTTATTTAAAAGTTAATTAAAAATATGATAATAAATAATTAATTTAAAATTTTGAATTATTTTCCAAAATGAGAATATTAAACAATAAATCGTGAAAATTTCATTAAAATATCTCGGTTAACCTGTTATCTATTTTTTAATTAAAAGTCTCCAAAATTTTCATTGTAAAAAAAATGTAGTTAAAATGATAATTTCAAAAAACTGTTTTAGGGTTTTATTATTGATGGTGACTGCTTTATATTAGAATATATTTATTTGAATTCCACGATCAAGTGGTAAATGGGGGGTCCACTTGAGATGGTCTTACTCTCTAGATTATTTTTAATCCGCGATTAAGTGCTAAAATACGTTGTACGAAGGTTAATCGAAGATTAACCGATGATTAACATAAAGATTATCGTAAGTTATATCATAAGGGCATTTAATTTTTCCGAAAAGAATCGAAAAAACACGTTGCAATTCTCCAATTCATTCGAATAAAAGTCGTATACGGAAATACCCAAATTTCGTACGGTTTTTGGTTTTTGGTATTCTCGTACAAATCGTATTCGTAAATTTTTATACGATCTACATCGAATGGTTCAAAGGCATACGAATCATAGTGTTCGTCCGAAAAGTTTTGACTTGAGACGTTTTATTATTGGTCTTAAGAGTTCTTTGGAGTTTTATTTTTTCGATATTTAATATGGCTCTAAATGAATTAGTTCAATTAGCCGGTATTGGCATTTTAGAAGAGGTTGAAGTTAATGGGCAAGCCCCCGGCAGAAGGTTCTTTCAATGATATTAGTGACAATGCATTTATTAAAACATATAGATTAAGCAAGGAAATGGTATCCGACTTAATTGATTTGTTGAGTCCTTACATGGTAGCCCCTTCTCGACTTTCTGACTTAACTATCGAAACTAAAGTACTAACAGCTTTACCCTATTGAAAATGCCATATAGAACCCATATTGAATCCGATAAGGAAACGTATCTGGTTCTATATGGTTTTATAGGTCCTATATGGAAAGTCCTGGTTAACATTACGGATTCTATATGGTTGAATATGGATTTCCATTTTAAAAATTTTCATATTCAACCATATAGGGAAACCTATCTGGAAATACATATAGAACAAAAACCAGATAAATCCATATACAACCATATACATGTCTTTATAAAGACATGTATATGGTTGTATATGGATTTATCTGGTTTCTGTTCTATATGTATTTCCAGATAGGTTTCCCTATCTGGTTCTATAGTGTTTTTATCTGGTTCTATAATGTAATCTTCTATCTGGTTCAATAGTGAAATGCCTGTTTCAAATACCTATATTGAACCAGATAGAAACCATATAGAATCCAGATACGTGTTTTTTATATGGTTCTATATGGCATTTTCAATAGGGTAAGGTTCTTTGCCAGTGGAAGTTACCAGTCAGATATAGGAAGTAATTTAAATCATGCAATTAGTCAGTCTTCTGTAAGTAGAAGTATTGAAGAAGTGAGCAGTGTCTTGAATGAGCCTCAAATATTTAACCGATTTATTAGAATGCCTCGAAACAATGAGGAAGTACAAAGGATTCGCACGCAGTTTTATTTGAATCACAACTTTCCTGGAGTGGTAGGCTGCATAGATTGCACTCATGTTGCAATATATCCACCTCAAATAAATCATGTTATGTACCCTGAGGTTTTATATGTTAATAGAAAAGGCTACCACTCTATAAATGTTCAACTCATTTGTGATTCGGATTTAAAAATATTAAATGTAAATGCAAGGTATCCAGGGAGCACTCATGACAGTTTCATTTGGAACAATAGTATGGTGCTACAGTACATGCAAAATCTACATAGAAATGGAATGCATCTATATTTATTGGGAGATTCGGGCTATGCAGTAAGACCATGGATGCTAACACCAATACTGAATCCCCCGCCAAACTCCCCAGAAAGTAGGTATAACGAGAGACAAATGAGCACTAGGTCTCTTATCGAACGCTGCAATGGCGTTTTGAAATTACGATTTCGTTGTCTATTAAAACATCGGGTGCTTCATTATGGACCTGAAAAGTGTTCCAAAATTATAAATGGGTGTATAGTGTTACATAATATATGCATTGAAAGTAATCTACCACCAGTAGAACAAGCAGAGGAGGACATCGATGTAGATTTCGGTATTTATGCACATGAAGGAGACTTTGAAGAACCTGTGGTTGGTGGAAATAGGGTGAACCCTGATTTAGCAGCGGGAAGACTATTACGTTCCAGAGTAATTAGAAATTATTTTGGAAGGCCATAATAATGCTATCTATCTTTATTTTAAAAATAAACAGTTAACCAGATAATTTTTTTATTATTAAACTTCAAATAATTTATAAAATAAATATGAAATAAAATATGCAAAAACAACAAATTATATTTTAAGTATTTGGAAAAACACATATTCTAAATATCACATACATCTTGTAGATGGTGCTTGTCCATTTCTTTGGTTTTAAAATGTGCTGCAATGGATTCTAGGGCGTCTGCGATTCTTTTCTTGGCATCTACCTCTTCTTGGTAAAGCTGAAGTTTGTTGATATAATATTCTTCCTTTAACAAAATTTTTCGTTCTGTTTGCTGGGATAGTTTCTCGGTTGCCGTAATGGTGTGTTCCAGCCTTTGGATACGCCTTTTTCGAGATGGTATTTTGCTACCATTTAATTTTGGTTGCTCTGTTGGTTTACTGTTTTCTTTATTATTGTTTAAAATAACAGAAGGAACGATAGGCTTCTGCTGAGGATTTTCGTTATTTGAATTATTTTTTGTTTCACTGATATTTACAGTTTCAGGAGCTTCAGAATATTCTACAATTATATCACTGTCGTCAAACTCTACCAAAGATTCCTCTACATTCTGTCCTTCAACAGCGACTGGTCCAATTATATCCAAAATTTTTTCATCATCTGTATTTAATTGTGTATTGATGGAGGGGCCACCACCAGTACACTGTGTATAGCGTTTTATAGAACTTTTTTTTGATTTTGTTGCAGCCTTCATGTCGTGCCAAGTCTGAAGAAGAAAAAGGGATATTTAACTAACAAAGCATTAATTGCCGTATATAACATAATATGTTTAGAAATTTTTATGACACAAACTTACTTTACGCCATTTTTTCCAATCCTTAGTAGCTCCTGGCACTGCATTTAAATTATTTGTCAATTCTTCCCACATTTTCCTTGCATGTTTAAAAGTAAATGTTTGTGTGAATTTTCCATTTTGTAATTCCGGGTGTTTTCCCATAAATTCTATTAATTCAGTTTTTTGACTAGCTGAAATGTTACCTCCACGTTCCATCTTTTGATGCCACTCCAAACACTATAATAAATAAAATAAATGATAAAATGAAATAAGGCACTTATTAAATTAAATATTTGTCAATTGAATGTACTTACCGGCTTTATAAATGATCTTGTTTATATTCTTTTTCTATGTTTATAAGGTTAACATCAAAAATCAATCGACAGTTAGAGTTTTCATTAACGTTTTGTTGGTAAAACTGATTTGTAGCGCTGTTGCCAATTTGCTTTTCCGATCAGTCGGATTTGCTTTTCGTAAAAGTGAGGAATACAGTCCGTTCAGGCTAAGTTGAGCGCTTTGGTGGGGTATCTTGTGACCGTTGATTAAATTAAATATCTAATCCTCGCAAGATTTCGGTAACAAGAAGATGATTTATCAGTGCCGGGGCTTGCGGTTTGTTGGTACAGAGCGGCTACCGAAATACATGTATTTAATTGTGACTAAACATAGAGATGATGGACGGGGTGACATTCCTAAGACCGCTCAACTTAGCCTGAACGGACAGTACACTTTATAATCCGCATTCGATTTTCGCCATACGAGTATTGTCGTATACGACTTTTATTCGAATAAACTGGAGAATTGCACAGGGGTGACAACAAAAATCCGAGTCGAAGAGGAGGATTTTTGCACCTGCACGAATGCATTTTGTTAAAAAATATTACTTAGCATTTTATTTTTTCGATTTTTTTCACAGCAAAAATTAGATGCCCGAATGGTATTTGACAAGACTATTTCATGAGTAACAGTTAACAATTAAAATATAAATTGCAATTTTTGGTGACAACAGCTGTCAAGTTTTGCAGCGGGTAAACTCGAATAAACTGCTGACAGGTGCTGTCACACAGTTTTTTCACCTAGAAACCATTTAGTAGAGGATCCCAAGTAAGGTCGACCTTCACCCATCTGCTTACCAGATGAAAATTATATTTTATCAAATAAAATATGTTTCTGAACATAAACCAATAGGGTTGCCATAAAAAATATGATCAAGGCTAGCTATAATAAATAAAAAATTAAAAAAAAATAATTAATTTTTTAAATTTCACCGACTTGCTTGTCAAATGAACGAAATTCCAATGGAAAGCATACAACATACAGAATATGTAACAGCTAGGTTGCCTACCTTTTTCTGGTCCCTATTACCTGGTTGCTTTGTACAGGGTGATCCCCTATAATGTCGCCCCCCTTTAACTTTTTTATTTTAAGTGTCCCAAAAAATTTAAAAGTGTGGTTATGTAGGAACTAAAAAATACTTTTTTTCTACGTATAAAGAAAATTGGAAAATTGATCAGTATACAGGGAAAAACAAAAAGTTTATTTTTTTTCAATGGATCACCGTATATATGAATTTATTTTTCGATTCCTTGTAAAATTCTGAGCATAATTTATATAACAAACCATATACCTAAATTCAACCGTTTCTGAAATATTCGCATTCGAACTGTCATCATTAAATGTTTTTTTAAACTGTTAGAAATCAAGAAGCCTCAGTATACCAAAATTTTTATTGAAAATAAATTACTATAGTGACATTATGTCAATAAGTGTTGTTAAATAAGTAAAAATGGCGTACTCAGACAGAGAAAAACAAACTATTTCAACTTATTATCTTAAAAATAATTTAAATATTTCAGAAACGGTTGAATTTAGGAATATGGTATGATATATGAAATATGCTTAGAATTTTACAAGGAATCGAAAAATAAATTCATATATAGGGTGATCCATTGAAAAAAATAAACTTTTTGTTTTCCCTGTATACTTATCAATTTTCCAATTTTCTTTATACGTAGAAAAAAAGTATTTTTTAGTTCCTACATAACCACACTTTTAAATTTTTTGGGACACTTAAAATAAAAAAGTTAAAGGGGGGCGACATTATAGGGGATCACCCTGTACAAAGCAACCAGGTAATAGGGACCAGAAAAAGGTAGGCAACCTAGCTGTTACATATTCTGTATGTTGTATGCTTTCCATTGGAATTTCGTTCATTTGGCAAGCAAGTCGGTGAAATTTAAAAAATTAATTATTTTTTTTTAATTTTTTATTTATTATAGCTAGCCTTGATCATATTTTTTATGGCAACCCTATTGGTTTATGTTCAGAAACATATTTTATTTAATAAAATATAATTTTCATCTGGTAAGCAGATGGGTGAAGGTCGACCTTACTTGGGATCTTAGACTAATTTGTAATTCAAAATTGCGCGTTTGTGATTGGTGGAAATTTAGACGAGGGAAATAGTCGGTAAAATTTAACTCGCCAATTTTGGCAGTTTAAACGTTGAATAACCTCACTTTTCTGTTAAAGCTTAAAATTATACAATAATTATTGCTTTCGCGCAAATAGAAGAACTTGAAGAACAGGTTTGTAACGCCATATGATGATATTTGTGTTCATATTGTAGCGGCATTACCTCCACTACTCAGGCAAACAAACACTGTAAAAACAGGCAAAAGTTTAAATTATTTTAATTACAATTACGTGAAAAAATGTACGGATTGTCGAGGCTCACATTTAATCCTACCGAAAATAAAATAATCCCACAACCAAACTTCACAATACCATAAACATTTCTTTATCCTTCGAAGAATTTCTAGCCGAATTAATATCCAAAATCCAAGCAATTTGGAAAGCCCTTGCATTAGCTCCAAATTTCAGGTCGACGTACAAGAGCAGGTTAGAGGCAGGTATAACGATACGCATATCGATATAATATCGATACATATTCTGCAAACACTGAATCGATATATCCTTTGCGTATCGTTAGTTTATATCGTTAATTTAAAAATCACGAATTAAGCAAAATAGAAAATATGCGAACGGAAAAAAGTTAAACCCAAAGACGTAGATAACTTTCTCTGTCTTTGGTTAAACTCTCTATGTCTATGGTTACACCAAACATATTCGCGAAGTAAGATACAAGACAAATAGTATTAGCTACGTTCGCAAAGCGATCAGAATTGCGATTGTGATTTTTTCGGCCGATGTGATTGATGCAATTCAAATAAAGAAATCCAAGACCTTGAAATACGCCAATCAGGACTGCCATAGGAATCCCAAACTCGTCCCGGATCGCTGTGCGAACGAACCTATTATTTTAATTTTTTTATTCAGCTCGATATTATCGATAATATTTTTTTTGTATCGATACTGTATCGATACACCCCCTGTATCGTTTTACCTGTCTCTAAGCAGGTAACGGCCGAACTACCTGTATCTAAAATATAAAACCTTGTCCTATCCTAAGCTAATGACCAGTAACACTCAAGACTCAGAACAGTTCCACCATCCGGTCGACATCATTCAGTCAAGTTCCAAACTATCGAGCCTCGACATCCAACTTAAACGCTGTTGTAAGTTAAACCACTATTTTTTCATTGTAAATAAATAACGTACTACGATCAACACAAGTGTTTAAATTCACACGCAAAATACCTCACTACAACCCCTGCAAATTGGTGACCCCGACGTGATCGTGAACATTTGTGACTTTTTATTTTGTGCATAAACGTGCAGGGCGCGTAGTGAAAACAATAACACTCTTCTGAAATATATCAAAGTTTTTTTGTGTGACAAAATGGTGCTAGGCCGTGACGACGAGGAACGCGAGCGAGCTGAACTATTGCGCGAACGCGAACAGCTCCGAACAGAACAAGAAGAGTTGCGGCAACAACAGGAAGCATTCGCGAAAGAACGCGGTACGGCCCCCAAGGTGCAAGCGTTAGCCCCCAGTGTCGACCGCGTGGCCGTTCGATTGCCGCCCTTCGTGCCGAGCGACCCGGAGCTTTGGTTCAGCATGGTAGAGCGCAGCTTTTCCGCAGCCAAGGTCATGACCGACTCCACCAAGTTTGGCTACGTTCTCGGCGTCCTCGACCCGAAATATGCCACTGAAGTCCGTGACATCATCGTCAATCCACCGGACAAAGACGCATATCAGACCCTCAAAACAGAGTTAATTAAACGTCTCAGTGCCACCCAAGATCAAAACACCAAGCGGTTACTAGAACGCGAGGAGCTAGGCGACCGTAAACCGTCACAATTCCTCCGCCACCTTCGCAACCTCGGCGGCACGGTAGTATCGGAAAACGTTATCCGTACCCTATGGATAAGCCGACTTCCGACGGAGACCCAAGCCATCTTAGCGACGCAAAAGGGCGCCACATTGGACACCGTGGCCGACCTCGCCGATGCCATCGCCGACGCACGTCCCCACGGACCGCCCCAGGTAGCCGAGATGACAAAGCAGTCTCAGGAGGCGCTGCTTAATTTAAAACTGGCCCAACTAACTGTCAACCTAAGAGAAGATATCCTGTCCACCATCCAACAGGAGATCGCAGCGCTGAATTACGCTCCACGCGACGACCGTGCCGGACGCAAGGGATCGCGCGCACGTTCGCTCCCTCGATCACGCTCCTCGTCTCGGGTACGTACGCCAGCTCAATCCGGGATTTGCTACTATCATTGGCGATTCGGCGACAACGCGAAGAAGTGCGAACCGCCATGCTCAAAGGCGGGAAACGACCAGGGCAGTCGCTAGCGACGGCAAGCGACCCTCGCCCGACAACGTCAACACGCCGTCTCTTTGTTACCGATCGCCACACCAAAACGCGTTTCTTAATCGACACTGGAGCCGATCTCTGCGTGTACCCCAGAACAATGGTTCCTGGCCCATGCAGGCGATCAACGTACGCACTATCAGCGGCGAACGGAACAGCCATATCAACGTACGGCACCATAACGTTGAGTTTAAATTTCGGTCTACGACGCGCGTTTCCCTGGAAGTTTGTGATAGCCGACGTCGCCAAGCCCATCATTGGCGCGGATTTCCTTTCGCACTACGGATTGCTTGTCGACTTACGGCACGAACGTCTCTCCGATCAGCTTACCAACCTCGAGGCACGCGGACAGACAACCGACAGCGACATTAGCAGTATCAGGACGGTACCATTGCCGGATTGCAAATATCAGGAACTGTTACTTCAATTCCCGGACATTACGAGACCCGACGGACGAGTTACCGATCCAAAGCACTCAACCCAACATCATATCCGCACCATCCCAGGGCCGCCAGCGTTCAGCAGACCTCGACGGCTCGCGCCTGACCGGTTAGCCATAGCGAAACGCGAATTCGCTGATATGATACAATTGGGTATAGCACGACCATCCGAGAGCTGTTGGGCATCACCACTACACATCGTGCCCAAAAAGGGCAACGCCGTACGATTGACGGGTGATTACCGCGCGTTGAACGCCCGGACCATCCCAGATCGCTACCCCATCCGTCACATCCAAGACTTTGCGCAGACACTCTGGGGGAAATCAGTTTTTTCGGTACTCGACCTCGTACGAGCCTACAATCAGATTCCGATGGCGCCGGAGGATATTGCCAAAACTGCCATCACCACTCCCTTCGGCCTCTTCGAATTTTTGTACATGTCATTCGGCCTACGCAATGCCGGCCAGACCTTTCAGCGCTTTATCGACGAAGTGCTCCAAGGACTGGACTTCTGTTACGCGTACCTAGACGACATACTCGTGGCTTCATCATCGGAGGAGGAACACCGCGAACACCTGCATATCCTGTTCGAACGACTGCGTAAATATGGCGTCATCATCAATCCCGCCAAATGCATCTTCGGAGCAGCCGAGGTGTCTTTTCTAGGCTACTCTGTTTCGAGTAAAGGCACCCGACCACTGCCGGACCGAGTCCAGGCAATCACCGAGTATCCAGCTCCAACTACAGCTGAGCAACTCCGACGCTTCTTGGGTACGGTGAATTTCTACCGGAGATTCATACCCAAGGCCGCGGAAACTCAGGCACCTCTACACGACCTCCTTCAAGGCAATATCAAGGGAAAGGCAACACTTCAATGGACACCGGCAGCAGAGCAGGCTTTCACAGCCTGTAAGGACGCTATTTCCACTGCCACACTGCTGACTCACCCTAAACCTGATGCGCCACTTGCACTCATATGTGACGCATCAGACACCGGCGTCGGAGCGACGCTGCAGCAGAGGATAGGAGAAAATTGGCAACCACTGGCCTTCTTCTCGAAAAAACTTAGCCCGGCCGAAACCAAATACAGCGCCTTCGACCGAGAGCTGCTAGCTATCTACCTGGCCATCAAACATTTCAGGCACATGGTGGAAGCTAGGCAGTTCACTATATACACCGATCACAAACCAATCACTTTTGCATTCCGGTTACAGAAGGCTGACAAAAGTTCTCCGCGACAAGCCCGACACCTAGACTTCATCAGCCAGTTCTCCACAGACATCCAGCATATCTCCGGCAAAGACAACGTCGTAGCCGATGCTCTGTCACGTGTAGAAGAGATTGGCACTACATTGGACTTTCCAGCGCTGGCTGTAGCCCAGGAGAACGACCCCGAACTGAAGGAATTTTTGCAACAAGAATCAGCCTGTAACGAAGTTACTTTAATTTTCCCATATTTACCGCCGTCGGTACACCCTGTATGTGGATTTTCGTACAAGTGGATCTGCGACGTCATGATTCCACTTCCATTCTATTCAAACAAGTGGGGAGCTGCGCCGTTTGGTTCCCTGATGTCGCCATTGCGCACCCGAGATATTATAAAAGGCCGAGCAGAGCAATTAAAAGCGCTCTTTTGTTCCGACTCTCTTTGGTTCCCGATCTTTATTTGATTCCCGACAGCCCGACCCCGTGAAAACCGAATTATAGTAAGTAATGACGCCCCGCCAACAGGTGTCTAGATATGTTTGAAAAGTATTTTCCCGTGCCCGAGCCAACGTTCGCCCCGTACCGCTCGGTATCTGCTCTGCCGTAGACAGTACCTGGCAGGCGAATCGGCCGGCCCCCGAGAGCCCGTCCCGTGAGCCACGTTATGCTAAAAACCCGTCGAAGGCCCGTAGTATTTTCTTCCCGTAATATTTAATTTCATTTTATTTTACAGCATTGGTTTATTTAAGTGCATTTCCGTATTAATATTTGCTAGAAGTGTGACCTTCAGTTTTTATATTCATTGTTCCCGTTTTTTATTCATTTACTTTTGTTGTCAATATTATTCTATTTAGTTAATGTAATTCTAATATTATAATCTTTTCATATTACTTCAGTTTGGTAATTTAGGTCATCTTTATATACTGAGTGTTCCACCTTTCATTATTGTTTAAATTATTATTTGTTTTGTATATCTAGAGTTATTATTATTTCAATATATGTATTAAATTAAACCATTGCATTTTAATCATAATATAAGCTAATTGACCCCTGGAATATCCTTTCTCCACTGTATAAAAGCAGGCCCAGGTACGTGGTGCTTCTCCACTTTAAATAACGAAGCTGGCGCCCGAGATTTTATAAGAAAATCCTTAAGGTAAGCTCGCGCCATTTATCACTAACGTTACAAAATCCCGAAACAACGTTACAAGCCCTACGAATCCAACGAGTACCAGTACCAGGGGCTGACCTAACTATCCTGTGCGACGTCTCCACACCCAATGCTCGACCCATCTTACCAAGAGCATTCAGACGAGCAGCTTTCAACGCTGTACACCAACTCTCGCATCCTGGAATTAAGGCCACAGTCAAGCTCGTAACCCAGCGCTACGTATGGCCATCGGTGAAAAGGGATTGCCGAGAATGGGCTCGTGCGTGTATACAATGTCAACAAGCCAAGGTAACACGGCACGTAGCATCAGCTGTCGGAGAATTCTCTAACCCAACAGCCAGGTTCGAGCACGTGCACATCGACCTTATCATCATGCCATCGTCGGAAGGCTGTCGATACTGCCTCACTTATCGACAGGTTCACCCGCTGGCCGGAAGCATTCCCACTGCAGGATCAAGAAGCTTCCACGGTGGCCAGAGCGTTCTACGAAGGATGGATCTGTCGATTTGGAGCACCACTTCGCATCACCACCGATCAAGGGCGTCAATTCGAGTCTAACCTTTTTAAGCAGCTGAATCGCTTGACAGGTACGACTCACCTAAGGACCACCGCTTACCATCCAGCCGCAAACGGCATGGTCGAACGTCTCCACCGACAACTTAAGGCAGCAATCAAATGTCACGAAAACCACCAGTGGACGCGAGTACTGTCAACGGTACTCCTGGGCATCCGCGCCGCCTGTAAGGAGGATATACAAGCTTCAGCTGCGGAACTAGTATATGGAGCAGCAATGAGACTCCCTGGGGAGTTCCTGGTGCCCCGTATCAACAGCCACACCACTGATGCCGCCGATTTCGTCCAAGAATTGCGAGAACACTTCCAGAATGTACGACCAACCAGCGGCTCTCGACATGGCGAACGCAAAACGTTCGTATTTAAAGACTTGGCCACAACCAATCAATTCTTCGTGCGACACAACGCGGCCAGGGGACCACTACAAATGTCTTACGATGGTCCGTACCGGGTCGTACGTCGTGGATCCAAGACTTTCACCATCGCTATCAACGGTCGAGAAGTCACCGTCTCAATAGACCGATTGAAACCGGCATACATCACGACAGACGAGCTTCCCGAAAAACCCCAAAGTCCATCCAACACCTGGCCAGAAGACGAGATGCCAAGACGCGAAGCGCCGGAGGACACCATCGGCCCACCACCCACTCAGACGCCTGGACCGTCCACCTCGAGGAACGTCACACGTTACGGAAGACGTGTCCGATTTCCCGAGCACCTCCAGGCAGGACTCAATTAATTCAATTTTTTTTTCTTTCTCCTTCGTCAAAAACTGGTAGGGGGGTACCTACTGTAGCGGCATTACCTCCACTACTCAGGCAAACAAACACTGTAAAAACAGGCAAAAGTTTAAATTATTTTAATTACAATTACGTGAAAAAATGTACGGATTGTCGAGGCTCACATTTAATCCTACCGAAAATAAAATAATTCCACAACCAAACTTCACAATACCATAAACATTTCTTTATCCTTCGAAGAATTTCTAGCCGAATTAATATCCAAAATCCAAGCAATTTGGAAAGCCCTTGCATTAGCTCCAAATTTCAGGTCGACGTACAAGAGCAGGTAACGGCCGAACTACCTGTATCTAAAATATAAAACCTTGTCCTATCCTAAGCTAATGACCAGTAACACTCAAGACTCAGAACAGTTCCACCATCCGGTCGACATCATTCAGTCCAAACTATCGAGCCTCGACATCCAACTTAAACGCTGTTGTAAGTTAAACCACTATTTTTTCATTGTAAATAAATAACGTACTACGATCAACACAAGTGTTTAAATTCACACGCAAAATACCTCACTACAACCCCCGCAATATGTAATAAAGACTCTTTCATATTACAGAAATAATGCATTATCACCGGAGGATATGGTACTCTAAACTTTGTGGTTCTTGGCTACTGGGACAATTTTTACAGTGGTGGGCGAACTGAGTGGATAAGGCCACTGTATCAACTTGATACTATCAAGAGCTATAAATACCGTATTAACTGCCATTGCCGAGTTGCGCCCGGAGTTCATAGAAATGCCTTCGACTGAAGACGAAATTGCACAGGTTCGCCAGGGCTTTTACAACATTGCGAAGTTTTCAAGGTGTATTGGAGCCATCGACTGCACGCATGTAAGAATACAATAACCCGGTGGCGATCGCCATCTTTTATTCATAGGGACATCATCCGGATGTCACTGCGTGAGAAATGAAAATCATGTCGTGATTTTTTATGCCATCACTGTTTGCGATTGAACGATGGCACAAAAAATTATGTCGTGATTTTTTATGCCAACGGTGTTTGGATAATCATTTTTGCGCCACGTTCGTACACTAAGAGAAAAATTATGTTGAATAAACAGTTTTTGCGGTTAAATACATTTAATATTTTTTTGGATTTAAATTAACAATATATAGTTAATTTAAATCCAAGAAAATATTGAATGTTAAACTGTTGATTCAAATGTTAACATATTTTTTCTTTTAATTTAAATCCAAAAAAATATTGAATGTCGATTTAATATATATGTAGGTATACTTTTTCTCTCAATGTACGAATGTGGCGCAAAAATAAATATCCAAACATGTCGGTGTACCGTGGCTTGTGCTGTGTTACATAACATTCCAGTTTCATTTAATGATGCTCAACATAGATTGGCAATGTCAACGAATATGCAGGAAAACGAAGAAATGGAAATGAAAACAACCTAACAAGAAACCTTTTGATTACTGGCCACTTTGCAAGGCTATTGTAATTTTTTTCAATAAAAATGGTAACTTTAACAATAAAAATTGACTATAAAGGATATGGAAAGTTTATTAATAAACCACAACAACAATAAAATATAACATACTTTAAAAACAAAAAACCTAACTAAAATTATCAAAAACTTTTAAATATATCAGTCAAATAAAAAAATATATAAACTATTATTTGGAAATAATATTTGACATGATTGGTAAACTTTTTTTATTGTTTTTTCTTAATCAGAATCTCGATTTCTATTTTATGCTTCTCTCTTTTCATTTTCATCGTTTCCTCAAACTCAAGCTCTTTTTGTCTTAAATGTGCCTCATGTTTTTCTCTTAAAAATTTGATTTTTAATTCATGCTCTTCGAGATAGCATTTTTTGTTCTTTTTTCGAATTCGCCCATTTATTTATCTTTTAAGCTCGCTGCACAATAGCCCGGTAACGGGAACGGAAACGGGAATCTGAACAGTAAAGGTGGGAGAGATTAAGAAACCACTGTTGATAGATAGTTTTTGCTGAGTCTCTCCCACCTTTACCGTTTAGATTCCCGTTCCCGTTCTCGTTACCGGGCTGTTGTGCAGCGGGCTTTAGAGTCTGTTGGCTGCATAATCCTTTCTGCTGCAAAGGTTTGGAAATTGGAGTTTTCAGCTTTGCTGGGGTGTATGTTTGCCAGTTTCCAACATCCTCGTTATTTGTGGCGGTTGACGATGTAGACATGGTTGGAGGTGACGAAGCACGCAGTGTTCCGTCATTTTCTACTACTGCATCAACCACTATCCCACTATTATCATTATTATACGTTGGTAACACATCATCATCATATTTTGATGTTTCTCCAGTTAATTGGGCGCCTGTGATCTCTAAAATATCTCGGTCATTATTTGATTCTTTCGAATCTTGCGGAGGCCCTCCGCCAGTACCATATGCATACTTTTTTTTGTGCAGCATGTTTTTTCCTGTGATTTTTTTTTAATTTTTAAAGCGGTTTTGTAATGTTTTTACATCTCTATATTATATATATACAAGGTGTCCCTAAACTTATTGGCATAAATTTAGGAAAAGATTGAGCAAGTAAAAATAGGTCGAAAACCTAAATAAATATTTTTCCTAATTACTTGTTTCCAAGATACAGGGTGATAAAGTGTTACTTATCATATCAGTTTTTTTAATATAACTTCTACTATGGTAGTCTTGGAAAGGTGATATCTTGAGAACAGTCACTTACTACCAAAACACATATTCACACATAATTACATAATTGAGTGAACACCGTGTCGTAGAAACGGGGGTTGCTTTAAGTTTATTGTCCCATACAAACTTTGAGGTTAGGTTTTTATAACATTTGATGCAATTTTTAGATTACACAGTTCGGCTACCATTAAAAAGGTGTACCTCTCAAACTTCGATAAAATAAACCGTTTCCGAGATATTCGGGATTACAATAATTGTTATATCGCATTATTTAAAAAAGGATTAAAAGGTATATGATAACAAATTTTATTTTTTAATTGAAAAAACTAAAAAAGGCATTCCATGAGCTTTGGGACGTTTTGCGTAGTTTTTTCAATTAATAATTTGTTATCATATACCTTTTAGTCCTTTAATGCGATATAACAATTATTGAAATCTCGAATATATCGGAAACGGTTTATTTTATCGAAGTTTAAGAGGTACACCTTTTTAATAGTAGCCGAACTGAGTAATCGAAAAATTGCATCAAATGGTATAAAAACCTAACCTCAAAGTTTGTATGGGACAATAAGCTTAAGCAACCCCTCTTTCTACGACACTGTGTTTATTAGAACAATTGTAATTATGTGTGAATATGTGTTTTGGTAGTAAGTGACTGTTAGCAAAATATCACCTTTCCAAGTCTACCATAGTAGAAGTTATATTAAAAAAACTGATATGATAAGTAGCACTTATCACCCTGTATCTTTTAAACATACGTAATTAGGAAAAATATTTATTTAGATTTTCGTCTTATTTTGACTTGCTTAATCTGCTCCTAAATTTATGCCACTAAGTTTAGGGACACCTTGTATATATTATATTATATAGTTCACTTTGTTGGTTATATAAGTTCACAACTAGGCTTCTGCTTTAATTCTGTTGTTATCGGCGTCTGTTTTTTTACTTTCTATTGCAGACGCAAATAGACTTAAAGATTTCAACAGTTTTGCATCCTCCTTTTCCGTAAAGTTATTTGCACGTTTTCTCTTGTCCGACATCTATGAAGTCAAAATAATGAAAGGTAGTACACTACATTGTATAAAAACATGTTAAAACTTACGTTTTATAACATGAAAAAGTAGCCACGATTAAATTGGACCTTTTTCTTTTTGAAATTTAAACAATTAGAACTTAAAAAAGTTGTCACTTTGACGTTATAATAAATAACATACCAGTGCTACCAACAATCCTATGTTTAGGATTAACGAGGTATTAACTAAACCAGTGTTGCAATGGTTTTGTACAACGAATAACTGGAATAATCTAGAGTTATTTTTAATCGTAGTTTAATAAACACGCGAGTTAACTCGGACTGGTACAACCCACACTAATGTGGAAATAAGAGTTAAGAAATGCTTAAATGCAAATGGAATGAACATTTATTAAAAGTTAGATAGTTACCTAATTAGTAATAAATTTTTTTTAATTAAAATATTGTTGGTTTATTCAATTTTTACAGTTACACATTCTTTTAGCTATTAAAATATTTCATAAATATTAAACCAGGTTTGCATTTCAAAAGATCCCTCCTAAGCAGCCTATACGATACAAACGTACCAAAAGCGAATCTAAGTATGCGGAAATATCGGTAATCGGTAATAAATAAATAAATAAATAAACAAACAAGTGCGAAAAGTGCAACAAGTGCGAAAAGTGCGGGAGGACCCCTGTTAACGCCGTAAAATAAAAAAATAAAAATCAATATCGATTCTACACGTGATAACTGTCCCAAGTAGTGATGGGCGTTCCGGGTCACTCTTTTGAACCGGATCACTAGATCTGGATCACATAAGTGAACCGGTTCAACGAACCGGTTCAAAAGAACCGTTTGAATCTCAGACTAATTAAAAATAACACTTAATGAAATCATTCGGAGCACATAAACTTTAAGTTTATGTTAAAAATGTTTATCACTTTAATATTTAAGAGCCTTTATTAAATTATAAGGCAATACAAATTGTTATTTTAATAATATTATAAAGGCTATTAAATATTACATTGTATTTTATTAAAGTTTTCTTATACCATACTATTTCTTTTATTAAAATTTTATAAAACATTAAAAACTCTATTATTTTAATATTTTACATGAAAAGTTATATTTAAAACATAAATGTTGTAAGTTTACACAATTAATTAATATTAAAAATATATTTTAAACGACATTGTCATAAGGGAAATCATTTCATATTTCTGTGGGTTTGTAAAAAATTACCAAAAGTATAAATTTGCCTAACGTAGTAACGCCGCGTTACTAACGCGCCACAGAACGCAAGAAGTTCGGTTCCGAACGATGCGACCGGCATAGGCACTAGCGAGCTGCATGATCGAGCTCCAGGGAGCCGGTTCAGATCTCTCGCGACCCGCCGCTCACGGCTCGAGCGGCTCGCCATGCGCGGCCTGTTCAATGCACTGCAGCAGCATAGCGAGTCACTCGCTGCGAGTGGTGAAGTAGTGAATCGGAGCTTAGAACGGCTTGCGCGTGGCCGCTTTGAAATTTCGGACCCGTGAGCCGGTTCGTTTAATTTTCGTGAACCGGTTCACGTAGATCACTTATAAGACCCGGTTCACTGAGCCGGTTCAGATCTGACCGACACATCTCTAGTCCCAAGTGGAAAAGAGTGCAATTTGTGTGTGGTACCTCCCCCTGGATTAAGTCCTCAAGTGTTTGACCTGGTTAAAAGGTGTAAGAGAGACGATCAGTTCCAATGAAAATTTCCTGGGCTACCACACGTGCGGGCGGCATGCGATAAGGATCATTTCAGCACACCTGCCTGGCAATTATCCCCAAGTCCAAGTCTTCATAAATTAGATAAGTAGCTACCAAAATTGCATGACCATATAATACCCAATAATATTAATACTAGTTAATACGAAATACGCAATCTTTAACTAACAATAATTCTTCAGGTAAAATTAATTAGTCGCAAACAATTTCCAAGATTCTCATGCAAATGAAACATAGTAAAAAAAACTATAAACACAAGGGCACATAAGAAGCCATTAATCACTCAAGTTACGATAAACATTAGGCAAAAGAAACCATCTTAAAGGAATAAACATTTATAGATTACAAAGACGTTAAATGGGTCATAAATTAGGTAAAAATCGTTCCAAGCGTAAATAAATAGCTACACCGCACAGTGAGGCACAAAGATGGACCCAACCCCAAGTGAATGGGGATCACGCACAGTGGAAAAAAAAATAATTGTAGGGGATTGACAAATTCAGTAGGTTAAACAAAGGCGGGAAAAACATGAAGGGCCGAATTTCCACATAGTCAGAGGGCACTAATTACGGCGGGTGCGACCGGCAACACTTCGGTTCTGAAGATAAGATTCAATATCGCACAGGGGGGCAAACAATTCTAAAGCGGAACCGAAATCCGACTCGGACAGCGACGAACAGGAAGTACACCATCAAGGAAAGGCGCTAGCAGCATACTAATCCACCTACCCCCATTCAGGAATCCCAACTGAATGGGGTTATTACTAAAGCCCTGGTTGAGGAGGATTCCGGATTGTACTTAGTTTTGGGTCAGTTCAATGTCCTCCAAAAAACCTTCCTAAACTGGACGTATGGCCCGACCCGGCTGACAAATATCCGTGGAGCGGCCTTAACCATTGACACTGTCATACACGACCTCCTAGGGTGGATCTACCAGCCGGCGTAAAAACTTCGGATCCAACAAACACAGGTAATGCTGTGATTTGGCGGGATACGCAGGAGAACGGAAAGGGGGTAAAATAACCCCGGGAGATTAGTGGAGGATAATGGATTTGGAGCCTGCCATACGTTCCCATACTCATACTCATACTCATTAAACCAGGTTTGCATTTCATTTTTTATTATCTCCAATGAGCTGATATATTC
Organism: Brassicogethes aeneus; assembly: GCA_921294245.1. Taxonomy (NCBI): domain Eukaryota; kingdom Metazoa; phylum Arthropoda; class Insecta; order Coleoptera; family Nitidulidae; genus Brassicogethes; species Brassicogethes aeneus. The sequence continues at coordinate 8,335,427 of OV121137.1, forward strand.
CAGCTTTGTTGATTTTTTTTTAATTAGCAAATACTGTTTGTATTACTTTTAAATTTTACAAATGTTTAGCATTGTTAAAGTAACTACCTGCTATTTTTTATCAGTAATTTTGTTTACAAAACACTTAATTAGTCAACAAATTGTTTATAACAACCAGAAAAATTGACGCCATTAAATGTTAAACAATGACAGATAACCAAAGATACCTTTAAGTCACCCGTCAAAGGTTTCTTGATACAAAATAATATTTAAAATTTTAGAAATTGTTAAAATAGGTATCTCTGAAATTATTAACTTTAGGTATAGGAAATAGTTAAATTAATCGAAAGGATTTTTAATTTTCTATTTGGTTATGTAAAAACATACAGGGTGTTACATTTAAAATAAAAAAGTTATTAACGTTTCAAGTTAGCCTAATTGGCCTGGTTTTTCTCAAGTAATTTGTTGAGAAATATTATTATTGTCAAATTTTAACGAAAAAAATAAATAACTCAAAAAAAATTTAGGTATAGGACAAGGTATAGTATTTTTACTCAGATTTTTATGTAGAATTTAAAAATATAAAAATATATGGGGTGTTCCATTTGAAATAACAAAGTTGGTATCACTTCCGGTTAAACCTGAAGTAGAATTTTGTTTAAAACATTTTATAAAAATGTACTTAGATGGATTATAAACGCTTTTAAAATTTTTAGTTGATCTTTTTCCGTTCCCCAGAATCTTCTAATGGACTACGAACGTGAAACAGCCTGTATATATATTAGGGTGGGTCAAAAAAACCGACTATTTTTTTTTTACTTTGTACTCTGAAAAATCGGTTACTAGACAACTCTAGAGAATTCTCACCAAACATGAGCTCTTAATTTTGGTAACAAGGTCCTCCGCTTTACAATTTCCCATTTTTTCCTCAGTATTAGAAACAAAAATTCATATCTCTTCGACAACTGTTTGTTAAAAAATAACTTTCCTCATATTCTTGTCGAACGCTCTACAAAAAAGGTCTCTTACAATTTTTTCGTAAACCTCACCGTTAAAAAGATATCGAAGGTTAAAGTTTAATCATTTTAAGAGAAATTTCTGTTTTGCTTATGAGTTTTATAACTCGCTTACAAAATTTTTTTATGAATCGCGCAACTCATAGTTTTGTAGGAAATTAACTGCTCTACAACAATGGTCTCCTATGATTTGTCGATTAAATTAAGCGTTTAAAAGATATTCATCGTCAAACTTCAATGCATACTAATTTTAAGTTTTTGATGAATAATTCGAAAAATTTCAATTTAATTTTTGAGTTTTACAAAAATTTATACAAATTCGAGTTTCTATCGTAAAAGTAACTCTTATAGAAGTTTCCCTTTCGAAAATTTATTTGAGACTTTTTTATTTTAATAATATTTTCATGAAATTTATCTTTATAATAACTTAAAATCATAAGCAATTGAAAGTTGTTAATGATTCGGCAGAGCGAGCTGTTGCATTAGTCGATGATTATAACCAATGCTTAAAAAAAATGAAGAGCAATTTCAATATTTATTGCAATTTATAAAAGAACATCGCAAACAATACCCAAATTGTAATAAAGAAAACTTTTTACAGTAAAAGTGTACGATTATATTATAAATGTTAAAATTTTTATTTCAGTTGATAAAATTAAATAAAGAAACTTTTTAATAACAAATAGAACATTTTTTTTCTTCAAGATCAATACTTTTCATATTAAATTTATGACAAAAACGTTATTTTTTTCATAATTTAATAAATCATTGACTGAGTTAGAAATAATGGACTATTTTTCTTTTCAATATAACCAAACATATGTAGGACTAAAAAAAACGAGAAAAATAGTTTCTCTTTTTATAGGAACTCAAATTTGTATAAATTTTCGTAAAACTCAAAAACTAAACTGAAATTTTTCGAATTATTCATCAAAAAATGTTAAAATTAGTATGCATTTAAGTTTGACGATGAATATCTTTTAAACGCTTAATTTAATCGACAAATCATAAGAGACCATTTTTGTAGAGCAGTTAATTTCCTACAAAACTATGAGTTGCGCGATTCATAAAAATTTTTTGTAAGCGAGTTATAAAATTCATAAGCAAAACAGAAATTTCCCTTAAAATAATTAAACTTTAACCTTCGATATCTTTTTAACGGTGAGGTTTACGAAAAAATTGTAAGAGACCTTTTTTGTAGAGCGTTCGATTTCCTACAAGAATATGAGGAGAGTTATTTTTAACGAACAGTTGTCGAAGAGATATAAATTTTTGTTTCTAATACTGAGGAAAAAATGGAAAATTGTAAAGCGGAGGACCGTGTTATCAAAATTAAGAGCTCATGTTTGGTGAGAATTCTCTAGAGGTGTCTAGTAACCGATTTTTCAGAGTACAAAGTAAAAAAAAATAGTCTGTTTTTTTACCCACCCTAATATATATATATATATATATATATATATACATAAATGTATATATATATTAGGGTGTGCCAAAAAAACTCGATATTTTTTTTTCTTGCTCTCCACCCAAAATATCTTAGAATATGTCCGAACAAATATTCTGTTAAAAGCGGAGCTCATAATTTCAATTTTAAGAGGTCCCTCATCGAATCTGAAGTTTTGCCGCTTAAATAACACAGAAAACTGACTTTTTTACCTTATTTATTCTTGCAACCTAGGAAGATTTTTTTTTTTTCATAAAATCCATGACTAATTCTTACAAAGCATTAAATTTGGACAAAAAAATCTTATTAAGCCAAATTTCTATTTTCATTATTTAATTTTTTTACATAGCTTTAAATTTAAAGTTAATTATACAAAAATGATGACTTTATACGCCTGTAACTTTTAGAATATTGACGATATAAAAAATTCGCCTAAAACTTTTTTGTTGTCCATCAGACAAGCTAAAAAATTGCCATTTGATTTTTTCGTCTAACTTCAATAGTTTAGCTGAAAAAGGCAAAAAACGTAAAATTTTAAATTTAAAGCTCTGTAAAAAATCAAATAATGAAAATAGAAATTCGGCTTAAAAAGATTTTTTCGTCCAAGTTTAATGCTTTGTAAGATTTGGTCATGGATTTTATGAAAAAAAATTTCTTCCTAGGTTGCAAGAATAAATAAGGTAAAAAGGTCAGTTTTCTGTGCTATTTAAGCGGCAAAACTTCAGATTCGATGAGGGACCTCTTAAAATTGAAATTATGTGCTCCGCTTTTAACATAATATTTGTTCGGACATATTCTACGATATTTTGGGTGGAGAGCAAGAAAAAAACTATTTCGAGTTTTTTTGGCACACCCTAATATATATACATAAATGTATATATATATATATATATATACAATGTCTATATGTATATTCAAATTGCGCCATCAAATTCTGAACCAAACACAGAATTTACAATTGTTGTTGATTTCTTTTACGTATGTAATGATTACATTGTAATCCAGGGAACCGCTAGATTAGGGCACAATCACTCGGATCTAAAACGAACGTGACTCCGATGTCATGCTCACGCAACGTGCAAGGACAGAGCGCATTAGTTTGCTGTTGGAGAGGTTAGGTTTTTGTGACGTGCTCAGCGGCGTTCCTCTTTGACAATTGAATGGTGTTATGCAACAGAAAACCATCCCTCATAATAAAAAAGGGGGATAAATGTATTAACGTGATGGGGCCATGTAGGGCCACCTTTTGAAAATATTTTAAAGAAATAAAACATGCGGAAAAATACTGAATTAAAATATTCAAAATAATATAGAACTCTACAATCAAAGTTTTTAAATCTCAACAAAGCTTTAAGCTGTATGGTTGTGCCAACTTTTCCTTATATATTGAAATTGTGAAAGGTTATACAACGCCAAGCGGCTTGGTTAACGTTACTTTTGACTGAACGCAATGCTACTTGGATCTGGTTTAAGTTGAAATGTTGGATAAAAATGAAGCAATGGTTTTATATGAAAAAATCAATATTTCCAAAAAAAATAAGAAAAGATCAGTAGGATCTCAAAGCTAAAATTAAAAGATTTAAAATCTATTTATCACCTTATTCCAAATGATGGTTTCCATATTATAATAAAACAATAGGCAATAACTATCAGTTTTATTTATTCTACAAGGGACCAACCAACTAAATTTAATTTACTTATTTTATTGAAAATAATGAAAAAAATATTATAAGAAATAAAAATTTTGTACCAAATTAGCGATTTGGAAATAAAATTAAAACGTTAAATCTATAATTAAGACCACAGTAATGAAGGAACCACGTAATTTTTCAGACGCTATTATCTTAGTTTTGCCAGTGTTAAAGCCCAAGTTTCCAACAAAAATATATGAAACAAATCCGAGAAACGTACAACGAAGCAATTGCATACCTAGACAAATGCAACGAAAATCTGCCACAAACGCCCAGCACTGATGCCACAACTAATAACGAAGAGGAAATCGAACACCTTCAAAATACAGATCAAATCAAGCGCATTCGACGCCAAAATCCAGATGTTGGTCCATACACTCGAGGAAGCTGAACGAGATCTATCTGAACCGCGTCCGAGCATCAGATATGAGTCGCTAATACAAACGGCTACTTCACAATGGACGTCAGTAACGCAATTGCATGAAGAAATTGAAGCTGAAGCTACCGAAACAGACCACCCCTATTTTAAAGAAAATTTGTTCTGGAAGAAAAATACCGTGAAATGGTCAACAGATTAGAAGACAGAATTGCTAGAAGCAGACAATCGAGCAAACCTAATGTGCCCCTACCAAAAACTCACCTTCCGCAATTCAAAGGAGGGTACGAAGATTGGGTTACATTCAACGATTTATTTCGTCAAGTGATTCACGAAAATACCAATTTAACCGATGTTGAACGAATGCAATATCTAAAAACGAACGTAAGAGGAGAAGCCGCCAAAATAATCCAACATCTACAAATAACTGAAGCCAACTACCAAGCTGCGTGGAACCTTCTACAGAAAAGATACCAAAACACCAGGCTCATTGTGGCAAAACTAGTTGACAGAATCATAGACTTGCCAATGGTTCAGAAAGAGTCAGCGCCTCAAATTAGACAACTTTATGACACCACTAATGAATGTCTCCAAGGCCTAGAAAATCTAGGAATCGACACTAAACAATGGGACCCAATCATCGGAAGGATAATAATAAGAAAATGGGACTTTGAGACCAATAGGATATTCGAACAATCTATCGGCAATCCCAACGAAGTACCAAATCTGTCCGAAATAATGATGTTCTTAAAAAAAAGATTTCAATCGCTTGAATCCACAAAGTTTTACACAGAAAAGGAAAGTAGTAAAACTTATAATACATATAATAAAAATTCACGTCCATGGAACACACAATCCTGTATTATATGCAACCAATCACACGGCATTTATAGATGTACTGTATTTATGGACAAGACCATCGAAGAAAGAAGCAAAATGATACGAGAGAAGGGTCTCTGCACCAAGTGCATTGGACATTATAACAAGGAACAATGCATCTCCCAGAAGAAGTGCCAAATCTGTGGCCAATCGCACCACACATTATTACATTTTGAAAAGAAAGAAGAAAGAAACCCTCGGAAAACCAATTCACACACAGGCACTACCGAAAAACCAGCCGACAATGTGAGCTGCAAAGGGCTAGAAGATACAGTACTGTTAGCAACAGCACTCGTCAAAGTTAAATCAGCATCTGGGACCTTAGAATACCTTAGAGTTCTGATCGATTCCGGTTCCCAGGCCGCTTTACTAACTGAAAGGGCCGCTCAATCATTGGGACTACCCCGGCAGAAAATTAGCACAGAAGTATCCGGGTTAGGCGATAACCAAGCAAAAATGTCAAGAAGCAGGATTCAGTGTCAAATAACTTCAAGATTTCCCAGTACATACGCACTTAGCGTTAGTTTTATTGTGCTACCAAAATTAACAAAAACACTCCCGTGTTAGCAGATCCTCTATACAACAAGGCAGGTCCGATTGATGGAATTCTAGGAGCCGAGGAACTTAGTCACATACTGGAAGGTGGGCTAAAACGGACTAAAACCGGACTCTTGGGTCAAGAAACCAAGATTGGATGGATATTATCAGGTACCATAGCGCGATCCCAAAACGAAGAAACTAGGGTAATTAGTATGATCAGTAGAATGAAAGAAGACATGCAACTCACCAAATTTTGGGAAGTAGAAGAAGCAGAGCCAGAAGCACCAGTCCTATCCAAAGAAAACCAGGAGTGCGAAAAACACTACGAGGAAACCACAACAAGGGATTCTACAGGAAAATACACCGTAAGAATTCCGTTTAAAAAGAACACTGTATCCCTCGGGAATTCTCGTCCAATGGCAATGGCAAGATATTTTCAGTTGGAAAAGAAATTAGAAAGAAACTGTAACAATAACCTGAAGACACAATACCATGCTTTCATGCAAGAATATTTAACACTTGGACACATGGAAAAGGTACCGCAAGAACAAGCTGGCAAAGGGATGTACTACATACCTCACCAACCAGGTATCAGAGAAGAAAGCGTCACCACTAAATTACGGGTGGTGTTTGGCGCGTCAGCCAAATCTAACAATGGAATTAGTCTAAACGAAAACATGCATATAGGACCCAGACTTCAACTGGAGTTAGCAGATATACTGCTAAAATGGAGAAAACATGCCGTGGTCTTCCGCGCCGATGTAGAAAAGATGTACCGACAAATCCAGTTGGCCACAGAAGATTGAGATTACCATCGCATATTGTGGAGATTCAGCGATAAGATGCCAATCGAAGAATATCGCCTCACGACGGTTACATATGGCACTGCGTCTGCTCCCTACTTGGCCGTCAAAACGCTACAAAGACTGGCCTTAGATGAAAGATCCAACTACCCAGAGGCGTCATACAAGATTTCTATGTCGATGACCTAATGACAGGCGCCGAATCCATCGCGAAAGAACCTTCCAGAAGAATTAAGAGACCAAACCATTACAGAAATAAGTGAAGACAAAGTTAAAAAAAGCACTAGGTGCTTGTTGGTGCCCTCAAGATGACACATTTCGTTTTAAGGTGAATCGTCTAAAAGAAACAGAATTTACCAAGCGAAAAGTTATCTCTGAAGTTGCAAAAATATTTGATCCATTGGGTTGGCTTGCACCATTAGTAGTATCAGCTAAAATACTCATCCAGGAACTATGGGCACAAGAAATAAAGTAGGATGATCCTCTTCCTGTGGACTTGCACAAGAATTGGATAAAATTGTACAATAAGTTAGAAAAAGTGGAAGAAATAAGGGTACCTCGCTGGATTCACACTGCTTTAGAAAATAGACATTTGGAATTACATGGATTCTGCGATGCATCCGAAAAGGCGTATGGAGCAGTAATATATGCAAGAAACATGAACGAAAACGGAGATGTTACCATTGACCTTTTAACAGCAAAATCAAAGGTAGCACCCATAAAAACAAAAATCAGTTTACCACGGTTGGAGCTATCAAAATTAATGGATCGCACAAAAAAGGCACTAGCAATCAGCAATGTAAAAGAGTTTGCATGGTCAGACTCAATGATCACTCTAGCCTGGATAAAAAGAGATCCGTCCAGGTGGAAAACATTTGTCGCCAACAGAGTGAGCGAAATCACATCCAAGATTCCCGTAGAACAGTGGGGACATGTTGGAACAACAGACAACCCTGCGGATGCCATATCAAGGGGGATATGTCCATCCAAGATAAAGAATACTACGCTCTGGTGGAATGGACCAACCTGGCTTCCAAACAAGGCAAACTGGCCAAAAAATAACAATAATCCACAAACACAATTAGAGGAAAAACGATGCTTACAAGTGAGGATAAACTCGACGCAAGATGCTTCACAAGAATGGTCCGAGTATTATCACAATGCAGAAGATTTATAAAAAACGCTGCAGGCCAGAAAATAACAGGTCCACTCACCACAGAAGAATTACACTGGACCACGATTCAAATCGTCAAAATGGTTCAAGAATCAAACATGCCTAATGAAGTGACAGCCCTTCGCGCCAAAAATCAACTTCAAAAGAATAGCAGACTGTTAACGTTGAAACCATTTTTGGACGAAAATGGAATTCTAAGGGTTGGGGGAAGACTTAGCAACTCAGAATTACCATTCGAACAAAAGCATCCTGCAATCTTACCAAACAACGATCACGTAACAAAATTGATCATCAATCAGGCACACGAACAAACCTTACACGGAGGAAATCAACTAACCCTCGCACACAAAAATACTGGATTCCAAATGGAAGAAAAAATGTGCGAAACCTAATTCACAAGTGTGCCAAATGCATCCGATACAAGGCTCAAACGGCACAACAAATAATGGAAAATCTACCAGGTCCAAGAGTAACGCCATCCCAACCATTCTGTCATACAGGAGTCGACTACGCTGGACCAATTTCCATACGGATGACAAAAGGACGAGGCCATAAGTCATACTATTTGTATGCTTCGCAACAAAGGGAATCCACTTAGAAGCCGTAAGCGATATGACAACGGAAGCCTTTTTAGCAGCATTTCGTCGATTCACATCCAGGCGAGGTCAAGTGTCAGTCATGTATAGCGATAACGGAACAAATTTCGTCGGAGCAAGCAATGTCTTAAAAGATGAAATCACAAAATCAGTAACCAACGACAAACTAATAGACAAACTCGCCATGTTAGGAACCCAGTGGAAATTCATACCGCCAGCCACTCCGCATATGGGTGGATTATGGGAAGCAGGAGTAAAATCAATGAAGTTTCATTTAAGAAGGGTGTTGGGAAACTCCACACTAACCTTTGAGGAGTTAACAACACTGCTGTACCAGATAGAGGCATGCCTCAATTCCAAGCCACTGTGCCCACTTTCCAGCGACACAGATGATATCGAAGTAATCACCCCTGGACATTTTCTGATTGGACGAAACCTTTTAGCGCGTGGACCTCCAGAAATGCTCGATGTAGGAACAACACTCTCAAATCGCTGGAGAACCACACAAAAAATAAAAAAAGATCTCTGGAGTGCATGGACGCAAGAGTACCTCAGTAATCTACAGCAAAGGTACAAATGGAAAAGAACCCACGAAAATGTCAACATTGGAGACATCGTCATAATAAAATAAAAAGACATAAACCCGTGCAAATGGCCATTAGCTAAGATAACAAAAACACACCCAGATAGGACGGAGACGTACGAGTAGTGACAATAAAAAAAGTCACGGACTACCAAGCAAAAAGAACATACATCAACTAATTCCACTACCTGCAAACGAAGAAAACAGAAAGTCATCAAAAGACAAACCAATACAAAGAAACGTAGCAACAACAATTCTAACAATTATGTTAGCAATGAGTGTAGCTGCCCAAGGTTGTCACGCTACACCATTTAACGTGTCATCCCTAAACCCTGGCTTCTACGTTGAGCATCTAGGTTTTGCTAAAGTAGAAAGAGGAATCTTTCAGGTTGAAACACGATATGAAAGAGTGAGACTAAAGGAAGAAGTCAACACAGTTCTAAGCGTTACAAGTGAATTTAAAAAGTTGTGCACTGAAGCCAAAAGATTAACAAAAACCGTGCAATGCACAACATTAACAAACCATCTAAGTAACTTAGTAGAAGAAATACAAGTAATCCAAACCACGATCGAAGATGACATAAGTCGTGAAAGAAGAGGACTGCTTGGAAAACTAATGACATCAGTGTTTGGGGTCAATGACGAAGTTTACGAAGACATTGAGAATCTACATAAAAATCAAGATAAAATAATTCAAGCCAGCAATCACCAAACTAAAGTCATGGTATCATCACTAGCAATAATCAATGAAACTGAAGCGAGGATAAACCAACGGTTGGAAGAATTTCGCCAAAAAATAAATCAAGGACTGCAAGAAATAACGAAGATGGACAACTGGTTTGCTGCAATCGATATAAACAAACTCAACATTCATCTAATAAGCGCATTTCAAGTAGCAAACAGTATCGCTACGGATTGCATTAGAAGACACAGTGCCTTGTTAGATGTCCGTTCCCGTCGTGGCAGCTTACATGATTTACTTCCACCATCTCATGTAAACAAAATTCTAAGTAATGCCCGAAAGAAACTACCTCCAACACTTTACATAATTAATCATCCAATAGTGAAGACAACTTCGACAATCGACAACGAATACTTGCATTTCTATAGTCAGTTCCTGTTAGTTGGGATGAGTAACTTCACCTTGCACTCCCGTGCCACTACGGATTGAAAACCCCTCCTACTGGACAGCAGAAGTACCGGAAGGTGTATTAGCAGTCGACTACAACCAACAACTCTATTTTGAGATAAACGATATGGACTTTAAAAACAGCATACAAACCTCGCCAACGAACTTTGTATGCTCTACGGCAACCATCAGACAAATGAAATCAAGTCCAAATTGCATTGTGGATGAAATCTTTCATCGAACAAACCCCACAAAATGCAAAACAGTAGTTGGAATGACCTGGAAAGAACTGTACATGCCCAACGCCTGGATTGTGATAACTGGAAAAGAATCACACATCTCCATACATTGCAACGGAGAAAGAGAGGACGTCATCATATCAAACACTTCAATTATCCAAATAAATCAAGAATGCTCAATAAAAACGTCGCAGAACATTCTAACCCAACAAACCCGGTATTAGCATCATACTCGAAATCAACAGTAGAAGAACTGAACGAGTTTATACCACAGAGCCGCCCAGACTGGAAACCTATTGAGCCCGTCCTAAGAAACAGTAATGGACTTGACGATCTACGACATGCAGAAGACGACATTTCAGAGAGATTACAATCCGCCATCTGGAAGAAAGTCCACCATCACTGCCTGATAACAAGCACAATCACAACAATAGTTATTGTCATCAGTGCAGAAATCTCAATCAAGGTTGTTTTACACTTGATACAATGCAGACGGACCCACCTTTAAAACAACACTCCAGACGCTAAGTCAACTCATGATGAAGAGGAACGTATGGTCGAACTTCAACCTCTACGCAGACCATCACCTCTCCCTGGCCGGCAGAATGTTAAAGCCCAAGTTTAACAGAAAAATAGTTAAACATATGTTTATTATTATTGTTTAGATATTAATCGTACAAGTAGCGTAAAAGCGACCTTGTGCTTAGTCAGCAAAAGTTCCAGTCAGTAGCGTACAGAATAAAATACAATAAAAAACACATGTTTTGTAAATTGTTTAGATTTGCTGGATATAAAAACCCAACAATTTATTAATAAAGACATAGTGTAACACTGCTTACTCTATCATTTCAATAGAATCTTAATTGATCTCTATTCAGCCAGGGTTTACAATGATCGGGACAGTTGCATATGGTGCTTTCATTTGCAGGAGAATTTGTTCCTTAAATATTGTACAATATTCATACAGGTAAAATCTAAAAACCAGAGGCATTTCATTTAAAAAAACAATGCAAAGTTTACTTTACTCGAAATGTCGCTCGATGATCAGGCCACCCACAATACCCGCGCGGACCCCTTGAAAATGATACGCTACTGACTACCTAACCTAACATTTCACGTTTTTTAAACGTATGTCGAGAAATCGGTTTTTGACATTCGACATTATTGACGCAATTTCAAACATTCGCCGCGACGACTATAAACGAGAAAACGCTTATTTGTAAATACTCCGGATTTGTTCAAATATTTACCAATATCATCATGTCATTGGTCAATTTTTCAAAAGCCAAATATTTGCCCAAATAAACATCAAACATTTGTCATCCTTTTTCCATGCCCAAACATTCCCAAAATTAAACCAAGGCTAACCTACCTAACTTAATCCAAACTCCTTTTGCATATTATTGGGCACAATTTGATCATTTATTGATGACAGAGCTGTTCCGAGTACAAGAAAAAAGTACTCGAGTACAACCAATGTACTCGTGTCCACTTTTACATTTTTAAATTAAATAAGTACAAGTACAAGTACATTTTTTAAAATGTACCCTGGACTGAGTACCGAGTACATACAAAGTACTTAACGTACAAAATTTGAGTACAAGTACTCGAGTACCGCACAGCTCTGATTGATGACCATTGCGATTGCACAAAAATCATAGGAATATTAAGTCCTATATTGTAGGTTTATTGGCAAAACTTTTCCAAAGGTGAAAGAGAAATTCTTGGCCAAGTTTTGACCTGATATAGCTCTCTGGTTAAGAGTACGCCATTTTCCACAGCAGACTAGGTAGGTACAATTGTCAGAAAATGATCCCTACATAAAGCAATAAACCAATTTAAAAGATAACCTTTTCTATAGAAAGCATTAAAATTAAATAATTTAAGTAATAAAAAGTTTATTGAATTTATAACTCATAGAAATCACTTATAACTTTTATATAAAAAATAACCCATATAAATGAATTCGGATTTAAAACTTTATTTATTTAGTTCAATAAAAAACGCCATTCAAAATGTAATACAACATCTAAAATTCTCAAGTACAACTACTTCATTTAACGAAATTTAACTTATATCCATCTAGTTTTACTTTCTTCTTGATTTTGTTCCTTTTCTTCTTTATTAATCGTGTTAATAATTGGTTCAATCTTCTCCTTTATATCTAATATAATATTTTGATAGATTTTGGAAGAAGTCTAAAAATAAAAATTAAATTAAAAAGCTATTTAGAAGTCACCCTAACGCTACCTACGCTAACTTTAGAAAATATATTTTCCGTATGTTTGAGTTTTTCTTTATAACGATTTAATTCAGAATCCAGGTTTTTTATGTTTGAATTTAATTTATGATTTTTTTCAAAAAGCTTTAGGTTTTCTTTTTTTAATTCAACCATTTTAGATTCAATCTCAATTCTAGCTTGTTCACTTCTTTCCAGTTGGAGTTGTAACTTGCCAACATCCATCAAAGCGCCTCCAAATAAGATCATACCTTAAAAAAAACAATCAACACTACAGTTTCTTTAAAAAAATTAAGAGCATACCATTATTTTTTGTAACATTGCTTAAATTTTTTTCTTCTTGAAAAATTGGCAGCAATTTTTTATTACCCAATGCTAAATCTATATTAAATTCTTTCACTGATTTATTTGTAGTAATAATTTCTTCATCAAAAGGTTTGTCTGTCAATTTTCTATAGTGTAATGAGTCTCTAGTAATAACTTTTCCAACCAGCTTTCGCACTTGCGCCCTTGAAAGATTTAATCCAAGTATATAAAGTAAGTCTTCTATATCCTTATCAAAAATATATCCACAATGAGTTTGATCAAAGTAAACAAATGACAAAAGTAGTTGTTTATATTTAGTAACCAACTTAACTTTTTCTTTTTTGTGCCTTTCCCTATTCTGTTTATCGCATCCTTCATTATAATCTTCTTCACTTTCATTATTTATCGTATCTTTATTTTCTTTGGCCATTGAATCCAGCTTAGTTTTTTCTTCTTTAATTGCATCTTCTTCAGTAGTATGTTTCTTCTTTTCTTCATCTTTTTGCTGCTTCCTATCATATTTCCTTTTTTGATAAACTTTGTCTTTCAAATTTTCAGGCAAATTATATAAAGCTTTGAATATATTAAATCCAAAATCTCTTATTAACATTTCATTAAAAAGTTCAGCAAATAAAGAAACTTCAAAAGAATGTTCTTTTGTGTCTTCAGGTCTATAATCCAATAATAAAGATAAAGACATTGTTGTGCAATCGAATTTGCCGGATTTGGCTGTGGGAGAAGGGTGAACTATAATGTGTGGTTCCTCAGGGAGTGCATATCGTTTTTCCAAAGAAGTTATTTCCTTTTCATCCTTGTTTCTTCCACCTCCCTTGAACAATGTATACAGGGTGTTTCATAATATATGCGCAGGACTTCAGGATGTGATAGCTCATCCAAAAAGATGAAAAAAGTCGCTATTAACTTACCCTCTAAAATGCACAATTTTCGAGATACAGGGTGTTGAAATTTTAGAAAAAAAAATCGTTTTTTTCGATTATCTCCGGAACCGTTTATCGTACAAAAAACAGCTTTTGTAAGCATTTTCTACTCAAAATAAGCTATGTTTTGTGCCAGAAAAAAAATTTTTTTTACTCATAATTGGTGGAGATTTTGAAGGGGTAGCGGGTGTTTTTCTCCTCAACTTCTACGCCCCTGAAAAATGTACGGTTTTGAGAGGCCTATTCGAAACGCCAATGTTTTCTACACTAGAAAGGTACTCTTGGTCATAAGCTCTAAAGTTGACCGTTTTCGAGAAAAATCAACTTTTATATTTAAAAACATGTTCAATTTTTTGAAAAAAAAATTTTATTACAAATTAAACAAAATTTATTTTAACGTTAGAAAAAGTAACAAAACCAAACGATAATTGCAAAATTAAAAAAAAAAATAAAAAATGATTTTTTACACAAATGCTGAAATGTTCGAAATGCGTTGCCTTTACGGTTTGGAGAATTTAGCAAAGACAACTTTTAAATCATTTTTTATTTTGCAATTATGGTTTGGTTTTGTTACTTGTCCTAACGTTAAAATAAATTTTGTTTAATTAGTAAAAAAAAATTATTTTTTTTTTAAATTGACCATGATTTTAAACATAAAAGTTGATTTTTCTCGAAAACGGTCAACTTTAGAGCTTATGACCAAGAGTACCTTTTTTGTGTAGAAAACATTGGCGGTTCGAATAAGCCTCTCAAAACGGTACATTTTTCAGGTGCGTAGAAGTTGAGGAGAAAAACACCCGCTACCCCTTCAAAATCTCCACCAATTATGAGTAAAAAAATTTTTTTTTCTGGCAAAAAACATAGCTTATTTTGAGTAGAAAATGCTTACAAAAGCTGTTTTTTGTACGATAAACGGTTCCGGAGATATTCGAAAAAAACGATTTTTTTTCTAAAATTTCAACACCCTGTATCTCGAAAATTGTGCATTTTAGAGGGTAAGTTAATAGCGATTTTTTTCATCTTTTTGGATGAGCTATCACATCCTAAAGTCCTGCGCATATATTATGAAACACCCTGTATATAGTGTGACCCATTTGTTTGCGACTCACCCCTGTAAAATCTTTATTTATTGTGCAATTTTAACTGAATTTGTTTAGTTAATTTTTCTGAACATTTACAAATATCTGTAGTGTACACTGTAACACTAATATCATGAAAATGTGAATTTTTTACTCGAAATTATAATCATATAATACATGATTATAATAATTATTTCTATTATAATTCAGTAAGAATCTTCTACCGGCTCGCAAAAAACTATTATTTGATATGAGACATCGATTAATAATTCAGAGTTTTTAAGAGAAAGTAAGACTTTCAAAACTCTTATTTTTACTTATTAAAACTTTTTCATATACAAATTTACACAAGGGCCTAATTTTGATAAACTGTATTTTTGAGCAAAAAACGCCATATTTTTACAAAATACAAGGCCTAGGCTAGTATGTCAGTTTTTAAGAGTAATTTCATATTAGCAATTTAAAAAAAATATATGTATGGCACTGGATACACCACCCTCAAAACGACCCTATACGGAATTTTATTGAATTTTTTTAAGTAGGAACGATTTTGTAGCCAAATTAAAAATGCACCATTTACAAAAATTTATTTTGTCCAGTTATCCATAAAAAATATTGAAATAAAATTAAATTAATAGTAACATATGGTATAAATATTCTTATGCTTAGTTTCGACAAATAAAAAACGCAATAAAAACTTAAAACAACAATAAAACCCAAAAATAGAGAATTCCAAAAATTCTAAGTAGGAACGATTTTGTAGCCAAATTAAAAATGCACCATTTACAAAAATTTATTTTGTCCAGTTATCCATAAAAAATATTGAAATAAAATTAAACTAATAGTAACATATGGTATAAATATTCTTATGCTTAGTTTCGACAAATAAAAAACGCAATAAAAACTTAAAACAACAATAAAACCCAAAAATAGAGAATTCCAAAAATTCTCCACAATTTTACGTACGTTAATATACTACAGTTACCTTTCGTATTTGTTATGGCGTAATGGCTGCGCAGGCTTGTTCTAACCTAGCCCAGTATGTGGCCTTAATTTAAAAACTTTTTGTTTCAAAACCCCAAAGAAAGTGGCGTCAAATTTGGTGATTTCGGCGGCCACTCAATCAAAGGACTGTTTCGCCCTATTCAGCGATTTTCGAATTGTTTATTTATCCATTCTCTCACTATAACAGCGTTATGAATAGAAGAACCATCCAATTAAAACTTTCAATTTAGGAGATTATTTAATGGTATAAGTTTTCAAATAAGTGTGTGGTCCCTATTGCTACGTGAATTATAAGGTACGCTAGCAACAAACACAAAAAATTCCCATTAAAACTGAAATATAAATACCTAAGCTCAGTCAAATAATATTACCCTGCCTTCATAAATGGGTCATTCTTACAATAGGGGAAATTTTATGTCCCTGACTTGCCATGCTCAGTCAAGTGCATGTTCACCATTTTTTATTTTATATTTATTTAGGGGTTTATTGACCCTATTCATACAACTATTAACTTAATAATAAAATAAAACCAATTCGATACATTTTCCCTTTAATTACATAAATTGTCATTAGCGTGGATGTCCCTGGATATCCTTTCACCAGAATAATTTTTTTTTTGCAAATTAAGAAACTGTCCATAAATACTCTAGCAATAGTATATTATGAACAACACTTTTTAAGATATGTTAAGCGGGATTGAGACAAAAAAATAAAATTGAATTGAAAAAAAACATTTCTTAAATGTGTCCCTGAGTTTGACATCATTAGCGTGGATTATAATGATACGTATTTAAAATTCCCGCCTACTTTAAATTTTCCAGTTAGCGACCGTTATTATAAACATTTTGGTATACGCTATTTACTTGATTTGGCGCCAAACGCGAAGAGTTGCACAGTGAACTATGAAGTGTGAAGTTGTTATGTGTTTCATGGGCGTATGTTTATAGTGCATCATTGGAGTGCTAGTGACAATTTTGTTTATCTAAAAGCTATTAGAAAAATATTGACAATAATTAATGAGCAGTGACAACTACAAAAGGTATGTTTAATTTAAATTAAATTCATTAACCCATTTGCTGTCCAAAGAACCTTAACCTTAATTTAGTCATTGGCGTGGATATTTACTTGCATCATTGGCGTGGACTTTTTTGTCCACGCTAATGACGGACTATCCACGCCAATGATATTTTGTACGAATAATGATAATAAGATATTTTTATCTAAAATCGGCAGTAAAGTAGTCAACAATCGACAGTAAAGTAAAAGAAATCGGCAGTAAAGTAGAACTTTAGTACCGATTTAATACGAGCATTGTATGCAAACCATTACTGCTCCTTAGCAGCAACTAAATAATATTTTTAAAAAAGCACCTTCGCGGAGATCAATTGAAACCTTTCATAAAATGTTAAAAAAAAAATAAGTTAATTTTATTAATTAAATTAAAAAATCGCCGCGGCGGGCAAATATATCATAACCCAAAGATAATATATAATAATATAACATATAATATAATAATATATAATATAATATAAGATAATATATTATCTTTGTCATAACCATCGCAACAAACAGTATACGTATACGTGTCCATGGACACTACATTCAAATGACATTCGATTCAAATTTTAATGCAGAAGGTAAATAATTTATAATTATTAAATGCGATTTCGGAGAAAATTTAATATCGTTACCCTAATTCGCAAAAGACGTAAGTCAACTTTTGAAAAACCGGGTTTTAGTGCCATCTCCTGTTCATGAACCTGCAGGTTTAATATCTACATAAACCGGCAAGTAGCATTACATTTACAATGGGTAGCTACAATTTACAGAGACATGGTATCCAGGTATGTCTCCTTTTTTTATTAATATCGAGCACTGAGGTAAATTATTTTTAGGAATAATTGAGGATATAAATGGAGAAAACATAACTATTACCTTTATGGCAAGAAGTGGTAAATATTTTTATTGGCCTGGATCAACTGATCGACAAATCTTTACAGAAGCTGGTATATTATGTAAACTTGATTTGCCACCACAGCCAATTTCAAATAGATTTTTTAAAGTACCAAACTCCGAGGAAATTGATAAAATATGCTTAATTCATTAATTTTTTTTGTAACCAATGTTTACTTATAAATAAATATTAAAAATATATTTTGTATCATTATTCAATGAAAACTGTCATTAGCGTGCCTCTTAGTCATTGGCGTGGATATGGATTTTTGAAAAAGCCCCAAAATTAAAAATTGAGCTCAACAGACTCATCATTTCATAAACTTTATTCATTTCTTATAAAACAGTAGTTTTTCAAAATTTTCTGTAGCTGTTTTTTTTTTTAATTTCTTATACTCAAGATTGCTCCTATTATAAGAATATCCCAAATATTAATCACTAAAAAAAAATTGTAATCAAAAGTGACCAAATATCAAAAATAAATACCGTATACCGGTAAACAAGCAATTGAAAAACAACTTGAATATAAAGGAATCCACAAACGCACCAAAGGTATTATAATAATTAAGTATAGCTAAAAATGGGAGATTTAAGTAAATCTCAAAAGACTTTTATAACTGATATTATTTCCAAGCTGAACATTAACATAATAAATAAGAGTAAGGAGGTGAAAACTGAAATAAAAAAAGGACATAGCAAGTGTCACTATTGTTAAAGCAGATATTAACGACGTCTATAAGGCTTAAGAATAATTCAAATATTTATAATTCAATAATTTATATCTTATAAAAAAAAGCGGAAATTTTTCAAAACGCTCACAGACTTAAGGGAAAATCAATTTATATAAACCCAGACCTCTGTAAAGAAGACCTATCGGTATACTTCAAAAACACAAAAAGGAAGCTACATTAAAAGGCCTAGGATCTCGAAAATCTTAATATAAGTTTGGAAGAACGAAGATCATGTATAGAGCACTATAGTGCCCCGTCTACTCCAAATCCTCAAGACCGTCAAAAAAGATTAATCGAAGAGCTAAACCTATTATCTGAAGAGGAACTGGAAGCAGTAGCAAGCCAATAAAGTAAAAGACCAAAACTAACCCATCTACGGATAAGAAGGCAGAAACGGCACGCAAAGCAACTCGGGCCACAACCGCAGCCGCGACAAACAAAAATAAATAAGGAAAAAATTTTCACTATTAGATTCATGTACATTTTTAAATTATTTATTTACTTGTTTTGTATGTAGTTCGTATTTAATATTCATATTCAGGCCAATTCACTAACATAAGTCGTTAAAGCTAGCCACTAGAATCAGTGGTTAACTAGAGGTCAGCTGCTAAATGCAAAATTGCGATTCACTAACTTTTAAAGTAGTTAACTCATAACGACTAGTCTTTAATTGATCCCCGGTAGTGATTATCTTTTAACAACTGCTTTAGACGCGTAGCTAAATGAAAATATACGTCATTAGTAAAAAATTGTTAATTTAATAGAACAGCGTTCATAAAATGTATAAATTTATTAATTAATTGGTATTTTTTTATTACCTACAGGGTCATCCAAATCCAAACCCAAATTTAAAAAAAAAATATGATAAAGTGACTAAATATATTTTAAAAAATGGTCCATGACTTCACAAATTAACAAAAACACCGCTCCAGGTAAAGACAAAATTATACATGAAAATTTCATGATGAAATGGTAAAAAACTACAAAATTCATGAACACATAATAAAAATTTAAAATTTTTGTCTTATAATCATGCCTATAATAATAATCCAAAGGAATGGAAACCGAAGTAATAATTACAATTCTATAAACTAACTCTGGCCACAGTATACTCAAGAACCATAGATCTATAACTCTTGCCAGTTTTGGTAAACATTTAGAAAAAATATTAAAAACAAAATCAACAATGCTAATGATATTCCTAAATTTCAATTTGGATTCAAAACTAACACCTCCACAACACATCCTCTAACAATCATCTTATCTAACAAACAAAGGGCAAAATCAGCAGGGTTATTTTTAGATCAATATTAAAAAAGTGTTTGGTAGCTTATGGTAGAAAGAACTTGCATTTAAACTGCAAAATTAATCTATTTAACCACACTCCCAAGCCCAACTTCTCAAAACTAATTCTTAACAACACTGCAATCCTCCCAAAAACAACAGTTTAATACCTTGACATCCAACTGAACAACCCTTTTCATAACCCATCAAACTTAATATTGTAGTTTTTATTTAAGGATTTCTTTTATTCTCCGCAATGTAGTCATATGTCTAAATTGTTCGTTCGACGTTCTCTTCCCTAGCGATTTCTTAATTTTTTTCTGTGTTGTTCATTCAACCGTGAGGGGCATCAAAACGCACATCGCCTTCACGTCGTGCAGAATCATGCGTGATGGTAAAAACGCTGCGATATGATATTCATTTTATGATTAATGGGAATACACACACGGGCATCAAAACGCACATTGCCTTCACTTCGTGCGGAATCATGCATGACGGTAAAAACGCTGCGATATGATATTCATTTTATGATTAATGGGAATACACGCACGTGATTGGTATATGAGGGCACGAAATGATTGCAAACTTTTCACTTTTGCTGAATAGTTATCGCAAAATTGTAGATGTAATACTATATCTACACTACATCTTGCGATAATTGTTGATTTTACTTCATATTATAACTAAAATTTTCAAAAAATTTACTTCCACCATAATATGGTTAATTTGTGAAAAGACTGGATTAGTAAACACTAAATTTGTAGACTACATTTGTATAAAAAATATACATAATTTTATTTGGAATTCCAAATTGGAATTGATCTTAAGATCAACGGGTTAACACGTTAATCTTAAGATCACGTATATAAATTAATTTATCATTAATTTATTTATGAATTTGTAAAATTTTAATTAAAATAAGGTATCTTTCTATAAATGTAGACAATTTTCATAAAAAACTAAAATAAATGACTTGGATTATTACTTATTGACCAAAATTTCGCAATAAATCAATTTTATGAATGATTAACAGCTGAGTTTTGGACTTGCCTTCTTTGATTTGATTGTTTTTCTTACAACGTTTTGATTAGTAATTATCTATAATAACTGAAGACAATTAAAGATAATTACTAATCGAAACAATCAAATTAAGGCAATGCAAGTCCAAAATTTTCCTGTTAATCATGTCCAGAAAAATGTCTTCAACCATCACATGTGCTATATAAACCTTAAATGATGCATATAATATATCACATTAGATGCACAACTCTGTATTTGCAGGATAAGTGATTTTAAGAAAAACATGAAAAACCGCTCATAAGATCATTTTTGAAAAAAAGTTAAAAATTGTAAACGTGCTTTTGCATTATTTTTATTCAAAAAATTGAAAAAAAATCCTTTAAAATTAGGTAGTTTAGTAAATAATTGCAATCAAAAGATTTAAAAACATAGTTTTGCATCTTCCTCGAAAAAAACAAGTTTTGCAAGTGAACAGTGCAAATACCAAAAAATAACAATTAATCAGGTGATTGTTATGTCGTCACGTAATGCGTATACAAGCGACGTGATTGGTCAACAGCAAATAACGAGTTTTGCATCCGACAGGAAGAATCAACTACCCAGTTTTGCATCTGCGTTAATTTTTTAAATGTATTTTATTCTACAAATATTAACTTATACATCTGGTTTACTTAGGTATGCTGTAGGCAGTGCAGTAATGTACATAAATAGGATAAAATTTATATATTTTTTTAAATTTTAAAATACCGAGTTTTGCATCTAATCTACAGTTACGGAAAAAAGTAATGTCCCTTTGAATTCTCCATTGTAATTGTTCGGAGGCATTCGGGTTTTGCTAATAAAATTAAACTCAATAATTCTACCTACCTGCTATTTACCATTCTTTTTATGCACGTTTCATTTGACTTTAAAGCTTTTATGCAATAATTAAATATTTATGGAATAACATTGATTTTGAACTAATTTAAATATAATATATCGTCGTTTATCTGACAAAGAGGCGTATCTCATTTTTAAACAAAACGGTGTGAATTAAATTACGCCAGTTTGTACGGCACACAAAATGCAAAAATATTAGTTACGCCGAAACTGTTTTATGCTAAAACTTTATTTGTACCTATTTATCATAGAGCTACGCCAGTTTGTGAGACTATAAAGTCGATTTTGGTGATCATTCTGGTATAACTCAAAAACGAATTTTTTTGAGTTACGCCTCTTTGTCAGATAAACGACGATATGTTCTATAACTTATTAAATAAACTATATATTATTTAATAAGTTGTTATTAATAAAATAATATATTTAAATGAAATATAGACATTTAATACTAAAATATGTTTTTTTTTTCGTAAATAATGGTAACCAATATAAAGCCGGGTCTACAATTGTCGCAGAACGCAGATCGCAGAACGTAAGCATGCGCAAAGCACCCATCCACGTTGCGATGGAGCAAGGTCACACGTCGTTGTTATGTGAGCTGTCTACAATTGTCGCGCGATGTGCTTTTATTGACCAATCAGAGCAATTGTTTTCTTTATAACCACAGTGTGGCCAACGTAGAAGTGTTTCCCCTAAATTTAGTGAAAAAAAACAGAGATATGGATGGATCCCTATCTCTAAAAAACTGCTTGGGGTTTATTTTTAGGTAAAAAATGTTTAAGAGTTTATATATAATTATATTTGTATATTATTTATATAATATAAATGAAAAAATGCAAATTTTTAGGGAATAAAAAGTAGTGTTGGTGACACTGGGTGACACCAACCTTTATAATCTGTGTTTACCTGATAAAATAAATTAATTTTAAAACAAAAATTACCTTGATTATCATAATACTTTTGGTAAACAAATATTTCCAATATTGGATTGGAAAAATTGTTTAGATTATCATAGAATTAGTTAATATTATTTAAAATTTTAAATAATTATTTTGATCAAAATTTGAAAATTCTAAATGATTTTCGATATTTCCTAAAAACTACCTATTTAAATCAATATAGGTATGAATATTCAATAGTAATAAGAATATACATACCTAAATTTATTTAAATGGTCTTTAGAAAATATTGAAAATTATTTTAAATTTGGACAATTACGTTTTTCGAATAATTTCTGAGAATTACACCAAAAATTTAAAAATAACAAAGGAACTAAATAAAAGTATTGATTATTGAAAGAAAGAGAGCACAGAGACAGATAGATTCTAGCGCTCTATGATTGGCTAACATAAAAGCCTGCGAAAGACGTTATTGAAGATGAATTAACTTTCTGCGACGTGTGACCTTGCTCCATCGCAACGTCGCTGGGTGCTTTGCGCATGCTTACGTTCTGCGATCTGCGTTCTGCGACAATTGTAGACCCTGCTTAACCGCCCGGCCTAACTACGTGAATAATGAACTCATTATTCACGTTGTTAAGCATCATGATGCTGCAGTGATTGGCTGATTTCAATATTCACTGTTATTTGAACCAATCGGGTTTTAAATTGGAAAAAAAATAAGGTTAACAGATGTTAGATTTGTTTATATATACGAGGGGCGACTATAATGATCTTTAAAATCGGGGAAAAGTGAGGTTATAATAAATTTTGTTAACAATGAACATTATTTAATTGGAGTAGAAGAAGCATAGTGTTACACTCAAAATAATGCGCATTATTTACTCGGGTGAATTACGTCTCTCGCCTGGCGGTTCGACACGCAAACCTCATCCTTGTGAATAATAGCCTGCATTATTTCTCGTATAATAATATACTATTATCAACATTTTAGTTTTCCCATTAAAATAAAAGGCTAGAGTTACAGGTTCATGAAATAACAATAAGGAACTACCTTCATAAGGAGGGTATTCTTTGCCGAATCCCTGCAAAAAAAATATTTTTAACTCCAGAGCACGCAGAAAGACGACTAAATTTTTGCCACGAACGTGCTAATATGAACTGGGAGCGCGTCGTATTCTGCGATGAGAAAGTATTTTCCACATCCGATGACGTCCATGTTTGGAGGCCCCCACAGACAAGATTTGTGCGACCCGACAGAAGAAGTGGGCGTATAAGTGTCGGATTTTGGGGGTATATGACGAACTGCGGGTCAAAATCACTGGGAGATTAGTTGGGGACGAGTATGTTACTATACTCGTCCCAAGTTATATAATTCTGGTCCAAGATAACAGTCCGATACATACCTACATCAATGTGGTAGTTAGGGAATATCTTAACTCCCAAGAATTTATTGTTATTCCTTGGCCTGCTAAATCCCCGGACCTCAACCCCATTTAAAATTTGTGGGCAATTATGAGTCGGCAATGGATAGTGGAACGAGAAAACATCCCAAGAACCAAACCAGACCTAATCAGGCATTGCAATCAAGTCTGGAAAAGACTAAGAAACATAAATACTGAAAATTTAGTCGACAGCATGCCTGAAGGACTTTAGGCATGAATAAATGCAAATGTAATGTACACAAAATATTTATTTAAATTATAATTTATTATTTTTTATATGGTTTATGTTTATTTTTTAATATAAAAGTTTATTGTATAATAATATGTATTTTTTGTATGTATGTATATACTACAACTTGTTGGGTATGTTTAATTAAAAAGTTCTTTCTATAAAATATATATTAAATATTTTCTCATATTTATTTATTGTTTTATTATTATGGGTTAACAATTATAATTGTATGAGGCGCCGTTTGTCCGTAAATTATTTTTGCTATATATAAGAATATTTTTTATATATAAACTTTAAATTTCCTATATTATATAGAAACTTTTTAGTTCAGATAATGCCGCTTGAGAATGAGGGCGCTTTGCGGTTTTCAACTAAAAAGCACTGTTGCCAGAGTGTGCCAATGCAAAGTTTTGGTCAGTGTTTCCAACATAAAGTCGGGTCTACAATTGTCGCAGAACGCAGATCGCAGAACGTAAGCATGCGCAAAGCACCCATCCACGTTGCGATGGAGCAAGGTCACACGTCGTTGTTATGTGAGCTGTCTACAATTGTCGCGCGATGTGCTTTTATTGACCAATCAGAGCAATTGTTTTCTTTATAACCACAGTGTGGCCAACGTAGAAGTGTTTCCCCTAAATTTAGTGAAAAAAAACAGAGATATGGATGCATCCCTATCTCTAAAAAACTGCTTGGGGTTTATTTTTAGGTAAAAAATGTTTAAGAGTTTATATATAATTATATTTGTATATTATATATATAATATAAATGAAAAAATGCAAATTTTTAGGGAATAAAAAGTAAAGTGTTGGTGACACTGGGTTGAGTATTTCAGACCAAATATACCCAGATAACATTCGTGAATGCATATTAAACTCACACCGGGCGCACGCCGTGAATCTTCAAAATTGAATTCATCGTGAATTCACCGTGAGTTCACAGATAACATTTGTAATGCACATTTAATTCACATAGGACGCACGCCGTGAATCTTTAAAAATGAATTCATCGTGAATTCACTGTGAGTTCGCAGATAATATTTTTAATGCACATATAATTCATGCCGGACGCACGCCCTGAATCTTTAAAAATAAATGCATTGTGAATCCACTGTGAGTTTCCAAATTACATTCATGAATGCACATTAAATTCCTACCGGGCGCACGCCGTGAATGTTCAAAATTGAATGCATCGTGAATTCAGCGTGAGTTCACAGATAACATTTGTAATGCACATTTAATTCACATAGGGCGCACGCCGTGAATTTTCAAAATTGAATGCATCGTGAATTCGCCTTAAGTTCACAGATAACATTTGTTATGCACATTTAATTTACACCGGACGCACGCCGTGAATCTCCAAGATTTTATACAGATCTGTTAGCACGTTTAATTAAAGATCTTCAAATTTATTTTGATAGGTTAGCTATACCTCATTTTGACAGGGAAGGTATACCTACCCTATCAAAATAAATTTGAAGACCGAATTCGAAATAAGAAAAAGAAAACATAACATTAAAGGAATATAAATTAAAGATTTTTATTAAATATTAAACGGAAAATAAAAAAGTACATTTTTTTATTAATATCAATTATTAATATTTAATATACCTATAGATACCTATATAGGTATAATAATTATTAATTATAATTATATATAATTGCAAAACCAAATACGCGGGCACTCGTGCGCATGCGCCTATGGCCGTCACATTTCAACTAAATAACCAGCATGCAGGGTTGCCGCTTGCAGGTATTTGACCCGAAAATCACGTATTTCATCATGCTTGCAAGTAAAATATTGAAGGTATTTTATAAATTTCGACCAAAATACTTTTCAAAGAAATTTTCAGTAAATAATATTGTATAACTACTAACTAAACATAATTCCTTAATTCCATCCTTTTATTTTTCTCTTAATTTATTCAATATTTAATTCACTTTTCCAAATTGAGCAAATGTACTAGTTTTCTAGTATTTTGTAATTTTTGGTCGGGAACTTTCATAAAAATCATCCGGCTGCCATCCGGCAACACTGCAGTGTTAGTGTGCGTACGCAGCTAAGAGCCACGAGGTTTTCTATAGAATACCATATATGGTAAACATCTAGCTAGATATCCTGTATACCGGTAAAACGTTCACTTAACGTTCACTGAACGTCGTTCAGTTCATATCCTTTTTCTATGGTTCAGAGATAAACGTTCAGTTTCAAGGTGTATACATATATGTATACAAGATATATCTTGGTTCAGTTTTTCAGTTTTATAATATATAGGTATTCAGTTCAATAAATACTTAAGTTGCTAGCCAGGAATTCCAAAGGTAAGATTGACATTTTTATATTTTTGCATGATCAAATTTAAGATACGAATTTTATTATATAGTAGATCAGTTCACTGATAATAATTGTTACAATTATTGCCAAAACAACAAAAACAATGAATAACCATGCATGGTTATAACGCTTTATTGTGGTTATATTGTTTTATAAAGTTTTTATTCATTGTTTTTGTTGTTTTTGAGTCATATCACGTCAAGTGGACCCCCCATTTTCCACTAAATTTTTATACATCAATCGTTAGTAGTCATTAGTAACAATATTTCCTTAAAATATTTTTTTTAAATTTTAATTACAGTTACCAGAGTTTTTTTGTAACAAAGATATTTCTCACTTTTAATTAAAAAATTAATTGTAAAAAAACTGTTAAAAGTTTCCTAGTGAAATTTTCAGGACTTATAGGCTAATATATGTATTTTTATAAACAAATAAAAAACTTTTTTTAAATTTTTTTATACTTTTTTTGATTGAAATATACAATTCAAATTTTTGATAAAGTCTCTATCAAATAATCAAGTTTTTATTCATGGTTACATGAACTGGATATTAAGGTTTCATATCCTGAAAAAATTTCACTGCCCGGCATTACTCCGCGCCTCATGAGTCGAAGCCGTGCTCGGCTGAATTGGTTTGAATGATTTGTTTTTATTTGAATTCAAAATATGACATCCATTTTAATATTTTTATTAGTAAATATACAGTCAACAAATATTTTACAATTTTTTAATCAATAAAATAAATGAATTAATTAATTAATACAGAATATTTTTATTAGCTATCGCAAGACTTTTCTTTATACACAAAAACAAATATATTTTTTTTGTTCTAAGCCTAAGCTTTTTTAAATAATATTTATTAAATTTTATAAAATGAGTCTTATAAATAAATGCTGTAATCCATTAATATTATTTTAGTTTATATATTTTTAAGGACCAAAAGAAATTAAAATAAGGGGAAAAAAATGATGAGTTATTTGACTCATTTGATGATGTGTCCAGTGATGAATCAGTAAGTATACTTATCTGTAGATGTGCTTGTATCATTGTAATTTCATATATTTGTATATTATAATAAAATATTATATAGTATTATACTCATGTGTATGCATTAATTGGTATTATTGATGTTATAATTCATATTTTTTTTAAGGTTAAAGAGGAAATTGAAACCTCTGAGGTTGATTCGGAATAAACTTTACAACATAACACATTTACACATTTTTGTTTTATTTCAGTATACAATTGTACCTCAAGTTTAATTGGACTTAAATCACATCTTTATTTAACATTTTTCATTTGACTTTATTTACAAATATAACAAAATCTGTTATTTTAAAAAATAACACGTTTTATTTTGTGTTCCAATATAAAATTAAGTGCAAAAAAAATTGAGTATACGCACAAAATTCACCGTGAATACGCACGCGAAGATGCGCCCTCCCCTTGAATTCACCGTAAATGCACAAGTGATCACTTCGAAGCTCGAAGTGAGTGCGCATGCATGCTCTAAATTCGCGCAAAAAAATTGAAATAATGGTGAATGCAATTTTTTTGTTCAGAAAACTTATTTTACTCTATAGGGGAAAATATGTTTTCTGAACATGCACCCTTATTTCATTTTTTTTCGCGCGAATTTAGAACACGCATGCATTTACGATGAATTTAAGGGACGGACGCATCTTCACGTGTGCATTCACGGTGAATTCACGTGTGCCTTTAAGGGGCGGACGCATCTTCACGTGTGCATTCACGGTGAATCCAATGGGCGGATAGATCTTCACGTGTGCATTCACGGTGAATTCCAGGGGCGGACGCATCTTTTAGCAACCGTGAATTCACGCGTGAAGCAATATTTTTCACCGTGCATTCACGGTGAACTCACGAATGTTATCTGGGTAAACAAATATTTCCAATATTGGATTGGAAAAATTGTTTAGATTATCATAGAATTAGTTAATATTATTTAAAATTTTAAATAATTATTTTGATCAAAATTTGAAAATTCTAAATGATTTTCGATATTTCCTTAAAACTACCTATTTAAATCAATATAGGTATGAATATTCAATAGTAATAAGAATATACATACCTACATTTATTTAAATGGTCTTTAGAAAATATTGAAAATTATTTTAAATTTGGACAATTACGTTTTTCGAATAATTTCTGAGAATTACACCAAAAATTTAAAAATAACCGCGAAATAGGAAAAGGAACTAAATAAAAGTATTGATTATTGAAAGAAAGAGAGCACAGAGACAGATAGATTCTAGCGCTCTATGATTGGCTAACATAAAAGCCTGCGAAAGACGTTATTGAAGATGAATTAACTTTCTGCGACGTGTGACCTTGCTCCATCGCAACGTCGCTGGGTGCTTTGCGCATGCTTACGTTCTGCGATCTGCGTTCTGCGATCTGCGTTCTGCGATAATTGTAGACCCGGCTTAACGTTTCGCCAAATCTGGCAGATTTTAATAAAGGTCGAGGGAAAAAAGATACTCTTACAGCTGACGGATTTTTTTAACGGAAGGTTGAACATAATATCGAATGATATTTGTATATAATTTAATTTGTAAGAGTCCAAGTTTTAAAAAAAAGTTTCTTTGTTTTTTTATAAATTGACAAGAGAAGCAAAACGTAAGAAATTTTAGTTTTTTTAAATACCTATTAGTAAAAACGAAGAAGTGTTTATTTAGAGAAATAGAGACGGCCAAAGAAGAGAAATGTTTTCTTCAATAAAAATAGACCAACCGACCAATATATTACCTATAAGTATTTAAAAAAACTAAAATCCTATACTTTTTGCCATCATTTTGTTCCGCTAGATCTGGCCGAAGATCCGTTAAGCCTGAATTATAGATTGCCTTCCTTCCTTCCTTCCTTCCTCCCGTAGAAGATGAACATTTCGTAATTGTCACCATTAACATCTCCCGTGTAGAAATTTATAATACTTTGTGATAATATTTTGCAATTATAGTAATAAAAAAAGTCAGAGATTAAAATATTTTCTTAACAAAATCATATTTTGAAGTTATTTTAATATTTTAAAGTATCAATAATTGTTAAGTTTAATTAAAATTAATAACGGGCAATGTTAATGGTGACAACTACGTCAAAAATGTTTATTTAAATCGTAGTGCCAGTTATAGATTCCCGTACCGTAAGGACGGCATTCCTTCATGACCAATCACAGTGCTTGTTATGGACATGCGCTGTAGGGTGACAGCGCGTAGGCACAAAATATTTAAAATACATGATTGTTTAGTATTATTTGAGGAGTGATTTTTCTAAAGGTCGTATTTCCATTTGCAACAATTTTTCAAAAAAATGACTATAACATGTATAGGTTAGGGCAATATAGATTATTTAAAAATAAATTCTGATGAATATTTAATAAAAATTTAGACCTGCTGTCATATTTCGCCGTTAATATATGCGTTTTAACCATACCTTTGGGATTTTGTCAAAAAATTACATTCAAATAAAAATGAAAATAATGCCTTTTGAAAAATCACTCCTCATTTAAGATAGGTTTTCAGTTTATTAAATAATTTGTGTCTCTAAATAGGATATTTAGATATTGTTTATGATCAATGTCTTTCATTTTTAGAAACGTTGCTTTGTAAAACCCCGTAGTTTCCCGGTCTTGGTAAAGTGGGCGTCTTGTTCGATGTTTTTTTCTTCATTATACTGCCCAACTATGGAGAAAGGCAGGACATTTTGTATCTTAATTCAACAAAGAAATGCAGTAAACTATCTTTTAAGTTAAATAAATCAGTTAAATACCTACTGCTTTTCATAAAAATGTAGTTTATGCTAATTTCCCACAAATTTCTTGTTTAGCAGTTACTGCCTTTCTCCATAGTTGGGCAGTACACAACAAGCTGCCTGGGCAATTAAAATTTCGATCACTGCACTAATATATAAATGAGTATCTTTCATATTTACACACAATGGGTAAAACGCAGAATATAAACAAAAACAAATGTCAACCATTTTAGGTGTCATCGCGCATGGTTACGGAATTTTATACGGAAATCTA
Organism: Brassicogethes aeneus; assembly: GCA_921294245.1. Classification (NCBI taxonomy): domain Eukaryota; kingdom Metazoa; phylum Arthropoda; class Insecta; order Coleoptera; family Nitidulidae; genus Brassicogethes; species Brassicogethes aeneus. Next base: position 8,366,261 of record OV121137.1, read on the forward strand.
TAAATTGACTTTTTACAAGACGCACAAATCGTACGGGCACGACTACGGGAGGAAGGAAGGAAGGCAATCTATAATTCAGGAAACACTGACCAAAACTTTGCATTGGCACACTCTGGCAACAGTGCTTTTTAGTTGAATACTACAAAGCGCCCTCATTCTCAAGCGGCATTATCTGAACTAAAAAGTTTCTATATATATAGGAAATTTAAAGTTTATATATAAAAAATATTCTTATATATAGCAAAAATAATTTACGGACAAACGGTGCCTCATATTTATAGGTATGTTAACTTTTTTATTATAATTAAGTACAACAAACATTTTTTTAAATCCTAGTATATTTAATTTTTAATTTTAACACATAAACAGGTAACAAATAATAAAATGTGTTTTTACTCCTATGATGTAGAATAGTGTATTGAGTCATTGCTAGTTCTCAAAAATGTAAAGTAAGTTTTATGAAACTACAACTTGATAATATTATTTATAGCCTAAAAAGTTCTTATTAAAAGTTCTTATTAAAAGTTTTTTCATAAAATAAATGTTTATAAAACTATACAAAAATATATCAAAAAATTAACGATTTACCAAAAATAATTAATTCCATACGAGCAGGTAGTAAATTCTAAATATAGACATATTTTTGACTATTTCCGAATGCCTCCAAACAATTACAATGGAGCATTCAAATGGACATTACTTTTTTCCGTAACTGAACTATGTCACATATTATGTGACATACGTGCGGATTGAAAATCACGTTGTGACTGCAATATGCGTAAATTATGAACCTCGCAATGTTTCTCCAACCATCCCATGTGCTGGCTATATGAACCTCAATTGAAGACGCAAATGATGCATATATGCGTGCATAAGTGCGGATTACAATCACGTTGTGACTGCAATATGCGTCAATTATGAACCTCATAATGTTATCTGGGTTCTTCTTCTTCTTCGATACTTTTTATTCTCTTTCGAGAGAATCAATTGAACAAATCACAAAATACCTCGCTGAAAGGTCAAAGCATGCGATATTGTCGAGAAATACCGGTATACCGGGAACCCCATTTTATCCTTCCTAGGTCAAAGTCAACTATTTTCAGAATTTTTCATGAAGCGATGTACAGCACTTGAAGGATAAAATCGAACTCGTGTTGTTCATAATTGCCTATTTTCAGATACCCAATTGTCAATTATGCGTAAAAATTTGAAGTTTAGAATCTTGCAACGTTGCCAAGGCTTGTATCGAGTCGTTTTCAAGATGAAGAATACATAAAAATAATTGCATATTTACCAGAATTTTTGATAAATTAAGTTTTAATCCTAGGTTAAATATTTTAGGCTAAGCTTTTGATTATTGTTATTCCTTTATTTGTTGCCCTTATTAAGTTTTAAGAGGAGTTTTTAAATTAAATTAAATTTTATTTATTTACTTATTTATTTATACATACAATGGATTCTTTTCTGAATAATTTTGAGTCATGTGATGCCTTACACACGTATGTACTTAACAGTACCCAAGAGTGTAATGATGTTTTTCAAGTAAATTCTTATATTTTAAATTTTAAGGTTCTATAATTAAACATAATAAGGAGTGTTAGGAAAAATTTTCCCGAACTTTGAAGTTTTTTTTTGGATTAGCTTTTGAATCAATATTATTGCATAATTTTATCGGAAACGTGGAAAGTAGATGTTAATTATGTCAAACTGGATGGATATAATATTATAGTGAAGGTAAGTTGAATAAAACTGACGGGGTTATTATGTTTCTCAAACATAATCTGGATTATACATACTCAATAGAAACAATGAATGAGTGTAAAATTATTAATACTAAAATAAACTTTAGCAATACAATCATAAATGTCTTAGGTGTCTAGGGATTGCATGGGGTTGATCTGTCACAATTTTTAGTTAGTTTGGACTCGTACCTGAAATCAAATCATTTAAACTCAAACTTATGTATTTTCACTGGTGATTTAAATACAAATCTATTAAATCCCAGAGGATTATCTAGCGAATATCTTGACATTATGTATGAATATGGATTTAAATCTCTAATAAATGATATAACTAGGGAACAGGATAGAGAAAAACCATGCATTGACAATATATTCTTAAAATCAAATGATGGTCTAGAGGACTGGGTCATACCAGTCATTATAAAAACTAAAATTACTGATCACTATCGTGTTTCTGTTCAAATAATTCTTAATAATAAAAATAATCAGACCAATTATTTTAATGCCAAATATATTAGTCAAATAAATTACAAAAACTTGAATAAAGATTTATTAAATTTAAACTGGAATGAAGTTCTAAAAGGGGACATTGAACCTGTAACAAAAAAATGTATTAGTATTGTGACACAAAACATAAAACATAATACAATATATAAAAAGATAAAAGAAAATAGGGTAAGAAAACCCTGGATAACGCAGGGTATAATAAACTATATAAACCATAGAGACGAACTTTCAAAAGAATACAATAAAACTGAAAATATTAATTAGAAAAAGGAGTACTCGTCATACAGAAATAAATTAAATACTCTAATAATAAAGGCAAAAAATGATTATTACAGGCACAAAATTAAAACTAGCTTAAACAACAAATAAATCTGGAAAACTAGTTTTAAAAATTTGCAAAGAAAATCACCTAAAATTAAATAGATAGAAGATAAGGAAGTACTAATAATAGATAAAAATGCATAATCAATGTATTTAATAGGCATTACATGAACATGGGTGTGGAACTGACAAATAAAATTAAATCACCAAAAGAATACAAAGAAATACGTTTAAACCTAAGTAATTCAATGTTTTTAATGCCCACAAACCCAACTGAAATTAAAATATCAATAAACACTAAAGAGTAAAAAATCTGTAGGAATAGATGGCATAAATATTGATACCACTAAAAAACTAACAAATTCGATAGATTTCCCCTTATTCCAACTAATTAATAAGATATTTGAATCAGGTGTGTGTCCATCACTTTTTAAAACTTCAATAGTGATACCAATCTATAAGAAGGGTGGCAGACAGGATCCCATAACAATATCAACCTTTGAATTCGAATCACTATTGAAAAATCGAATAGAGGGCTATATTAAAAAATACAACATCATATCAAAAAGCAATTTGCATTTCAAAAGTGAAAATCAACTCAACACGAATGCTCAACTCAACCGAATGCCTCCAAACAATTACAATGGAGCATTCAAATGGACATTACTTTTTTCCGTAACTGAACTATGTCACATATTATGTGACATACGTGCGAATTGAAAATCACGGTGTGACTGCAATATGCGTAAATTATGAACCTCGCAATGTTTCTCCAACCATCACATGTGCTGGCTATATGAACCTCAATTGAAGACGCAAATGATGCATATATGCGTGCATAAGTGCGGATTACAATCACGTTGTGACTGCAATATGCGTCAATTATGAACCTCATAATGTTATCTGGGTTCTTCTTCTTCTTCGATACTTTTTATTCTCTTTCGAGAGAATCAATTGAACAAATCACAAAATACCTCGCTGAAAGGTCAAAGCATGCGATATTGTCGAGAAATACCGGTATACCGGGAACCCCATTTATACCCAATAAACACTAAAGAGTAAAAAATCTGTAGGAATAGATGGCATAAATATTGATATCACTAAAAAACTAACAAATTCGATAGATTTCCCCTTATCCCAACTAATTAATAAGATATTTGAATCAGGTGTGTGTCCATCACTTTTTAAAACTTCAATAGTGATACCAATCTATAAGAAGGGTGGCAGACAGGATCCCATAACAATATCAACCTTTGAATTCGAATCACTATTGAAAAATCGAATAGAGGGCTATATTTAAAAATACAACATCATATTAAAAAGCAATTTGCATTTCAAAAGTGAAAATCAACTCAACACGCCATCATTAATTTAATGAAAGACATGACGCTGTTGGCAAGTCCAATCCAGCAATTTTCAGGCACAATTTTAAAGCTTTCAGACAGCTACCTATAAAACAGGGTGCAAATAGTAAAAATAGGAGATAACTTCAGTAGCCTGATGACACCTTATTATGGAGTTTCACAAGGCACCATTTTGGGACCCGTACTGTTTCTTTTATACATCAATAATTTATTTAAGGTTAAAACCAAGGGTATACCCATAAGTTTAGCAGATGACACGACGATATTTTATAGAGGTAAAAGCTGGGAGTCTCTAAAAAACACAATTGAAAAAAAAATTGTCCAGATTAAAGACTGGTTGGACTTGTACTCTCTCACTATAAATGTCGATAAAACATGTTTTATGTCATTTGGATCAAACAGTGCTAGCCTACCTATGTAAGTTTATTATAGTTAATCAACCAGAGTGTAGCTTTAACATTAACCTGTCCAACTCTGTGAGGTTCTTGGGTCTCACATTGGATCCACATCTTAGATGGGACTTGCATGCACTTGAACTTACTAAAAAAATTAAGATGTCTAATACCATATTTCAAAATATTAAAAACAATCCTAAACTTACATCAATTAAACTTGGTGTACAACTCTCTTGTAGAGTCCCACCTAAGATATGGTATTTTGGGATGGGGAGGTCTATACAAAAATCAGCTTTTGGAAATTGAGCTTATACAAAAAAGAATTCTAAAAATTATTCAAGGCGTAGAATTTACTTACCCAACAGATGATTTGTTTAGCATTTCCGGAGTGATGGATTGTAGGCAATTGTATTATCTAATAGCCATGACTCATATTCATTCTAAAACGAAATCATTTAGAGTGGTTAATACAAGACAGCAAAACCATCTACACGTACCAAAGGTTAAAAAAACTATGGGTCAAAGATACCTTACTTACCTTGGTCCTAAACTCTATAAAAACCTACTCCAAAACATGAAGAATGTAACACTGTTCAATTCTTTTTAAACCTGTGCAAAAACTATATAAGTTAAAACAGTTTACTTGCAATCGAATCGATCTAAAAAATACTTATATATAAAATACTACATTGTTTGTATTATTATTTTTTTGTTGTATTTATTTCTTGGCGCTTTAATTTAATTTAACACTCCTTATGTAAAATGTACAATTTTGTATTTGTATATATTTATTAACTTTTTTCCTAACCATTATTTACTAAATAGGTATTGTATGTTTATAACTTTTATATTAGTATGTTTATAACTTGTATTTTTAATTGTATTTTTTAAAGAAGTATTTTTAACATTTCTAGTGTAAAATAGCATATTTATTGCCTGTTTTTAATATATTTAAGTTATGTTAACGCTATATATGTTGGGTATTTGTTTAAGTTAAAATTGCAGATAGTTTATTACCAACTCATTTTTATTTTCCAGTTGAAAAAAATCATTTTCAGTGTCCTCATCTTGAGTGTATGTACTATGTAAACATTATCATCGGGTTGGAAAATTGGTAAAGATGGAAGACTGTCCTGTGAACATCTAGGTTTCAATACTCATTATTAAAATAATGGATAATGAGTTTAATTTTCATTATCATTTTCATAGACAAGAAATATATTTTTATTGCATGACACATTTTTTTAATTTTTGCACGGTTTGCAATAGATAGTGATCTTTTATAAAAAAGATGGACTTTGTGGATGGAAAAAAATTATTATTTAAAAGTAACCAATTTCATTAAAAAAAATTGTTTATTTATTTTTTATTTTAATAGTTACTAATTACTAATCTTATCAGAGAATTTTTTTTGCATCTTCATTCATTGTAAATCATTTTTTTAGTGATGTAATGGGCAATGTCTTTCGTTACACATTTTTATGAACGTTCTCTCATTACTCATTTTTTTATTATTTAATGAGTAATATTGTTCTTAATTAAAATTTTTTAATGATTAATTTATTCAAACTACATTACCATTAAAAATATATTTTAATAGTTACTAATTACTAATCTTATCAGAGAATTTTTTTTGCATCTTCATTAATTGTAAATCATTTTTTTAGTGATGTAATGGGCAATGTCTTTCGTTACACATTTTTATGAACGTTCTCTCATTACTCATTTTTAATTATTTAATGAGTAATATTGTTCTTAATTAAATTTTTTTAATGATTAATTTATTCAAACTACATTACCATTAAAAATAAAAATGAAGATTGCATTATTTTTTACATTAACATTTTGCAACTACCAGCTCCGGTTTTTGTCAAATATTTTTTTGCTGTATACCAAAAAATGTTTCAGAAAATTATTAAATTTGGCTTTTATCTCTGCGATAGATTCATCTACACCTAGTTTGGCTAATTCAGCCTTTATTTCTTCCATTAATTCTTGCATTTATGTTTTTGTACATAGAATCTTTTGGCATATATAAACACGGATTTGCTTTGTATAGCTCAATCAAACTCCCTACGCGTTTAAGCATTGAACATAAGCATTACCTCAGTATTAGTTGACTTTTCAGGGTTTTTAGTACAAGAAATTAGAACAGAACTCTAATTTTTCGTACTAAATCGATGCGCATCTAATTTGTAAACACAATATTTTTAGTACTAAATTCAGTACTAAAATTAGCATAATGGCAAGCGGGCCTTAGCGCGTTGCTGATTATGTAAGACTGCCGGAGACAGGAACCGTGATTTACCTGCATAGGTAGTGGCCCTAGGCTCTAATTTCGCAATGTTTACACTTAAAATTGCCTAACAAACTTTTCTATGCTGTGTACGCTTTACTCTTTAGAAGCGATCGCGTGCGCGTTCGCACTACGATGAGTCAAGTCGTACTGAAAACTGACATGGTAGGCTTTGTGTTTTGTAAAAATAAAAGTTTTTTGCTCCGAAAATACAGTTTATCAAGAGCCTTAAAAAATCCGGTTAAAATCGCACAATAAATAAAGATTTTACAAACAAGAGTATTTAAACTATGTCAGTGGGCATTGAGAAAAGTTGTGTTATGATCTAGATTACGGCTATACAGGGTACACATCAAGCATAGGGTGACAGTCGGGAACCAGACGATTTTGATATAAGTTTTAAATAAAGAATTTGCAAGATAACACAAGAATGAAGCTTACACAATGCTATTTACGATGTTTATCAAGTATAGAAGACAATGTCATCGAGATACTGTCCGTCGCGTTGGATGCAGTTTTCGACCCTCACGAGTTTCAAAATCGTGTTCCTTTAATTGCTGAACAATCTGAAGTTTGTGGGGGGGTGAAATGTTAAATCTTTGTGCAAGATTTGCCTAACCGCTTCCCGATGCATGTTCAACTCAATTGCATGTTTTCGGTCCACCGTGAAGGACTTCTGATGAGCGCCTCTCTCACTTGTTCTTACGGACCCTGTGACTTTTTTGTACTATATTGACCGTTGTTCTAAAATTATTGACCCATCTTATGATGGTGTTGTCAAACGGAACAGTTCCCCGTCTAATATTGAACTGAATGAGAAAAAGCCGCTGTGTAGTTATCACTGACTCGCCTTTTTAGATAAACGTGTCCTATGCAAGCATTCGATGCTCTACTGTCCTCGGCTCCATTGTTACTGAAATGCGTTATTATCTATGCTGAAATGGCACAACATTACAAATGTAGCAACATCGCTCTTGCCTCCTCTTCCTCCGTCAAGCTAAGTACTATGCGTTCCAAAAAGATCCGGTTCCTGACTGTCATTTTGTATATTTCTATGTGTATAAGTATGTCTTTTTTTATTTGAAAAGCTACTATGTCGGTTATATCACAGAAAAGGTGTAATTACAAGCCTATTAAATTATTTTAAATTTTAAAATTTGACATTTTTTTTTAAATATTTTGACAAACGCTGCAGCGTTGGTTTTGGTTCTCAAATTATTAAAAAAAAAACGAAAAACCCGGTCAAAAACCAAAAATTGTTATAATTTAATTATTTCTGTGAATTTTAAGTTAAAGTAAGTTTTACATACACATTTATCTATCTAACCATAGAAGTGATTATAAACCTTAGTTAATATTTTATTAATCTATCTATTTTTTTATACCGATCCACCTCAATCAATACATCACAGTTACCATCACCATCTTTTGTTTATCCCAAATCCCAAAAGTCCCCAGAACTCAAAGGTTAGTTACTCGATCCCTTTTGTAAGCGAAAACCACAATTAAATTAAATATTTAAATAGACTAAAATAAATATTGATTAAAATAAATACAAATTTCACACTTAAAAACAAAAATAGATGTAATATAATATGTAAAAAATAAAAATAATAATTTTTTTATTCATATTATGCTATACTAGTTATAGATACATATGTGTATATGTGTTTCTCATATTTAAAAGACAATTGACAAAAATCAACTATAGTTATAGGGTAAGAATTGGTGAAATTAGCACGAAATATTTTTTGTTTTCATAATTAAATTCCATGTTGCTCAATTGATAACTTTCTATAAAACAAACAACCATGCAAATAATTTAAAAAAAAATTCGAAATTTATAAACAATTGAATTTTGAGGTAACCGGGCTTAAATCAAAGATGAGCCATTAGTTTATCAAATTATTAAATAAACTTGAAAATATTTTTTAACCTAATTATTTATAAAAAAATTATTTTTAATTATGATCTGGGCCTCGAACACATTGTCGAATTTCGTTGAAAAAAAGATGGAACTTTATTTTTACCTCCCGTCGCGTGTTTTTATCTTACGCTCTCGTGAAATTGTTTATTGAGTTGCAATTAATGTTGTGAACGAAAAATGCACGAGGTAAATAAATCTTGTTTATTTATAAATGCATAATTAGGGTGAAATAAAAAAAAATGTGGTAAATATTTTTACAAAAATAAATATTTTTAAAAACATAAATAAATAAAATACAGTCACATTTTTAAACCCTAATAACTCGAAAACCCATACGGCGTAAGCAATAATTACAGACTTAGTTATTTTAATGTTTAATGCCAAATTGCAAATGCCACTCGCATTTAACCACAAAATCAAATTCTTGAGACAATGGATTTATGAAATTTAATTTTATTTTGTACTGAGCAGAACAACCGTCTTAAAATCATATTATATTTTTTAGATTTTCTCAAAATTGTACTTGAAAAAAGCAATAATTTTTTATTGAATAACTGAACTGCTACCTGTCTAAAATCATTCAATGTATTTTTAATATGTGAATTGTGCATGCGAGTCATTTTCCCAAGCATAAAATTTCTGGATTTGTGGCCAGCTTTTTTGAAGATCCAAATCCCGAAGATTAACGCAGTTTCTGTATGTATTGTGTAACGTCTAATTTTTTTAGTTTTGCGGGCGACCATTCGATTGGTGCAGATCTGTATTTTTGCGTCTATATTGGTTGCCCATAAGGCAGTTTTCATTTATGTCTAAAAATCTCGTGACGCTAAAAATGGGTCAAATGTGACGATGTAAAGAGTCACGTGACGAATTATCAAACTCCCCTACCCCCTAAAAATATTTTTGATATTCTTTTTTGTAATAATCTGACCAAAAATGAAAAAAATTAGCAATCTTATTCAATTTACTTTTTTACGTGACGTTTTAAACCCCCTTCCAGCGTCACGAGATTCAGCCCCTACGTTGCTATTAAATTATCGGCGGTCGAATCTTTTTACATGGAATATTTTATTCGATTTCTGTTTAGAAGCGCAATATGAACTTGAAAATTAAGGTTTACGCACTCGTTTTAATAAAGCTTTTATCATTTTAGTTAAAGTAAAAGTGGCTCCAACATTTTTTGACGTAATTTGACTTTTAAGGGTATTTTTAGATTTAGATTTTTGCGAGGCACAAAATATAATTAAAATTTGTTTTTAGTTAAAAATATATATATACCTACCTGTTTTAATTTTATTTAATAACTTAATAAGTGTTTATAAATTTCGAAATTATTTTGCAAAACTGCTTGGCAGGCTTATTTGTGTCATATAAAGCTATCGATTTAGCCACATGCAATTTAATTATTTAAACAAAAAATATTTAGTGCTGATTTCACGAATTTTGACGATGTCTATAAGCTCAAAATTTTGGCAAAACATAGAAAAACGTTTTGTTTTGATTAGTTTTCTTTCAGAAAATATGTAAACAAAGAATAGGAGCATGCGGTTCATTTTTAAGTGATCTGATAACCCTGCTTGCGAGTAATTACTTGATCCCTCACCCAAGTAAGTTTAAGGTGATATAGGAAGTAAACGAACACCAGGTTTACTTACCCGGGTGACGGATCACTCACCCGTTGAGGTTTTCGAAAACACAAACGAAAACATTATTGGATTCCTTGATTTTTTTTTCATATAACCATGTAAAATTCCAATATGGCAGCCATAGCAATCTAGTAGGCAAAAAAAATTACAAATCAGATAAAAAGTAGATAATTGTGTATGTTTAACAGAAGTCCTGGACCACTACTCCAAGCTGCTTGCTGTACGTTTCCGGAGAGGCAACTTACACGAATTGATTTCACCAACTCGTGTAACTAGGATCCTGAAAGATGTTCGAAGAAAAGTACCCCCAACACTGAATATATTGACGGAACCTGTATTGAAGACCACGATGAGGACGACAAACGAGTCTTTCCAAGTATTTAGTCATTTTTTACTAGTGGGAACCACAAACTTCAACTTGATGAAAGTGACCCCAATTCCTGTGAAAATATCTAACACATCATATTGGGAACCAGACGTCACCGTTCCATTTCTCAACGTCGACTACAACCGTCAATTATACTATGGATTGAACGAAAACGAGTTCAAGTCTTGCATATTGACCTCAGCAAACGAATATGTCTGTTCACCAACATCAGTCAAAAATATAGAAACAGCGTCTAATTGTGTAATTGATGAAGTATACCAACGATTCGAGACAACCAAATGCAAACTGGTCCAGCGAAGTCTTATTGGAACAATATGGAAAGAACTCTCTACAATTAATGCATGGATGGCAGTTGCAAGCAATCCCACCAGAATTGCGATAACTTGCAATGGCGTGAGAGAAGAAGTCACGTTGAACAAGACGAATATAATCCAAATTGCCCAGGACTGCATCAAACAAACAAAATCCAAAATCCTGACGCCAAAAAGGATTGATTCAATCCCAGTGATAGAATCCTTCACGAAAACCATATCATACAACTTCACAAATTTCAAACTGACAACCAACAACTCACAGTGGTCCTCGACTAGCCATGGGTTGTATGAAAATGGCGCCAAAAAATGAGTTCGGATTTTGATAGGTATGTCTATAAGCATTGCAAAAATTCATCAAGTAAAACCGTAGCTGATCATTAACTTATTTTATGAATGTAACAATTTCGCATTTTTACATAGCCTTTAGATTCCTACAATATTAAAAAAGTAATTTTTATTTTTACAGTGAAAAAAGGTTATTGACCAAAATAAATTTACATTTACTCAATATTTGTTACAAATGTCTAGAGGAGAACTCAACAACAGCTTTCTTTAACTGGATTTGATAGCAAGGATTTTGTAAGAGATTTATTTTATATCGGTTCCAGTACTTGACAAACTCTCTATAAATAGATTCTCCTGCTTGCTTTGACCATAAACCAAGTCCACCTTCTTGAAGAAACTGCAAAGATTGAGTAATATGTTTCAAAATGACGTGCAATTTAAGAGACTTTGAAAGCCCAGCTCTCTAAAAATGAATTAGTCAAAAATGACTTATTTAATAGTTATTGGTTTTTTCACTTGTACCATGGTTAACCATGGTATCCCCCCCTAGTCTTATGTAAAATTGTCCCCTGAATCCGAAAATGTCTTCAAAAGTTAAAAAAAGTAGAACAGTTTTTGAGATATAGTCAATTTTCCATTTAATATAGAATTGACTACATCTCAAAAACTGCTACACTTTCATAATAATGGTATCATAATGATGGTATCCAAAAATTCCCCCCAAGTCTTATGTAAAATTGTCCCCTGAATCCGAAAATGTCTTCAAAAGTTAAAAAAGTAGAACAGTTTTTGAGATATAGTCAATTTTCCATTTAATATAGAATTGACTACATCTCAAAAACTGTTATACTTTCATAATTTTTCACGGTATTTTCGGATTTAGGGGACAGTTTTACATAATAATTGGCTTTTAAATTTTGGGATACCATGGCGACAAGTATTGCAGATGGAAATTGAAATTGGGAACTTAGGATTCTGTAATTAAAAATTTCGACGATTTTGTATTACCCATAATAATTTTCTGCCCACATGCTGTTACGCTCATGGTTGCTTACAATTTCAATAGGGTTCATTTTATCATAAAAGTAACAATAAAACCGACAAAAATTATTAGATTTGTGTTTTAAGGCAAACAGTAACTGACAACCCTAGACCAAACCTAGGCTAACAACTGACAAGTTAATCAAATATTTCAGTGCCAACTTATCAATGAACCTATATGTAAACTTTTGTGACCTCCAATTATGTGCCAATTCTTTAAATTTATTTAAAAATATGGTTAAATGTAAACATAAATAAAAGTATCACAAGACATATTTTTATGATCAGCTATGATTTGACTTGCAGCGTTTTTGTAACCTTGATATACATGCCTACTAATATCTGAACCTATTTTTTGGCGCCATTTTTATAAAACCTATGGATGGTCGAGGACCACTGTGAACTCCTATATCATGGAGCCCATTGAATCCGTGATTAGGGATTCCCAGAACTTGGAACATCTTTAGACCATGGAAAACAACATTCAGGAAAAGCTCGACGAAAACCAATGGAGAAAGATTCATCATCATTCCATATCAATCAGTATCCTCACGTCAACAACCCTGATCATCATTATGATAACTTTGACCGCAGGGTACCGGTTCTGTCAAAGATGCCGAAGGAAGTTCGCTGACCATAGAGCTTCAACAACCACCAGATCATCACCTCAGGAGGGTCAACTGATGGAACTAATGCCACTATAATCCAGCATCCAGGAGACCCAAATGATGGAACTGATGGCAAACCAGCAATCGAGAGGGGGAAGGCTGTTTAATCGTCAATTAAACAAATTTAATATCTAATTCTTTCCAAAATTTTATATTAATTATTTTTTAATTTTTATATTATTTTAAATAATTTAATATTTCGAGGCGGTGACCGACCCAAAGGTGCTGAGCCTACAAAATCAGTACCTAATTAATCGGTCATCGCCGATAAAATTGCATATTTGCACATTTTTTAAATTATCTAGTTGCTATGTCACATTAGAATTATGTATAAATAGGAATTAATTTAATAAAACTTTCTCTCTTTCAACCACAACCAGTCTATCATTTACATCTACCTAATTACCCTCAACATTCCCTAAACTCTACAAGAGTTTACAAAATGTGAAACTTAGAGGCCTATTCCCTTTTTTGCTGTTCATAAACATCGATTTCTTAACATGTAAGAATGTTTACCCAAGGACAACCCAAACACCACCTATGTTAAAGGTATTCCGTGAATAGCGATAAATGTGTCTAGGACAGACAGTATCTTAGTTTAATATCCTAAAAGTCGCACATCGTAAACTAAAATAGTGTTAAATAATTATTTTAAAAATCATTGGTGATATAAAATATATTAAATGAACTTAAAAACAACTTCAGAAAATCAACCAATTCTAAACATACCTACTTGGAAAAAAAATTTTATGCTGAACTAGCCAAAGAACAGATCTATTGGCGGGCCATTTAGTCTATCATTAAATGGAAAAGGGTAATCTTAAATTTTAAATAATTATTTGTTACTTTTTTCTACATATTCTTTCAGTGACTTGAAGGCCCATGTAAGGAAAAGAGCAAGGAAACTAGGCATTTCTCACATGGAGACTGGCAATGTCGAGGAGCCAGTAAAACAACTTAATGACATTGAGGATAAGTTAATAGGGAAGTTAGTGGTGAAGGGATTACCATCTCTTGAACTCTGCATTTACCAGACTTTGAGGTCAACAAAGGCTGTGTGGGTGAAGGGCCCCTTCTACAACAGAGAGGCAAAAAGAGGCCAATAGAAAGTCAAAGTCAAACTCTGATGATTAGCAAAGGTGTTCTTTAGTGTAGAGTTTTTAAAAGGTATTGATAAAAATTAAAAGGGATTTTAAAATTAAACAAAAAAGTTTTAGCTGCCATTTCAAGAAAAAATTTGAGATGAGTTTTTAGATGCATATTTTTTTGTATTTTATTACTTCTGATAATTTTGTTTGACTATTTTTTTGTCTTTATTTTTGTATTACATGCAGTGTGACTCAGTTTTTTGCGACTCACCCCTGTAAAATCTTTATTTATTGTGCGATTTTAACCGGATTTGTTTTAAAGTGTAGATCTTGATAAACTGTATTTTTGAAGCAAAAAATTGTATATTTTTACAAAATACACGGCATACTATGTCAGTTTTTAAGAGTAAATTTTTAAGAATTCATATTAGCGATTTTTTTAAACAAAACGGCACTGGATTCACCACCCCTCAAAACGACCCTATACTAAATTTTATTGAAAAATTTTAAGAAAAAAAATGCACAATAATAACTACAAAAAATTATTTTGTCAAGTTATCCATGAAAAAACATTGAAATAAAATTAAACTAATAGTAACATGGTACTTTTACTATAATTTCAATTTTATTTCAATGTTTTTTATATATAACTAAATTTTTTAAATTATTATTGTGCATTTTTTTCTTAAAATTTTTCAATAAAATTTAATACAAATCCGGTTAAAATCGCACAATAAATAAAGATTTTACATGGGTGAGTCGCAAACAAATGGGTCACACTGTAGGTATTTGGTATTTTATATTTGTTGACCTCCCTCTCCCAAAATTCTTACGGCATTTTTTAAATTTTCTGTTTTTTCTAAATAAATTAATTTTATCAAATAATTTAGTAAAGAAAAATTTGTATTTTTGTTTTAAAAAATACATTTTAATAATTAAAAACACAAACCATAAACATATTTTTAATATTGCAAAAAAAATTGTTTTATTTGTTTGGCGTCACCCCTTATGTGATTCTTTGAGACGAAATAATTAAAATTGTTACTAAACATATGTAGTTTATGAACATGCATGTTTAGCGAAAGGGAATAAGTGCTCATTCATAATGGACGTAACCATAAGATGCCCGTAAGAAATACGTAAAACGTAAAGTTGAACATTAACAAAACCAGTGTGCCTGTTTATAATGAATAGCCGTAATTTTTACGTTTTACGTTCGAACATAAGATCTTATGGGTGACCGTAAAAAATACGTAAAGTTGAAATCATCTCAACTTTACGGGTTTCTTATGTGTGAATTTTAGTAACTTTCATGATTTCACTAGAACATTGTTGGTAGCAATCAGGGCAGTAGCCATGCAAACAGATGACAGATCTTTTTCAAGTGTATTCTGGTGTATCCACAGAACAAACAATCTAAAGAACCATTCATTATCCTAAAGTTTTAGTTTGAGTATTATTCGACGAAATTCGCCCTTTTTTTCTTCTCTTTGCCAACGTATATATCGCTCATTACACTAATAATTATAATTACACTGATAGTTTTAACTTAATTTATATTTATAATAATTATAATTATAATTATTATGCCTCTTACTTTTCTTTCCAGAAATAACGAAGTTTTTTTAAAATTATTTGAGAACCGCTGATTTGTTTTCCAATTTTTAAATGCCATTTCAATGGACTTGTAATTATGAAACTTTTCTCTAATTTAACCTACCTTGTAGCTCAACTGACATCCGATGTTACCTTTGATGCACTCCACAGAATGTTAAAAATTTCGGGGGAAAAACGTCTTCTTACTTATGCTTAAATTAAAATCTAAACAAAATTGTTTACCAAAGCATTGTAACTAAGGAGCCAACCAACAATTTAACAAAAAAAACATCAAAATTAGATGAGCGCTTCGCGAGGAAATCAACATTAAAATTCTGGCCAATTTCTGGTGGCCGGTTTTTTTGCCAGTGAGCGTAGATAAATAATCTTTTAAATTTTAGAAGAAAATCTATACACAAATACACCCGAAGACTGAACAAACTAGACCAACCTAAACACTGTATAGTATCAGATGGCACCAAGTATCCTTCTATATATGGGTATCTTCTTTATTTGAAGAGCTACAAGGTCGTTTAAATTAGAGAAAAGTTTGGTAGGAATTACGAAGTTATAACGATTTTTGGTTTTGAAAGGCTTGGAAACACGCAAATTTTCTTTATTTTATCCTAGTAAAAAGAGAATATATAATAATATATCCTAGTAAAAAGAGAAAAACTCGCGCAAAAATGTTCCGTCGCAAAAAGCATTTTTGGGCATTTTTGTTTTTTTTATCTAAATCTTACCGTTTTGGATAAATATAAAATCAAAGAAAAAACTCGAAAGGAAAATTAAGTTTTCACCCTAATTCGCAGGGAATAGGATCCCGCAAAGTGGAGTTTAAGCTTTTTCTACGAGCCCTAATCAAAGAAATGAATATTGTAATTTTAGTTTTTTTACAAAAATCTTTCCGGAAATCCGGGCTACAGTGTCCAGTCTTTTCAAGGATTCTTTTTAGACTGTAAACAAAAAATTTAAACACCCTTATACAGGAAGGAAAAAAGTATCAAATAATGACTTTAACTTTGCAAATAACAAAAAAAGTTCAATATTTTATATATTTTTTATTTTGTTTCTATGGCAACCATTTTTTTAAATGGCACACATTTTTTGTTCATTATGAAAAAAGCATATTACTCTCTATTCAACCATACAATTTTTGAATTTAAAAAAAATATTTATTACGACTTACTCGTCATCTCTAATAGGGAAGCTATGGAAAAAGTCATGCAGTTATAAAAAAAATCATTTTTGGTTTAAAGCAAAGTTTTGTTCGACATTCTTGCTAATTATTCATTTTAAAGACATGGCACATTAGAGTGAGAGACAACGTATAAAAATATTAATTTAACGGGCACCCAAAGCGAAATGTGTACTGTATTTAACGGAATTTACCCAGGTACTCCTGTATCTCAAGGAAAAATCTGTCAACTAATTAAAAAATTTCGAGAAACTGGTAGCGTTAAAAACGTGAAAAGAAGTGGCAGACCAAAATCGGCAACAAGCATTAAATATTTTTTATCATCCCCTTTACACTATGACAGAATACCATCTACAAAATTTTGCCATAATACCAAGTTAGGGCTAAGAAATTTTTAATACCAGTGAGATAATATATAATAATAAAATGCAACAATTCTGTAAATGGAATATAATTGTCTTATAACGGTTACATAACTATAATAAAACACTGTTACAATACAGTTACATAACCAGAAACCGTGACATGATTTGATTTACTTTAATTTACAAATACGTATACTCTATAGGGTTATGGAACGCCGTTTTAGTATTTAATATCATAGCGCAAATTGTTATGTAAAATAGTAAAACAGCGCACACTTTGAGTCTTTGCAATGCACGACAATTGTCAAAAACTATGTATAATATTAAACTTTTCTCTATAAAAGCTTTTCTTTTTTCCATTTAGCACAATTTCATAAACTGTAACAATTACAAAGTAATTTTTTGCAATCTATGACAATAGTATTTTGACTTTTATATTCTTTTAAATAACAATATGCTTTTATTGAGAGCAATTCTTTTTACAATACTCTATCAATGCAGTAATTCTGCAAATAAGAAAATTTTTAAAAAGTTTTTTACAATGTCTGTTATTAATAAAAATATTAAGGTGCGGTAGTATTTCATTACGGGCACTATAGAGAATGACAAATCTGGTGAATTTAAAAATATTGTTAAAATCCTACTAAACCAGGTTTATTTATCCATCAAAATTACATACATGTATGTGATCATGATCATGTGATCGTGCATGATATTAGACTTACCTTGTATTTGGTTTCTTCCATTAAAGACTCAATAGCTTGAGACTCTTTTAAAGTATTTGGTTCATCAACTGTCTTTTCCATTTCACCTTTTAATACTTTTGTTAATCTAGCAACTAATTGTGATTTTAAACCTTTATAGTTCATGTTTCTAGCTTTTAATTCATTTTTCAAATTACCAATGCCCATTGATTTAGGATCCAATAAAGAGTAATGAGTAGGTTCACACTTATCTGTTGTGTTTTCTTCTTCCTATAGAAAAATATTTGGAATTAGTTTTTTAATTTTATTTATATTTAATACAACATTATACTAATACAATTTAATGAACAAGCCCCCTTTATTTGTTCAAGCAGAAGTAGACAGGCCCAGCTCTTTGCACAGCATATTCCTATCCCATGATAACAGATTAAAAATTTTATTCGCACAATGGTCTAAATAAGAAGTTCAATGTATATAAATAATGTAAAATATAAAACTTGTTTGACAATATTCGTAATTTAAACTATAGTGCGATCAATTGACAATGAAAAATAGAGAAGTGCCTTTTCATCTGCAGCCGCTGTTGTATCATCGCTCTCTGCCATTATATCCAACTTCAATTTAAGTTCCAGCTTTTGCTTGTAGCTTAACTGCAACTCATCCCATTCCAACCTAGTTGGCAGACAACTCCACACGTCAGGCAGAAAGAGCACGACGGTCTCGACCCGTGCAGCTACATAATTTCCCTTGTGTGTCGACTCGGCTCGTCGGTAATATAGTTCCACAAAACGGTACCTATTAGAGAATATAAATTTGTAAAAGCCAAAATCACTGTAAAAAATTGTTGTTTTAGCCAATACCACCAAAATCTACTCTAGCACGTGGTTCATTTTAGTACGATCCAAACTCTAAAGTCTAGAGTCTTAAGTCTAAAAATACCTTATTAAAATTTATTTATTCCAGTTTAAAATATATTGTTAGGAATTACGTACCATTTTGATTTAATCTAATATTTAAATATTTAGTAAAAGGGAAAGAGGAACTGATAGTAAAACGGTCAAAGGTAATTTATCTATTTTAAAAATAACACACTATTCACAGTCTGGCCCCAAACATATACAAGTGTCCCAAAAATAACGCACTAATGCTATTAAAGTCACGAATTAATTCAATTTTTTTAGAATGGGTACAAATTGTATTATCAACTTCAATTTATATATATATATATATATATATATATATATATACAGGGTGTTATGTAATTAATGTTATATATTAAAATACTGAATACCTTTTGGTTACACACTTGGTTTATCTCTGCACACTTGTGTTCTGTGAGTACATAGATACCAACCAACAAAGTAGCTGCGCGTTGCCAGATGTAAAAAATAAATAAAGTCAATAAATACAAAAGTTTTATGCCCTTAAAGCTCTAATACCCTTCTGTATTTATTTACTCATTCAGCTATTAGCTTAAGCAATGATTAGAAAATTTAGTACCTATTTTAAAAAATCCATAACCACAAAATTAATTTTTTCCACAGTTTTTTTCTTTCTGTTTACTGAAATTGGGACCAGTTCACAGGTTAAACATTTAATTTGTGTAAATAAATCCAAAAGCACTTCCCTTAGTTAAGATATTTACAATTTGAGCACATAACCAAAAATTTGAAAGAAATGCACTAGATTCTGTCATAAAAGTTTGCAAATTTTTTTGAATTTACCTTCAGTACAAAAATGACATAACCAACAATTAATAAAAACGCCCAATTGACAATTTGCATTGTTGATTTTGTCACTTTTGTAATTAAGCTAAATTTAAACAATGCTTGGCAACTTTTTTGACAGAATTTGTAAACGCTGTTGTTACCAACCATAACATAATAAATTAAATTAGGCAACCAGATTAGCCTAAAGTTCCTAGTCGATCAGTATTTATAAATTTATAAAATTTATAAATTATTTTTAGTCTTTGGAATTTAGAAAAAAAAGTTTCAGGTGCTTCTTTAAGGAACAACCCATTTTAATATATAACATTAATTACATAACACCATGTGTATATATACAGGGTTTACGTTATTAATTTAATATATTAAAATGGGTAGTTCCTTAGGGTCCATAAAGAAGCACCTTAATCTTTTTTTTAGTAAATTCTTAAGACTAAAAATAATTTATAATATCCTTTATCCTACCAAAAAGTACGCCACTGATCGACTAGAATCTTTAGGCTAATATGGTTGCCTAATTTAATTTATTACGTTATGGTTGGTATCAACCAGCGTTTCCAGATTCTGTCAAAAAAAGTTTCCAGAGTTTGTTTAAATTTAGCTTAATTAAAAAATCAACAAAGCAGAATCTAGTGCATTTCTTTAAAATTTTAGATTATGTGCTCAAATTGTAAATATCTTTTGAATTTATTGAGTTTTTATTTATTTTCCGCAAGAAAAATTATTAGTTACCATTTTTTACAACTGGAAACGCGCAGCTACTTTGTTGGTTGGTATCTATGTATTCATAGAACACACGTGTCTAACCATTAATTACATATATGTAGTATAAGCATAACACCCTGTTTAAAACAGGATAATTAATTGTTTTTTATAAATAAATCGCCGTTTTTGTGTTTAAGATTTTTGAAGAAAATAATTTTTTTTTGTGTTGTTTTAGTAAGCAAAAAAAATATTTATTTAAGTGAATTAATTCCAAAAAGTCTGATTTAATTCATAAAGTCGGACTTTTTGACTTTTTTTATAAAAGTCATGACTTATTCCAACCCTGACAGTGGGTAGTCAAGGTCAAGGGCCAACTTTATCGCACCTGCCAAACTGTGTCAATGTACCTGAATATTAAGTCTGCAAAAACCGGATAAGTAAACCTTAACTGCATGACCCTAACAATAATACCCAAATACTTAATCCATACTCGCATTTCGCAATCGAACAAACAAAAATCCCCATCAGGTAAATAATTCATTAGTCGCTGAGAATAACTGAGAATAACCCCATATAACGGCTCACAATAAACATTCATTAACAGTTAGGGGCACAGACAAAAACAACTGAGAGCTTTTCCTATACAAACACTAGGCAAAAGCGTCAAAGCACTCCCATAAATCACAATTCACGCTGAACCAAGCATGGAAATCGTAAACACTTTAGATCACTCAGTAGGTATAGTAAAAATACCTTCCAACGTCAAAAAATAACGTATATAAGACATACTTAAGACGTGCAAATGTCACATCATAATTCCTGCCAAGGCACCCCATATGGGTGGACTTTGAGAATCCAGTGTTAAATTAGTTAAAAATCAGTTAAATAAAATTCTTGGCAATGTGTTTTTAACGTTTGAAGAACTTTACACTGTACTTGTCCAAATAGAAGCGTGCTTAAATTCCCGTCCCCTGTCCGCTATTTCCAACGATCCTTTTTGCCATTAACCCCTGGTCATTTCCTTATTGGTGATTCATTGGCAGCACTACCTGAGGAAGATGTCACCGATATCAAAGAAAGTCGATTAAACAGATTTCAACGTCAACAGCAGATAATTCAACATTTATGGCAGCGATGGTCGCGAGAATATTTATCTCAACTTCAAGTTCGAAACAAATGGCAGTTTCTCAAAGACAATGTTCGAATTGGTGATTTAGTGATCCTTAAAGAGGATAATGCGCCGCCGCGAAAATGGCCCATGGGCAGAATTGTCGAGCTGCACCCTGGTCAAGACGGATAAGTGCGGGTGGTATCTTTGAAAATGCCTTCCGGCACCATTATAAAAACATCAGTTAATAAAGTGTGTTTGTTACCGACGGAAAATGAATTAAGTAGCAAATTTCAGTGAAGTTAAAACAAAACAATCCTTTGGCTATTTTTGTCATGTTGTCATAACAACAACTGTACTTACTGTAATTATTTAGTCAATAGATCATTTATAATCGTAATTGTAGCAATATTGCAATATTGCAATATTTAGATAATAAGTTGTTTGTTTTAATTTTTTACTTCCATTCATAAGTAGATATGTTTTTATTTCAAAGTGCATAGGGCTTATTTGAAAGCCTCAGATCTTTGGGAAACATTTTGTAATGTACATAGTTAATAAAGTTGTGTTATTTTAAGTAAGTGAGTGTTTCAATCAAATTGCACAATCATCAATAATTTGTGATCCGTCGAGGATTCATTTTACAACATCATTTATGGTTCATCAAGCCAGGTTAATTCACAACAATTAACGTCACAACAACCTGTATAAAACATCTAGTACCTACTTGTTTGATCTATGTTAATAAATTTATATGATAATAATTATATTTATTATTTTATTGTGATTATTATTATATTCCATTATTACTACAGTAAAGTATAGTAATAACTATTTTATTTATTGAGGAAAGCTTATCAGTCAGTAAAGTAGATATCGTTATTGACATTGTCAACAATGAAAAAATATGTCGACAAGTAATATTACATATTACTGGACAAGTAATATTACATATTACTGGAGCCGTTTTCTTAGAAGCGTTTGCAAGTAATTCATATTTTGCTTGTGATTTTTGGTGCAGTGGTTTAAAAAAACGTTTAAAATAGTATACTATTGGTGTGAGTGTCAAATACGCCAAGAATCTAGAGATCATTTTGTTTACGTTGTTTGTAAATAAACCATAGGCGTACTTACTAACTATGTAAAATTCATATAATAAACAAAATGTATGTAGGTAAATTATTTATTTTTAATTGCACGATGCCACTCTTAATTATGTTTGAGTGTCTGGCACGTTTATTATATATATTTATATAATTTAAAACAACCAATTTAACATACAGTTATGGAAAATGCTTTTGTAAATAAAGAATATTAATAAGTGATTTTTAATTTAATCAAATATTACCAACATTGAAATAAAATATAAATCCGATAACATTGCATCGAGCGCTACTCGATTCAGTGGAAGGAATAACAAAAAATCGTAGAGTTGAGGTTAGGTATCTGTCCCTTTCAGTAGAATTAAGGTTAGGTATCTGTCAAATTCACAAGAATTAAGGTATCTGTAACTGTCAGTAAAGTTGAGGTAAGGTACCATAGTTAAAACCAGGGTTACAGACACAAACTGGTGGAAATGAAAAAGAGCGGTACTCGTTCACTGCCTCATGCCTGCGGAAGAGCATACCCTCTTTTATTTATATCAATCACTACTACTTTGTCAAATACCACTCAAATTGTTATTTTAGCCGTTTATTAGGCAAAAGTTGTTCCAAATAAATTACTGATTGATATCCTTAAATTACTAAATTTGTGGTAAAAATCAAACAAAAACTTCATATTCTAATTAGTGCATTTCCCTGAGTAAATTTTTTTTAAATAAGAAAAACTGTAAAATGTATGCTGTCGACTTAGAACACCTTTTTTAATAATAAAAATCAAGTAAAGTCAAGATTTCTTATAAAAATATTTGTTTAGCTTTATTCAAAAATATGATTTTTCAAAATATTGAACGCTCCAAAAAACGATTGCTGGTATCTTAAAAACCCGTAACCCATAAGTAAATTTTCAAGACATGGTTCTCAAGATCAAATTGTATGCCGCTGCGGGGAGCAAGACCGCAAACAATGGACTACAAGCATTTTTTTAAATTTATACAAAATTCAAAATTTTAAATGTTAAAAGGAGGCCAAATGCGATGTATTCTTTTTTTACTTAACCAGAACGTCGGTCGTCATTAGATAGGCTTGATAATCTTTGGCACAGGTGTGTCATGTAAAGCAAATTTAAAGCAAACAATTATGTATATTTACCATTGAGTGCAGCTTGAGAGATCTATTCCTGTAAGTGCCTTGCATGTTCTTATAGCTGTTTTTATTAAGACTGAAGGATCTTTACTGGGATTATCTCCATCCACAGAACGACTCCAAGGGCCCCCAATGGCCATAGTTTCATTCTTTCCTCTTAATCCCACCAAAAAACTAATTAATCTAGTAGGATGAACAAAATCTTTTTCCTCATTATCTTTGTCTTCTGCGGTTGCACAACATTTTTTAAGTAATTCCTCCATACCAGGAACACTCATAAGCATAACCTGCAATAAAAAAATAAAATAAAGTTAGTACATTAACTTGCATATTTATAAATAAGATTTTTTATTACATGTTGGATTTACACTTTGGTTGCAAAAAATATATAATAAAAACGTGTTCTTAACATAGACGTATTATGTGCATAACCCTATTACAATGTCTTAAATTTATTTTATTTTAAGTGGGAATGCTATTTTTGTAAGGAGATTGCTATTAGCAATACTGGGTAGAAAATCTATGTAGTAAAAAATAAGCTATCAAAAAGGTTAACCAAAATTCAACGTATTTTAATAGTCCGAACAATAAGTAAGCGAATTATGCTAAATAAAAAATAATTAAAATGTCACCAAATTAATTTTAAAATTAGAACATATTGACCATATACCATTTTTAGCATGATCTATTTGAGTAATGTAGAATCAAAGGCATACAAGTCACATGTTTGGCGAAATGAAACTAAAATAAACTTTTTATTTTTCTATGGTGTCTCTACCATTGAACACTGTAAAATGTACAGGATCATTTGGACTTTTGGATTTTTCTCGAAACTACTATGTCCACTTTTAATTTTACACGACTTAAACTTGCCCAAGTTTTTTGTATTAGACAGCACTTTTCTTCTACACCCAGATATTTATGTCAAAATTACATGTGAGTTTATATACGCACAGTATGATCACTACGAGCTCACAGTGAGTTCACTTGTGATTGTTGAATGGACTCGGACGTAAAAATGTGAAATACATTGAACTACTACTAATAACAATATTTGTATAAATTTATACAATTATTATATACAGGGTGTATCACGGTCGATGGTAGGTTAGACGTGTATGGAGAACGGCAAAAGATATCGAATTGAAATTTTTATAGCAATTATAATATCATTTAAACTATTTTTCTAAATTATTTTGAACAAAATCCCCTACCTAAACTTAATAGTTTTTGAGTTATTAATTTTTTTTGTAATATTTGGTCAGTTTCACCCCAAACAAAAAAAGCTTATTACTTTTTTAATAATAGGTTTACTGATATTCGGTTCGATTTATTGAAATCCTAAATCACTGTTTTAAAGATTCCATGTAAATTATTGTAATATTTCTAAAAAGATACATGAAAAAAAAATAATGTAAATGTAGCTAACTTAAACAGCAATAACTTTTTTATTCTCAATGGAACGCCCTGTATATTTTTATATAATTAAATATGAAATTATAATACATTTTCATTGATATAACTATTCCATATACCTAAAGTTAATATTAAGAAAGATATTTTACAATTACCCTAATAATATGAAGAAAAACTGATAAAATGTTGCTCATGTGTATTAATTTGGTATGAATAACAAAACTTTCCCGATTTTTATTATTATTAAAATAAATGAGTTGATGAAAATATTTATTCTTAATGGATAACCAAATTAAAGATACAACATACAAAAAGTTTCTGCATGTTCTAGCAAGTCTGTCATATTGTCAATGAAGAATAAACAAGTTCTTCGAAACTTCATTTGAATAGTGATTTTCTTCCATTAACTATTTTATTAACAATTTTTGTTAATTTAAAAAATTATTTTTATTTAATTTATGAATTTCTAACCTTCGTCACGTCCCAGTACTTGACAGAGCAAGACCCATCGTAGCAGCGCGAGCTCTTAAAACGTAAAAACCATATCCAACAAATAACTTCTTATAAAGTGCAAACAAACTATAGGGTAACAGCCATAACCATAAAATAATTTCTCATAAAGTGCAAACAAATTATAGTGTAACAACTACAGTGAGTACAGACTACTCTAGGGTCAAGAATGAGTTAAGTGATAATAGATAAGGAAGAGTTAAGGGACAAGTGCAAACTAATATAGTGAAACGGTCAATAAAGCGTTAAGTGACAAGAAAGAGTTAAGCTTCTGAGCGGTCGCACCACCTGTCAACCGGACGATTTTCACCGGCCAAACAAAAAAGGTCAAACAAGGGAGGAATAGGCCATCTGCAAAAATTTGATAAATATCCTTAACTCATCTGCAGACAAGGCACACTGTCTAATCTCTACAAAAAACCAACAAACATCGGTAACAATAAAAACATTAGAAATATAATACCTACTAACCTAAAACAAAACTTCCCAACCGAATCTATCGCGGCCATACACATTTTAAGGAAGGTACCGGGCGTTCAATCAAACCGTATATACACATACCAGGTCCTACATGTATACATAGCGACAAATTTATGTACAAACAACGGAAAAAAAATGTTCTTATTAATAAATTATTTTCTTATAATATAAATACATACAGTTTTTGAAACTTATTCGTAGATTCCAATTGCATTGTTTATTAATTTAAAACTAAAATAAAAAAATTTGAAATATTAAATAATAGGAATTGTAAAATATCTTTGTTATTATTAACTTTAGATATAGGAAATAGTTATATCAATGAAAAGGTATTATAATTTCATATTTAATTATGTAAAAATATACAGGGCGTTCCATTGAAAATAAAAAAAGTTTTTGCTGTTTTAAGTTAGCTACATTCACATTGTTTTTTTATCAAGTACCTTTTTAGAAATATTACAATAAATTACATGGAATCTTTAAAACAGTGATTTAGGATTTCAATAAATCCAACCGAATATCTGATTCAGTAAACCTATTATTAAAAAAGTAATAAGCTTTTTTTGTTTGGGGTGAAACTGACCGAATTTTACAAAAAAAAAAATAATAACAAAAACTATTAAGTTTAGGTATAGGACATGGTATAGCCATTTTATAAGGAATGATGGTAAGAATTTAAAAATGTAAAAAAAATTGTGGTGATTCATTTAAAATAACAAAGTTGATATCGCTTCCGTTAAAACCGGAAGAGGAATTTTGTTTAAAATAATTTAGAAAAATAGTTTAAATGATATTATAATTGCTATGAAAATTTCAATTCGATATCTTTTGTCGTTCTCGATAAACGTCTAACCTAGCATCGACCGTGATACACCCTGAATATATATATAATCGATCCACACAAATTTTCGATGAATTTTAATCCCAAATAACTTTTTTATTTTATTTCGGATTTAAACGAATATTAAAGAATATTGTAGATAAATTAATGGAGAATCGCTCACATTTTAAACATTTACTAAAAAATAGACGTAGACGAAGGATGACAGTGACAGTTTTGTTGAATCATCCCATACTTGGACATGTCATATAAGGCTTTCAAAAGCAATCAAATTTTTTTTTGTAAATTAATGGGTTACTTTTGAGGTGTCTTCTTACTTTTAAAAATGGATAAGTCTCCGACTGATGTTGCCAGAGCCTTTGCTTTAATCCAAGATGGACGGTCACAGTATTACGTGGCAAGTTTTACAAGAAGTACAAAGGGCTGTAAATCGATTAAATCAGCATGGTGAGTACAGTAGAAGGAGTCAATGTGATAGGAAGAGGTATACGAATGAACGAGATGATCGCTTTATTCGACCTAATGTTTTACGTGACCGAATAGTAACTTCTGTGGAGGTAATTGGATTACACGCAAGAAGACCTGCAACCGCACCCGAGTTGCTAAGAAACCTCAGGGTTGAACGCCTTAGATTTGCTAGGGAACATCAAAATTGGGGCATTCATGAGTGGAAAAATATCCTATTTATCAAAGAAGCTAGTTTTTGTTTAAAATCACCAGACGGTCGTCAAAGAATCTATAGGAGAACAGCACAACGTTTTGAGCAAAACCATTTTTCGCCTATGGCGGAGGCTCCTTGTGTGGTGTGTAATCCAATGTTTATCGTTCTCTCGCTTACTTGGACCTGCCGTTCGTTCTTCAATCCGTTTTTAACTTCCACAGAAGTTACTCTTCGGTCACGTAAAACATTAAGTCGAATAAAGCGATCATCTCCTTCATTCGTACACCTCTTCCTACCACATTGACTCCTACAGTACTCGCCATTCTGATTAAACCGATTTACAGCCCTTTGTACTTTACTTCTTGTGACGTTTAAAACACTTGTCACGTAATACTGTAACCGTCCATCATGGATTAAAGCAATGGCTCTGGCAACATCAGTCGAAGACATATCCCTTTTTAAAAGTAAGAAGACACCTCAAAAGTAACACATTAATTTACAAAAACCAATTTGATAGCTTTTGAAAGCCGTATATAACATGTCCAAGTATGGGATGATTCAACAAAACTGTCACTGTCATCCTCCATAGGCTATGGATGTACCATATCAACCTTAGTTCTTCATACAGAAAAAATATTAAAGTAAAGTCTCAGGTTAACAGAAATAAAGTGATTTTACATAAAAAATAATATAAATATGGCATATGATATTTTTTTGTATTTTATTTGAAAATATTTGAAATTTTTTATTAGTGTTATTTTTGATCGCTGATATCTTTGAAACGGTTGATCTGAAGAGCTTTGACCTTCAGATGTTTTTTGTAGAGCGTGAAATTGTCTATAACTCCTCTCGCTTGGGTGTTGCGAAAACAAACAATTCCAAAGTTATAAGAATTCAAAATTAAAAAAATAAAAATTCCCGTGTTATTGAAATGGAAAAACAACAAATGAATTGAGGCAAACCTTAATATTAATATTAAGGGCTCAAATAGGCGCCAAAATTTTTGTTTTTAAATTTACTATTAATGTTTCAACACCATTAGAAAAAACAATATTTCTTTTTTTTAAACACCCTAATATATACAGAGTGATTGATGGTCGATGGTACGTTTACGGAGAACGGTACATAGGAATGATCTGAAAATTTGGTTACTTAAGATATTGCTCCTGATCTATCGATCTAAAATATTTTTAACGATGCGACGTTGCCGCGTATACAAAAAAGTAGCATCACCGGTGATATTTTAAATGGGATCCCTATATATTATTGCATTTTTTGATCCTTTATTGCATTCTGAATATTTTCGTAAACCTAACTCTAGTGGTTTTTGACATATAAATTAATTTCTTTATTTTTTCTTGAAAACATAGCTCCAATTAATTTATTTTTACTACGCCACTGGGATTCGTAGAAATTTGAATTTTTGGGCGTAGTTTAGGGAGGTCCTGTGTATTAGTTCTGAGTAAGAAAATTTGATCTACATTATACATGGTTGGTAAAAATAAGTTACTTTAACGCTAGAAACAAAATTTGTGAAAAGTGCTTTTTTTTAAACACCCTGTATTTTATGAAATATTCTAAACGCCAATTAAAATCCCATTCAAATGATATATCATGTTCCTATACCTAAATAGTATGTTCCTATACCTAATGTAGAAATTTTCTACTAATTTTAGGATGTAACCATTATGTACGTATCTATTTGCATTCCTCTCATTAAACAAAGTTGCCGTTACTTCCACTCTCTCCGCAATAGAAAACACAGAAATAACGAACTATTCACATCAATTACTGAAGATAAAGTCGATTTGTCGACTAATATTTGTTAGTTTAAAAACAATTTTTTAAGAATTTTTTGCTTTACAAAATTTTTAAATTTGTAAAATGTTCGGATATCCATTGCACGGCGACGCGTAGCTTAAATTTGAAAAAACGAAGCGCCATTTTAAAGAAAATTTAATGTACTTTCAGAAGATATATCACAAAATACCCATTACCATTTAAAAAATAAGGGTAAATGGGCCACCCTGTATGTTAAACAATAACAATTTTATATGATAACATTAAAAATACATTATTATTTAAAATAATAATAAATAAGAGCACAGTCTCAAAAATGGACAAAGCGAAATACTTGGTGCATATATTGATCTATTCTTTGTATTAGTGTCCGACCGAAGCTTCAGCTTAGGCTACCTTCGGCCAAAAAAACACATTCGGTCGGACACTACTTTTTATCTATTTTTAAACGTTTAGTAAGTGGTGCCACCTACCGTCTTTCGATATGGTCTTTTATATGTTTAAGACGGTAGATGGCACCACTTACTTTCGTATAACCGTAGTGAATGATTTTAAGACCTATATAAGGACAAGGAATCATAATTTCGTTTGTGTTCCGCACCATACAGCAACTAGGTACTGATGAGTTCCAATAAAGCGAAACAGCTGTTTATCGATGCTGGTGAGGAACACGAACGAAATAATTACATCAGTAAGTGTTATTTAATTGTGTGTATGTATTTTGTGTTTATTTGTAGGTATGTGTTAATTTTTTTGTTTAAGAAAATTGATTAAAAAAGCAACATTCTTATGAAAATTATTTTCATTTAAGTTCCGAATATCCAAAAAATACTTTTGTTACTGGGTCTACAAAAAGATGTGTAAAAATACAAAATTACAAAAATTATGGTTAAATTATTGACATAGGATTTTGTTATTAAATCTACAAAATGTTTTTTATATAATTACAAACTACTTATTCAATTAGTTAACAGATTACATTTGGTTGTAAACTTAACATAAAGTTATGTGGACCTGTATTAACATAAAATCTGGTTAATATTTGGTTAAAATTAACAAATATTTTTTTACTGTATAGAGTTGTATTCGTCAGCCGAGCGTTTCAATACTCTTCACAGTATAGAGGTCTTAATTTGACTTTTGAACCAGTATTAATATGAAAATTATTTTATGCTTTAAAAAAAAAGCTATATACGACGTGATTTTTTTAAATTTTATTAATTAATTAAGTTGTGTTGAATATTTTTCCTAAAGGAATAATTGCCAATGGGCTATTAATTCATTTGTTCGTAGATGCTACAATATCCTGCACTGGTGTGTACTTTTTGATCAACCAGATTTAAATGTTGCTGTGCTAACATATCCCAGTGTAGATAGTGCAGGGTCTACCAACAGACCTCATTACTAAATTATTAAAGTTTAATAGCATATCGATCGATTTTGTCTTTCGTGTGTAGTGCATCGCATTCGCAGCTCTGGGCCATCGCTCGATGAAAAAGTATGAAACATAGCTGACTTTGACCCAGGATGGACAAAATTAGATTCCGGGTATAGAAATATACCTGTATTTTTGAACAATATCGCAGGCTTTGACCTTTTAGCGAGTTATTTTGTAATTTGTACAAAAGATTTAGTGGATATTCCAAGATTGGAAAATTCACGTGTCTATGGGTGGATGGCTTCGTGAAACGCACAGACGTTAAAACTTGCTTCTGGTCAAAGTGGTACATTGAAACCGAGACCATTAAGGCCTTTGGCCACCAAGGAAGAAGAAGATCGTTTTTTCTACATAACCTCTGACATTTTTAATACAAATATAGGTACTTTATATAATACATAAAATTTATATTTAATATACTTTCCATCATATCCTCTAGGCTTTACATACCTAAGTTAATACGGTAATTAAAAATCAGACAAAGGAACCAAAGAAAGGAACTGTTTTCAACAAAATCATATGCAGAAATATTCAAAATACTTGCATCCATCAAAAGATCAAAACTTCTTGCAATATTGAATTACATCCTCTTTTTATGCTCTCAGAAATATTGACTAGAACAGTATTAGAGAGATTCCAGTTTCTATAACTTGGTAGAGTAAAGAGAAGTCGAATCCGTTGCGATATTGCATTGCGCTGTTTTTTTATAATTCTCGGAGACATTAACGAAAATCATTGCCAGTAAAATTCTAAAAGCTTGAGTTTCTAGCTTGAGTTTCTATGTCTTTGAAGAGAATAAGAATCCGAAGTTGCACCATTGGACTGCCCCCTTTTTCAATAATTTCTTCTCTGTTGAATATAGAAAATCAAAATAATGTATATTGTAAGACTTTGAGTTTGAGAGAGTTTGACTTTAACCTATAGTTGTGCATAGGCATAGAGGCAAAAAATATAAAAACAAAGCACGATTCAATATAGTTCTGATAAAAGTTTAAGATTTAGTATTCAAACGGGAAGGCATCCTATACACTTCTATATTTTTCCGTTTGCTGTGTGGTGGAGTGATGCTGGCTGTTTATAAAATATGAATGTGTGTGGTATCCAGTCATAAAGAAAAAATTAAACTGAAACCACCCAGTAGCACAATATCTGTATACTATAAAAACACACGAGGACTAAACTCTAACATCGACGAAGTTTTAAAAACACTTCAGACACAAATGTATTGAGTGAGGAAATGTTTTTTAATAATTATTTGGTATATAGATGCGACAGGTTGATTTTTAGAGGTGGTGGAGTGATCCTGGCAGTAAAATAAAAATTTCAATCTGCAGTTACTTAATGAGTTGTGGGTGTTCAGATAAACTGCATACAAAAAGATATTGACTGTATTCAAAGCACTTTGCAGTGAATTGAAGATTTGAACCCTTGTGGGAAGTATAGGGAGAGCTATAAGATTCGCTGATAAAAATAAAAACTAGCTTATATAGTTGGAATTGATTGACAAATATTAATTAAAGGTTCCCGTTACCGGGCTATTGTGCAGCGGGCTTTAGTGTTAAAAATTAATAAATCTTTATAGTATCACAATATTTTCGACAAAATTATTATACAAAAACAGGGCCCACGCCATATATGACGTCACTTCCGTGTCGTGTCGTTTTTGTATGTTTATTAATTACTATCTATCTTAAAACGTTCTCTTCCACTTAATTTTCGAATTTTAATCCTCGACTCAAGTAAAGATCATACATAGCCCAAATACCTACACGTAAGGGAGAATGAATAACATTCATCAGCACAAGATTTGAACGCTTGACTCAGGTGTAGAAATCAGAACATACATCAAGTTTGACTACAAATACTTCATTGAGAAGTATTCGGCACCTTGAATTTTCTATATCAAATTCCTATTTATCACAAAATATTCAAAGACTATGAAGGTGAAAACGTTCACGTAAAATAGAATAAATAATATTCATCAACACGAAATTTGAACCCTTGACACATGTATAGAAATAAGAATATACATCAACTCTGACTGTGAATACTTCAGAGAGGTTATGAGAAACTTAATCCATTGAGAAGTATTCAGAACCTTAAATTACCTATACCGGATTTCTATTCATCACAAAATATTCAATGACTATAAAGGTAAACACATCCACAAAGTATAAGAGCAGCAAAGTATTCGGACACATAAGCTGCGAATATAAAAGGTCAAATCTTGAATAGAACCATATTAAGGTCCATTAAACTTGAATACGGACAATATTTTTATCGCCATGGGTACCTACCATTTCTGTACTAAAAGTCTTATTAACTCTTCCAGAAGACTCTCAAATCTTGCTATTATTCTGACTTACTAAGACTTATTCAGACTTTTTCCGACTTAATAAGTCTTATTCTGACTTTTCCCGACTTAATAAGTATTATTCAGAGTTTTTAAGAGAAAATAAGACTTTAAAAACTCTTATTTTTACTTATTAAAACTTTTTCAGAAAAAATGTCCACAAGGGTTATGAAGTTTTTTAGAATGTTTATTTAAATTATACTGCGTGCTAAACACTTTTTCACAAGTGCAACATATAACTGGCATGGTCTCTTTTTTCTTTCAAAAACACTCAAGACAAATACTTAAACTTCGCAATAAATAAAAAACCCAACAGAAAACAACAGTATTTTGAAAATTCCACCACCTGAGGAGTGACAGAACAGAATATAGAATAGACTACTCATACGCATGTAGTGGAACCATAGAGAAACACAGAACACAATAGTGGAATACTTTGCGTTATTTAATGTCTCGTATTAATGTTGGGTATCTATAACTTTTAAAATCATTGAGGTTAGGTATCTGTCACTGACATAATTGGGGTTAGGTATCAGTAGAATTTATATAAAGAACGAGATAAATAACATATGTTATTTATCTCGTTCTTTCAGTTGCCAGTTTATAAACAACTTTGTTAATTTTAAAATATTCGAATTTTTATTTTAAAATTTGTATTTAGTCTTTATGCTAGTTGAGCAACTTTGCTTTATAAAATTTTTGTTAAAAATAATAATAAATAATGGTACTTCTCTCTTGAAGCATTTTCATATTTTCCTAATTTATGAACATCTGATCTTAAATTTTTTTATCGTGAATCCATTTTCTCAACAAGCAGAACTTTTTATAAAGAATGACTTTTGGTCGTAAAATAAATAATAAATATTATTTCCCCCTTGGGGACCCTATCCGCGGACACACTGTATATATTAGGGTGTTAAAAAAACAATTATTGTTTTTTTGTAATGGTGTTGAAAAATTAATAGTACATTAAAAAACAAAAATTTTGGCGCCTATTTGAGCCCTTAGTATTAATATTAAGGTTTGCCTCAATTCATTTGTTGTTTTTCCATTTCAATAACACGGGAATTTTTATTTTTTTAATTTTGAATTTTTATAACTTTGGAATGGTTTGTTTTCGCAACACCCAAGCGAGAGGAGTTATAGACAATTTCACGCTCTACATAAAACATCTGTCTAATTTTGGAAAAGTTACCGATGTACAAAATAAACATTTTGGTAAAAATAATATTTAAAAAAAATCCTTTCACTGCCCCAGACCCATGACAAACATAAAAATTTATAATATTTGAGCTGGGGCAAAAAACGGTAGTAAGCATACAACATTTTTGATAATTTGTTTATTTTGAGTATGAATAAGTTTTTGAAAGCTGAGCAAATTAATTAAAAAAATAACAAGCGAAATGAGCGAACCCCCGATCAATATGGCAAATAATAGTTAGACTGAAAAACAATCTTGTCTCAAAAAAATTATTTTTAACCTTAACCCTAACCTTAACATATTTCGCACCACCCTACTGTATAATATACACACAGTGTATATGCTAAAATAAAAATTACTACCATAGCATCGTTACGGACGGGTCAACCTATAATTCAAAAATAAAATCATCAAAATCGGATGAGCGGTTGCCAATTTCTGGTGGCCGGTTTTTTTCGCCGGTTTTTTTACGCTTGCCCTAAATCGGTTCAACATAAATTTTAAAAAATCCTGTAAAGTTTCAGCTCTTATTTTTTTTTTAAATCAAACCATTTAAGTCTATTTTTCTAAAATATTTTAAACAATATGCCACTTCCGGTTTAACCAGAAGTATCATTATTTTTTTTATTTTAAATGGAACACCCCATATATTTTTACATTTTAGTTTTCGAGTAATTAATTTTTTTCGTTAAAATTTGAGAATCGAGCATTAATCAAAAATAGGTTTGCAAATATGAGTTTGCATTTTTGAATTTTTAAAACATTATTTAAGAGATTCCATATTAATTCTTTAACATTTTTTAACAATTTACCTGAGAAAACCAAGGGCAAATTAGGTTAACTTGAAAGGTTAATAATTTCAGAGATATTTAACAATTTCTAAAATTTAAATATTATTTTGTATCAAGAAACCTGTGACGCGTGAGTTGAAGCTATCTATGGTTACCACGTTTTTTATTATTGTTTAAAATTTAATGGTGTCAATTTTTCAGATTGTTATAAACAATTTGTTAACTAATTAAGGGCTGTATGCAGAAGCGTTGATTATTATTATTATTATTATTATTTATATCAACTGATTTACGAATATACACTGATTTCAGTTTGAACTAATTTGGCATCATAGCAAATTTTAAATGAATGAAAAGTCGTTTTTTCGCGTAAATACTATGCAATACTACGGTTAAATAAGTCATGATGTCACAGTTAATTCATATAACCATGGTTAGGTTTCTAACATTTGACATTTGTTTAATAATTGAAGTATAAACAATTAAAGTCGTTTTTTTGCGTAAATACTATGCAATACTACGGTTAAATAAGTCATGACGTCACAGTTAATTCATATAACTAGAGATGGGAATCGGAAAGTTTCCATTTTAAGGAAACTTTCCGTTTTGGAAAGTTTCCAATTGGGAATTTATTTTCATTTTGAAAGTTTCTTTTAAGCTACCGGAAACATTCCTTGGAAACATTCCTTGAAAACTTTCCTTGTTTTTTTCATTTAAATGTCAATTGTTTAACCGCTGATACAAGGCCAAGAAACTTTGAATAAGAATTTAATGTGTGTTAATTTAAAGCAGAAGAAGAAGTATGAATATTGTAAGTTATGTTACATAACCTCAATGAAGCCGGATTATTCAGCATCATCACAAAAAACTTTTTTAAAAAAAGGTAAACAAAATAAAAACAATAATCAAAGTTAAAATCATTCTTACATTTTTGTTGTTTATTTATAGGCATAGCACAATGCCAAGAGAAAAATCTAGTGTTTGGAATTATTTTTTACTTTACTTTTTACTTTTCAATATTCCTATAGGTATATTAGTTACTTTGTCCCTTTTAATTTTTTTTACGTAATATCTAGGATTTACTAGCAGTGAATTTCTAATAGTAAACATTTTATTTTTATTTTGTAGGTTTATTCCAAAGTAAAAGATACTAAAAATAGTATTGCAGTTACATTCTTATAAACATTTTTTTTTTCTTTTTAAAAAAATTTGACAAAAAGTTAATGTGTTATATATTTTTGCAAATCCCTGGCATAAAAAAATATATTTTCACAATAAAATTTTTTTTTTTTAAACTTTCGGAAAATTGCGGGAATTTTCGATGGAAAGTTTCCGGGAATTTTCGTCAAATGGGAATTTTCCCATCTCTACATATAACCATGGTTAGGTTTCTAACATTTGACATTTGTTTACTTGTTCATAACCTATAATTTTTTAAATGTGTTTTTACCTATTTATATTATTATTGTAAAACTCAAAATTTAGAATGGAAACCCAAAGAAAAAGACGAAGGTTGGCGCTATGTTTTGGAGAAGATATTTAGATATTTAGCACACCACATTATTCCTACATAAACATATTAAATTGCCAAAAAACGAATTCAACCTACAGAAATTATAAAGATTTTAATACAAAGTTTAAGAGCAATTGTACCTACTTAAAATATTTTAAATTACTTTTTGACGTCAAATGTAAACAACTTTTTGACAGATCGAAACAGAGCAAAATATATATTAAAAAGAGAAAGACTATTAACCACGTTGAATAACTAGCTCAGCGATATAGTTTTATGGTCTGGTATTTGTGACGTCATACTTAGGATTTTTGAACGCACTCTAAACGCAAAAATGCCTTAACTATTAACCAAGGTTAAGTTTAATAACCATAGTATTTCATGGTATTTACGCGAAAAAACGACTAAAATCTTTACTGTCATTTAAAATTTGTAGGTTATCTTACATATACTTAACGCCTTTCCTCATAATCATTTTGCTACAGTTATATAATATAAAATGTACTGTCTGTCCACTCTAAGTTGGCTGAACTAAGGAATTTTATTGTTTAGATATTAAAGAATTGTCGTACTGTGTGCTTTTAAAACAGATTTTATATTATAAATAATACTAGTATATAATCTGTTTTAAAAGCACACAGTACGACAATTCTTCAATATCTAAACTACAAAATTCCTTAGTTCCGCCAACTTAGTGTGGACAGACAGTAATTAAATGAATATTCCTTCGTTAAAAAATTTTTACTCAATGGGGCGGGGTCGGTTGGGTTGGGTTGTTTGGTTTGGGTTGGTTTCGAAGCGGGCGGACTCGGGACGTTAGTTAAGGAAAAAAGATCTGCTTCCCGTCCTAAGATTGCGTCATTGGATGACGTCACTCTATTAACGGGAGCGCAATAGGGAACCGTCTGACGGGACTCTAGACATTATGTATACTTAAATAGGTATGTGTTTTTTACATTATAAGAGTAAAACATTTTTAAAATGTATTGTTAAATAAACCTTATTATTGACAAAATATTGGTTTGAAGAAGAGCCGCAATATAAAACAAACACAATTGGGTTATGTGCGCAGTTTGCAATGTGTTTTGTTACAAGTATCTAAATTTGCATTAGAAGGTATGAAAAACGAAAATTACGGCTTAAAGCCTCTGAAAAGAACAAAGAAATTTTGTTGAAGTTGGTGGAAATTTTATTCAAGTATTTGTTCTCGTAAAAGATTAATTAATTATATTATAATTATAATAATTTAATATATATATTATAGTTATAGGAATACTAGAAATGTTTCTAAAAGGCAATGTTTTTTTACCTATTCTTTTACAGGTACCAATAACACCTTTTTAGGCAAATGTTTAGGAAAATAAATGCAATGATGCCAAAGACATCAGAAGAGAAAAAAGAGATTTAAAATTTGTGACAAGAATATAAAAAAAATTAAGGAACAATCTCTGGAGGATAACATATGTTAGTTAATGCTTGATATACATAAATTATGGCTTCAGAATTAACTTTTTTAATCAAAAGGAGGGAGCTATACTCAAAAATTGCATGTCCAGAAAAATTGTGCTAGAAAATTGGTGGGAGGTGGAGTCTCGAAACTGTTTGTAGCATGCATATACCCTGGTAGAAAATAACGTTTGCATACATTCAGACAACGTTGCAAATTTGTATAATAATTTGTTATACTCATAACGTTGTCTTAGTGTATCATTTTAAGTGGAAAATACGTAGTTAAAACGTTGTCTTGGAAACGTTATTTTAATGTATGATTTTAAGTGGGAAATACGTAGTTAAAACGTTGTCTTGGAAACGTTGCAGAATTGTATTGCTGGAAACGTTACAGCAACGTTCCAAATCCCACGTTTAGATACATAAAATTATTTCTAAGTCCCGACGAAAATTTTTCAATGAGGATTTTTTTTTTAATTTTTATACTTTATTATACATTATTTATAAAAGTAAAATAAAACTCTTCAATTCATTTTCAAAGTCATAATATCAAAAATATGAGCGAAATACACAAAACCCACTTTCAAACAACGTTGCAGAATTGTATTGCTGGAAACGTTGCAACAACGTTCCAAAACCCACGTTTGGCTACATAAAATTTTTTCAAAGTCCCGACGAAAATTTTTTTACTGAGGATTTTTTTTTCAATTTTTTTTTATTATACATTACTTATAAAAGTAAAATAAAACCCTTCAACACATTTTCAAAGTCATAATATCAAAAATATGAGCGAAATACACAAAACCCACTTTCAAACAACGTTGCAGAATTGTATTGCTGGAAACGTTGCAACAACGTTCCAAAACCCACGTTTGGCTACATAAAATTTTTTCAAAGTCCCGACGAAAATTTTTTTACTGGGGATTTTTTTTTCAATTTTTTTTTATTATACATTACTTATAAAAGTAAAATAAAACCCTTCAACACATTTTCAAAGTCATAATATCAAAAATATGAGCGAAATACACAAAACCCACTTTCAAACAACGTTGCAGAATTGTATTGCTGGAAACGTTTCAACAACGTTCCAAAACCCACGTTTGGCTACATAAAATTTTTTCAAAGTCCCGACGAAAATTTTTTTACTGGGGATTTTTTTTTCAATTTTTTTTTATTATACATTACTTATAAAAGTAAAATAAAACCCTTCAACACATTTTCAAAGTCATAATATCAAAAATATGAGCGAAATACACAAAACCCACTTTCAAACAACGTTGCAGAATTGTATTGCTGGAAACGTTGCAACAACGTTCCAAAACCCACGTTTGGCTACATAAAAATTTTTCAAAGTCCCGACGAAAATTTTTTTACTGGGGATTTTTTTTTCAATTTTTTTTTATTATACATTACTTATAAAAGTAAAATAAAACCCTTCAACACATTTTCAAAGTCATAATATCAAAAATATGAGCGAAATACACAAAACCCACTTTCAAACAACGTTGCAGAATTGTATTGCTGGAAACGTTGCAACAACGTTCCAAAACCCACGTTTGGCTACATAAAATTTTTTCAAAGTCCCGACGAAAATTTTTTTACTGAGGATTTTTTTTTCAATTTTTTTTATTATACTATACTTATAAAAGTAAAATAAAACCCTTCAACACATTTTCAAAGTCATAATATCAAAAATATGAGCGAAATACACAAAACCCACTTTCAAACAACGTTGCAGAATTGTATTGCTGGAAACGTTGCAACAACGTTCCAAAACCCACGTTTGGCTACATAAAATTTTTTCAAAGTCCCGACGAAAATTTTTTTACTGGGGATTTTTTTTTCAATTTTTTTTTATTATACATTACTTATAAAAGTAAAATAAAACCCTTCAACACATTTTCAAAGTCATAATATCAAAAATATGAGCGAAATACACAAAACCCACTTTCAAACTACGTTGTAAAATTGTATGCTAGAAACGTTGCAGCAACGTTCCAAAACACACATTTAGCAACATAAAATTATTTTAAGTCCCGTCGAGAAAATTTTTAATGTGGATTTTTTTAAAATTTTTAGTCTTTGTAACATTAGTTATAAAAGTAAAATCAAATTTAACTATGCAATATAATTTTTAAAGTCATAGTTTTAAAAATAAGGCCGAAATACACAAAACCTACTTTTAGATACCTAAAATTATTATAGTTTCAATAAAGGTTTACTATCGTAGTTAGCCTAACTAAGTTAGGTGATGGAACAACAGAGGTTACACCATAGTATTATCACAAAATTCTGTGGTATTATTTCTATGGGTTACACGGAACAAACGAAGAAAAATTCAAATTTACCGCTCTATCACGAAGTGTTTATTTCTTTATTTTAGGTTAAGTGTTGACATCGTGCGAAATTTTGTGCAAATTCTTCCGTGTTTTTTGGAAAAATAATTAAAAGATAAGGTAATTTTTATCTGATAGGGATGGCAAATAACTTTTAGTAACCTAAACAATCACCACAAACAATTTGTTAGTGTTTTTTTTAAACAGTTGCTTTTTGCATGGATTTTTAGGGTTATTTGGACGATGCCTTATGTAAAATAAGTTTTGTTCTGTGACGATGCCTTAAAAGCATAAACATGTTCCTGGAACAGTGTATCAAAGAAATTATCACCCAGAAAATATTGAATTGGCCGTG
The DNA here is from genome assembly GCA_921294245.1 of Brassicogethes aeneus. Lineage (NCBI taxonomy): Eukaryota > Metazoa > Arthropoda > Insecta > Coleoptera > Nitidulidae > Brassicogethes > Brassicogethes aeneus. Next base: position 8,407,036 of record OV121137.1, read on the forward strand.
GCAGAGGTGATAAACAATCGTCTATCCTTTGGGTAGATTGCAAGTGTAATGATTACATCTGCCACAGATGATCTGCGGATAATGGATAATCTTTTGCAAGACAAGAGACAAAAGAGTGCAGTCATATCTAAACCACAAAGCAGTGATAATTAGTTGTTTTAAAGAAAACCTTCCTGGCAATGACTGGCTAAATTCTTTCCGGAGGCAAAAATTGTGATTACTCAAAGGAATGCTAAAAATCTAAAAAGATCCAGATCAGAAGTTCATGATGATGTGATAAACCAATATTTTTTCAGAAGTAAAGGAAATAAGGGATGCTTTGCCAGCACCTGGTTACCCAGGGAAACAACAAAATGTTGTGAAAAAAGGAAACTCAGAATATTAAACTATTTTTCAACTTTTCTAATGTTTGCTGACACTGGAGGAGATCATTTAACATTGTGTGTTGGTTACCAGCCAAATCTATTAGATTTTTTTTAACAATCAAAGGTTCTTAATAATTTTTATATTAATAAATTATATCCATATGTAAATCAATTTTAGGTCACAATCTTTTGCATTTAATAAATAAATTTGTATACTATACAAAATCAATTTTAAAACTTTCAAGTGTATACAAAAATATAGGCAAAAATACTATTTTTGCTTGTATTTTTTCCTTTTAATGCTTGTGCTCTAAATTTTTATTCAACATAATAATAATACCTATATGAATATAGGCAATAGTTTTTCTTTTCAAAATACCATTGAAAATTTTTTGTCCAAGCTATTTTGTTATATTTTTATTTGTTTACTTTAAGTATATAATATTATATTAATAATATTTTTTAGATTTTGTTAATTGGGAATTTTTAATTAATTTTAATATTGATTTAAAAGTTGTAGTATCTTGTATAGAAAATTGTTATATATATAGGCAATATTTTTTCTTTTTAAAATACCATTGTAAATTTTTTGTTAAAGCTATTTTGTTATAATTTAATTTGTTTACTTTAAGTATAATATTATTAGATAATATTTTTTAGATTTTGTTAATTGGGAATTTTTTTTCCAAAGTATTTTTTTTGTACAATAAATTTTTGTTGTTTTTAAATATATATTAAATTTTCCAATAATAAAGAAAAATCCTACCCAAATTTATAAAAAAATCCAACGTTTTATGATACAATAATCCCACGTATTTCCAACGTTTTATAATACACAAAACCCACATATTTCCCACGTTGTATAATACACAAATCCCACGTATTTGCAACGTTTTATAATACATAAAAGCAACGTTGTATAATACACAAAACCCACGTATTTGCAACGTTTTATAATACGTAAATCCCACGTTTTTTATAACATTAAAAACTAACGTTGTCAGATAACGTTATAAACCGGGACATTTCAACATAAAATTATACATAAAAGTTAGGTTTTGCCAACGTGGGAAAAACGTTGTTTCTACGTAAAATTTCTACTAGGGTAGTTACCCTTGCCTGCCCCCCTGAACAAAATCCTGGCTACACCCTTGCTGGAAATGGGGCAAGAACCCCTGCTTTTCTAAAAGGTTAAATTAAACTCAATGAAAAAAATTATGCATGCCTTGTATACTTTGTTTTTAAATAATTTATATTGAAAAATATAGGTACACAAATTTTAAAAACTGTTATTTTATTAAATAAAATTTTAAAATTTAACTGTTCCAGTTCCAGTCCAGATTTTTTTACCCTGTGTATTTTATTTTAAAAATAAAAATATTGTTTCAGAGCATATTTTTAATTATTTGTCAAATAAATATTACAAATAATTTGAACCAAAAATATAAAAATATATTTTCATACACTGTGCCTGTTTTTGCTTTTGAGCAAAAACAATTGTTTTTACCTAAAGAGTGTTTTTTTATTTTCTTATGAAATGCCTTTTTAAATTGTATTACTGGCAAAAACTGTTGATAATATTAAAATATGTATATTCAATTTTAAATATTTACCTATGTTTTTGTACCTCAATTTCATTTTCTTTTATGTTTAATAGTACCTACCTATATTTCTGAGCCGAAAAATAAATAGAGTGTAAATTTCCTCACAAAAAAAGTCCCCTCTACCTACTGTTTCTATTTGAAGAGCAAGCACATAATTTAAAAATTTAAAAGAAAAAATAAGTTGAACATGGTCTAAAATTTAAAATTCTTCAAAAGTATTTAAAAAATAAGACAAATATTTTTTAAACACAATTTTTGTTTTATTTTATAATCCTTATTATTATTTATTAAATGGTATTTTTTTTAATTATCTAGGTATTATATTAAAAAGTAAACATTTATGGAAGGTATGTATGTTTTTAATAACAAAAAAGTTAATCAATAAATAATTTCACCCAAGTTCAATGTTAGGGGTACCTAATTATTTTACAATTAAACCAAAATACAGCCAATATAATTTGATATAATTAACCTGGTAGTAATTTTATCTTTAAAAAAATGTTATTTTTTAATTATATCTTTGTTATAGGTATGTTTACCTTCTGAATTTATTTTTTCATAAATATTTACAAACAAAAATACTGTCTATTTTTATCCATATTTTAAATCAGTCGTTAACGACCAAGATACACACCTTAAGATAGGATGGTGCGCATGTTGGGCGGGGCTTAATGACGTCACTTGATGAGTGTTTTTAAATCTTTAACGTGCATTTTAATTATCTGCTGCTAAAATTCTTGTTTTTGCGATGCTTTTGGATGTTAACTTGCTCTACTTTTTGTTTAACTTGTCGTTTTTGTGTTCGGTAAGATTCGAATTACTTTTCAGCGTTCAAATTATTGTTATTGCGTTAGGTTAACCTGTTAGGTTTGTTTATTATTGTTTTTGTGTTGCGTTAACTTGTTTTGTTTGTGTTTTAGATTGTATAGTGCCATATGCATTTATTAAAATGCGGTGTGACATATTTGGATGCAATTCGGACAACCAGTCCAAGAAAAACCCTTTAAATAAAAACATTAAATTTAATCGATTCCCGAAAAACTTTGATTTGTGGAAACAGTGTTTAAATGCCACAAAAATAATAGACAATATTTACGTTAAGACCGCTTCTGTTTCCTATAAACATTTTCTGGACAGTGACTATAAGTTTAATTTAAAACACCAACGCTTAAACTACAGCCCTAAATGTTATCAAGGACTGAAAGCATTTATTATTTCTTCAATATTAAGTTTAATAAAAACGCACTATGTCCAGAAATTTCTCTATTTTATTTGATAATATTACTATTATTCGTGTATTCGCACGGCAACTACTCATCAAGTGACGTCATGCGCGGGACGAACCAAAACTCGTACACGGGAGCATCCAGCCCTGGTTAACGACTGATATAAATTATTTCAACTAATTTACATTTTAGATGATTTTATTGGTCAAAAAACAAATCTAGTAAACCATGACTTATATTAGCGAAATTATTTTCTTAAAAGCAAATGTCAAATAAATCTTGATGAAATTTTAATTCTTTTATGTTTAATTTAAAATGTCAATTTATAGAAATCGACTTTTTAGGGAAAATATAAACGTTGAAAGATAATTACCCAATTTATTTTATAAAACAACAGTTTTTAAAGAAAGTGACTACGTTGCCATGTCGTGCAAAAACCTATATCCACTGATGCTAAATCAGTTTGTATAAATAAATCAACGTTTCTGCATACGGCCCTAAGTGTTTTGTACTGATAAAAAATTGCAGTCAGTGACAACTAGCTAAAGCACTAGCTCATTGGAGACAATAAAATATGAAATTTATTTAATGAAATATTTTAATAACAAAAAAATGCGTAACTGTAACAATTTAATAAACGAACGATATTTTAACTAACAATTTTTATTACTAAATGTTTAAAGTGTCCTCCACTTACATTCAAGCATTTCTTAATTCTTGCTTTTACATAAGACGTTGCTCTTCTTGCTAAATTTTATCAGTGGGTAATTTTGTTTACAAAAAATTTAATTAGTAAACCAATTGTTTATAACAAAAAAATTGACGTCATTAAATTTTGAAAAATGACAGTATTACGTGGTAACCATAGATACCGTCAACTCACCCGTCACAGGTTTATTGATACGAAAACATATTTAAAATTTTAGAAATTGTTAAATATCTCTGAAATTATTAACTTTAGGTATAGGGAATAGTATCATCAATCGAAAGGTTTTTTAATTTTTAAACTATTTGATTATGTAAAAACATACCGGGTGTTACGTTTGAAATAAAAAAGTTATTAACCTTTCAAGTTGGCCTAATTTGCCCTGGTTTTGTTCAGGTAATTTGTTAAAAAATGTTAAAAAATTGACATGGAATCTTTTAAACAATGTTTTAAGATCCCAAAAATTCCAAGCTTATATTTGCAAACCTATTTTTGATTGAAGCGCATTTCTGAAATTTTAACGAAAAAAATTAACTCGAAAACTATTTACATAAGGTATAGGAAATGGTATAGTAATTAAATTAAATTTAAAAATGTAAATGGATAATACAGCAACTGTAGAAATGGGAGGTCAAAATAGGTTGATTAACACAAATATGTCTTAGTAAAATGTTAATAATAAACAGTATATAGGGCGATAAATGTGAGATCTGATTTTTGAAAATTTGTTATATTTGGAAAACTATTCAATGTATCAAATAATATTTGACAAATATATTTGTGTTCATTGACCTATTTTGACCTCCTATTTCTACAGTTGCTGTATATATGTACATTAGACTGGGCCAAAAAAATCAACTATTTTTTTTTTAAAGTATATCGAAAATATGGTTTGGGGTGACAAAAAAAAATATTGGGAAAGTTTGAGTCCAAAATATTATTATTAAGAGGTCTATCATCGCAATTTTAATTTTTTTTTCCTCAACAAGTTTTTGTCTCAGAACTCCCAAACCATTGAGTTTAACAAAATTGACTCAAAATATGTTTTTAAGAAAATTAAATTCTCTACAAAAAGGGTTAAAGTGAAATTTTCCGTCAGATGAACCATTTCCTTAAAATCATGCCTTAAATATTGGTATAGTTTTACATTTTGATCTTGGAATTGAAATTTTGTAATTCATGTAAAAATCAGTATCCATAAAAAACCAATAAATATTCTTATGGGAAATCAAATGCTTTAAAAAAAAGCCTGCCAACATTTTTAGCTAAATTCAGTCAATCAAAAGTTATTCAAGGTCAAAATTTTATTTTGACTTCAAATTTAACCTTGAATAACTTTTGATGGAGTGAATTTAGCCAAAAATGATAAAAGACTTTTTTTGTAGAGAATTTGATTTCCCATAAGAATATGTATCGGTTTTTTTCCGGGTACTGATTTTTACATGAATTACAAAATTCCAAAGTTAAAAGATCAAATTGTAAAACTATATAAATTTTTAAGGCATGATTGTAAGAAAACGGTTCATCTGACGGGAAATTCCAATCAAACCTTTTGTAGAGCATTCAATTTTCATAAAAAATATTCTTAAGTTAAATTTGTTAAACTCAATGGTTTGGGAGTTCTAAGACCAAAACTCACTCAGGAAAAAAATTGCAATGATATGACATCTTAATATTAATATTATGGACTCAAACTTTCACCATAATTTTTTTTTGTCACCCCAAACAATATTTTCGATATACTTTACAAAAAAAATAGTCGATTTTTTTGGACCAGTCTAATATACATACATATCGCACATGGGCGACAACAGTGTCATAAGTAGTAAAACGAAAATTCCGATATAAGTTTAACTTATATCGGAATTATCGTTTTACTACTTATGACACTGTTGTCGCCCATGTGCGATATGTATTAGGGTGTTTCAAAAAAATCGACTTTTTCTTTTTCTTTAAATGGTCGGCAAATTCTTTCAGAGGATGTCAACACAAAGACCTCGTCAAAATTTGAGCTTTTAATTTGAAGATTTAGAGGTCTCGGATCGCAATTTTCTATTTCTCATTTAAATAACATGGGGATTTTTTTTTTTTAACTTTGAAATTTTATACGTCTGAATCGAATCAACTTATGTCAAGGATCATCTTAGATTTTCATAGTAAATTTAACGCTCTACAAAAAAGGTCTCCTAACATTTTTCTATAAATTGATTCCTTTCAGAGTTATTCGAGGCCAAAGTTTGATTTCCATCGAATTTTCGCGTTTTTTTAACATTTTTGGTACAATTATCATTATACGGGTGTCCCGAAATTAGGGGGCCAAACTTAAACAGTGCATTATTCGTATAAAAATAACACTTTTTTGTTTAATAAACATGTATCAAAAAATGCTCCCTAAAGGAGCTACGGCCCCCTGAATAGGAGCCTAAGAGGATAATTTTTTTAAAACTATTCCTAGAGGGTTGAACATTAGGGTGGGCCGAAAAAATTATTTTTTGAATTCAATTTAGGGGTACCAAAAAAAGTTTCCTCCCAGATAGCAAAATGAATTCACTATGAATTCACTACGAATTCACGCGTGAAAATTAAATTCACGCGTGAATTCATATAACGCGACAGATGAGTCCTCAATTGATGCTCAATTTGCCATCACGCGTGAACTTTTTATTTTTTGCGCATGCGCTTTTAGAATATGGATTTCATTTTTCAAAATAATTTAATCTGTCGAAATATTTATTTTAACACCTTAAAAAATACACAAAAACTTGGTTTAAAAGGCCATAATTAAGAAGCAATCAGACTAAACCAGATAAATCCATTTCGACTTTTTGAATGGTTCCTATTTCTTTTGTTCAGATAAATCCATTGGAAATATCTATTTCAAGCTAAACTTGTTATCATAATATGATATGATCATAATATTAATATTAATATTATATAATAATTATTATATTATATACTAATATTAATATTAGTATATAATATATATATTATTATAATAAGTTTATCTTGAAATTCACTTTTCCAATTGATTTATCCGACTAAAAGAAATATGAATCATTCAAGAAGTCAAAATGGATTTATCTGGTTTTGGTTGATTGCTCCTCATTTATAGGTTATACATTACAATTATAACCTTAAGGTTAACTAATTAATTAATTAATATATAATATACATATATTAATTATTAATGTACCTATAACATATAATTGTGACCTTTTAAACCAATATATATTATGTAATTATATATATTACTATAATATATATAATTATAATAATATATATATATATGTGGCGGATTGGGGATTTTGGGTATACCAATATGGGTATACCAATATCTCACTTATTAGACGTGGGACCCACTCCAAATTTATAATAGTTTATAATGACATTAAATAGACAAGTTCTGCGCAAACAGAATTTAAATTAAAGTTTGCGAAAAAAAGTTAGTTTTTTGTGTCGCCTTACCTGGCTTCTGGCCCCCCCATTTGGGATAATTCAAATTAAAGTGGTGCAATTTATACTCCACTATAATTTATCGACAAATTTAAAATTTTATTTAAAAAATATAAATATTACAGATTTTATACGATTTTAAATTTTTATTATTTATTTTATTATAATAAAAAAATATTTAATATGGTATAAAATCTGTAATATTTGGATTTTTCAAATAAAATTTTAAATTTGCCGATAAATTATAGTGAAGTATAAATTGCACAACTTTAATTTGAATTATCTCAAATGGGGGGGGCCAGAAGCCAGGTGAGGCGACACAAAAAACTAACTTTTTTTCGCAAACTTCAATTTAAATTCTGTTTGCGCCGAACTTGTCTATTTAATGTCATAATAAACTATTATAAATTTGGTGTGGGTCCCATGTCTAATAACTGAGATATTGGTATACCCAAAATCCCCAATCCGCCACTGATATATATTATAATATATAATTATATAATATAACTACTTATAACTTAATATATTATATAATTAATACATAGGGTAAAACACCCAATAGTTGGCAGGTACCCAGTTATTGGCAACGAGGAAAAATAAACCATTTTATAAGCAAATTTCCATATTAAGTTTTATACGTACTTACATTTTTATAACCAGGGGCAACAGCACCATCCCTTGAATGTCAATCAGGTTTGACATTACTCAATGTTTTAATGTAAACGTTATCGAAAAATTGACCACCTTTCGCGCGGCAAAAAATCGCCATTTTGGTAGTAATTGGTAAATTTTAAATACTTATTTTTTGCCTTAATAATGCATTTTAATAAAAGTTAAACAATTTGTTATATATTTAGAGTCATTATACAAAATTTTAACAATTTTTTATTTAATTATTTTACTTTTAAAAATGAATTTTCAATATGCCCACTACTGGGTATCATATTTTAGTGCAAACCAATTATTGGCATTACTGCCAATAACTAAATTACTTGAAATTTGACCTGTACCAATTATTGGCGATTGATTATTTTTTACCAAATATTGAAAAAGAAAATAGCTAATACAAAAATAAGAAATCATATAAACAAAAATCAACCGACATTTTTTCTTCAACTGAACCAAGTACCAAATCAGGCCTTCCTATCAATAATGTGATATGCAACAAAGGACTTTGTGTCTCATGTACCAAAAATTTCTCTTTGTTAAATTATGGCATACGGTGTCAGACTTGTACAAAATCATACCATGAAAAGTGTTTAAAAAAACATGGTAACTACAAAGAATTTTATAAATGCAAAGTTTGCAAGGCTTTGGAGGCGTTTAAAATTAAACTAAATTAACAATATTTTATCTTAGTTTGTTAGGATTAATTGCCTATTTTGTATCATTTTAGTGAGCAGTTGTTTAGAACCATTTTCTTAGTTTTTTCGTTTATTTATTTTGTACAAAATAGAATTTGGAAAATGGTTAATAGTTGGATCCAGTTACATGCCAATGACTAGGATAAGCGTCAATTACTGCATTTTATCTTTTGCCAAACACTGGGACTTGATGCCAATAATACGTTAAGTTATAATGCCAATGACTAGAGATATCTGCCAATGACTGGAAAAGTTACATAAAATAAAAAAAATATTTTTTTTTACTTATAAAACTTATTTTTGAGTTATGTTTTGTTTGAAAACTATAAAAGAATCTTTAAAGACTTTCCATTTAAAGGGATAATTAGGTTGCTTTACTTTTAGTTACATAAAAACTACAAAAATTCTGATAAGCTGCTTAAGGTGCCAATAACTGGGTGTTTTACCCTATACCTAATAATTAATTTGTGTATTTTAAAACATTTAAAATAAAGATTGTGACTGAAAATGTCTTATGACATGGGGAAAGGGAGGGTGTTACCAGAGATAATTATAATTTATTATAATGACATACAATATTAAATATATATATAATAATATTTTTGATATTAGAATATTAATATTCTATTTATATTTAAACGTGCAGTTTTTAATCATGCAATCCATGTATTTTAAAATAAAATCGATTAAATCACACGAGACTATAATATGAATTCATAATCTACTCACGTGTGAATTACGAGTTCAAGACTTCACGTGTGAAATCATATAGCACACATTATTCACTCACGCGTGATTTCGTATTCACGTTTGCTATCTGGGCTTATGCCAAAGGTAGTTTGTAAAAAAAAATTAGCATTTGTACTAGCCCAATATTTAAGGGTCCCCCTGGGGGCCCAAAATATTATTTTTTTTATATTTTGTTTGGGGTGGCAACAAAAAGTTACATTATGTTGACAATAATTGTAAAAAAAAAAATTAGAGTACTAGCCCAATATTTAAGGGTGGCCCGGGGGCCCAAGATTATTTTTTTATATATTAATTGGGGTAGCCACAAAAAGTTACCTTATGTTAACAATATGTTTACAAAAAAATGTCCAATATTGGAGTTTGACGTAAAAAATTTGGCGGTTTAGCAAATTCTAGGGTTAAAAATGTTTATAAATTTGGAAATGTTTTTTTTAAATAAAAGAACTAAAAATATTTATAAGTCGAGCAGGAGACTTCTATATAAGGTTCGGCAAGTTTCCCTTTTACAGGCAAGCCGTGAAAAAGTTTGTGAAGCTTGTAGCAGAAGCTGCATTAAAAATTTGCTGTGAGGTAGCAAGAAATGGTTATAACCATATAGTATATATATGTATAGATGCGCGGACATCTTTACCGGCCTATATGACAACAAGTCTATTATTTAAATAATAAAAAACTGGGTGGGAGGGAGCGGATGGAACTGGAGGAGCAAATATCCAATTAATTAATAATAATAATAATAAAAATGCTTTATTGCGTAAAACACAAAATTAATTACACAAAAGGCTGCGTTCGTAAGGACGTTCTTCCATACCACCTACTAAGAAATTAAATCTATTTTATTCTGCATATCACATATTAATTAAACTAAATCCTATAATTTCATATCACACCAGTTAATAACAAATTTTTGTACTCTAAATTAAATGTGTTGGATATTTAAATATTATGTTAAAGAATGTTTTATCGTTCAAAAGTTCTATAGATAGGTCTATAAACGAATCCTTAGATTTTGAAGTTTTGTGACTAGGTATTTGAAAAAGATTGTGTCTTAAATCAAGATTGTGTTTATTGGATCTTTGAATAAAGTTGTTGAATAGGTATTCAGGCAATTATTAGGTATTTACTTTCTGCACTAATTTTCCAAAATTATGCTTGTAAGGATCAATTATTTTTAAATGCTTGTTTTCCAAATAGATTGAAGTAATGGGGTCAAATTTTCCGACTAAATATATGAATCTAATACATGACTTTATTTTTAAATGTTTCAGTATGATATGAGTAGTAGACTGGCATGCAATAGTCTATAATAGGGTGTATATTAATGTTGAAACAATTTTGCACTTGGTGTTAGAATTTAGAACATACTTAAATTAATATAGTAATTTCAGCTTCATATAACACAAACTAAGTTGTCTTGTAACATGACTTTCAAAGTTCAGGTTTGTATAAAAAATAACACCCAGATTTCTTGCTGTTTCTTGCTGAGGTATTTCTATATTATTTATATGTATGGTATTAAAATTATATTGTTTTTTATTTATCATATATACTGTACCAATATTTATTACAAGATTTTTTTTGGCATTTAACTGAAGTCTATGATTAACTGACCAGGCATTTACTTTTTTTAAGACTTTATTTATTTCGATAGTGGTTGTGTTAATTAATTTAGAGTAACGCAAAATCTTTTTTAAATTTAATAAAATCAAGCTAAGAGTTGCTAATTTTTTTCATCAAAAGGCGTCTTAATAAAAAATACAGGCATTTGGTTTGTCTATGCAATAATACATGGGGTAACTTTTTGTTGCCATCTCAATTAAAATATATATAAAAAAATTTGGGCCCCCCAGGGCACCCTTAAATATTGGGCTAGAATGGCTATTTTTTTCTAAACATACTAGTATACTGTTAACATGAGGTTACTTTTTGTGGTTACCCCAATTAAAATATGAACAAAAAATATATTTTGGGCCTCCGGGCACCCTTAAATTTTGGGCTAGTACGCTCATTTTTTTTTTTAGAATTACTGTTAATATAAGGTAACTTTTGTGGTTACCCAAATTAAAATATGATAAAAATAAATATTTTGGGCCTCCGGGGCACCCTTAAATATTGGGCTAGTACGCTCATTTTTTTTTTCTAGAATTACTGTTAACATAAGGTAACTTTTTGTTCCCACCCCAGTCAAAACATACAAAAAAAAATATTTTGGGCCCCCGGGGGACCCTTAAATAATGGGCTAGTACGCTACATTTTTTTCTAATAAATTACTTTTAACATAAGGTAACTTTTTATTGCTACCCAAAAATAAATATCTCAAATATTTTTTTTTTTTTACGTTTTTCGGCCCACCCTATTGAACATGAACAAATAAATTTTCGGTACTTTGGTAATTTTGACATGCTGAATCTGTTACTGTAACTGTTAAAATTTAATCATAGGCGTAACATTTGGAGGAGGCAAAGTTAAAAAAATAGCCCCAACTTTTTTCTGGGTTAATAGTTTAATTTTTTTATGAAATTATGAGAATTTATAGTTTTTTACGAAAAATAGGTACTCTTGATTTGAATTGCTCAGATGCACAATTTTCGAGAAAAATGCATTTATATATAAATTACTCTGCATATTATACACATCTCATATTTTCATTAAAACTTTGTAGTAGGCTTTGGAAAAAAGTGACGTTTTTTTGTTTTTTTGTTTTTTTACAACACTTCCTATGTTTCAGATATAAATATCTGATTTTTTTACTACATGATGCTAAAAGTTGAAAAAACTAGAAAATTCGATGGAAATCAAACTTTGGCCTTGAATAACTCTGGAAGAAATCAATTTATAGAAAAATTATAAGAGACATTTTTTATAGAGCGTTAAATTTACTGTAAAAATCTATGATGTTCCTTGCCATAAGTTGATTCGATATAGACGTATAAAATTCCAAAGTTAAAAAAAAAAATTCCTATGTTATTTAAATGGGAAAATAGAAAATTGCGATCCGAGACCTCTAAATCTTCAAATTAAAAGCTCAAATTTTAACGAGGTCTTTGTTTTGACATCCTCTGAAAGAATTTGCTGACCATTTGAAAAAAAGTCGATTTTTTTGAAACACCCTAATATGTATACATACATGGGCGTTTCTCTGTAAACTGGGCAACTCATTGTCTCAAGCTAATATTGTTTAGAAAAATAACAGATCATAAATATTTCGTAGATAACTTCAAAAGATAATAACCTAATCTACCTATGCTCGACGTTCAAAATCCAATAAAATAAACTTTAATGTATCAAAATCGTTTTTATAGTCCTTAAAAACCAGTCCCCTGACGTGTCACCAAAGCAAAATGGTCACTTCAGACTAAATTAATTAAAGACAGTAACTATTGGAATCAACCTAATTGTTTAATTATTCAACCAATATTGTTTGCTTGTTACTATGACTTATTTATTTTTTATAATTATTATTTTGTAATTCCAAAAAAGTCATCTAAACTTTGTCTCCGGATTTTATAAACAGTCCCCAGTATAGATTTTTCAGAAAATGCTCAATGTTTTCCAAAGTAATAGGACTATTTTTGGTTCATCTGCCGTATACTAATAAGTATACCGATATTTATTCCTCGAATAACATTTATTAAATACAACAAAAATATAACAAAAAAACTTGCCTAGACAATTTCTTACTTCAAGTTGACCAGTTTACAGAGAAACGCCCACATATGTATTATATATAATGATAAAAATATACAAAAAACTTTTTAAAGCACCTGGACAAGCCCAAAGGATAAAAATAACAAAACGAGCATAACAGGCAATTAAAGTTAAAAACTAAATTTCCTATAGGTTTCAAATTTTTATCTAGAAGTCCACACATTCATATACTGGCCTAAATAAGGCCTAAATAAGGTAAACTACCATCTGTTGGCTTTAGAATGCTATCTTAAACATATAGAAAAAATTACGTTTTTAAACTGAGGCCTAAAAAACTAATTAATGATGGATTTTCTTCTATGGAACCTTAGATTCTTACATTCTTAGTTTCTTACAAAGTCCTGGCCAAAATTCAAAATGGTAGAGCAATTGGATTGTTAACAGATTTATTTATTTTTAACTCATAATGGTATGTCATAAGTGAGCCATTTTTTGAGGCACACTGTATAAGGACAGTATTTTTATTTATTGTTTACCTTAGCAGAAAAAATATAATCAGCATCAGGTGGTTCTATTATGGCATCTTTATCTGCTATTGGTTCAATTTCTCTCATAATATGAAATAAACAAGGTTTATTTAAAGTAAATGGCTGATCTGGTGGGAAAGCATCAACCCAACGAAAGTTACTGATAAAGAAATCAGAAGGTATATACATATTGGAATATCTTCTTCTTATTTCTAAAACATTTGCTTGTGATCTAAAATTATAAATATTAGTTATAATAATTATTCTTAATAAATTACCTACACATCCAGAGCTATTTTAGGGATCAGAACCATATAACGAGGCACAATTCTTGACCTTCTTTTAAGTTTAGGAGATCTTGATCTACAAATAGGAGATTTCTTCTCTTCCCTTACCCAATCCATAACTCTTTCTTGACGCCTGCGTTTTCTCTCAATTTCATCATCTCTTTCAATTGAAAGATCTCTTCCTTTACCACATATGTTTCCTTTTAATCTTATAGTTTGACCAAGTCTTTCAATTGGCGGGGGAACTGATTTGTAATTATTTGAATAATTTTTTGAATTAAATTGTCCTTTTGTTTGATTTGTGGCTGGAAGAACTTGAATTCTTGTAGCATTCCATTTAAATGGCATACTGGGATTGTAGGTGGCTTCAACTAAAACTCTATCTCCAATCAAAGGGTTAGATCCTTTAACACAATTATTTGTTTGAAAAAATACATCTTCATCAACAAATCCAAAATTGTCATGAACTTTTGTAACTGTACCAGTAAAAAATCTCTGTTTAGTACCAGAAATTTGTGCTAATGGGACTGAAGAAATACTTTGCGTTTGAAAAGCAGTGGGATTCAATCCTCTTGGATTAGGATAACTTACTGTTGGTACTTGAAATAATGGATTTGATGCAATTTGCGAATTTAAATTTGCAGTGTTTATTGCATTATTAGCTATTTGTTGTAAACCTAAGCTTATGTTTTGTTGTCCTAACCCTATAGAATTTTGAAAACATTGCTGAGGTTGCTGTTGTTGAAACTGAATCATTCCTGTGGTATTTATATTTCCTAATCCTTGATTAATTATTGAAGATTGTATACTATTTCCTTGCTTAACTAAATTGGGTGAGGTATTTGAACCAGCCCATGGGGTTGTTTTATTGCTAAATTGATTCATTTTACCAAAACAACGCAAGTCATAGACAGTCTTCCACCATGGTCTTCACAAAAACTATGTTTGCATCATATAAGTTATATGATATAACAAATGGTTTGCATATTAGCTGTCTGTTGTCTAATAAAAACCCGTATAACAAATACAAATATAACACATAGAAAAAGGATATAACCATAGAAAAAGGATATAACATATAACCAGTGTTGCCAGCTCTAAAATAACAAATATCGCTACAACAATATAAAAATTCCGCTACGCTCCGTTACAGCCGAATCTATCCTAATTTCGCTACACCCGCTCTATTTTGGCTTAATGTTTGGAATCCAAATTTAGGATACAATTTTTTTTAATGCAAAAAAAAAGACAAGGAATGTAAGCAAAATAATTAATTCAAGTAAAAAATATAAAAACAGGTAACATTAAAATCCCTATAGGGATTATAACATATAACCAGAAAATTAAAATATAAACAAGCAATACCTATTAAAACCAAAACAAAAATATTCCAACGATGGAACTCCCGCCGCCCGTATGCCGCGGTAGCATTTATAGATAATCTATAAATGCTACTGCGGCTTGCAAAAGGTATATTTAGGAAAGGAAAGGAAATATATAAATGAAGCTTGGCAAATTTATTTTAAATAATTCTATTCCGAATCAGACGTGTGGGCGTTAGATTCAAAAACGTTTTCTTTGGTAACGAGACTCTCGGTTGCCTTATTTTTGTTTCTAAATTTGTATATAAATCAGGGACCCGGACCGGACCGTTTTTGAACAGAAAACCGGACCGGAACCGAACCCATTTTATTTTTAAACGTAACGACAAAAACGGTTTTTTAGCATATACCTATAGAGTTATAGCCTATAACTTATAGGTATATGTTTTTTAGGTTAACCGGCTAGAAGTACACCGGGAGGCAGATTATTTTTTCCTTAACCAACGTCCCCTAGTCCGCCCGCTTGCCGAGTCCCGCTCGCTGCTTTACGGAGTCATCTCGCGCTTGCGAATTCAGTGACTATAGGATTTTTACAATAAGCTCGGTAGCTCGATGGAAGGGTGCCTGCTTTGCATGCGAGGCGCAAAGTATCGAACTTGGCGCCTCTACAACTCTTTTTAATTTTTTTTTATAGAATTTATATACCGAAATAATACAATGTGGCCTTAAAAGCATTTATATTTAATTTTACATTAATATTTTAAGTTATATAATATAAAATGTAATTAAAGGAATATTCCTTCGTTGAACAATTTTTACTCAATGGGGCGGGGGGGGGCAATGGGGCGGGGTCGGTTGGGTTGGGTTGTTGGGTTTGGGTTGGTTTCGAAGCTTCGCAATTTTTCTGTACCTAGGTAAAGCAGCGGGACTCGGCAAGCGGGCGGACTCGGGACGTTGGTTAAGGAAAAAATATCTGCCACCGGGAGTACGGGCATTAAACGTACATCAGGTTTGTGCGCATGCGTGTTTCCATACCAGCTGATGGTAAAATTTCGGATTTATTAGTTGAGATCATTATCTCTGGTTGAGATTAAATTGACCATATGCAAGGAATGCGGTCGATGTTGCCAATGGTAAAAAAATAAAATTCCCTATTGGGAACATTCAATTATATTACGTTGGCTACATTGAAAATTTGAATTTCCCGCACAAACTAAATTAATTTCCATCTTTTTTTTTAATAATAATAAATAATATTAATTCCCACATTTGAAATTCGCACCTTAATTTATTATACAACATTGGAACTACCTTCTTTATCTCTGGGAACTACTAGAATGTATGTCAGTTTGTGCGGGAAATTCAAATTTTCAATGTAGCCAACGTAATATAATTGAATGTTCCCAATAGGGAATTTTATTTTTTTACCATTGGCAACATCGACCGCATTCCTTGCATATGCAGTCGATGTTGCCAATGGTAAAAAAATAAAATTTGAATTTCCCGCACAAACTAAATTAATTTCCATCTTTTTTTTTTTAATAATAATAAATAATATTAATTCCCACATTTGAAATTCGCACCTTAATTTATTATACAACATTGGAACTACCTTCTTTATCTCTGGGAACTACTAGAATGTATGTCAGATTGTGCGGGAAATTCAAAATTTCAGTGTAGCCGACCATATGCAAGGAATGCGGTCGATGTTGCCAATGGTAAAAAAATAAAATTCCCAATTGGGTACATTCAATTATAATATGTTGGCTACACTGAAATTTTGAAGAGTCTTGATATTAATTATGTAATTATTCAGCTAACTTTCAAGTTGTATAAACATTGATCAAAATTTGATTAAAATTAGTGTTGTAAAAAAACGTTTTTTTTCAGTTGAAAAAAAAAACACGTGAAAAAAAAAGTTGTTTTTTTTCATCCCCATCCACGTATGCACAATCCAATGTGGATTGTGCACGTATGGTAAAAGGGCGCCTCGCTGTCGGCAATGCTGACTCAGCATATCGTATCGACTATAGTCTATACGGTATTATAATAGAAGAGTTAACACCTGCGGCTTTATAGGTTGATGCATAGTTGGTAGAAATGCCGAAAAGGGAAGGCTCAGGGCGAAAGCCAACAACGTTAAACAATTTGTTTAAGAATATTACTAACGGTAAGTAAGAAACTATAATTAGTATTTAATATTCTTCTAGTGACAGAATGTGCCAAAAATTCTTTCCTCAGCAGTGACATTTCGAAAATCCTGTCACTTAATATATTTTGATGCAAAAACAAATTTGTTAACTAAAAAATGGATTAAAAATTCATTAGGTATACCTATTGGACGCAATTTTTTAACATATGTAACTTCAATCACTTGAACTAAAGTTCAACATGACAAATTCTAATTGTAAATCTATAGATCTAATTGTAAATCTATAGATCTATATATAGATGCTTACAAATCTGATGAGAAAGAAAGCTCAAGCTCGGACGATTCATCATTTAGTTTACATGACACATCGTCCGAGCTTGACTTTGAATCTCAATCAGATTAATTATTATAATGTTTATATATTTTTACTTAATTTTTATTTTATTTGTTTTAAAAAAGTTTGTTTACCTCTTTTTGTTAGAATTTTTGTTATGTTTTTATTTCAATATATTTTTTTAAATAATCTGAGTATTTTTGACCATTTTTTTTGAAAAAAAAACATTTTTTTTGAAAAAAAAACAAGGACCTCTGTTTTTTTTCTAAAAAAACATTTTTTTTCAGTGACAACACTAATTAAGGGTATGTTCCGTAAATCAACTTGGTTGGTTTGGTTTCGGTTAAGGTGTCCCGTAAATGAAAAATTCCTGAAAATTATGTAGTTAAGAAACGCGGTTCCTGAAAAATAGGTTAATCAATCGTTACCGAAACGACCGACGCTGTATGATCGGTTAAATCGGTTACCAAATGGAAACAGTGTTGCCCTAAACAAAATTACTGTTTTTTTGTTGGTTATCTAACCTAAAAATTTAACACAGGAGCAGACTTCGCATACAAAATACTAGTGTTCGCGATAGTGGGAAAAAATCAATATCGATAGTTTCGATGTTGATAGTTTCAAATATCGAAACTATCGATAGTTTATCGATAGTCTTTTATATACCTATTTAGGGATGCACCGGAATTCCGGCGGTACCACTAAATCCGGCCGATCCGGCCAGTTGGCCGGAACTACCGATCCGGCCGGATCGCTCCGGCCGGATCGGTATTTTCTTTTACCAAAAAATTAATCTATTCTCTGAAACTTTAAATAGAGACACTTTCTCTAAACAACTTTTTTACCCACCATTACACGTAGGCATTAAAATACGTTTTGTCCAAAAATAATTGAATTCAGTATATAGGGTGTTTTGGGTTTGTTTATGTAAGGGTATGTTCCGTAAATACACACGAGTTACCGGTCTGGTTACTGAAATAAATTCCTGGTTTTCTCGGTTAGTTCATATTTACGGGACACCTTTATTTGAAAAAACATAACCCAACTTACTTTTTTAAGATTTTTTATTGAAACTTTTATTTGTGTCAAAAACTACAACTTGCATATATTTTTAATAATATTTCTATAGTTACATAAACAAACCTAAAACACCCTATATACTGAATTCAATTATTTTTGGACAAAACGTATTTTGTATGCGAAGTCTGCTCCTGTGTTAAATTTTAAGGTTAGATATTATCGATAACCAACAAAAAACAGTAATTTTGATTAGGGCAACACTGTTTCCATTTGGTTTGCAGCACTGGTAACCGATTTAACCGATCATACAGCGTCGGTCGTTTCGGTAACGATTGGTTAACCTATTTTTCAGGAACCGCGTTTCTTAACTACATAATTTTCAGGAATTTTTCATTTACGGGACACCTTAACCGAAACCAAACCAACCAAGTTGACTTACGGAACATACCCTAATTATAGAAATATTATTAAAAATATATGCAAGTTGTAGTTTTTGACACAAATAAAAGTTTCAATAAAAAATCTTAAGTTGCAACTCATGGGTTATGTTTTTTCAAATAAAGGTGTCCCGTAAATATGAACTAACCGAGAAAACCAGGAATTTATTTCAGTAACCAGACCGGTAACTCGTGTGTATTTACGGAACATATCCTTAAATACAATTAACAACAAAATTAATGAAATGTCAGTATGAATTACCCAAAGCAACCCAAATTCAACAACCCAACCCAACCGACCCCGCCCCATTGGGCCCCCCGCCCCATTGAGTGACCATTTAATATTATACAATTGACAAATATGCTAAATAAGGATTTTTTTCCATCCGGTGTACGTTTAATGGCGGTACTCCCGGTGTACTTCTAGTCACTTTGTTTAAAAATGGTGCTTCTGCTAAAGAATTTAATTAAATACTTTGACACTGTCAATAATATATATTATTGACTATTTCCCTCGTCTTAATTTCCACCAATCACAAACGCGCAATTTTGAATTACAAATGGTTTCTAGGTGAAAAAACTGTGTGAGTTTACCCGCGGCAAAACTTGACAGCTGTTGTCACCAAAAATTGCAATTTATATTTTAATTGTTAACTGTTAAACGGATTTATAGTTCTAAAAAGTAGGATTAGCAGTAAGCCAGTGTTGCCAATATAATAATATAAATGCTGCAATAGTACCAAGGTCGTTGGCGTAAGAGATGGACAAGTTTCCCGCCGTCGCGACGGTGGTCTAGTGGTCTAGTGCATGCTGACTACAAGCCGGAGGTCGTGGGTTCGAATCCCACCAGGGGTATGGCTGTTTGTGTTTGTCCTATTGTGTATTAGTCCTTCGGAGGGGACTTTAAGCCCGCGGTCCGTTCCTACCCCTAACCCGCACAAGCCATTCAGTTGGCTTATGGGACTTCTTAAGAAGTAAGGGTGGAACTAAAAGAGCACTAAAAAAAAAGAGCACTAACTTTTCTTGCTGCTACTCCTACTCCAGCCAATCACATTGCAGACATTTATGAAGACATTTTATTTTATTATTATGTTGGTAACACTGGCTTACTGCTACTGCTACTCCTACTTTTTAGAACTTAGGACTCATGCTTCTTGTTAAAATATTACTTAGCAATAGGGATGCGCATCGAATACAAAAACATCGATGTTGGCATCGATGTTGACATCGAAGGTTGAATATCGATGTCATCGATATATTGGGTAGAAAACATCGATTTTTCCAAAAAATCGGTGTTTCAAACTAAAACACAAGTCTAAGAAAAACATGTATAAAATATATTTATTTCCAACTTATAAAAAAATACACATAAAAAAATAAACAAAATAAACTTAAATTCTCTTTTTTTAATTTAATTTGTTATACAGTAACATCGCAAAGTTTAACATCGATGTCATTAAAACATCGAAAATGCAAAATCGATGTTGGGGCCGAGGATGGCGCAGTGCGTTAAAGCTACAGAGCGGTAATCAATCTGCGCCACGGTACCGGGTTCGATTCCCGGTCACAGCCTTGGGTGTTGTGGTTGTTTTTAAGAAACATATAATTTATAATAATGAGCTGGCTAAATAATCGTAAAGATTAAAAGTCAATAAAAACCAAAAAAAAAAAGATCGATGTTCACTTCATTAAAATCGATGTTTAACGAACATTACATTACAAAAATTAGATGCCCTTATGATATTACCTTCGGTCATCTATGGATATTACTTACGATAATTTACTTGTCAATTATAAATAAAAAGATAATTATGCCAAAAATAATAGCAACGAATTCGAATGTAAAAGCCCTTTTGAGGGCAAAACTTCATTTTGATGAAATTATGCCAAATGCCACAATGGAAGAAAAAGTACATCGCCTTATGGACATTTTTGGAGTAAAAAAGTAACGAATTTGGTTTTATAAATATTACATCACACATTATTTTCACATTATTCACCATTGGACATTTACGTTTACAAAACCTATATTATATAAAAAAGTAGTTAAATATACTTATAAGTATATTTATCTACTTTTTTATATAATTTTACTCATCCAAGCACCACCAAGCCAAATTAATTGCATTTTTAACTACGAATTTCAAAAACTTAACTTGACAACTGCACAATGTAACCTACAATAATTTATACATAACCACAATTAGATTTATAAGGCTTTGTTATCTATGATTTATAACTAGCTTAGTTTGTTTTAATCAATGCGACCATTTTTGGTTCTTTATTTACCAACCAAAACCCTAAATTTGCAACGTTGCCGCAGTCCAGATAAAAAAATGAACTCCATGTATACATATATTACAAGGCAACACTGTAATTAATAAACCCCCTCTACAAAATATCCCACCGACTGCGCCATAAAGTAATTAATACCAGAGTAGGTTGAAGACTGATTTATTAAAATGACTAGCATGTAGGTGTATGTATCTTGACTAGCATGGGTGGTAGGTACATTTGAGGAGCATGCGCGCAAAACCAGCTATATCCATTTTAATAAAATGTTGTGAAAATGGCAAAAACTCCCATTTCCAGATAAATTTACAGATAAAAAATGCATCTCAAGTTTTGTGCCCAAACAAATGCACCTTGAGTTTTGTGCCCACAAAACTCAAGATGCATTTTTTTATCTGTAAAGGCCAGGAAACGGAGGTTTTTGCCATTTTCACAACATTTTATTAAAATGGATATAGCTGGTTTTGCGCGCATGCTCCTCATTTGTAGTGGGGATTTATTATTTAAAGTGTTGCCTATAGGCATAATACTATACTATAGTATTATGTATACATAGGTATGACTTCGGTTGCAAAACGTGACGAAACCGTGACGATTTGTGTCATTAATGGAGACAATTGTGTCGAATTGGACACAAATCGTCACGTTGTGCTAGTTGGGGACACCTGCAACACAAGTATGTAAGTGTAAAGCTGAATTTATAGTTACAAAGGTAACGGTAGAGGCAGCGGTAGAGGTAGCGGTAGCGATCGCTACTTTCTGAACATAGCGGTACTGGTGGCGCATGCGTACTTTAATGGCGGGTTTACGAGTCACTCGCGTGCGTTTGAGGTTTGCGTGCGTTTCCTGGGCCTTCGCGTCAACGCGTTCTTCCTGACGCGACCCCATTTACGGGTCTCAAAGGCGCGCGTTTGCTCACCTTCGAACGTCAGCTGGTTCCTGAGTGCGTGTGATTTAATTTCGTCTGATTTCTCAGGAAAATGGACCCATTTTTAATTCGTCGAACCGCTAATTAATGAATTTAGCTCGTCTGCAGGCTACGTGGCTGATGGCATCAGCCACGTAGCCTGCATCAGCCTGATGCCATTGGCTGGACATGTCACTAGTGTCCGACCGAATGTCAGTTTTTGGCCGAAGCCGAAGGTTCGACTCTTGTTGTAACCTTCGGCCGAAGCCGAAGCCGAAGCCGAAGGTTTAATAATACTTAAAAAAAATTGACTTGACTAAACTAAAAAAAATTATATAACAATATAAATAGTAAAGTGTTATTGCGTTTAGTATATTGTTAAAATATAAATAGGACATATCCAATAATTATAACCTTCGGCTTCGGCAAAAATCCTTCGGCTGATTTTGGCCGAAGCCGAATGTGCGACCGAATGTGGTTTTTTGGCCGAAGGTGGCCGAAGCCGAAGCCGAAGCTTCGGTCGGACACTACATGTCACTAGTGTCCGACCGAATGTCAGTTTTTGGCCGAAGCCGAAGCCGAAGGTTCGGCTCTTGTTGTAACCTTCGGCCGAAGCCGAAGCCGAAGCCGAAGGTTTAATAATACTTAAAAAAAATTGACTTGACTAAACTAAAAAAAATTATATAACAATATAAATAGTAAAGTGTTATTGCGTTTAGTATATTGTTAAAAGTTGCCGAAGGTGGCCGAAGCCGAAGCCGAAGCCGAAGCTTCGGTCGGACACTACATGTCACGTGATATCGGCTTCAACGCGCGCGATCTTTTTACGGTGTAAAGTTTTTTCCCCGGATAAAAAAAAACAAGACACGTCAAACTGGCTGAGATTTGGCGCACGCGTCCTTTTTAAGCACGGGAGGTCACTTATAAACGATCCCATTGCCCATGACTCATGAGCTAGCCAACGCGCGCGACTGATTTAACTCATGGTCCATGAGTTAAATCAGTCGCGCGCGTTGGCTAGCTCACGTAAACGCGACCTCCAAACGCACGCGAGTTACTCGTAAACCCGACATTAAAGGCCTTATTTGAGACTTACAACTTGTAAGTTATGGGCAATGGGATCGGTTATAAGCTTATAACCGATATAAGTGACCTCTCGTGCTTAAAAAGGACGCGTGCGCCAAATCTTAGCCAGTTTGACGCGTCTTGTTTTTTTTTTCGCCGTGACTAGAAGTACACCGGGAGTACGGGCATTAAACGTACATCAGGTTTGTGCGCATGGGTGTTTCCATACCAGCTGATGGTAAAATTTTGGATTTATTAGTTGAGATTAAATTGGTACACTAAAGTCGTTTTTTCGCGTAAATACCATGAAATACTATGGTTATTAAACTTAACCGTGGTTAATAGTTAAGGCATTTTTGCGTTTAGAGTGCGTTCAAAAATCCTAACTATGACGTCACAAATACCAGACCATAAAACTATAGTAAATTTAAAAGTAAACTACGTACACGTCATCAATAAAACAAAAATTTTACGCATTGGTACCAACACTAAATGACTAAATCGAAGTCTGTAATTGAATATTTGAATGGATTTTAACCAAATTAAGTTGGCAACAATTGTGATGTTGTCATGTTTACATTCAAATTTTTCATATTTAAATGACACATAAAAAAGAATTTGACGTTTTAGAATTTCTAAGCTGTCAGTTGTGTTTTTGAATATTTCGTTTAATTCGTGTATTATTTCGTTTATTTTGTTTGTTGTTTGTGTTATTGTATATCGTTTAAGTTTTCATTGCCGTTTTTGTGTTTGTTATATATCGTTTTTTTGTGTTTCCTATATTTAAAATGCTGAAGCATTTAAATAGTCGGAGTCAAGAGTTGGTGTCATCCTTAATACGCTATTTTGAGGCAGAACGGGATAATAATGGACCTTTGTTACCTTTAACAGCTGTTAGAGAGGTAAATAGGATTATTATTAATTATATATTAGAATATTTAACAAAATATATGTTGGATACATGAAATAATAATATATATACCAGAGACTGACTTTAGATGTCAAAATTTTTGGGTTTTATATCAGAAAATGTCTTTAAAAATGGCTAAAAACATACTTTTGGCGGTGCATCATATAGGTTATAAAAACTGAGACTTTTGACATTTTGGTATTATTCATGTAAACGCCATCTATCGCCCTGTAGTTGCACTACCACTTTCCCTTGATGCAAGGATTTTAGCATCACATTGACAACCGTGCCCGATCAGCTGATTGATGACGTGTACGTAGTTTACTTTTAAATTTACTATACAGACTGTATAGAATCAAGTAAGTAAGGCTGGAGACAAGGATGACAAATTATATTCTGATCAGAGGAAAAGAAACAGACTTTAATTGGGCGTGGTTTAAACCAAGCCATTCGTAATTACGAACCATAGTTGCCAGGTTGTTTTAAATCAGAAGAGTACGATTATAATTATTTAATAAATAGTTCAATTTTATTTGTTTGAAACTTTAAAAATAACAAAAAAATTAATATTATGTCAAAAATAATTTGATTTAGTTAATTTTCTTACTTTTAATATTAAAAAATAAGAAAAACAACCCTTTTAGGAAACAATAATAGCATATGGCAACAGCGCGGCATGCCGCGGATTGTAGCTACACTGGGTAAAGGCCTATTTTGAAACATATTTTGAAATAAAGTTTGTATTTGGCGATACGATCTACCAGTGTGATGCCATACCATAATTTGGTATTTTTCCTCACGAGTAAAAACCATTTTATTTGAGAAAATACTTAAATTCTTACAAAGACGTACGCAAAGTCTTAGTGCATTTCTTAAACTGACGCACAGACAGTGTTGCCAGTAGTAGAGAAATTAAAGTACTGAAATGGCAATAAAAACTTATTGAATTTGAAAGATAACGTACTGACTTTGAGAAATAAATATTAAACTTATATGAACGTAATTTTATTTTGTAATTTATTAATAAACACATGCACATAAATAAACTATAAACATCAAAAGAACAAAATAGATAATTATTATTATACCTATACAAAAAAACAATATTGTTGGTAAAATTAAAAAATAGTCTACCTATCGATAATTAATTTTCTTTTTTAACAAAGATTGAGGTATTTGGCTTCAATAATTCCTATTATTCCTATGAGCGGTTCTTGGCGAACTTGGAACAAACCTTATGTCAACACTAAGTAGACAACGCGCGCTACCAACAGTTTAAAACTTAAAATACCAGGATACTAAAATAACTCCTAAACCAACCTAAACTTTTAATTTTTTCTTTAATTTTTATTTAAATAAAGGGAAAAAAATGTAAAACTGGAAAACGTACCGAAAACCATCAACGAGGTACTTGCTTACTTTTTTTAAGTACTGAATTCGGTACAAACGTACTGACGCTGGCAACACTGCGCACAGATCATACGACAATGATACAAATTCAATCCCTACCACAGTGGGCGTGGTTTGGCACTTGTTTTATTTAAGTGTATCTATTCGTTTTAATACACACTGTATATCGTTAGCTAGTTATTCAACGTGGTTAATAGTCTTTCTCTTTTTAATATATATTTTTCTCTGTTTCGATCTGTCAAGAAGTTGTTTACATTTGAAATTTAAAATATTTTAAGTATGTACAATTGCTCTTAAACCGAATTTAAACTTTGTATTAAAATGGTAAACGGGGTGTTGTCAGTAAAAATAAATGATAGGGTGCTCCATATTGTGAATCTCCACAAGTGGAGGAATTATATGCAGGTTTTTTTTATATTTTTCCTTATTTTGTATTAAACATGTAGGAGAATTGGATAACGTGTATTAAAAAAACTAGTACCTATAGAAAAAGAATATACTAGGTATAAAAAGAAGCAAAGAAATTTATTTACACCGGTAAAAGCATAGAAATTAAATATAAATAGGTAAAAACACATTTCAAAAATTATAGGTTATGAACAAGTAAACAAATGTCAAATGTTAGAAACCTAACCATGGTTATATGAATTAACTGTGACGTCATGACTTATTTAACCGTAGTATTACATAGTATTTACGCGAAAAAACGACTTAAGGCCCAGTTGTATAACAGTTGGTAAACAGCTAGTTAACTCTTGATATTAATTATGTAATTATTAAGCTAACTTTCAAGTTGTATAAACATTAATTAAAATTTAATTAAGTGATTAAAATGCAATTAACAACAAAATTAATGAAATGTCAGTATGAATTACCCAAACCAACCCAAACTCAACAACCCAACCCAACCGACCCCGCCCCATTGAGCGTGAAATCAGTGTTGCCAACCCTTTTGCAACAAATTTCCCTCAAAAATGTTCAAAAATTCCCTTTTTTCCCACGCTTTTTGAAATATGCTGTTACCCGTTTTTTTTTAAATATAAGAGATATTATTTTGGAAAAAAACAGCATTTTAATAATTTAGCAACAGTATTTATTAGTAAACCTATAAAAAACAACGTGTATAAATACAAAAATATATGTAAAATAAAATTATAAAACAATTTGCCATATTGATAAAAAAGGATATATCCTTATGCTTATATTTGTAAAATATGAAGGAAATCCTTTAGCTTGTATTAATGATTATATTTATATAAAAGCTGAAGGATTTCGTTCATATTTTGCAAGTTTAAGCATATCCTTTCTTCTATAAATACGGCCTATTGTTTTGATCTCTAAAAGAATACATATTTTTATTATGTAAATCCAAATAAAGTTTTGTTACATTAAAGGTTATATATATTTTTTGTATAAAATACGAAAAAAGTCATAAAATGTAAAAAAAATCCGAATTATTTGATTAGAAAAAGTAGGAAAGGGTTAATTATAAATTTTTATTTTGAATTTATATAAATTTCCCTCATGGACGGCCTTTTTTGAAAATTTTTCCCTTTTTCCCATTTGTCTCAATTTGAGGTAAAATTTCCCTCAAAATGGGAAATTTCCCACGAGTTGGCATCACTGCGTGAAATTGAGTGACCGTTTAATATTATACAATTGACAAATAGGTATGCTAAATAAGGATTTTTTTCCACCCGGTGTACGTTTAATGGCGGTACTCCCGGTGTACTTCTAGTCACTTTGTTTTTTTTATCCGGGGAAAAAACTTTAAGTTACAAGTGCCTCTGTAAGAAACACAACGTTTAAAAGAATTATTAAACAGCACAAACCTAAAGAACAAGAATTCAATTCTTGTTCTTTGGGTTTGTGCTGTTTAATAATTCTTGTAAATTGTAAACAACAAAAATGGCCGCCGTTAAACTCTGTGCAGTGATTTTTAGTATTTTTAGCATGAGATAGAACAAACCTTGTTGTGTGGATTGTGATCAATGCAACCAATTTTGGTTCCGTATTAAATTTTATCAACCAAAACCCTAAATTTTCAACGTTGCCGCAGTCCAGATAGAAAAAAATGAACTTTATATATGCAAAAATAACTCAACGGCAACACTGTATCATTTGTTGTGTTCTGTGACAGAACTTCTGTCACAGAACATCTGGTTGTGTTGTTCTTTGGTTATACCCTTTCGTTTTGTTATGTTCTTTGTGTGGTGTTTTAAGGTTACGTAAAAAGGATTGTTACTAATTACATACCTACATACATATTTTTATTAAATTTGACTTGGAAAGAAATACTTCGGGCATGTAATTTTATTTACGTAACTTAATTAAATATTTTTTAAAGCTTAAGTTAAGTTTGCCTTATTTGAGATTCTATAAGATTAGATTCGAATTTATTATGAGATCTTGTAATTGTTTAAATATTGAAATAGAAGCAGAAGGCAATGTCTTTGATAAAGTTAATGAAGATTGTCTTAATTTAAATGAGGATGAAAAGAAAGAAAGCTTTTTTAAACAGGTAAGAATAGTTATTTTTTTAAAACACATTTTTTACAAGCATTTTTTTTTGGTATGCTATGCTATGCTAAATTTTGGCAGCTAAAAGTTAAATGTAAATATTCAAAATGTTAATAATCAAATAGGTGGGTAACCTACCAATATCATGTTATTGCTACCTACACGTTTCGTATTTTACTATTCTAAAATGCAATTGTTGGGTTTTGTATCTAAAAGACCTATGTCAGTAGGTATACCTACTGACATAGGTCTTTTAGATACAAAACCCAACAATATAAATATAAATTTTATATATAAAATTTATATTTACCTATATGACACTTTTTTTCACCTGTAAGTGTATCCATCAGAGTGGCTATTTGTCAATATTTGACCATTTAAAAGTAATTTGCAAATATTGGACTAGTACAAAATGCAGCCAATATATATATATTACTAGTACATTATTTAGTGTAATTTGTACTAGTCCAATATACCTATGCAACAATTACTTTTGATTGGTCAAAAATTGATTGTTACTACGGGGTGAATATTTTGGGCAACTCAATTTTGATGCCTTTTAATTTAAAATTTTTGATATTTTGGTTTAATAAAATTGTCCTCCAAATGCCACTTAAGTACAATTGTAATCAAAAATATTTCTCAAATATTTTGAGGTGTGATATAGGAAATATTGTTTGTGGTTGCGAATAGTACTTGTACTTGTTGAAAGCAAGCACAAACAATATTTGCTATATGGGTGAATATTTTAAAACTGTCGATTTTCGGAACCATTTTCGTTAACACATAAAAAAATTGCAAATCTTATTAATTTTGCACTTTAAGGACTTTTACACTCATAAACTTAGACATGAAGACTAAAAACGTAAATTTTTTAGAAAGTTGAACCCATGGTTTTACTTGGTCATCTCTTATTCCTCTGCGTTTCTCACGCTCTGCTTGTCTTTTAGCTTCGTTGGTCAACTTGTTTTGTGGTTTTGTCATTTTTATTAATTTCCCACTGAAATGAAATATTTTAAATTGGTTACATGTAAGGGACACGACAATGACGAACACGGTAATGATGATTTTAAGGTTAGTGTTTTACAATGTTTATTCGAAAATGTAATGGAGTTTTCAAGTTACCATTTGCTTTTTGTTAATGCAAGACTTCTTTGTATTAATGTAAATATTTTGTATGTCCATAAACTTTGAAATAATACTTTCCCCGACAATGACGGACTTAGACGTAACAAGCCGTTTTCGGTTTCATTCGGCGCACGTCACAACTTTATGGATTGACATACAGGCAGGATATTTCCATCAGACGTTCGAAAACTTTCGGCATTTTTTGAATGTATCGCGTATTTAAATATGAAATTAGATACATTTT
This sequence comes from Brassicogethes aeneus, assembly GCA_921294245.1. Lineage (NCBI taxonomy): Eukaryota > Metazoa > Arthropoda > Insecta > Coleoptera > Nitidulidae > Brassicogethes > Brassicogethes aeneus. Next base: position 8,436,707 of record OV121137.1, read on the forward strand.
AAGTAGCTAGGGCAATGACGCTCATGGATGTGAACAAAGTTGAAACGGCATTAAAAGAAAAGTTAACATTTTAAAATGCAATTTCTTGCTTGCATTGTATTATTTTGTATTTTCTTCATCTGTGTTAGACAGGATATTGCAAGATTTAATTTGTAAATAAATGTAAGAAAATAATATGTTGTTGTTCTTTGAATGTGACGTTGCGACACAAAAATTAAAATATATTTTTTACTATGCTCGTTTAGACTAAAATAAGTAAGGGATCAGGTAAAAAATAGTTAATTAAAATGGACATCGAGTATTTTGTTTTTTTTTAACTTTTAAAATAACAAGCCAGAACCGATTGAATTACACTTTTGAAATATTCACCCATATCACACCTCAATATATTTAACATATTTTTGATTACTTGTAGTATAATACAGGGTTCGGCAATGAAACGGGAATATTTCGTAATCTATTTTTATGCTGATAAATTATTTTTTTAATAATTATTAATTATGGGAAATAAAAGAGTGGCCATTTGAGTTACAATGTTAAAAAAATATTTTTTGAATACGAGGGTTGCCTTTTATATTTCGGGAATGGCCGAACCTGCTGATGCTATCGGACAACAGATGTCTGTATCGTTAAGTTCGACCTTTTAGACGGTGTTCTTACTTAAAACGTTTTGACGTGGGAGCGCAATTAGTATTATTAACAGTCACTTGAAAAATTAATGTCGGCCAAAAAAATGGAATTGACCCGTGAACATTTTCGTGCTATAATTTTTACAACTTTAACGTGGATTATCCCGACAATAATGCATCAATGAACTTAATTTGACTTTTGACGACAAAGTGCCATAAAAAACAAGTGAATATCGGTGGTGTTCCGAATTTAATCATGGCCATGGTTCGCTCACCGACGAATTTCGTGAAGGTCATCCAAAATCACTCGTTCTTGCAAAAAACATTGATGCTGTGCGTGAACTGGTAATGCAAGATCATCATGTGACATATCGTGAGATTGGGTCATCCTTGTATGGCAAGCCGTTTTAGTTTTTATTACACATGGCTATCAAGTCTCATTTTAATTCGACTTCATTTCTATGAGACATTAGATAATTGAAATTATATGTATTTTCCTTAAGGGAAATTACATTTTTATTATAATTTCAAAATTGAATGCATATTTTCTTTACAAATAGTAAAAATAATGCATTTGTTGTATTTATTTCCATTGGTTTTTTAAATATTGTCCTTAACGTGAAAGCAATTTTCGTTAACAGAAATTGTATTAAATTTACTAATTATAATTTTAATGCAAATTATTTTTACTGTTTTAGTTTTTTGGAGCAATTTTATGACACATTAAAAGGATTTTATTTTAATTCAATTTTATTAAAGTAGCTTCTGACTTGGATACAATGTTACATTTTATTTATGTTAGACCAGGCTAAGTATTAAAATAAAACGTATTAAAATTACTATTACGAATATAAATGCATTTGTCCTTAAAGATATAGTTTTATACTTTCCTAAATGACATAAAAATTAAAAACATTTTAATTTGAAATACTCATTGGAATGTTGTTCCCGAAAAAAATTTAGAACCGCAATACATAGAGTCTAACAATATTTAGAGAATCAGAAAATAACATCGAATTAAAATGAGACTTAATGATCATGTGTACAAAAAATAGCTCGAATTACTTTTATTTTTAACTAAACAAAAATAAACTTATATTTCCGTTAAGGGAAATTACAATTCCCTTAACGAAAATGTTATTTCCCTTAACGGAAATGCTATTTCCCTTAACAGAAATTACATTTCCCTTAAGAGAAATTAGTGGCGCTATCTGTGGTGAAGATGCCGAAGGTTCCACCGCTTACAGAGTTCTGTCAACTTTGGTTGGAATGCCAGAATCTTTCATTTTGTTTGAATGCAACAAATATGACACAATTAACAATAATGAATAATATTACTACTACAGTTTGCTATTTACTACTTCTTTTCGTTTTAATATCCTTTATTAGAAACGTTAAAACACACCTTACACATGCGGCGTTGCCACACAACATTCGATTCGAATGATGCGATTCCAAAGTCGATCGGTGTCATCGCGATTCGATTCGGAGAGTTTGGTTTTCTCGAGTAGTACCCATAATTATTAATATTACTATTATTATAGCATTATCAATACAAATTTTGTGACAATTTTCTGAAAATTCGATAATTTTGTCAATAATTTGTCGATGATTTGTCGATAAATTCACTTTTTACATCTGGCAACACTGGTGGGTGATATTTTGTGGGTGGATGTCAACAGGTGTAACGGTTGGTTTTTAAATTAAAAAGGTAACAATCAAAAAAATACTTTTTACTAATAAATCTTTTGTAAAATCACAGTGCAATAATTTCATTTTATAGAATTTTGATAAAATTAACTATTTGAACTTCAGCCGTCCTCTCATAGATGGCGCCAATTTCCCTTAACGGAAATGCTATTTCCCTTAAGGGAAATACAATTTCTCTTAACAGAAATGATATTTCCCTTAAGGGAAATTGCATTTCCGTTAACGTAAATGCATTTAAATTCTTAATTATAATAAAAACTACTTTCCTTAACGAAATTTGCATTAAAATTACTATTTGTCATAAAAATAATTTTTATTATTATTTCAAATAAAAATGAAATGTTTTAGTATTTTTATTACAATTTCGAATGTAAATCATCCTCTACATCTAATCTTTTCAATTTAATGTACCCAAAATTTCAATGCTTATTAAAAAAGGAATTTTATTTATAATTTGTAATTAAAATGTAATTTCCCTTAAGGAAAATACATATAATTTCAATTATCTAATGTCTCATGGAAATCAAGTCGAATTAAAATGGGACTTGATAGCTATGTGTAATAAAAACTAAAACGGCTTGCCATATCCTTGGGCATGAGTGGGACCAGCATACATTCAATATTAAATGAACATTTGGCCGTCAGAAAAAATTGTTACCGTTGGATCCCACATAATTTGAAAATCGATCAAAAAAAGTTTCGGGTCTAGTGGTCAAAAGAAATGCTTAAAAAATACGATGGCGGAGCTTCAAAACATGTTCATGACATTGTAACAGGTGACGAATCATGGATCTACGTGTATGAACCTGAAAGTAAACAGCAGTCGACTGTGTGGGTCTTTAGAAGCGGTTGATGCGTTGAAAATGCAAGTTTTGGAGGTGCCTTAATCGGAGTGAAAAAAATGCTTCGAAAATTGGTTCAAGTGCATGCAAAAGTGTGTCGATCTTCATGGAGAATATTTTGAAAAACAATAAAGCCATGTACGATGATTAATTGTTGTTTGTTTTCTCTATTCCCGAAATATAAAAGGCAACCCTCGTACTACATCTGCCAAACACGAATTCGTGAGGAGATTGCAGCAATACCTGTTAATATGCTGCGAAGAGTTATGCAGAACTTTCAGGCTCGACTCCAAGAATGCATAAATGTCAATGGAGGACATTTGGCAGATGTAGTATTCAAAAAATATTTTTTTTAACATTCTGGTTCAAATGGCTAAGGACATTTGGCAGATGTAGTATACAAAAAATATTTTTTTTTAACATTGTAACTCAAATGGCCACTTTTATTTCCCATTAATGTATTAATAATTAGAAAAAGAAATAATTTTTCAACATAAAAATAGATAACGAAATCTTCCCGTTTCATTGCCGAACCCTGTATATAATTATTGTAGTACAGGATGCGCCAAAGGAACCTGACGAGTTTTAATATGTAACTACAAATGTATCTTTCAAGATGTTTATTTTTACATACAAGTAATTGAAAGTGTATTACATTCCATTTTATTTATGGAAAATAATTTCGCTCAAATGACGTCCTTCACTGCGGACACACTGTTCCAAACGGTTTCGGAAATTCCCCATTACACGCTGTAGCATATCCATCGGAGTTGCGCTATTTTCATTGCGAATGTTTTCTTTTAATTCTTCAATGGTCCTTGGTATCGTTAAATACACCTTACTCTTAAGAAAATCCCACAGAACTCCACCAAGGACCCCTTCATAGTCGCAAGGTTACTGTTTGGTGCGGAGTGTCGCGATTCGGTATAATTAGCCCCTATTTTTTTGAGGACGATTCAGGAAATCCTGTCATGGTCAATTCGCAACGTTATGTGGAAATGTTAAACACATTTTTGGAACCAGAGCTTCGTCGATGGAAAATCGATTTAAATACTGTATGGTTTCAACAAGATGGCGCCACGAGCGTCAATGGCTCGACTGCGAGAAATGTTTCCGGGAACAGTCATTTCGCGGAATGGAGATGTTCCTTGGCCGGCAAGGTCTTCCACCTCACGGCTTGTGACTATTGGTTATGGGGTTATCTTAAGAGTAAGGTGTATTTAACGATACCAAGGACCATTAAAGAATTGAAAAAAAACATTCGCAATTAAATTAGCGCAATTCCGATGGGGAATTTCCGAAACATTTTGGAACAGTGGGTCCGCAGTGAAGGACGTCATTTGAGCGAAATTATTTTCCATAAATAAAATGGCATTTAATACACTTTTGATTACTTGTATGTAAAAATAAACATCTTGAAATATACATTTGTAGTTACATATTAAAACTCGTCAGGTTCCTTTGGCGCACCATGTATAATATATAATTATTAGGTATAGCATAAATAGGTAGAAAAGTTATTAGATTTGTATCCTACTATTTAATAATTAATGGCAATTGAATTTCATTGATAAATTACTGTACCAAAATACATTCTCAAATGTGAATGTGATATTGTTACCAGAAACAAACTAAAGTTTAATAGCATATCGATCATTTTTTCAACATAACCTCTGAAATTTTTAATACAAATATAGGTACTTTATATAATACATAAATATACTTAACATCATATCTTCTGTGCTTTACATACCTGAGTTGTTACGGTAAATAAAAATCAGACAAAGGAACCAAAGAAAGGAACTATTTTCAACAAAATCATATGCAGAAATGAGAAAATTCAAACTAATTGCATCCATCAAAAGATCAAAACTTCTTGCAATATTACACCCTCTTTTTATACTCTCAGAAATATTGTCTAGAATAGTATTAGAGAGACTCCAGTTTCTATAACTAGAGAGTAAAGAGAAGTCGAAACCGTTGCGATATTGCATTGCGCTGTTTTTGTATAATTCTCGGGGACATTAACGAAAATCATTGCCAGTAAAATTCGAAAAGCTTGAGTTTCTATGTCTTTGAGGAGAATAGGAATCCGAAGTTGCTGCACCATTGCACTGAACCCTTTTTTAATAATTTCTAGAGACATAAATGACTGCACCATTCGACAGCGTCGAGTTTCTACTCCTCTGTTGAATATAGAAAATCAAAATAATGTAACTTGTAAGACACCATTGAGTTTGACTTTAAATATAGTCGTGCATAGGTATAGAGCCGAAAAATATAAAAACAAAGCACGATTCAATACATGATAAAACTTTAAGATTTGATATTCAAACGCGGAGTCATCCTATACACTTCTATAATTTTTCGTTTGCTGTGCACGTCGCTAGTATACGCATTACGTGACGATATAACAATCACCTGATTAATTGTTATTTTTTGGTATTTGCACTTTTCACTTGCAAAACTTGGTCTTTGAATTTGATTTTAATTATTTACTAAACTACCTAATTTTAAACGATTTTTTTTACTTTTATGAATAAAAATGATGCAAAAGCACGTTTATTCAATTTTTGCTTTTTTTTCAAAAATGATTTTATGAGCGGTTTTTCATGTTTTTCTTAAAATCACTTATCCTGCAAATACAGAGTTGTGCATCTTATGTACTCATATTATGTGAGGCCTGTCAGAGCAAAGTCAACAATCTCCCGTCAGACTAAAACTGAGTAAATTGAGATAATTGATTTTGGTATTTTAAATTCTAGATTTGTAATTTTTTTTATATATTATATTGAAATATTGTTGTTGTTAGTCTAGTAGCCAACTACAAGGTCTCCAGGATGCATAGTATATGTAGATGAAATCTATAATTATAAATTGGAGATTGCTGACTTTGATATTAATTGCTGGAGATTGCTCATTTTGTTGTAAACGTTGTAAAATAATTGTATTTTTCTCCCTTTAATGGTTATAAAATTTAACAATACAATCAATGTGAGAAAATTCTGAACTGGACCACATAAATCTGGAGTTTCTTCTAAATCTGGGACCAGGTTGCCTCGTGCAAAAAATTTTTTATAACTAGTACAACAACTCATCATCTCCTTCCCACTTTGCCCTGTAATGTTTTACTTGCAATGTTTTGACATTATCAGCCTTTTCTTGGTTTACTTTCTCGTCTTATTATGGTATAATAGCACAAAATAAACAAGATAACTTTTTTTATAATTCTTAAAACAATAAAATGTAGATTTACCTATTTTAAATATATTTACTGCAATAAAACTTAACAGTATGTACCAGTAAAAAACACAAAACTAAATCTCTAAAATACGTTATAACATCAAATGCTAGGATATCAGGTGACACAAATTACTAATTTCTAATGGTGGGATTGGAGATTGTATACTTTCTGCAAATCAGTGGAGATTGTCGAATTTGCACTAAATGTCATTTTTAAAATTTTAGGCAGGATTTAGCTCCTTTTGCAGCACATAAACTTTATCATCTTATAGATAATTAGTCGGTTTTGCTATGACAGGCCTCATGTATTATATATAATATTATGTTGCCATGAATTCGTAGGTATATTTTGTTGTTTAAAATGCAGTTGTCAGGGGTTTTTAGAGAACTCAAATATAAAAATGTTCGATTTTTGAGGTTATGTTTGTGCAACAATAATTTTTTACTAATTTCTTTAATATGTCCAAACTTAAATATAAATTATATTAGGTAAAGTTAGTTAATTCTGCACCAACAAATGTACTTACCGAATTGGATCCTTTGGCAAAACATGAAAATGCAACGATTTAGTTCTTGAATTTTATTTAAAATTAAAAACACAATAATTCACCATGATCCCTTAAATAAAATACACACACTAACGTAACTATATAAGCATTTAAGCGTTGAGTTTCTTAATCAATGATATAATGAATAATCAATCGAAATCGAGTACTAAACCAGTTTTTTAGTTTTTTCCTTGCAACGTAAAACACAAATAACGTGCGCGATTTAGCTGTGCAATTGAACAAAATTTGTCGAGTAAGACTTCTGCCTTCCTCTCTTTTGTGAAAAAACTACCTATTTATTTAAAAATTTTGTGCAATTCGTATGCTTTAAATGTATTGTTGACAATTGAGGGGCTCGGTGCAAGAACCGGGTATCTCGATATTCGAAAAATGTTGAGGAGACAAGAAAAACCTTGTTAAAAATTATTACAGTATAATTTCTGTGGTATCTCCTGTATCTGATATATTTAGTTAACGCTAACGTGGATCTACACGGTTTGTGCACCGAACGATGCGGGACTACTGTAGCGTGTATCTTCATATACCTCAACTCAAATTAGCAAAAATATGGAGATACCCGGTTCTTGCACCGAGCCATATGGCGCGCGCGTTAATACGGTACAGATCTCGTTTGCAACTACTGCACAATAACACAGGCAGTCGGTCATCTGAGTCTTTATATTCAAAATGTTTCTTAACAATTAATTTTAGTCCTTCCTTTATGGAAAACATTGTTTTAGTTTTTCCAAAACAAAACAAGCCAACTTATAAGCGATTTTCTTCGGCATTTTAAATTTATAAATTTAATGTATGACAGCAATTTATTTATGTATCCAAGGTAGTGCGGCTATTATTTATTCGAATAATAAATACCGATTTAATTAAAAGGCGTTAATTAATAGTATATTTTGTAACAAGTATGGAATACAGCATATTCTGCTCGAGTGAAAAGTTTGTCACACGAGCCGAAGGCGAGTTTGACGGTTTCACAAGAGGGGAATATGCGATTCCAAACGTGTTTCAGACTATACTTTTTCTACGTTTTCAAAAAATACCATAGGCAAATAATTTAATTGGAAGAAAGTGAGGCTGGATCGGTCTAAAATTTGTTAGATATTAAAAACAGAGATGTCGCCACGAGTGTTTATTCTGTCATCAGATGATAGAATATTTCATTCTGTAACACTTTACGAAATATATGTAATTCCATAGATAAAAGTGATATTAGAACGCTCAAATTCCGTAATATGAGTAGAAAATAGTATATTCTGTAACAAGTTTGGAATACAGCATATTCTGCTCGAGTGAAAAGTTTGCCACACGAGCCGAAGGCGAGTTTGACGATTTCACGAGAACGGAATATGCAATTCCAAACGTGTTTCAGACTATACTTTTTCTACGTTTCCAAAAATAATTTAATTGGAAGAAAGTGAGGTTGGATCGGTCTAAAATTTCTGTTTTTAATATCTAACAAATTTTAGACCGATCCAACCTCACTTTCTGTATTCCAACCTTGTTACAGAATATACTATTATACGATATACCCTATCAGAAATACAAAAATCAAGTTTTCTCTCGAAACCCCCTAACGAATATTTTCATTCGGGTCTTAAAATACTCGTAAGTCAACGTAGAAGTCATGGAGCCTACAGAGCCCGAACTTCATGTAAACAAGAATCTTCCTAAGATAAGAGGGCGCTGGTGTACTACCGGTCCAAAACAGTAGAGGGGTGTAACCAGAGATGGCGCCACTACCTACCACTTATTATTGTGCAAATAATTGAGGTTATGCAACTGTCAGTTTTTCACTTTCTGAAAACAATGTACCCATGTACCTGGTTTTGTGTATAAAGGTCTTAATTTACAATAAATTAATATCAAATTTAACATTGGAATTCATGTTGGACTTTCTGATGTAGATCATAGTACAGTTTTTTTATAAATACGTGTTTTTTTCTATAATAGAATGTCGTGTGATGTTAAATCGTGTAAAACGAACAGAATATTAAATCCATATGGTATTTATTTTTAGTTTTATAGGTAGATGGCTTAAATAAAAGTTCAATATAAACAAATAAAGGTAGAAATTATTAAATATGCTGTTTACTCATTTTCTACATACTTTTTTATTTAAGTTTAACAAAAGTTTTGCAAATACTATACCTACAATATTTAAAATATATCAAACCCATGACCTCTCGGCTTGCAGCACTGACAGTGCTGACACCATTGGAGGTTGTTAACATCCAAACATTTTTAGGTCCAGAAATGGATGGAATAATTACCCTGGCGAAAATAAAGCGTGCATGAAAAGTGTGCAATAAGTGTTTATTTGGAGTGCAAGTCTTTATAACAATGTGCATACACGCTACTTTGTGGTAATTTCACACTTTTTGAAATAATTAAGTTTTTTACTCTTACTTTTTATTTGTCATATGTCACGCTTATATTACATTATATTTTAGCACATTGTTTGCACAGTTTTAGTACATTGTTTAAAGACATTTTGCAAAGCTTCAGTCTATCTTACGTATGTCACATTTTATACACACTGTTGGCACACTTTAATATTTCTCATTTATGACGCTTATATTACACCTTTTTATAGCACATTTTTTGTACAGTTTTAGCGATCACTCAACAGTTTAAGCACATTTTAGATATATCTCGCTTGAGTTGGGGTACAACATTTATTTAAAAGGTGAGGTAGATTCCATCTTATGTATCGCTTCTCGGCCTATTGGTAAGGTACAGCCATAAAAACAAAACGATTCGTACGTCAAAACATTATTGCAAATCAATTGTCAAAACTTACTTGCTTACTTCACATGTATTTTCGATACTATTTTCACGTCATTCGGACGCATCAACAAGCAGCGCCGCTGGTGGTGCAATTTAGTGGACAGGTTTTGTCAATTTTCCCTATTAAGTTCGGGCTCCTTGTGTAGGCTCTATGGTAGAAGTTATTAAAAAAAAACAATCGGTGCAAGCACTTTTGATTAAAGCCTACCGTGGGTAGTTTTATAAATATAAATAAGTATTTGATTAAAAAATGTCTCCAAAACTTAAATTGTTAGTTTTGATTTTACGCATAAACCAGTGATGATTCTTTTTCGTTTTACTTAGCTATAATTTTTCATTATTATGGATTTTTAAAAACAATAATGATGATATATTAAATTTTTTAGGATATACAGAAGGTTAAAAAGTTGGTTAATATAAACAAGGCGATTTCTGGACTTGTTCAAACAAAAATTGTTGGGTCATGGTTAATAAACAGATGCGTTAATTGCGATGTGGAAACTCATGCTGTTCATAGAGAGGAAGGAGCGGCTTGTGTTTTAATAAATTCACACCTTTTGGTAAACAAAAATCTTATACATATATTATTATTATTGTTATTATACATTATTATATTATAAAGAATCATTTACCTATATAAAATAGTTTAAGAATCTTGTAAAATGGGTAAGTATATAAAGGGTTTTTCAATAGTGACAAAACATTTTGTTTATAAATAATACCCAGAATAATTGAGATATCGGTGACAAATTTATTCCAGGTGTAGTACACATACTACAGTTATGTATGGAACTCGACGTCGTTCATATGACCACCTCGAGCACGACGGCAGCGATCCATTCTTTGGGTCCAATTTTCAATCACTCTTTCACACATATCAGCCGGAATGTTGGCAATTTCCCGTTCGATAGTGTTCCTGAGCTCCTCTAACGTAGTTGGATTGTTGGCATAAACCTTCGACTTAAGGTAACCCCATAAGAAAAAATCCAACGGCGTCAAAAAGCATGAGCGGGGTGGCCATTCGACTAGACCATTTCTCGAGATTCAACGATTACCAAATTTTTCTGTGAATAAAGCAAATGTTTGACCAGCTGTGTGGCTTGTGGCACCATCTTGTTGAAACCACATATCGTTGATCAATTTCATTCAATTCAGGCCAAGAATTAACTTTCAACATGGCACGATAGCGAACTCCATTGAACGTAACATGGCGATTATTATAAAAAATACGGCCATATTACACCTCCGGCTTGAAATCCACACCAGACGGTCAATTTTTGTGGATGAAGCACATGTGGGTTTGTTGCTGTCTAATAACGCATATTCTGCTTATTGACAAAGCCATACGGCCAAAAATGAGCTTCATCGAAAAAGATAATTTTTCTATGAAATTCAGGATTTTCTTTAAACTGCAGAACAAAATCGGAAAAGTTCCGGCACTTTAAATGATTCAGAGATTTCAGTTCTTGGGTTAATTTGATCTTGTAAGGGTGTAGCTTAAGATCTTTACACAAAATTCGCCATAATGTGGACTAAGAAATACCCAATTCTTGTGAAAGGCGTGAAATCGACTTGTTTGGTTCATTTTGAACTTAAGCTCTTACGGCTGCAATATTTTCAGTACTTCGACCGGTGGTCTCACTGGCACAGGAACATTTAATAGTGAATATGTTGATTTAAATTTATTCACCAGCTTGTCTGGTGGGACGAATATTGCAACCAGAAATTAGAGTAAGCGCTCTTAAAGTTGCAACTATCGACTAAGAATTTGGTAATAAGTTTTAACGATTTCCAAACGTTGCTTGTTCGTGAACTTCACCATGATAAAAATGTAAACTTTGACTGACGTTTTAACATTGACAGATAATTAAAAGTTTGTAGGCTATGGTCCGTATTATAAAACAAAATTGTTATGTCCCTATTGAAAAACCCTTTACAAGTACAAAGTGTTATGCTTCTCTTACCATCTACTTTCATTAAGGTCGTTTAAGAAAATATGTGCAATGTCTAAAGCTGATCGGACGATATTAACACGTGCCACCGAGAGGTTGATATTTTTCCTTTTTATTAACACTAGGGATAATTTGAATTTTTTTTTTTTGGGCGAAAAAACATGTATAATAATCAAGAAACTTTATTAAACTTATCTCGAATTATAACTTGAGCTTTAAAAAAATTCCATCGCGTTGTATACATTTTGTATTTATTTTATTTTAATTGCGTTAATTTGTATTTATAGATGGCATTCCTTTCTTGCTCCCGCACGCGCGTATGGCAAGCCGTTTTAGTTTTTATTACACATGGCTATCAAGTCTCATTTTAATTCGACTTGATTTCTATGAGACATTAGATAATTGAAATTATATGTATTTTCCTTAAGGGAAATTACATTTTTATTATAATTTCAAAATTGAAGGCATATTTTCTTTACAAATAGTAAAAATAATGCATTTGTTGTATTTATTTCCATTGGATTTTTAAATATTGTCCTTAACGTGAAAGCAATTTTCGTTAACAGAAATTTTATTAAATTTACTAATTATAATTTTAATGCAAATTATTTTTACTGTTTTAGTTTTTTGGAGCAATTTTATGACACATTAAAAGGAGTTTATTTTAATTCAATTTTATTAAAGTAGCTTCTGACTTGGATAAAATGTTACATTTTATTTATGTTAGACCAGGCTAAGTATTAAAATTAAACGAATTAAAATTACTATTACGAATATAAATGCATTTGTCCTTAAAGATATAGTTTTATACTTTCCTAAATGACATAAAAATTAAAAACATTTTAATTTAAAATACTGATTGAAATGTTGTTCCCGAATAAAATTTAGAACCGCAATATATAGAGTCTAACAATATTTAGAGAATCAGAAAATAACATCGAATTAAAATGAGACTTAATGATTATGTGTACAAAACTGCCGTGCTTAATGAAAACGCCGTAACCAACAATTTTGCGATTTTTGTTTTACGGCATTTTCTACTAGAACAATTCATCCTGCGACTTTCCCCGGTACTTAAAAAACCGTATCTATATATATACGGTTTTTTGAGTACCGGGGATAGACGCAGGATGAATTGTTCTAGTGGAAAATGCCGTAAAACAAAAATCGCAAAATTGTTGGTTACGGCGTTTTCATTAAGCACGGCAGAAAAAATAGCTCGAATTACTTTTATTTTTAAATAAACAAAAATAAACTTCTATTTCCGTTAAGGGAAATTACAATTCCCTTAACGAAAATGTTATTTCCCTTAACGGAAATGCTATTTCCCTTAACAGAAATTACATTTCCCTTAAGAGAAATTAGTGGCGCTATCTGTGGTGAAGATGCCGAAGGTTCCACCGCTTACAGAGTTCTGCCAACTTTGGTTGGGATGCCAGAATCTTTCATTTTGTTTGAATGCAACAAATATGACACAATTAACAATAATGAATAATATTACTACTACAGTTTGCTATTTACTACTTCTTTTCGTTTTAATAACCTTTATTAGAAACGTTAAAACACACCTTACACATGCGGCGTTGCCACACAACATTCGATTCGAATGATGCGATTCCAAAGTCGATCGGTGTCATCGCGATTCGGTTCGGAGAGTTTGGTTTTCTCGAGTAGTACCCATAATTATTAATATTACTATTATTATAGCATTATCAATACAAATTTTGTGACAATTTTCTGAAAATTCGATAATTTTGTCAATAATTTGTCGATGATTTGTCGATAATTTCACTTTTTACATCTGGCAACACTGGTGGGTGATATTTAGTGGGTGGATTTGAACAGATGTAACGGTTGGTTTTTAAATTAAAAAGGTAACAATCAAAAAAATTCTTTTTACTAATAAATCTTTTGTAAAATCACAGTGCAATAATTTCATTTTATAGAATTTTGATAAAATTAACTATTTGAACTTCAGCCGTCCTCTCATAGATGGCGCCAATTTCCCTTAACGGAAATGCTATTTCCCTTAAGGGAAATACAATTTCTCTTAACAGAAATGATATTTCCCTTAAGGGAAATTGCATTTCCGTTAACGAAAATGCATTTAAATTCTTAATTATAATAAAAACTACTTTCCTTAACGAAATTTGCATTAAAATTACTATTTGTCATAAAAATAATTTTTATTATTATTTCAAATAAAAATTAAATGTTTTAGTATTTTTATTACAATTTCGAATGTAAATCATCCTCTACATCTAATCTTTTCAATTTAATGTACCCAAAATTTCAATGCTTATTAAAAAAGGAATTTTATTTATAATTTGTAATTAAAATGTAATTTCCCTTAAGGAAAATACATATAATTTCAATTATCTAATGTCTCATGGAAATCAAGTCGAATTAAAATCGGACTTGATAGCCATGTGTAATAAAAACTAAAACGGCTTGCCATACGCGCGCGGGCTGGGCTTGGGCAAAAGTCCAAAAAGTGATCAAAAAAATAATACACCAATGTAAATGAAAACCTCTTAATTTGTTCATTTAATTTTATTTATCAAAAATACAGCTGCTTAAAGTAAAGCAATACAGAAAAAATTCAGATTTTAGATTTCATCGGAATTTTCTCTGCCTTTTAGGCGCTTTTACTTTTTTTACATAACTAAAATATAAAAAAATGTGGTTAAAATTAAAGATATACGGTATGTTTTGTTTATTTATTTTATTAATTGTACTTATAAAGTTATATTAAATAATATTATAACTTGTAAAATCATAAATTTTTACACTTAACTAGGGATAAGTTATGCGGTCCAAGTTGGTCCAGAAATTTTTTTACACCAAATTGTAGCCCAAATAACGAATAAGGCTATATATGGTTATTGATACATCTTTTGAAAGTTATAGTGGTTTATAAAAGGCCGCGCGCTAAGAATTTTGTATTTTAAATTGTTAAACAGCTATAGATTGCGCTCTTTTAATCTTAACTTTTATAAATAGGGCAAAACACCTCAAGGGTTCCCACCTAAAAATGATGTTGTATCCGATTTTAACAATACTTTGCCAAATAATTGTCCTATTGGACTACCTTAATTTTCCAAATGGGGGCAAAAAGGATTAGCGGGTTGCAGAGATACAGGGGCCTGAAAATTAATTTTTTTTCTCGTGCGCTTAAAAGACGTCGAAATATTCATGTATATAATATATCGTATAGCATTTTTTCCACGCTTTACGATAAAAATGGTCTCGAAAGCGAGAAAAAATTTTTTGGTTATAAAAAAAACGATTTTCAAAATATATTTGTTTTTTTCTCGAAATGCGACACATTGGATTTTTTCAATTCCCTAAATTTTGATGTAGGTAATATGAAGATGGGATCCCAAGAATAAGTCGAAAAAAATAAGGGTTGAAGCGCGTAGGGACCGTGCGGCGAGTAGCTATAGTATACCTATTGCAGCGGTGCTCGGTCTACTACTTAGTGGATTAATTGGAGAGGGTCAATACAACTTTTAAAATTATTTTTATATAGAAATAAATGTATTTTTCGATGGGTTTAAGTCAAAACAGCACAAGCGCCAATTTTTTTTTTTTTAGAAGAAGGTCGATAGAGAATTTAATTCTCTATCGACCTGCAGGTACATGTACTTCTAACAAATTTAAAAATTTTGGCGCTTGTGTCGTTTTGCCTTAAATTCATCGATTTTATTGCAATAGTTCAAATTAATAGCAATTAAAACCCATGTTTTGGTTTTTGTAGTCGAAAAAGAAAAATGGAGAAAGTAATAAGTTACTCTTACTCTGAATAAATTACACGTGCACGTAAATGTAAAGTTCTACTATTTAATGCAATTGCAAGTGTCTCACAATTATAATAAACATTTTTCATCTAAACTTTTTATTGAACATTTTACCTATTTTTTATTTTTGGGAAAAATATCATATTCGTTAGCAAACGATATTTTTTTTAAGTACAAAATTCCTTTTCCGTTAGAAACAAATGAGTGATATTTCTGTCCAGGAATTGATTTTGTAGAATCAAATCGCTTTTTAAGAATAATTTACAAACTGGAGAATTTCTCGTATTGTGCGACTTCGCTGAAAATTACACATTTGTAGTACAAAATGCGGCTGTCCTTTCATTGGAATAATGACCAAGTTACGATTTTCGCAACCGTCATTTATTACAAGGAAAATGAAAAACTTCATTATTTTAGTGCAGCAATTTTATCGGATTGCCTAAAGCATGACACTGTCGCAGTTTATGAATTCCAGAAAATTTTGATGAATTATTTAAAACAAAATTTTATACCTATTTTACGCCGCACAACATTTCAAAGACAAGTACAACTTTAAAAATCTTATGCAACAGATTTTGGTATTCCAGCCGAGTGGCACTTTAATGCAACAGCACACGGTAAAGGCCTCTGTGACGGCATTGGTGGGAATTTAAACAGACTCGCTGCCCGCGCTAGTTTGCAGGCAAAATCAAAAAATCCAATTCCAGATGCCAAAGATTTGTATGAATAGGCTCAAAAAAGTTTGAAAGAAAAAATATCATATGAAAACAGCAGAAATTCTTACAAAGCGATTTGATTCTGCAAAATCAATTCCTGGGACACAGAAATATCACTCATTTGTTCCTAACGGAAAAGGAATTTTTTACTTTTCCCAAAAATAAAAAATAGGTAAAATGTTTAATAAAAAGTTTACTTACATGAAAAATGTGTATTATTATTGTGAGACACTTGCAATTGCATTAAATAGTAGAACTTATTTACATTTACGTGCACGTGTAATTTATTCAGAGTAAGAACAACTTATTACTTTCTACATTTTTCTTTTTCGACTACAAAAACCAAAACATGGGTTTTAATTGCTATTAATTTGAACTATTGCAATAAAATCGATGAGTTTAAGGCAAAACGACACAAGGGCCAAAAATTTTAAATTTGCAGGTCGATAGAGAATTAAATTCTCTAACGACCTTCTTCTTCTAAAAAAAAAAATTTGGCGCTTGTGCTGTTTTGACTTAAACCCATCGAAAAATACATTTATTTCTATATAAAAATAATTTTAAAAGTTTTATTGACCCTCTCCAATTAATCCACTAAGTAGTAGACCGAGCACCGCTGCAATAGGTATACTATAGTAGCTGCTCGCCGCACGGTCCCTACGCGCTTCAACCCTTATTTTTTTCGACTTATTCTTGGGATCCCATCTTCATATTATATCAAAATTTAGGAAATTGAAAAAGCTTTCTTTTGATATTAATTTTAAAAAAATCCAATGTGTCGCATTTCGAGAAAAAAACAAATATATTTTTAAAATCGTTTTTTTATAACCAAAACATTTTTTCTTGCTTTCGAGACCATTTTTATCGTAAATCGTGGAAAAAATGCTATACGATATGTTGATTATCAATTAAAAAAAAATTATATATAGTAAATTTAAAAGTAAACTACGTACACGTCATCAATCAGCTGATCGGGCACGGTTGTCAATGTGATGCTAAAATCCTTGCATCAAGGGAAAGTGGTAGTGCAACTACAGGGCGATAGATGGCGTTTACATGAATAATATCCATATACTTACCACACATATACCGCTTATTGCCTATATTTTGAATAGATGACCTTGTTCCCGTTTTTAAGGGGAGGGTGGCTACTCTCTACCTTTTGCGCACGGTCAGTTCAAAAGTGGGAGATTAAAAAATCAATAATGTTTGTTGGTTATGAATAAATACAAATGTCAGTTTAGGAATTTAGATTATTTTGGAAAAATATTAAAAAACTAGTTTAAACATCCGAAAAGTGGCATAAAATCATTACTTTGTCAGAAAAATCACAAAATAGAGAGGATAATAATATAACTTTAATTGTGTTTATTTATTCTTTAGGCATACAAAAATTGGGATAAGATTTTTTAAACCTACCCATCTAAGGCATAGATAAAAGGATCTAGGATTTAAGGGCGATATATAGGGTTGGTTACATTAGTGCTGTTGTAGTGTTTTAAAAAGTAAACTAAGATGGTTGATTATAAGCTTTTCGCTTGGGTAATAAAATGCGACGTAGCCAAATTTCTAATGCTAAACAACATTTTTATAAAATTAAAAAAATATTACTTATTTTTATTATTAATACTTAAAAACATCATTAATATAATTTTTTATAAATTTTGCGATATAACATAATTTATAAGCTTTATAATAACGAAAATTATATTAGAATATAATTACATCTGACAACACGGCCCCACGCATGTGCAAAACTGCATAAGTAGCTAGCTCCTACTTTAACCCCACGAAAAGGAAACAGCCTGAATCCAAAATGATCTGTATATGTGTGGTAAGTATATGATAATATCAAAATGTCAAAAGTCTGAGTTTTTATAACCTATATGATGCACCGCCAAAAGTATGTTTTTAGCCATTTTTAAAGACATTTTTTGATATAAAACCCAAAAATTTTGCCATCTTAAGTCAGTCTCTGGTATATATATTATTATTTCATGTATCCAACATATATTTTGTTAAATATTCTAATATATAATTAATAATAATCCTATTTACCTCTCTAACAGCTATTAAAGGTAACAAAGGTCCATTATTATCCCGTTCTGCCTCAAAATAGCGTATTAAGGATGACACCAACTCTTGACTCCGACTATTTAAATGCTTCGGCATTTTAAATATAGGAAACACAAAAAAACGATATATAACAAACACAAAAACGGCAATGAAAACTTAAACGATATAAAATAACACAAACAACAAACAAAATAAACGAAATAATACACGAATTAAACGAAATATATTCAAAAACACAACTGACAGCTTCGAAATTCTAAAACGTCAAATTCTTTTTTATGTGTCATTTAAATATGAAAAATTTGAATGTAAACATGACAACATCACAATTCTTGCCAACTTAATTTGGTTAAAATGCATTCAAATATTCAATTACAGACTTCGATTTAGTCATTTAGTGTTGGTACCAATGCGTAAAATTTTTGTTTTATTGATGACGTGTACGTAGTTTACTTTTAAATTTACTATAAATGAATATTTTTAAGCGCACGAGAAAAAAAATAAATTTTCAGGCCCCTGTATCTCTGCAACCAGCTAATCCTTTTTCCCCCCATTTGGAAAATTAAGGTAGTCCAATAGGACAATGATTTGGCAAAGTTTTGTTAAATTCGGAGAAAACATCATTTTTAGGTGGGAACACTTGAGGGGTTTTGCCCTAAATATATGATCTATTGTTAATTTTTAATATTGCATATAAAATCATTTAATAATACATTTTGTTATGAACATTTTCTTTGTTTTAAATAAATAAATTCTTAAAAGAAATCATGCAGCTATTTGTAATCCTTTAAATTTTATTACCTCGAGGTAAAAATAGTTTATAGTAATAAAAACCTATAATGTATTTTTTTGCATATTAATAATTTTACTTGGATTTTTTTAAATATTTTTATAAATTTGTGTTTTTTCCAATTAATTAAAATAAGTATATCACATTTTGTTCTGAAATTTTATTTCAAAATATTTATTTTTTAAAAATTCCGGTATCCAAGCCTTTTGGATGAGACATTTAAAACATTTATTTGTCATATAAATAATTACTTTACAAGATTTATACCAATGAATTATTTAAGGGGTTTTAAAAACCCTTGTCATATTAAGAGCTTAGTATCCTAACCACTAGACCATACGGAATATACTTTATATTAAACAAAACTTATTGTTATTCCGCGTGCGCGATTATCTTTGAAACGCTTACATTTATCGAAAAAACAAAAGAAAAAAAGAAAACTTTTTTTGTAGATCAGTTAATTTCCAACAAAAATATACACTAATCATTTTAAAATCCTAACTATTCTATGAGTTAAATTTTAAAAAAATGTATTTTGTTTAAAACTTTGACTTAAAATATCTTAAAATAGGTTTACGAAAAAAACATAAAATACTCTGTTTGTAGAGCATTTATTTATTTTCAATTATTAAAGTCACACAATACTTTTGGCCAGAAAAGTAGCATTCTAACCCACCGTGCCGCGCCTAGAAGATACAGTACTGTTATCTATTCGTTCTCTTGATATGGTAGCCGTTTGCTGTCAAGTGGGTGCCACCATTTGACTGTCTGTAGACAAAAATCTTTTCTAACAATATATTGTGTGCAATCCACCGGCAACCCACGGGAAACCTTTTGCTTATAATTAATGTGGACAACATGAGAGTTTATAGGCGGAAATGTTTCCTGACAACTTATAGTGTGCAACCCACCGGCAACAGACGGGAAACCTTTTGCGTATACTGATTGTGGGCAACGGATAGGAAATGATTTACCTATTCAAATTCACTGAATTTGGTGGCAATTTGCCGATAACGAATCAGAAATTAAAATAAATAAATAAATGAAGCGTTGAGAACCAGAGTGGCCTTACCCACAAACATTTATTCTAAAATGGGGTTATAATTTTAGGACAATATATATATATATTTGGGTGCTTTTTTTAACAAAGTTTTTCATTTCCGAAAAAAAGCACCTTAATATACAGGGTGTCCGGGAAAAGGAGGTCAATCCGTTAACCATATATTCCTTGAGTTAAAACAATAAGACTTTCATAATACCAATTTTCAATTTAGAGCTTCATGTTCAATATACAGGGCGACAAAGTTTGAAATTTAAAACTGATTTTTTTTAATAATTCGAGTAATTGATAAGATACTAAGTTTAAATTCGGTACACTACTTCAACATAAATAGTTACATTTTTTGAGACCAACAAAACAAAAAACAATTGTCAAATAATCAAAATAGGGGGGTCCAGTACTCACTGACTCCCCCTATTTTTTAGTACGTGCGCCAATGACTTCCAAACGGTATTTTTTCAGGTAATCATTTATTGTTAAAAAAAATTGTCTCTTATAAAATTTTTATAAAATGATTTGTTTTAGAGATAATTTGTAAAGTATGGGTCAGTCCATATCAAATCAACCAAAGGTTCTTCCCTCACCATCTCCGATTTTGATCATTTTTGGTAAATTTGTTTACCTCACTAAAAAACTCAAAAATCCCATATATGAATTTTTTTCGATAGGTGGTTTTTGTTTTATTGATTTTTGAAAATCAAAAAATTCCGATAAATTTGGGTCTTGCAAGTACCTACTTACAAAAATAGCGATATCTCGTAAACTATTAAAAGTAGAAAGGTGAGTGATGGCTTATTTTAAAGGCCTATTAGAGAACTTTTTTATGATATATCACATGACCTACATTTTTTCAAAAAAAAATTAAATTTTGAAAATTTGATATGGACTGACCCATACTTTACAAATTATCTCTAAAACAAATCATTTTATCAAAATTTTATAAGAGACAAAACATTTTCAACAATAAATGATTACCTGAAAAAATTCCGTTTGGAAGTCATTGGCGCACGTACTAAAAAATAGGGGGAGTCAGTGAGTACTGGACCCCCTATATTGATTATTTGACAATTGTTTTTTGTTTTGTTGGTCTCAAAAAATGTAACTATTTATGTTGAAGTAGTGTACCAAATTTAAACTTAGTATCTTATCAATTACTCCAATTATTAAAAAAAAAAAGTTTTTCTAGACCATGGATATAATTGTTCTATGATCGCGAAGGTAGTTAAGTACTTTTAGACAAAAATGGAGTTAATGACTTTTGCCAGAACGGTGACGATATATTGTCCTAAAATGATTGTTAACATCATTTAAGAAAAAACATTTGTGGGTTAGGCCACTCTGGTTCCAAACGCTTCATTTACCTATTCATTTTAATTTCCGATACGTTATCGACAAATTGCCACCAAATTCAGTAATGCCTCATTTATTGGTATTGTTATTTTAACAAGAGGGTTAGGCGTAAATTTTCAGACTTGAATTTTTTCAAACGTCGTTTTATTACAAAAATACCTATATTTACAAAGAAATAAAATATTATAAATGTTCTTTATTGAAAAAAATAAATTTTTCAAAAGGCCATTGACTTTCGTCCTTCAGCCGGGAATAATAAATATATTTATTATTATATAAATTATCGGCTTCAAACAGGCGCAGCCTTATGGAATCTTCATTGTTTACGTTTGGATCTCGACGCTTAAGCCTGATTTATAGATTGCCTTTCTTCCTTTCTTCCTTCCTTCCTTCCGTAGAAGATGAACAATACAAAAACCGTTGTGCTTTTTAAAGATTCCCATACGGAAATCTATAAATGGCATTACGATTTTCGTATTGTTCATCTTTTATGAGAGGAAGGAAGGAAGGAAGAAAATCTATAAATCAGGCTTTAGCGGTAATACGTTGACGCTGTTTTGCGGCAAAACTTTTGCCACTCGCCGTTACCCCTCTTTGAAGTTCAACACGCGTTGGTGGATCAAAGTTTTTATTGGTACCCACAGCTCCTGCAATAAATATATGTTTAGCAATAAACATATGTTTAGTTTGTATAAAACATTATTTAACATACCAAAAATAGCCCTAACAAGACCAGGGTTGTAAAGGGGCTGATTGCCTTGCTCATCCCCCCCATGTATATTGGGTGCATATCTCGTCAGAGATAAACTTCCTGAACAGTTTATGAATGTGTTCTTTTAAGGTGTCACCACCTATAAAGGCCCCATAATCAATCTGAAATAATTTATTAACGCTTGGCTTGACAATTTTTTCAGTCAGATTTTAATTAATAATTTGATAATTTTTTATGCACATGTTTATTAGACTACCACCTACACTATGGTAAATTTTGTCGTTTCTTGGGAAGCATTTAGTTCTATATAATATCCACTAAATGTGTTTATTCACGTCACTTTTTTGATTATCAAAAAATTAAAAAATGCCTAGCTGGTACACCCTGTATTTAAGAGCGATCAAAATTGGTTCAAAAATGCAAATTTTACAAGGGCGGTAAGGTGTGCTTTATAAAAATTTGTTGTAGTATACTACAAATTTTTGTATACAAAAAAGATATTACATTAATTAATTAATTTAAAATTACCGCTATTATAATAGCTTCTGAAATTTTAAATAAATTGATGTTATTTGAATAAAAACCCTTATAAAATTATAATACTTCAAAGAAAAAACAACATCTTTCAAAAATCCTACATTTTTATAGCCTTTATTTAGGTACTATGCCGAAAGAAGATTCACTTACAAATTATTTAAAAATTTACTTACGTCTTGGTTTCTTTTTTGTATTTTTTTTTTATTTTCAAAGGATTTTTAGATTTTTCCATATGGATATAGGTACATATATCAAAATTGATCAATTTTAGATCTAAAAGAAGAAAGAAACAATTTTAAGCATATATTCAGGGATTCACCTTATCGATTTTTATTCCGCCCGGTGATTTTACAAATCATCGAATTTGTTCTGCATTATTTTAACAGTGCTATATATAATATATATATATATAGCTATACCTAAAGCTAATAGATAACTATTGCGTGTATAAAACATACCTGATAGATTTCTTGTTTATATTAATCAACACGTCGTAAACATACTCGGAACAAAACATAAATTATAAAGAACAAATGGTGAGCAACGGTAGCGGGGACTCTCGCGCAAGCGCGGTTCTTTAATGTTGGAAATATGTTGGCCGTCGGTTGCACCTCTGTTGGATACAATTGTTGACTGGAATCTATTGAAAATAAGCGGCTATCTTGGGCGGAAACAAATTTCTTGCAGTTTTCATGCAACTGACCAACAAGGTATTTTAGGAAATGTGTTGCCTGTCGGTTACACCTCTGTTGAATACAACTCTTAATCAGAAATTATTGGAAATACGTGTCAAACTTGGGCCGAAACATTTTTCTTGCAGTTTGCATGCAACTGACGGGAAATGTTTTGGACTTCCAACTTATTGGCTTACTGTTGCATGAAATATGCCAGCTTGTTATTGCCGACAACGCGTTTCTTTAGGTTTACTAAGAAACTTTGGTTATCTACGTATGAAATCCGTAGTGCTAGTAGGAGAGCTGTTAAACACTTTTGGGTGTGTATTGCAAAAACATATATTTTAGGCACGATGGGATTAGGACAATAATATGGTAATAATATTTTTAAAAGGACAGGCCATTTTGCACATTTTTTAATTGACTTACTAGACCAAGAGCCAGCAACGTATTTCGAGTTGTGGTGGCCAAAATATAGCAAATTCTTTTGCTAACTTCTTCAAATCGGTATACTTTCCAAACAAAAGTCTAAATGTCTAAAAGTACATAATTTTAAGCCCTAATGTTTTTTATTTATTTGAAGGTTGCACTGAATTTCTTGCTGAAACATTTACTTTTATTTTTAATATATGCTTTAAGATGGGAGTTTTCCTAAATTTGTTAAAAATAAGTAAAATTTTTAAATCTGGAGAAAAGAATATGGCAAAGAATTACTTACCTGTGAGTATACTTAACTGCATGTTTAAGATTTTTGAAATGCTAATTTATGATATGCTATTTAATGAAGTTAAAATAAAAATTAGTAATTTACAACACTTTATGTCAAAACGCTTTACGGTTTCAAATTTATTAAATTTTATGCAAGATACTAAACATTGGTTAAATAACTGATAAAAAAATTTGATAAATTGGAACATGCCATACTAATTAAACATTTTTTTAAATTTAATTTAAATTTTACTCTAATAACTATTTTAAAATCATATATTAAAAACCTCAAAACATGTACGACTAAATCTTTTAAGCAAAGTTTAGGAGTGCCCTAGGGATCCAATTTGGGGCCTCTTCTGTAATTAGTAGTTTACCCGCGAACATATTATCATCAAAATGTTTGATATATGCTAGCATAACTGTTATTAGAGGAATTAATTTCTGTTTACATTTTTACATTATCAGAGAGCCATATCAGTTTAAAACTTGGCCAAGAATTGCCTTTTCACCTTTGGAAAAGTTTTGCCAATAAATGTACAATATGTCGAAGTTATGAATTCCTATGATTTTATTGCAATCGCGATGGCCAACAATAATTGATCAAATTGTGCCCAAAAATATACAAAAGCAGTTTGGATTAAGTTGGTTTAATTTGGGGAATGTTTTGGCATGGAAAAACGATGACAAATTTTATTTGTTTATTTACTTGCTGCTCTCCTGCTCCACGTCTTACTCGCAGCAAAACAGCAAAAGCAGCCCAGATAAGACCTGAAGATGGTACATGAGATTGTACCGAAACGTCAGACATACGGTTCTTTTAAGAACCAAAAACCGACAACATATATATAGTATATATTATATACATATATATATATATATATATATATATATATATATATATATATATTAGGGTGAGCCAAAAAAACTAACCTATCGGATTTATGGGTTAAAATGAACTTACATACCGAGCAAAAAATTTCCCTGCAAGGCAAAATTTTTTGCTCAATTTTAAAAGGTGTCGGTGAGCATTCTAAGTTTTCCATTGAAATAACACGTAAAAAAAATCTTTTTTCATTAAAAAGACTATAACTTTTGAACCGTTTGAGATAAAAATTTTTACGTCGCGGATTCTTGTAGAGCATAAAATTTCCCAAAGAATCTATACTAGGATTATCTTTTTTTATTCAAAAATTCGTATGTTTGAAAGCTTTGAAAAGTGTAAAAAATCACTAAAACTGCAGTATGTTGAACCACTTCAGGGCAGATTGCGTTATTCTCCTTTCTCCAAATTTGGTGGTGTTTGGATCTATGTGGTAGTTTTCGTTTGTTCTAGTATTATATGTGTGTTTGTCACAGTTTGTAGTTAAGTTAATTGTTGTATTTATCAGGTTATTTTTGATTTTGTACAGTACTTTAACACTGTCCAACATTATCTCCTCATTAATGTTTAATATATTCAATTCATTATATAAATCTGTAGTACAGGTTCGATAAGGTTTGTTAAATAAAAGTTTTAGAAGTCTGTTCTGAGTTATTTGCAAAGTCCTTTTTTGCTGCATGCCCCCAAAAGGCTGGAAGATATGTTAGGTGGGAATTAATGTATGCATTGTATATTAAATATTTTGTTTTGTTGTTAATTAAATAAGCATTTCTTCTAAGATAGTAGCCTAGATTACCAATTTTATCTTTAAGACTTTGAATGTGGTTACACTAAACTAAGATTGTCATCAATAATTAAACCTAAATATTTTGCACTATTCACTCTATCAAAAATTTGATTATTTAATTTTAGCGAATAGTTATCAAAGTTTCTTCTATTTTTTATGACTAGATAGTTGCACTTAGTTTCATTGAGTTTAATATTGTTTTTTTAGTCCACACATTTATGACATTTAGGTCATTTTGGGCCTAACCAAACACTTCCTCCTCACTTCCGGAATAGATTATGTTTACTGATGGGCTACTAATGGGGTGGTATCGTCTCAAAACTATAGATACTGGGCCAGAGATAATCCTCACTGGGTTATAAATTATAAAGATCAATATTCCCAGAAAGTCAATGTCTGGTGTAAGTAAGTAAGTAAGTAAGTAAGACTGGCACAATTAAACTCGTAAATATACTGGAATCGGTAGCAGTGGAGGAGCTTGAAAATGTTTACTTATATTCTTCCTGTCCTGATGATCCATCACAACCCCATTTTAATATTAATTCCATATTAATTGGCTTGCCATTGTTACTATGTTTTATAGATTCAAGCAAACGTGTTGCAGTGTGGTCTAAACGTGACTGTACAAATTGCAGAACCCATTTCGGTCGAAGTTATATCTCTAGCATTACATTCACCCTTGGATTTTAGGATATGTTCAAACGCTGGAAATAAATTAGAATTGTGGCATTTTGTGAAATTTTCAAGAGTAATGCAAGTGCTACTTTACCTGATAGCTGAATTTCTCCCGAAGTATGGTATATTTTCTTTATTGCTATTGAATTACATTAGTTCTTATACAAAAAATAATCCGTCAATACCCATATTTTGCCTTATTTGTAAACATTTGCGCCTTTTAGTCCTCTCGCTGGATTCCATAAAAAGCTTGGTAGGGCTTCCAGGTGATTTTGATGTTGGTGTTGATGGAGTTTCACATTTTCCTTTGTGAAAATAATGAAACTATTTTCCAAGCAACTCCGTGTTAATTTATAGTATTATTCAGGTACTTATTAAATAATTTACTTTCATACATAAAAAAGTACATTATCTAATTAGTATCAATTATTAAAATATAGTACTACTACTAGAATAATTTAACTACACTACACAAGAAATGGAATTAATAATTATTTCAACTAATTTGTATTAAATTTTATCTATTGTATTAAAAACAAATAAAAAAGTATTTAAAATAAGTATACACCCATTTATTAACATATATATTATAAGATAAAAGTTAAAACGCTTTAAGAAGAGAGGGTATTAAGATTTTTGAATGGAAGAATCTCAGCGCGCCGCATTGTATAATCTGCTATAATTTTTTTCCTTGTTACCTCGTGGCAGGATAACTTTATATAGCTTTATTCGTAATACTTCAAGCTACAATTTGGTTTAAGTTTTAGCTTGGACGGAATTGGACAGTGAAACTTATCCCTAGTTAAGTGTTGAGTTTAATCATTTTACAAGGTATTACATTATTTAATATAATTTTAAACATATATAATAAATAATTTAAAAAATATATATATTTTTTTAAATACATGTTTTTAGATACATTTTTACTATAAAATATATTTATTTTTGTTATAATAACGAAGTGTGATTTTTTAGGTGAGCGCTAATTTAAATTTTCTTTATACATAGAATATATAATTTTTACCATTAGTTTATAAATATTATATTCTATATATATATATTTATTATATACATTATGCTATAATTTTTTATTTATTTAGAGAATAAGCCCCAGACCACTGTGCGGTATAGATATATTTTTTAGTAATGAATGCTTGGATATTATAACTAAAAGTTTTGTTTATTTTAGGAAATGGATGCAGTTTTAAAATTGAAATCAAGTGGATTAGTTTCTTCTATTTACAATATAGTTATTTATCCAAACAATATTGAAACTGGGGATAGTTTAATTCAGACATGTAATTAATATAGTCGCGGTCAAATCTACATGGGTGAACATCAACGTTTTTACAGTTATTGGTATACAATACGCATATGAATGATATTTTTTTCAAGCAATTTTAAATGGAAAATGGAAATGCTAATAAGGTCATTACACTGCATTGATTTCGTGCATCCATGCATATTTGGCCGCGACTATAATACTAATTATTTAATAACATTATTGTTATGTTTATAATTATTTATTTTGTTAGATCTGTTTTCACCTGAAACTCAACAAACAATTAAAAGTATTGGACAAGTTGTTTCTGAAGTTTTAAGGAAAGAAACATTAGCGACAGAAGACAGGATACGAAAGTATAAAGAAAAACAATATGACTTATTAAATAGATTAAAAGATCAAGCATTTAAGGAGCAGCAATCTTTGGTTAGGTGGGTAGTATTTTGACTTTATAACTTAATTTTATGTTAAAACTAGGGTAAACGTTTATATCAAATTTTGTACATTAATTTATACTTTAATTGCTCTTACCCTATAATACATTTTTCGACCATTTAACTGGACGCCCAAAAAGCTCGTGCTCGTACGCTTTTTTTATAATAAACAGTTCAAAATGACTTCTGAAAGTTGTTAAAAATTATTTTAGAAATTTAACCAAGAAGCTTTGGGTGGTTATATTAAATATATCACATTAGCAGGGCTCTCATACCTCCTAAAACTCATAAAATTCCTAAAATTTGGCTTAAATCTTGAAAACTCCTAAAATCCTAAAAATTAAATTTAAATAGGCCAACCTGACTGCGTTTAATTAAGGTAGCCCAGATAGCACACATACGTCCACTGGATATCCTTAGGACGTCAACCCAGGACATAGTGGACGTCCTACGGATATACGAAGACCACGAATGGACGTCCGTAGGACTTCCAAAGTAGACACTTTTGGTTGTCCTTTGGCCGTCCTATAATGGTCTATTAAAGACTGTCCTAGGACCAAATTTGGCCATAATTTGGCTTACAGGAATAAAAACTAAAACACCTAAAATTTTTAACCAAACATTTTTATTCACCTATATTATAATTACAGCACAAATGTCCAGAGGACGTCCAAAGGATATCCCCTGGACATCTCAGTGTCAAAATGACATCCATTGGACGTCCACTGCCGGTAAATTCGAAATTCAGACATTCCTTGCTTTGCGCTGACTTCAACTTGTCTGGTCCACCTACAATGTATTTTCCCTATGACATAGGCTATGTATAGCTTGCAAATGAAGGAACGGTATATGAGCTCATGAGCACCACATAAAAAAAATTCACGGTTAAATAGGAATAAAAGCTTTTTTAGATATTAAATAAATAAAAGCTTTTCTAGATAACAATAAAAATGATAACCTCACTTTGTAGTTTGGTTGTTGTAAAATTTTGATGTAGGGCTTTGGGAGGATAAAATAAAATTTAGAAAGTATAGAAAGAAATCCCTTGGAAAGTAAAAACAATAAAAATGTGTTTTATAAAATATTTTTTTTAAATCCTTGTTTTCACGATTTGTTTACGCCCAATTATCAGTGCAACCGTAAATTTTGTTTGTGTGGTACAGTCTATTAGTCAAAACAAATCTAATCTAATTACTTACTTGAATTTATTCTATTACAAGTCTATAAACAGCCAATACCTAGTATAAATCACAACACACAATGTAGAAACACCGCCATAAACGCCATCACACAGCAAAAGAACGCCATTGCAACGGATTATGGGAAGCGTCTTCACGAACCCGTTCGGTTCTACCCGAAGAAGACCGATGTTTAAAATTTAAAACTATACGTTATAATAATGGTGTTTTTATACATTTAAACGTAATAGCGTTGAGTAAAGAAGTAGTGAACTTATTAATCAATGGTAATAGAATTTAATTGAATTTAAAAATGATGCAATAATGGATTTTACTACCTTTACGTGATAACAAGAAATTTTAAATTAAATATAAATGTATAAATCCCGACGAATAGTACGAATATGTATTATAAACTACCTATATTCAATAATAAACTTAATTTTTTTGTAAATTAATCTTTCTTATAATAAGGCTAATCGATTTGATTGACTCTCTGTGACACCCTCAGGCTGTCCCACGAACATCCAAAGAAGGCAAAAGAGAAACCTCATAAAAATAGGTGGTTTATATAATTTGTACATGATATTTAATATTACCCACAATTTATTACATATCCGAAATTTCTTGAACGAAAAGTTTAGGCATGATAGCCCATGGGTGCACCCACATAGCACAAGATGTCCAAAGGATGTCCAATGGACGTCATTTGGACATCCTGTGCTGTGTGAGCAGGAACGTCCAATCTAGGTAATTCTCGACTTAGCCAGGCCGAACGGGTCTGAGACATCCATAGAACGTCAATTATAGACCTGGTCCGGCTAAGCCTTATTTGGCTTACTTTGGACGTCCAAAATACGCCTAATCAGGCTAAGCCGGACAGGGTCTAGACTTGACGTTCTATGGATGTCCCAGACCCGTTCGGTCTGGCTAAGCCGAGAATTACCTAAATAGGACGTCTGTGGGTTATCTTGTGCTATCTGGGAGTTGTCGCGCTAACAAATACTTTTTTAAAAAGTAATTTATAAATATATATTTTCAGGTTCTATTTTATTAAATTCTTTTTAAAATGATATATCACAACCAAAATTTTTCTTAAAAAAGCAACAAAAAAAACTTCTACAAAATTGTCATTTTTAGTCATATTTCGTTTGTTTTAGACAAAAATATACCGTGTTATACAGGGTGTTTCACATTCGTGGACCATTAGAAGTTTCTGGGGAACGGAAAAAGATATCGATTTGAAATTTTAAAAGCGTTTATAATCCATTTAAAACTATTTTTCTAAAATATTTTGAACAAAATTCCACTTCCGGTTTAACCGGAAGTGACATCAACTTTGTTATTTTAAATAGAACACCCCATATATTTTTTCATTTTTAAGTTCTACATAAAATTCTGAGTAATATTACTATACCATGTCCTATACCTAAAGTGAATAGTTTTCGAGTTATTAATTTTTTTCGTTAAAATTTGACAAATGCTCGGCAATCAAAAATAGCCTATAACTTTTTTGTTATTAGGTTTGCGAATATGGGGGTGGAATTTTTGGAATCCTAAAACATTGTTTAAAAGATTACATGTTAATTCTTTAACATTTTTTAACAAATTACCTAAGAAAACCCAGGGCAAATTAGGCTAACTTGAAAGATTAATAACTTTTTTATTTTAAATGTAACACCCGGTATGTTTTTACATAATCACATAGTAAATTAAAAAATCTTTCGATTGATGTTACTATTCCCTATACCTAAAGTTAATAATTTTAGAGATATTTAGCAATTTCTAAAATTTTAAATATTATTTTGTATCAAGAAACCTGTGACGGGTGAGTTGACGGTATCTATGGTTACCACGTAATCTCTCATTGTTTAAAATTTAATGGCGTCAATTTATAGTTTTTTAAATAATTTGTTAACTAATTAAGTGTTTTGTAAAAATGAATCAAGAATACACAAATATTGACCTTCTCAACCTCTTTGCAATATTTGGAGAGTGCAGTAAAATTGTAACGAGAACTTGCAGAACTTTTAACACAAGATATCCAAATGTGCGTGCAATCACACCAAAAATATTTCGGCGAATTTACGGTAATTTTGAGGCACGTGGAAGACAAAATGCCGTAAGAAATAAAGTTTATCCTATAACCAGTAACAAAGAAACAGAAATTAATGTTTTGGCGTACTTCCGCGCTTATCCTCAAGCATCAATTCGAAGCGCTCAAGATAATCTGGGTGTTTCAGTCTCGTCGGTG
Source organism: Brassicogethes aeneus (assembly GCA_921294245.1). Lineage (NCBI taxonomy): Eukaryota > Metazoa > Arthropoda > Insecta > Coleoptera > Nitidulidae > Brassicogethes > Brassicogethes aeneus. The sequence goes on from OV121137.1 coordinate 8,468,349, forward strand.
CATCGTATTTTAAAGAAGTACAAATGGCATGATTACAAATTTACAAAAGTGCAGCATCTGCACCCTCAAGATGGCGCTGCGAGAGTAGAATTCTGTGAAATGTTCTTGGTAAAAATTCAAGAAGATGAAAATTTTAAGAAAAAAGTAATTTGGACTGATGAAGCCAAATTTTCCAGAGAAGGCATTTTCAATACTAGAGCTAATCACTTCTGGGGTGATGAAAATCCACACTTAACCAAAGAACAGAATTTTCAAGTAAAATTTAGTTTTAACGTATTTGCATTAATAAAAGACAACACCCTGGCTTATTACATTTATGATGAGGCATTGACTAGTCAAAAATATTTAGAAATATTACGAACAGTAGTTGATGATTTCGTAGACAATTTACCGTTAAATGAAGCTGTAGAATGCTGGTATCAGCTAGACGGAGCACAAGCTCACTGTACTGAAGCTGTAAGTAGAGAGCTATACCAAATGTTTGAAGACAGATGGTTTCGTCGTTTGGGTCCGTGGTCATGGCCTGCAAGATCTCCAGATCTGTCGCCTTTGGATTTTTATTTATGGGGGACTAGAAAAAACAAAGTGTACACTAACACAACTCCACTGCGTTCAAAAGACGAACTACGAAACCGTGTCCAGGCTGCTTTTCAAGAATTAGACCCAGAAGAGTTAGGAAAAGCAACGTCAAATGTAGAAGTGAGAATTAGAAAATGCTTGAATATAAATGGAGGACACTTTGAACATTTATTAAAAATTAGATAGGTTATTGGTAATAAAAATTGTTAATTGTTGGTTTATTAAATTTTTTTTATTATTAAAATATTTTATAATTATTAAATCAGGTTGGCATTTAATTTTTTAATGTCTTCAATAAGCTAGTGCTTCATGTAGAAGACATCCTACAGTTTTGTTGATTTTTTGGTTTATTACTTTTAAATTTTAAAAATGTTTGGCTTGTCAATGTTTTTTATGAGTCAGTGACTGCTATTTTTTTATCAGTAATTTCGCAAATTATTTAAAAAACTATAAATTGACGCCATTAAATTTTAAACAATGAGAGATTACGTGGTAACCATAGATACCGTCAACTCACCCGTCACAGGTTTCTTGATACAAAGTAATATTTAAAATTTTAGAAATTGCTAAATATCTCTAAAGTTATTAACTTTAGGTATAGGGAATAGTAACATCAATCGAAAGATTTTTTAATTTACTATGTGATTATGTAAAAACCGGATGTTACATTTAAAATAAAAAAGTTATTAACCTTTCAAGTTAGCCTAATTTGCCCTGGGTTTTCTTAGGTAATTTGTTAAAAAATGTTAAAGAATTAACATGTACATAGTACAGTCTTGATACTCGAAGAGGTCGGATGCGTCAAGATCCCTCCTAAGTGGCGTATACGATACAAATGTAAAGTACCAAAAACGAAACAAAGTATCCGGAAATATCGGTAATCGTTAATAAATAATAAATAAATACATAAATAAACAAACAAGTGCAAGAAGTGCGAAAATTGTGAGATAACGCCGTAAAAGTGTGCAAGTGAATAAGTACCTAATTGAGGCTAGGCAGCAACGATAAGTCAACCGGCGCACCTGGATCGGAGCGTTCCAAAAATATCCTTTTTCTATGCAAAAACCTGCAGGAGAAGGCCACCCCGCGAAAGACAAAGCATCAGGTTTATAGCCTAATAATCAAGCTAAGTAATTCTTCTAATTGCATGTCTTACCGTATAATCGTTAAATGTTTATATAAGCATTTCACAATGTTGCAAAAAAATCTAAGAATTCTATTCGTCTTAAAAATTAAATTTTAAAAAATAATAAGAACATTTCCGTAACTGTTAAATAAACAACCTAATTTTCTCATAGTAGACAAACGTAAACAACCAGTGTAAAAGGCGTAAGTAAATAAACCAATTCAAGCAAGAAGACAAAAATTTATCATAAATAAATTTAGGGTCACACCCATAAATCAAAGCCAAACTAATACACAGAACTCAAGAGCCAAGCAGGCCATAAGGCCGCATTCCACTATATACACTACAGGGCCGGCTCTATTTTGAAGATTGGTATTTACATAAAGTGATTAATTAATTAATTAATAAATTAATTGATTGATTGATATTGATATAATCGTATTGGTATTGGTATTGATGGTAATATTGTTGGTATTAATGTTGATGTTGATATTGGCATTATAGATATTGATATTAGTATTAATATTGATTGATTAGTTGGTTGATACTGATATTAACGTTAATATTGATTAATTGATTGATTGGTTGATATTGGTATTGATTATTTGTATTATTTGGTATTAGTATTGGTATTGACTAATTGATATTTATATTGAATTTATATAGATACTAATTTAACAGGAAACCAGGCAACAATTGATCATTGCAGAGGGCAGCGTGCGTGTGTGAAGGGAAATCAAGTGGGTGCGTCGCAATATTATATTATTGTATTATATATATTATATAATATACACATAAGCTCACGCAAGCAAAGCTTGGAGGATGGAGAAAGTAAATGGGCAAAGCCCCCACGTGAAAATGAAGTGGTAGGCCATCTATTGAGGCATGCGTTGCACGCCTGACATAGGGGCCGGGTTCCAAATATTGATGCGATACACCAAAGGGCCGGCTTTATCTATTTTGTATATTAATATTTTTATTTTTAAATTAATTTGAAAAAAAATAAGTAAGAAGGCAAAGATATAAATAAATCAAAACGGTATGAACACTAATATAGCAATAAAATAAATAAAGAATATACAAGGTTGGTAGCCGGAGTAAGCAAAAAACTAACATACCCACCCCCATTCACGAATACCAATTAAATGGGGATACTACTAAGGCCTAGGTTGAGGAGGATTCCGGATTGTACTTAGTTTTGGGTCAGTTCAATGTCCTCCAAAAACCCTTCCTAAACTGGACGTATGGCCCGACCCGGCTGACAAAAATCCCGGGAGCTGCCTTAACCTTTGACACTGTCATCCACGAACTCCTAGGGTGGATCTACCAGCCGGCGTAAAAACTTCGGATCCAACAAACACAGTTAATGCTGTGATTTGGCGGGATACCCAGGAGAACGGAACCAGAACTGTCAACGATGCCAACTCCAGCATTGAATTCTTTGGGACCACACTCGAGAAATTCAAGAACTGCCTCAAGCATGTGATGTAGCTTAGCCTCTGTAACTTAAGTTTTCGTACTAATTAGTACGGATCCTATGATCTTATTATCTATTAATTGATTTGTTAAGTTTTTAAATATTATATCAAGTTAATTTAGTTTTAATTAATTTTCTGTATCTATACTATTTTTGCTTATTTCATTTGTAATATGCACCTTTTCTATTGTAACTGCTAAATGCGTTAAATAAATAAATAAATAAATAAATAAATATAACCCCGGGAGATCAGTGGATGACAATATATCTGGGGCTTGCCATACGTTCCCATACTCATACTCATACTCATGTTAAAGAATTAACATGTAATCTTTTAAACAATGTTTTAGGATTCCAAAAATTCCACCCCCATATTCGCAAACCTAATAACAAAAAAGTTATAGGCTATTTTTGATTGCCGAGCATTTGTCAAATTTTAACGAAAAAAATTAATAACTTGAAAACTATTCACTTTAGGTATAGGACATGGTATAGTAATTTTACTCAGAATTTTATGTAGAACTTAAAAATGAAAAAATATATGGGGTGTTCTATTTGAAATAACAAAGTTGATGTCACTCGGTTAAACCGGAAGTGAAATTTTGTTCAAAATATGTAGTTTTAAATGGATTATAAACGCTTTTAAAATTTCAAATCGATATCTCTTTCCGTTCCCCAGAAACTTCTAATGGTCCACGAATGTGAAACACCCTGTATATCAAACAAAAGGATTTTTAATTTTCCTTCAAATCATAGATAACAAAGCCTTCAAATGACAGCTAAAATAGTAAACAATTTAAAGAATGTTTTGCTGTATTTTGCAAACTTCATATTTTGTTATGAGATTTTTAAGTATTAAGATCCACATTACAATTGAATCGACGAGAATAAGAACATTACAAGTCCACAAATTTAATTTTGACAATTTATTTTCTAAAATTAATTTTAAAATTTAAAATACATTTTTTGAGAATATATAATAGTTATTTACGATATAAGTGGGATAAGAGCTTTATTAACGTATGAATGCGAAATGGGCAATCGCAAAAGTACGTTAATAAAGCGTTATCACACGTATATTGTACAAATTTTTATCTACGCCTCTAAATGAAAAAATAAACGGTAATTATTTTTGTCTAAGACTTAATTTAGGGTTATTTTGACATTTTGACTTTTTTATTTGATTGGTTAAAAGCAGAGAAAAACGCGTGCGTTAATGAACTTCTTATCTCACTCAAAATGAGTGGGATAAGAAGTTCTTATCTCACTGGCGTAGATAAATTATTTTACAGAGTATGAATATTATATTTCATAATATAGTTAAAATATTTTAACAAAAGTGCATTTTACTTTTGGACTTGTACTATTCTTAATCTTACCGATTCAATTAATGTTACTTATTAACTAAACAGTTAACATATTTTTTCTTAAAATATAAAATAAACATCATTTGATTTTGGCCTAGTTTTTTAGCCAAATCTATCGACGCATTTTTTTAAATAAAATTAAAAGTGTGCTGAAATTTATACTTGTATATATATGTACCTCAGATATATACAAAAGTAGTAATTTTATCTCACTTTATATTTTATTAAAAAAAAACTCGTCGAGCGATTTGGCTAAAAAACTAGTCAATATAACTTTTTTCTTATTTTTTAAGTAGTAAAGAGTTGTTTTTATTTAATTAAAGAAGTTCATTTCCACACTTTATTTCTCCTAAATTCCTAAATAAAATTTGTAATTTAGCCGTGGGAGCTCTGCATTAGATGATTAACCACAGAGAATATTTCAGAAATCTACTGTTATACCGCTTTGAGCACATTGGTATAAAAAGGTTTATTTTCAGTTTATTTCAACTAAATTTCCTCAAAAATAGTGCTTTAAAGAAGAAATTATAATAACTTGAATTAATAATAAATATTGTTATTTATCTTCAAAATTAAAAGTACACGCAGGGAACTGAATTTTCTCATTTTTGGAAATGATTACTAAAAAATTAATTAAACTGGAAACAGCTTGGGAATTTTGAGAGTAAGCGCTTGTTTGTTTAGTAATGATTTTCAAACAACCCATACAAGCGCTTAGTCAAAATGCCCAAGCTATTACGAATTCACTTTATTTTTCGGTTATCATTCCCAAATAATGATCTTGTGTATATAAAGAAACAAACAAGACTAGGTATTACCTAGTCTTGTTTGTTTCTTTAAATACCTAGTAGGTAACCTTTCAACACGCCTGTTTTAAATTTTATGCAAACGGTTTGGTGCGTGTGCACGTGTAATTTTAAAACGATTTGATGGGTGTTTGGTTGTAATTTAAGCCTATTTTATGCAAACTATTAGTATAACTGATTTGTGTCAAATTTAAGTCACATTTGTATTGAATTTGACACAAATCTTTTTCAGTTATTAATAAAACTTCTCATATTACTTTTCGGTGATTATGATTTTTTACAGCTAAGGTAAGTAAACATGTCAATTTATTTCACGTTTTATTTATTTATCATTGGACAGGGTAATAAAGTATTGCAGTTTAAAATAAAATATACATAGAAGCAGTGGTGGATTTAAGAAAAAAGGCTAAGGCGGCAAAGTTTTAAAGATAACTGAAATTCATAGTTAAAGAAATTATAACATTTTAGCTGGGGGGCCTAGAGCCTTTTTGTTAGGCGGATTTAACGGGCGGCTCTGCGTATTTCCCGCCTTTAAATCCGACACTGCGTACAGGGATATGAAAAAGTTATTTTAAGTAAGTAGTACATTTTCCAATTACTACAATAATTGTGGTAAATATAATATAATATATGAATTTATATATACAGGGTGTCCCAAAGTTGGCGACATAAAATGGTAAAGGTAAATTCCTCTTAAAATTCCAAGACGAATGTTGCTTTACTATTTTTTCGAATTCGCGACATTGCAGAAGTAAAACAAATATAAAAAGTACTCTTCGCCAACGATGTTGGCATCTTCAGAAGCGAAGTGTAAATCTAACTGCTAAATCTACCATAATAACTAGAGTTGGGTACAGGTCCGTTATCGCTATTTATAAACTATATATTTACAAACTATAGTTGGGTATCGCGATACATCCCGATATATCGGTCCGTTATCGCTATTTAAAGATTTATTTATATTCTTATAGATGTATGAACTTTCATAATTATCTAGCATACTTGTTTCCCTTACTTCCTTAATAAGTTTTGGGCGCGTCTCGCTATACTTATACGCACCTTAAGAGTTCAGATCATTTTCTTCTGCAAATTCATTGTTTGCTAAATATGTTTTTAATGCCGTTAATTGATCAAAAAGTTTTGATTCATCAATTTCCACTCCGTTGTCCAAAAGATAAGAAATTGAAGAAATATTATAATTTTCCCATTTAAAATTCTTTAGGTTTTTGAGATTTAACAAATTAAATTCATTAAATGGACTAAAGTCCAATTTATAGACCAATCCGTTAATTCGCCTACTACTTTGTTTCTTCCCTGTGCTCTGATTACACGATCGTAGCCCGTGCCGCGCGTTAGTTTTCATGTAGGTATATTTTATCATAAGAAAAATCCGGACCAGTTAAACACGAACATGTCCGGGAAAATCCGAAAGGATGGCAATACTAGGTAAACAAAAATTGATTTTATTAATTATATTTAATGGGAATTAACCTAGGAAAAAATTTAAAAAAAACAGTTTCTTGGAGCCTAACCTTTAAAATATTAGTCAGCATATTCGCATTTAAATTTATTTAAAGCAAAGTTAGAGTAACAATAGTCATTACTTACTTCTGAATGTCTTTTCGACTTGTGGATAACTTTTACTTTTTAACATGTATTTAAAAAGAATGAATAATATTTTTGCGATAGGTGAAACTCAGACCAGCTCCGTTCGCGTTAGCACACTCACAAACTCTTGAAAACATGAAAAAAACAGAAAAAGCTATGTAAAAACTTAAAGAACAAACAAACATAATTGTCAGCATTCTAGAAGTCGGTATCCATTTAATGGATACCGACTTCTAGAATGCTGGATTCCATAATGGAATTTCCATTATCGGTTCGTGCCTTAGAACCACAAAACTACACGGAGAAAAAAGTTTATTGCTCCCAAATAAAAAAAATATTTAAATATGGGACAAGGGTACAGTTTATTTATCCTAAATATATTTTTATTCCCGACATATAAAATTTTACTAAAGTATATTTATCGTTATTATTTCGACTATTTAGAGGTAATAAACAATATATTCACTACAAATAAAAGTATTAGGTAAACAGTTTATTTGTCCCATTTTTTTCTCAGTGTAGAAGGTGGGGAGAAGTCGCTTTGAATAGGATGCGCGAGGAAAAATATGAGGAACCATACATACAACCAGCGAAACACGACTCGGATTTTGTGTGATTTTTTCGATTTTAAGAACTAATTTAAAAAATTATGTAGTTATTTAGTGCAAGTTGTTTATCAGACTTACAATAGTTTTCATATTCATAAGTCTATATAGAAATACTTTATATTAATACTAGTTCAATTATTATTAAACTCATTACAGATATAAAGCTCACAATCCACACAACAAGGTCTGTTCAATCTCGTACTAAAAATCACTACAACACTGCACAGAGTTTAACGGCGGCCATTTTTGTTGTTTTCAATTCTTGTGCTTTGGGTTTGTGCTCTGTTTATACAGATTAATAATCGTTTTAAACGTTGTGTTTCGCACAGTGGTACTTGTAAGCCTTAAAGCCAAGAACAAGCATTTTACTCGTCTATTGTTAAAAAAATTGTATACGTCGGACGTTTACCATAACCCATTTAAATTTCACAGTTTGTTGACAGCCCTGATAGAATAAGGTTTATTTTTTACAAAAGAGGAGTAAAATGGTTGTTCTTAGAACTTTAAGGCCTCGTTTGAGGCTTACTAGTACAATTATTAATCTGTATTTTTTATTGTGTTTTTCAATCCTATGTAAAAATTATATTTAATATATATAAATATATAGGTATAACAAAATACTAACCTTGTCTGTTTACTAGGTGAACCACTAATTATTTGGCTATTATTTCCCTTAATAAAAAAATCACACTCTGAAGCAGTTAGTGTTCCAGATGATGTAGGTAGCATTTGGCTCTTTAAATCTAAAATTTAAATGAATTTATTTATTTATTTATTCAGTTTCTACGCCACTGGCAGGGTTTGTTTTGTAAATGAACTAACCTATGAAAAGAAAGTTTTAAATTCTTTGATCCAAGTCTTTTACAAACGTAGCACTGCTTCACCATTTTTATATCACTCACTATTGGTATTTTTCATTATAAAATCAAATAAAAAATATTAAATAAGTTTTATGGTGTGCCTATAGGTAATTTCTTCTTGTTCCTATTGCCTACAAAAAAGCCTTTTGAAAAAAATATCATATTTTCGTTGCTAAGATTCCAATTCGAAAAATTTTAAAAATATTTCAAGGTAAAATATACTTCATTATTTCAAAGTAAAAACAAGAAAAAAAAATATTTTTTTACAAACGGGCTTGGATGAAGATATTGAAAATTTTCACCGTTTTACATATCGCCCTGTACGAAATTTACTTGAAGAACCGTGAGCTTCAGATAGCCTGAATTTCTAGAGGATGAGGCTAGTTGACAACACAGACCAAAATATAATAGTTCAAGAAACAACAAAGTTATGTCGTTTTGAAAAAGAACGAACTTTTTGGTCGCGACACATTGAGTGGTGCGCAGTTTAGAACAGACCTTTTTGTGTAGATTGTGATAAAGCTTCCCTAGTTAAAATGTCATATAGAGACCCTGTTCAAACTGATAGATTTTTGTATCGGATTGTATGGTTTTTCTATAGGGTGTATCGGTATGAATAGGACCCATAGTTGGGATTTATGGTTGTTCTTTAGCGATATCCTTCCTTGATTTATTTGCTATGGGGTCTCAATAGGGGAAATATAGGTAATTTCCTATAAATTTTCTATCGGGCCCTATCCGGAAAAAGCATGGACAAATGCACTTATTGAGTCTGTTAGCGCCCGATAGATTATTTTTATGGGTTCCTATGGGGTATTTTAAGCAGGGTTATAATGATGTCAGTTGAACCTAACCTTTAAATAATGTGACAAAATCTTAAGAAATTGTGGGTACGTTAGGTACTAAGAGGAGTAAATAAAAACACGACCATATTTATAGAAACAGATGTTGTCGCGGAGTACAAAGTACAAAATTCAAAAGGGAAAGTAGGTAGTTTTGGGATTCTACAAAAATAGCAAGGCACTTGAGTTCTCTATTGAATAAGAACCGGGGGAGTCAAGTGTCGTGGTAGAGGTATAAAAAGAAATGACATTATGTATAACTTGCTAAAATACAACTTAAAACTTAAAAACCTTAAATTATATTTGTATTTACAAAATAAAGCGAATAAAAATAAGTATAGAGTATAAAAATGTTGAAATTATAAAATAAGTGTTGAAATATTGAAGGTGTATCACCACAGAAATTATTAAATTTTAATACCTCGTGTATAAATCGCCGGGTTTTATACACGAGGTATTAATTAAGCTTATTAGTTGCCTCATACACATATTTTTTTTAATTGTACACATTCCCAATTTTTATTTAAATAAATTTAAAGTAGGTAAGTTAAAAATATATTTAAAATCTGCTGTGGCTTCCGTCCCGAGGCAGGACTTAAGTTCAGTCCCGAGTAACGTCATAATTTTAAGATTTACGATGTTACGATAAAACTAAACCAAACCAACCAACCCAACACTTTTTAACAAAGGAACAGCAAATTTATAAATTAAAAAAAGTTCGACAACTACTAGTAGTATCGATCCCGGGACCTCTCGCATCCAGCGACCCTATTATCTGAGCCATCCAGCTTAACATTAATTTTATAACGTTCGGGGAATAAAATGGATTTTCATTGTGTGACGTCAGTCGGAATTAAACTTAAGTCCTGCCTCGGGACGGGAGTAACTTTGTTTAAAAAATAGTATATGAGTATAGTATGAGTATATGATACGTATAACCAGCCCCATTGCCTCATCACTCCCATACCCCGTACAGGCCTATGTTTACTTACGCCGATTTTTGTTCGCCCCCAGCAACTACACCCGTGTTTGCTGGGTGCGAATGTCCATTGCGTTCCGTACTGTCCCCTATTTGGGGAGAGAGCGACATGCGAATAGTTGTGCTATACGCCCAGTAGGGTATAGGGGAGAAGGGACGGGAGGGATAGACGTTTGTTGGTTTTTGGGGGACAATTACGCCGACTTAAAACTAAGTACGACGCGGAATCCCCCTAGACCAGTCGATTAGTATTACTCCAAACATTTGGGATTACTATTTGGAGTTGGGGAGTTGTTATTTCGCTGCAGGGGTGTAGTTTCCTAGTCGAGGTCTTCGTCTTGTTCGTTATTGTCATTGTCCGTGTCCTGGTCAGATAGTTCCTGCACTTGGTAAAGTGTGTCAGTTGTTTTTTTATTTTATTTTTATTGTTGCTTAGTTGCTCCCAACTGGTCTTGTTAATTTGTGAGAAGTGCATGTTTTGTGCTAACGTGTCATGAAATGTGAAGCATGGTCTCCCCACTTTATTGTCTGTAAGGTCTACTTTAAGGGTGGCTTGTAGTATGTTGTTGCGTTGCCTAAGAGTGACGTGGGCCCAGTATTTTAATTGGGCTACTCTTACCCTTTTGGTAATGGTTTTGCCCATTAGCAGGTCGCGGGGATGTTGGTGATGGTAGTCGGGTAAGTCTGTCAGTAGTGTAATGATCTTCCGTTCAAGTTTGCGTAATTTTTGTCCCAAGCACTTTTTGCGGTTAAGTTTTGTCTTTTTTTCTTAAATTCCAAAATTAAGTATTGCATTTATTTATTAGTTAAACAAATGATGAGCGCAATTATTCTGTTATCTAATGTTTACAAATCCAGTAGAGTTTGGTTATTATGCTTTTTTTACTATGTTAGGGTTATAATGATAAATGTGTTAGTTTATTCTGTGTGTCTAGTGTTTATTATTGGTCTCGTTTGGGTTTGCCTTACGCATTTATTGCCCTACGCAGTGTGCCTTTCTTAGGATTTTAAAGATATCTGTCGTGTTTAATTTACAGATTATGTGTTGGGTCATGCATAAGTTTAAGGTTACTTATCAAATTTTTTGCGGATGGCCACCTCCCCTCTTGTTTGACCTCCTTTGTTTGTCCAGTGAAAAGCGTTCAATGACAGGTGGCACTTAACTCATTCATATCACTTAACACTTCACTCCTCATTGACCGTTACACCATTTTAGTTTGCACTTTATGAAAATTGTTTGTTTCACTATAATTGGTTTGCACTTTTTAAAAGTTATTGTTGGTTTTAATCTTTAAACTTTTACGTTTTAAGAGCTCACGCTCTCGCGTGGTGCCTTCTCAAGTGCTGACTGACTTCGTTTAAAATATAGTATATTCTATAAAAAAAATACAAAAGCATTTTTAACTATTTTTATAGGTATATCTAAAATAAAAGATATTTTAATTAAATAATCACTGTGTTTAAACTATAAAAATCAATAAATTTATTTTGATTTTTGTTGCCCCATTTACTTCCTTATCTAGCTAGTATTCATAATCTATCATCTTTGACACAATCGTAAAGGGTTACTCCACAATCCATTGTGGGTTACTCAACATCTAGTTTTTATCAAATGGATCTTATTTTTTATAACATTTGTTTGTATAGAGTATATTAGAGTTTGTAAATAAATCTTTACGGGCGAGCGGCTCCTGCGACGCTCACCCCATAATCCAGTGAGCCTTGTAAAGATTAATTGCAAAGCGTTACACGTACAAACTTTTATTTTCACCTTCATATAACGATTTTTAAATATAAAATTTGAATTAATGGGTCAAATGTGACATTTTATTTTATAAATTGCTTTTCTACAAGCCTGTAAAACTTTACAGGTCTTTTATACAAGCCCGTAAAATATTACAGTTCTGTTTCCATAATGCCATTTACCAAGAAGAAATAAAATATATTATTTAAAAATAAATGTTTGTTAACGACCTATATGCAGGTATACCTGCATAATATATTATCTTTCTATAGAAAGATAATATCACTTCATTATTTACGCGATTTAATTTAAAGCCTAAAAAATTTAAATTTTTATAAAAAGCGCAAGCGCATGATTAGTCTGCGCGAGTTGTATTTTTCCTCACTTTTATAGACAGCGCGCTGCAGCGTTTTGACTTCTCCCCACCTTCTAGTTTTGTGCCTGGAACACAGACAAGGTCTGTGTCCTGGAAGCGATATTGCCATATTTCCTTTTTTAAGTCCAGTACTTACCACTTACCACCAAAATAAAGTTTAAATTATTTTTAAATGAAACATATTTTAGTTAATTTGTATTTTTAAGTTATTTAAAAAATGTTTTCCAATAAATCGTACAACAATGTCAAAAGTACTGTCAACATGTTGCCATATGTTCGTTTGCATTCACCTTATAAAACAATATTTCAATTAATATTAAATAATTATTTAGGTATTTTATTTACATATTCCACCTTAATTTTTATTTTACAAAAATATTAATTTTAAATATTTGGAATTTACAAATATATTTTTTAACCATTGTGGTGTTCACCTTTTGTTTCTGTCACTTTTTTAAATAAAACACAATAATCTACCGATTGCCGCACATAATAATAAAATCCCCCTATCAAACCTCTGCCAGTATTATGCAATCATCTTTCTGGCTTATTTATTCTTTTAATAACAAAATACAAAATTAATATAATTCATATTCTACAACCATAAATGGTACAACACTGTTAACAGTTATCAAAAGAATTTAAATATATTTATTTTCTCTGTTGGCCATTTTATATTACACACAGAACATAAGACACACAAATAGGAGGCATATATTGCTTTTTCGTAAGCTTACTTTCTGCACGCTCGAAAGTGCGGAAGGTAGCAAATTTCTGCACGCGTCGTAAGAGGAAAATCAAATAAATTTGGAAACATGTCTGTTAAGAAACGCAGAAAGTACTCATTTTAATCAATCTCAAAATGTAATTTTACCTGGATAACAGCTATAAAAATTATTATTAATTAAACAAATTCTAAAAGAATTATTAATTTATTAAAGCACGTTTTTATACTTAACCCTTAAGCAGGCACGCGGGGTGTACAAAACACCCCAGCTTCCTAAATATAGCTACCGGTCTCACTTCGATTCGAATAAATGGCGCTTACTTTCAGTACCTTCCTGTCAAAGTATTCTCAGTCACATTACATTGCCGATTTTGAAGTTAATGTAATAGGTTGTCTGGTATTTTGTTTTAAACAGGCTCTGGGTGCTGTGGACACCCCGTGAGCAGGCTGGGTTTCGCCTCCCTATTGACTTTTTTCTTACCAAATCATAATTACTTGTAAAAGTAAACCTTATCTTAAGTGCTTAGTGTTTTTTTTTGTTTTTATTATTATTATGACTTTTAAAATTTGTTTTTTTTTAAATAAATGCTTTATTTGATTAAAATTGTCGCCTTTTGACATTTTCTTTTTTTTGTCATCTTTTATCAAATTTGAACGCAACGAAATATGTTCTCATTGTCTTTCAGCTCATCTAAACTTGATAACCTTAAAAAAAAAACAAAAAAAATGTAAATAACACTCAGGGACGCTTTGCCATCAGGGGTGTCTCTGACACCCCGCGCGACCTACTACGTTGCATAAAGAGGTGCGCCTGCATAATGGTTAAACAAATTCTACTTGATATTCAAAATTTATATAAACAAAATGTAACATAATATTTATGTTTTTAAATAAACTGGTGCATATGCACAAATCTTTAGAAGTCGATTGAGGAATCAACACTTTAGTTAACTCTTAGCTTAAGCTACCGCGATTTATCCATGCTGCGCTACAAATAAATATTCATAACTTTTATATGCACCTAATTTGTTGTGTGCTTATAAAGGAAAGCTTACTAAACAATTTGGAACAATTTACAGTGTAATCGTAGTTAATCGCGGCCATTTGTCTATGTAAAAAATATTTTCCTAAATTTATCAATGTGTCTTTAAAACGTTATAACTTTTATGTAAGTTTTAATTTACTATTAAAATTTCCATTATTTTAGAGATAAGGAGTTACTTTAAACATTTGAAAAAAAAATCTTTATAGTCGTTTAAAAAATATAGGGTATTAAATGTGAGCGTAATTTTTAGCCAAATTTACAAACAATGATCCTTTGTATTTTAAAAAATTTCAAAAAATTCAAATCTTCCCCAAAAAGACAATTTTTAAGAAAAGAAAAACGTAATTTCCTCAATTTTTTGTTTTTTTATGGACACTTTAAATTGGTCTGTCCACGAAAGCAAACATATAAAACCCAAGATCTGCAGCAGGCTATGACCTAAGATTGGGGCCACGTGTCGGCATAAAACAATGAGATAATTAGCAACGAATATTCAGTATACAGAGCGGATCGCAACTTTTCTTCTGTTCGTCTTGAAAGAGGGGGCGGTGTTCTGCTGGCTGTAATTTGTAATGTAACTTCTAGGCAGTTAAATTTAGACATTTTTAAGCAACACATACCTTTAATTGACGTAGTTGGTGTTGAAATCATAATAAGAAATTTAAAAATATATATATTTATAGTTTATATTCCACCAGCCTTAACAACAAATCATTATAGTATATTCTTTGAATTATTTGAAAGTTTAAACTACTTAGAAAATCAGAAAATATTTATCATTGGTGATTTTAATATTCCAAACTTTAATGAATAGGTAGGGAGTTTAAACTTTGCGGGAGTTTTTGGACATTTAAATACATTTATAAGTTACTTTGATTTACAACAATATAACACCGTACCCAATAAAAATAATCGTCTACTTGACCTTGTCTTTTCAAACACCGCCTGCCAAATTGAAAATTCTCATGACATTATGTTAAATATACATCCTCACCATCCACCCTTAAATATATATCCAGACATTACTTTAGATAATCTTGCAAACCCACTTTTAAATCAATACAATGGTTATAATTTTAGAAAAGCTAATTTTATTAAATTATACGAGGATATAAGCTCAGTTGACTGGAATTTTTTAAAAAATGTGAGTAACGTTAATTTTGCATGTGATTTGTTTTATAAAAAGTTGTACAATATTTTTGATTTAAATTTACCCAAATATAAGTCATTCGTCAAAAAGAATAAATATCCACCCTGGTATAATTCTATGATCATATCAGATTTAAAACGGAAATATAAGCTGTGGCAAGAGTATAAAAAAATAATTATTCTGAAATTTACAATCAATTTAAGCATTTAAGGGATAAAATAAAAAATGATACAAATATTGCTCACAAAAATTATCTAAAAACCATCGAAAACAACATAAAAAATAATCCAAAATCTTTTTGGTCCTACATCAACTCAAAAAACCAAAAACTCTTCTATACCCACTCTCATGTCATATAATGATATCACTTTAGATTCCCAAAAGGTCCAGATGACATACCAGCATTTATAATCAGGGATTGTGCTTTTTATTTTATTGAACCTTTAAAATTAATTTTCAATTTAATTCTTAAAACATGTGTATATCCTAATGTATGGAAAACGTCGAAACTCTATCCTGTATACAAAAAAGGTGATAAAAATTGTTGTCAAAATTATAGACCTATAGCAATAATTAATAATTTCTCTAAGATTTTTGAGATTCTTATGCATAAGTTTTTGTATTGCCATGTCGAAAGTCAGATTACTGTAAGTCAGCATGGTTTTGTAAAAAATAGATCGACAATTACTAATTTAATGTGCATAACGGACATTATTGCAAACAATCTCGATAAAAACTTAGGAGGTAGATGTAATATATACAGACTTTTCCAAAGCATTTGACAGATTTGATCATGACATTCTTTTACATAAGCTATTTAAATTTGGACTCTCGTCACTTTTAGTTGAATTTTTTCCCTCTTATTTATTAAACCGCAAACTATATGTTGAATGTCATGGTGCAAAGTCTATCGAAATAACTGCATCTTCAGGAGTACCTCAAGGATCAATACTCGGACCTTTATTGTTTGTCATATTTATCAATGGCATTGTAGACGGCGTCAATCCCGACGTTTTATTGTATGCTGATGATGCTAAAATTTTTTCTTGCATCACAGGTATAGATGATTGTTAACGCCTTCAACACAAGCTGGATAAAATTAATAACTGGTGTGCTGAAAATAACCTTCCTCTAAACATTGACAAATGTAATGTACTTTCCTATAATAGGAAAAAATATCCTCTTAGATTTGACTAGACTCTGAACTCCCGAATACTAAAGCGAAGTGAATACATTAAAGATCTTGGGGTCACATATGACAGCAAATTAAACTTTAATTTGCATGTGGAAAATATTATAAATGCGAGTAGGTAACAAAAATTTGGGATTTATTGTCAGAAATCCCTTGCATTTTCATGATGTTTTCTCATTAAGTCTACTTTACAACACTTTTGTTAAATCTAAATTAGAATATGCCAGTGTAATATGGAATCCTTCATATTCAACACATTCCGATTCGCTTGAACACATACAGCGTCGCTTTCTCAAAATTCTTAGTTTTAGAATTGATGGATTCTACCCACCAATCGGTTTTCCCCAAAATATGTTACTCGAGAGGTTTAATTTTGAAAGCTTGGAGAAACGCAGAATAAAAGCATCCTTAGTATTTTTGTTTAAACTTCTAAATAATAGTATAGACTGCCCTTATCTCTTAAGTAAACTATATTTTAGAGTTCCTCGTATTACATCTAGAAATAATTTTACATTTTACCTGCCATCACCTAAAACAAACATATTAAATTTTTCACCCCTATACTTCATGTGTCGAAAGTACAATTATTATCAAGACATATTTGATATTTTTTCAAATAATAAGGAGTATTACTATAAATACCTAATTTATTTATCTTTCCTTATAATATTATTGTGTTTTTGCTTTGCCATATATTTGATATTTAAAGTTTTTTTTTGTGTCTTAACTTTGTTATGTATATTTTATATGAATATGTATATTTTATATGAATATGTATATTTTATATGAATATAATATAATGTAATACTTGTTTAAATTTTCTCATCTTGTCATTGGTCCAAGGACTGTTAGATGATGTATTAAATAAATAAAAATAAAAAAAATAAATAACATGCCTTAATTCCTGGGGCATTCTGGACCCATCTGGCTAACTGGGCTGTCAGTTAATTAACCTAACTTTCTACCAATTTTAAATATTATTATAGTCGCCTTCTTTCAATTCAAATCACAACTGAATATTTAAATCGGTCAATCATTGATGCATAACAGCATGAATACTGACTTTATTATTCTTGTTGTCAGGCAAGGACTTTATAATGGTTATAATTATATACGAAAAAAATAGGAGTTAATAAAAACATAAATAAACTCGATCCTGTAAAATAATTAAAGTAAAGATTTGAACCCTTGCGGGAAGTATAGACTTTATTTAATGTTAATGTGTAATGATGAATGAATGTCTGTTGATGGTATTGAGCACGTGAATGCTTCTAGCAAGCATTCGAGTAAAAAAACAAAAAGTTATATGCAGAATAATTCGTTCGAAAGTTTTTTTAGATACCTATATGTCAAAAAAAATTGAATGATTCATTTTTTTTTGTAATAAATAAGTATATGTATAAAAAGTTTGTGTATTTTTTAAAAAATGCTATTATTTTTTGTATGTTTAATAGGTGTAAAAATTAGAACATACTTTAACTACAAATACTTTAGCATGAAGTCTGTAGGGAAGTATTAAGAAAATTGACCTGTTTAGAATAACTCCCTAAGTATATCCAATTCCTATTCACAAAATATTTAAACAATACAGGTAAAATCGTCGACGTAAGATAAAATGAATATTATTTATCAGCACGAGATTTGAACACCTGAGTGTAGAAATCAGATTATGCATAAGAAGATAATAATTAATATCGAATTTTTATTCATTGCAAAATATTCAATAACTATGAAGGTAAAAACATCCACAAAGTATAAGAGCAGCAAAGTATTCGTACACATGAGCTGCGAATATAAATCTAGAATAGAACCAAATTAAGGTTCATAAAACTTGAATAAGGCCAATTTTTTCATTTGCAGTGTTGGTAGCCTACCCTAGGACAAAACGCTCGTGTGGTCCTCGCCATACTCTTACGACCATCTAGAGACCGCATAACAATTTTGCATGATTCGATATCGATTTTTAGGATTAAAATAAATAACAAAATTATTTAGAAAAACGCCCGCACGGCTTTATAACTTGCAAAACATACTGGGTATTTATATATTTTATAATTAAATTTATTTTTAGTGTTGCACGCATTAAATTAAATAATATATTTGAAAGTACACATCTTAATTCAAGAAACATAAAAGTAGAAACCACGCCAAAAATGGTAAATTTGTCAACAAATAAACAAGCACCTTCAACAGTTTTGGTAAAACAAGTTGTAAATTATGTTTATAATATTAAACTTTTTATTTTTAAGCCATTAAAATTTACACCAAAGAGGCAAAAAAGTACCACAATTTCACATGCAGCGTCTTTTGATTCAGAAGGATTATTCGAATTTGAAGAGATTGATGAGGCTATTAATGTACAAAATTCTGATTTAGAAGAAAGTGATAAGGAAGGTAAATAGTTTAAATAAATAAATTATTATAAATTACACTGTTGGGAGGTAAAAATATCACAGCTAAACGCTCGGACACGAAAACTTAATTTTTGGTCGTAGATTACAAATTCATGCTTGGTTTAGTTGTATCAGGTCAAAATTCAAAGATATTGAAAACACCCTGTATAAATTTGAAAAAAAAATCAATTTGGCTGGAGGCACAGATCAGTTCCAAATTAAAAAAAACAATTTTAATTTTAAAGTTAATTGATCAAAAGGAAGAAAATTCAAAATGTTTTTTTGCTATTTTATTAAGTATAATTGAGGATAATATATTAATTGAAATAAAAAGCATAAGAATGTTGACACAAGAGGTGAAATATATTATTTTACAAATTATAATATACCAGTATACAGTGTGTCCCCGGATCGGATTTCCGACAGGAAAAACTTTTTTAGACCGAGCACGGATTTGGAATCTACGACTAAAAATAATGTTTACGTGTCCGAGCATTTAGCTGTGATATTTCAAGAGTTGAAAATACTACAATACCTACAGTGTTATTTACTTTTATTTTTATTTGAAATTTTTGTTCAAATTAAGGGGTGGGCAAAAAATTTAAATTATTAAAAATGATAAAATAGTACTAGTGGTAGTAGATATTTTTAATTAAAAATAATAATATACGTGTGCTGTGCAAAGATATTATCTTTGGTGCTGTGTACTTACTTAGGGTATATAGGGTGTCTCAAAATTAGTTATTGGGTAAAAGGGTCTCTTAATTAGTTAATAATTAAATAAAGAGGCCAATCACAGGCGCGCTTTAGAAGGGTGAGGTAGGATTCCCTGGTTAAAATGTCACATAGAGACCCTGTTCAAACCGATAGATTTTTGTATCGGATTGTATGGTATTTCTATAGGGTGTATCGGTATGTACCTATAGGACCCATAGTTCTGATTTATGGTTGTTCCTTAGGGATATCCTTCCTTGATTTATTAACGGTCTCAATAGGGAAAATACACATAAAGGTAGAAATTAGCTTTTCTCCCATAGGACCCCATAGGTTTTAACAAAATTTTGTTTTATGGTTGCTCTACAGGGATATCCCTATATATCCTTCCTTGAGTTATTTGCTATCGGTCTCAATTTTAAAAGTTATGGTGTGCCTATAGGTAATTTCCTATAAATTTTCTATCGGGACGAATCCGGAAAAAACCATGGACAAATAAATGCACATATTGAGTCCGTTAGCGCCCGATACATTATTTTTATGGGTCTCTATGGGGTATTTTAAGCAAGGTTATGAAGTACTAGAAACCTAAAGATCAAACTCAGGTGGGGGATGACTTCAAATCCGTCCGCAGTTGATGTAACAGGCGTTTTAAGATTTACGAATGAAGTAGGCCTGTCAAAAATTACGAATGAGTTATGCTCTGTGGATTAGTTTATGTAATTGACTTCTTTTTCTTAATTCTGATCACAATTCTTTGTTTAGAGAAATGACCTTTAGCTTAATTTAAAAGCTATTTGGCCAGCATATTATATTTTTCGGTTTCCACCAAGATCAAGGGACTTAATTAAGAGTATCTAAGTTGTCTCATCCCTTGGTCTAATTGTTGTTTTAAGGTTGTTTTCTACGTTATATTTCTAGGTGTATTTGTGCTAAAATGAGTTTAGTAGGGTGTTAGTACGGACAGACCTTACAAGCGACTTTGACAACCCAGTAGATGCTACCTCGGTATAGGAACCCAGGAAGTGTTATTGGAACTTCCAATTTGGAAGGATCTGTAAAAAGAAATAAATGTTATAATATTATTTTGTGTTAGTTCATAAATTTTAACAGTATTTTTAGTTTTGTTATGAAGGTTTCTCATAATCAGTTGTAGGCTTGTCGGTAATTCTAATCCATTTTGTCCTAGTTCGAAGTATATGTCGCCATTGATTGGGCATTCTAGTAAAATATGTGTTAGGTCACCCACTTGTCCGCATTCGCAGTAGGGGTTTTCTAGTATACCTATTCTGTGTTAGGTGTCTTCGGAAGTTCGTCGACTATCGTTCCATACCAGCTCCCTGTTCTGGGAAATGTTTTTAACCATTCCTTGTCGTATTCTTGGTAAAGTTCTTTTTTTATTTCAGGTAGTATTTCTGTTACCTCTGGTTGATAGTTTAAAGGGACATTAAGGTTTACCCCAATATTCGCTAGTTGGTCTGCAACCACATTTCCGTGGATTTCGTCGTGTCCTGGTACTCATGCTAATATAAAGTCAAAATCGTTTTCTGTGGTTATTGTAATAAAACTTCTAGTGGTAATCGATATAATATATATATATATATATATATATATATATATATATTATATTGGTCTTTTGATGAGTATTTATTGTTTAGTAATTTTTCAAGAGTCTGTTAAAATTAGGTTACGTTTTATATTTTTAGAGATTGCATTTTCTACACCCTTACATTGCGGCCATTTCTGCTGTGCATATCTGAAGATGGTCTGGGAGTCCTATACCCGTTTTATTTTATTGTTTATATAGTTTAAAATTTTTTCTTAAGTTTAAATTTTTATTTTTAATTTGGGCAAACTGGTAACAATATTCGATTTCAAAGCAAGGAATAAGATCACTTCTTCTAATTGTGTTTATGCATTTATTAAGTAGGGGTGTTACTTGGATGATGTAGGGGTATTCTTTTGATTTCAATATGTGTTTGGCTTTGAGCAGTCTTGTTTTAGCATTGTCATGGGAATTAAGGGGTGAGATTTAAATTGAATTATTTTTTATACAAATTTGGTTTTCCATTTTCTTCTTTTAGATAATGGGGTTTTTGCACATTCTGCAAGTATGGCGTTATAGTGCCTGTAATAACCCTTAATGCTTTATTCTGGGTGAAATGAAGTCTATTTTTAAAATTTTTGTGTATGGGACTTAATAAAATTGATCCGAAATCTAATTGTGATCTTACTAGACCATTGTATACGAGTTGTTTTCAAAAAATACCCGCCTTTCGCTGTCCGTAAGTTTGAATTCCAATAACTTTTTTAAAAATTATCGGATCTTATTGATTTAAAAACCAAGTGAAGTAGTAAACTCTTTCAGAAAATGTTTGTTTAGTTATTTCAGAATATTTTTTTTTTAATTTTGAAACTTGTGAAACACACTTTATCGCATGTCCCATTAGCGTTTTATAAAACTTACATACATGTATTTTTTTTCATATTGAATAACCAGAACTTGCTTTATAGCAATCCATAACATCCTTAGTTAATACAGTATTAAATATGGTTTCACAAAACTATTTCCACTGCGTTACCGAGTCCATTATGTTTCCTTATGGTAACGCAATGGAATTTAGGGTAACGCAATAAAATTTTTCGACAACAAAGTGGATATTTACCGTCGCTTTTATTAAAAGTAGTTTATGATAAACCAATTTAAAATTATTTGGGATTACAAGGGAAATTTCCTCGCAATATAAAAGTACTAAAAGGGACGCAAGACCTTCACCAGCTTATAGTCAAAGAAAAAGGGTGTCTACAATTTAGAAATCTAAGTTGTTATTGTGCAAGTAAGCATCACTACAAGGTATTTTGTTTATGCATTACTCTAAAATCGTACCACCCTATATAGTTTCTTTTTTACGTTATCTGATTAAGTCCTTTGTGTACCCCAGTCCGTTGTGATACCAATGTCTATTTCGTTACTTTTTTTAGTTTTTGTTAAAAAATACTTAAAATGATTATACACTATCACTTGGTAATGCGTTAAATTAGAGTTTAACTCACTAATACAGTGACTACAAGAAAATATTAATGGTATTGTTCTTTTAACAAAGAATCAGAATGGTTTCTTTTAAAAAGTAACTTAACGAACATAAATATTTAAAAAAGCAAACAATTTTTAATAAAAAATAAAATAAAAATTTGGAGTCAAAAGTTTGTGAACTAAGTATATTTTATTTCAAAATATTTTTATAACAACTTTTTTTTATTGAATTGAATTTTGGAACACAGTGGAGATATGCATATTAAGCTAGCTAAACACATTTTTCTGAAAAAAAAACGTAAAAAAATTAAAAAGTGCACTGCCTGTCTTAAATGTAAGTAAACAAAACTCAAAACATTTATAAAAATCCAAAGTTACAATCCCAAGTCAATTTAAGCAAAAAAAAAATTGATCTTCATTTTCCTGAAAGCGTGTTTCTTGAAAATGGTATACCATTAACAATATTTTGGGGTCTGCTCCCCACTAAACCTCATCACATTAATGCCTTGGTTGGCTTTAGCAATCATTCCCGTGACCTGGTTGTTCCACTTAAGAAATTCGTTGAAGATAACTCCCAAATACTTGATATTTGCCTGCATTTGGTTCTTTTTACCAGGGGTAACAATATAACAAAAATGACAGAAACCATTAACAAAACTCTAAATATTATAAATCTATGGTTTTCTAATTATAAACTCTTAATATCATCAGACAAAACTGAATTCATATGGTTCAGGAAAAGAAAAAGTAAACAATCACCACCAACAATAAAAATAAGCAGGCATGCTGATTTATTTCCTTATATTTATTGTTGGTGGTGATTGTTTACTTTTTCTTTTCCTGAACCATATGAATTCAGTTTTGTCTGATGATATTGAGAGTTTATGTTTAGAAAACCATAGATTTATAATATTTAGAGTTTTGTTAATGGTTTCTGTCATTTTTGTTATATTGTTACCCCTGGTAAAAAGAACCAAATCACACAGTAGGCATGTATTTTTGGGAATTATCTTAAATATTGACTGGATATAAATATTAAACAGCAATGGGCTCAATGGGGATCCCTGTGCCAGACCATTCCCGACCAATGCAGGGCCATGAATATGGTTGTCGCAATCCCTAATAAACAAGTTCCTGTGAGATAGAATATTACAGATTAAGTTTGAGTAATTATGAGGTATGTTGAGTTTTGATAAGTAATTATAGATGATTGAGGTGTTTACGTTTTCATATGCTGCCTTTATGTCAATAAAGACGGCTAGTATGGTTTAATATCTGCTAAAAGCTAGGTGGATGTTGGATGTTAGGTATACAAGGTTTTCTGTTATACCTATCTCGAGATGGAAGGCATTTCAGTCTTTGCAATATTAGTTGCCTACTACTGGCGTAAAGTAAAAAACCTATTGTTTCTGAAATATTGCCGCATAGCTGGTCAAAGCTAGTTCGACTCTTTTGGGCCGCGTACGGTTTGATAAAACCTACCACTGTGTGTTTAAGTGCATTGTGATTGCACGCCGCACAGCGAGGCCACGTCTCTAGACGGTAGATGTCTCCAGACCTTTTTCTTTTTGTATGAAATATTTTGGTAATTTTTTTTAATACTGATTTGTATGTTTTTAATTACAGGAAAAGACGAATCTACTAAGATAAATCGGTGTAGATCTGGAAGTATAAGCATAGCAAAATCTTTACCAGTCAATATACCAACCTTTTTAAGTTCAGAACGATTTGAAGATAATAAAGATATTGAAGAAAACCTAATGGTAAGCATGTAACTCACATGAACTAGATTTAAAAACATTTTCCTACCTAAGGATGTTTCTTTATTTTAACAATTTAAATAATAATAATAATAATTTAAAAATTAAAGAAACCCAAAAGTGCGAAATTACAACAAAATTTGTTTGCCATCTTTGTTTGTGTGGGTTTTTTATTGTTTTGAAAAAAAGTTTTAAAACAAAAACAGCGCATTAAACATCCGAGGTAGGGGGTTTATATAAGTTTTCTGCGGTTTCTATAAAATTAGTCGTAAATTCATAATATAGTTTCTAACTCAATTTGCAACAACTTTTGTTTAAACACCCCGCTTCAAAGTTGAAATTTGTGATTTATGGAATATTTAATATTTTGGCGATATTTAAAAATTTGAACACTGCCATTTTATTAATCAAAAACGATTTATATGCAACAGGACCTAAATAATGAAAAGTGGATAGATCTTTATTAACATTGACTCAAAAATTAATGATTAAATTTTAACATCCGATCGATTGATCGATATATCATGACTAGGGTTCGGATTTTTATGTTATTAAATATTTTTGAATATAAATGCATATTTACGTGTTTTTCCTTATTAAATGCATATTTTTAAGTATTTACTTATAATGGAATATTTTCGTATTTTCACCCATAAACACATATTTTATACATATAAATCCATATAATCCTGTTATAAGCCTTTCCGCCTTTATTAATAATAATGATTCATTAATGAATAAATAATGTTTCTAATACCGGATTATTATATTTAACAAATCAGGTAATTAATTTTTATACCTATTGTATTATATAAATGGGTTATGTGTGAGTATCAATATAATTCAGTCAGTGCAGTCGACTATTATAAAATGAGACCAAAAACCTCAACTTGTGTAAGTTTAAATGGTTATGTGCGAGAGTATGGAGATGTATTTAAAACAGATGGGTCTATATTATTTTGTAATATATGTGAACTGCGCCGATAAACGTTCGCAAGTGATTTAACATATTGGAACGACCAAAACAATGTTTGAAACTTGGCTAAATGCTGCCTGCTATTTTGAAAAGATCCGGGAAATACTCGAAAGTCTAGATGAGGACGATGCAGCATCAATAGTCGATGCTAAGAAAGCAATGTCTACAAGAGGAGTGAAAGATGACCTAGTATATATAAAATGCCATTTTCAGATATAAATTCAGACAATTGCAACATTAGAAACAAAAGAGCAGCCGCTGCCAGTTTCTTTAAATATTATTAAAACTGTATATCAGAACGAAAAGGCACCTGGCAAAGCAGCAAAAGAAGTTAAAAAAATGAAAAATGTTTTAGAGAAAAATCCTGGGTATGAAAACTTTTAAATGGTGAAGGACCAGTTTAGGGTTTACCCCCCCCCTAAAAATTAAATAAATTAAAAAATGATATCTAATTTAACTAATAGATGCTAGGTACAGGGTGATCCCCTATAATGTCGCCCCCTTTAACATTTTTATTTTAAGGGTCCCAAAAAAATTAAATGTGGTTATGTAGGTACTAAAAAATACTTTTTTTCTACGAAAATTGGAAAATTGATTTTATTTTCTTCTAATGGATTCACACAATGCCTGAAAAATGAAACTTGCCTTAGAAAGTTGTTATTCAGCTATTCCCAGCAGTCCAAACTTGTCAAAATTCGTTTTTCTCAAATAGATCAAAGCACTCTAGATTGATATTTATGATGATGCATTTTGATGACGAAACGTCGAAAGGTCAATTTGAGGTGCTGTCCGACTCAGAATTTTCTCAGGATTTTAAATACAGTGCTTGCAAATCCAAGTCCGACCACGTTGGGAAGGATGGTTGTTCAATACCCGCGTGAAAAGAATAAGGATAGAATGCCAAACAGAATTTGATTGGTCAGAGCGTCAGGCGTGCGTATTGTAAGCGCCTTCTGTTTGGCGTTCTATCCCTGTTATTTTCACGCGTCCTTCCCAAACCGGTCGGACTTAGATTTGCAAGCACTGTATGTAAAAATATATAGGGCGTTCCATTTAAAAATCGAAAGTTGATATCATTTCCGGCGAAACCGGAAGTTAAAAACATTCATCTTATACGCTTATACGGCATTTTATATCCTAATTAACCATGCTAAATTTCATGTGTCTATCTTTATAAATAAAAAGTTACAGGGGTGCGCCTATTCTCAGATACACCCGGTATAGTAATAATTATTAAAATGCTCGAAACAGTTTGGTCTTTCATACCGTTCCTTATATAAAACTAAAAGCGAACAAAAAACATATCCCAGTAAAGACTTCATGACTTTTGTTATTTTTTAATTTTTATGCTCGTATTTTTAGATGATTTTCAAACCTTTAATTTAATTTAAATATCTCATAAACAACTTTTTCTTTGAAATTGAACATATTATTCAATTAAAAAAAATAGAAAAAGAAGAGTGGAAGCACCCCTGATAAATTTATATATAGCGCGTTATCACCGATCGATAGAGAATTATTTATGTGAACATTGCAATGTGGCCGATTTTTCAAAAAAAGTGGTGAAAAGTCGAAACAAGGTCCGATTGAAGCCAAAATTGGTATGGCAGGGTTTTTGGGGTCGCTCTTTTTAAATTTGTAATTTATTTTTAAAAATTCAAAATGGCGAATGTAAAATGGCGTACTTGTACCTTTAAAAATAGTTCGATTTAAGCGAAATGACCTGCACCGGGGTTTTTGAGGTCGCTAGTTATGCATTTGAACTTTTTTTTAAATTTAAAATTGCGAATTTAGAAAAACAGACTTACTGTCAAAAATAATTATTACATTACAATCTAAGTCGAGTCACACCTATCAAAAGTGTTGGGTCCCGAAAAAAATAGACGAAATATATATATATATATATATATATACTATATATATATAATATTACAAAAATATGTTTAAAAAATGAATATATTTCATCTATTTTTATTCGGAACCCAACCCTTTTACGAGGTGTGGCTTATTATTATTTTTGGCAGTAAGAATCTGTCATTTTAAACCCGCCATTTCAAATATTTAGACTATATTATATACCATATTATATGATACAATCATGTATTTTTCTGTTATTAAGAATTATTTATTTCACCCAACACAACTTATATATAATACCTGTCAGAGGTAAATTCATCTCATTCATCAGAATCTTAACTAAGATCAGAATTCCTTAATGTTGAATTTACGCTTGTAATAGTCAATAATTTTATTGCCTCCTTTGAAAGAATGTTTTTTTTTTTCGGCGGATCCAATCTCAAACTTGAAATTAATGGGTCTGAGGACACGAGCAACCAATGAAAAAGGTCTGTCATGGTGCTATTCCTAGAGCATTTTCGAGAAAAATATTCACGATATCTCTTAGTCAAAAAAGGGGATCAACCTCGGAATCTAACGGAATAAGCTGAATTTTTGTGACAACCTTTATTTTAGCATTACAAATGTTGTCTCAAAAGTCGCATATGCCAACGTGTGAGCGGCCTTAGATATTCAAGGTCAAAGGTCGCAAAAATAAGTTTTCTGAGAATATCTCGTTTTCTCTGCCTCGTATCGTATTTACATTTATTATAAAAGTTGTAGAGAATAAAATTCTCTACAAATTTTGTTTATAACATTTTTTTATAAGTCGAACCGTTTTTGAGATAGAGGGCGCTCAACTCAACTCATTAATCGCATGTTAGCACGCTAATAAAAAATTCTGCAAACATCGAGATAAAAACAGACTTTATAAACTTAGTAGCAAATATTAGCATGAATATGAAGTTAGCAAAGCATCCATCGCTAATCAAAAAGCGATTAGATGCATAATTTGCCGTTAATTTGTCGTTAATTAGTTGTGAAAAAATTAATTTTGTCGTTCGAATATTTCTTTGTTTTCACGGGTGCTTTGCTAACTTTATATGAAGTTAGCAAGGCACCCCCCTTAAATATCTGATAAAAAAAAAATTTAATAGTTAATATTTTGCCGTTAATTTGTCGCTAATTAGTTGTGAAAAAATTAATTTTGTCGTTCGAATATTTCTTTGTTTTCACAGGTACTTTGCTAACTTTATATAAAGTTAGCAAGGCACCCCCCTTAAATATCTGATAAAAAAAAATTTAATAGTTAATATTTTGCCGTTAATTTGTCGCTAATTAGTTGTGAATAAATTAATTTTGTCGTTCGCATATTTCTTTGTTTTTATGGGTGCTTTGTTAACTTCACATGAAGTTAGCAAGGCAGCCCCCTTAAATACGTGATAATATTTTTTTTTAATTGTTAATATTTTGCCGTTAATTTGTCGCTAATTAGTTGTGAATAAATTAATTTTGTCGTTTAATAATTTTTTGTTTTTTTTCGGCTGTTTTGCTAACTTCATATGATTTTAGCAAGGCAGCCCCCTTAAATATCTGATAAAAAAACATAATAGTTAATATTTTGCCGTTAATTTGTCTCTAATTAGTTGTGAATAAATTAAATTTGTCGTTCGCATATTTCTTTGTTTTTATGGGTGCTTTGTTAACTTTATATGAAGTTAGCAAGGCAGCCCCCTTAAATATGTGATAATTTTTTTTTTAATTGTTAATAATTTGCCTTTAATTTTTCGTTAATTAGTTGTGAAAAAATTAGTTTTGTCGTTCGAATATTTCTTTGTTTTCACGGGTGCTTTGCTAACTTCATATGACATAAAAATTATTAAACGACAAAATTAATTTATTCACAACTAATTAGCGACAAATTAACGGCAAAATATTAACAATTAAAAAAAAATATTATCACGTATTTAAGGGGGCTGCCTTGCTAACTTCATATGAAGTTAACAAAGCACCCATAAAAACAAAGAAATATGCGAACGACAAAATTAATTTATTTACAACTAATTAGCGACAAATTAACGGCAAAATATTAACTATTAAAATTTTTTTTTATTATATATTTAAGGGGGGTGCCTTGCTAACTTCATATGAAGTTAGCAAAGCACCCGTGAAAACAAAGAAATATTCGAACGACAAAATTAATTTTTTCACAACTAATTAACGACAAATTAACGGCAAATTATTAACAATTAAAAAATATATAT
This sequence comes from Brassicogethes aeneus, assembly GCA_921294245.1. Lineage (NCBI taxonomy): Eukaryota > Metazoa > Arthropoda > Insecta > Coleoptera > Nitidulidae > Brassicogethes > Brassicogethes aeneus. The sequence goes on from OV121137.1 coordinate 8,497,812, forward strand.
TATCACATATTTAAGGGGGCTGCCTTGCTAACTTCATATGAAGTTAACAAAGCACCCATAAAAACAAAGAAATATGCGAACGACAAAATTAATTTATTCACAACTAATTAGCGACAAATTAACGGCAAAATATTAACTATTAAATTTTTTTTTTAACAGATATTTAAGGGGGTGCCTTGCTAACTTCATATGAAGTTAGCAAAGCACCCTTGAAAACAAAGAAATATTCGAACGACAAAATTAATTTTTTCACAACTAATTAACGACAAATTAACGGCAAATTATGCATCTAATCGCTTTTTGATTAGCGATGGATGCTTTGCTAACTTCATATTCATAATATTATCAGGAGATATTGTAAAAAATCAATTTATTACACTCCACCTTTTATGAAAAAATGTACTAGACCACTCATCTCGGCCACTCTCATAACTATTTTTATGCGTTTTGATAAAATGACAGCACAAAAAAATCAGCCGTGTATGGTTATGTTTAATATCAGTTTTTGCATTACGAATATTTTATTTATTCTAAAATAGTTAAGATGTATGCTATAAATACCTTTATTGACACCTTCTATTCAAAAAAATTTAATAAAGTCTTTTTTAAACACTGTATGGACACTTTAATTAGGGCGCAAAATTCCAGACCTGAAAACGTGTCGAGCACGATTTCAAGAACTATCATTTTGATTTGCTCTAACTCTGAATATATTCACGGGAACTGATTTTTACTTTGTGAAGATACACAGTAGAGTTCCCTTGTCAGTATTAGGTAGTACTATACCAATGCATTGGTTCAAATTTAAACAAAATCGGTTGAGCGGTTCAAAAGTTATTTGAAAAAAATGATTATTTAAAAGTCTCCGGCATTTTTTATATTTTTTCTGAAGAAAGTCCCCTTATCATTTTTGATTCTCTATTGATCCTTAATTTAATGAGGTTTAACACAGACCACCTAAACGACTAAATGAATACAGGGTGTGCTATAAATTTTATAAAAAAATGTTGGAGCTTTATAAAGCTTAACAAATAGGAGAAAAATAATTTATTAAAAATATTTAGTTCTTTCCTAGAAAAAAATATTTAAAGCCAGCTGAAATGAATGGATACAATTATATATAATTTAAGGAATTGTATATTTTATTCTTATTTCTAGATCATCTAGTTGTTTTTTCGTTACTAAATAATAATCATCAATTGCATCTTTAGCTTTAATTCTACCAAAGATCAATTCACATATTACCGTTACTGTAAAATAAGTTTACCAAAATAAGATCAACATTCAAAAGTTTATTTAACCGTTACCCATGGATGACATATGTTTTTAAATGGCAACGTTGCGTAATGTAACATTGTAATATAAAAAAATTACGTTAAAATTAAGTATTTGAAATGATATTCCTTATTGTTTGCACATTTCATGAAAAAATATCGAATCTATCTTTTAACCGCGTACGGATGGAAATTGGTCCAGCGTAGTTTTGCGACAGAAAGGTTGGGATGGCGTAACTTTTGGCCTGGTAAGTTTACCATCATTTATTGTGCCGTGCAAGCCTTATTCGGATACGTTTGATACAGTTGTGAAGTATGTTCCGCACATTTTGTCTTCCATTTGGAATCCAGTATTTTTGTCGGATGTGTGCCAAACATGGAAGGATATCTTTGATTCTTAAACCATTTTAATAATTTGTGCGATTATTCTGTGAGGAGTGGACTTGTTATTTTATGGCCTTCAGCGTTCTTCGTAAATCTTTTGCAATGCGATAATATTCGGACCATCCATGGGAAAGAGAAAAACCGGTCAAAAAGTGACGAATCTTGTGTTGAGTCTATTCTGACTTGTAGAAATCCTTTTTTCTCCAAGTGTGTGTGTGGATAATGCTATTTTTTGTCCAATGTGCCTCGTTTGGCCCATTCCACCAGAGTTTGCTATCCTTTATCTTGGATGGACATACTCCTTTTGATATGGCATCCGCAGGGTTTTCTGATATTTCAACATGTTCCAACTGTTCTACGGGAATCTTTAAGGTAATTTTGCTAACGCTGATTATTGTATAACATCAGCCATTTCTGGTTACAATTCCACAGAATGAGGATCATCCCATTTTATTTCACGTGCCCATAGTTCCTGGATTAGTATTCTGGCTGATACTACTACTGGTGTAAGCCACCACCGGATAAAATAATTTTACTATTTCAGAGATGACTTAGTTTGGTGAATTTGGATTCCTTTGGCCGATCCACCTTAAAACGGAATGTATCATCTTGAGTGCACCAACAAACACCTAGTGCCTTCTTGACTTTGTCTTCACTTATTTCTGTGATAGACTGGTCTTTAAATTCTTCTGAAAGGTTGACTAGAATTTCCTGGTAATCTTGATCTTCTGTAGCCAAATGGATTTGTGTATATTTTTTTTACATCAGCGCAGAAGACCACGGCTATCTCCCCTATTTTAGAAGTTTATCTGTTTTCGTTAAGGATAATTCCATTGATTGATTTGGCTAAAGCATCAAACACCACCCGTAATTTGGTGGTGGCACTATCTTCACTGACTACTAGTTGGTAAGGTATGTCAATTGCCAATTTTTTCTTGTAGGAACTTTTTCATTTGTCCCAGTATTAAGTATTCCTGCATGAAAGTATTGTTTCTTTAGGTTGTTATTGCAGTTTTTTTCCAAATTTCTTTTTCAACTGCAAATATCTTGCCATTGTTATTCGACGAGAATTTTTAAGGGTCACAATGTTCTTTTTAAAGGGAATTCTTACGGTGTATTTGCCTGTAGATTCCTTTGTGGTAGTTTCCTTGTAGTGTTTTTCATACTCCTGGTTGTCTTGAGAAGGACTGGTGCCTCTGACGTTGCTTCTTCTACCTCCCAAAATTTGGGAGTTGCCTCTTCTTTGGTTCTACTGACCATACTAATAAATTAAGTTTCTTTGTTGTTGGATGGCGTTATGGTACCTGACAATAGCCCTCCTATTTTTATTACGTTCTAAAAGTCCGGATTTAGTCTGTTTTAGCCCGCCTTTCAGTATGTGACTAAGTTCCTCGGCTCCTAGGATTCCATCAATCCAACTCTCCATGTTGTATAATGGATCTGCTAATATCTGGTTGTTCCAATATTCCAGAATGTCGTATTTCACATGCCTGTTTTCGTTAATTTTGGTAGCAAGATAACTGGGAATCCTTGGGATTATTTGACACTGGATCATGGTTCTTGATATTTTGGCAAGCTTATTACCTAGATTCTTTTAGCTTTTCTGTAGTGCCTGCGTGTAAATTATTTTTTCGAGGGTTTTCTTCAATGTGTGGTGAGATTGGCCACATATTTGGCAATTCTTCTGGGTGTAGCATTGTTTCTTGTATGTCCAATGCACCTAATGCAGAGAGCCTTTTCTCGTACTATTTTATTTTTTTATTCGACGGTTTTGTCCATAAATACAGGATGGTGTGTTTTCTGGACGTAGATTTTTATTACAGCTTCCTTTTCTTTGTAAAAGTTTGTAGTTATAAGCGATTGAAATCTTTTCTTTAGAAATGTCAATATTTTGGACAGACTTGGCAATTCGTGGGATTACCGAAAGATTGTTTAACCATCGTATTCGTCTTAAAGTCACATTTGCTTATCATTTTTCCGACGATTGGGATCCATTGTTTAATATCGATTTCTAGGTTTTTAATACCTTTGAGATATTCGTTATAAGTTTGACATCTTTATGACACCACTGGTGTCATGAAGTTGTCGAGTTTGACGTGCTGACTCTTTCTAAACCATTGGCAAGTCTAAGAGTCTGTCTATAAGCTTTGTCACAATGAGTCTAGTGTTTTGGTACCTTTTCTGATGTCCATTGTGTAGTTTGTATCAGCGACTAATATCAGATATATATGTGATGCGAGGACAGGATTCAGAAAGATCTTCCTCGAGTGTATGGACCAACACCTGATTTGATTATCTGATTTGCTCAGTGTTCGACTGTTGTTCTTTTGGTTTTTTGTTTGTAGTGGGTAGGGATGTAAGCAAATGTTTATGACAATGTCATGTCACGGTCATGATGAAAATGACAGTCATGTCATTTATTTTTATGACACCCTTGTCATTAATTTTTTACAATTGAAATTTCTGACTGTTAAAAAAATATATGAGGGTCACAAAAATATCAGCTGACTTTCGACTCCACCCGCCTGGCGCGTGTCTAGCTTGCGATCCTCCAACGCGAACACAAAAAAACGTTAGATCGATGCCGCCCCAAGCCAGGAGATGAAACCTTCCTTATTAGATGACTTTGATGTCGATGACTATAAATCTGACATAAAAATTTGATTATAACTGGTTTTAAACCAGTTAGATATCTTTATATTCTACTTTTTGTTTAATTTTTTGATTTTGTTTAAATTTTGGTATTTTTATCAAATACATTTATTTTGAAGGTGTATATAAAATAAATCTACATTTATGTTTAAGTTTGTGTCTATTAATGTTTTAGTCACTTGCCACTTGTCTGATGCTTCTATATCAATAGATATAAGATAAGGAAATAAAAATGACCATAAATGACAATAAATGACAAAAATGACATATAAATGACATGTCAAGTGTCACATAAATAAATGACCGTCATTTTACATCCCTAGTAGTGGGACTGACAGATTTGTAAGAAACTGCTTTATTGTAAATAGAGCAAAGAAGACTACAATCCTGAAGTAAAGAATCCGGACCTTCTACTCGCCTCCATACAACCAAACATGCCATCCGATGACCAAAAAGTGAACGAAATGGCACTTCACCAAGAGACATTAGGAAAAACATTACGCCAGATCTTATCAAACATAAAAAGGACTCATAATTTCATAAACCACTACCTATATTCACCAGAAAAGATTGGATTTGCACAACATATTCTCTGATAATTTGTTTATAAATGTAAGTTGGAATGTTTAGTACCACCAGTATGCCTCCAAACATTGACAAGTTACTACATAGGTATATTAAACAAATATTAGAAATATTCTCCAACACCAAAACAAAACACAAAGTGCTTAAAGTACTTTTCGCCAACGATGTTGGCATCTTCAGAAGCTAAGAGTAACTAAATCTAAATTTTAAATTTAATTATAAGCCAAGGTTTACTTAACGAAATCGTGGAACGTAATCGCTTCAGTAAACACGTAAAGAGAAACTACTGCCAACTAATTTATACAAACTAGAATTGGGTCCGTTATCGCTATTTAAAGATTTATTTATATTCTTATAGATGTATAAACTTTCATAACTATCTAGCAGACTTGGTTTCCTAACTTCCTTAAGTTGCCCTTTTTTAAGTAATAATGTTTACTAAACCCTAATTATTAGGGTTTAGTAAACATGGTTATCAATACAGGGTGATAATTTATAAATTACAACTATGAATTTGTTATTGTTATCCTATCCCTTATCCCTTTAGTTTTTGTGTTGTGGCTATTTAGGTATTCATGTTTTTTCGCTTAGTTATTGTTAGGTTAACATGTTACATAGCACCTGTGTATTTATGTTAATGCCGTTTTTGGGTTCGTCCGTCTGCATTGTTTTTTTTGCATTGTTTCAATTTTTATTATTGGTGAAACATTTTACGCTTTACTTGTACGACTGTAACTTAAGTAAGGTTTAATAAACATAGTTATCAATACAGAGTGGAATGTAATGACACAACAAAAAACTTACCCGGACAATAATCGGGATTTCCTGGTGAAGTCATGATGATATCACAACGTGATTTTTTTTATCACGCTGTGATAACCTGAGTGCATACATATGCTTCATCACAGTGATATCATGTAGAACTCACGGTGTAATATTTGCAAAATTTGCGCATGCGTATGAGCCCTGCGAACTGCGAATTTAAAACCTAGTTTGTTATTCACATTACACCGTTATAATTTATAAAACGTTGTTTGAATATCACGAATGTTGTCCGGGTTAAATTAAAAAAGATATTCCAATGTTTAAAAAAACGTTCACCCGGACTACATTCGTGATATTCATACGAACATCATCATCGTGATTTTCTAAATTTTATTAATACTGATATTATACGGAAGTCACCGCGTGATAAATGAAAATCATACGAACGTGACGTCGTGATTTTCACAAATTTTATTTATACGGACATCATCCGGATGTCACTGCGTGAGAAATGAAAATCATATCGTGATTTTTTGTGCCATCACTGTTTGCGATTGACCGATGGCCTAAAAAATCACGACATGATTTTTTATGCTATCGGTGTTTGGGCATAAAAAATCACGACATGATTTTTTATGCCATTGGTGCACCGAAATGTTTGGATATTTATTTTTGCGCCACATTCGTACATTGAAAGAAAAAGTATGTTAACAATTGAATCAACAGTTTAACATTCAATATTTTCTTGGATTTAAATTAACTATTAGCTAATTTAAATCCAAGAAAATATTGAATGTATTTAACCGCAAAAACTGTTGATTCAACATAATTTTTCTCTTAGTGTACGAACGTAGCGCAAAAATGATTATCCAAACACCGTTGGCATAAAAAATCACGACATGATTTTTTGTGCCATCGGTCAATCGCAAACAGCGATGGCATAAAAAATCACGACATGATTTTCATTTCTCACGCAGTGACATCCGGATGATGTCCGTATGAATAAAATTTGTGAAAATCACAATGTGACGTTCGTATGATTTTCATTTATCACGCGGTGAATTCCGTATGATATCAGTATGAATAAAATTTGTGAAAATCACAACATGATGTTCGTATGAATATCACGAATGTTGTCCGGGTAATTAAAAATTTATAAGTAAACTGTTCAAAACAAAAACAATTTATTATCATTTTGCATATAGCCAAAAATGAAACATGTCCAAACCATTTTAAAACCGACTTGATATTAAAAAAAACATACAAAAGTTGTTTTTACTGAGGAAAAATTTTGCGATTTAAAAATTTTGAACATAAATTAATGGTTACCTATGCTGTTTATGCAGACATTAAAATAATTTTGGTAGATTATAAGAATGTAGGGTTTCTGTTGGGTGTAAACGTGAAAAAATTCAAAAACACAAGGCATTCAGCATTGCCTACTCTGTTAAGTGTTCCTTTGACGATATCCGATCTAAATTTAATATGTTTTTTCTTATAAATGGGAGACCCCTATAAAATCTTTATTAGAAGAGATATCCAGCTTGCATGTTTTAAAAAAGTAACTTTTTTGACAAAAATTCAAAAACTAAAAAACATAGATAAATTTGATAAAAACAGCGTTGACATTGTTATTTTCTGATCCAAAAATATGCTAAATTTAACGCGAAAATCGTGGTTGCCATGGATAAAAAACTTTCACCCTAAAATAAGCATGGCGTTTGGAACAATTATTAGCGTTTTGTTATAATTAATAATAAAAACATGGTTAATTACGACTTGACTTCTTTATCCATGACAACTATGATTTTAACCTTAAAATAAGCCAGGTTTTTGATTCAATTGTTAATAAAATGTTTAATTCAAAAATATACATATTATAAATTTTTTAAATAAGAATAATAAAACTCTATCTAAATATTCAAAAATATACAGGGTTTTCCATTGAAAAAAAAAACAATGTTATATCAATTTTATCAAATTTTCCGATGCTTTTTTGTTTTTAAATTTTTGTCAAAATATAACATTTTAAACAATGCAAACTGGATTTTTAATTTTTTTAATATTTCTTCAAATGAAGATTTTAGATGGGTGTCCCATTTATACGAAAACACCCTGTACACTGGTAAAGATAGTGTAGAGTGGTTTGTTTATGAACTCAAAAAGTTTGCTTAACGTTTAGACTTTATGCTATCCAATCCTGTTCCAAGTATACCTTTTTCCACTGGCAAAGAGGAAATTGAAAAAAAATTTCAATATTTCAATTGAAGACTTTTTTCAAAAACCGCACATGTCACAAAATGCTCAAATCGAGCTAAATGCGCCATCTAGTAGCATATCAGACATTTTTTAAAGTTTCTTGTTTATCCTGAAAAATGCAGATTTGGACCTGTGTCGTTTTTGAAAAAATGTCTTCAATTGTATTTGTCTTGAAAAAAATTAGTTCAGGGTACGAGACCATGACCACTTCACAGGGTTGTTTAGAGGTGTAGCTCACAATGGGTGTAACTTGCGTTATCAAAAATCTCACGCAATATCTGTAATTTTTAACTTGACAGGATATGATATACGATATAATTAAAGTTCTTGGTACCAAGTTAAAGGATGTAATTTATATATTACCACTTAATACCAAATATATTAAGGATGCCACGGTTAATTTGCGATTTGTTGATTCGTTTCGATTGATGTTAGTTAGTTAGCATTTTATTTGATGTATTCACAAAAGATTATTACCAAAAAGTTTTATTTAATAACCAAGTTACAATTGAAGAGGTGTTTTCCTACGAATACATAAAATAGTTGGAAAAAATTGCAATCACAATTTTTTACCGCCTAAGGGAGAGTTTTTTTTTTAAATTTCAAACGAAGATATTTCAGGTGATGTTTACAAGCATGCTTTCACTGTTTGGAATCAATTTAATATTAAAAATTTACAAGAATATGCTGAATTGTTTTTTAAAACTGATGTTTTACTTTAAGCCAATATTTTTGTAAATTTTCGATAGTCTTGTTTTAAAACCTATTTGTTATAAACACTATAAAACGTATTTTTTCAATATTACAAGTTAATAAACGCATTCCTGGTATGATGATCTATTTATGTCGAATGGTACTTACCACTTATTTTTAATTATTTTGGCGAAAAATGCACTTGACAACCACGTTGTTTACATCTTTCACTACAACTGTGCCATACACATATAACGCCTGCGTTCAAAACATAATTTTTTTAGACAATCAAAACTGCGTTCACTCAAATGATGCTTACCTACATTGTTGGACATAATATTTTGATTTGATTTTCTTTCATTTCTTTTTTTTTAATAATGCTTGTAATTACTTAATATTAGATTAGAAAAACCGTTAAATTTATTTTTTCTACTCCTATTACGGAATTTGACCGTTCTAATATCACTTTTATCTATGGAATGACATATATTCCGTAAATTGTTACACTCTCTCTCTCTCTCTTTATTTTTCTCCACTACCTCCGGAGTACCATAAGCCTCTCCCTCAGTAATGGAATTGGTCTGAGCCGTTGTGGCTCTTTTAACCAGTCACAAGTAGATTTATTTGGATTCCTTTTGTGTATCTTTTCGTCCAAATTTTCTGGGTCCTGCTACTGATGTAATTGTTTACCAGCTTTTATGTTTGTCTTAGTTGTCTGTGCCTTCACTTTTGTAAGTTAGGGTAGGGTAAAACAAAACAAACATTTGGAGTTTACTGGAATAAAGTTTAACATATCATATTTTTAATTTACTATCTAGTATATCTGTATATGATACTGTACGTTTTCGTTAAAGGGCATGCTAACAATGAGTGTATATTCAGAGGCATGCTATGACCGATATTTACTAATCTACTAATTAAAATGTTTATGTTATTAACATGCAGCTCACAACTGAAAAATAAGTGGTTTATATCCCCTACCTGACCGCATTCGCAAAGCGGACTATCTTTTACGCCAATTCTATGTAAATGATGTGGGGATCCACAATGACCAAATCTTAATCTACTTATTGCTGTAATAGATTCTCTATTTAAGTATTTAATATTATTAAACCATGGGACTCTCCAAGATTTATTTTGTGATACTGTGTAGTTTTTCCCTCTCTGTTTTGATGATTCTTGCCAAGAGATTTTCCAATTTAAATGGAGATCTGATAATGCAACCTTAATTATCTCACTGGAAGGGATTTTAAGTTTTATAATTTTATTTTTAGCTCCGTTTTTTGCTAATTGGTCAGCTATGTCGTTTCCCTCTATGTTTCTGTGTCCAGGAATCCAGATTAGGATTCCCTGACCTCCTGAATGTTTTATATCAAAGAACATTTCTACAATTCCCAAACAAATGTTGTTATTGTTCCCGTCCCAATTCGTATTTTTTATGCTTAAAAGAGCGCTATATGAATCTGATAAAAGAACAAATTTTTTAATGTTTTTTTCAAGGCACATGGCCATAGCTATAAAAATTGCCTTCAATTCAGCCATGTAAATAGACGCCAAATTGTTCATTCTAAATGATTTTTTAATGTTCATTTTGGGAATGTAAATACCAAATGAAGTTGTATTATTTATTGGGTCTACTGACCCATCAGTATAAATTTGTGTGAATTCTGGATAACGAGATAGTTTTTGTTTAAGTATTTTATTAATTAGTAATGGGTTCATGTCCTTTTCGACTCCCCAATTTAATTCAATTGGGATTTCTGTTAGTTGTTTAAAAAAGTCAAATTTAAAAATCGGAATTGTTTTGTTAGTGATAATTTCTGTTTTAATTATTTTGAATTTTTTTATTGAGATAAGTAAGCAATGGTTTTTAAAGATTTTGTGATTTGTTATTGTTGTAGGGTATTTCTCTGATAGGTTAGTTAAATTTTTAATAAGAATATCATCTTCTACTGACATTTTTTTAAGGATAAATCTATCCCCTAAATATTGTCTCCTAAGATTAAGTGGGGGAAGACAAGATTCTAATAATAAAGCGTTAGTTGGGGTTGATTGCATGGCCCCCAAGCATATTCTGGCAGCTTGATATTGTATTTGATCTAATTTGTTAGATAATTTTTTAGTACACGTGTTAAAAAAAAACTACCATAATCCAGTCTGAAACGAATGAGACCTTTATATATTGTAAGAAGAGTTTTAGGGTCTCCCCCCCAGTAAACCTTAGTAAGACTTTTTATTATATTAATCAAATTGAAGCAGGTGTCTGTTATCTTTTCAATGTGAGTATTCCATTTTAACTTATTATTAAGATAGATACCTAGAAACTTAAATGATAAAGTAAAGTGTTACAAAATGAAATATTCTATCATCCGACAGAATGAACACTCGTGGCGACATCTCTGTTTTTAATATCTAACAAATTTTAGTCCGATCCAACCTCACTTTCTTCCAATTAAATTATTTTTCTATGGTATTTTTTGGAAACGTAGAAAAAAGTATAGTCTGAAACACGTTTGGAATTGCATATTCCGCTCTCGTGAAACCGTCAAACTCGCCTTCGGCTCTTGTGACAACCTCTTCACTCAAGCGGAATATGCTGTATTCCAAACTTGTTACAGAATATATTATTATTTTATGATTATTCCACGTGTTAGTTTCTAAAGATTGATACTTAGGACGCGTTCTCGAAATGAATTTTTGTACTTATTTATTTAAATAATAATGAATATGTTTTACTTTTAAACTATATTATATTAGGTATAGCTAACGTAAACACAGTTAAGTATTTACAAAATCAAGAGTATTATTACTTTGATACTAATATTGATGTTTACGAAAAATTCTAATGTATGTTTCTTTTTTTTATTATATATTTTTGTGTTTAATAAATATAATTACGAAGGCTTGTTTTTGTTTAAAAGTTTAATTTAAATACAGGGACATGTTTGGATGGTTTAATTATAGGGTAATTCCGTCTTAAATCGTAATTTGGTGATCACCGTAATTTTGTGAAACAATGAGTTTAATTAAGTTTTTAATTTGACTTAATAACTCCTTTATGTGTTTCTTATAAATGCCATTACTAAAAAATTTAAAATTTTTGCTCATATTTAAAAAAAATTACGTTCTATGACCAAAATGTCACGTAAGTTACCTGTCACCAACTGTTTTATTATACTTTCTAAATTAAATTGTACAGACACTATTAAAAAACAGTATTTTTAAACTAAAAATACAAATTAACAATGTAGTATTTTCGTTTTAAAAGAGATTTTGACCTTAACATGATTTATTTTATGTATTTTTTGCGCTTTAGTTTAGTCACCCTGTTTTTGGTCCCTTAAGTTACTTTCTACATTGCGGTAACATTTTTGGGCAACATAGCAGTGAAGCCGGCCTCCGTCAAAGTGTCATATAGGTATTTTGTAAGTTGTTTATTAATTATTTTGTTATAGCATTAACATTAAATACTTAACGTGAGATCTGTGGTTATTGTTAAAATCAGAAAAGTATGTTTATTTAGTAGTCACATAAGTTATTACGTAAATCACGCAATAATTTTAATTATTTTTACAAATTGTTCGTAACATAATCTTAAAATAGGCTTGTTATCCTAAACCAAACCAATAGAGTATAAAGTTTGGAGCCAAATGAAGCGCCCTCTCTAAACTTGGTTAAAAATTAAATTACGTGTTTACAGGCAACTGTTGCCAACGTAGCTTTTAATTGGTGGAAAATCAACGTATTTGATTGGTTACTTCAATGGCGCTATATTTAAAATCTAACTTGTGGCTTGATTTTAAATATAATTAGTAACGAAAACAATAACTTTGTGGTTCTGTGGTTATGCTGTTTAGTAATTCTCAAGCAACTTTTATAAACTAAAGAAATTTGCATATTTATGGAAAAGCAATGAGGAAAACAAATGAATGTAAATGTAAAACAAGTGTATCTATTTAGTATTCATTTGTAAAATCTGTGATGTTTTTAATTTGAAACCGCGTTTTATTAAACAATACATGCCTACCATCTGAAAGATTATGACTCGGTCAAAGTGTCGTTATAAATTATTATTATAATGCAAACCTTTGAATCAGTACACAATAAAAACACACAAATACACAAATTCTTACAAAAATACGATAACTACGGATATAATTGAACGTCAAAAAGGTCAAAAACGTCAAAAATATTTGTTTAAAAATAAAGCAACCAAATAATTAGAAAAGCGTGCACAATTTTTTTGCACACGCTTCCTGCGTGTGAAAAACTTTTTCAGCATGCGTGTGGGTCATTTTTAGAGACTGTCTGGAGTGTGAAAATCTCGCTTTTTAGAAAGCAGTAGTAGAAAAACCCATTTTTGTTCACAAAAACATAAGCGGCCGTTCAAAAATTTTGGATTTCGATTTTTTTTTATCAAATTGTACAACAGATATTATTATGTAAAAAATAAATTTGGACAATTTTTTTAATAATTTAAATTTTTTGGCGAACCAATGAACTAGCAACATTAGATTTTTGAAACATTTTATTAAATAATTTAAATACATTTATAAACTGCACTTTCTCACTTTGCTTAGGTATACAAGTTAATAAATTCCAATCCTACTTTTATTGGAGGTGAAATATTGAACAGTATGTCGGTTTTACCAAATTTTGTCTTCCGGTTATGGCCAAATTAATTTATTTTCTCCAATATTTTTAAGTGCTTTAATTTCGTAGTCTTGGCTACACAACTCCGGGAAAAAAATTCTTATTATATCTAACCACTTGATTATCGAAAGATCAATACCATTGTTTTGGAACACATCTACGTCCAATGCTTTTAGTATTTGTATTTTCTCCACAAAGAGGTAACTTATAAGACAGTAACTTATGTCACTTTTCTTGGCTTTTTAAATTTTGTAAACAAGCCGGCAACGTGGGATATAAATCGGATTGCATACATTTAAATAACAAGCCTAGACCAAACCAATAGATAAATATGTCGGATGTCGGGACAGTATTATAATATTTAGCCAAGCCAAGAGAGGGGGCTTGGGATTTTATAATTGTTAAAAAAAAATTGTAAAAAACTCGTTAGAAAACCTTTTTTCGCCGCTCACTCGACTTTCGAACCTCGCCTACGGCTTGATCTAACAAATCGACAAGCTCTAGTGAAAAAAGTTTTCAAAATTTGCTGTTTAAAATACTATTTTGACTGCTAATAAAAATGTCATCTTCATTATATCTATTAGTTTTTATGTAATTTTTCAATCCTAGATGGCTGTGATAACAGCTGAATTTCAAAAATACGTCAGTTATTGACAAATTCATTGACACATTTTGTCAGTTTTGGCTTGTGCTAGGTGGAATCAAATATTGTCTTAACAAACGTGATTTAATAAAAATGCGATCTCACAATGAAAATCGTACCGCATTATTTGCACAAAAGAAATGCGAAAAATCGGGAGTGCTTCTAGTAGTAGTATTCACATGGCAACAGATACAAGAAAAAAATTAACTCTTTCAACTATTAAAAAATCACCACCTACTATCAATACTGTCTCTAAAGAAGATTTATCGAAAATGCAGCAAAAATTAAATTTAAGTACAAACAATACCGTAAAGTTGGCATCGTATCTACATAAATTAAAAGTAAATAGGGGTCAAAAAGATACTGAAAATTATGTTAAGGCAAAACTACAAGAAAACAGGCATTTGGCAGACAAATATTTTGACACCACAAGAGCAAATTTGGAAAATGGGCAGGAAAACGGACACGAAAACATTCAATGAGACATTATTTTCTGTAAAGACATTTTGGCATTTTTGGATTTTATTTTTCAAAAGCGAAGAATAAAGGAAAAAGATGTGCAGGTTTTAAAAATTGGCCTCGATGGAGGAGGTGGCTTTTTTAAAATATGTTTAAATATCCAGACGAAAGAAGTGGCCAGTCGTGTTAGCCTAAAAGATTCCGGGGTCAAAACAATTGAGGCGTTTCTCGGAAAAACATCATTAGTCCAAAATCGTCGAAATTTAGATATTAGCACCAACTGTTTCCTAACCTCCATATATACGTATACAAATAAGTGTTTCTCGTAAAAATGTCATAGGTTCCATAATAATTAAATATGAAATTTAGCTTGTTCTTCTAAAAACATCACAAGTCCACTCCGTTTCGTCTAAGAAAGTCACATGTGCATAACATGTGACTTTCTGCATACGATCTGCCAATACCAATTAAGAAAACAAACACTCTAGAAAAGCTTCTACCTCTTTTACATGACCACAGCAATAGAAAATTTTATGATAACTTGATAAAAGACCAGAAGACCATAGCACCTGACAGTCCTGATAACACGGTCGACAACGATGATAACAGCAGTGGATGCGAAGACTGAGTGTGGCAGTAATACAGTTTTTAGTTTTTTCATTTATTTTGTTACTCAGAGTTAATATTAAGTTTGTAGTAAGGACAATTGTTCGTTTTTTTCTTCTAAAAACCTCACATGTTCATGTATTTTTTGTGTTTTTTTCATATTTGTTTGAAAAAAAAAACATGAGGAATTCTGGACAAAGTATCTTAAATTTTTTTACATATAGTGAATAGGTCAAAATTAGTATATTACACTACAAGGGCAGAAAGTGTGAGATTCCTGCACTGCGCGCCATGATGCCCGAGGCGAAGCCGAGGGCATCATGGCGCGCAGTTCAGGACTCTCACACTTTCTGCCCGTGTAGTGTATACTATTTTTCTTGCTACCCCGCAGAAAATACGGGAAAAAATTAAATGTATATAAAAAAACTTCTGTCAAAATTAAAATCTGACGTTTAATTTAATTCTGACGTTTACATTCAAAATCAATCAAACTGTAGCGTTGTCATGGTAATTCAGCGGTGCCAATACAGTAAAAATAAAAGGTTGTATTTTAATTAACAAATTACTACTTTATAACAAATAAAAGTACCATTAAACACTTAAAACAACATAAAAAGTAAAAAAGTAAAAACATAAATTGTTTATTTGTTGTTATAATTGCAAAATTATGGTTTAAAACTGTCATATTTTTGTGTTTCTCATGTTGGCAGTACGAAATTTGAATGTTAAGCACACGACTAAAAAATTTTTAGGAGTTCGATTTTATCCTTCATCGTGTGTACATCGCTCCATGAAAAAGTCTGAAAATAGTTGACTTTGACCCAGGAAGGATAAAATGGGGTTCCCGGTATAGAAATATACCAGTATTTCTGGACAATATCGCAAGCTTTGTCCTTTCAGCGAGGAATTTTGTGATTTGTGCATTTGATGTAGTGGATGTTTCAAGATTTGAAATTCCACATGTCCGTGAGTGGATGGCTTCGAGAAGCTCAAGGACGTTAAAACTTGTAACTGGGCAGTAAGAGCCTAATTGGCTCAAGTCCAATTCTCTCGAAAGAGAGAATAACAATTATTGAAGAAGAAGAAGAAAAAATTTTTACTCCCGCTATTAGAGTGTGCGCGTATAGCTTGACCAATGCAAGAAACGTAAACTTTCTGCCGTGGAATCGGGGACGAAAGAACGTATTTTGAGTCGAGGTAGTAAGAAAAAGTACTTTGGTCAAAAATGGGAATGTCGGAGAGTTTTTTTCATTTTCCCAAATATGTTAATTTTGGACTAATGATGTTTTTCCGAGAAACGCGTCAATTTTTATATTGGCTATTGTTAAAAATATTAAAGAAAATCATTTTAATGTGTCATATATTTGAAATCTTTTAAAACTTGATGTACTGGAAAAATATAGTATTTCAACGGATCTAAAATTGGCAAATATTTTAATGGGCATTATGTCGCACAGATCCTCTTTTCCCTGTACATGGTGCCAAGCAAAAAAGCAAAATTTAAACAACGAAGGAGAACTACGTACTTTCACAAACATTCGAGATCATTATTTAAGCTGAACTAAAAATGGAAGTGACCCGAAGAAATCCAAGCATTTTTTTAATTACATCCATGAACCCATTCCTCAAAAATTGAGCGAACCTATGATCCTATTAATACCGCCACCTGAACTGCATTTGCTCTTGGGTAATGACTTTTTATCGTACGTACCTTTTCATTTTATTTTATTTAACACGTTATGTTATTTTAACTAGGTGCTGTAAATACCTTATACACCACCCTGCTTAAAATACCCCATAGAGACCCTGTTCAAACCGATAGATATTTGTATCGGGATGTATGGTGTTTCTATAGGGTGTATCGGTTTGTATAGGACCCGTAGTTGAGATTTATGGTTGTTCTATAGGGATATCCACCATTGATTTATTTGCTATCGGTTTCAATGGGGAAAATACACATAAATGTAGAAATTAGTTTTTTCCCTATAGGACCCTATAGGTTTTAATAAAATTTTGTCAAATGTTTTATGGTTGCTCTATAGGGATATCCCTATATATCCTTCATTGAGTTATTTTCTATCGGTCTCAATAGGGAAAATGTAAAAGTTATGGTGTGCCAATAGGTAATTTCCTATACATTTTCTATCGGGCTGTATCCGGAAAAACCCATGGACAAATGCACATATAGAATCCGGTAGCGCCCGATAGATTATTTTGTATAGGTCTCTATGGGGTATTTTAAGCAGGGCAACCTATTAAAAGCAGCTCCAGAGGTATGCAATCAGTGGACAACTCTTTGTCATGTTCAAACGGAGGCCATGTATGGGGGTCGTTTACAGGAAACTCATGTAAAAAATTATTGAAAATCTACCAATAAATTTGCTGCCATATGCCTTAAAGCTTTCAACGATGTGACGAAAAGTACTTTTAGCGTCACCTTAGATCCAAATTATAAAGAACAAATAAATAGGTTTAAGTCTTCATTTCTTGAATTGGGAATTAAAACAACGCCAAAAATAAATGCAGTATTTTTTCACGTTCAAGAAATCTGTGAAAAAACAAATTTGGGCTTTGGCTTTTATAGCGAACAGGAGAGCGAAGCAGTTCATTCTGATTTTGCGGTATTATGAACAGGTTCAAGGTAAACGACAGCCATCCGATATTTTCAAAAAAGTTACTTCAGCTGTTACTTTTTACAATAGCAGTCATATTTAAATTACTAATAATAATATGTTTATAAAGTTTGTAACTAGGAAGGAGTAAAATAAACCTTATAAGGTATATATTTAGTTCTTCAGTTTTTATGCATTTTCCTTTTTTGTTAATAAAAGCAAAAGTAATCGTTAAAATATTTTTGTGTTGGGGTGTTTCAGTACAAAAATGACCAAAATATATATAAATAACAAAATTACAATTTTTAAGGTAATTTTTGTTTTTTGGCGAACCTAAATATTCCCAAACATATGTTACTTATATGAAAAATAAATTATATTTTTGATATAAGTTACCCAGCGTGTCTCATATGTTACGGAGTACAGTTCTTTTGATTTATACATGTAATTTTTATTTTAAAATAACACAAAATAGCACAAAAGCTGTAAAATAATCTATTACCTATATTTTAGAGTGTAAAACTAAGATTTTTTTTAAATAATCTATTTTGGCGTTTTTAGAAACATACGTGACAATCACATAAATTACTAGTATTCCTTTTTTCTCAAAAAAAAAACAACAAAAATATGAAAAGTGTACGGCTCGCATTAGTAATTATTTAAGTAGGGTCTAATACTAAGTACATTACTATAAATTATGACTGTTTATAAAAAATAAATTTAAAATAATTTCCTCTTAAAATTGCGATTTAAGGCGGAATTACCCTATAAACAATAATATAAAAGTTTAATATGATTATTAAGAATTGTACTTGGCTGTGTACATCCATTAAAAGACTGCAAAGAACTAATTAAAGTTACATTTTTGTTAAGAATAAACCTTATGCCAAATAAATAAATAAGTTTGACATCCAAAAATTTTGCTTATGATTTCATAAACCTGAAGTGTATCTATATCATCATTCCGTGAACACCGAATCATTTCCGGGAACATAACAAAAATCACAGATAACAAATTATAATTTTAGATATTAAAAAAGGCCCATTAAAACAGGCGGACTCTTTATACCTAGAGCTAATTTATTTATATGTAAGTCAGCGATATTGTCATATTTAGATAATATAATCTAAAAAAATAGTCCTATAGCTTTATTAGTAGCGATATTTTGTTTTTTAATTTCTTATTATTAACTACATACTTCCGCTATTGTAAAGGGTAAAAAAGAAATACTAAGTTATATTTTAATTTTATTATAAACCTCACGAAAACGTTCCCGGAATGGTTGTTTTAGCGATAGTTCACTTTAAAAATAAAATTACAAGAGTAGCAATTAATTCTATGCTCTACCAACGTAAACATTGTTTAAACACAAGTTTAGTGATCATTTAAGCTAATTATAAAAGTAATAACTGCTAGGTATATGCATCATATAACATAATTTGAAATTTGCCACTTTGGTGATTTTGACCCTTATACTTAATATACAATTAAAATACGCAACCGAGTTTTTTTATTATACAAGTTATGTCTAGCTATAAAAACATATTAGCATATTATGCCCTGTTTCAAAAAAGATATGTTTGGCTAAAATATATGCCGACTTTAAGGACAAAATGTCCGGCCTAATATAGTGCCTAGTCAGGCTCTTGTA
Organism: Brassicogethes aeneus; assembly: GCA_921294245.1. NCBI lineage: Eukaryota > Metazoa > Arthropoda > Insecta > Coleoptera > Nitidulidae > Brassicogethes > Brassicogethes aeneus. The sequence goes on from OV121137.1 coordinate 8,517,049, forward strand.
TTTTAGGGCCTGGCAACCCTGACTGGGTTACACTTTACATTGTTTGTATAAGTCTAAATTCTTTCGCTTTTATTATCTGTCCATTATTTAGATCTATACACCTTGCATAGTCGACACCTGAAAGTCCATTTGCAATTTAATAAACTTATGCAAAAGTCCTTTAAAATATAAATTTGATATAATTAGATATTTTTTTTAGCTACAACAACCAATTAATATAGCTGCAAACATTCAAGCTCTGGCTAAAAGTGTTCACGGAGATGCTGTTTTTGGAGATTTGCCAAGACCTAGATTTAGTATGCAGTATTAAGTGTGATGCTGATAAATCTTATTGTCAACCAAATGGTTTTTTATATGACATGCTTTAGATTTTAGGTATAATGATTTGTAACACAATACATATAAAAAATAAAATTATAGTATTTCTATTTTTTGTTTTCACTTCTTTAATACTAATAATAAAAATAAACAAATTATCAGAGAATATGTTGTGCAAATCCAATCTTTTCTGGTAAATATAGGTTGTGGTTTTTTAAATGATGAGTTCTTTTTATGTTTGATACGATCTAGGGTAATGTTTTTCCTAATGTCTCTTGGCGCAGGGGTATCTCGTTTGGAGCAAAGAAGACTACAATACTGAAGTTAGGAATCCGGACCTTCTACTCGCCTCCATACAACCAAACATGCCATGCGATGACCAAAAAGTGAACGAAATGGCACTTCACCAAGAGACATTAGGAAAAACATTACCCCAGATCTTATCAAACATAAAAAGGACTCATTTCAAAAACCACAACCTATATTCACCAGAAAAGATTGGATTTGCACAACATATTTTCTGATACCTTTATAAAATAAAATTTTTAAGAGTAGCTTGGTAATAAAATAAGTTCATCATAGATAAATTAATTGAAAACTTTAAATATCGAAATGGCAAACCCGCCAGCATTCGAAACACAGCATCTTAAAGCTGTTCCCGAATTTGATGGGGAAACCCACGGTTTAAGTCGCTACATAAATAGTTTACAATTTTTACAATAACGCTAACCTTAATTGTTACCAAAATAAATTACTCTTAAGTTGCCTTACAGAAAAACTTAAAGGTAACGCTAGAATTGTAGTAGAAACCCAGCCATGTGAAACATGGTTGCAATTAAAAGATATCTTGGTTAGGAATTTTTCAGACTTTAGAAATGCAGAAAACCTAATCATAGATCTAACCAATATGAGACAGAAGTCGAATTAATCGTCACAGCTCTTACGAGCCTTGTTTGGCACAACTTGTCTATATGAACAACAGGGCCACGCTTCACGAGATCCCTGCCATTCGTCAAATCAAAATTACCCAATATACAAGCCTAACGTTAAGTATCTTTTTAAACGTCTTATTGGAACCCTTAAGGACCAATATTCTAAACATGAGGCGTGCCACTTAGGTAGATGCCATCCAATTTATCAGAGAAAGAGAAAATAACAATGCAATCTTTAATAAACATAGAAACTTCCCCAATAATAATAATAATAAACAAAATAATTCCAATAAAAGACAACATGTTGCTCAACCAAAATTTTTCAATAATACACATTTTAATAATAAAAACAACCATAATTCACAATTTAGAAACTTTTCCAATAATAAAAATAATAATTACCAACCCCATAGATTCCAACAAAATCAACAATTTTCTAGGCCCCTAAATCAGAAACCCGATGAAACAAATGTTTTTGTCCCAAAACATTTAGTTTAACCACCTACCCTTATGAGCATATGCTAATATTAGTACACGCAACATATTTAATCAGTCCAACAAAAATACAAATAGACATTTTAATACTAAATATAGACCAAACAATCGAAATTGGGCCGCAGAAGAACTCTTTACTTGTGAAAATGAAGATCAACCCCAAAATGATGACAATTACACAGACAATGACGACTACCAAATTGACTCCTCCGACTATGACCAATTTTTAGAACTCCCTACGGATTTTCCCGATCCGACGGAATCAGAAAACCTAACGTAATAGAATTTCATAATGTTACATGTCACATTAAATTACCCTTCATAATTATCCCAGATTTAAATATTAAATTATTAATTGATTCAGGGTCATCAAACTCATTTTTAAAACCTTCCTTGGCATCAAAATATTTTTCAAAATTCATAAAAAAGGACTATTGTTATAACTTCATTACACCAAAATAATACTATTCCCCATTCTATAATTCCCGCTTTTTCCATATATGATGTTCCCTATCCCCTTTGTTTTAATTGCCATTAAATATATGCGTTCTAGAAAACCACCTATTTGTTCGATCACAATATCCCATAGAGTCAAAACGATTGTAAAAACTCCGGTTTCTATGTATATCAAATCATTCCGTATCAAAAACTTAATGGGTGCGAAATTCCCGAATCTCTCACAACATCTAAAGATAACTTTGCGTTAACTTCAATAATTAATTGGCTTAAGCCAACCGAAACTCCAGTAGTTAGAACTTTTACCGATCCAATTAAAGTTTTAAAATATGACGATAAAAATACTTTTGAATGTTTTATATAAAGAAATATAACTTGGTACGAAATAAGAAGAATGTTAAAAAACCTAAATTTTCTTTGTTAAGAACCGAACATTTAAATCCGGAAGAACATAATGCCTTATTAAATTTAATAAAAGATTACTCAGACACATTTTACACTGACTAACAAAACTTGACATTTACGAATCAAATCAAACACTCTATTCGCCATAGGCGCAGTGCTTTCACAAGGTACCGTCCCTAATGAATCCGAAAAAAATTACATGACGATAGAAAAGGAACTTTTGGCTGTAGTGTGGGCTACCAAATACTTTAGACCATACCTATACGGGCGTAAATTCACTATATATACTGACCATGGTCGCGACCATTAGAGTGGCTGTTTTCACTAAAAGAACCAAATTCTAAATTAGTAAGATGGAGGTTAAAGCTTGAAGAATATGACTATAACATAACTTATAAAAAAGGAAAATTAAATCAAAATGCTGACTGCTTATCCCGTGTTGAAATCCATACTAAAGACACTTTGACTACCCTGCTGAAAATGACGGATGATTGCGGATATAAATTCTTCCTCAAAACCGGATAAAAGCAGATAATTGCGGGTATAAATTCTTCGTCGAAGCCAGATAAAAGCAGATAAAAGCGGGTAAAAATATCATCTGATAACATCTGCTTTTATCCGCATCGCTATATCCGCGAACACCCGGTTGGTTGTGTTTTATGTCCGGTTAGTGCACCCCCGCAATCATCTGTTTTTAAGCGTCTTCACTGTGTTTCGTTTATATCTGAATTTGTCCGGAATCATCTGCAAACGTCTGCTTACGTCTGGTTATATCCGCGATTACCTGCATTTTTTTTCGTCTATTTTTGTCGGGTTTTATCCGCGAGTATATGCTTTTACCCGCAAACGTCTGCCTAGTCCAATTTCACCCGCCAACATATGCTTTTATCCGCCAACATCTGCTTTTATCCGCCACCATCTGCTTTCATCCGCGAACATCTTCAATCACCCGCGAACAACTGCTTTTTTCCGCGAACATCTGCAATCACTCGCGAACATCTGCTTTTACCCGCAAACGTCTGCTTTCATACGGTTTCACCCGCAAACATGCTTTTATCTGCGAACGCCTGATTTTAGAAGAATTTCAAAATTTGTACGGTGCAGCTAATATGTCTTTCAATATTCACTTATTGAGCCATTTGGGAAAGTGTGTAAGACGTTTGGGCCCATTGTGGACCTTTTCCCTTTGAGGGAAAAATTGGACAACTAAAAATCTTTTTAACTGGGCCTAAATATGTCCAATAACAAATTGCCAAAAAGTATTTAAAAACTTTAAGCCTGCCACTCATATTAAAAAAAAAATAATTGCGTTGAATCAATTTTAGAGTACCTACTACGAGGATTTAAAAAAAAAATTAATGCCAACTGAAATTATTTTTCCATTGGGAAAATTTCGTGTTGAAAATAATTTAATTATATTCACCAGATTTAAATTTAAATAATTTAAATCAGGTATACTATAGTGAAGAGTACCACAGAAATAAGTCTATTAATTCTTACATAATATGTAAGAATTAATAGACTTATTTCTGTGTATGTATGTATTAAAAATATTGGTTATGCCAAATTTAAAAAGTTTATAAAGTTAGATGAAAAATTCTACGCCGAAATAAGTGTTTTTCAAACAAATTCCATACAAATTGAAAATGTTATAATTCCAAATGTATTTTAAATTTAAATGTTTTCTAACAATTAATTTAAATGTAAGCTTAATGATTAAAAAATGTCTATTTATGTCTTTTAACAAAGACCTTATTTGTATTTTACCAAATAATATTGAAGTTCAATAAACTTATTTCCTTTACAGGTTGTTTTTATTCAAATAATTCCTTAGAGTTATAAAGTTGTGTGCCGTGAACCGTTCACGGCACACAACTTTATAACTCTTCACGGTGAACGGCTAACAACCAGTTAGTTAAAGGGCAGTAAAATTTGACAAAGCAGGTAAACTAAAGTATACACGAGAAAAAGGAAAACAAAAAGCGCGAATGCAGATGTTTGCGTACGAAAAAGGACCGAAATAGACAAAGGAAATGCAGGCAAACCGAACGCGGATGAAAGCAGAGGTTTGCAATTAAAAGCAGATGTTCGCGGATAAAAGCAGATGTTTGCGGATAAAAGCAGATGTTTTCTGATAAAAGCAGATGTTTGCGGATAAAAGCAGATGTTTGCGGATAAAATCAGATGTTTGCGGATAAAAGCATATGCTTGCGGATAAAATCAGATGTTTGTGGATAAAAGCAGATGTTTGCCGATAAAAGCAGATGTTTGCCGATAAAATCAGATGTTTGCGGATAAAATCAGATGTTTGCGGATAAAAGCATATGTTTGCGGATAAAATCAGATGTTTGCGGATAAAAGCAGATGTTTGCCGATAAAATCAGATGTTTGCGGATAAAATCAGATGTTTGCGGATAAAAGCATATGTTTGCGGATAAAATCAGATGTTTGCGGATAAAATCAGATGTTTGCAGATAAAAGCAGATGTTTGCGGGTAAAAGAAGATGTTTGCGTATAAAATCGGATGTTTGCGGATAAAAGCATATGTTTGCGTATAAAAGTAGATGTTGGCGGATAAAAGCATATGTTTGCAGATGAAAACAGATGTTTGGGGATAAAATGAGATGTTTGCGGATAAAAGCAAATGTTTGTGGATGAAAGCAGATGTTCGCGGATAAAAGCAGATGTTTATGGATAAATTCAGATGTTTGCGGATAACATCAGATGTTTGCGGATAAAAGCAGATGTTTGCGGATAAAAGCAGATGTTTGCAGATTAAAATAGATGTTTGCGGATAAAAGCAGATGTTTGGAGATTAAAACAGATATTTGCGGATAAAAGCCGATGTTTGCGGATAAAATCAGATGTTTTCGGATAAAAGCATATGTTTGCGGATTAAAACAGTTGTTTGCGGATTAAAGGAGGCGTTCGCGGATAAATGCAGATGTTTTCGGATAAAAGCAGAAGTTTGCGGATTAAAACAGATGTTTTTGGATTAAAGCAGAAGTTCAAAGATAAAAGCAGATCTTTGCGGATATAAGCAGATGTTTTCAGGTGAAATCGGATGAAGCAGACTTTTGCGGACTAAAGTAGATGTTTGCGGATGAAATCAGATGTTTGTGGATTAAAATAGATGTTTGCGGATGAAAGTAGATCTTCACGTATAAAATTAGATGTTTGCAGGTGAAATCGGATAAAGCAGATGTTTGTGAATTAAAGTAGATGTTTTCGGATAAAATCAGATAAAACCGGGTGAATGCAGATATAAACCCAAATACAGGCATTTGCGGATGAAACCAGATGAAAGCAGACATAGAACTAAATAGATAAAACCCGACGTTCGCGGATAATATTTATACCCGCAATTGCAGATTAAAACCGACATGCCGGGTAAAATCAGATATGTCGGATGAAAACAGATATAAATGGACAAAAAACTAGTTTGGTTTTTTATCCGCAATCATCCGATATCACAGTACGACAAAATTTGATTTTTGGTCCCTCCCATGAAAAATTTCTACAGATTCTAAAAATAGAGTTAAAAAAATGATACCCGTGTCTCGGCGTTTTTTCACATCACGTCATAATTTTTTTTAAGGGCTATCCAATAAAATGTTATTCACACTATTCGCGACATAATTTAATAGACTCGATAACAGCTGGACTGCATGATTAAAAATATATATATTTACTAAATGGATAGGCAACCATTATAGATGCATTTTAAAATTATTTTAATCTTATACAGAGTTTTGCACATTTATATATATATCAAACGGTTTATTTTTAAACCAAGTAACAAAATGTTTCAATTTTAAGCCAATCAAAATGCTTTAAAGTCGGGTGATTACAATTTTTATTTATTCAATTTTTTGTAAAAATTGAGCTTTGTTGAATTAACATTTTTAAAAAAAATTAAAAGATATTTAAATGAATTGATTTAAGTCTTAAAGCAAGTGTACCTAAAACATATTTAATTTAAGTTTTAAAAAAAGTATTTAAGTAGAAGTCAATTGAAACAGCAAAAAAAACAAAAAATTTACACATCTGCGGCATTTATACATAAAAAGCATTGTTTTCAAAACAATCTTTATACAAGGGTAATACTTTTTTTTAAATGTTAAATAAAAACATTATTGCAGCGATAAATCGATAAATTTTTCATATTAATTTTGATTGTTGAGTTAACCATCCATTTGAAATCAAAGTAAAAATGCAGTGTCCGAATCGAAATAATTTTTGTTATGTATGTGGTTTATTTGCACCTCCAAGCCATATGCGAAATATTACAAAAAGTGTAGTAACAGCTTTTGAAGACTATTTTTTGGTGACGTAGTACCAAACTTATGGTATGTACCAGAGGTTTTATGCGATTATTGTTACCGTTGTTTGCATGGATTGCAAGATAAAACACACAGTATGAAATATGTGCACCAACAATTTGGCTTCGACCCGTCGCGACTTACCGAACACGCATCTGACCAGTGTTATTTCTGCATGTCAAAATTAAAAAGTTTTGGATTTCGGTACAATTCTAGAGAGAAAATTGACTACGCCGATGTAGAATCCGTCATTCTCGCAAGAGTGCGATCTGAAGATTATCCAACTGCTCCTTCAGAAAACATATATGAGGATAAAAGTAAAAGACCTTTAACACCCAGTACAACCATTTTTTCCGAGATGGAATCTGAATTTATTCCCTGTAGTTCGGGTTATAAAGTACATTTTATAGCACAGGACATGAAAGTACATATGTCACTGAAAATACATTTTCTCCATGCTCATTTGGACTATTTTCCACCAAATTTGGGCGATTTTAGTGACGAACATGGCGAAAGTTTTCACCAAGATATTTTAACAATTGAAAAACGCTTCAAGGGAAAAGACGTCAGGCATTGGCTGGGTGAATATTGCTGGTCAATTGTTCGAGATTCTGAAGCAATATACAGCCTGTTCAGAATAAAACCGAATATATCTATATATATAAATATAAACGACATGACGAAAGGTCGAGCAGGTAAGGACTTAAAAAATTAAAAGATAATAATGCAAAAAATCTCATTAGCGATGCAGTCTATTTGCTTAGCTACTGTGTCGCGTGTTGAAGGGAGGCGAGGCCACGCCCCATATATATATATATATTCGGTTTTAGTCTGAACGAGCTGTATAATCGTCAAACTAAACGACCAAGATTTTATTCCAACATGTATTGAATATAAGATAAATACAAAAATGTGTTTCATTAAAAAAAAAATAAAAAAAAAAATATTTAAAAATAATCAAAATATGAACTTTTTTTATATTTGTTTTTTGAATTGTGTAAAAACATACAATATTTACAAAAAAATATATTTTTAACCGAGTAAAAAATGTACAATCTGTATAAGCATAAATAATAGGAATAACGGCTTAAAATTTTTTTATGACGTGATCTCGTGAAACTGTGAGACACGGGTACGTTTTTTTTACCTCTATTTTCAAAATCTGCTAAAATTTTTCATGGGAGGGAAATCGTGTTGTACTGTGTATTACCCGTCTTTTTTAGCAGGGTAATAATAAAACAGAAATTGAATCAATTTTAGTTAATGTGGACGAATACGAAATTATTAACGAACATTATTAATGAATCAGAATCACCCAGGCAACACAGGGTCGTAGAAATCACGTAGAATCGTCGACGAATTGGGTCGAATTTGGTCGAAGTTACATTTCAACCATTTTTCGACGTCTCAAAATTCACCAAAACACGACCAATTATTAACTTAGGTCGATGATAACCAATAAATGACGTCATTATCACGTGAACAGATGACGAAATTTTTAAGAAAATATGAAAATATAGTGATAATTAATAAGAAACAGTTGGCCCGTTTTAATGGGCCGACAAAAAGTTTTGGAATATTTTTAAAAACAAAAATTATTATTTTTATTTAATTTAAGTTATTTCGACGGAGAATCAACGTGGTTTTAAACTAATTAAGATAGATTAATAATTATTGATCCATTAATGGATTTTTTAAAACAAATTCGCGATTTTTAAATCCTTTATCATTTCATCACAAAATAAGAAATTAACATGTTACTGCAGTTGACAATCACAATTTTAATTTTAGTAAAATTATTTATCTACAGTGTTGCCAGATGTTTCATAATTTTCTTTTTTAAAATAGTAAAATTTAAATAATAATCGATAATTTTAACATAATTTAATCCGCCGCGTAGTTTTGCTTGTTTTTATACAATTTTTGTTTTGATAATTTTATATAATTTTCTGTAAATTTGATCATTTTGTCAACCCTCTTCGATAATATTAATTTTTACACCTGGCAACCCTGTTTCTCTTTGACACTACTTACAAAGCGAGGGAACGTTTATTCCTAAAAAACAATATGGTTGATTCAAGCGTCCAACTTTTATAATCTGTGGTATTTATACAAAGAACAAACCATTTATACTGATAATACTTTGGCTGTGTAAGGTAGGTCAATTTTTGTTTGTTTATTAATGTTTTAATTACTCAGTATATTCCGTAACGAAGTCATAACACCTAAATGACGTACCTACATAAGCTCCTAAAATATTGACCTGTCATGATGACAGGTCAATATTTTAGGAGCTTATGTAGGTACAGTGTCATCTGTCTTAAAATTTAATGTGTTTGATTTTATAATAAATGTTTTGAGCAACTTAAAACATGTTTTATTAATTATTAAACCAAAAGCCCTTTATGCACTAGTAAAAATAATTATTTATTCTTATATCAAATATTTTAATGCCAGACATCCCAGGCAACACAGTGACGTGAATATCACGTTTAATTTACGTCTACGGTGACGTCGAAGTCACCAACTTAGACACGTCTTATCGTCGTAAAATTGACGACAATATGTCACAGCGATTTCACGTGTAAAATCACGTAATATTACGTAATTATTTACGTAATTTGACGTGAATAATCACGTAATATTTCTTGAATAATATATGATTAGGTCATACACTGATAAAAATAATTACCGATACTGATATCAGATATTTCAATGCGAAATGTGATTTTGTCAAAATTAAAAAAACAAAAAAATTTTAGTTGTACTTTTAAATTTTAAGAAATAAATAGGTTATATATAGTATATATATACTACTATAGTAGATATATATTTAGTAAATAATTAATAATCAAAATAAATGTATGTAAAAAAGTAGAATATCAAAAAAAAAATTGTTAGTTAATCTTTGCAGAAACACATACATATGTCTGGAATATATCTGGCATTAAAATATCGGATATAAGAATAAATAATTATTTTTACTAGTGCATAAAGGGCTTTTGGTTTAATAATTAATAAAACATGTTTTAAGTTGCTCAAAACATTTATTATAAAATCAAACACATTAAATTTTAAGACAATATTTTAGGAGCTTATGTAGGTACTTCATTTAGGTGTTATGACTTCGTTACGGAATATACTGAGTAATTAAAACATTAAAAAACAAACAAAAATTGACCTACCTGACACAGCTAAAGTATTATCAGTATAAATGGTTTGTTCTATGTATAAATGCCACAGATTATAAAAGTTGGACGCTTGAATCCATAGATAAGGGATTGGTGGGGTGGGCGGGGGGTTAGTTAGATAGGCAACTTAGTATTAAAGTTTTGTTCCGTGACTACTGCGCCATCTAGCGGGTGGAGTCAAAAATATATATTAAAATTATTGTTTAAATTTTTTTACTGGATGGTACTGATACTTTTTTTACCTCCACTAGATAAATAATTCTAATATTTTTCTAGGAGAGTTCAAAGAGGAATAATAAAACATAATAAAACTACATTTTTGTAATTATTTAATTTGTCAAAGTTACAAAATATATAAAGGCAAAAATTCAAAACACAACTTAAAATCATATATGAATTTATCTAACTATTTCATTCATATTCCTATAATATTATTCTATAAGGTAAAATAAATTTATAAATAAAAGAACAATAAAAATTTTAATACTTGGGGCTTAGAGAATCAACATATTTTTTGTTATTTGGGCAAAAAGCGGGACATACCTTATCGTTTTTTGGAAATCGATGCATTTTTAAACTATCTCTCCTGCTTTTGCACTTTCGTACACAACAAAAATAAACCATAATAATGAATACACAATACAAACTTAAAAGGTTATAAATACTTCACAAATTTAAGTTATTCTTTCAAGTCAAATTATTATGACAACTGTCATTATGACAACGGTAGTCTCGGTGACAAAAACAATTTTGGCGACATTAGCGCCTCTGGCAAGCGTAGTCTAAACTTCTCAGCGGACAAGTTTTTGGACAGTAAAGATGCACAACCACACTGTAGATAAATAATTTTACTAAAATTAAAATTGTGATTGTCAACTGCAGTAACATGTTAATTTCTTATTTTGTGATAAAATGATAAAGGATTTAAAAATCGCGAATTTGTTTTAAAAAATCCATTTATCAATAAATATTAATCTATCTTAATTAGTTTAAAACCAAATAATGTTTAAAATTATTTTAATAAAATATTGCACGTTGATTCTCCGTCGAAATAACGTAAATTAAATAAAAATAATAATTTTTGTTTTTAAAAATATTCCAAAACTTTTTGTCGGCCAATTAAAACGGGCCAACTGTTTCTTATTAATTATCACTAGGTATATTTTCTTAAAAATTTCGTCATCTGTTCACGTGATAATGACGTCATTTATTGGTTATCATCGACCTAAGTTAATAATTGGTCGTGTTTTGGTGAATTTTGAGACGTCGAAAAATGGTTAAAATGTAACTTCGACCAAATTCGACCCAATTCGTCGACGATTCTACGTGATTTCTACGACCCTGTGTTGCCTGGGCATATGTATGTGTTTCTGCAAAGATTAACTAACAATTTTTTTTTTTATTCTACTTTTTTACATACATTTATTTTGAGTATTAATTATTTACTAAATATATATCTACTATAGTAGTATATATATACTATATATAGTAGGGTTTACCTATTTATTTCTTAAAATTCAAAAGTACAATTAAAAATGTTTTGTTTTTTTAATTTTGACAAAAGCACATTTCGCATTGAAATATCTGATATCAGTATCGGTAATTATTTTTATCAGTGTATGACCTAATCATATATTATTCAAGTACGTGATTATTACGTAAATAATTACGTGATTATTACGTAAATAATTACGTAATATTACGTGATTTTACACGTGAAATCGCTGTGACATATTGTCGTCAATTTTACGACGATAAGACGTTTCTAAGTTGGTGACTTCGACGTCACCGTAGACGTAAATTAAACGTGATATTCACGTCACTGTGTTGCCTGGGCAGTGACACAACATCCCAGGCAACACAGGATCGTAGAAATCACGTAGAATCGTCGACGAATTGGGTCGAAATTGGTCGAAGTTAACTTCGACCAATTTCGACCCAATTCGTAATTACATTGCAACCATTTTTCGACGTCTCAAAATTCACCAAAACACGACCAATTATTAACTTAGGTCGGTAATAACCAATAAATGACGTCATTATCACGTGAACAGATGACGAAATTTTTAAGAAAATATGAAAATATAGTGATAATTAATAAGAAACAGTTGGCCGGTTTTAATGCGCCGACAAAAAGTTTTGGAATATTTTTAAAAACAAAAATTATTATTTTTATTTAATTAACGTTAATTCGACGGAGAATTAACGTGCAATATTCTATTAAAATAATTTTAAACATTATTTGGTTTTAAACTAATTAAGATAGATTAATAATTATTGATCAATGGATTTTTTAAAACAAATTCGCGATTTTTAAATCCTTTATCATTTCATCACAAAATAAGAAATTAACATGTTACTGCAGTTGACAATCACAATTTTAATTTTAGTAAAATTATTTATCTTCAGTGTTGCCAGATGTTTTATAATTTTCTTTTTTAAAATAGTAAAATTTAAATAATAATCGATAATTGTAACATAATTTAATCCGCCGCGTAGTTTTGCTTGTTTTTATACAATTTTTGTTTTGATAATTTTATATAATTTTCTGTAAATTTGATCATTTTGTCAACCCTCTTCGATAATATTAATTTTTACACCTCGCAACCCTGTTTCTCTTTGACACAGTGTCAATGACACTACTTACAAAGCGAGGGAACGTTTATTCCTAAAAAACAATATGGTTGATTCAAGCGTCCAACTTTTATAATCTGTGGAATTTATACATAGAACAAACCATTTATACTGATAATACTTTGGCTGTGTCAGGTAGGTCAATTTTTGTTTGTTTATTAATGTTTTAATTACTCAGTATATTCCGTAACGAAGTCATAACACCTAAATGAAGTACCTACATAAGCTCCTAAAATATTGACCTGTCATCTGTCTTAAAATTTAATGTGTTTGATTTTATAATAAATGTTTTGAGCAACTTAAAACATGTTTTATTAATATTTATTAAACAAAAAGCCCTTTATGCACTAGTAAAAATAATTATTTATTCTTATATCCGATATTTTAATGCCAGACATATGTATGTGTTTCTGCAAAGATTAACTAACAAATTTTTTTTTGATATTCTACTTTTTTACATACATTTATTTTGATTATTAATTATTTACTAAATATATATCTACTATAGTAGTATATATACTATATATAGTAGGGTTTACCTATTTATTACTTAAAATTTAAAAGTATAACTAAAAATTTTTTGTTTTTTTAATTTTGACAAAATCACATTTCGCATTGAAATATCTGATATCAGTATCGGTAATTATTTTTATCAGTTTATGACCTAATCATATATTATTCAAGAAATATTACGTGATTATTTACGTCAAATTACGTAAATAATTACGTAATATTACGTGATTTTACACGTGAAATCGCTGTGACATATTGTCGTCAATTTTACGACGATAAGACGTGTCTAAGTTGGTGACTTCGACGTCACCGTAGACGTAAATTAAACGTGATATTCACGTCACTGTGTTGCCTGGGATACTAACATCTAGACACGCTATCTATTAAAATGTTGTCCTGTTCTATTGTAAATTTGCAAAAAAATAGAGTTTTCATAATAAGTATTTTTTTTTTTTTTTTAATTTTCATTAACAAAACCACGGAAATTTTTTTAAACTACTTGCTTCTTAAGGTATGGTCTATCTACTGCGTACTCCGCACGCGGAGTACGCAATGCGGAGTCCGCAGGTATTACTTTGTGTGTTTATTAATGTGGCTGCTCTATGTGGTGCGCACTCTGCATGCGTAACAAAATCGTCCGTTGCGTCCGTGCGTCGCTATTGCTTGGGGGGCGATTTCGACGACTGGTCCGCAGCAGTTTAGAAAAATTTCCGTGGGAAAAGCACGTGGTTTTAAAAATATTTCCGTGTGAGAAGTACGTTTAATTAAAAAAAAGCAAATACTTATTATGACATCTCAGAAAAATTTTTGCAAGTTCACAAAAGAGCAGGACGAAATTTTAATAGATAGCGTGTCTCGACATCCTGCTCTATATGATGCCTCTGAAAAAACTTATAAAGATAATATGGTGCGAGATAATATTTGGCGGGAGATTGCAGAAATTATAAATAGAAGCAGTAAGTTATAATTTTTATATTTATTAAAAAAAACTTGGGTGTTTTAGTAAATAAAAACCTTATTTTTGATAAACATATTTGTAAATTAGTAAAAAATGCTTACATTAAACTAAAGTCAATCTAGAGCTTTAAGTACTTTTTAAATAATAATGTTAAATGGAATTTGTCTAAAACTCTAATTTTAAGTTCTCTAAATTACTGTTCTTCAGTTTACTACCCTGCTGAAAAAGACGGGTAATATCGGATGATTGCGGGTAAAAAACCAAGCTAGTTTTATGTCCATTTATATCTGTTTTCATCCGACATATCTGATTTTACCCGGCATGTCGGTTTTTATCTGCAATTGCGGGTATAAATATTATCCGCGAACGTCGGGTTTTATCTATTTAGATCTATGTCTGCTTTTATCTGTTTCCATCCGCAAATACCTGTATTTGAGTTTATATCTGCATTCACCCGGTTTTATCTGATTTTATCCGCAAACATCTACTTTAATCGGCAAACGTCTGCTTTATCCGATTTCACCTGCAAACATCTGCTTTTATACGTGAAGATCTACTTTCATCCGCGAACATCTATTTTAATCCACAAACATCTGTTTTAATCCGCAAACATCTCATTTAGTCCGCAAAAGTCTGATTCATAAGATTTCACCTGCAAACATCTGCTTTTATCCGCAAACATCTGATTTTATCTTCAAACATCTGATGTTATCCGCAAACATCTGCATTTATCCGTAAACATCTGGTTTTATCCGCGAACATCTGATTTTATCCGCAAACATCTGATTTTATACGCAAACATCTGATTTTATCCCCAAACATCTGCTTTTATCCGCAAACATCTGATTTTATCCGCAAACATCTGATTTTATCCGAAAACATCTGCTTTTATCCGCAAACATCTGCTTTTATACGCAAACATCTGATTTTATACGCAAACATCTGATTTTAATCGCAAACATCTGATTTTATCCGAAAACATCTGCTTTTATCCGCAAACATCTGCTTTTATCCGCAAACATCTGATTTTATACGCAAACATCTGAGTTTATATACAAACATCTGATTTTATCCGCAAACATCTGCTTTTATCCGCAAACATCTGATTTTATCCACAAACAACTGATTTTATTCGCAAACATCTGATTTTATCCGCAAACATCGGTTTTAATCCGCAAACATATGATTTTATACGCAAACATCTGATTTTAATCTGCAAATGTCTGCTTTTATCCGCAAACATCTGATTTTATCCGCAAACATCTGATGTTATCCGCAAACATCTGATTTTAATCGCAAACATCTGATTTTATCCGCAAACATCTGATTTTATACGCAAACATCTGAGTTTATATACAAACAACTGATTTTATCCGCAAACATCTGCTTTTATCCGCAAACATCTGATTTTATCCACAAACAACTGATTTTAATCGCAAACATCTGCTTTTATCCGCAAATATCTGATTTTATACGCAAACATCTGCTTTTATCCGCAAACATCTGCTTTTATCCGCAAACATCTGATTTTATCCGCAAACATCTGATTTTAATCGCAAACATCTGATTTTATCCGCAAACATCTGCATTTATCCGCAAATATCTGCGAACATCTGCAAACATCTGCTTTTAACTGCAAACCTCTGCTTTTATCCGCGTTCGGTTTGTCTGCATTTCCTTTGTCCATTTCGGTCCTGTTTCGTACGCAAACGTCTGGTTTCATTCGCGCTTTTTGTTTTCCTTTTTCTCGTGTATACTTTAAGGACATAAATAGATATTTTTTAATCATTAAGCTTACATTTAAATTAATTGTTAGAAAACATATATGTTTAATTTCAAATACATTTGGAATTATAACATCTTCAATTTGTATGGAATTTGTTTGAAAAACACTTATTTAGGCGTAGAATTTTTCATCTAACTTTAAAAAAATTTTAATTTTGGCATAACCAATATTTTTAATATATATGTAAGAATTAATAGACTTATTATTTCTGTGGTACTCTTCACTATAGTATACCTGATTTTTAAATTTAAATCTGGTGAATATAATTAAATTATTTTTCCATTGGGAAAATGTCATGTTGAATAAACTTATTTTCTTTACAGGTTGTTTTTATTCAAATAATTCTTTTTAGAGTTATAAAGTTGTGTGCTGTGAACGGCTAACAACCAGTTAGTTAAAGCTCAGTAAAATTTGACAAAGCAGGTAAACTTAACTAAAGTATACACGAGAAAAAGGAAAACAAAAAGCCCGAATGAAACCAGACGTTTGTGTACGAAACAGGACCGAAATGGACAAAGGAAATACAGGCAAACCGAACGCGGATGAAAGCAGAGATTTGCAATTAAAAGCAGATGTTTGGAGATGTTCGCGGATAAAAGCAGATATTTGCGGATAAATGCAGATGTTTGCGATTAAAATCAGATGTTTGCGGATAAAATCGGATGTTTGCGGATAAAAGCAGATGTTTGCGGATAAAAGCAGATGTTTGCGGATAAAATCAGATGTTTGCGAATAAAATCAGTTGTTTGTGGGTAAAATCAGATGTTTGCGGATAAAAGAAGATGTTTGCAAATAAAATCAGATGTTTGCGGATAAAGGCAGATGTTTGTGGGGGTGCACTAACCGGATGAAATAAGGCGTTCGCAGATAAAAGCATGTTTACGGGTGAAAGCGTATGAAACCAGATGTTTGGGGATGAAAGCAGATGTTTGCGGATAAAAGCAGATGTTCGCGGATAAAATGAGATGTTTGCGGATAAAAGCAGATGTTCGCGGATAAAAGCAGATATTTGCGGATAAAATCAGATGTTTGCATATAAAATCAAATGTTTGGGGATGAAAGCAGATGTTTGCGGATAAAAGCAGATGTTCGCGGATAAATTGAGATGTTTGCGGATAAAAGCAGATGTTCGCGGATAAAAGCATATATTTGCGGATAAAATCAGATGTTTGCAGATAAAAGCAAATGTTTGGGGATGAAAGCAGATGTTTGCGGATAAAAGCAGATGTTCGCGGATAAATTGAGATGTTTGCGGATAAAAGCAGATGTTCGCGGATGATTGCAGATGTTCGCGGATAAAATTAGATGTTCGCGGATAAAAGCAGATGTTCGCGGATGAAAGCAGATGTTTGCGGGTGGTTGCAGATGTTTGCGGGTGATTGCAGATGTTCGCGGATAAAAGCAGTTGTTCGCGGGTGACTGCAGATGTTCGCGGATGAAAGCAGATGTTCGCGGATAAAAGCAGATGTTGTCGGATAAAATCAGATGTTCGCGGATGAAAGCAGATGTTCGCGGATGATTGCAGATGTTCGCAGATAAAATGAGATGTTCGCGGATAAAAGCAGATGTTCGCGGATGAAAGCAGATGTTTGCGGATAAAAGCAGTTGTTCGCGGGTGACTGCAGATGTTCGCGGATGAAAGCAGATGTTTGCGGATAAAAACAGATGTTCGCGGATAAAATGAGATGTTCGCGGATGAAAGCAGATGTTCGCGGATAAAAGCAGATGATTGCGGGGGTGCACTAACCGGATGAAATCAGGCGTTCGCAGATAAAAGCATGTTTGTGGGTGAAACCGTATGAAAACAGATGTTTGCGGATAAAACTAGACGTTTGCGGATGAAAGCAGATGTTCGCGGGTGATTGCAGATGTTCGCGGGTGATTGCAGATGTTCGCGGATAAAAGCAGTTGTTCGCGGGTGACTGCAGATGTTCGCGGATGAAAACAGATGTTCGCGGATAAAAGCAGATGTTGGCGGATAAAATCAGATGTTCGCGGATGAAAGCAGATGTTCGCGGGTAAAAGCATATGCTCGCGGATAAAACCAGACGTTTGCAGATAAAAACCGACAAAAATAGACGAAAAAAAATGCAGGTAATCGCGGATAAAAACAGACGTAAGCAGAAGTTTGCAGATGATTCCGGACAAATTCAGATATAAACGAAACACAGTGAAGACGGTTAAAAACAGATGATTGCAGATGATTGCGGGGGTGCACTAACCGGACATAAAACACAACCAACCGGGTGTTCGCGGATATAGCGATGCGGACAAAAGCAGATGTTATCAGATGATATTTTTACCCGCTTTTATCTGCTTTTATCCGGCTTCGACGAAGAATTTACACCCGCAATCATCTGCTTTTATCCGGTTTTGACGAAGAATTTATATCCGCAATCATCCGTCATTTTCAGCAGGGTACTTTTACACTAATTTATACCATAAGGAAACACTACAAAAACTTCAAAATTCTTGTTTAAGATAATCGTTTAATGCAAACTACCGTGAACATGTTACGCCTATTTATGTATCAAAAAATATCCTTAAATGTAATTCCACTTTTTTGTTACAGTATTCTTGTCTAGTTTAATGTCCTAAAATTTAAAAATCCAGAATACCTCCAGAATTTGCTGAGTGGACTTTGTGAAACTCACAACCGAAATTCTCGATATAAATAGTTATTTGTTTTACAAGTGTTGAAAAGCGACTTTTTCATGCGAGTTTTTAAGTTGCCCACGAGGCCGTTAGGCCGAGTGTGCATTAACACGAGCTTGAAGAAAGCTTTTCTCACAAGTATAACACAATGTTTTTTCTTCGACCCTTTTATTTTTTATTATTTTTAAATACAAAACAAAATAACCTAAAAACTTTTTTGACAGCTGAATGTCAAACGATGCTTTCCGGTTCTTTTCACACAGACCTGTCACTTTTCACACAGAAATGTCACTTTACATTCGTGTTTTGCCTTGCCAATGAAAAGATTCATTTTCTAAGCAACGATGCCATCATGAAAAGTGACTTTTAGATAGTGGTCGTAGAAAAAATAATTTTACTATCCAAATTTATAAAACTTCCAAATATGAATGTTGTTTTGAATATTTGGCGCCAACTATTATAAATAGATTTTTTGAAATATTTAATTCAATGTCCTTACTTTTAAATCATCCCTTAAATGTTTTTTGCTAAAATGCCACAATTCATAATTTAAGTTTAGTAACCCGGACAACAATCGGGATTTCCTGGTGAAGGCATGATGATATCACAACGTGATTTATTTTATCACGCTGTGATATCCTGAGTGCATATACATGCTTCATCACAGTGATATCATGTAGAACTCACGGTGTGATATTTGCAAAATTTATACAAACGTATGAGCCCTGCGAACTGCGCATTTAAAACCTAGTTTGTTATTCACATTACACCGTTATAATTTATAAAACGTTGTTTGAATATCACGAATGTTGTCCGAGTTTAATTAAAAATGATATTCCAATGTTTAACAAAACGTGAACGTTTTGAACGCAGGGCTCATACATTCGTGATATTCATACGAACATCATGTCGTGATTTTCACAAATTTTATTCACACTGATATCATACGGAAGTCACCGCGTGATAAATGAAAATCATACGAACGTCACGTCGTGATTTTCACAAATTTTATTCATACGGACATCATCCGGATGTCACTGCGTGAGAAATGAAAATCATGTCGTGATTTTTTATGCCATCGCTGTTTCCCGGACAACAATCGGGATTTCCTGGTGAAGTCATGATGATTAGAGATGTGTCGGTCAGATCTGAACCGGCTCAGTGAACCGGGTCTTATAAGTGATCTACGTGAACCGGTTCACGAAAATTAAACGAACCGGCTCACGGGTCCGAAATTACAAAGCGGCCGCGCGCAAGCCGTTCTAAGCTCCGATTCACTGCTTCACCACTCGCAGCGAGTGACTCGCTATGCTGCTGCAGTGCATTGAACAGGCCGCGCATGGCGAGCCGTGAGCGGCGGGTCGCGAGAGATCTGAACCGGCTCCCTGGAGCTAAGAACGACTCGCGCTCGCAGTACGTTTTGTTTTCTGTGATCCAGATCTAACCAAAACATCTCGATTCTCTAGGCGCGGCTCGATCATGCAGCTCGCTAGTGCCTATGCCGCGGCATGCCGGTCGCATCGTTCGGAACCGAACTTCTTGCGTTCTGTGGCGCGTTAGTAACGCGGCGTTACTACGTTAGGCAAATTTATACTTTTGGTAATTTTTTACAAACCCACAGAAATATGAAATGATTTCCCTTATTAAAATGTCGTTTAAAATATATTTTAATATTAATTAATTTAAATTGTGTAAACTTAAGTAATTACAACATTTATGTTTTAAATATAACTTTTCATGTAAAATATTAAAATAATTAATAGAGTTTTTAATGTTTTATAAAATTTTAATAAAATAAATAGTATGGCATAAGAAAACTTTAATAAAATACAATGTAATATTTAATAGCCTTTATAATATTATTAAAATAACATTTGTATTGCCTTATAATTTAATAAAGGCTCTTAAATATTAAAGTGATAAACATTTTTAACATAAACTTAAAGTTTATGTGCTCAGTATGATTTCATTAAGTGTTATTTTTAATTAGTCTGAGATTCAAACGGTTCTTTTGAACCGGTTCGTTGAACCGGTTCACTTATGTGATCCAGATCTAGTGATCCGGTTCAAAAGAGTGACCCGGAACGCCCATCACTAATGATGATATCACAACGTGATTTTTTTTAATCACGCTGTGATATCCTGAGTGCATACACATGCTTCATCACAGTGATATCATGTAGAACTCACGGTGTGATATTTGCAAAATTTGCATTCGAACATCATGTCGTTATTTTCACAAATTTTATTCATACTGATATTATACGGATGTCACTGCGTAAGAAATGAAAATCATGTCGTTTTTTTTTATGCCATCACTGTTTGCGATTGACCGATGGCCTAAAAAATCACAACATGATTTTTTATGCTATCGGTGTTTGGGCATAAAAAATCACGACATGATTGTTTATGCCATCGGTGCACCGACATGTTTGGATATTTATTTTTGCGCCACATTCGTACATTGAAATAAAAAGTATGTTAACAATTGAATTACCAGTTTTTGCGGTCAAATACATTATTTTTTTGGATTAAATTAACTAATAATTTTAATCCAAAAAAATATTGAATGTATTTAACCACAAAAACTGTTGATTTAATATATATGTAGGTATACTTTTTCTCTCAATGTACGAATGTGGGGCAAAAATAAATAACCAAACACCGATGGCATAACAAATCACATGATTTTTTATGCCATCGGTGTTTGGATATTCATTTTTGCGACACATTCGTACATTGAAAGAAAAAGTATGTTAACAATTGAATCAACAGTTTAACATTCAATATTTTCTTGGATTTAAATTAACTATACATAGTTAATTTCAATCCAAGAAGATATTGAATGTATTTAACAGCAAAAACTGTTGATTCAACATAATTTTTTTTCTTAGTGTACGAACGTAGCGAAAAAATGATTATCCAAACACAGTTGGCATACAAAATCACGACATGATTTTTTGTGCCATCGGTCAATCGCAAACAGCGATGGCATAAAAAATCACGACATGATTTTCATTTCTCACGCAGTGACATCCGGATGATTTCCGTATGAATAAAATTTGTGAAAATCACGACGTGACGTTCGTATGATTTTCATTTATCACGCGGTGACTTTCGTATGATATCAGTATGAATAAAATTTGTGAAAATCACGACATGATGTTCGTATGAATATCACGAATGTTGTCCGGGAATTAGTAGGTATACCTTATATTATATTGTTTTTTTATATTATTATTTTATAGTACATTGTTTGTTATAGTGGTAGAACAGCATGTTGCTGAACTCACACCATTTGTAAAATGTATTTTTTTTCTTGCTATTTTACAATAAAGTTTATTATTATTATTATTATAAAATTCCATTTCGGAAATATATCCGTACACGGATAGACGCCCGGTCAACATTTAACGTAACACAGTATTGCCGTTATGTAACATAGGAGTAACATTGCAATGTTACGTTACTGTTATATTGCATATTGGTAATTTTCTTATATTACAGTAGTTTCACAATGTTAAGATGCTGTTAAATTGCATGAAGGTAATTTTGTTATATTATAATAGTTTCACAATGTTACGATGCTGTTATATTGCTTATTGGTAATTTTGTTATATAACATATGCGGCATACCTTTGCCGCATGAAGATCAAGGTCGAGGCGTTGGAGCGTAAATCAAACATAGGGCAATGTTTCCGCTGTCAAAAATTCGGCCATGCCAAAACTAAATGCTCGACAGCACCACGTTGCGTTAAATGTGCAGGAAACCACACCACCTGGGAATGCAGCAAATCCCGGGAAACTCCGCCTAAAAGCGCCAACTGTGGCGGTCAGCACACTGCTAATGCCCCAACACCATTCAGTCAGCCCCAACAATCGCCGACCCCTGACCTTACTAACCTCATGTCAACCCTAATAGCTACTGTAAACGGTCTATCGAGCAAACTAGCCTTACAAGATCAAGTAATCGCACTGACCAGGGCCATCTCTCCACTTGATGACGAGAAACAGCAAAGCATTCCAAATCCGGGCCTTACTCTGGAACACAACTGGCTTGAGAAGCAGAAAACTGGAGTTCGAGGCCCTGCTGGCCAAGATCTCCCCCGAGGTGGTACTTATCACCGAAACAGCACTAAGACCGGATTGCCCCATCAAAGTCTCCAACTATGCAGTCTACAACCACCCCCGGCCGGGGAAAAATGGTGGCGGCGGCGTCACTCTGCTTATCAAAAAATCCGTCCCCCACTGTGCCACCTCCGACCAGCCAAACAGCGTGCTGGAAGCTGGAGCATGCTCTAGACTGCAGTCTACATCGACACGATTTTTGCTAACCGTATAAAGATCATGGTCGGCTACCTCCCGCCGGGGCACACTTTTCCTACTCATCGTTTCCAGGCTGCTCTTGATGAGGGCATTCCAACAATATTTGCGGGAGACTTCAACGCGAAGCACCTCACGTGGAACAGCCGTACCACCAATACGTATGGCAGCAAACTTTTTACACTAGCTGAGGATTCAGACTGGAATGTGCTGGGGCACTAGAACCCACCTACTCGCGAATAAATCACCCACCTGACGTGCTGGATGTAGTGATACACAAAAACTACCTTCAGGACATCTCAGTCAAGACTCTCACGGGCACGTCATCACTCCACAACCCGGTTCTGATTCAAATAGGTCCCCACACTCCATCCCAAGACAATGTACATATTCGCGTCACCGACTGTCACCTCTTCTACAACCTGCTAGCCACCGAACACACTCACACGCCACCGCCAAACACCCCGCAGGAAGTGAGTCTGCCGCTGTTGCCATCTCCTCGCAAATCCAGGATACCCTGCGCCGCACCACCCAGGAGCCCATACAACATCACCTCGGCGATCAGAGTACTTATCTCGAGAAAGAGAACGGCCAAACGTAGGGCTGAGCGCTCCCTTGACCCCAGGGACAGGAACGCCTTCAACAGGTTGGCGTCCGAAGTTAAGACCGCACTAAAAGCCTTAAGAAATGAAAAATGGGAAAAAACCCTCAAAAACCTGGATACTGCTGATAACAATCTCTGGAAAATCGTCAAGGGTCTAAAAACAAAAGAATCGTCTCAGAACCAACCCATCCAGAGTCAAAATGGTCCAGTTTACCTGAGTCATGAAAAGGCAGACCTCTTGGTTTCAGGAAGCAGCTTTCAACTGAGCTCCAGATTTTGAGGATATCCGAGAACGTATACCAGGCCTGGGACCTCAAACTCAAAACTGGCATGGTACTCCTCGACGTCAGCAAGGCTTTCGACCGCGTCTGGCACGTGGGCCTGTTTATTAAATTGATCAATATGGAGTTGCCGACCCCCCTGATCAAACTGCTAATATCCTATCTGGACGGCAGAACTTTCTCCACAAAGATCAAGGACACCAAATCGATCCACCGCCGATTTAAAGCTGGAGTTCCCCAGGGGTCCGTGATGGGGCCCACGATATTCAACCTCTTCATAGTGGACCTCCCTCGCACCCCTGGCATCGAACTCGCACTGTATGCCGACGATACGGCGATTATTGCCACAAGTTCCAGCCCAAAAATTATTCAAACCAAACTCCAGAAGGGACTGGATCGCGTGAAGGCCTGGTCGGATCGCTGGCGCTTCCGGATTAACCCTGCCAAGACCCAAAAACTTGTATACAATGTCAACATTCCCTGGTGAAATACCTGGGCGTCATCATGGACACCAAAATGACCTGGAGATTCCACATAGACGAAACAGTCACGAAAATTCGAAGTGCAAGGGGCGCTCTACGCCCACTACTCGCTAACAACGCCCTATCACTAAAAAATAAAAGACTGGTCTGGCTGTCCATAGTGAGGCCCATCGCAACCTACGCCTGCTCAGCCTGGTCCTCGGCAGCCGGAACACACTTGAACAAGCTCAACAGAGCCGGTTCATGAGAATTATAACATCGGCACCATGGTACGTCCGGAGCGAACACCTAAGAAGAGATCTAGCACTCGATCCTCTCCGGACTACCATGTCAAACCTGACTGAAGCTATAATTCAAAGGGCGGAGCTGATTGAAAACTCCCTATTATTCGCCTCACTTAACTACAATCCCGCAGACAGACGCTTACACAGGGGAGTCAGAGGCGCACTGGAAACGCATGACAACATGCCACCCTAAATAAATTTCTTGTTTGCTACCTACTTTGTAAATGATTTCTTATTGGAAAAGATGGAGATGGGTTGCAAAAAAATTAATAGTTAAAAGCTGTAGGATAAAAAATCAGGCACAAAATCTACACAAAAAATGCAAGTTTACACACAGAACAAAAGAGCCAACTCCAATCAAAACAGTTTTTAGAATACAAATTCTATTAATATTAAAAAATACATTAACTAGGCACCCATCTCCCACATACTCATATACACATACTCTTAAAAACATAACACCGTAGTTTTCAGTTTAGATTAGGCCTTTCAAGAAATTTTAAATTGTCTCAAATTGTTTTCAATCAGTCTAGCCTTGCCAACTTTTTGTTTTGTATCCATGTCATCTCATTCTCTGCCATAAACATGCCTTAGCTCTGTTTTCAGCTGCCATTCCCGCCAGGAGCCACCCATGATGGTCCAAGAACGACTCTAGGTAACTTCCACACGCAGACGACGGGAGAGCAGTGACTTATTATAGACAATGGTGCTCCCGTCCCCCTGCCATATAATATTTAGTCCGCTGGCGGCCCAAATACCCACCAACTTCCGTCTCACTTCTCCAACTCCACATTTGCGTAAGCAAATACTTTCTTCCAACTCCATGCCTATTCCAAACCAAGAGAAAGGGAAACAGGTCTTATGACCTACCCTTGCTCGGGTCTATGCCCAGTTAGCTCCACTTTGATCAGGACACACTTGAATCTAGGCAACATAAACAATTGGATGGATTGGCGTTTGAAGAATTGGTTCAAGAAGTAAACGAGAGAAATAACAGAAAGAATAACTTGATAATTTTTAATTGTTGAAAATGATGGTGTCTCTAATGCGGAAAGGAAAAAAAAAGCTCGAGTTGTCTAAAATAATAGAATATCTCGAACCTAACTTAAACATGGAAAACATTTCATCTACGCGGCTTGGCAAATTTGATCCTTCAAAAACTACACCCAGACCAATCAAAATTACATTATCTAATGATGGAGATGTATTCAACCTTTTAAAGAAATCGAAACAACTGAAAGACAGTGATACGTTCTCCAAGATCTCATTGTCTACTGATAAAACACATTGACAAATGGAATACTTTAAAAAAGTTAAACTTGAATTTACTCGTAGATGTGCAAATGGAGAAGACAACATACAAATTAAACATGTCAGGGGTATATACCCCAAATATGTTTAAACGAGATCAGCCCAACAGCGAAGTATGCCTAAAACTCTTTTTTTTTAACGTTAGAGGATTGAATAGCAAGGTTGATGAATTCTACCCGGCTGTAAACTCTTGTGATAGTGACTTTGTAGTGGTAGTAGAACTTGGCTTCATGATTATGTATATAGTTCACAACTGTTTCCAGATAGGTATGCTGTACTGCGAGCAGATCGTTTATTTGACGGCATTACCGCCTCTCGGGGTGGTGGTGTTTTGATTGCAGATGATCAAAGGTATAAAGTAAAGATTATTGATTTAGTTAACCTTAGAAATGATTTTTCGTTAATTGATGTATAAGGATGTAAATGTTTCTTTAATTGTTGGTATATATATGTCCTTTACATACCTCCTCATATAACTGGTGCCGAATATGTAGCTTTTTTGGATTCGCTTTAAAAGCATTAATCAACAATTGTTGTTGATCATAAAAATATATTAATTCTGGGTGATTTTAACGCCAACAAATTCATAGTTAAAGATTCAACTGATGTAAAGGCTCAATTGCTGAATGAAATGTTGACATTTTTTAACTTAAAACTTGTTTTAACCAATACAAAATGTAATATTTTTCATAATGCGGACCCATATCATCCAGCAATTGACATATTTCTAAAAGTTGAGCATTCAAAAACAACAATTTTTTTGCAGGTTAAAGCATATAATTTTACATGTAAATGATATGTGTGAAAAGTTTTATGAAACCCTGTACCTATAGGCTATTTGATAAGCACGTTCCTCGGTTCAATTCAATTAAGCACAATTGTGCTTGGATATTTAAATATCCAACATTTAAATATCCAACATGGTTTACATCAGAAATTATATACTTAATAAAATTAAAATCTAACTTTCTAAAAAAATTTAAACGTACCCTATTGAAAATGCCATATAGAACCATATAAAAAACACGTATCTGGATTCTATATGGTTTCTATCTGGTTCAATATAGGTATTTGAAACAGGCATTTCACTATAGAACCAGATAGAAGATTACATTATAGAACCAGATAAAAACACTCTAAAACACTATAGAACCAGATAGGGAAACCTATCTGGAAATACATATAGAACAGAAACCAGATAAATCCATATACAACCATATACATGTCTTTATAAAGAAACCTATATAAAGACATGTATATGGTTGTATATGGATTTATCTGGTTTCTCTTCTATATGTATTTCCAGATAGGTTTCCCTATATGGTTGAATATGAAAATTTTTAAAATGGAAATCCATATTCAACCATATAGAATCCGTAATGTAAACCAGGACTTTCCATATAGGACCTATGAAACCATATAGAACCAGATACGTTTCCTTATCGGATTCAATATGGGTTCTATATGGCATTTTCAATAGGGTACGCAGAATCAACATTACTTTGCTGAATTTTCAAGACTTCGCACATTTTGTAAAAGAAAAATATCACACCAATAAAAACAATACTTATTAAATATTGAGAATAATATTTGCAAGGAACGTAAATTATTTTGGAACTTTATACAAAATAAAAAAAATTCACAAGAATACCTGGTGAAATGTATAATGAAAACACTGAGTATACTACTCCCTTGGAAATTGTTAATAGTTTTGCTAAGTTCTTTAATTCCGTTTACTTGCCAAGCTCGCATCAAGTTGTGAGTGTTGAATTTAACACAAACTCAATTCAACTTAATTCTATCACTGAGGTCGATATTCAACGCGCTATTAAGAAATTTCCCAATAAGCTCACATCTGGCAATGACATGATACCAAGTTTTTTGATTCGCGATTGCTCAAATATGTTTGTCAACCCTGCTTAAAATACCCCACACTGTGGGGCCCACAGAGACCCATAAAAATAATCTATCGGGCGCTAACGGGCTCAATATGTGCATTTGTCCATGTTTTTTTCCGGATACAGCCTGATAGAACATTTATAGGAAATTACCTATAAGCACACCATAAATTTTACATTTTCACTACACAGCAAACGAAAAATTATAGAGGTGTATAGGATGACGCCACGTTTGAATATCGTTTTCTAAATCTCCCTGCGGTATAGGGTTGTATTCGTCAGTCGAGCGTTTCAATACTCTCCACAGTATAGAGGTCGTAATTTCACTTTTGAACTAGTATTAATATAAAAATTATTTTATGCTTAAAAAAAACTATATACGACATGATTTTTTTCATTTTATTAATTAATTAAGCTGTGTTGAATATTTTTCTTAAAGGAATAATTGCCAATGGGCCATTAATTCATTTGTTCGTAGGTGCTACAATAACCTGCACTGGTGTGTACTTTTTCATCAACCAGATTTAAATATTACAAAACTAACATATACCAGTGGAGATGGTCTACCAACAGACCTAATTACTAAATTATTAAAGTTTAATACCATATCGATCAGTTTTTCAACATAACCTCTGAAATTTTTAATACAAATATATATTGGTACTTTATATAATACATAAATATACTTAACATCATATCCTCTGCGCTTTACATACCTGAGTTGTTACGGTAAATAAAAATCAGACAAAGGAACCAAAGAAAGGAACTATTTTCAACAAAATCATATGCAGAAATGAGAAAATTCAAACTACTTGCATCCATCAAAAGATCAAAACTTCTTGCAATATTACACCCTCTTTTTATACTCTCAGAAATATTGACTAGAACAGTATTAGAGAGACTCCAGTTTCTATAACTTGGTAGAGTAAAGAGAAGTCGAAACCGTTGCGATATTGCATTGCGCTGTTTTTGTATAATTCTCGGGGACATTAACGAAAATCATTGCCAGTAAAATTCGAAAAGCTTGAGTTTCTATGTCTCTGAGGAGAATAGGAATCCGAAGTTGCTGCACCATTGGACTGAACCCTTTTTTAATAATTTCTAGAGACATAAATGACTGCACCATTCAACAGGGTCGAGTTTCTACTCCTCTGTTGAATATAGAAAATCAAAATAATGTATCCTTTGTAAGACACCATTGAGTTTGACTTTAAATATAGTCGTGCATAGGTATAGAGCCGAAAAATATAAAAACAAAGCACGATTCAATACAGTTATGATAAAACTTTAAGATTTGATATTCAAACGCGGAGTCATCCTATACACTTCTATAATTTTCCGTTTGCTGTGTATTGAGACCGATAGAAAATAACTCAAGAAAGAATATATAGGGATATCCCTATAGAGCAACCATAAAACATTTCACAAAATTTTGTTAAGACCTATGGGGTCCTATAGGAGAAAAATTAATTTCTACCTTTATGTGTATTTTTCCTATTGAGACCGATGGCAAATAAATCAAGGAAGGATATCCCTATAGAACAACCATAAATCCCAACTATGGTTCCTATACATACCGATACACCCTATAGAAACACCATACAATCCTATCAGAGATAAAGAAGGTTAAGAAGGTGAATCCTATACAAAAACTATCGGTTTGAACAGGGAAGCCACTGTTTTCTATCCAGTGTTGCCAATTTAGCGGTTTGGCCGCTAAATCTAGCGGTTTGAAATCCTATCTGGTGACCAACTTTTTCGTTTTAGCGGCTGACGGGAATTTTAACTATAAAACATTTTATCTAGTGTAAAATATAGTGGTTTCACTAATTTTACTTTTTATTATGCTTTTTAATACCTATTGTATTCAAAGACGATAGTGATGTACACAGAACATAAGAGAATTAAAAGCGATGTAGTGAAAAGTGGCAACAGGCATTGTTTGATTTTTAAATCTAGCAGGCTTGGAAATCCGAGGTGGATGTAAGCCATTGGTGGAAATATCCACACGATTTCTGCGGCGCGAATTTTGAATTTTTATTTAAAATATGGAATTATAACCGAAAATTGTTAAAATTTTATATTTTTTTGGGTTTTTAAAGAACCATATAGTTAATATTGTTCTTTAAAAATCAAAAAATATAAAATTTCAACAATTTTCGGTTATTTTCCACTAATTAAGTGGAAAAACACACATTTTTGTTTTTTTATAAATATATTAAACAAAATATACACTTAATTCAATTTTAAATTAAATTATAACCAACAAATAATATTTAAATGAGGAGAAATTCAAAGTTAATTATTCTATAACTTTTAGTGAAATTTAAAAAAAGGTTTATCAAACATGTATAATAATTTATAAATATTTAGGTATAATTTATCAAAAAGTATGACATTAAATTGATAATTACCCTCTTATATATGCCTACAAGACAATTATCGCTTGATTACAGCGATAATTTTCAGAAATTTTAATTTTGTGTCACATAATAACAATTTTTATAGGTTTTTTAAGATTTCTTAATAAAAATGCAAAGGTTTATAAACAAATTAACTCTAAAACATATTACAAACCATTAAAATATTTGATAAATTCTTGATAAACAATAGTTCAATACTTATTGGTCCTTATTAGAAAACAACCTTTTAAAACAGTTCGAGTATATTATATAATTAAAATTAGTTTAAATAAATAATAATTCATAAAAATAAATAATTTTGTAATACATACTGACTTATTGTATACCTATAGGTATTTTCAGATTTCTTAATGTAGTATTAAATTTCTTTATTGGAATAAACCAAAAGGCTAATGCCTAAAATGTTTAATGCAATAGGTAATTAGACTTATTACAAACCATACTCTTATAATTTTTAGGAATTATGATTATAATTTGTTTTTAAAATAAGCACAATACTGTAGTTTTGTAAAATATAGAATTTTTGGCAAAAAGGAATTCCTACTTATCCAAAAATTAAATTACATTCTTTGGAATATTGAATTTTTAATAAAATTGGTTTAATTTAAATTAATAATCAATAGAACCACTTAAATCTCAATGTTAAAAATATTGTAATTATGTATTTGGCAAAATTAAAATCTTTATGTATGATTTAACTTTCTGGTCAATATTAAGTATTAATTGTCTTTTTTCTTGTTCATGATTCATGGATTGAACCTGCGTCTTTTTCTTGATTCAATGAAGAATATTCAACTGCAATTAATATTTTTTATGTTCTTTTGCAAAGAAGTTTGATAAATTCAAGTCCTGTCTGCTTCTTCCATTAACACAAACCCAAACCTGAAATCAATACCAATTTTAAAATCAATTTAAATTGATATTACCTAATAATGTTTAAAATTAAATAAAAATAATGTATCAATATTTATGCTACTTATTTATGCTAAAGGTAATTGTTTTACCAGCATAAAAATAATTGAATGGTTTATTGTAAAAACAAGCTAAGTAACTAACTAAATATAATTTTGTTTATTTTTTAATTTAAAAATCTAAAAACTAATAATGGTGAACTTGTGCTGTTTTAACATGAAAATATCCTTTTTTAATATCATAATGTGTATCTTGCTAAATAAAATATGTCTGCCTCAAAATAATAATTTAAAGCAGAAGTGTATGTAATATAAAAATGTCAGATTGCTTGTTTTAACAATAAACAATTTAATTATATTTGGAGTAAATACTAAAAGTGTACTTTCTTTTACTTTTTTTATATTTGGATTGTAATTATGGATGTGTGAATATTGAACTCAAGAATTATTTGAATAGTTTGAATGTTTCAAATTTTTAAATGGTTCAATTAGAAAATTAAAATTTTCCAATAGTAATTGAAGAAATGGAACATTGGAATTGTAATTTAAAATTTATTTTTAAATAAAAAGAATGTTACTTACTTGTCATTAACCCTTAATTAACTTATTTGAATAGATTATGATTGTAATTATTTAACTATTCAAATAATTCAAACTATTTATGTAGTTTAAATATTTAATTTTAAGTTTGAATTAAATATTACTACATAATTTATTTGGTAAAAATATTCACACACCACCAATTGAAACTAAAAATGTATTCTAAATAAAAAAAATATATCTACCTATTATTAAAAAAATTTGGTCAAATATTTCTGTTTGGGATCGACAAGTAAAGCTTTCATTCTTTTTCTTCATGCAGGATAAATCTTGTCTAATTGTTCCATTATCGCAGAAGCTAAAATTAATTAAATTAAATTAAAATCAATTTATATTGTAGCAAAAAATAATTAAATTAAAAACTCTTTAAAAGGTTTGCTTATGAATTGTCTAGTTATTTATTTACATTAAAAATGTCAGACTTTCAGATAGAACAAATGAAGGGGTCAATGCAAGAATTCTTACACTTAAGTGCCTAAGTCACATTTTCAATTAAATTTACATTGTGGCTTCATCTAAGAGTGTTTCACATAAGGTTTCAGGTGGTATTTTCAAAGTGGCAGAAATATGTGCCCAAGTGCTTTAGTTTGCATTTACTTCAATGGGAGTTTGCCTGGTTTTCAACTTATGTGAAAACTCTTAGATGAAGCCAGAATAACAATTTAATTGAAAATGTGACTTACGACACGTCTTGCATTGACCCCTTCAAATAAAATAACTATAAAAATACTGTAAAAGATTATCACCCTGTAGTTTAAAATGCTATATTTATGTAAAAAAAAACATGGAAAGCACAAAACATTTGTAATATAATCAAGTTTTGAACTGTATGCTTACAAGTGTTTAATATGACCTCTTCCAGCTGCAAACATCTTGTAGATACTCGGCAGTTCCAATTCTTGTATTCAGCTTTTACAAATCTTGGGGCTCATAAACGTTTTCTTTTATAAAGCCCCAGAGAAAGAAGTCGCATGCGACTGCACACACTGTGAGATCGGTTGAATGTGTTGACCATACATGAAGTGCCAAATTGTTAGTCCCTTTACGTCCGATCCACCGATGAGGGGGCTGTTCATTCAATAGCCTCTGCTCCACCAAATGCCAATGTAGTGGGGCCCTGGACCCAGGTCCAGTTTTCGCGTAGCTACATCAAATAATTTTAACAAAAACATACATTTTGACAAAGATTATAGGTATATTTAACATTTTGTATAACAGCAACTAGTGTTGAGAAAAAAAACGTTAAAAACTGTTTTACTTTACTCTTTGCCATAAGTTTCATTACATAAAAAGAATTTTATTTGTTTTATCGTAACTACATGTCACATGTAACATGTGTTTTCGGTAAACATAGAGAAAAAAACCGATACGGTTTATCACACGTATTTTCTTATTTTAAACGCGGTAATGATGCTACAACTAACTCAAACTTGAAAAAAAACACCTAATAAAATGTTAAAGCCGAAATTAACAAGTTTACTTACCTAAAACAAAGAAAATTTGGATTATAAAACTTCGTACACACCACTTTAACAACGCTGTCGGCCATTTGTAATTTACCACAGCTGATAGAGAACGGATTGGTGAACAACCAATCACAACAAAGGAAATGATGTGGCACATAACATATGGTCAAACCCACCAATGGTTTACATCCACCTCGGTTTTCCAAGCCTGCTTGATTTATTTTACTGTTGCCTATTGTCAAATTCCCCTTATACCCCCCTGAGGTGATGTAACAAACTTACATAAAAATTGATAGAACTGGTTATATTTTTCTTCTGTTGGTAGTTCTGCTTTTTTGCAGCGTTGCCGGCTTGTATGCAATAGTAGGTTCTTTTTCTACGGTAGGCACAGAAATATTTCTGTGACGGTAGGTCACTACGATTAAATAAAAAGGTCCCTACCCGTCTTTGGCGAGGGGTAAACCACTGATTTTTTTAAGTTAAAAATCGCTTAGGAATTAACGGCTAAGGATAACAATAACAAGGGTAGTCATATACAACGCGTCGCTAAGCACTGATTAAGCACCGGTTAAGTAAGTTTTCCTTATTGATAACGACTGATAAGGAAAAAAATCTCAACACAACGTCCACTAACATTGAACGTTGGTCTCTAAGATTTTAATGTGGTTTACCCCTCGGTCTTTGGGGGACGCTCTTTAACAATGGGGTAGTTAAATTTTTTCTGACCTATACTTTTTATGGTTTTATTCAAGGCGTTTTGTAATTTTAAACATTTCTGTGAAATCGGAATTTCAATTGAGTTTACCGTTTTCGAGATATTTACAAAACAAAATCTCCTAATTACGTCACTAGGCTATTGACAACGTTGCCAGCTTTTTCTATGATTGCCAGTGTGTTTAGTTTAAGATTCTTACGATAGATGGCGCCACGATCTATAATTTTAGTTGAGAAGAGGAAGAATTGATTTTTTGACGTTTCTTTTTTTCGGGTTATGTTTTTTTTAAATTTAGATTATTGAAAATCAATGTTATTGTTATGTTATTTGTAATTGATATTAGATAAGTGATTTATTAATAACGGACTCCAAAGCAGAGGAATCTTGTGGAATGGTTGGTTACATTGAACATTGGAGCTTTTAAACAAATAAAGTAAGTACCTACCTATAATTATAATCATATTTTGTCGTAAATGCATTTCATTAGTATAATGCCTAGTTCTTTATATTCTTTTAGATATATTATTATTTTTTGTAAATTTTATTTCATTATTTTGTAAATTTATTTCATTATTTTGCCACTTTTTTCTATGAAATATATTAAACTCTGCTTTAGACAGTTATTAGCAGTGTTGTAACAGTTACAATATTTTCAGTATCTAGCTACAGTTACAGTTACTTACCAACATTTGTAACTAGATACAGATACAGATACATATTTTATTGCAGTAACTAGTTACAGATACAGTTACCTTCAAAAAGTATCTAGATACTTTAAGATCATACAAATTATTTTTTGCTTTAAAAAATTTAAAATAGAAATAAAAGGGAATTTTAAAGTGACAACAAAAATGTACATGTTTATTATTTTTTTATTTTTTTTATAATATTTTATTTAAAATAAATTATTTTTTATAATATTTTTTTTTTAATAAATAATAGTCGCAGTTTAATTAAAAATGTATCTTTTTATCTTAACACACCTAGTTACTTAGAATTTGTAACTAGTTACAGTTATAGTTACTAGATTGGGATAAGTAACTAGTTACACAAACAGATACATAAAAAGTATCTAGAAAATGTATCTAGTTACTTGTAACTAGATACGTTACAACACTGGTTATTAGGTACCTATTTATTACATTTTATTAGGTTTCATACGGTGTTTCAATGTGTAAACCTATCAATAAAACTTTTAATTTCAGAATTTTCTTTAACCTCCTCTTCTTCTTTCACTCAACTGACAGTGACAGTATTTGTACATAACCTCTTCGGGTATTTTCTGACATAACCGAATGAAATCATTAACAAGACAACTTGACAACAGGGTAATTTTCAACCAATAGAAATCTTAGAATGTTGGTCACATGGCGGGGTTTGTGACGTCATAAAAATTTATATTTTTTGTAAATATCTCGAAAACGGTAAACTCAATTGAAATTCTGATTTCACAGAAATGTTTAATATTACAAAACGCCTTGAATAAAACCATAAAAAGTATAGGTCAGAAAAAATTTAACTACCCCATTTGACAATGACAGATGACAGAGACAAACATTAAAGCAGAGACAATCTCTATGATTTATTTGGCGGTTTTTGGCCATATCAAATTTGGCGGTTATCTGGCGGTTTAGTAAGTGCATTTTGGTGGGGAAGCTTTTCATAGAATTGGCAACACTGTTTCTATCATCAACTCCATTCTTAAAACATTTCATTATCCAACCCTCAGGGGTGCGATTCTCGAGTTGAGAGAACGCTATTCTCATGAGAAGTGGGCGTGTTTCACTTAAGTTTTGACAGGCTGCATTCTTAAAATCATGCAATAGTTTGGTTTTCCTAAAGCAGAAAAGAGTTTCCGAGAGAAGAACGCACTAACTTATCTTAAATTCAATAATGCAGCCTGTCAAAACTTAAGAGAAATGCCCACTTTTCCTATGAGAAGCGTTCTCTTAACTCGAGTACTCAAGTAGGTCCGGTCACAATCCACACATTGGATTGTGGGACCGGTATTGAAATCGGGTGATACAAAATAGAAGTAATACCTATATCAAATTAACGACCTATATCTATTCTCAACAAATTTTCAAAGGTATTTGAATCGTCCGTATACACTCACCTATTTAGTCGAACAAAAAACATCACATCTATTTATCAACATAGTTTTATGTCTGGACGATCTACCGTTCCTACCCTGTCAATATTTAAAGAATTTATCACTAAAACTTTCGATAATAGAGGACAGGTTGATGTAGTGTATACGGATTTCTCAAAGGCATTCGATCGAGTTGATCATTCCATCTTACTTCGGTTCATATCTTCAAAATAGGTCTCAGTCACAGACCTGTGGTCTCAGTATGTATTCTATACCCAGGCAACACAGGGTCGTAGAAATCACGTAGAATCGTCGACGAATTGGGTCGAATTTGGTCGAAGTTACATTTCAACCATTTTTCGACGTCTCAAAATTCACCAAAACACGACCAATTATTAACTTAGGTCGATGATAACCAATAAATGACGTCATTATCACGTGAACAGATGAAGAAATTTTTAAGAAAATATGAAAATATAGTGATAATTAATAAGAAACAGTTGGCCCGTTTTAATGGGCCGACAAAAAGTTTTGGAATATTTTTAAAAACAAAAATTATTATTTTTATTTAATTTAAGTTATTTCGACGGAGAATCAACGTGGTTTTAAACTAATTAAGATAGATTAATAATTATTGATCCATTAATGGATTTTTTAAAACAAATTCGCGATTTTTAAATCCTTTATCATTTCATCACAAAATAAGAAATTAACATGTTACTGCAGTTGACAATCACAATTTTAATTTTAGTAAAATTATTTATCTACAGTGTTGCCAGATGTTTTATAATTTTCTTTTTTAAAATAGTAAAATTTAAATAATAATCGATAATTGTAACATAATTTAATCCGCCGCGTAGTTTTGCTTGTTTTTATACAATTTTTGTTTTGATAATTTTATATAATTTTCTGTAAATTTGATCATTTTGTCAACCCTCTTCGATAATATTAATTTTTACACCTGGCAACCCTGTTTCTCTTTGACACTACAAAGCGAGGGAACGTTTATTCCTAAAAAACAATAGGGTCAAAATCACCAAGGTGGCAAATTTCAAATTATGTTTTACGATGAATACACCTAGCAGCTATTACTTTGCTAATTAGCTTAAATGATCACTAAACTTGTGTTTAAACAATATTTACGTTGGCCGAGCATAGAATTAATTGCTTCTCTTGTAATTTTATTTTTAAAGTGAACTATCGCTAAAAACAATCATTCCGGGAACGTTTTTGTAAGGTTTATAATAAAATTAAAATATAACTTAGTATTTCTTTTTTACGCTTTACAATAGCGGAAGTATGTAGCTAATAATAAGAAATTAAAAAACTCTAAGAAAGTTGCAAATAAAATCATTTAAAAACAAAATATCCCTACAAATGAACCTATGGGACTATTTTTTTGAATTAAATTAACTAAATATGCCAATATCGCTGACATACATATAAATAAACTAGCTCTAGGTATAAGAAGTCCGCCTGTTTTAATATTTCCAAGGCCTTTTGTTAATATCTAAAATAATAATGTGTTATCTGTGATTTTTGTTATGTTCCCGGAAATGATAAGGAGTTCACGGAATGATGGGTGTGTTCTCTGAATGATGATATAGATACACTTTAGGTTTATGAAATCATAAGCAAAATTTTTTGATGCCGTACCTATTTATTTATTTGGCATGAGGTTTATTCTTAACAAAAATGTAACTTTAATTACTTCTTTGCAGTCTTTTAATCGATGTACACAGCCAAGTACAATTCTTAATAATCATATTAAACTTTTATCTCAATGTTTATAATTAAACCAATTAAACATGTACCTATATTTAAATTGAACTTTTAAACAAAAACAAGCTTTCGTAATCATAATTATTAAACATCAAAAATATATAATAATAAAAAAGAAACAAACATTAAATCATCCTCATCGGACGATGATGAGTAATAAATGGTTTTATAAATGCTCCGTTTCTTTAATTTCAGCAAATCTTGTAAATCAGTTGTATCCATATGCTCGTTCGGTTCAGGAGACTCTGTTGAAAGTATTCCCAAATTTATTGGTTCAGAGTTCGGATATAAACTGCCAGATAATGCAGACATTTTCAGTTCTTTCAAAGATGTTTATTCGTTCGGTTGCGGTATTGTGATGTTGGATTATCGAGTAGATATGAAGGATGTTAATATATTTTTTTCCAATATAGTTTTAGGATCGGTTTCATATGAGCCCATATCGCATGGGCTTTATGATACAAATTTTTACTCACCTAGCAAAAGATCCAGATTGCAAACCATTGTCAACGTTTCGTATATAATATACGCCTGTATGAATAGATTTTATTTGCGTACTGACAAGTTTATTTGTATCATTACCTACCTCTTCTTCAGTTAAATTTTCTTTCAACTCTTTTTTCCGTTTGTTGTAACTATAAATGCCATACAGACAGTGATGTGCACATTGTGCACGTACCCGGTATTTACCCGATTTAATATTTGTAAAATACCCAAGGTATGTACTATATACTAGTGATGAGCACTATCGATAGTTGATAGTTCAAAGTTTACAATAGTGCTCACCACTGGTACATAGATTTAATAAATCGGGTATATACCGGGTACGTGCCCATCACTGCATAGAGATTTTTTTTCTTAACTGGACTATCTTCAATAAAATCCATTTTTAATTCTTTGACTGTACTTGAAATTGCAACCTTGTTTGTGAATGTCTTATTCTCGCCTTTTACAGTTTTTTCCTCAAAAACACTTTGCTGTTAGGAGTTGTAGGTACCCGAGCTTTATCTTTTCTCTTTTTTCTTTTCTTCTTAGTCTTTTCTTTAAAGTTTCATATTTACGTTTAATTTTAGCAATTATTTTCTTCTGTTGTTTTTTTTACGGTATACTTAGCTCTATCCTTCCGCACAATTTTTCTTCCCACTGTTTTTCTTACTGAAGGTGTTGCAGCTAAATTATCATCGGAATTTGGCGGAGTATTGTTTACTAAACTTAATAATGCTGTATTCTTTTCTCTGTATTTTTTATGCTTCTTTCCAAATATTTCTCTGCTTTCGCTTTTTTCTCTCGGTCATCTCAGCAATGTTTTTAACTTTCTTTCAGCTTTTTTTTCTGATAGTATGCTCTATCCTTACCCCTTTTAATGTATATCTCTTCCTCTGTTATCTTATCTAAAAACTTCCTTTTTCTGGCTTTTTCTGTTTGCCGCATGTAAGCTAAACTATTTTTTATAAGTTGTCTTTTTGGACGTTTTTAATTTTTTTTAACTTCATGAGATTCCATATTTGCTATAAAAATAAAACATTTATTTAAAACTATTTAGGACAACATACACTAAATTAATTGACAAAAAGTAATAACAGTCATTTCAAGAACGCTCCGTCAAGTCCGGGGACGTTCCCGAAATGACCGTTCCCAAAATGACTTTTTCAAATAAACTCGCCCTTTTTAGACGAAAGTTATCTTGACAGCCATGTTTGGCTTGTTTAAGGTATATTATTTAAGGTTAATATTTGTTATAAACATTATAAAACGTATTTTTTCAATATTACGAGTTAATAAACGCATTCCCGGTATGATGATATATTTATGTACGCTCTTTAATTATGGGATCGAATGGTACTTACCACTTATTTTTAATTATTTTGGCGAAAAATTCACTTGACATCCACGTTGTTTACATCTTTCACTACAACTGTGCCATACACATATTACGGCTGCGTTCAAAAACGTAATTTTTTTTGGACAATCAAAACAGCGTTCACTCAAATGATGCTTACATTGTTGGACATAATATTTTGACTTGATTTTCTTTCATTTCTTTTTTTTTTCTTTAATAATGCTTGTAATTACGTGATATTAGATTAAATTGAATTGAATAAGTAAGAAAAACTGTTAAATTTATTTTATTTTATGATTATTTCAGGTGTTTGTTTCTAAAGATTGCTACTTAGGACGCGTTCTCGAAATGATTTTTTGTACTTATTTATATAAATAATAATGAATATGGTTTACTTTTGAACTATATTATATTAGGTATAGTTAACGTAAACACAGTTCAGTATTTACAAAACTTGATTTGTTAAAGAAAAACTGAATTTAGTCATTTATTTGCTGGCACTGCTAATTTTCCACCTTGGTGATTTTGACCCAATATGGTTGATTCAAGCGTCCAACTTTTATAATCTGTGGTATTTATACAAAGAACAAACCATTTATACTGATAATACTTTGGCTGTGTAAGGTAGGTCAATTTTTGTTTGTTTATTAATGTTTTAATTACTCAGTATATTCCGTAACGAAGTCATAACACCTAAATGAAGTACCTACATAAGCTCCTAAAATATTGACCTGTCATCTGTCTTAAAATTTAATGTGTTTGATTTTATAATAAATGTTTTGAGCAACTTAAAACATGTTTTATTAATTATTAAACCAAAAGCCCTTTATGCACTAGTAAAAATAATTATTTATTCTTATATCCGATATTTTAATGCCAGACATATGTATGTGTTTCTGCAAAGATTAACTAACAATTTTTTTTTGTTATTCTACTTTTTTACATACATTTATTTTGAGTATTAATTATTTACTAAATATATATCTACTATAGTAGTATATATATACTATATATAGTAGGGTTTACCTATTTATTTCTTAAAATTCAAAAGTACAATTAAAAATTTTTTGTTTTTTTAATTTTGACAAAAGCACATTTCGCATTGAAATATCTGATATCAGTATCGGTAATTATTTTTATCAGTGTATGACCTAATCATATATTATTCAAGAAATAGTACGTGATTATTACGTAAATAATTACGTATTATTACGTGATTTTACACGTGAAATCGCTGTGACATATTGTCGTCAATTTTACGACGATAAGACGTTTCTAAGTTGGTGACTTCGACGTCACCGTAGACGTAAATTAAACGTGATATTCACGTCACTGTGTTGCCTGGGTAACGGCTTTAAATCAAATAATTATATTGCAAGTTCCGGTGTTCCTCAGGGTTCCAACTTAGGACCTCTGTTATTTAACATATTCATTAACAACCTGTCTCACCCAGGCAACACAGGGACGTAGATATCACGTAGAATCGTCGACGAATTGGGTCGAATTTGGTCGAAGTTACATTTCAACCATTTTTCGACGTCTCAAAATTCACCAAAACACGACCAATTATTAACTTAGGTCGATGATAACCAATAAATGACGTCATCATCACGTGAACAGATGACGAGATTTTTAAGAAAATATGAAAATATAGTGATAATTAATAAGAAACAGTTGGCCCGTTTTAATGTGCCGGCAAAAAGTTTTAAAATATTTTTAAAAACAATAATTGTTATTTTTATACGTTATTTCGACGAAGAATCGACGTGCAATATTCAATATTTGGTTTTAAAATAATTAAGATAGATTAATAATTCAATGGATCAATGGATTTTTTTAAACAAAATTTATCGAATTTAATCAGCGATCCTTTATCATTATACGGCTTTAAATCAAATAATTATATTGCAAGTTCCGGTGTTCCTCAGGGTTCCAACTCTGAACATCTTTTATTTGCTGATGACCTCAAAGTCTATCGGATTATTAATGACATCGAAGATTGCAAAAAAACTACAAACTGAATTAAAACATATTAACGACTGGTGCAGAAACAACAATTTAACAATAAATGTAAAAAAAAATCAAAATTTGTTCATTTAGTACGACCTTGGAATCATTTTCGATTCACAGTTATCATTTTCATACATACAAAATGTTATATTGCTCACTCGTTAGGTCTAGACTCGAATATGCATCTCTAGTTTTTTATCCTTATTACAATGTATACATTGATAAAATTTTAGAATGTACAGAGACGTTTTTTAAAATACTTGTCGTATAGATTAGATGGAGTATACCCTCAGAGAGGTATTGAGTAGGAACACTTGCTATCAATATTTAATTTGCTTTCTCTTAAAGATAGGCGATTTATATTTGGTCAAGTTTTTCTGCATAAATTATTACACAATCTAATCGATTCACCAACTCTCTTGTCAATGCTTAACTTTTATATACCCAGAATAAACTCACGCCATCGCATAGCTAAATAATATGTCAAAATCTAATGTTTCTTTAAATTCTCACAATGTCATTACAAGTTACTTTAATTTAATCTGTAATTTATGTGATATTTATACCTGTTCGATGTGTCTGCTTTACAAATTGTTTGTTTCAGTTACATACAAAGCAACAATTTTTAGGTATTTAATGTTATTACATATTTTTATTGAATATTGTCCTGTTATTGGATTTTCTGTTGGGCTAATAAATACATTATTATATTATTATTATTATAATATTAATATGTTTCGTTTTTCTGTGCAGAGACAAGTCTCTGGTTGTGTGTTTGTCCCTTTTGACCTTGGCCCAAGGTCCTTGGGGTTCTTCTTCTTCTTCCTTATAACAATGAACTCGCGTCGTAGGACGGCCGCCCAAGCCCGATCCTTGGGGTTCTGAGATGGAGGTCGCGTATTTGCGAATCATTCTATTTCACGCTTAAATCCGTCATTGCGTCAAAGGCATCCTGTAGTTTTGAAGGGAAAAGAGCTTATAACTATCTAGGTAAATACCACTTTAGATTCCGCTTGACAAAATTTAACATTTCATAACGATTTTAGTCTTTTTTCCTAAGATTTAAAATTCCTAACCTCAAAAACAAGTTGGGAGTGTGAGAATCATAGAAATAATAGGTTCATTCCAACCAGCAGTAATTTCCAGTAATATTACTGATACACATGCGCGTTTGTAAAATGTCGTTCCAACCAACTAAAATTACTAGTTTAGAACTGGCAATTACTGTCAGTTCGTAGTTCCAACCAGAGTTACGAACAGTTAAATTACGGTTCAAACGATTCTTGCTCGAGAGCAAGAACTGTTGATAATAAAATTAGACGCATGCGTAGAAGGGGCACATAACCTCATCTTTTTGTTTATTTATTAACGTTTGTAATATTGTAAGTTTGTTTTCTGTTAAAGTGGACATATTATTTAAAAATGACTGCTATACAAGGTGATTTTATTAATTTTTAATGTTAATACATCTAATTTTTGTCATTTGTGAGCAGGAATGGAAGAATTTATTATCAATGTGTGATGTTATTAAAATATACTTTTATATATATTTATAAACTCAACAAACCTGGGTTATATTAATTTCTAGTAGCAATGTCCCCAATAAAATCTAAATCCTCGTCATCCGAAGAATCATACAAGTAATTATTTAAAAAACCTGCCATAATTATTACTTTATTGAAATAGATATACCTATATATATATATATAGCTTTTAGCACAATACAATTGTGGGTTTTGGGTTATATTCTTTTTCTTCTGATTGTGAGTACTACCAGTTCAAAAAAAGGTTCCAACCAGTTTATACATTATTCAAAATAATTTTACTATTTTAGTTCGCGCAGTCGCATTAACGCTGTTACGGACGATAATATTACGGTAATATTACTGCTGGTTGGAATGAACCTATTAGGTAACGGTAACGGGAACGGGAATCCTAACAATAAAGGTGTGAGAGACTAAAAAACCACTGTTGATAGATAGGGTTCGCTGAGTCTCTCCCAGCTAGCAAGGTTACGTCATTAGGACGACATTTTAAGGTCACCTTTCGTCGGCGACGTCACATGACCAATAAAAGACGGGTTTATGACGTCACATTTCCGACGTCATTTAGACGTTTTTATGTTGCGTCTTTCTGACGTTTTCAATAGGTGATTTTATATCACGTAATAAATATATAATAATATGTATACTATAGTAGGTATAGATCGTACTACCTAAAAAAAAATCCCAATTTTTTTGTAGATCAAAACTTATTTTTTTATCAGAAAAAAAAATCCATATCATCGATGACACGCAAATCCGTCTAAGAACAAATAATTATCCTACAGGACAATAACGAAATTTTAAACAAAATATTTTTTAATTCTAAATTTAGTTTTACGATTTCATTGCTGTCAATACCTATATAGGTATTTATATTATTCCGAATAAAAAAACAGACACACCAATCACAGACTGTGATTCAGTCAGCTGACTACTGTGAGATCAGCTGACTTTAGTGGCAGGCTGCGATTGCTTGATCATTTGTAACCGTCCATGTTTTGCAACGGTGCACTACAGCGGTGGCGTTCATTCTGTTATTCGGTTAAATTAAGTTACTTAATAACTGTTGTGCAAATCTACAATTAAGTGCAGTAACTGCGGATCAATAGGTAGGTTTTACATAATTATTAAATCATTCTTAATTTATTTACCTATACCTGTACTAGGTGTTTAAAAGATGTACGCCGTAGTTGAGTTTGCACACGTCGCGACGGTGACGGGGGAATTTCCGCTATCAATACAAAGTGGCTAACTCCTCGCA
This sequence comes from Brassicogethes aeneus, assembly GCA_921294245.1. Classification (NCBI taxonomy): domain Eukaryota; kingdom Metazoa; phylum Arthropoda; class Insecta; order Coleoptera; family Nitidulidae; genus Brassicogethes; species Brassicogethes aeneus. The sequence continues at coordinate 8,561,541 of OV121137.1, forward strand.
AAAAAGAAGTTTACTGGCCACCTTATAAACAACAGTGCAAATACGACAAGGTGCTTTATCACGCATGCTAGCTCGAGCTATACATAATGTTCGATTTATGGGATAGGTCTACTCTATTAAGTTTATTTATTTATTTATATTTTATAATATATGACATTTATAATATATTTCCTTGTTTTATTTATTACAATAAATGACAAATCTTGTACGTCTTTAAGACGTCAGTACTTACGTCATATAGACGTCTTCAAATGACGTTATTTGTACGTCCTAATATGACGTCAACGGTCTGTGACATTTGCCCGTTTCAAATACGTGATTTTGACGTGATGTTAAGGGTGAATATGACGTAACTTGTGACCAAAAAATGCCGTGATTATGACGTCACCATGTTTGCTGGTACCTTTACCGTTTAGTTTCCCGTTCCCGTTACCGGGCTGTTGTGCAGCGGGCTTTATACTTATTTCTATGGTGAGAATGGTTAGTGTTGTATTGCAGTAATGCTCTTAAGAGCAGGTACTTCCATGGATTCCTTATGGATATACCCATAAGGAATCCATGGAAGTACCTGCTTGTATTACGATCCCCCCTTGATCTACAATAGGTCCGAAGAAGAATAACCTTTATTGCTAGTGGAAATTTCCTGCGTCTTTCATGTCATGCTATCACTGAGGATTTTGGTATTGGAATATTGGTCACAACCTGATGACAGCTGACATGTAGTTTTTAAGATTTTTTAAGGTATTTCTGTTTATTTTTATGCTGCATGGACACTGTTTGATTCCCAAAATAAGAGTTAGTTGAGTTAAGTTACAAGTTCAATTGCCACTAGGGTTGCCACCTGTCCTCCTTTGTGGAGGACAGTCCTCTTTTGATAAGATCACGTCCTTCGTCCTCTTTTAAATAAAATATGTCCTCCTTTCTATGTATTTTATTGTGCTCTCAACATTTTTCTCGGTAAATCAATAAAATAACAGGCTTGCAAACAATATAAAAAATGATGTTGGCCGGTATCTGTATAGTGGGTTGCCTAGTGCTTTTTAAAATGCGTTATGAATATTATACACTGGGAAATTCCCAGTGGGAATGTTCTTAGATGGTGCTTGGAAGTTTTAGAGGATCATTCTATGGAATATTCCCAATAAATATTCCTAGAATAAAGCGGATTATTCCTAGATTATAGGGCATATTCCTGGAATATTTTCGCACCTTCATTGCAGTCTGGGTTATTTACTAGGTATGTTATTATTTTTATCTGACTGCAACATATTAGTTTAATGTTCTAGTTAATAAAGTTAATATTGCAAGGGATCAGTCCTGGGTCATTTCTGTTGAACTTGTTTTGATTTTGGCAACGGCCCCTTTTTTTTTGTAAAAATTTTTGAAGCGGGCTTTTAAAAAATGTCCATGTCCTCCAACCCCAAGCTTAAAAGGTGGCAACCCTAATTGCCACGTAACATGGTTGGCAGTATTGCCACGATTAACTTTTTATTTTATTTAATTGTACTGGTATTTAGTAAATTTGACGTAAATTTAAAGCAGCATTATTGATGAATATATCGTCATATCCCTGCCAAAAGTCACTAACTAACATTTTATTATTGATCTTCAAGATAAAATAAATAAGCAAATACATATATCTTGATTTTTAACCATGCAAAAACGACTATTTTTTATTATTCTAGGCATCTAGTGGCTTTTAAATATTAAACATATGGTAAATTTGTATAGTTAAGTACAATTTGTTATCATTTTTCAAAATGTCAGTTGGTGACTTTTGGCAGGAATATGACGATATGTGGTACTATAGTAATTTGTAATTTGTTAATAATTCCTTCCTATTTCTGACTTCCTGTCGAGTTTATCACGACTAGTGCCCCCTATTATACAGGGCTTCCCAAAAGTCCCGGGACGGAGCTATAAGTTTTCAAGGAGTGAAGAAAAAAATTGAAAATTTGGGGATCACTATAGGATCATTACACTACATTCTTAGATAGTCTAGAACTTCCATGCAACTTCCCAGATAGCACAAGAGGTACCCAGGACGTCCATTTCGGGTCCCACTTAGATCCGAACGTCCCAGACCTATATCGGAAGTTTTTGGTACGTCCAGTCTCTTACTTATTTGGGAAAATTAAAGCGGAAATACTCGATACGTTCCAAGGACGTAATTTTTGTTTTTTTAGCAATTAAAGGATGGTATTTCCAAAGGGTCTAAGTGTCAAGTTGGCTAAATAATATATTATCATTTAAAAATAAACTACTCACAAAAATTAAGGAAATGAAAAAAAAATGCAAATTTTTCTTAGATTTTTGACGGGCTGTATTTCAGCGGAAAATGATCGTATCGCAAAAAAAATGCATTTTAAAGCTCCAAGACTCTAGTTTCCACATCTTGAGGTCAAAAGTTTTGACACGATCCGAAGAAATAGAGCAAAAAAAATTTTTTCCAAATTTTTGATCTTTTTTTTTTTTCGCTCTACGGGCACGGAAAAATATTTTCAAACAAACCGACCTTATGGAACAGATAGCTTGTTTATTCAGCTTCAATTTCATTTTTTATTCAGCTTGATACGACCAATTTTCGCGGAGATATCCGAGATTAAACAAAAAAGGGCGCTTATGTCTTTAATCGACTGTATCTTAATAAATATCGACTGGGAAGCTAGACATTGCAGGAATTTTTACACCTCAATATACCCCTGAAAACCCTGTAAATTTTCAGATCGATCCATTGAGTAGTTTTTCTGCCCCGAGCATCCAAAATTTTGAAAAAATTAAAGGAATAAGATTTTTATCCATTATCGTGGCATAATAATTTTTTTTCGTTTTGCTCTCAATTTTGCATCGACTCATCAGTAAATTTAAATGAAAAAAATTATAAAAAAAAATTCAAAAATTGAAAGAAAAAATTTAAAAAAAAAGTAATTTTTTTTTATTTGGTTGTTGTCATCTTTATCCCGTTGAATAAAAAATATGGGTTTTGTTTTCAAACGGTTTGTAACTTCTGTACTTTAAGAAAATGTTGATAAATTTGAATATCAACCGCCGGCATTCGCGTTACCCAAAGCGTACCACGTGGAGGTTGCACGGTCGGATTTACGCTTCTTGTGTGTGTGTGTGTGTGTGAGAGTGTGTGTGTGTCAGTGGCGGCTCGTCGGGGTAGGCAAGGTAGGCGCCGCCTACCCTGGAAATATGGATGTAAAATAATAAATATAAGTAATTTAACATTAATAAAATTACCAAATTTAATTTTTTTTGCATTCATAAATCTTATTTATCGCAAATAAAACCTTTTATTGAATTGTTGCGTGATGCGTCATGACGAAAGTAGCTAGTTCACACCTTTTTCTATGCTCCAAATCAGCATCTAAAGCAAGCAAAGGCGACTATCCCAAGCGCCTATTTATTTGATTCTTTCACGTCAACCAAGTGAAGAACGCTATACCGCTAACCAATAGAAACGCCGTTGACGTATGGTAAAATTGCGATGGATAGGCGACACGATTGTTCGCCTTCGGCTAATCCGAAAGCCGATTCGGCTTCCGACTTGTTTTTGCCAGTATAAGTTATTTTTTTAAGCCGGTAATCGATAAAATGATCGATCTCAATTCAAGAGGTTCAGAATATAATATGAATTTAATATTAAAAGTCCTGTAAATAACATCATTTGCAAGAATATATTAATATAATAAATAATTAATTTAAAATAGTGACATCTGTTGAGATAAATTCGAACGATAAAGGGCTTTTAAGCAGATTTCTTTTACATTTTAGTTCTGTCAATTAGATGTTTTTGAGTTAAACAATTGTTTTAAGCCAAATTCACTTTATTTTTGTGACTGTGTCAGGAAATTAATTACCCGCTAAGTATTACTGTATCATTATTTATTATTATTTGTTAGTATTAGAATTAGGTACCTACTACCTAATAGGTAGGTAGTATTAGCGTTGATTATTAGCCTTGTTTAATAAACAAGGGTATTATTTTGCAATAATGGAGGGCCCATTTCATGACATTATTTGCTCATTACTTGAAAATCCATTTTCTCGCCTTAATGAAAACGATCGAAAAGATGATATGATTAATGATCGCCCTATTCCACATCTAAATCTTTTAAAACCTAATAAAAAACATGGTTCAACTTTTTCTCGATCGTTTAAAAAGCAATGGTATGAGAATCATCGATGGTTATGTGGTAGTTTTTTTAAACAGAGTTTGTTTTGTTGGCCGTCGCCTACCCCAGCGCGGAAGGCACGAGCCGCCACTGGTGTGTGTGTGTGGGTGTGTGTGTAGAGAGAGAGATTAATATCGCGTGTTGCCACCTCTGCTTCTTATGACTGCTTGCGATCTTTGTGGCATATTCGAAATGCAGTTTCTTATCATTTGTTGAGGGATTCGTCGCCAGATTTCATTTATTGCTCCCTCTAATGCAGCTAAGTTCCTCAAATTAGGATAATTTTACGCAATCGACGGCCCATGATATCCCAGACATGCTCGATAGGGTTGAGGTCGGGACTCATCGCTGGATGCCGTAACAACGTTATGTTGTTTCTTTCATAGGTATAAATGAATAAAAGTCAGTAACATATTCATAAAGTCTTTTAATTCGAAAAGTAGTAACAAAACCTACATACCTAACTATGATATAGGTAATAGCTATAATATTTGGTTATATAACGGATATCAACTTAAAAAAGTCCGTGTTTCATTTTTTGCCAAAATGTGGCTTATCACCCTCTTCCCCCGAGGTCTTCAATTACTAATGGAGTTCGTCCAAATCGCGTAAGCCAGGCGAGCTCAGCGATGAGCGGCTGACAACATTGGTACGCGCGCGGCTCTTCTAGCTCTCGTTCCAGTCTCACGGAGACGATTACGAACCGTTTGTGGGCAAATGTTTAGCGGCCGCTGTCGTTGCAGTTGTTGTTGTCGGCGGTTCGGAAAGTCCCGAGCGATAACGTTCGCAGGAACAAAAGGTTCTTGACGAACGCGTCGATTGATTGCCCGATCATCGTGAGGAGTCGTCACACGACGCCGACCTTGGCCAGCTCGTCGACTGTAACCATCCGTTTCTAGGTACCGATTGTAAGCACGACACGCAGAAACGCCCAGTCTATCGCCGACTTGCTGATATCTGTTCCCCTCTTGTACCAGAGTCACTAACTGAGCGACTTCTGTCGCAGATAAATGCAGCCTGGGCATATCTCATTTAGATATAATTTATAGCTGCATTTAAAAAATAAAAGGAATACAAATAAAACAATATATTGCTTACAAATATATTCCAAACCAAGTACAATAAAACTAAAAAGTACTACTTTCTAAGTAAGATGTTTTAATTAACTAATTACCAAATTATTTTAAGTTAATGTAGTGCCACTTGTCAACTGAAACAAAAAATAATTATTAATAAACCTATATAAGACATTTTAATGTTTCAAAAGTAATTTTTACATATACAGGGTGTCACATAAATGGCGCACTAAAGGGTTATAGACCAAGAAAAGTTTTAAGTAAAAATAAGAGTTTTTAAAGTCTTACTTTCTCTTAAAAAGTCTGAATAAGTCTTAGTAAGTCAGACTAATAGCAAGATTTGGGAGTCTTCTAGAAGAGTTAATAAGACCTTATAAGACTTTTAGAGATAAATGGTAGAAACCTAACTATAGCGATTAAAATAAATATCCGGAATTATTCAGAGAGGTTGTATTTGATTATTATAAAATAAAACACAAAGAAAAGTATTTATTAACATTTTGCCTGGGTGGTAATAAGCCAAGTTTATTGCTTAATTACCTATATAATAACATATGTGAGGTGTAATAATTATAACAATTATAATTTTTTACATACGATGTGCTTGACTTGCTTTTATTGTTGCCACTGTACGTTTTATTTTAATAGTTTCTTTTCATATACGCAAATATTCATCTAACCATTGTTCCAAACAATTTTTAGACACAATATTGATTTTATCAGCTGACCAATTAGAGCACAGCTGATCTGTCACTACTTACCAATTGTTGCCGTTTGCGGGTATTTTACTCGGAAATCGGGTATTTTCGTCATGTTTGTGGGTAGAATTTTGAAGCGGGTAAAATCGGATATTTTGCAAATTTCAAACAAAATACTAACTGAAGAAATTTTCATTAAATAATATTGTATGTTTACTAAAAATGCATAATTATTTTATTCTATATAGGATTTCCTGTTACATTTTTATTTATTTATATTAAAATTTTAAATTAATTTAATTAATTTTTTAAAAACAGGGCGAATGCGCTAGTAAATTTAAAATATGACTAGATTTTTTAGTATTTTGTAATTTTTGGTCGGGAACTTTTATGACATTCATCCGGCAACACTGTATAAAACACATGAAGCAATGAAAGCAGCTCGAAGATCAACCATATTTATTTTATGAGTTATTATACCTTATGTACTTAATCAACAAGGGATCTGTATGTACAAGGGGCCTCTAGGAGGACCAAATATTTGCATTTAGGTACGATAGAAGCAATAAAAAACTGCTACCTTGTAGCACATGTAGGGCATTATCTAGAAAAAGTGGTCAAAATTTATAAGAAGTTTTAACTTGCATGTACCCATGATACAAGGAAACATGGTATGCCATTGCGCATGGTAGCGCTGTCTCTCTCGCTCCGTATGACGTCACGCTCTTTAAAAATATACACTAATGTAAAATATTTGCATTTAGGTACGATAGAAGCAATAAAAAACTGCTACCTTGTAGCACATGTAGGGCATTATCTAGAAAAAGTGGTCAAAATTTATAAGAAGTTTTAACTTGCATGTACCCATGATACAAGGAAACATGGTATGCCATTGCGCATGGTAGCGCTGTCTCTCTCGCTCCGTATGACGTCACGCTCTTTAAAAATATACACTAATGTAAAGTAATGTAATTTTTGGGGAGCGTGTTCGCGTTTTATTAAATTTACAATAATCGGTCGTTCATAATTATTATGAACGACCGATTTATTAAAACCAATTGTGAGAGAAAAATGTTTTAAGGTAGTATTTCTAAGTATTTCTATTTTGTCATTGTGCCAATGTATTTTTTAAACTATACAGCGCAAATAAAATAATTACCTACCTATTGCTTTTTGTTATGGATATTATTTTAAAAATAATAGAAGTAAAAGTTATAAACACAGGGTGTTTTTATTTAAAATTGACAACGTACTGTCCGTTCAGGCTAAGTTGAGCGGTCTAAGGAATGTCAAGCCGTCCATTATCTCTATGTTCAGGCACAATTAAATACATGTATTTTGGTAGCCCATCTGTATGAACAAAAGGCAATCCGCGGCACTGATAAATCATCTTCTTGTCACCGAAATCTCGCGACCATTCGATATTTAATTTAATCAACGGCCACATGATCCCCTACCAAAGCGCTCAACTTAGCCTGAACGGACTGTAATAGAGGTTGTACACCTTTTTTTTTCAAGCGGCCATGATAGGCCTTATATGCATGTATAGAGATAGTTGAAGTGCGTCTTTTTCATTAGCGGCAGACAAAAAACTCAAAAAAGCCTAGGGATAGAAGTAAATCCATAGGTGACTCAATAAACGTCAAATAATAAAATTAATTTAGCATTTCATACAAAGCAATCACGATGTATTAATTATATTAATTATAATCGCACGGAATATTTAGTGATTATTAAATTTTAATTGAACGAAATAAAGAAAAACTAGTTTATTAGTATAATATTATGATGATAGACGAGTCGCCAATGTCTAAACTTCAAAAAAAAAGGCAATTCGTCAAAATTAATTCAAGCGCAGCATTTTGACAGAGCAGTGTTTAGTTTTAGTTTCGGATATTTATCGGCATTGTAAGTAAGGTTTATTAGTTTTTTTAGTTTTTATCAATAATTTCTAATGCTTTTAGCCAAAATTTTATCCCACACGAGTTATGAGTAAATAAAATAATTCTATTGCTTATCCTATTTATATTATGCCCTTGAAAAAAAAATTGTATATGTTATTTGGAGTAGAAGCTCTTTTTGTGCTTCGTACTGTTGCCTGCCTCAGCTACGCTTCGGCCGTCAATCTATGTACTCACCACAAAAAGAGTCACTTCTACTCCTTATAACATAATCTACTATTATTTAGTCTTGTTTTCGAATTATCAAACTTGTTTTGTTTTTACATAAACCTTTTTTCTCCTTTATTTATGATGGATTTTAATAGAATTTTTAATTTAATTTCAAGAATTTCTGTGTTAAACATTTAAAAAATATAATATTCAGGGTGTTCCAACGAAAACTTCTACCCCCCCTTAACGTTTTAAGGGAAGAATGTGGACAAAATTCCTTGGACACATCAATTTTTATTTCTAGGGAGACAAATTTTAACGTAAGCTTCACGCCCCCACCCCTTCGCGCTCCACCCCGCCCACAACCAAAATCTTAAATTGGACGGGAGGATTCTTAATAAGATTCTGTAATTTTTTTTTTAATCTGTCAGTTAGTTAACGAGAAATTGCTATTTAAATATTAAAATTAAGAGAAAAACAAAAAAATTGTAAATCAACGAAGTGATTCCCTCCAACTTCCATGCAATAGTACATACGTTGTTCAAAATGGCAACTGTAAAAATGACATATGTTAAAATAACAAGTGCCTGAATGACAGCTGTCAAAAAACAGGTGCCTAAATGATAGCTGTCAAAATAAAAGTTGCCAAAAAAACGTTGTCCGTTATTTTTTCTTAAAACCACCTTGAAAAAATTACAGAATCTTATTTATTTATATATATTTATATTATTTTAAGAATTAAAAGACCTTTAAAAAGATGTGATACTCCCCGTCCAATTTATGATTTTGGCCACGCACAGTGTTTCAATTCTCGAAATTTTCGGCAAAATATCAAGGAGTAGTCGGATCCTCCTAAAAATCCGTATATAGAGGTTTTTGGGGTCGCTGATAAGGAATCTGAAATCAGAATTCCAAAATTCAAAATGGTAGATCCAAAATTGCGGACATATTTGTCAAAAAATTGACGGAATAAATTGAAAATCACCAAACAGGGGTTTGATAACGAATCTGGAATCAGAATTCCAAAATTCAAAATGGTAGATCCAAAATGACGGACATATTTGTCAAAAAATTGACGGAATAAATTGAAAATCACCATACAGGGGTTTTTGTGGTCGCTGATAATGAATCTGGAATCAGAATTCTAAAATTCAAAATGGTGGACCTCAAATGGCGGACATTTTTATCAAAAAATTGTCGAAATTAATTAAAAACCCGTAAGAGGTTATTTTTAAAATGTAAATAAAACATCTTTTTATAAAATAGCTTAATTTAGTTTGTTATAATTACATTTATATGATATTATTTAATACCTACATATCGACCCATGCAACGAAGACTATTGTAACTCAGTTTTGATTGTAGACTGGAGTAACTCAACTTAATATAGTTTTTTCCTGTAGGAATGTGGATTATTACACTTACTATAAAGGGAAGTTGTTCACTGGTTGCCTATCGTTTCATGTCTGATTTACTGTAATCTTCCACCAAATAGAGCTTGAAAAAATCTGTTGATGCCATATAGTAAGTCAAAATCCACGTTTTTTGAGTTACTATAGTCTTCGTTGCATGGGTCGATATACAGGGTGGCCGATTTATCTGAAGACATTGAAATATTTCGAAAACTACGCATCGGATCAAAAAAAGTTTTGAATAAAATTTGTTCGCCTGGAAGAGGGCCATCCAATGATACCAAAGTCGACCCCTCACCACCACCCCCTGGGGTGGGGGTGGGGGCAACTTTAAAATTCTAAATAGGAACCCCCATTTTTTATTGCAGATTCGGATTTCCCATTAAAAAATAAGTAACTTTTATGGAAAACCTTTTTTTTAATTCCTGATAGATGGCGCTGTAATCGCAAGAAACCCTATTTTTGAGAATATCAGATAAATCGGCCACCCTGTATATTAAACAATCTCCGTCACTGGATTCGCTAAAAAACCACAATTCAAATTTGACATTAACACACTACAATGCGCATGCGGAGTTGTTTTAACGCGCCTACAAGAGGTGGGTTAAATATGTAAAATCGGTGTTAAATATCTTAGTAGTCACGAACGATTTACGCAAGTGAAAGTCTAGACACCGCTTTTGTAATAAACGTTTTGAGATAAATCCGAGTGAATCGAGTAAACGTCACGAACGCAACCCAGAAATAAAAAAAATCTTATATTTTGTAAAGCAAAAACACAGATACGCGAGCGACATAGGCTTAAAATCGCGAGGTTTTTTACCACAACCGTGCCTGAGCGCCTAAGAACATGTAGTTTTAAAGAGCCGGGGGCGAGTTCGGGCAGATAATTTATTGATAGCTTGATAGACAAAACTCTAAGCTATTCAACAGATCTTGAACTGATGCCTTACAATTCATTACAATTTTTGTAGCTCAATTGTTCTAAAAGCTCGATTCAAAGTTTGCGATTTTAACAGATCGATCTTGTCGGTTACAATAACCCGTTGTACAAGCAAAATGTACGAAAAACAAATACATATCTGAATTTTACATACCTTGAAGGTCACCCTTCATCAAACCGCAGAACAATCGGACACACCAAACACAAGTTATTCACTTTTAAACAATAAACAATTTTCCGCAGCGATCGCGTATAATGTACCTTCAACTGAAAGCGTCAAGTTTAAACTGATGTACAAGACAAAATATACGTTTTTTATATTATTTTTTTTCAATACAGGCATTAACTACCCATCTAACTCAAAATTTACCTGAAAAAAAATGTTAATTTTTGAGGTTTTGCCGATGTTTTCGAGAATTGAAACACTGTGCGACGGGCAGGGTGGAGCGCGTAGGGGTGCGGGTGGGGGCGTGAATAGTACATTAAAATTTGTCCACCTAAAAATAAAAATTCACGTGTCCAAGAATTTTTTTCCACATTCACCCGTTAAAACGGTTGGGGGTGGTATAAGTTTTATTTGGAACACCCTGAATATTTTTCAAAATCTGGTTTTTGAAGCACATACGAATCTCCAAAAACTAAATTTAAAAAAAAGATTTAATTTTTTATATGACCTTATAATCTTAGTTAATAACTAACTACATATTACAATCCTTGAATACGAAATTCAGAATAAGTTCCAAACATATCATTTTTTAAATTTATTGTATCTTCTCTACGGCAAGCTATTATCTATTTTTTTGCTAAATCTTCTTTCTTTGTAAAGCTGAAGTATTTTATGTCGGTACCTTTCGTAGATTTATAATACACATAAGTGTGAGTGGGAGTGGGAGTCCCCATCTCCATCCTCATCTGCTCAGTAACGATAATGGCTAGCTATAGCTATAGTCGAGTGTGTTAAACCTACAGGACGTCTGTAGTCTTTTTTGGAACGGCCAGGCTGTTGTGGCCGGCACTCGGGCAACTATACACATCCCACACTCGGCCGAGTAAACATAGCCGACATTCGGCCAGGCTGATATGCCCGACAATTGGCCAGGCGGACATGCCCGGTCTACACGCCGGAACAAATACATGTGTCGGGCCGCACGCGGCCGATTCGGCAAAACGTATTCGGGCCGTATGCGGGCCGGCTAGCTTGTGGTTACTGGGTACTGGACATAAATAACGAAGACATAGAATTTATTTTCTGAAAATATCACATTTTTATTTGTTCCTCCACATCGTTTTTTATGTGGGTCAAAGTTAAATATTTTTAAAAATTATCAATTTAAAATTTTTTTTTTTTAGAAAATATCATTTTAGAACAATGATAATTATGTCATGGCATCAAAAGGGTTAATACTTTAATTCTAAAAAAAATTAATCCTTAATGTGCAACTGGGTTGACAAATTGTAGAAATTTCAGATGTTCGCCATTTAGTTCCTAATTATTCCAATTTAGTTTTATTTTGTAATATAAATGCACATTTATTATCCTATAAAACAAAGCATAAATCATTTCAATACCTATGCTAAATAAAAAGCTAGAGCCCATTATGTACAGGGTGATCCCCTATAATGTCACCCCCCTTTAACTTTTTTATTTTAACTGCCCCAAAAAATTTAAAAGTGTGGTTATGTAGGTACTAAAAAATACTTTTTTTCTATGTATAAAAAAAATTAAAAATTGATTAATATACAGGGAAAAACAAAAAGTTTATTTTTTTTCAATGGATCACCCTATATATGAATTTATTTTTCGATTCCTTGTAAAATTCTGAGCATAATTCATATAACAAACCATATACCTAAATTCAACCGTTTCCGAAATATTCGCATTCGAAATGTTATCATTATATGTTTTCTTAAACTGTTAGAAATCAAGAAGCCTCAGAATACCAAAATTTTTATTGAAAATAAATTACTATAGTGACATTATGTCAATATGTCTTGTTAAATAAGTAAAAATGGCGTACTCAGACAGAGAAAGACAAACTATTTTAACTTATTATCTTAAAAATAATTTAAATATTTGAGAAACGGTTGAATTTAGGTATATGGTATGTTATATAAAATATGCTTAGAATTTTACAAGGAATCAAAAAATAAATACATATATAGGGTGATCCATTGAAAAAAAATAAACTTTTTGTTTTTCCCTGTATACTGAAAATTTTTCCAATTTTCTTTTAAGTAGAAAAAAAGTATTTTTTAGTACCTACATAACCACACTTTTAAATTTTTTGGGACACTTAAAATAAAAAAGTTAAAGGGGGCGACATTATAGGGGATCAATCCCATTTGTTGATTTCACATGGAATAACTCTAAACTGACTTTTTTGAAAATTTTTCCTATTTTTAAACACTGCGATCAACTAGGTAAAGTTTTTATTAGACGCTTTGTTTTATAGATATTCGAGTTTGAGTCTTTAAAAAACATCTGTAGGACATGAAATTCATACCTAATTGAAAATGAAATAATCGCTTTACCATAGAAAACAAAATGTTGTGACAATAAACAAATATATGACATACCATCGCGATTTAATAAAAAAGGTTCAGTGAGGTTGCTTTGATACAGTCTGGCTTGACTCACAGCCTTTTGAACTGTCCCCAGCTGTAGTATTTCAATAGATCCAAATTTCGACAATCAACATGCCGCAGTCAAACGACGCCAAAAGAGGTACAATTCGAACCAGGCCACGTTAAAACTACCTCACTGTCTCAATTTTTTTATCGCGTTGGAACATATCAAGAACTAGAAATGTCAGTGAAATTTCCATTATAACCTAATAATGTTCTTTTTTTTTACCAATCATGTACTGATTTGTCCCCAAGTAAGAAGGTAGTGCGCTCGCCAACTAAGGTCTAAAAAGCTATTTACAGCAAAGACAACATGTAAAGAAAACCAATTTATTGCATACTAAAAATCAAACATGAACATCAAAAAGAATCGTAATAATAAAAAACGATTAGTTGATTGACACAAATTATGGACGTTTTTTTATAAATTTAGCTCTCTGTGAATAGGAAAAAGTCAGACAGAGGCATGTCTGGCGAATATGGAGGCTGGGGCATCATTACAGTATTGTTTTTGGACAAAAATTTTGTTCAAAACTTAACAATTTTGGAACAATTTTTTCTGCCAAGCGTTGTACCCAAAAAATTCAAATAAAAATTATAAGATGAGCCAATCGATATACCAACATTATCAGCGACTTCTCTGATGGTTTATAACCATTTCTTCCACCTTTTTCATGTTTTTATCGGTTGTTAATGTGCTTGGGCGTTCGGGGTGTTCGTCATCTTCAACGTCTTCACGGCCATCTTGGAAACTCTTATACCACTTGTAAACTCTTGTTTTACTTATAGCAGACTCACTATAGGCCTTTGTTAACATTTTACAGAATTTATTTCATTTTTTAAGCAAAATTGGATACAAATTTCTTTGATACTTTTCTTTTAACGAACGAAAATCGCCGATTTCATAAAACACGTCTAACCTTAGCGGCTGCCATAGACAAAGTAAACGATGAAAACACCTAAAGTTTTTATCATACTTCGGGGACATGTATACCAACATAATAAAGAACATTTTATGACAACCGGACCCTCCGAACCCGCGAAATTTAACAATTCCCGTTATTTTCTGAACACACCTCGGATATGCTATTAATACGGGGGGACAAGTAATGCTTATATAAAAAATTAAAATAAAATTAATAAAAAATCAATTTATTTTTATATAGAAAAACAAAACAATGAAGAACTAACTTGATTTTTACAATTTTTAAATAACCTAAAACAGAACTACCTATAACATTTCGTCACCTGGACGCCTTTCTGCACAAGGGAACCAACCCACAGAAATAACAAAAAATCGAGATAACCCATATATCCCGATTTTTTTTAATTTTGTGGGTTATTTATCTTCTGCAGAAAGGGTTTAATTGATTAATTTTAATATTCAAGCTACTTAAAAAAATTGAGCCTTCTGCCTGGGCGCCTATTGGCTTCGCGGCGCCCTAGGCCATGGCCTAGGTTGGCCTATAGGTTAATCCAGCACTGTGTACCCGAGCGAAGTTGACACATTAGGATTTGATAGCAAGAGCGACACATCATAATTTTGTACGCCGCTGTCAACTTTGTGTGGATAATACATGAGCATCAATCGTAAAAAGTAAAAGGTGAAATTTAAAATCGATGGGAAAACCACGGAAACCTCGAGGTAACTAACAATAAAAAGTAAGTATTGTTTTATTCAAAGTACCTAAAAATAACTGAGTATGCAAAACAAAAAACAATTATCAACAAAGTATTCAATGATAACACAAATATAAATTTGTATTGAATGTAGATTATTACCTACTGTGCAAGCATATTTTGCGTCAGTTGTCATAGGTTAGGAACAACCAGTGGCGGCCCAAAATATCTACTTTACTTTAAAAAAATAATGATTTTTTTATTTAAAAAAATATGGCTCTAATGCAAAACTTTCTTATTTTGACGTGTACTATCATCCCCTTAAAGAATGACAACTTATTTGGTGACACCCTGTATAAAAAACTGTGGATACCAGGAATATATTTGTGAATATTTTTAACTGATTATTTAAAATATAAATACTAATGTAATTAAAATTTGATGGGAAATTGTTTTAAAATCAAAAAAAAATTAAAAATTCCATATCAGGAGCATTATGTATTTTTATTATTATTATTTTTATAATACTGCTCTAGTAATTTATTAAAGGGGCAACATTATAAAAATTAAAATATGTAGGTAGTATAATTTTTAAAATGCGAGGTCCTCAACAAAAAAGCAAAACCATACCACAGCAACAATTGACCATTCTTTAAATGAATAAATCCTTTCAGTATTCGTTAGAATTTAATTATAACATGAGCTGGTTAGGATTAAATCACTAGATGAGTTAAACTCTCGAGCGAAGCGAAAGTATTTTAAGGCGTTTAAATATTGCTGAGATTAAATAATTCGGCCGTCTCGAGTGTTTCGTTCACCGATCGATGCAAACTCTCTATGACAGCTCTTACATGTAAATACAAAACTTCTTTTTAGCAAATAACTTGCATGACTTGACTAAATATTATCATGCAGAAATTATTTCTACCAAAAAAGTTTACTTCTTAAAATCAATCCATTGAGAAAAACAACTCGCTCTTAGATGTTATTGAATTCTACGTTTAATTAAAAAAGTTACCATTGGAAAATTGAATAGATCAATGCAGAAACTAAAGATGTCCACTTTTTAGGGAAATTGAGTTAAACATGGATTTACTATAAGTAAAGGGTGCCCGATCCAATGGCGTAGAAATTTCACATGTCACGGTAATCTAGATTATACAAAGGCGTTAATATAGTACAGAAACTAAATATGTCCAGGACAGGTTCACTTTCTGAGCTATATGTATAAATCGTATGCGCGCGATTAGAAACAGCTGATTTTTTAATTTTTTAGCCGTTGTAATCAGTAAAGTCAAGTGACCGATTTTTAAAATTTATTCTATATTGTAAAGAATACTTTTGTAAATCAAGGATATGATAAAAAGTCACTTTACATGCCACATTAAAATTCATCAAACGCAAGGATTAAAATCAAGTCTCCAATTTGTATAAAACTGTCATACATGTGTCATCTAGAAGACACATTTCCTGTGCAACCAAGTGTATGTGACATATTATAATTTAAATTGTGCAAGTGATCATTTATTTGTTTAGTTCAGTTATAATGTCAGAATCAAGTAGTTATATCAGTATTTACGAAGAAGAAAGTGAAACCTTGATTCCTGCAAAAAGAATTAATAGTTATTTACGATATAAGTGGGATAAGAGCTTTATTAACGTACGCATGCGAAATTTGCCCAACGAGTGCGTAGCACGAGTTGGGCAATCGCAAAAGTACGTTAATAAAGCGTTATCACACGTATATTGTACAAATTTTTATCTACGCCTCTAAATGAAAAAATAAACGGTAATTATTTTTGTCTAAAACTTAATTTAATAATAATAATAATAATAATAATAATAATCTTTATTGCCCAACAGATACAAGATCTAATAACAGGACAAAATATAAAAAGAAAATAAAATAAAATATATGGCAATTTTAGTTAACAAAATAAACTTTGAAAAAGAAACATAATATTGGTGAGTTACCTAAAATTTTCAACTAAATCCTTAATTATCACATCTAAAGATGAGAAATGAATATCACAATTAATACAGAGATCATTTATAATTTAGGGTTATTTTGACATTTTGACTTTTTTATCTGATTGGTTAAAAGCAGAGAAAAACGCGTGCGTTAATGAACTTCTTATCTCACTCAAAATGAGTGGGATAAGAAGTTCTTATCTCACTGGCGTAGATAAAGGTATTTTCCAGACCGAAGAAATGTAATCAGAAAATCTAAGGTTGCTGGGAAGCAACATACAAACTGGAGAGGAAATATCGTTGAAAGCAGAAAAACAGGTGACCCATGCAGGTATGCTCTACATTTTAGTTAATAATGGGTATTTGATTACTAAAGAAGTATTTATATTTCAGCTGTAAAAAGAAATGTTTTTCAAGTCTCACTACAGAATATCTTCAATATCGTTTAAGTCATTTCAACAATTTCACGAACAAAAACGAGCAAGACATTTACTTGCAAGGATTGATTACAGTTGCGAATGTACAAAAAAAAGCGAAGTAGAAAGAATGTGGCCAATAAACAAAAATCTTGCTCCTTTAAATACTTTTTGTTTGTGAACAATAAAAGGCAAGAAGTTTGTAAAAAAGCTTTCATAGCAGTCCATGGCATTACAAATGGACGGGTGTATCGCATATATAAATTGTCAGAAGTTGGGAAGTGGAAATGCAATTTCTGCAGAACTCGTAGGAAAAATACACGAACACATAGAGAGTTACCCCACAAAAGTTTCCCATTACTCAAGTAAGGAAAAAAATTTTTTGGATCCCCGATTAAATATTAAGATAATGCACGAAATGTTTTTAAAAAAGTTTCCAGAGCTGAAAGTTTCATATTATTTCTTTCTAAAGTACAAAACTTTTCACTGTCTTTTGGCAGACCACAAGTCGATACATGCAGTATCTGTGAACAACTGGAAGTGAAAATAAAAAGTAAAGTGCTCAATGATAATGCAAAACGTACTTATAGTGCTAAATTAATCGTTCACAAAAGTAGGAGTAGAAAATTTTACAACAAAATTAAAACGGTGCAGGAGATGTGTAAAGACAGGGATGATGTAGTCGGTTTATGTTTCGATTATATATCTAATTTACCTCTGCCGCATACTCCTGTGCAAGATATTTTACTACCGTCAGCTCTGGGTCTATACTTTTGGCATCCATAATCTTAACACTAACAACGCTAAAGTGTACATGTACCATGAAGGCAAAGCCAAAAAGTCTCCCAATGAAGTCTGCACATTTCTGCAAGACTACATTAAAAATAACATTTCCGACGAAGTAAAAGAACTTTACCTATTCAGCGACAACTGCAGCGGTCAGAACAAGAATCATACACTGATAAGATTTCTATCAGAACTTTGTGATTCCGGTAGATTTAGTAAAATAGTTTTTTCTTTACCAATACGAGGGCACTCCTTCCTACCATGCGACCGCGATTTCGGCAAATTAAGCGGATTATACGCAGAGCTGACCGCGTTTATTTTCCTGAGGAATATGTTCTAATAATGAAAAAATCAAGTAATAAGCGAGATAAATTCAAAATTCAAATGGTAGAAACAAGGTACTTAAAGGATTTTAAA
The DNA here is from genome assembly GCA_921294245.1 of Brassicogethes aeneus. Lineage (NCBI taxonomy): Eukaryota > Metazoa > Arthropoda > Insecta > Coleoptera > Nitidulidae > Brassicogethes > Brassicogethes aeneus. Next base: position 8,579,794 of record OV121137.1, read on the forward strand.
ACATGGTGGCCAGGAAATTGGAAAAAAAATGGTAACATCTGTTGAAAGTGCAAACTCAAAAGGAAGAGATAAACAAAGTTTTAATATATCAAAATTTTATCAATTTGAACTTAAAACTGAAATGCAAGGTTCTAACAAGAGATTTTATTGATGGAATAAAAGTGCACACATTTCGATTGCGACTGAGCAAAACACCAGTTCCCTTACCATCTAAATTTGCCTATAATAATAAAATACCAATAAGTAAGAAGAAACTAAAGGATATCCAGAGCGTTTTCCAGTATATTGATGAAGAACATGAATAATTTTACCAGGATATCTTACAGTGGCCTACGAAAGAAAAAGAGGAAGACATTGAAGTAGAAACAGAAAATGTTTAAAAAATGTTAGATTATTATTGAATTTGTTTTATTTTTATTTTTGCATTAGGGATAAGTTATGTTTATTTTCTAGTAGATAATAAAACGCTTTATTACATATTTTATAAATTTTATTAGCAATCAATGCAGAAACTATACAGTGCTTGCAAATCCAAGTCCGACCGCACTGGAAAGGACGGCTGTTCAATACCCGCGTGAAAAGAACAAGGATAGAACGCCAAATAGAATTTGATTGGCCAGAGCCCCGGATGCGTGCGAATTGTAAGCGAGGTCAACTCTCAGTCTGGCTGCATTTAGACTAAATGATTTAGTGTTAAGCAAACTGCGTTAGAGTGTAGATGCACATTTTAATTTTCTTTCTTCTAAATATTTTATACCCGAATCCTAAAAATAAAATTGTTTGATTTTTTTCCTTGAGAACTAGAGCAACAACAAAAATAGTATTCTTAATAAAAAAGATTTCTCAAATAAAAAATAATTCTGAATAAAAATAGTAACTATAAATAAAAATAAAACTCTAAATAAAAATAAAACTCTAAAAATAAATAATAAAAATAAATAAACTCAAAAATTAAATTAAATGTTCGAACAAGCCCCCATAGGCAGCCAAACAATAGCATAACCTATTATAAAAATTCCCGTCGGAACTACACAACCGTGCGTGAGAAAATTATTAACGTTTCGTCGAATTGTTTCTCTGTTTGGTCTGGCCTCGAACATTCCCGCAAATAATCTTTGAATTTCTCGTTCAGAATTACCAGCAAAGTGCCAGATTAAAATCTGAACTTTTTGTTCCAACGTGTACATTTTTTAATTAAATAATCTTTTTTACTAAAATTACTACCTCTTGCTGGCACCACTGCAGTTCTCGTTCTGATATCCTCGACTCGAGGCAAGCACGCTGCAAGGTGCGCGATGGGTATGCGTTGTCGTAGCCTGCCGGCTCTGGCCAATCAAATTCTATTTGGCGTTCTATCCTTGTTCTTTTCACGCGGGTATTGAACAGCCGTCCTTTCCAGTGCGGTCGGACTTGGATTTGCAAGCACTGTATATGTCCACAACCTGTGTGATTTTTTTTCTCTAAGAATTCAAAACTTTAAATACCAAATCATGTCTTCGTATCTACAAAATAGTTTACTTTCATATCCCAAATATTTTAGATATCCATTAAAGAAACGCTAAGTTATTTAGTTTTTCTTAGTTATCTCAAAACTAGGACATATTCAGTTTCTGCATTGAAGTATTCAATTGTGATTTGAGGCTTCATTTTCGAGAAATTCTAGTTTGAAGTTTTAAAAACATGTCAAAAATGCAGAATTCATGTTATCGAGATTTAATATTTTTAGCCCATGCTATGGGAAATGAAAAAGGAACGGAAGTCAAATAAATTTCGCCTCAAAGTCTGCGTCCCTTCTTTTACCGGATTTTTAGGAATCATAGGTTATTCAAAGAAAACTTTTGGTAATCTTTCATTACGTTTATACCACAAGTCATAACATTTTACTTAACTAATATTTTTTAAAGAACATGACACAAGGTACATTTTTAAAGTTTGCAGACTACAGAACGATTAATAAAATAAACTGCATTTACTAGAAAAAATATGCTTAATGTCAATAATAACTTAAAAAAATAATTTTAATTTAAACATACCAAGTACATCCAATTCAGCAGCTGGTCCTTGAGGTGGGGTTTTATTAATTACTTCTTTGGCATCATCCGCAGTAATTTTAAAACTATTTCCATTCAAGGAAGTATTAACACTACAAAAATATACATAATATAGATACAATCATTGGGAAAGTTACAAAATTGATATTAAAAAATGGCGCCGGCAGTTTACAGGTGTAAAGTTTGGGCTACAAAAACATCACAAAGTGTTCGTTGTTGTAAATGTCTAGAGTGGGTGCATAGCAAATGCACCACTTTTTCATCTGAGTTTAATAGGTCTATGCAAACTATTAAATATTTTAATAAGGTACCAAAAATCGCCAATACTTTTTTTTAATAGGAGCAGTTTCAATAAATCTAGTTTTTCTGTGTTTTATTTGAACGTTAGAGGGTTAAGGACTAAGTTAAAGACATTTTTCTATATCTTGCAAATAATGACTATGATGTGGTTGGGATCACAGAATCTTGGTTAACTTCTGATTTCAAAGACGGTTAAGTAGTGATCTCTACCAGATATTTAGATGTGATCGAAATAGTTTTACGAGCAAATTTAATCGCTGTGGAGGACTTTATATTACTTTTAAAAATAGAACCAATGAAGACAAATCACCTTGGTGCATTTAGTCGCAGAGCAGGTGTTTGTTGAAGTGAAATCTCAGAAGGGTTTGCGATTTTTGGCTGTAGGAATCTGAAGTGATTTTCCGAACTCAACGATCATGGTGTTATGCAGCTTTACTCAAACATTTTTTTCTTTGGCCAAATACGTATGACTGCTACATCAGGCAGGCCGCAACGACCTATATTACAATAAAACTCAACATTTAAACGTTATCATTAATTTCAAAATAAATGACATTCTGATTGTTGCCATTGTGTAAAACTTTTGAAAATTTTAGTTAAATTCGGCTAGCACGTCGTCAAGGTTTGAATCAGTTAGCTAATTAGCCGACAACTGTAGGTACCTATGCAAATTTTACATAAGGCGATTGGAGTTCGCACGGAATAGGCATTTGTGTAGTTACGCTCGACTTCAAAAATTAATAACCATGTCAATTCCATCTGAACCTTTCGAAAAATCGTTTACCCCTCCAGTTGAAAAATGATAATCTCAAAAATCATTTTTTGGATGTTAGGTCCCTTTTTTCGTATCGCGTCCAATATTTCATTTCAGCGTTTCAAAGTTATCCGGTACCCGGTACCTACAAAATTCTTTCTATCCTTTTACTTCTTTTTTTGTTGAGCCGGGCAATGCAGCAAGTTGTCTCACAGCGCCGCGGCGGTTTTGTAAGTGCCAGTGATTTTATACTAACACAAGATTAACAAATAAGTTTTTGCGAGTGTTTGCCAACTCGCGTCCAGTGCTCGGATATTCGAAACCGATCCGACATGCTAACTCTGTCTTGCCTGATCTGCTCGCAAGTATACTTACCACACATATACAGATCATTTTGGATTCAGGCTGTTTTATTTTCGAGGAGTTAAAGTAGGAGCTAGCTACTTATGCAGTTTTGCACATGCGTGGGGCCGTGTTCTCAGATGTAATTATATTCGAATATTATTTTCGTTATTATAAAGCTTATAAAAATATGTTATATTGCAAAACTTATAAAGAATTATATTAATTATGTTTTTAAGTATTAATAATAAAAAAAAGAATTATTTTTATAATTTTATTACCCAAGGACTTCTTGCCAAGGAGATTATAATCAAACATTTTGGTCACAGAACAAACCATTTTTGGTTTACTGTTTGGCTTTGTTTTTATTGTTTACTTTGTTTTGAGGTTTTACGATTTTTTGACCTTTTTTGTTTCTGTTTTGGAAGGTTTTTTATAGATATTTACATAGATTGTACTTCTTAATTTAATTTAGAATAATTTTGTTCATTTAGGGTTAGGATTTTTTAGATTTAGATTAGGCTAGTGTTTTTCGTTTGTGAACAAGTTTTATTATGGTTAAACATTTTCTATTTTATTTAAACTATTCGAAACATTTAAAATATTCTAATAGTTTAAATATTCGATTTGAAATTTCAATCGAATATAACTATTTTAATTAATTCAAGCAGCTTATGTTCTGTGAAGCAGGATCCACACGCTCAGTATTATTAATCTCATGGGCACTTAAAGAATTATTACCAATACAATTTCAAATCCCATACAATTATCTCATTCCCAATTCTTGACCAAAAATAACTTTTACAGCAGAACATTTCGCATTTTAGAACTGGTTTTCTAATATTTTTTTAATATAACCTAAATTCCTAAACTGACATTTGTATTTATTCATAACCAACAAACATTATTTATTTTTTAATCTCCCACTTTTGAACTGCACGTGCGCAAACGGTAGAGAGTAGCCAGCCTCCCCTTAAAAACGGGAACAAGGTCATCTATTCAAAATATAGGAAATAAGCGGTATATGTGTGGTAAGTATAAGGGTTAAGGTAGTATCGGTGCATTTTTCGTTTTTGCGTTCGAAAATTTGTCTCCAGTTATACGTATGATTCTATCGCGCATTTCAGGACTCTTTGATAAAAATTCATATTTCTATAACCGTTGGTTAGCGACTTAATTTTTCTTAAACTTTGTCAATGTTTTGATTATATTTGACTCAATATATACAATGTATGTATATTATACATATGTATAGAAATTTTCAATAATTCACATAGCTCGCCGCACGATTTTGATAATTGTATATTGCAATTTTTTTTTAATCTTAAGATATTTTTAAAATTTTTGAATTGCTATTAGAAGCGCTCACATTTTAAGTATAAGTCTGCAAAAAATCAGAATTTTAGATTGCATTCTAGAATTAATACAACGATTAATGTTACGAATCACCCACCCTCATAGCGGAATAAATCGCCGTGTGAAGAAATAATAATAATATTTTTGGGACCCATTTTTTTTCAAAAACCAAGTTTATTAATTATAACAGAAAATGGTTAGTATGACAATTCAAAAAGATAAATTAAAAGTATACTGAACATTAATTTGTTATTAGGATGATTTTTTTTAAGAAATATTTCTTTATTTTAAAAAAAATCAATAAAAATATTTTAACTCATGATTTTTTGTTTGTTTTTCGCTATATAATATATTATTTTATTGGCAAAATTAAATTTATATTTTAAATTGAAATTACTAACATACAAATGCATATTTCTGTAACCGTTCAAGTTAGCGACTTAATTTTTGTTTTAAAAACTTTGTCAATGTTCTGACTACATTTGACTCGATATATATGTATAGAAATTTTCAATATTTCTCATAGCTCGCTGCAGAGTAAAGTTTTTGATGCACGATTTTGATAATTGTATTTTGCAATTTTTTTTTTTTAATAATTAATTTATTAATCACAAAACTACAACAGAAAATGGTGAGTATGACAAGTCAAAAAGATAAATTAAAAGTATACTAAACATAAATTGGCTACACTAGAACGATGAAAAAGATTATTTAATTAAAAAAAATATTGAATAAAAAATGTTTTTTTACCCAGTAAAATTTAAAGAAAAATAAAATACCTCGAGGCATTAAATCTTCTCATTACCTCTTCGTAATTTAATCCAGAATTTTTATTTTGGTAAAAATAACTACCTTCATAATTTAGGTATACCTTCCTGACTTTAAAATAATCGTTTTTTCTAAACCTTGTCAAATTTTTAAACAATGTTACAGAGGTTATATTAGTGTCGTAATCAGAGTTGCATAGGTTGAGCACACGACTAAAAAATTTTTACTCCCGCTATTTTAGAGTGTGCGCGTATAGCTTGACCAATGCAAGAAACGTAAACTTTCTGCCATGGAATCGGGGACGAAACAACGTATTTTCAGTCGAGATAGTAAAAAAAAATATTTTGAGGATTGGACGCACGGATAATCTGTCCGAACCTAGGCTATAAACCTGTTAAAACAATGTCCAATGAAATTTTATCGATTACATTTTTCTATTTGACGATTAATAATTAATTATAGAACTATGAGTTTTATAAGATAAAGCCTGAACTCGCGTTACAAAATTCATAGGAGATTCTTTAGTTTGTTTTAATGTTTGTAAATCATGTACTAGGCTTGTAAGATTTCTAGTATCACCAAAGTTTTCAATCAAAGAATCCTTTATTTTATTCCAAGTTGTCAAAAATTTTGAATTGACTAATTGTTATGCTTTGTTTTTTAATTTATTTTTAGAATCTAATGTGACTTGGTCACCATCGTATTCTGAAATTAAAGCAAATAATTCAGTGAGCTTAAAGACAGGGAAATTTTCAACTATATTATCATTTAAATTACCGTTTTCAGCCATTTTTATTTATTAGGAAAAGTAAAATTAAACGTTGTCCGTTAATAAAATAAATTCACTAACATCGATTTCCTAGTCTGCTAGTTACTTGTGTTACTTCTTAAATTTTCTTATTTCTTACTTCTTAGGTTTCTTACTTCTTAAATCTTCTTATTTCTTAAAATTTCTTACTTCTTAGGTTTTAGTCGTTTTTCAGTTTTCCTTGGAATTATATTCCAATTATTATTAAAGATGATTAAAATGCACTATTGTTTCATAACTATTTATTAAATTAAACGTATTTATAATATACTTAAAAGCATGTACTAACTTATACTAATTAATAACGAATGTCAACGAATTTCAAAGAATGAATCTTTAAAGTCAAGTTCACTCCTCTTTATAATCTATGTTAAAAGTAGGGTAAATTCCTTATGTCAGCAGAGAGAGCAGGGATAAAAGGTCTTGGCGGCTTCTGGACAAAGAGGTATTATAATTGTTTTAAATAACAAAAACAAAATAAATAGGATTATAAAATTAATAAACAATAATAAAATATCTAATTTCTAATGTCTAAGCACAAAGGGTTCATTGTTCAGAGGGCACGTAACAAACATATAACTGGAAACAAATTTTTGAACGCAAAAACGAAAAATGCAGCAATACTTGATTTAACTACCTAAAGTTTAGGTCCTAAAGTTTAATGCCGGTTTTACACCAAACCGACAAAACAGCAATTCGAGTTGAAAAAAACAAAACCGCAACTTTTTGCAGATTTTTTGAAGATTTTTCGGCAACTCAACAGTTGCTGTTGTGTTTTTCGTTTCCCGATCGATGTCGGTAACTTCAAAGAGTTGCTGCGTTTTTTGCAACTCAGTCGGCTTGGTGTAAACGTCTGTTATCAACTTGAGTTGCGGCGAGCTGTGTTTTTGTCATGTTGACAGTCGCGGCAAGGTTATTTATCAAAAAAGAATAAGTATATAACATCTTTGCACCACCATCATATTTCCTTCTATTTAATAAGGATCTCACCCAATACCTGCGTGTACGACGTTTTCTTTTTTTTCTAAATCACGTACCAACAGCCAACCGCACACGAGAAAAAAAAGCGTTCCTCGTCACTATCCATGTTAATTTTTTTAAATAAATAATATAAAATAATGAACAACCATCTACTTTCTGAATAGAACTAAACAAAACTGCAACTGTTTCTCTGATGTAAAACGACAAAAAACAAAAACTCGACAGCAACTAATTTTTGTCTGTTTAGTGTGAACAGTTTTATCGTTAAAAACAGTTGAGTTTTTGTTTTTTAAAACAGCAACAAAACAGCAACTCAACTAGTCGGTTTGGTGTAAAACCGGCATAAGACCTAAACCCAGTATAGCATACTGACGGCGCGAGCAGATCAGGCAGGACAGAGAAAGCAAGTCGGCTCGGTTTAGAATATCAGAGCACTGCTCACTAGGGTGTCCGTTATTTACCAACTTGTTTTTTTTTGTTCGCAGTGCCCCCTAAATTTTTAGTTTATGACCTAAAAAAATTATAAAAAAAAAAATATTCATATTAAACCGTGCCACAAAGACATGGGGTTTCGGAAAGTTTTACATTTAATTTTTTTCTCCCGAGCAAGTTAATAAACAGCAATAAGAGACACATATTTTTATAGGAAATTGAACGCTGTACAAAAAAGCTTTCCTATGATTTTTTCATAAATTTACTAAATTAAAAGTTATTTAAGGTTAAAGTTAAACTTATAGTAATATTTCGACTTTTTTACTTCGACTGCAAAAATGTAATTATTTTTATGAAAATGAATTGTTAATTTTTGAAAATATGAGATTTTATTGTATTATTGAAAAAATTATTGACAAGAGATTTCGATAAATTCAACTTTTTTTATTACATTAAACGAATCTGGTACTAGTTTTACTCAATTTTAGTACGATTACTTTTTTACATAATCTTTTTATTTCTGTGAAATTCTACAAAATTTTATACGATTTTATAAAATATTATACAATAAAAAAAATTTCTTCAGTACAGCTAATGACATAGAAATTCTTTTAACAATTATTTTTACGACAAATAAAATTTGTAGTTACGTATACGTTGTCTTGAGTATGAGATGCAGACATTTTCGCTACACCAATTATCCTTTTCAAATAAGTTAAATGTATTTATCTACTTCTACATTGACGAGCTGTGACTTTATGGCGCTTTAGTCACGGGCTGAAATTAGCTTTATTATACATTAGAGAAAAGTGAGGTTAATTCCATTGATATTTGACAGATATCAAATGTTTAACAAATATAATTGGCTTTAAATTCTTCTTTTTTGTTTGTCATAGATAAAGTATACTTAGTATGCAACTCGCTTTATAAACTTATCTAGACACTCGTTTTTAATAAGCTTCCCTCGTGCCTAATAAAAATCGTAACTGAAATGGCGTTTTGTAAAATTTTACAGAAATAAAAAGATTATGTAAAAAAAGTAATCGTTCTACGTTTGAGTAAAACTAGTAGGTACCAGATTCATTTACTGTAATAAACAATTTTTAATTTATCGGAATCCCTTGTCCATAATTTTTACTTATCTCTTTTCAATAATTTTTAGTTTTTCAATAATACAATAAAATCACATATTTCCAAACATTAACAATTTATTTTCACAAAAATAATAATAATTTTGCAGTCAAAGTAAAAAAATCGAAAAATTACTATTAATTCAATTTTAACCTTAAATAACTTTTAAACCAGTGAATTTATTGAAAAATATTAAGAGAGTTATATAACTTTTTGCTGTATATTAACACATTCACTGCCCAAAACGCGCGTGGCGCGTTTACAAGTACTGCGGCCATATGCCCACACCGCGCTAGGCGCGTTCTTAATAATAAATAACATTATTTTACAAGATTTTCCCATTTTATTAACAAGAACGCGTTATTATGATTTATGTTTATGTTTATAGGCACTGAACATGGTTTATCACTCAACCAGTGCCCAAAACTGGTGCGTTTTTTGTTTTTTGCAAAAAATAAAATTGAAAACCTATACTAGAATTTATTTAAAACAAGATGCACTTATTTAAATAAAAAAATATGAAGAAAAACTTAGGTGGTACCTGAAGCAATACTCTTTTTTGGGGTGGGCAGTGAATGTGTTAACTTGCTGAGAAAAAAAAAATGTAAAACTTGCCGAAACCCCATGTTATTTAAACGGAAAATGTATCGTCTTTGTGGCACGGTTTAAAATGAATATTTTTTGTTATAATTTTTTTTTATACTTCCTTTTAGGTCATTAACTAAAAAATTAGGGGGCGCTGCGAACAAAAAAACCAAGTTTGTAAATAACGGACACCCTACTGCTCACGTCACCCATTTCTTACAAAAACGTTTTAGAGGGGCTCGTCGTGTATTCTATAACTTTGTATCAAAAAGTTTTAAACTCGTCACAGTCAAAGTTGGAAAGACTACACTGTACTTGGCCGCTCCACGAGCAATACAAATCTATGTATTTCAGAAAAAATATTGCCCTTCTTTATCTCACAAGACTGTGTAAGAAAAAGTGTTTTACATTATGTGAGCATTTTACTGTGGCTAGGCTTCGGGCTGCATAGAAAGGGTTAGCGGGCCGCATGCGGCCGGCAAGTCGAAGTTTGAGTATGGCTTTGTTAGGTGATTATAACCTGTCTAGTACCTATTAACTGGTACCGTGATAAGGACACACTTAACATTGAGGCTGGGGCCTTGGTTTGGATAAGGATAATGATGTACATTATTGTTTTAATAAGGCAGATTACATATTATTAAAACAATATTTTTTTAAAGTTAATTGGTATGAATTATTTTTATAACATGTGTTTTAAAGCTGGGTCAGAATTTCTCAAACGGGCCACCTGAATTAGGTCAAAATTAGTTTTTGATTGTAGATACATTTTTTCGATAGTATTTTACATCACTAACACAAATCCTAAAGGATTTTGTAAAAAAAAAATTTTCAATTGACATATTCATGATATTAAAAGTAAAAGTTTTTAGTAATTAAAAAATAAAAAAAATCATTATGGCTAAACTAATTATCCGATTGCAACAATATAACTAGCGTTGGAATCTTGTTTTGACATAGATTCTTTGTTATTTTTTTCAATTGTACAATTTTCATTTAGGTCGATTTTTTTTTGTTTTTTTTATAACAAATTCGGAAATAATTGGCTTCTGCGCCAGCTATCGACTCGAAAAAAAAAACACATATACTCCAATCATTTTTCAAAATTATGCTGCTGAGAAAAAAAATGGCCCGCAGGTTGACAAAAAGTTATTTGTCCTTTTGTGGCCGCGCGCGGTGTCAGCTCTCGCTCCGAACCGTGTATGCTGTACGCGCTTGCGACGGGACGTCTTTCGGTGGTCTGGAATGGTACTTTTCTAATTAAAATTAATTTGTGACCTTAATAATTGACTTGGACCCTTGTTTTTTGTATTTTATTTAGAAATAAATAAGCTTTATACTGATATAAACAAAAATAATTTGCATTCAATATATTTGGTTTATAAGGCGCCAAACTAAAAATTACATTTTTCTTGGTACTCACTTGGTACTTCTTGGTACTCACGTGGATTATCTGTCAAATTTTCTACTCCTTGATTTAGTTTGTAACTTTCTTTTAAAAACTAAAGTTATATTTTAATAATTTTCTTAAAGTGACTAAATCGAAATATTTAATTTATTCTATATTTAGTTCGGTCACACAAAATAAGTAATATCTAATAATAAAAAAGAAATGCTTATTGAGCAAGTTTACAGAGACCCGTAAACTCACAAATTACGACATTTTTTTGACTGGGCTAAGAATTTTTTTAAAAAAGTTTCGGTTTTTTTTTGTATTTTTTTTTGTATTTCAACCAGCCGCAAAACCGAAACATGTTATTTGTAAGATTATTTCATCTATCAACGAAAGCAATTTGTACAAAATTGAAATGTAAAATATTATTCAGAAGTCAAATTAAATTATTATTTTCGTACTATTTTTTTTATTTTTAACCATCATGGTTAATCATGGATGTAATATTGATATACTGTCTTTTTAAAATCGAGAAAGTGTCACTTTTCCTGCTGTCCAGGCAGGCAATACTGTCACTTTTCCTGTCTAGATTTTAGATTAAAACAAAATTTTCTTTGCTGTTTAGGCGCTGTTACTTATAATATATTATATAAACAAAATAAAAATATTTTATAATTTAAACTTATGTAATGTATGACCGAGCTCCATATAGAAAAAAGAACACAAATACGTTTATTAGTAGGTAGGTACAGATTTTTGTTTACATCACGAAAAAAGCATAATTTTTATTTTACCACCAAGTGTTGGTTATAAAAAAATGTTAATATTTAAGTTTGGCGCCATTTAAAACAAAATATAATGCACATAAAATGTTTTTGTTTTTATCACAATAAACCCCATTTATTTCTTAATAAATCAACAACCAAAACAAGACTCTGAGATTATTAATACAAAATTTTTATTTTACCAAAAAGTGTACTTTAAAAATTTATTTCTTTAGCTTGGCGCTACATCTATAAAAATACTATGGACATAAAATATTTTTGACTTCCACACAGCAAAGCCAATCAATTTCTTAATAAAACAAACAAAAACCACAAGGCTTTACATTTATTTATAAGGGCAGAATGATTTTTTAAAATTTGTAAAAATTTATTTTTTTGTAAAACATAATAAAATATAATGAGCGAAAATTATTTTTGTATATACCAATATAAAGCCTATTTATTTCTGAATTTAATACAAAAAAACAAGCTCTAAGTCAATTATTACGGTCACAAATTAATTTTGATTAGAAAAGTAAGTACCATTCCAGACCACCGTAAGACGTCGCGTCACAAGCGCCTACAGCGTACACGGTTCGGAGCGTGAGCGGCCACCGCGGTGCACCCACAAAAGGACGAATAACTTTTTGTCAACTTGCGGGCCATTTTTTTTCTCAGCAGCATAATTTCGAGAAATGATTGGAGTATATGTGTTTTTTTTTCGAGTCGATAGCTGGCGCAGAAGCCAATTATTTCCGAATTTGGTATAAAAAAAACAAAAAAAAAAAATCGACCTAAATGAAAATTGGACAATTAAAAAAAATAACAAAGAATCTATGTCAAAACAAGATTCCAACGCTAGTTATATCGTTGTAATCGGATAATTAGTTCAGCCATAATGAATTTTTTTATTTTTTAATTATTAAAAACTTTGACTTTTAATATCATGAATATGTCAATTGAAAATTTTTTTTTTCAAAATCCTTTAGGATTTGTGTTAGTGATGTAAAATACTATCGAAAAAATGTATCTACAAACAAAAACTAATTTTGAACTAATTCAGGTGGCCCGTTTGAGAAATTCTTACCCAGCTATAGATTTACTTCTATCAAAGAAAAAGACATAAACTTTGCATCCGGTTTAATGGTAAACTAAAAGGCTTGACAACATTAAAGAAACAGGCTCATAATCTCTTTAAACAAACCAACATGCAAGTATATTATTAGAATTTTTTAAAATTAAGAAAACAATGTAAACATCTTAGCCTGATTTGTTAAAATATTATATTGATAGAGTTAAAAGTAATGTTATATACGACCCTAAAAAATTTTGGTCTTTCGTTATGGTGCTTCAAAAATAAAATTTAATTTTTTTTTCGCTCTTACCCTCTCAAATGTTTCTAAACTGCTCGTCATAAAAAACAACGCACCTAGTTTTTTGGAAAATATTTGAAAGCTCGTTATTGGAAAATTACTGAATCGATTTTGAAAATCTTTGAAAATTCTGAATAGCTGATTCTTTGACTCTTATGTCTAATTTTGGGAATACGATATTTTGCACATAGCATTATACTACAGGGTGTTAAACGAAGAGATGCATTTTTTTCGAAATTTCAAGTTATTTTCATTCAGTTGACTTTGATAGTCGTAATACCCCTCCCTGAAATAAGTTGGGTAATCCCTCGGAACGTTTTCGAGATTTTGTGGATATCTTGGCTAACTACGAGTACCTATATGCCAATTTTTTAAAATTGTCGTTATTCCCAAGTTTAGTCCAAAAAATGAGCAATAGTGGATTCTTTGACTTTGACTAATTTTGGGAATACGATATTGTGTACATGACATTATACTACAGGGTGTTAAAAAAAGAGATGTTTTTTCCAAAATTTCAAATAACCATTCACAGGGCAGTTGAGCTTGATAGTCGTAATACCCCTCCTTAATAACAGTTAGGTAATCCCTCGGGACGTTTTCGAGATTTTGTGGATATCTTGGCTAACTACGATTATATGGCAATTTTTCGAAAATTGTCGTTATTCTCCATTTTAGTCCAAAAAATGAGCAATAGTTGATTCTTTGACTCTTATGTCTAATTTTGGGAATACGATATTGTGCACTTAGCTACATACTACTGGGTGTTAAAAAAAGGGATGTTTTTTTCCAAAAATCCAAATCCCCATTCACAGGGCAGTTGAGCTTGATAGTCGTAATACCCCTCCCTAATTAGGGAGGGGTATTACGACTATTACGACTGTTATTAATAACAGTTAGGTAATCCCTCGGGACGTTTTCGAGATTTTGTGGATATCTTGGCTAACTACGATTATATGGCAATTTTTTGAAAATTCACCTTATTCCTCATTTTAGTCCAAATAATGAGCAATATTTGATTATTTGACCCTTATGTCTAAGTTTGGGAATACACTATTGTGCACATAGCATGCTACTACAGGGTGTTAATAAAATAGATGTTTTTTCCAAAATTACAAATCCCCATTCACAGGGCAGTTAAGCTTGATAGTCCTAATACCCCTCCCTAATAACAGTTAGATAATCCCTCGGAACGTTTTCGAAATTTTGTGGATATCTTGGCTAACTACGATTATATGGCAATTTTTTTAAAATTCACCTTATTCTCCTCCCAAAAATGAGCAAACTACGGAAGGTATCTATTAATTATCAACACAGAGTTTTAAGGTAGGTAACGTGCTTTCAGTTTATGTACGTTGCGTGATTCATTAAATCTGAAATTTTTTACACAAAAGCAATTTTTTTTTGGGAAATTCAAAATAAAAACGCAAACCAAACAGCATTATTCTCGTAAACTTATGCAGGCCATATTCATGCAATTTTCTACAAACGGTTGACCATGAAAGTTTAAAAAATATGGTGCATATCTGGTTTTGACTTTCATCGCTTCAATTATTGTTGTCATTTATTTCGTCGAATATAAAAATATTTTTTAAACAGCCTAACACATTAAAAAAATAAAATGACGGATGTAAGGTATGCAAAGTGAAATTAAACAGACGTTAGGAATACATTAAAACAAGATTTAGAAAATTCTATTGCTCTTAATTACAATACAATAAACAAAATTAAAAAAACAAATAAAATAAATATATCAACAAATTTTATAATCTTCACATAAAAAATTATTAAAATGCAGAATTGATAGGTTTTAATTTCATGAACTAACAGCAATAAGTGCGTAAAGAAAGAAAAACATTCATTTACGCGAATCAACAATTTTAATATTTTGTTGGCCCACCGCCGACACGTATAACGTCCGCTACCCTACTTGGCATACTATTGACCAAGTCTGCAATAAATGCTTGGGGAATAGCCTCCCATTCAAATCTTACTGCATTTACCAAATCGTCCAAATTATTTAATACATACTCACCAGCATTCATCCTAAGTTTCATTTTACTCCATACATGCTCTATTACATTCATATCGGGAGATCTAGCAGGCCAATCCATTTGTTCGATGTTATTCTCCCTCAAAACCTCTTGAACAACTCTGGCCCTGTGCGGACGAGCATTATCATCTACCAGTACAAAGTCATTCCCGAAGTTTTGAGCGAAAGGAATAATAATCTCATTCACAAACATATCTCTATATCTATTCGCATTCATACTTTCCCCCAATTTCAATTTAGCCCTAAATATGTTTATAAATAAATATTCGTAATCCATAATCCATAATATTAGCAAGGATAATTTTCTTTGGTTTAAATAATGTAAAAATCACTCATTTTTTAAATTACATTGTAGATTGCGTCAGCGTGGGATATCCTACCGAAATATGGCTGACATGTTGAACTGTACGGAATCAGCTATGCGCAGGGCAATTGACCGATATAGGATCCACGGAACCTCTGCTTACCGCAACAGAGGGCGCAGCGGTCGTGACAGAGCAACAACTTTACGTCAAAATCGCCATATAACGATGTCTGTGCGCCATCGTCCCACACTCAATGCGACCCAGATTAACCGGGCACTTCGGGAAGCCACAGGTGTCAACATTTTGACATCAACTGTTCGCAGAAGGTTGCACGAATATGGCTTCCACGCTAGACGAAGAGCTGCCTGCCCTCTTTTGCTGCCTGTTCACCGAGCTGCTAGAAGAAGATGGGCACAAGAACATGCAAATTGGGGAATAGCAGAATTGAATAGGTGCATGCATGTTTACTGATGAATGTAGATTTAACTTGTATGCTAGTGATGGACGAATTTTAGTATGGAGAGAAAGGAACAGTAGGTATGTAGAGGAAAATATGGAAGCAAGAGTAGCATTTGGAGGTGGTGGAATAACTGTATGGGGCGGTGTTATGCAGAATGGTAAGACTGAGTTGGTCGTTTTGCTAGGAGAAAGTATGAATGCGAATAGATATAGAGATATGTGTGTGAATGAGATTATTATTCCTTTCGCTGAAAACTTCGGGAATGACTTTATACTGGTAGATGATAATGCTCGTCCGCACAGGGCCAGAGTTGTTCAAGAAGTTTTAAGGGAGAATAACATCGAACGAATGGATTGGCCTGCTAGATCTCCCGATATAATAGAGCATGTATGGAGTAAAATGAAACTTAGGATGAATGCTGGTGAGTATGTATTAAATAATTTGGATTATTTGGTAAATGCAGTAAGATTTGAATGGGAGGCTATTCCCCAAGCATTTATTGCAGACTTGGTCAATAGTATGCCAAGTAGGGTAGTGGACGTTATACGTGTCGGCGGTGGGCCAACAAAATATTAAAATTGTTGATTCGCGTAAATAAATGTTGTTCTTTATTTACGCACTTATTGCCGTTAGTTTATGAAATTAAAACCTATCTATTCTGCATTTTAATAATTTTTTATGTAAAGTAGGGTGAGCCAAAAAAACTAACCTATCGGATTTATGGGTTAAAATGAACCTACATACCGAGCAAAAAATTTCCCTGCAAGGCAAAATTTTTTGCTCAATTTTAAAAGGTGTCGGTGAGCATTCTAAGTTTTCCATTGAAATAACACGTAAAAAAATCTTTTTTCATTAAAAAGACTATAACTTTTGAACCGTTTGAGATAAAATTTTTTACGTCGCAGATTCTTGTAGAGCATAAAATTTCCCAAAGAATCTATACCAGGATTATTTTTTTTAATTCAAAAATTCGTATGCTTGAAAGCTTTGAAAAGTGTAAAAAATCACTAAAACTGCAAATTTTATCTCAAACGGTTCAAAAGTTATGGTCTTTTTAATGAAAAAAGATTTTTTTACGTGTTATTTCAATGGAAAACTTAGAATGCTCACCGACACCTTTTAAAATTGAGCAAAAAATTTTGCCTTGCAGGGAAATTTTTTGCTCGGTATGTAGGTTCATTTTAACCCATAAATCCGATAGGTTAGTTTTTTTGGCTCATGCATATATAAGAATATATAAGAAGAATAACGTGAATTTTCGAAAAATTGCCATATAATCGTAGTTAGCCAAGATATCCACAAAATTTCGAAAACGTTCCGAGGGATTATCTAACTGTTATTAGGGAGGGGTATTACGACTATCAAGCTCAACTGCCCTGTGAATGGGTATTTGAAATTTTGGAAAAAAACATATATTTTTTAACACCCTGTAGTATAATGTCATGTACACAATATCGTATTCCCAAAATTAGACGTAAGTCAAAGAATCCACTATTGCTCATTTTTTGGACTAAACGACAATTTAAAAAAAAAAAGGCATATAATCGTAGTTAGCCAAGATATCCACAAAATCTCTAAAACGTTCCGAGGGATTACCTAACTTATATCAGGGAGGGGTATTACGACTATCAAAGTCAACTGCCCTATGAATGGGAATAACTTGAAATTTCGAAAAAAATGCATCTCTTCTACACACCCTGTAGTATAATGCTATGTGCAAAATTTCGTATTTCCAAAATTAGACATAAGAGTCAAAGAATCAGCTATTCAGAATTTCCGAAGATTTTCAAAATCGATTCAGTAATTTTCCAATAACGAGCTTTCAAATATATTCCAAAAAACTAGGTGCGTCGTTTTTTATGACGAGCAGTTTATTTAATATAAAAAATCCTCACCAAATATGGGCGTTCCAGCTCAACTCTACGAGGTCGCTGTTTTTATTTTAGTTCCCATTTAATTAAGATGGGAAAAATTATTTTATGTTTGGAATTTTATACCTCTGTATCAAAGTAACTTATGGCAATGATCATTACAGTTTCTTATAAAAAATGTATCGCTCTACAAAAAAGCTCTTTTATTATTTTTCGATAAATTGATTTCTTCTAGCTGCCTTGTTTTGCCCCCTTTCACCTCCCGTCTGCTGATTGTATCATAAAATTAAAAAAAACAGAAAATTTGATGTTAATCAAACTATGACCTCGAATAACTCTAGAAGAAATCAGTTTATCGAAAAATAATAAGAGACCTTTTTTGTAAAGCGTTACATTTTATATAAGAAACTGCAAACATAAAATTATTTTTTCCCATGTTAATTAATGGGAAACTAAAATAAAAACAGCGACCTCTTAGAGTTGAGCTGGAACGCCCATATTTGGTGAGGATTTTTTTATATTAAATAAGAGCGAAAAAAAAATTAAATTTTATTTTTTGAAGCACCCTACTGGGGATATTCCTAAAATCGTTTATTAGAGGTGACAATCAATGGATAATCTGTTTGCATCTCATTTTGAATCTGTTTATGCCAATTCAAATCAAGCAATTTTTTTATGTAGGAACCATCCAAAAATCGCAAATAAAGATTCAGTATATTTATCTGTTGTTTATATCATTTTTGAAAATACATTACATAAATTGGATTGCCATAAAGGCTTGGACCTG
Organism: Brassicogethes aeneus; assembly: GCA_921294245.1. NCBI lineage: Eukaryota > Metazoa > Arthropoda > Insecta > Coleoptera > Nitidulidae > Brassicogethes > Brassicogethes aeneus. The sequence continues at coordinate 8,598,305 of OV121137.1, forward strand.
ATGGACCTTTTATTTATATTTAATAAATTGTTGCACCGCGGTATTTCCTGAAGCATGGAAGAGTTCTTATGTTTTGTCAATGTTTAAATCAGGCGACAAGTTAAATGCAGGCAGGTATGCATTTAATCAGCTATTCCTCAAATATTAAAAAAAAAATTGTAATTCCATTTTTAACATCTGCATTTAGAAACATTCCGCAGCAACATGGCTTTACCGAAGGGCGTTCAACAGTTACTAATTTATTTTCTTACATAAATTTGATCACATCCTGCATGGATAAGGGTATGGAAGTTCATTCAATATATACCGATTTTAGTAACGTTTGATGTTGTGAAACATGATTTTTTTATTGACTAAGCTCGCCGAGTATAAATTGCGAACACCTTTTCACCAATGGATTGCTTTGTATCTCGCGGGACGTATTCAGCGGGTAAAACTAAACAGTTTTATGTTCGATGTTATTAACGTTACCAGTGGAATTCTGCAAGGTTCGCACTTAGGACCTATTTTGTTTTAATTTTTGTGAATGACATTGGCAATATTTTGACAAGGATGTGGAAGCCTTACAAAATGTCCTTAATTTACTTATTGAATGGTGCCAAAAAAACTACTGTTTTTATGACCAATGTTTGGTTATTGTCTTTTCCAGAAGTAAGGATAATTATCTAAATTTCTACTGTCTGAACGACTAAAAATTAGAATCTGTTTAGATGGTTAAGGACCTTGATGTTATTTTAGACAACAAACTGAAATTTCACAACCATTTTAATAAAATGGTTATGGAATCAAATAGGATGTTGGGTTTCATATTGCGTACTACTGTTGCAGTATGAAACCCATTGCATCCTTGGTATGTTCTCTAAACTTTAATATGCATCTACGATATGGTATACAGTTTGTTATGTTCACATAAATAGGTTGAAAAGCACTCAGAATAGATTTATACGTCATATAAGCTGCCTCTTCATCTATGTAACACTGATCAAACAAGACAGTATTTGAGGGTTAAAACACTTATTCAGAGAAGAAAGAATATTTATTCAATCTTTTTTTAGTGATAAACAGCCCTTTAGTGATAAACACACCCTCAAACATTGTCTTGCTTTTTATCCATGCTCCTTGTAGAGACTTAAGAAATCATGCCTTATTGCAAGTCCCATTGTTATAAATTGTGTACGCAAGCAATTCGCCTATATGTCGTGTGGCAAGGATTGTTAATGATATTCCTAACCATTTTTGGTGTCCTTTTGCATTTTTAAACGCCAATTGAATCAGATGTAAAATGTTATTTATATTGATGTATTTATTTTATATAAGTTTTTGTTTTTTGCTATTGAAGTTTTTATGAAACTGTAAACTAAATTATTTCATGTTACTGCAATTTTGCGAACCCTATTGTAAATGACCAATATAATCCAATAAAAAATAAGTAATTGGTTTGAATTGGTTTGAAATGTTTTTTGGCGCTATGAATCACCAATTCATTCCAGTTGCATTCCTATTGGTAAGTTCCAATGAAGTCAGCGGCTTGGATTGGAAAATACCAATCCATGCCTATGCTTGTCTCTATTGGCTAAATCCAATAGAAATGCACTTGGAATGAATTGGTAATTCATAGCGCCAAACCCATTCCAACCAATTAAAACCAATTAATATTTTTAAATTTGGATTAGAAAATAACTAACAGTTTATTTTTCATTCAAAAATAATTTTAGATCCCACAAGGATAACCGGGTAAAACCCAGAATTAATTTTTCACAGAAGAGACAAAAAATTACCGAGTAATTTTATTTCTTTATTATTTTTTTGTGATATATGTATATATTGAGACATTTAACTTACTATCACAAAAAAGTAATAAAAAATAAATAAAATTACTCGGTTTTAATCATTCTTTGTCTTTCTTGCAAAGTATGTTTGTAGGCATGGTCGAAGTCAATATTGCTTATGTCAATTTTTTTATTTTGTCCGCTGTGACAACCATTCTTACGCCATCGTCCCTTAACCTTACACATATAAACATTTTTTAAGATATAAGTGTACTTAACACAGAAATCAACTAATAAAAAAAAAACCGCTAATAAATGGCGTCCAAAGACATGTTTGTGTTGTTTTTTCTTTATGATGGCGTCTCAACCTCGTTGGTTTTGCGCTGCTACACGAGAGCCCACTTGCGATATTTGTATTGTATTGGGAATAACCAATTAGCAGATTTTTCGAATCTTACACTGGAAATGCCCAATTGAATTTATAGGTAGCTTTATCCAATCGAAACCGCTAAAAAACAGTAGAATCCTAATTGGATTTTTCCATCATGGAAAATACCAGTAAAAACCAATTTCTGTTTTATATCGCGCCCAATTAAGTCCAATTCAGACCCATTGATACCAACCAATACTTCAATTGGTTTCTACAGGAATTAATCGGTCATTTACAATAGGGAATTTAAAATATTTAGAAAAAAAAACCAAATTTCAATGTCTAAGAAAATGTTTAGTATGTTCTTGTTTTAAATTAGTCCTGTATAACTTACCAAGATATGCCTTTAGCATCTACTTCCTTTTCAACCAATTGTTTCCAAAACTTATGAACCTACAATAACAGAATTGTCATTTAAATGAATATAAAAATCAATATGTGAATTGCTCCTTGCAATACTATATGCAATATTATACTACTTCAAATATACCAAACAAATTTCATATAAATTTAATTTAATTCATATAGCATACAAATAACTAAACTGCGCACCAGTCAATGTGTCGCGACCAAAAATTTCGACCTTTTTCAAAACGACATAACTTTTTTGTTTCTTGAACGATTTTATTTTGGTTTGTAATGTCTGCTAGCCCCATTCTCTGGCAATTCATGCTATAGATATAAAGCTCACGGTTTTTTAAGTAAATTTACTACAGGGTGATATGTAAAACAGTGAAAAATTTCAATAACTTCATCCAAGCCCCGTTTGTAAAATAAATATTTTTTTCTCGTTTTTACTTTGAAATAATGAAGTATTATGTCTAACCCTGAAACGTTTTTCAAATTTTTTGAATTGGAATCTTAGCAACAAAAATATGATTTTTTTTTCAAAAGAGTACATTTGATGCTTTTTTGTAGGCAATACACTAAGCCTTTTTAAGATAAAAAAATAAGATGGTGAAAGATTGTTCCTTAAATAATTCTGAACAAGCGAAAAGCTACAAACTTCCATTAATTTCAGAGGAACCTAAGCAAAGACCACTTTTTCAAAATGACATTTTGGAGAAAATTTGCGAAAACTAAACCTAAACCGATATTTACGTTTGTGACATGTTTGCTTTATAATTTTGACCTCCTGATGTGATTCAGTTGTCAAATTTAGATGAAACCAAAATCACCAAGAATCAAAATTCGAAAACAATTCCCGGCTGTTAAATGTCTCAATAACATGCCTTTGCCAATGCCATTTGTGGAATCATTTTTGTTTGAGTGGTTAGGATAATGTTACATAAATTACATTTATATTGCGCACTAGTGATAACGTATTACTGATAAGTACCTACCTAATTGGTAATAAAGTTAAATACAAAATTTGTTTGTATATTTTTGAAAATTTTATGCGAGGATATAATCATAATAAAAACTACAAAATTCAACAGAAAAATGTAACAAACAATAACAATAATAACTTTCAATATTTCGTTGGCTCTCCCCTAACCCGTAATAATTCGTTAACCCTCCTGAGCATTCCCTAGACCAAGTTCCTTAGAAATTTCTTGGGTATGGCTTCCCATTCTTCCTGAATCGAATTTACCAATTCATCCAAATTTTCCATGCTTCCTCTCTTTCATCTTCAGTTTCATCCTGCTCCACACATGCTCAATAGGATTCATATCCGGAGACAAAGGTGGCCAATTCATTCTCTCAATATCATGGACGCTTAAATATTCATTTACGATATAAGCGCGATGCGGACGGGCATTGTCGTTCACCAACACCAAATTATTGGCATTTAATTTTCATCATTTGATCCTTGATTTGATCATTCAGTGACATGATAATAACGTACTAAAAATGCAAAACACAGTAAAAAAACAGTAAAATCCAGCAATCAGATTTTAATGAGACATTATAAACATCCAGTAATTGTTTTCGAATTTTGATTCTTGGTGATTTTGATTCTTGGTGATTTTGGTTTTATCTGAAACCTAAATTTGACAACTTAATCACAATCAGGTCAAAATTATGAAGAAAACATGTCACGAACGTAAATATCGGTTTAGGTTTAATTTTCGAAAATTTTCACCAAAATGTAATTTTGAAAAAGTGGTCTTTGCTTAGGTTCCTCTGAAAATAATGGAAGTTTGTTGCTTGTCGCTTGTTCAGAATTATTCAAGGAACAATCTTTCACCATCTTATCTTTTTGTTCTTAAAAAGGCTGAGTGTATTGCCTACAAAAAAGCATCCATTGAAAAAAAAATCATATTTTTGTTGCTAAGATTCCAATTCGAAAAATTTGAAAAACGTTTCAAGGTAAGACATAATACTTCATTATTTCAAAGTAAAAACGAGAAAAAAATATTTATTTTACAAACGGGGCTTGGATGAAGTTATTGAAATTTTTCACTGTTTTACATATCACCCTGTAGTAAATTTATTTGAAGAACCGTGAGCTTCATATCTATAGCATGAATTGCCAGAGAATGGGGCTAGCAGACATCACAAACCAAAATAAAATCGTTCAAGAAATAAAAAAGTTATGTCGTTTTGAAAATGGACGAAATTTTTGGTCGCGACACATTGAGTGGTGCGCAGTTTATTTTAAATTTCTTAACAATACCTGTTCTTAAAAACATTTAGTTTACGTTAATGTTAATGTTACCATAACTTACATTTTTCATGGATTTTAATATTCTATTAGTATTATGTAGCCCTATCTTTCTCTAAATAAAAATGTTGAACAAATTTAATTTTTGTAATACTTATAATACAATGAATAAAGGTCGCAAAATATTTTTACACTGGTGGATATAGAATGTATATATAACCAAATTTATGAAAAACAACTAAAACTAATTCTAATTTCATCATGCATGCAGTTGTATAAAAATTGGTTGACAATGAGTATCGTTTTTGCTTATTGCTATATTTACTGCAAACCGGGGAGGGGCGCGCTTTCCTTGGGGGGCGTGAAGTAATGTTAAGAGTAAAAATTCTGTTAATGAATAAAAATTCAAAAAATTTAGAAAAAAAATTTTGAAAAGTTAATTCCTAATTAATAATAAATATTTTAAAGCATTTGATATTTGAATTTTCAATTTAGGAATTGGTGAGGCCCGAATGTTTTACATTTTACCGCATAATTTCGGGTTTGCGCATGGTATCTAGGTGATAAAGAAGAAGCAATGTTTTCTCATATTACGGAATATGACCGTTCTAATATCACTTTTTAATGTGGAATTAGATATACTCTTTAAAGTGTTACAGAATGAATTGTTCTATCACCGGATGACGGAATAAACACTAATTGCGAAATCTCTGTGTTTATTATCTAACAACTTTTAGACGGATCTTACCTCACTTTCTCCCAATTAAATTATTTTTCAATGGTATTTTTTGAAAACGTATAAAAAGTATAGTCTGAAACACATTTGGAATTGCATATTCCGATCTCGTAAAACCGTCACGTGTGACAAACTTTTCACTCGAGCGGAATAAGTATTCCAAACTTATTAATAACGCTAATGAAAAAACAAAATGTTTAAAATAGATAGGGCTACAGTAAAATTTTAATTGACATGCGTTGTAACTGCTGATACATACCACAGGGTGTCACAAATTTCGGAGAAAAGTTTTAAAAAAATCATAGGCGGTTCGCGATAAAATCATAAGAACACTTTATTCGGGGAGGTGGATTTAAAACAGTGTATCTTCGTTAATAACAAAAATAATAAGGTAAAGAGTAAAAAAAACTGTTTAGAAAAGATAGGACTACAGTATGATTTTAATTGACAAGCTAGTATTGCTGAGGCACCCCAAAGGAAGTCACAAATTTTAGGAAAAAAACTTATTTTTACTTTTGTACCCTGAATATGCTAAAATAATAGTTATTTATGTATCAAGGCAGTAAAGTCGTATTTTTTATAACCACGTGAGTGATAAAAAATGACTTTAATGCCGAGGTGCATATTAAATTTTATCCGAAATAACATTTATTAATACTAATAATTAATATTGATGATTAAATCAAATGTCATTTGATGATCAAATCAAATGTCATTTGAATGTAAGTGACTACATATACTGTTTGTTGCGACGGTTATTATATATTTACCCGCCGCGGCGATTTTTGAATCTAATTAATAAAATTAACTTATTATTTTTATTTATAGATGGCAGATGCTCGAGCGCTTTGCAAAGCTATTAATTTATAACCCCGCTTTTTAGTTTTGGCGCCAAATTCAAATATCGAGTACTTTGGTAAATGCTCGAGCATTTATTTATAAGCGCTTGAGCATTTAAGAACATTTATGAGCAATTATGAGCGCTTTTGAAAGTGCTCATCCTTCTCTATTTTTATTAAACAACATTTTATGAAAGGGTCCAATCGACCTCCGCGACGGTGCTTTTTTTAAAATATTATTTAGTTGCTGCTGAGGACCAGTAGACACATCTTAAAATGTGTAATGGGTTGCATACAATACTCGTATTACCTTACTGCCGATTGTTGACTACTTTACTGCTACTACTACTATAAATGTAACTTTACAGAAGAGTCATCCTTCATTAAAAAAAATCACCAAAATCAGATGATCAGTTCCCTGGTAATAAGAGGGTAAACTGTGTGGTATCAAATTACAGAAAATTATAAAATTTATAAATTACAGAAAAATCTAAATGTGCAAAATACGTTTTTTTAAGCCGCGTTGACCATACAGTGTGGTATTAAATTACAAAACATTTCATGCTAAAAAAGATTATGACGTTTGTTTTAATAAATGAAAATAAATAACACTAAAAGTCTAAAAAAAATATTTGGACCAATCGGGTAGTTTCAAACTAGCTTATTACAAAATCTGTATTTGTACCAATACCCAAGGGGTGGTCCACAAGGGGTTAAAATTGGGAGAAACTATGGTTAGGTTTTTATAAGAGATGTCATATGTAATTTATTTATTTTAAATTTTTTTTTTATTATTATTGACCTCTTCCAAGAAATTAAAAATGGCAAAAAGGAACTGTATCTTGTGCACTGAAAGTGAAAAAAGTTTGTAAGGTTGTGTACTAAAGGTATACAAGGTTGTATTAGTGCAAGTTGATAATGAACCATATTGGCAAATCTCCAGAAACCGGGAATCGCGATAAAAAAAAATTTACTGCTACCGTTATTAAAATTGATTCAAATATGTTGCAAGTGTCTTCACCTAATAAAAAATCAAGAAAAAAAATTAAAATCCCCGTGTTTCTCAAAGTAGAAAACATTGTCTTATAGATATCTTGAATGAATGAATGTAATAAAAATGGAAAAGACACTTTTTTTCATTATTATTGCACAAAGTGTGTTTTTTATTATTATTTTTTATTATAATTTATTTTATTTTAACAGGCGGTTATTTAAAGTTAGGGTAACTTGACATTAGGGTAACTTGACAGCTTATTTTAATGAACCGGTTAACCGATAATTCGTTTTTTGTTCTAACTGTGCATCTCTACTTTAAATGCAAATATCTCAAAATAATTTAAAATACACTTATACTCCTTTTATTCTAAGGCCCTTTATTTATCTGGAGTGTGCTTACACCAAAAATGCATTTGCAAGCTGTAGAGCACAAGCTACCTTTCTTGGCAGCTGCGAGGTACAATAACTATGTAAAATTTGGCAGGGTGTATCTACAACATATTAAAGAACTGGAAAAAACCATCTAGATGTTTATAGCTTGTTAAGTGCTGGTTATTTTACCCTTCGTAGATATAATAGATTGTGGGCTCGAATATGGACATACCTTGATGCAACAAAAAGTCGAGGAGAAGAAGCATTTTTAAATTTCAAGTCGACGGCCAAAAAACATTTTGTAAACTCAGGTTTTTCGGTAATTTATAATTTTCTGTTTTCCGCACACGATTTTTTATTATTTAAACAAAAATCAATATGACAGCCAGATTCTTTAAACTTTTAGTATAGATACAATAAATAATAAAGATACAATAACGAACTAAAAAATTCAAACCCCGTCTTTGTGGGAATTATTTCCACCTATCACCTATTTTTTGCATATATTTATACTTTTTAGTGAGTTTATAACTTTTAAAACCTCGTATGGCAAGACTTTATAAAAAGAGAAACTAATGATTATATTATCATTAGAGGTACATTCCTGCAAGAAGAGTGAGTTTTGTTTGTTGCTATGGCGAAGTGATGGCCAAAAATAAAAGCAATTTTGGTAGCATCAAAAATATTTAATGTTTATGTTGTTTCTGTTTTGTATTTAACTGAGACTTTATGATATTCCATAGTGTATTTGACGAGATATTAATTTTATTAGCATATTTCTGTAAATCTTTTTTCTTTTGTTTATATGAATCATGTACTTATTAAAAGTAAACTGCTTGGTTAGCTAATACAAATAGTACTATAATAAATAATAGTACTTTAAATCATCTGACTTAAGCCAGTTTGTTGTTGTTTTAAGGTATGTTAGCTATTAAAAAATTATGAATAACAGTTAACTGTTGTACAATTGTTGTAAATTGTAATAAAGCTGGATTGTTAAATAAAATTTTGAAATTGTTCTTTTTGATAAAATTACATCCTAACTATCCTATAATCGCCAAAATAGCTAAATTTTATATCCCTTTCTCGATGACCTGTGCGGGATTTTCGGTCTTAATAACAGGTTGGATGTTGCTAGTGACCCATTGTTTTTTGTGTGAAATAAAAAAATATAAACGATATTGCAGTAAAGTTCTTCAATGTCTAAATTATCAGGGGGCGTGAACATTTCTTGACATCAAAAAATGGGCTTCATAGGAAAAAGTCTGGGAACCACTTAGGGCTTAGGCCTAATATGTCCCAGTACTATTTTTTTGAGATAAACAATAAAACACAAAGTCGTGTAAATTTTATTTCTTTTAAAAATTAATAGCAACTTTGGAGAGCTGTAGTTTTGTTATTTTTTACCCAATTGCTAGATAATTTAATATGCTTTAATAAAAATGTAAATAACTTAATAAATAAATATGCTCCAGTACTAATTTTTGGAGAAAAAATATACTCCTGTTAATTTACTTTTTTATTTAAATAATTATATTAATTGTAATTTTTTAATATGGATCGGTTCTAATTTTTTAAGATATTCTCGGATACAAGGTATTTTAAAAAAAATAGTGTAGAAAATAACGTTGTCCACTTTTAGCTAACGTTGTTTGAATGTCGATTTTTATGTAAAGGACCTAACGTTGTTTGAATGTATATTTTTATGTTAGAAACCTAAAGTTTTCCAAATATATTGCCAATATCGTTGTTTTTACGTATTTAACCATACTTTTGCAAAACATTATCTTCCCACGCAAATCCTACTTTTAAACAGTTTTCAAAAACATATTGTTTGCACTCAAGTTTTTTTTTCACAAATAAAACAAAAATACTCCAAACATAATATATAATTTATATAATTTAAGTCCGAAAACATATTTTTTGTGCTAAAAATTTTAATAAATAAAAGTATTTAAAAAAAAGTAAAAATAAACCGAAACATTTATTATTTAACGTTAGGTTTGTAACAATAAATTATACAAATTGGTAACGTTAGATAATAGTATGTTTTTGTGTTACTTACTAACGTTAGGTTTCTAACAATAAAAAATACAAATTTCTAAAGTTAGATTTCCTTTAGAAACAAAACATTATACAAATTGCCAAAGTTAGTAATTTGTTGTGAAAACGTTATTTTCTAGCAGGGATTGTTTTGTATATTAATATAAGTTGCCATTTAAACATCTTTAACTTACCTCATCAATAATTTTATGAGCAAACGTTGCTGGCTTAGCTTCTCCATTAAAAGCAAATTGATTTTCTGATTTACCATCTGGTATTTTATATATTTTAAACCATTCAACAGAAGCCTTTAATAAACCAGGGAAATATTTTTCAACATCCGCAACATCATTTACTTGGTCAGCAATGGGGTCGTTTATATCAATTGCAATAAGCTTCCAATCAGTTTCCCCTAAAAAATTGTAATTTTTAAAAATTGTTTAATTCCTACACAATCCACATTGTGTGTATTGTGGATTTTTATTGGTTCTATGATTATGACTATACAGGGTATCCCGAAAATAGCCCCTTAAAGGTTACCACGCTGTGGTACAAAGTACAAAAAATAAAGGTTTAAAAATTTTAAGTAGGTAGGTATTTCTTTTTTTAACGAATTTCAACCTTAAAATAAAATTTCATATCTAACTTTAAGCGATTTTAAATTCTAGATCGACATATGTTTAAAAATTTAGTCAATGACTAATTGAGGAGCGATCAGACAAAACGAGACAAATCCATTTTAGCGATTTTTAGAAATAAGTCAAAAGCAAAAGAAGGTTTGTGCGTTGTTAGAGATCCAGGAAAAAACATAATTTTGCAAAAAAATACCTAACCCGCTAAACACTTATTTTTAATTTTATCTGGTATCAAATTACAATTCAAGAAAAAAAACATTAGCTCACGGCACACGTAATGCTAATTTTAGTCAAAATGAGCTTACATATCTAAATGATTTTTTAACTGTTTTTATATAGTCTAAAATAGTAACTTATTTATATATATTACCTTCATCAATTAAAGCTATGGTACCCAATACTTTAACTTGTAAAACTTCCCCCCTTTTTGCAACTCTAGATCCAATTTCCAAAACATCAATTGGGTCATTATCTCCTTTACATCCTGTACCATCATCTAAATGTTCAGGATTTTCCCATGTTTGAGGAAGAGCTCCATAGTTCCAAATGTAACCATGGTGGGGAAAGCAATTGGCTACAAATCTTGGCTTGCCTTTTTTAACATCTTGTTTAATTGGATTTAATATTTCTTTTAATGTTATCTAAAATTAGATAAAATGTTTGACTATAGTTATAACTTTAATTGGTATGTTTTTATGCGCTTTCCGTATTTTAAATTTCACTTATTTTATTATCAATTTTGCTCATTTATAGGGGTATACATTTTTAAAGTTAAGTTTGTAATTAAATTAAATTGTATGCCTTTTATTTTGTTATACCAATGATTCTATTTATTTGTATTTGTTTATTTTTATAATTAATTTAAGTCAATAAAATAAACTACTGACACAAAAATTATTTATTAAAAAAATATTTACCTCCATTTTTGCATTGGTCCACCTAGGAATTTCTACAACCATATTAAATATTTTTTTATTGCAATCAACCACAAGGGGTATGTCATGAAGTGGAGATACTGGACCATTTTGATCATCTGTAAAACAAAATAATACCTAAATATTTTTTTGTTTACTTGCCTGACAACTTAAGCATAATAGATAAAAAATAAAAATTATCTCGAAAACGCCACATTTCACCCATAACATTTTTTTTCAATACGTTAATATCCGAGCACACAATAAAGTGTATTTAATATTTCGTATAATTAAAATTATCCAAAATATTAAATATTGTGTACTCTAATAAAAGCAAAAACGTTCAGTAGCATAAATGGTTGTTATGGAAAGATGTTTTAATAAATTTTCTTTTTGTTAAAAATTTAACACCTATCCATAACTGTTTGTAAAGGTAATGATTTACGTAAATATTAAATAAACATAAGTTTAAATATCTTGAAATCAATTAAAATCAAGTTAAAATGATATTTACCTATTTACATATGTAATACATATGTAACTACATTGTAACGTAACATTAACCAAAATGTTATGTAACGATTGTGATGTGTAACATTACAGTTACATAACCTGATGGTTGCAAATAGGTTCCTATTTTCCACTCATAGGAGTAACATTGTTACATAACAATGTTACATTGCCTTTATGAAAATGAAACAACTGTAATGTAACATTAACCAAAATGTTATGCAACGATCATAATATGTAACATTATTTTATTTTATTATTTTAATGTGCTTTCAACAGGCACCAGGCCTAATTACAGAAGTACACAATGACAAACACAAATAAACAGTGGGATTCAAACTCACGACCTCTCGGCTTGTAGTCCGCAGTGCTACACCACTGCGGTAAAAGTTACATAACCTGACGGTTGCAAATAGGTTACTATTTCCAGCTTTTTTAAGTAACATTGTTACTATTATATTTTAATGGATTACAATGTTACATTGCCGTTATGAAAGTGAAACATAACTGTAACGTAAATGTTATGCAACAATCGTAATATGTAACATTACAGTTACATAACCTGATGGCTGCAAATAGGTAACAATGTTACGTTGCCGTTACTTTTTCGCAATCCAAGTTATGTTACATAACATGGCCTTTACGGTTATATAACACTGTTACATTGCAACGATATTATGCTCGACATGAGAAAGTCCCGCCAGTTTAACGCTAAAGCGTATCAAATAATACATAGTTCTGACTTTCCCATAATCAGGCAGACTGTTTGAGGTCCAATGACAAATGGACATGGTCTTAACTTAGTTTATATACCTAGCCGAGGTGGTAACACGAGCGAGATGTAAATGATGTGAATAAGTATAAGTTTGTTACGTAACATACATGTAACTGTTACGTAACAAACTTATTACAATAGTATTGCAATGTTACGTTGCTGTTATATTGCTTATTGGTAATTTTCTTATATTACAATAGTTTTACAATGTTACGTTATTGTTATATTGCTTATTGGTATTTCTGTTCATTACAACAGTTTCACAATGTTACGTTAATGTTATATTGCTTATTGGTAATTTTGTTATATTACAATAGTTTCACAATGTTACGTTATTGTTATATTGCTTATTGGTAATTTTGTTATATTACAATAGTTTCACAAGGTTACATTGTTGTTACATTGCTTATTGGTAATTTTGTTACATTACAATAGTATCGCAATGTTACGTTATTGTTATATTGCCTATTGGTTAACTTGGAACGGTAACAATGTTACCATTATTTTAGGTAACTGTTGCGTTGCATTTTAGTAACATCGTTACATTGCAATGTGACTCCTATGTTACATAACGGCAATACTATGTTACGTTAAATGTTGACCGGGTAGGGTGTGCAATGCAATAAAACAGTCTAGTGTCACATTCACAGTCTGTGCATGTGACACTAGACTGTTAAAAAAATCAACTATTTTTTTTCTAAATGTGTACTTATCAAAAATATTTTTAGTGTCAAAAAAATAATCCTGTTAAAATTTAAGCTCTTAATATTAATACTCGTCGATGAAAGAGAATATCTCTATTTATAATTTAAACATTACTAAACATGGTTTATGAAATAATAGTATATTATGTATCAAGTTTTATAAACGCTATTTTAGTTACAAATTTTATTAGGCACGAGGGAAGCTTGCGAGCGAGTGTTTAATAAAAACGAGTGTCTAGAGAACTTTATAAAACGAGTTATAAAGTTATAAAGTGCTCTTTTAGTTCCACCCTTACATCCAAACTAAGATGTCCCATAAGCCAACTGAATGGCTTGTGCGGGTTAGGGGTAGGAACGGACCGACGGCTTAAAGTCCCCTCCGAAGGACTAGTTGCATACTATACTTTATCTACGACGAATACAAAGAAGAATTTAAAGCCAATTTTATTTGTTAAACATTTGACATATGTCAACTTTTAACGGATTTAACCTCACTTTTTCCTAATTTATATTAAAGCCAACTTCAGCCCGTGACTAAAATGCCCAAAAGCCACTTTATTTAACTTCAACCCGTGACTAAAACGCCATAAATTCACAGCTTGTCAATTTAGGAGTAGATAAAAAAGTTTATGTACGCATATATATCCATAAATGCCTACTGAAAAAACTATACGCAAATTAATTAATTAATAGTTCAATTCTACTAAACTGCGCACCACTCAATGTGTCGCGACCAAAAAGTTTGTTATTTTTCAAAACGACATAACTTTTTTGTTTCTTGAACGATTTAATTTTGGTTTGTGATGTCTGCTAGCCTCATCCTCTGGCAATTTATGCTATAGATATGAAGCTCACGGTTGGTCAAGTAAACTTCCTACAGGGTGATATGTTAAACGGTGAAAAATTTCAATAACTTTATCCAAGCCCCGTTTGTAAAAAAATAATTTTTTTTTCGTTTTTACTTTGAAATAATGAAGTATTATGCATTTAATTTTGGACACTTGCTATTTTCCATAATAACTTGTTCACTTAAAATCACTTATCTGAGCTACAGGGAATTTGTATCGCACGACGCTAATAGCAACAAAACGTGAATGATTAAAGTATGCTGATTTTTGGTTTAATTTTTTATGTACTTTTTTTCTTCTAGTCGATAAATACTATTCCGCTACAGAGAGAGAAACAATACACAGTTAATGCGAAAACATTAACTGATTTCAAAAAATAATAAATATATTTAAAGACATTTAAACGGGAAAAATAATTAATAGGTAATACGTAAAAACCTTTCCAAACTTTATTCCGCATTTATAGATTTTATAATATTATGTCTTTTGATGTGTTGAACAGACTTCGGAAAGATTTTAATGTCTCTAATATATAAATAATTATTGTTAATTTTTGCATCTAATATATTTTATAAAGTCAGTTTTTTTAGTAAAACTTATTTTCACATTTTACAGTAAATTTTCCTACATTCGGCTTCCAAAACCGCCCCATCATGTCATCTTGAGAATGAGCCAACCCATGGAATATACCTTTTAAACCAAGAAACAATTTTCAAAACGGGAAGTTGATGAAATGACAATATAAAAATTAATTTCCATTTTTTTCATACTTAGGGGTGGATTTTTTCAATAAATTTATATACCCTACATATTATTAAAATAATTAAAAAAAAACAGTTCACAGTTGGCGAAGATATCTCGTATCATAGCTTCAAAACAGACCTATTTGTAGTTTAATCGCCAATTTTTCACCCTTAGGGGTGGTATTTTTTTATATATTTTTTATGGGATCATCCCTAACAAAAACCCTACAAATTAAAAAAATATATATTAAAATCGGTTATCAATAGGCCAAGATATCCTACAACTTACACAAGCCTGAGTCAAAATGCAATAAAATCCTTATTGGAAACAAACTAGTAAAACCCAACTGGGGTTTTGCTACTGTTATAAAGTACTTTGAAAAACACCACTCAAAACAGTGTTTACATTTTTAGTGTTGCGTTTGTTATGTTTACGTGTCCGAGCGTTTAGCTGTGATATTTCAAAAGTTAAAAATTTACCTACAGTGTTATTTTATTTTTCATAAAAATTAGCCATTATTTTTTTATGTTTTATTTATGATTTACTGGTTTCACCAGTACAAATAAAAATATTTTCTGCAATAAAATTGATATTTCATTGAAATTAAATAGTATTTAAATCAGAATTATTAATTTATTAAGTCAGTAACTGTAGAACTATAAGTTTAAAAATTATAAAATTACACAATTTAAAAAAAAACAAAATGATTGACCAAAGTCTCAACTTTTTGTTAGTGTCATAGTTTTAGCGGAAAAGTGAGAAAAACTTGAAATTTACTATAAATGTTGTTAAGGCCGTTGTTTCACCTTAATGTACTTGTAAGAGGGTGGACTGTATATATTTTATAATTTTTCCTTGCCTTCCTTACCTTGTTTGTTGCAGTGTTTCTCCCAGCTAGCTAGCTTCGATGGATTCAGGGTAGACTTGTAAACTCGAAATTCACTCGATAATGTTTATTACTTGAATGCGACCGTAATTTTCACTTTCTCAGCGATTGCAACCTTATATTTTGACTACTATCAAAGTTAAGCGACTTAATTACCACAGTTTCGGTAGCGAATTGAAAAATCCTTCTTTTAGACGCCGCGTGCGAGCTTGCGTATTTAACAACAAATTAGCAAAAAATAAAATAATAAATGTATGCATCGAATGCATGCATACATCAAGTAAATAAAATATAATTATAATTTTAAAACCCATATTTGAACATACTTCCCCCCTATGAGAGGATTAATATTCTTTTATTATTACTAACTACATACTAAACTATGACTAAACTACTACTATTGCCCTGTAGAATCTACAGGTAATAAACAAAGCTTCACCAAGGGACGTTTCATGGTACCTTGAGTGGTGCGAATGGTGGGCACTCTTGTTATTCCGTCGCACCCCTTGTGCAACTCAACAACCCTAGCGAGAACCCATTTGGTAGGTGGAATGTTATCTTGTTTAACGCTTACTAGAGCACCCTCTTTCAATATTTCATGGGAGTAATGTTACGTTTTATGAGTGAAATTTCTTCGGAAAAGGAAGTAGACTGCACGAATTTGACTAGCGTAATGGTAGCAACATGCAACTCCTCTTCATTAGGGACACCATAATGGGTGGGTGGGCAAACGGTACCTTGGATTTTCCGTAGTGAAGAAAACCGTTCGAAAAGACCTTCCCAGAGATTAATTTCTGTAGGCACTATTGCCGGTTTGGCAACTTCCATAAAATTCCAATGCAAGTGAACAGTGGAAAGAGTTGAAAAAATTAAACATAACTAAAAGTGTAAATATTCCTAATGAGTTCAAAAATGTAAACACATTTTGTGATCATTACAAAGAACTGTTTACTACCAAAGAGCCAAGTAATAATATTATAAATTTTTATACGTCACAAAGAAAACAGCCGTTTACAGAACTATTTAAATTTAATTTGGTTGATGAGTACCTATATGTAAGTAACACCTTGTTCAACATAAAAAGTAAAGCTTATGGCGCAGATAACTTAACTATTGATTTAATTTTGCTTTGTTGTCCACAAATCATCCCTGTAATAACTCATATCATAAACATATGCATAGAACGTTCACATTTCCCAAAAATATGGAAAGAAGCCAGAGTTAATCCTATTTCAAAAACTAATAAGTTATTAGTAATAACCCAAAAAGCATTAATGACTTCCGATCAATAAGTATTCTGCCCGTACTGTCAAAGGTACTAGAAAAAATAATGGAAAAACAACTTCGAAAGTTTTTGAACAACAACAATATTATTCCACCAAAGCAATCCGGATTTCGTCCTGGGTACAGTTGTGCTACTGCTCTTACTTGTATCACAGACGATATTATTATTTTATTGGATAATTCAAAAGCTTTTGATATGATAAATCACAAAATCTTACTAGCTTTACTTCACTACATCGGCTTCAATGATAGCGCAAATCTTTTTTAAATAATAGGACACTTAAAGTATGTATTGATAATCTGTCATCTGAATCAATACAAATTTCATCGGGTGTGCCACAAGGTAGTATTTTAGGCCCCTTACTGTACACGATGTATACTTCTAATTTTTACGATGATTTTCAAGTTTGCAACTATCACGTTTACGCAGACGACACACAATTATATTGCTCATTCCCAATTGATGAGCTTAAAACCTCAGAAACCCTAATAAACACTGATTTAAAAAAGCTCATGCAAAAATCTGAAACTCATCTGCTAAAAATTAATCCTAACAAATCGATGGTTATGGTGTTTGCTAATGAAAATAATAATAAATAATCATTATCATTTATTGAGAGAAATATTATTTTTGGAGATACAGAAATAACTTTTGTAAACAGTGCAAAAAATTTGGGTTTAATTATGGAAAGCAAGCTCAGGTTTAAAACTAATACAAATCTGATTTTAAAAAAAAGTTATGGTAGTCTTAAACTGATTTACCCTCATAGACAATTTTTAAATGTTAAAACAAAAACAAATTTGTGTGATTCATTGGTGTTCAGCTGTAGTAACTATTGTGATGTTGTCTATGGTCCTAATATTGACAGTATCGATATAAAAAGATTACAAACCTTGCAAAACTCATGTCTTAGATTAATCTACGGTATCAAGAGGAGAGAGCATATTAGTCATAAACTCAATGAGACTGGTTGGTTATCTATGGCAAATAAATAGAAGAGTATTGCATATGGGTTGCTTCTTTTATAAAATTTTAAAATTTAAATCGCCCCAGTACCTTCATGATAAAATAAAATATAGGACTGATGTACACAAACTAAATATCCGAAAAAAATGCGTCATAGATATACCCAAGCACAAAAAAGAAATTTTTAAACGGTCTTTCTCGTACAATATTTATAAATATGTCAATGATTATAATATGTGTGATTTTACTTTATCTGTTAATACTTTTAAAAATAATTTAAAATTTGTATTGTCGCGGCAGCAATGACCCTTATATTTTATTGATCCTTAATAAGGGTTAAT
Source organism: Brassicogethes aeneus (assembly GCA_921294245.1). Taxonomy (NCBI): domain Eukaryota; kingdom Metazoa; phylum Arthropoda; class Insecta; order Coleoptera; family Nitidulidae; genus Brassicogethes; species Brassicogethes aeneus. The sequence goes on from OV121137.1 coordinate 8,616,706, forward strand.
AAGGGTTCCTAATATTTTATTAATTTTTAGCTATAGTTAAATGAAGTTAAATGTAGTTATATTTATTTATTTTGTATTGTCATAGTTGTCTTTACTTAAAAAAGTAGGTTTTAAATTGTATTATTTTTAACAAATATTAATTTTAAGTATCCCAAGGGGAATGCGGAAGAACAGAATCCAATTTTGGAAATCTGAGCATTCAACCTTTTACCCTTATCTTTATATATGTATTTTTGAGTCAATTGTAACGTCTCTATTTAGTTTGGGTAATAAAGTTTATTATTATTATTATTATTATAACAAAATTAGGAGATATGTTGAATTAGAGATTGGCCACTCTTCTTTTGTTCAACTAATTCTTTTGGCAGCGCGCCGCGACTGGCGACGTCTGCCGAAACTAAATGGTTCCAGCACTCTGAACCAACACTTTCTTGGATAAATGCTACCCTATTGGCGACACAGGTCTTCCATTTATATGGAGGAGACTTTATCCACGATAAAGCTATGGTCGAATCTGACCAAGCATAAAGATTATTCAAAACGAGTTTGGGATCAAATGAGTGAGTTTACTTAACAAAAGGGCTCCACAAAGCTCAAGACGGGGAATGGATATTTTCTTTAAGGATGCAACCTTGGATTTTCCACACAACAGGGAAACAGATATTTGTCAGAAGAAATCGCTCTTAAGTAAACGCAACAGGCATAACCCTTTTCACTACTGTCACAAAACCCATGGAGCTCAAGCTGACATGAGTTAATGTCCAAATACCTATCTAGGTATTTTAACTCCATTCAAGCAACAAAGTTCCGACTTAACTGTGGCCATTTTGCAATGACCTCAGGTGGAGGGCTTCATCCAACTCTATCCCAATTGACCACAACAACTGAATTAAATGTTTGGCAAAGAACAACAAGGGAGGTAAAAATCCCAAGAGATCCCAAATTCTGGCAATATCCGATAAAATTGATCGTTTAGTGTGGTTAAAATTACCTTGACTACTACTATAAAATGCAGAGCTATCGGATGAAGGAAACCACTGAAGTCCTAGTATTTTAAAGCACTATCCTCCAAAACAACTATAAATCGGTTTCATGTGAAAGGGAGAGAGACAGAGACACACCGTACACTTGGTTTAGCGTTTTTTATAAACAATGAGTATGCTCAAAATGAATTCGAAAAAACTGTGGAAAATTTAAATATTTTTGCGGAAACTGCCGCTAATACAACGTAAATAATACGTGGATAATGCCACGATTATACGATTATTACAACTACTACGAAACTAATTAAAATTACAATCGCTATGAAACATGAAAACTACAAACTGCCCAAAAATAATAATAAATTATAAATTTTTAATGTCCTTATTTGGCTTCGAAGGACCAATGTTAAGGCAGTTGTTTCACCTTAATGTACTTGTAAGAGGGTGGACTGTATAAATTTTATAATTTTTCCGAGAATTTAAAAGTCCTTACCTTGTTTGTTGCAGTGTTTCTCCTAGCTAGCTAGCTTCGATGGATTCTGGGTAGACTTGCAAACTCGAAATTCACTCGATAATGCGACCGTAATTTTCACTTTCTCAGCGATTGCAACCTTATATTTCGACTACTATCAAAGTTACAGGACTTAATTACCAGTTTCGGTAGCGAATTGAAAAATCCTTCTTTTAGACTCCGCGTGCGAGCCTGCGTATTTAACAACAAATTAGCAAAAAATAAAATAATAAATATATGCATCGAATGTATGCAACCCAGCATACATCAAGTAAATAAAATATAATTATAATTCCAAAACCCATATTTGAAGAAATGTAATTTTAAGCTTAAATAACTTTTGAACAAGTATATTTATTATAAAATAATAAGAGACCTCTTTGTAGAGCGTTTACTTTAAATAATATAATAAAATTATATTTTTAAAATATGTTGTTTTCATTTAAGTCCATTTTTTCGTTAAAAAAATAAATTATAATTTTTTTCCACGCTATTTAAATGAAAAATAGAAAATCTCGATGGGGGGCCTCTTTATAATAATATTAGGAGCTGAAATTTTAACAGAATCAATGTTTTACCTTTTTGCAACTATTAAATAGTTGATTTTTTAATCAGTCTAATTAATATTAAAACAAAAATTATTTGAATCGCGTATAGGGGACCCTCGATAGGACGCCCATGACTTAGTTTGGCTGCTATTAAAAAGGTGTTACAGTACCTATCAAACTGCGATAAAATAAACCATTACCCTGCTTAAAATACCCCATAGAGACCATGTTCAAACTGATAGATATTTGTATTGGAATGTATGGTGTTTCTATAGGGTGTATCGGTATGTATAGGACCCATAGTTGGGATTTATGGTTGTTCTATAGGGATATCCACCCTTGATTTATTTGCTATTGGTTTCAATGGGGAAAATACACATACATGTAGAAATTAGTTTTTCCCTTTGAATAAAAAACCTCAGGAAGGACCCTGCCGAATCTCGTTAATGTAATAAATTTACGATGGAAGTTAACATTTTAGGAGTCGGATTATGAGTCATTTTTTCTGACAGATGACAGTTTGTGTTTGTTTATTTACCTTTTTGAGCGTTTTTGGTTTGTTTAATAGCGTTTTTTCGTTATTTTATCGCGCTTATGTTTTGTTCTATGCGTTTTGGTTGTTTAATAATGTTTGTCCTATTGTGTAATAGTCCTTCGGAGGGGAATTTTAGCCCGCGGTCCGTTCCTACCCCTAACCCGCACAAGCCATTCAGTTGGCTTATGGGACTTCTTAAGAAGTAAGGGTGGAACTAAAAGAGCACTTTTGTATATAAACCTTTCAAAGAATTAAACGTTATAGCTGGCGGAAACGATAGTCCGCCATTTGTGGCGACCAATTGGTTAACCCCTGTGTGGTCAGCTATTTTCTATCATTTACTCCTTCCTGAGGTTTTTTATTCAAAGGTTTTTCCCCCATAGGACCCCATAGGTTTTAATAAAATTTTGTCAAATGGTTGCTTTATAGGGATATCAATTTATATCCTTCATTGAGTTATTTGCTATCGGTCTCAATAGGGAAAATGTAAAAGTTATGGTGTGCCTATAGGTAATTTCCTATAAATTTTCTATCGGGCCGTGTCCGGAAAAAAACCATGGACAAATGCACATATTGAATCCGGTAGCGCCCGTTAGATTATTTTGTATAGGTCTCTCTGGGGTATTTTAAGCAGGTTACAGGTTATTCGAGATTACAATAATTGTTATATCGCATTAAAGGATTAGAAGGTAAATTTTATTTTTTAATTGAAAAAACTAAAAGGGGCATTTCATGAGCCTCGAGAATTTTAGTTTTTTCAATTAAAAAATAAAAAAATTTATTATACCTATGCCTTTTAATACTTAAATGCGATATAACAATTATTGTAATCTTGAATATTTCGGAAACGGTTTATTTAATCGAAGTTTAAGAGGTACACATTTTTAATAGTAGCCAAACTGAGTAAACGAAAAATTGCATCAAATGGTAAGTATAAAAACCTAACCTCAAAGTTTGTTTGGGACTAAAAGCTTAAGCAACGCCCGTTTTTACAACATTGTGATCAAAGATATCTTTGACTGTGATCACTCAAACCTTATGTTCTGTGACTCAAACCATCGTAATTATGTGTGAATATGTGTATTGGTAGTAAGTGACTGTTCGAAAAATATCACCTTTCCAAGTCTACCATGGTAGAAGTTATATTAAAAAAACTGATATGAAAAGTAAAGCCTGGTTTTAACAGAAAATTAATTTAATTTAAGATGTAATTTAATTTAACTTAAACCTAAGAATCCTTTGTAACGTTCATACAGTGATGTAATTTAAGACTTAACTTACAAAGGTACAAAGTACAAGTACATTAATGATACGTACGTATATAAACTCGGTAATCTGGAGTAAAAGGTGACCCCCTTTCTACAATAGTATAAGTTGACATAGTAGACACGTTCTTAGAATAACACAATTGTATTTTAGACAAGGAGGATTTGATTATATTTGAGGTTATATTTTTACACGAACTTAACGGATGTATTCTTAATACAAACATGTTGCCACCTAGATTGCATAAATGTAACTAAATGTTTTAGCTATGGTTGTGGCGCTACAGTATTTTTATTAAATTTTACAATCCTTGGCTATTTTACAATGCTTTAGTATCAAATTATTAAATTTAAGTAAGGCACTAGTCCCATATGGCCCTATATGTATATAGTTAAGTGTTAAGTAAAGCTGGATTTATAGTTGTACGTAGACGTAACATAGACGTAAGATTTTAAGATGAAATATTAAATTAATTTTTTCTACTACCTTACTAGAAAACTTATTTTTCCACCCCGAGCGAGGGAGGAATGCCTCTTTTCCTCCCCGGGAGGAAACAAAATTTCCTCCCTCTTTTTTTTAAATTTTACATTGGCAACAGTTTTTGAACCTTGTCTAGCCTTATTTGATTTTGCGCTTGTCCAACCATTCTTTTAACAAACTATATTCATATTCACTATTTTTATATTTTTAAGGAAGGAAATTAATTGCAACCATATCCCTGTTGTAAATGACCGATTAAATCCTGTAGTATTGGTTGGTCTCAATGGGTCTGAATTGGACTTACTGGATTTAATTGGGCGCGATATAAAACAGAAATTGGTTTTTACTGGTATTTTCCATGATGGGAAATACCAGTTAGGATTCTAATGGTTTTTATTGGTTTCGATTGGATAAAGCTACCTATTGGTAATTTCCAATTGAATTCAATTGGGCATTCCCAGTGTAAGATTCGAAAAATCTGCTAATTGGTTATTCCCAATACAATACAAATATCGCAATTGGGTATTCCCAGTGTAAGATTCGAAAAATCTGCTAATTGGTTATTCCCAATACAATATAAATATCGCAAGAGGGCTCTCGTGTAGCTGCGCAAAATCAACGAGGTTGAGACGCCAACAAGTCTTTACGCCGGCCATTTATTAGTGGTTTTTTTTATTAGTCGATTTCAGTGTTAAGTGCCTAGTGTTAATAGTGTGTATTATATTAAAAAAATGTTTATATGTGTAAGATTTAGGGACGATGGCGTAAGAATGGTTGTCACAGCGGACAAAATAAAAAAAATTGATATAAACAATATCGACTTCGACCATGCTTACAAAGTGCTGTATACTGATGAAAAATACTATAGGGCACATTTAATATGCACTGCTGGTAAGTCTTTAATTTATAAATACATGTTAACTTTTGTAAATCACCCAAAAAATTTCAAAAGGAAAACTACATAACCTAATTAATTAATTAAATTATTAGATAATTAAACGGCAATAAAAATCAGCAAAGGGCAATAATTTTTTATAATTTTTAAATTCTTTGTACACAAAGAATAGTTAAAAAAAATTCTTACAATTAATTATTTTATTTAATTTTTTTAACATTAACATTTAAATATGCAAATAATTATAATATATATATATATATATATATATATATATATATATATATATATATATATACCTTCTTTAATTTTTAGAAACTGAAGCTGATGCTTTATTGAAAGCAGAAGAAAACCCTATTTGATGAATCGTCTACATGTGACGAATTAGAAGAGTCGACCATAATTACCAAAAGCAAAAAAGAATGCAAAGACTTAAGTTATATAGTATTAATACATACATATATCACAAAAAAAAATAATAAAGAAATAAAATTACTCAGTAACAAAAAATTTTTTGTCTCTTCTGTGAAAAATGAATTCTGGTTTTTACCCGGTTATCCTTCTGGCATCTAAAATTATTTTTGATTGAAAAATAAACTGGTAGGTATTTTCTAATCCAAAATTTAAAAAAATTAATTGGTTGGTATGGGTTTGGCGCTATGAATTACCAATTCATTCCATGTGCATTTCTATTGGATTTAGCCAATAGAGACAAGCATAGGCATGGATTGGTATTTTCCAATTCAAGCCGCTGACTTCATTGGAAATTACCAATAGGAATTCAACTGGAATGAACTGGTGATTCATAGCGCCAAAACACATTTCAAACCAATTCAAACCAATTACTTATTTTTTATTGGATTCTATTGGTATTTTCCAATTCAAGTTGCTGACTTCATTGGAAATTACCAATAGGAATTCAACTGGAATGAACTGGTGATTCATAGCGCCAAAACACATTTCAAACCAATTCAAACCAATTACTTATTTTTTATTGGTTTCTACTGGTCATTTACAATAGGGATACCTATTACCTATGATTTATTATCTATGCCTATAACTACCCGAGCGAAATTCTGAATCCGAATTGCATCTCAAATGTCAGGGTGATGTCAGATTTGAGTTTTTAAACGAACAATCCACTGATGAATATCAGTGTAATATCCGATTTCAGCTTGTAAACGAACAATCCACTGACGAATTCACTGACGAATATGAGTACCTATTATATTCGATTTGAGTTTGTAAGCAAACAATCTACTGACAAATATCACGTGGTACCTATCCGATTTAAGTTTGTAAACAAACAATCAAATCTCACACTGATCAGTGTCGATATATCGACAGTACTATTCAGACGTCTATTCAGGCAACAATAAGTTAATTTATTTATTTATTTTATGTTTATTTATTGTTGGTAATTTATTAATATTTTATGGAAAGAAAACGAGATTTAACTCGAGCGCGCGTTTTTAAATGTCGGGCTCTTAAAAAAGCAAAGTTGGCATCTATAGACCAAGTTCAACTTAAGTTATGCAAAATGTGTTAGCACGAATAAACGATAGGGCTAATGCTATATTGCATATTGGACAAGTGGAAAATATCCGCTCAATGACCATGTAAATCAAGAAGAAAATGAAGGCCAGGACATTTTAAATGAAATACTTGAAATTGGGGAATATCCTGACTTGGTTGAAAATGAAGAAACCAACAACCTCGACCTAAACAATGATATTTTAAATGAAGAAAACCAACATCCCGATAATGAGGATTATAGTTATGATGAGGAGGACAGAAATAGTGAGAATGAGGAAGACGAGGTTGATGAGGACAATGCAGATGTAGCAAATTTAAATGATGGAATATTCCCCAATGTAGAGGAACCAGATGACATTAAAGATTTGAGAAATTGGGCTCTAAAAATTCCTAAAACCCTAGTTACGGACCTGTTGCAAATTTTGCGAAGGCGAGCATTTCCAGAACTACCTTTGGATAAGACTGTACCTAGGAAATACTATTTATTTTGTTTGTAAGGATTTCAATTTTATTTTTATTAAATGTTTTACTTTTTAACATTTGCATTTATAAATATAGCAAACAGAAACCAAAGCTATAGATGCAGATGCTAGAAAATACAAAAGTCACTTATAAATTTGACTTTTGTATTTTCTTGCGCCTGCAGCTATAGCTTTGCGTTTCTTTTTGCTTTATTTTTACCTAACCATTAAAATATCACACTGACATTTGCGATTAATATCAGCCTGATATTGCAAATAAACTTCACACTGACATCTGATATAAGCCTGATATTTCTGAAAAATATCAGCCAAATATCAACCAAGCGTAGGGTTGCCAACCGTCCTATATTCAATAGAACAACCTTATATTTCACGCTTGTGTCCTATATTGTTCTATATGTCCTATATTGTCCTATATTTCATCAATTTGTCCTATATGTCCTATATCTCAAAAACTAGATTTGTAGAATTTAGGTATGCGTTTTTGAATACGCTTAGGAAAATTAAATAAAAATAAAAAATACACTTTTGTAAAAATCCGATAGCTATGAAAATAGAGTATACAAAAGCATTTTAAAACCATTAACATGTAGTGGTCAATTAATTTGGGCCACAAAATTCTCTAATTAAAACGTTACGTTAAAGCAATTCGTTGACCACGATATTTGAATGTTTTAAAATGATTTTTTGTTCTCAACTCTATTTCGCCAACTTTGTTATAAATAACAAAGTTGGCGAAATAGATTTAAATTTTAACTCGCTTGATTTCCACAGCGATGATATTATACGGGTCTCCGGAAAAAGCCCCACCTACCAGGCCCGTAGCCAGCCGTAGGGCCCGACGGGCCCGGGCCCCCCTGAAATTCCGTGAACCCTAAAATTTTCCTAAATATGTGAATCATGTCTTAAAAATATGTCTATCGATTACAAGCCATATTTTTTATGACAACTTCACGCTTTACCGGTATTTATCCATCAACCATTTCCGCCCCCCCCCTACCACCCAAAAAATTATTACTACGTTTTGGGCCCCCCCAAACCAAATTTCTGGCTACGGGCCTGCCACCTACGCCATACGACACTCTAGGGTGTTTATTTTAAGTATAAAAAACTACTTTTTTCCGACGAGTAGTTTTCGATTTATTAGGCATTTAAGTTTAAAAAACTCGACAACGCTGTTTTCCTAAGCCCATTTATGAGACATATAAAGGTGGTTATGGAAACAAAATTAAGAGAGCTGAAATAATTTTTGAAGCAAACATCAGAAAACACATTTTTCAATCGTCAATTATCGACGATTGAAAAGTGTATTTTCTGATGTTTGCTTCAAAAAAAATCCTAACTTTGTTTTGATTATAAATAAGCCTTGGTTATAATATTTTGGTTGGTTAAAATATAGTTTTCGCTAGTTTTTTTTTTGTTTTTATAGAATTATATTAAAAATTAAGCACATATTTTAATATAATTCTAGAATACGATTTGGAGTTAAAATTTCATCGATTTAGTCGCCGCGGCTAATGTTTTCCGTTCCGACAAACCGATTTTTGACATTTGGAATTAATGACGCCAACGGAAAACATTCGCCGCGGCGACTATATTTATAAATAAACCTATTATTTATAACTAAAAAGTTAAAGAATACCCCTTATTATAAATAATTTTTAACTTTTTCTTTTTGACACGCGTTAACAAAATTGTTTTTTACCCTTTTATATAAATAAACAATCTTAAAATATTTATAATTTTTAAACCCTCATAACTAAAAAACGAAAAATAAATTAAATTTATTTTATACTTAAAGTAACCCTCCTACAGCGTGATATGGCGTAGATCCGCCCTGTATATTTTTATGCCTTATAAATTATTTTATTTATTTGTTTTATGTTATTATATATTATGTAATTATATATGTTTATATTATTATTTTATGTTTTTGACTAAATAGTCTATTGTTTTTTTATAAAGAAATGAAATATGCTGTATTTTTAATTTATTAATTATATAAATATTTGTGTACCTTACTTGTTACTTGGAATCAAAATAAAAATATAATTGAAAAATATTAAAAAAAAATTGAAAAAATAAACGCTTAGGTTAAGTACTCTTTTAAGTACATTCTAAATTTTAATCTATGGGCTGTTTGCTGCCTAACCTAAATCGGACCAAGACAGCCGACGTCCTATATTTTTATTTACAATAGTTGGTAACCCTAACCAAGCGTTACATGGAATTGTCAGCTTGATATCCGTTTCGTGTATACACGTAATTCTTTTATAAACCGAACACCTTTTGACCGACACATCTCAGATTTGCCTAAAACTTTTTTTACGGATTCTATGTCGAAAAATAAGAGATACGTGTCCGAGGAATTTTTTTTCTCTCGCATATTTTCGATAATACAAGCTATCGAAAATTTGAGAATAACGAGTTTTTTGGCTTGGAGACTCATTTTCAAAAATTTATAACTCTGGTTCTATTTGAGCTACAAACTTCTTTTTTTTTTCATTTCAAAGCTAAAGGACTGAATTTTGATAAAAAAATATTTTTAATAAATATTATTAACAAATTCATATTGTTATTAACAATTTCATTATTTAAATCAATTTTTTACTATGGCCCCCACCTCGTATTAAGTTTTTAGTATTTTTATCGTATTCTCCGTCAAATTTTACATAAAAAACATGTTTTCAAAATATGGTACCTTTATTATTACTATTGTTAAAACATTAATTTGTATTGCGCGACACATAAAAAAACGGTTTTTTGTTAATAAAAAGAAAACTATAGCTCGGATCAAAAAAAGTCAAATATAAAAGTTGTAGATAATAAAAAGATTTACAATTTTTATTTTAACTATTTTTTGACATAACCTCACTTTTCAAATAAATTAAAAAATTTCAATTTATTTGAAAAGTGAGGTTATGTCAAAAAATAGTTAAAATAAAAATTGTATATCTTTTTATCATCTACAACTTTTATATTTGACTTTTTTTGATCCGAGCTATAGTTTTCTTTTTATTAACAAAAAACCGTTTTTCTATGTGTCGCGCAATACAAATTAATGTTTTAACAATAGTAATAATAAAGGTACCATATTTTGAAAACATGTTTTTTATGTAAAATTTGACGGAGAATACGATAAAAATACTAAAAACTTAATACGAGGTGGGGGCCATTGTTAAAAATTGATTTAAACAATGAAATTGTTAATAACAATATGAATTTGTTAATAATATTTATTAAAAATATTTTTTTATCAAAATTCAGTCCTTTAGCTTTAAAATGAAAAAAAAAAGAAGTTTGTAGCTCAAATAGAACCAGAGTTATAAATTTTTGAAAATGAGTCTATAAGCCAAAAAACTCGTTATTCTTAAATTTTCGATAGCTTGTATTATCGAAAATATGCGAGAGAAAAAAAATTCCTCGGATACGTATCTCTTATTTTTCGACATAGAATACGTAAAAAAAGTTTCAGCCAAATCTGAGATGTGTCGGTCAAAAGGTGTTCGGTTTATAAAAGAATTACATATATATACATATATACATACGTCAGCTGATGTTCGCGGACACGATTCACCCTAACGTAAATCGGATTCAGAATTTCGCTTGGGTAGTTATATGATTGCAACTATTCTTCTTCTTCTTAAGTTTTTGGCCTTTAGTTAATTACAAACTATTTGGCCAGTGATTGCAACTATTGAATTTATGATAAACATTATGACAGCTTATAAAAACTGTTATGTTGGTATTACCAAAAATACCATAGCAACAAAGCGTTGTCAACGTCAACGTCGGCGACGCAAAACCAAGGGGTAAAGTTTACCCGGTAAACCACTGATTTTTTTAAATTATAAATCGCTTACGAATTAACGGCTAAGGATAACAATAACAAGGGTAGTCATGTACAACGCATCGCTAAGCACTGATTAAGCACCGATTAAGCAAGTTTTCCTTATTGATAACGACTGATAAGGAAAAAAATCTCAACACAACATCCACTAACATTAAACGTTGTTCTCTAAGATTTTAAAGTGGTTTACCCCTCGCGCAAAACCTACTTAATATTTTGTCATAATTTTATAGCCTCATACCGGGTAAGTAAAAGGAACCGGAACGCTTAAAATGTCTTAAAACCGTTAAAAGGTAATAGAAAAAACTATATACATACCTCAGGAGGAAAATGAATTTCCTCCCTTGAATATTTAATGCCCTTCGCTTCGCGTCGGGCATCAAACTATTCGCGGGAGGAAATGCAATATTTTCCTCCCATGGTATGTAAATAGCTATTTCTACTCCTATTACGGAATTTGACCGTTCTAATATCACTTTTATCTATGGAATGACATATATTCCGTAATTCTGTATTCCTATATTCCGTAAAGTGTTACAGACAGTGTTGCCAGATGGAAATTCTTGTCAACAGTAGGAAAGTAGCCAAAAAAACAGGAGATCACTTTTTTCAACAGGAGATTTAAAAAAAATATATTTTTTTATAGAGGAACACAAGTACACGCACAAACCCATATAACACAAATATCCCGGGGACGTCCAATGGATGTCCTCTGAAGGTCCAATGTTCGCATGACGTCCATGGGACGTCCGCTGGACATTTTGTGTGCTGAGAAATATAAAAAAATATAATAACATAAATAATAACATATAAGGTTATATATATGAGGTTAGGGATCGTAATTCAAAGGAAGTCGAACGAACCGAACCAAAACGAACGAAAAACCGCGCAAATTTAAATCAATGCTATTCACCGTTCATACGGACCGTCGACGCTGAAATTTGAAATATTAGCCAAACCACAAGGTATGTTCGTAGAAAAGCAGAAAAATAGACACTGAGGTTAAAAACAGTAGATCTCATAGTGAAAACAGTAGAACAGGAGTTCGAGAGTGAAAACAGGAGATCTCCTGTTAAAACAGGAGATCTGGCAACACTGGTTACAGAAGGAAATATTCTATCATCGGTTGCATGCACATTCTCTAAATATGTGGTTGCATGGAGCTGTAGGCTCCGATCGGATGACATATACGTAAGCAGTGTTGCCAGTAGTAGAAAAATTAAAGTAATGAAATGGCAATAAAAACGTATTGAATTTGAAAGATAACGTACTGACTTTGGGTTTTCCTCCAATTTTGAGAAATAAACATTATTAAACTTATATGAACGTAATTTTATTGTTGGTAAAATAAAAAAATAGTCTACCTATCGATAATTAATTTTCTTTTTTAACAAAGATTGAGGTATTTGGCTTCAATAATTGCTTTGCATGTAAACGTTTTCGACGTTTTTATCTTATTTCCATGAGCAAAGAGTTAGGACGGTTTTTGGCGAACTTGGAACAAACCTTATGTCAACACTGAGTAGACAACGCGCGCTGCCAATTGACCATATGCAAGGAATGCGGTCGATGTTGCCAATGGTAAAAAAATAAAATTCCCTATTGGGAACATTCAATAATATTACGTTGGCTACATTGAAAATTTGAATTTCCCGCACAAACTAAATTAATTTCCATCTTTTTTTTTAATAATAATAAATAATAATAATTCCCTCATTTGAAATTCGCACCTTAATTTATTATACAACATTGGAACTACCTTCTTTATCTCTGGGAACTACTAGAATGTATGTCAGTTTGTGCGGGAAATTCAAAATTTCAGTGTAGCCAACGTAATATAATTGAATGTTCCCAATAGGGAAGTTTATTGTTTTACCATTGGCAACATCGACCGCATTCCTTGCATATGGTCAATTTGACCATATGCAAGGAATGCGGTCGATGTTGCCAATGGTAAAAAAATAAAATTCCCTATTGGGAACATTCAATTATATTACGTTGGCTACATTGAAAATTTGAATTTCCAGCTTTATTTTTTGACCATTGGCAACATCGACCGCATTCCTTGCATATGGTCAAATTGACCAGGATACTAAAACAACTCAGTATCACCAACTTAAACTTTTAATTTTTTCTTTAATTTTTATTTTAATAAATATAAAAAATCTAAAACTGGAAAACGTACTGAAAACCATCAACGAGGTACTTGCGTACTTTTTTTAATTCGAAAGTACTTAATTCGGTACAAACGTACTGACGCTGGCAACACTGTACATAAGTACATATAGTATATGCAGAATAAAGTTTATTAGATGTCGCCACGAATGTTTATTCAATAAACATTCGTGGCGACATCTCGGTTTTTAATATCTAACAAATTTTAGACCGATCCAACCTCACTTTCTTCCAATTAAATTATTTTCTATGGTATTTTTTGGAAACGTAGAAAAAGTATAGTGTGAAACACGGTTGGAATTGCATATTCCGCTCTCGTGAAACTGTCAAACTCGCCTTCGGCTCGTGTGACAAACTCTTCACTCGAGCGGAATATGCTTTATATATTCCAAACTTGATACAGAATATACTATTACTCCTATTTATAAATGAACGTAAACTCAGACTTAACGGAAAAGGAACGGAAGAGTTTTCCGTTCCGTTTATTGCGTCCGGCCAATCAAAAGAGTATGTATGCACAGACAAACTAACAAATCCTCAGATTAACGCGTCAAAAATCCCTAGAATTCCCTAGTTTTCAAAGCAGAGCGAAGACCTGCATACATGCATATATCTCTGATATATGAGGCGCCGTTTGTCCGTAAATTATTTTTTCTAAATATAAGAATATTTTTTATATATGTTACGGCTAATGTGCAAACTTGGATAGTTTATAAACTAGCTGGATAGTTTATAAACTAGCCAAAGTGTCAGCAATTTTAATTGAAAACATATTTTCAACTAAATTAGCGGCTAGTTTACAAAATAACCAAGGATCTTGGCTAATTTACTTGAAATTATTAGTGAAACTAAAATAGCTGGATAGTTTGTATACTATCCAATTCAGTTTGGCTAATATGAAAACCAAAATTTCTAGTAATACAAAATAGCCAAGCTTTAGCTAGTTTGTAAACTAAGCAACCAATTCTCTGGCTAATTTATTAAAAAAGTGAGGTTACGGCATTGTTTTTCGTTTTGCCGGCTTAACCGGATTTGTTTTGTGCATTTTAACGTTTTTAAAATGAATCATAGGCAAAATTTTAACGCTTCCTTGTTAGAAAACTCAACAACACAACTCTAGAGTTGTGTTGTTGAGTTGTTGGTAGCTACCGACCCCGCCCCATTGCCCCCCCGCCTTATTGGTCAAAAATGAGAGAAAAAACCCAAACCAACCCAAACTCAACAACACAACCCAACCGACCCCGCCCCATTGGGCCCCCACGCCCCATTGAGCAAAAAACCCAACTAAAATGGGCAATAGCCAGAGAATTAGTTGGTTAGTTTACAAACTAGCTAAAGCTTGGCTATTTTGTGCTACTAGAAATTTTGGTTTTTATATTAGCCAAATTGAATTGGATAGTATACAAACTATCCAGCTATTTTAGTTTCCCTAATAATTTCAAGTAAATTAGCCAAGATCCTTGGTTATTTTGTAAACTAACCGCTAATTTAGTTGAAAATACATATATATATATTGTCAATTAAAATAGCTGACAGTTTGGCTAGTTTATAAACTATCCAAGTTTGCACATTAGCCGTGACATATATAAACTTTAAATTTCCTATATATATATATATATATATATATGTCCAAAAGTTTGGAATACTTACAAATAATATATATACGCCTATGGTAGTTTAAAAAAACTGTTGTTAATATTTACTCTATTTTCTCTGTCTTTGAGGTTTATTTATTATTGGTCGGAGTCGTTATAAAATGGTATTTACCTATATAAAAAAAATATATATAAATATCAATAAAAAAAGAAATATTGCAATATTCCAAACTTTTGGACATATGTGTATATAGGAACTTTTTAGTTCAGATAATGCCGCTTCAGAATGAGGGCGCTCTGTGGTATTCAACTAAAAAGCACTGTTGCCAATGCAAAGTTTTGGTCAGTGTTGCCAACAGAACGGATCTTTGGCCAGATCTAGCGGAACAAAATGATAGCAAAAAGTATAGGATTTTAGTTTTTTTAAATACTTATAGGTAATATATTGGTCGGTTGGTCTATTTTTATTGAAGAAAACATTTCTCTTCTTTGGCCGTCTCTATTTCTCTAAATAAACACGGCTTCGTTTTTACTAATAGGTATTTAAAAAAACTAAAATTTCTTACGTTTTGATTCTCTTGTCAATTTATAAAAAAACAAAGAATCTTTTTTTTTTAACTTGGACTCTTACAAATTAAATTATATAGGTACAAATACCATTCGATATTATGTTCAAGTTTCCGTGAAAAAATCCGTCAGCCGTAAGAGAATATTTTTTCCCTCGACCTTTATTAAAATCTGCCAGATCTGGCGAAACGTTATGTTGGAAACACTGACCAAAACTTTGCATTGGCACACTCTGGCAACAGTGGATGGAACCGCAAAGCGCCCTCCAGTGTTGCCAAGTCGGTGCATATTGCACTAGATCTGGTGGATTGAACCTCCATCTAGTGCCCGGAATTCGATTTTGGTGCGCTAGTGCAAAATCTAGTGCATCATCGATCATTAACCAAATTTGGTAAATAACAATGAAAAGGCGTTTATTCAATGGTTTTATTTTCATAATTTTTTAATCATACAACTCACAGTCCACATTTCTTTCAGAAAATCTGAATACGCCCCTGCGCCGATGTGTTGGTAGCATATACCTGTGGTGGTAGTACCCCTAAACTTGGTTTAGGGTAGTATCACAGATTATAAAGGTAGTACTGCGCTGCCGCTGCTCTGCGATTGGCTTGTTTGTTGAATTCTTTCACAGAACCTCTGTTTCGATGTAATATTTTTCTATGTTTGTTTCAAATAACAAAAGAAGTCTAGTAAGGTATATTCTTATTCTATGGAATAGTATATTCTTTTCTATGGTATGGTTTAGTTCTATAGTGATGTCGAGCAGTCTGGCTAAAGGACCCTGTCCAAAATCAATGGCTTACCAGTGTGGAAATGCCTATGCTTAATAAAGTGTGTTCATCTAGAGTGAAATTCAGACTACTGCATTACTGAAATGGGTGGATTTACAGCGAAGTGAATTTGGTGCTTTTCTAGTGCATTTTTCATTGCTATATAGTGCATAGCTACTTCAAGCAGTTGGCAACACTGGCGCCCTCATTCTCAAGCGGCATTATCTGAACTAAAAAGTTTCTATATATATATAGGAAATTTAAAGTTTATACAGACTGTATACAATCAAGAATCAAGTAAGTAAGGCTGGAGACAAGGATGGCAAATTATATTTTGATCAGAGGAAAAGAAACAAACTTTAAACCAAGCCATTCGTAATTACGAACCATAGTTGCCAGGTTGTTTTAAATCAGAAGAGTACGATTATAATTATTTAATAAATAGTTCAATTTTATTTCTTTGAAACTTTAAAAATAACAAAAAAATTAATAATATGTCAAAAATAATTTGATTTAGTTAATTTTCTTACTTTTAATATTAAAAAATAAGAAAAACAACCCGTTTAGGAAACAATAATAGCATATGGCAACAGCGCGGCATGCCGCGGATTGTAGCTACACTGGGTAAAGGCCTATTTTGAAACATATTTTGAAATAAAGTTTGTATTTGGCGATACGATCTACCAGTGTGATGCCATACCATAATTTGGTATTTTTCCTCACGGGTAAAAACCATTTTATTTGAGAAAATACTTTTTTATTCTTACAAAGACGTACGCAGTCTCAGTGCACTTCTTAAACTGACGCACAGACAGTGTTGCCAGTAGTAGAAATTTTCTACTAGAAAAATTAAAGTACTGAAATGGCAATAAAAACCTATTGAATTTGAAAGATAACGTACTGACTTTGAGAAATAAATATTAAACTTATATGAACGTAATTTTATTTTGTACTTTATCAATAAACACATGCACATAAATAAACTATAAACATCAAAAGAACAAAATAGATAATTATTATTATGCCTATACAAAAAAACAATATTGTTGGTAAAATTAAAAAATAGTCTACCTATCGATAATTAATTTTCTTTTTTAACAAAGATTGAGGTATTTGGCTTCAATAATTCCTATTATTCCTATGAGCGGTTCTTGGCGAACTTGGAACAAACCTTATGTCAGCACTAAGTAGACAACGCGCGCTACCAACAGTTTAAAACTTAAAATACCAGGATACTAAAATAACTCAGTATCACCAACCTAAACTTTTAATTTTTTCTTTAATTTTTATTTAAATAAAGGGAAAAAAATCTAAAACTGGAAAACGTACCGAAAACCATCAACGAGGTACTTGCTTACTTTTTTTAATTCGAAGGTACTGAATTCGATACAACGTACTGACGCTGGCAACACTGCGCACAGATCATACGACAATGATACAAATTCAATCCCTACCACAGTGGGCGGGGTTTTATTTAAGTGTATCTATTCGTTTTAATACACACTGTATATAAACTAGTAGTATATTCTGTAACAAGTTTGGAATACAGCATATTCCGCTCGAGTGAAAAGTTTGTCACACGAGCCGAAGGCGAGTGTGACGGTTTCACGAGAGCGGAATATGCAATTCCAAACGTGTTTCAGACTATACTTTTTCTACGCTTATAAAAAATACCAGAGAAATAATTTAATTGGAAAAAAGTTAGGTTATCTTTTGACAGATGTTAGATTTTATGATGGTAGTAAATAAGATAATTTTTAAATAAGCTTATAAAAATTACTTACATAATTTTGCAGAACCTAAATTAGGAAGTATAAAGAAGAAATGGACAAATTGTAAGGAATGACAAATAAGTTATTATTTGAATTTCAAATTAACTAATGACAGACGTAAACAATTAACCAGTGCTGCCATCTCTTTGGGACTAAGTCAAACCTAAATATTCTAATAGAATCCTACTAAATCGGCCAAACAGAATTACAACTAGCTTGAAAAGAAGATATATATTGGGTATTTTTATTAACGCAAACTGTTTTAAATCCTATTGTATACTACCGATTAATATTTTCTACCGGGCCTTTCTGAAAAAACTAGATTTGGTAGGAATACAAGTGAGTTATAAAATAAACATAGAGATGTCGCCCCCAGTGCTCATTCCATCATTAGAACATGTGCGGAATAATTATTCTGTAACACTTTAATGGAATATACGTAATTCCAGATTAAAAAGTCATATAAGAACTGTCAAATTCCGTAATAAGCGTAGAAAAAAAATATTCTTATATATACACGGAGAAAAAAGTTTATTGCTCCCAAATAAAAAAAATATTTAAATATGGGACAAGGGTACAGTTTATTTATCCTAAATATATTTTTATTCCCGACACATAAAGTTTTACTAAAGTATATTTATCGTTATTATTTCGACTATTTAGAGGTAATAAACAATATATTCACTACAAATAAAAGTATTAGGTAAACAGTTTATTTGTCCCATTTTTTTCTCAGTGTAGCAAAAATAATTTACGGACAAACGGCGCCTCATATTTGTCCGTAAATTATTTTTGCTATATATAAGAATATTTTTTATATATAAACTTTAAATTTCCCATATACCTATATAGAAACTTTTTAGTTCAGATAATGCTAAATATACAACAATAATGTTATTTAAATAATTTAAACTAATTTATTTAGTACTATAAGTCTTTATTCAAAACTTTACTCTCACAATATCAACCGATCGTTTTTAAAGTGTCAGGCACACTGCCGTTAAAACTAATGTGTCTACCAGAGACCTTGTCTCTGGTGTCTACGTAGGTCCTCATTTGTTTATCTTCTCTTGTCCTTGGTATGCTCTTAAGTACCCTTTCGCTAACACGGCCATCCTGTTATCGAAGCGTCCTCGCACCGCAATACTGACCATCATCACAAAACGGCAAACTGTTCTAATGCAATTTGTACGGTTGCAATCTTAAGAGGTGAACCTCCTTTTGCGTCTGTGGCCGACTTGTACACACTCGTAGCATTTGCCTAGGAGTTCAGGAAACCACAGAAAACTGAACTCTACGAGCGGGGTACCCTTGTGGAAATTTTTCTCTGAGAAAGTCTTACTTTCTCTGAAAAAGTCTGAATAATACTTATTAAGTCGGAAAAAGTCAGAATAAGACTTATTAAGTCGGAAAAAGTCTGAATAAGTCTTATTAAGTCAGACTAATAGCAAGATTTGGGAGTCTTCTGGAAGATAATAAGACTTTTTAAGACTTAATAAGACTTTTAGTAGAGAAATGGTATACCATAGGTACCTATAGGTACCTATGGCGATGAAAATAAATATCCGAAATAATTCATAGAGGTTGTATTTGGTTATCGTAAAATAAAACACATAGACAAGTATTTATTAACATTTTTGCTGTTGTTATAAGCCAAGTTTATTGCATAATTACCTATATACCTACTAACATAGGTAATAATATGTAATAATTATAACAATTATAATTTTATACATACGATACACTTAACATGCTTTCATTGTTTCCAACATAGAAAAAGGAGTTAATATCAAGTCTATAGACATGATATTTTCGATAGACTCATAAGACAAATATGGTTGATCTTCGTGTTTCATTCATCTTTGTATCATGGTTGATCTTCGTGTTTACGTACAGTGTTGCCATAAAAGTTCCTGACCATAAATTACAAAATTCTAAAATAATAATAAAAATGTGACAAGATAGAATAAAATAATTGTGCATATTTAGTAAATATACAATTTACAATTACAATATACAATTTACTGAAAATTTCTTTTGTTATTATTTTAATAGAAATTTGCAAATCACGCGCGTGTATCAAAAGAAACTATTAAAATAAAACGTACAGTCAGGGTTGCCACCTTGGGCGAAATTTCGCAAAATGGGCTACAAACAAATACGATTTGCGATTTAAAAAACACGATTGCGAAATTTCCTAAATTGGGCGAAAAAAAAAATAATAAATGAAATTTGGGCGAAATTTATTATAATTTCTTACTAAAATTTTAAGATTTTGGTTTTATGTTGGCAAAACTTGATCTTGAAGTTGAAGATGTCAAATTAGGAACGATTAATTGTAGCACCCGGACAATACCATGTTGCCAAATGTACAACTTATTTGACGACTCCTAATGGCGGGATATTTAAATGTCGCCTTCGGCTCGTGTGACAAACTTTTCACTCGAGCAGAATATACCTACTATTCCATGGTAGTAATGAGCTATTGTTTAGAACAGACAAGGTTTTGGTGTTTGATGTTTAATCTGTGTTATATTATAGAGGGGTTTTCATTCTTTAAGTATTTTTATTTCTGTAGTACTAAGCTGTTGTTTAGAACAGACAAGGTTTTGGTGTTTGATTTTTAATCTGTGTTTTTATTGTTTTGAGTATTTTTATAAGTTTTAAGTGTTGTATATTTTTATGTTTATGAATTGTTAATAACAATTTATTATGGCTTTAACAAAGTGTGATATTTGTCAAAAGTGTTTTGCTTCCAATGGGAATTTAAGAAGGCACAATAAGACACATGAAAATGATATCGTTGAGTCAAAAGGTAAACTATTAAAACCATGATACATTTATCATTACTATTATTGGCAAGTATTATTTATTGGACAACAAAAATATATACCCTACAGCACAGAACACAAGCCTCACAGGTGCATTTATTAATGCAGTAAAGGCTTTATAGTATTAAGTTTATACCATACTAGATAATAACAGTAGTTATTTAGACCTTGCTTAACAATTATTAGATATGCCAAAAATGTACATTACGTATAATAGGTACCGTAATTTGGGGTAATTTAATACAATTTTTTTATATAATGGTGAATAACTATCTTATTTTTTAATCAATTAAACCCAAATTTTTGGAGCTGATAGAAGTTCATTTTGGTTATGGTAATTTATTCAGAACCAATTATTTGGAAAGCTACTTTTTCAGTTTTTTTTTCCAAATTTGATGTTTAATATAACCCGCTACATGATGTTAATGAAAGTGCAAAGTTTTATAATGGATTTCTACATGGGTTATATGAAACAAAAAATGTGTTTTTTAAAATATAATATATAATAAATATATTTCCAAACCTAATTCAAATGAGACCCAAGTGATTAAAGCAATTATAAATAAATCTCTTTTTATTTCTAAAACATTAAAAAATGACCACTTATGTGATTAGATATACCTATATATTTTTTTTATAAGGGACTCCAACTTTTGTATTTTTGTTTCGTATGTTATAATTTCTGCATCAATAAAATGTGTTTAAGATTATTATAGTTCTTTATTTCATTATACTAACAAAATTTCATTCTATCAACAAAATTTAAATATCCCGCCATTAGCGGCCGTCAAATAAGTTGTACATTTGGCAACATGGTATTGTCCGGGTGCTACAATCAGGGTTGGGTATCTACCTACATTTTTGTTTTCGACATGTAGAAAACCTTTTTCGACGTTTTCGACGGTAGAAAACGTAAAAAAGTAGAATACTGTCAAATATCAAAAAATGTGAGGTTATGCAAGTTTGTTGTTTATTATGATTTGTTAAATGTTGTGAAAAATCAGACACCTACCATAAATTTGAAGTTATTTGGAGTTTTTTAACATTATTATGGTGGGAAAAAAAGGGCCACGTTTGGTTGGGAGACCCCAACATAATTTTTGGCATGAGGGCAAATTTTTATCAATTATAGAGAAGTGGAAGAAGAAGGTCGAATAAGGTAATTTACGTAGGTAGAAAACCCTATAGGTTTTCGACGCAAGTGGAAAACAAGTTTTCTACCCTTTTCTACCAAGGTAAATTAGGGGCCGTTCATTAATTACGTGAGACAATTTTTGCGATTTTTTGACCCCCCCCCTCCCCTTGGTGAGATGTCGTGAGATTTTGCTCGACCCCCTCCCCCCCCACCTTAATCTCACGTGAGATTTTTTAAAATGCATGGTTTTAATGTAAATAAGTTAATCTGTGCTTGATTCCATTAGATTTATTAAAAAAAACAATTTGCTTATAATTGTTTACATAATTTAACCCAGTTTTCTCGCAATTTTACACTCTTTCTTTCGGAAAAAAAATTACGTGATATTTGCCGAGAGCCCCCCTCCCCCCCACGTGAGATTTGGTGAGGTTTGGCTCGACCCCCTCCCCCCCCCTAAACACCTCACGTAATTAATGAACGGCCCCTTACCTAAGGTTTTCTACTGACCCAACCCTGGCTACAATTAATCGTTCCTGTCAAATTGGAGATGTCAGATGTCAGATTGGAGAGTCATAGTCATGACGCATAGGATTTAGTTTATTTTAGTGTGTGGATTGTGTTTAGTGTAGATAAATATGTAAATAATGTTTCAAAAATTTAACAATGGAATGTATTTATTTTTATTTATTTATTTATTTATTAAATATAAACTCTATCATATTTTAACAAAACAGTTTTATAACTGGTACCGTCAAAACCATATTAATTTTATAAGTAGTTCTTCTTAATCGTCCATTCCATTATATAATTCTTTTTATTTTCAATAATCATTTACCACATACCTATCCATTTTAAAAACTTTGCTTTAAAATAACTTAAATTTATATTTTTGTACAGAAAATTTTGATTATAAACATGCCTCAGAAGATAATTTAAATCAAGAAGAAGAAGCTGTTTTTTGAACATTTCGAAGATTTAATATTTGAATATTTGTTTTAACTTATTTATTATATAAATACTATATAAATTTCTTTAGCGTAGGTTGTTTGCATGGTACAAAAAAGATTGTTTGTAAGTTTTGTGTTTTTAAGAAAGGATACCTACCAAATAAATCTTTTATATTTATAAATTTAGAACTTTTATTCCCTAAACAGTATACCTAGGTAGGTACATAATATTATTATATTACTTCTAAAGCCACATTTTTTGTTAATGTTTTAGTATTGGTGCTCGTACGGTAAATTGTACATTTTTTTAATTGGGCGAATTGGGCGATATTTTTTTAAAATTACCGCTACTTTTTATTTTCAAAAGGTGGCAACCCTGCGTACAGTGGCAACTCCTTTTTCTATGGTGAAAGCATGCATGTCAAGCGCATCGTATGTAGATATAAAATTATAATTGTTATACCTAATTATTACATCTTACCTATATACATATGTTATTATATAGGTAGTTATGCAATAAACTTGGCTTATAACAACAGCAAAAATGTTAATAAATACTTTTCTATGTGTTTTATTTTACGAGAACCAAATACAACCTCTATGAATTATTTCGGATATTTATTTTTATCTCCGTAGGTACCTACCATTTCTCTACTAAAAGTCTTATTAAGTCTTAAAAAGTCTTATTAACTCTTCCAGAAGACTCCCAAATCTTGCTATTAGTCTGAGTTAATAAGACTTATTCAGACTTTTTCCGACTTAATAAGTCTTATTCTGACTTTTTCCGACTTAATAAGTATTATTCAGACTTTTTCAGAGAAAGTAAGACTTTCTCAGAGAAAAATTTCCACAAGGGTAGAAGTTACAATTCTAAAAAATACAAAAAGGAAGAATCAACATCTTACGAGATATACAAGAACATAAACTACGTTTTTGTTATACGCTGTGGGGTTGCCACCAGCCCTTAATTTAATTGTGGGATTGCCACAGCTACACTTTTGTTCTAAATTGTGGGATTGCCACTAATTTTTAACTAAATTGTGGGATTGCCACTAATTTTCAACTACATTGTGGGATTGCCACTAATTTTTAACTAAATAGTGGGATTGCCACTAATTTTCAACTAAATTGTGGGATTGCCACCAATTTTCAACTAAATTGTGGGATTGCCACCAATTTTCAACCAAATTGTGGGATTGCCACCAATTTTCAACTAAATTGTGGGATTGCCACTAATTTTTAACTAAATAGTGGGATTGCCACTAATTTTCAACTAAATTGTGGGATTGCCACCAATTTTCAACTAAATTGTGGGATTGCCACCAATTTTCAACCAAATTGTGGGATTGCCACCAATTTTCAACTTAATAGAGTAATTGCATCAAAAATGAAAATCCCTAAAAACCTTTTTATTGTAATCTAGAGGTAAAAACACATTGCGAAAATATTTTTTTATATTCCAAAAGTTCAACCCGGCCCCAAAATATCAAATTGAAAAAAAGGTACTTTTCAAACGTTCCGAACTCCCGCCATATTGCATGACGTCATAAGCTTCACCAGCTGTCAGAAATCAAGATGTCAACAAATAATAAACACCGATAAAGTTTATGTTTAACATGGAAAACGCGAAACCAAAAATTGGTTGTAAATATTGTTTTGTTGTAATTCGATACCGCTTACACTTTTCACGATTTGTAAACAAGGTCTACCTATAACGTCCCTCCCGATAATTAGGTCAATGCCTTTAGGGATGGAACCATCTGGTACAATATAATAATTAATGTCTAAAGTTACAGCTGACATAACCGTAATGACGTCACACACACCTATAGCCTACACAAGTCGTGTCCCTAATCCCGAAAAAGCGCGCACTTTTTCGATTGGTTTGATCGTACCGTTTATTGTTTTTACTGCCGAATATTTTATAATTGACCATATGCAAGGAATGCGGTCGATGTTGCCAATGGTAAAAAAATAAAATTCCCTATTGGGAACATTCAATAATATTACGTTGGCTACATTGAAAATTTGAATTTCCCGCACAAACTAAATTAATTTCCATCTTTTTTTTTAATAATAATAAATAATAATAATTCCCTCATTTGAAATACGCACCTTAATTTATTATACAACATTGGAACTACCTTCTTTATCTCTGGGAACTACTAGAATGTATGTCAGTTTGTGCGGGAAATTCAAAATTTCAGTGTAGCCAACGTAATATAATTGAATGTTCCCAATAGGGAAGTTTATTGTTTTACCATTGGCAACATCGACCGCATTCCTTGCATATGGTCAATTGATACGTCGGGGTCTTGGAACTATTCGGCCTATCCTGTTCTACTTCTTTAGATGTTCTGCTTCGGCATTCGTGTTGCAGATGTCCGTGACGGCCACATTTAAAACATGAACGTTTTAACATTTTGTTGGGCCTACTCGGCGTTGCCAGACCACGAAAAATTTCCGTACTGATTTGGAATGAAAAACGTACTGATTTTAATAAAAAAGTACTGTTTTCAAAAAAAATACAAGATGTTAATATTTTGACGTACACCTCGTTTCTTATTGTAGTCAGGGTTGCCAGTGCCAGTGCTTTTGTACTGAAATCAGTACTTTTCAAGGTTTGTCAGTACGTCAGTGCTACTTTTATAGTTTCAGTACTTTTTGCGAAATTTCCTTCCCAAAAAAACAAAATTGAATCATACAATTTGTTTGAAAGATTTGTGAAATCTTGGTTGCCTATTTTGGATGCTTCTGTCATTTTCTGTCGCTGCTGCCAACCCTTGCCTTACAGCGTTGCCGGCTGCGGTGTTGCTTGTTTTCTTGGGGTTTGTTCCATTCTTTCGTACCAAAGGTTTTGGTGTTGCCAACTTACCAAGTAGAGCGGTGGCGCCACAATTAAAAAGCGACCTGGCAACACAGCCTGGATTTGACATGTTTTAATTTAAGTGCTCATTCATAATGGACGTAACCATAAGATGCCCGTAAACGTAAACGTAAACATAATATCACCATAATTTGTACGTAACGATGAGTTGTGTTTATATTGAACGTATATATTAATAAGGCGCGCATCCAAGTTCACTAAAATGGCAGCATTGACAGATTTCGTCTAATTATTATGTCTTAAAACTTTTATATTATAATTATAAATATAAATTAAGTTAAAACTATCAGTGTTATCATAACCTTAGTGTAATGAGCGATATATACGTTGGCAAAGAGAAGAAAAAAAGGGCGAATTTCGTCGAATAATACTTGAACTAAAACTTTAGGATAAGGAATGGTTCTTTAGATTGTTTGTTCTGTGGATATACCCACAGAACATACACCAGAAATTCTGGGTTGCCAACCGTCCTTTATTTCAAAGGACAGTCCTTTATTTAATAAATACTGTCCTTTGTCCTTTTGAAAGGTGTCAAAGGACGGCAAATGTCCTTTAAAATCCGGAAATACAGATAAATCCACAATTATTTCAAAAAAGGCCCATACAAATACCATAAAATGTAAAATTGGCAACATTTGAAATATTTTGGTAAATCCCCGAGCTCCAATTTATCCAGCATACCTTGTATTTTTATGTTGTTCCTCGTTGTGTTGAGCCCTTGTGTGTAGTCGACTAGTCCCTGTGTGTAAGGTGTTTTTTTTTAACCTTATTTTACAACTTTTTAACAGGAAACGGTAAGTGGAAAATAAAATATTAAAATTATATTATTACATTTCAGTTTTTTGTCGCAATATATTTTTAAACTTTAATTGGAAAATTAAATTAAACAGATTCATAAAAAGTAGCATTTTCTATTTTAAACAAGTACCTAGTTGCCTAAATGCCAAATCATTATTTATTTGCAGGTTTTTGCTAAACATCATCAATCAAATCATCATGAATGGTGATAAAGTCGTCGATGCAAGTGATGATGTCCCAAAGTCACAGACATCTACGTCAAGCAGTGCCCCTTCTACACCACCTCGTCCGAAAAAAAAATCGGAAAAGCTGTAAAGTAGACGTGGCACCCAAAAAAATCCCAATTTGTCCTTTATTTCAATAACCGAAAGTTGGCAACCCTAACCAGAATACACTTAAAAAAGATCTGTCATCTATTGGCATGGCTACTACCCTGATTGCTACCAACAATGTTCTAGTGAAATCATGAAAGTTACTAAAATTTACACATAAGAAACCCGTAAAGTTGAGATGATTTCAACTTTACGTATTTTTTACGGTCACCCATAAGATCTTATGTTCGAACGTAAAACGTAAAAATTACGGCTATTCATTATAAACAGGCACACTGGTTTTGTTAATATTCAACTTTACGTTTTACGTATTTCTTACGGGCATCTTATGGTTACGTCCATTATGAATGAGCACTAAGTGCTCATTCATAATGGACGTAACCATAAGATGCCCGTAAGAAATACGTAAAACGTAAAGTTGAACATTAACAAAACCAGTGTGCCTGTTTATAATGAATAGCCGTAATTTTTACGTTTTACGTTCGAACATAAGATCTTATGGGTGACCGTAAAAAATACGTAAAGTTGAAATCATCTCAACTTTACGGGTTTCTTATGTGTGAATTTTAGTAACTTTCATGATTTCACTAGAACATTGTTGGTAGCAATCAGGGTAGTAGCCATGCAAACAGATGACAGATCTTTTTCAAGTGTATTCTGGTGTATCCACAGAACAAACAATCTAAAGAACCATTCATTATCCTAAAGTTTTAGTTTGAGTATTATTCGACGAAATTCGCCCTTTTTTTCTTCTCTTTGCCAACGTATATATCGCTCATTACACTAATAATTATAATAACACTGATAGTTTTAACTTAATTTATATTTATAATAATTATAATTATAATTATTATGCCTTAAAACTTTTAAGTTTTAAGACATAATAATTAGACGAAATCTGTCAATGCTGCCATTTTAGTGAACTTGGACATGCGCGCCTTATTAATATATACATAAGCCATACGTTCATTATAAACACAACTCATCGTTACGTACAAATTATGGTGATATTATGTTTACGTTTACGTTTACGTTTACGGGCATCTTATGGTTACGTCCATTATGAATGAGCACTAAAACTTAAAAGTGACGGTACCAGGTTCGATTCCCGGTCACAGCCTTGGGTGTTGTGCTTGTTTTTCGAGCATAAAAATATATAATAATGAGCTGGCTAAATAGTCGAAAAGATTAAAAGTCAATAAACCTTAAAAAAAAACTTAAAAGTGTATATAGCCTTAAAAGTAAAGAACTATCTAAATTAAATATTATATACATCTATATAGTATAATTTAGTTTATATATATAGTATAATTTAGTTTAGTGCGTTGCAGGCCGTTGTTTTTGTGATTATGTTTTAAGTATATGGTATTGTTATGTACTATCGCTAACAAAAAAACTCATACAGCTATATTGTGGCTGTGTGAATAAAACTTTTCCGTCAATGTCAAGCTGACATCGAGCTTTGTCACATCCATTATGACTTTTTTAACAACATTTTCAACCAAACAATGCAGACGAACTCTGGCAAGCCATTGAAGCCATTTGGAACGAGATAAAGCAAGACGGCGACTTCCATGCTTTGCCGTTTGCGGGCAGTAATTGACAAAAACAGAGGGATGACGAAATATTATTTTTTTTTCAAACTTCAACCTAACTTTGTATTAAATTTTAGACCTTTCAAATGTGACGTATCATGTTAAAAGCCATAATTACTCCAACGAAATGATAGAAAATCAGGAACACTAGATTTTTAAGCTGTATGAGTTTTTTTTGTTAGCGATAGTATTTCTTATGCTTATTCTAACGGTCATTATGAACCCACAGTTAAGCATGATTTATAGATTGCCTTCCTTCCTTCCTCCCGTAGAAGATGAACAGTACAAAAACCGTTGTGCAGTTTAAAGATTCCTGTACTATAAATGGCACTACGATTTTTGTATTGTTCATCTTTTACGGGAGGAAGGAAGGAAGGCAATCTATAAATCAGGCTTTATACTTTAAGTATGTGGTTGCAACGCCCCCACCCTCCATTATGGGCGATGAACGTGTACTACAATAAGAAACGAGGTGTACGTCAAAATATTAACATCTTGTATTTTTTTTGAAAACAGTACTTTTTTATTAAAATCAGTACGTTTTTCATTCCAAATCGGTACGGAAATTTTTCGTGGTCTGGCAACGCTGAGTAGGCCCAACAAAATCTCAGGGCGTGATGGAGCGCACAAGAGAGACAGGCGTTGACAGGATACATTAAAAGTAACCCATCGACGACCAATTAGAAGGCTGCAGCGATGCAGTGTTGCCGTAGTGCATGCTGGGTAATTTCAGGGTTGGGTCAGTAGAAAACCTTAGGTAATTTACCTTGGTAGAAAAGGGTAGAAAACTTGTTTTCGACTTGCGTCGAAAACCTATAGGGTTTTCTACCTACGTAAATTACCTTATTCGACCTTCTCCTTCCACTTCTCTATAATTGATAAAAATTTGCCCTCATGCCAAAAATTATGTTGGGGTCTCCCAACCAAACGTGGCCCTTTTTTTCCCACCATAATAATGTTAAAAAACTCCAAATAACTTCAAATTTATGGTAGGTGTCTGATTTTTCACAACATTTAACAAATCATAATAAACAACAAACTTGCATAACCTCACATTTTTTGATATTTGACAGTATTCTACTTTTTTACGTTTTCTACCGTCGAAAAAGGTTTTCTACATGTCGAAAACAAAAATGTAGGTAGATACCCAACCCTGGGTAATTTCAGGGTTGGGTCAGTAGAAAACCTTAGGTAATTTACCTTGGTAGAAAAGGGTAGAAAACTTGTTTTCGACTTGCGTCGAAAACCTATAGGGTTTTCTACCTACTTAAATTACCTTATTCGAGATTCTCCTTCCACTTCTCTATAATTGATAAAAATTTGCCCTCATGCCAAAAATTATGTTGGGGTCTCCCAACCAAACGTGGCCCTTTTTTTCCCACCATAATAATGTTAAAAAACTCCAAATAACTTCAAATTTATGGTAGGTGTCTGATTTTTCACAACATTTAACAAATCATAATAAACAACAAACTTGCATAACCTCACATTTTTTGATATTTGACAGTATTCTACTTTTTTACGTTTTCTACCGTCGAAAAAGGTTTTCTACATGTCGAAAACCAAAATGTAGGTAGATACCCAACCCTGGGTAATTTGCAAACCTAACCTCAATATCTTGGCAGCAATTTTCACATTTGTTTTGTCACGTCGTTTGCTTGCTTCAAGTGTGGCTTTTCAGTGTTTTTCACTTAATAGTTGTGTTTTTAGTGTTAAGGTGTAACTATTGTTACTCTATTCGATTTTTCTGTGCTTTATAGACTATAAATTTGTGCATATTCAATATATATTTATATTCTTTAAAATGGATTTAAATAAGTAAGTTTACACAAATAAGTTAAATTAAAAATTAAATGTTTACTTTGTAGGCAAACAAATCCCAAAATTTGTGAGCATTGTGAGATGGAATTTTGCAGTATCTCTTCCAAAAATGATCATCTAAAGCGAGTCCACAATAAGCCAGTGGAGAATAAAACAACGCCTCGAATTTTATGCCCACCATGCCCTGAAGGGGAAACATTTTTAAGCCATAGGCCCATAGGTTTAGGGCCATAGGCTTGTAAAGCATTTAAAAGATATTCACGACATTGTTGTTAAGGTTTCTACTTTGAACTTTAATAACATTAAAGAATTTGAAATCTCAAGAACACTAGAAAAAAGGGAAGTTGATTATGCTTGTCATAGGAAAAATAAAAGGCCAAATGGAGAAGAACATTGGTATTACAAGTGCAATAGAAGTAACTGTGCAGGTTGTATGCTTTATTCGCAGTATTTAACATTACTTATTATCTCTTGTTTAGGATTTAGTAGTACTGCTACTCAACATAGTTTAAAAGCCAAAGGAAGTATTAGGATTCATGGAATATGCCCCTCAAATATAACTGCAAAAATTTCTACCAGTGGTAAATATTTAAATCTATTTTAGCAATATGTAATAATTAGAAAATAAATTCATTTACATATGTTTCAAATCTATGTTTTTTTAGGATATGTTACAGTAACTTTTTTTGAGACACATGTGCAGGAGTAACAAGCCAAAGAATAATCCAAAATGCTAGAATGGTTAGTAACCATAGTTTGGAAAGGATTAATGTAATTACAAGGGGTGATATTCAGCGGCGTAACTAGAAAAAGTGCCGCCCGGGGCAGCAGTGGCTGTCGCCCTCATGTTTTTTTTTGGGGGGGGAAGAGAGGTTAGGTTAGGAGTCAGTTTTGAGGACCGTACGCAAAATTAAAAATATATAATTATATATATATATAACATATATATACAGGGTGGCCGATTTATCTGAAGACATTGAAATATTTCGAAAACTATGCATCGGATCAAAAAAAGTTTTGAATAAAATTTGTTCGCCTGGAAGGGGGACATCCAATGATACCAAAGTCGACCCCTCACCACCACCCCATGGGGTGGGGGTGGGGGCAACTTTAATATTCTAAATAGGAACCCCCATTTTTTATTGCAGATTCGGATTTACTATTAAAAAATAAGTAACTTTTATGGAAAAACTTTTTTTAAATTCCTGATAGATGGCGCTGTAATCGCGATTTTTGGGAATATCTTGAAAAATTGCAGATTCGGATTTCCCATTCTTGGGTAATTTTAAAAATAGATGTTAACTTATTGATATACGAATAAAATCCAAAAATTAAACAAGTTTTTCTTTTTTTCGATCCGATGTGTAATTTTTTAAGATATTCCCAAAAATCGGGTTTCTTGCGATTACAGCGCCATCTATCAGGAATTTAAAAAAAGTTTTTCCATAAAAGTTACTTATTTTTTAATAGTAAATCCGAATCTGCAATAAAAAATGGGGGTTCCTATTTAGAATATTAAAGTTGCCCCCACCCCCACCCCATGGGGTGGTGGTGAGGGGTCGACTTTGGTATCATTGGATGTCCCCCTTCCAGGCGAACAAATTTTATTCAAAACTTTTTTTGATCCGATGCGTAGTTTTCGAAATATTTCAATGTCTTCAGATAAATCGGCCACCCTGTATATAACATATATATATATATAACATTAAATTGTAATATTTTAAGAATTAAAAACAAACAAAAATTCTTAGACCTAGGTAAAGAAAAACAACAAATAAAATGTGCTTGTATAAATCTCAAATCTATTGGAATTTGAATTATATTATTTCGAAAGAGAATATTTAATTATCAAATATTTTTTTTATTTTTATACCTATTCTGTGTTCCAGTTTTTTTCGCATTTTCTCTCACGATTTTTGCCGCCCCAAGAAGTGCCGCCCGGGGCGGACCGCCCCCCCCTAGTTACGCTACTCACTGATATTTAATCCGAAAATATAAAATTGATAAAAAAAGGCATGCTGATGATATGATTGCTGTATCTTTGAAAGTTGAGGAATGGAATCAACAGGGAAGGAATGATGCATTTTTATTTAATTAAATAGGTAGGAAATTGGATTATTAAATACATTATGGGGTTACTCACAAAAATATCATTTTTAGGAATGAATTTTCCAGGATTGAAGGATGAAGATTTTGCCTTGGGATATATGAATGGGATAATGAAAAGAAAACTAAGGGAATTTAAAAAAAATATTTGCATTGATGGGACACATGGCACTAATCCTAGATATTGGGATTTAACCATTGTGCTAATTAAAGATGAGAACAACATGGGTTTTCCTGTTCCATTTTTACTTTCTAACAGAATGGATCAAAAAATACCGAAAGTATTTTTTAATGGACTCAAGGAAAAATCAGGAGGTCCTATTGAAGCACAATACATAATGAGTGATGATGATCCCAAATATTTAAATGCATGGACCCTGGTGATGAGCACAGAGGAAATATCCAATCCAAGAAGAATCAATAATCGATTAATCAAATAATCGATTATTTTATATAATCAATAATCAATTATGAATTTCCATAATCGCCCAGCCCTAGTAATAACATTATTTGGCTATGTATACTTATTATGTAAAAAATTAAAAACATTACAACATGTATTAAAATTATATTGTTTG
Source organism: Brassicogethes aeneus (assembly GCA_921294245.1). Classification (NCBI taxonomy): domain Eukaryota; kingdom Metazoa; phylum Arthropoda; class Insecta; order Coleoptera; family Nitidulidae; genus Brassicogethes; species Brassicogethes aeneus. Next base: position 8,649,701 of record OV121137.1, read on the forward strand.
ATTGATTAGTTTATATTAAAAAAAGAATAGATACAATAGTTTGTTTTATTTAAATATTCACTTCAGGGTTGTTCAAGTATTAAATATCGATTTTTATTTCTTAATGAAAAAATAAATATTAGCATTTTTTGAGCAAATTAAAATTTGTAAATATTACCAAGGTGTCCAAAATGGCCAAAAAGCTTTACGTAATAATTAAAATTATTTGAAAATATAAATTAAAGTGCAGAATGTGTAGGTATTGCAGTTTTTTTATTTATTGTGATAATTTCAAAATCCCTTCTTAAAATACCCCATAGAGACCCTGTTCAAACTGATAGATTTATATCGAAATGTATGGTGTTTCTATAGGGTGTATCAGTTTGTATAGAACCCATAGTTGGGATTTATGGTTGTTCTAAGTATAGGGAAATCCACCCTTGATTTATTTGCTATTGGTTTCAATGGGGAAAATACACATAAATGTAGAAATTAGTTTTTCCCCCATAGGACCCCATAGGTTTTAATAAAATTTTCTCAAATGTTTTATGGTTTTTCTATAGGGATATGCCTATAGGTATATCTTTCATTGAGTTATTTCCTATCGGTCTCAATAGGGAAAATGTAAAAGTTATGGTTTGCCTATAGATAATTTCCTATACATTTTCTATCGGGCCGTATCCGGAAAAAACCATGGACAAATGCACATATTGAATCCGGTAGTGCCCGATAGATTATTTTATAAAGGTCTCTATGGGGTATTTTAAGCAGGAATATGTACATGTACAAGGGTAACTTTGTAGGTATGCATACCTACAAAGTTACCTATACATTTCCATTAGCTTTAACAATATTTTTGCTTGCTAAAAATACCTTTAGAGGAAGTGAGGGTAATTCGGAATACTGTTGGTAATTTGGAATACTTAAATATTGAAGCTATGCTTAGCGCCATCTCGTTAAATATGAAATAAACTACTAGAATAGCCTGTATTTTGTGGACATGTGATTTTGTAGATATTTTGATTTATGGTAGAGGGCCAACACATGTGAAAAATTAATTGTGGGTAACTAAAACTTTTTTAGTGGTAATTAAATCGGCAATCATAGCTTCGATTTTTATCTTTAAATTAACTTAAATTGTATCCTCAGGTAAGTAAAGGGTTATATTTTTAGTTGTTAATTGTACTTTTTCGATATGTTAAAGCATTTACTTTTGTTTACATATTATGGCGTAGGTCTTTATATTGCTAATTTGGAATACTATAAATAATGCAAATTTAAAATATTCCAAATTATATTCATTTTTTGTAATATTTGATAATTAATCCAATTTTATCTTTTAATTTATATTTGGTTACCTTTTAAAAATGTTTTATTAACCTTTTTAATAAAAAACATTTGCTGCTACTTTGAAATATTCCAAATTGATGGTATTCCAAATTAACTTCATGTTACGTAAACAGAGATTTTTACACTTTTTTTTTTCATTAGTAAAAAATCCTTTTAAAGTATTTTAAATAGTTTAAAATTTTCGTATGGCATAGTACAAATGTAGATCTTGGACATGTTATTTATTTTAATCGAAATAATTTAAATTTAAATTTTTTGCTATTTTTTTTTTAAACTACTATTCCAAAATACCCTCACTTCCTCTACCTATTATAATTGTATTAATGACAATAAATAATGTAGAACTTACTTATTTACGTCAAATATTGTTTAAAAACCATTTGCGAATATCTATCTAAGACTTAAACCACTATTTTTTACATTATCCATGCCATTGATATACCTACCTATTACGGGGAATTTAAATTACCCGCGGCACGGCACAGCACTGCGGCAACATCGCAGCATCGCAACAAATGCTGCTACGCTCTGATTGGTCGTCGATGGGTTACTTTTAATGTATCCTGGCGTTGACAGACGCGGGTCAGATAGCAGTAGGCCGCCTACTGCTATCTGACCCGCGTCTGTCAACGCCTGTCTCTCTTCAAGAGAGTCTCTTGTGCGCTCCATCACGCCCTGAGATCCACGACCCTTTTGGTGGCCGGCGTGCGTCAAACTCACTTAGAGGCCTATTCCCTTTCGCTAAACATGCATGTTCATGAACTACATATGTTTCGTAACATATGAGCCTATTCCCTTTCAATTATTTCGTCTATAGACGCATGCGCTCGAAGAATTTCTTAAACGTCCATGTTTATAAACCAAAATAAACATCATCGGTGTTAAAATGGCTACCTATTCCGTTTCCAAAATTCGATGTTTGGTGAACATACATGATGTTTGAAAACGTATGTTTACGAACGCTTGCCTAAGAGGTGCTGTTAGACAATATTTAAGGTTTGCAGTATACAGTACAGTATCATTATCAAGCATAGTAATTATAAATTAATTACTTTTTTATAATTAATACCTAATTAATTATAATTATAAATGATAAATAATTATTTATAATTGAGAATAGGACAAATCATATAAGGTTTTACACCAAACAAATAATAATATATTTTTTGGTAATTTTAAAAATATGTTTGATTTGTTTTTTAATTATTAAAATGTATTTACTAATTATAATACCTACCAGAATACAAATTTTGCTTTACTGATTTTTTTAATATAATTTTATTATAATAATAAATATTTATTTAGAGAAAAACACAAAATTAAAAAAAACTGAGTGTGAATTCACACTCAGTTTTTTTTAATTTTCTGTTTTTCTCTTAAGAGAGAATGTGGAGGAGGAAGGTCAAGACTTATATGTTACAAGAGTGTCTAAAAACGACCTCTAAAACTATATATATACTTATTGGTAGAACAAAAAATAACTTGGAAAAATATATTTTATTAAAAAAATACAACAAATATAAAATATCAAATACCTGTAATATTAGGTATTACTCAAAAACATAGACAAAATATTAGTCAAAGAAAAGTTTAACTAATAAAATACAAAAAATATGCATCTAAAAACACTTTTTCTTCACATGGGAGCTAAAACTTTTTGGTTTAATTTTAAAATCTTATAGGTTTTATCAATACCTTGTAAAACCTCTACACCTTCACTGCTCGTCAGAGTTTGAGTTTGACTTTCTCTTTATGCCTCTCTGTTGTAGCCCTTCCACCCGACCTTAAAGGCTGGTCAATGAAGAGTTCCAACGATGGTATTACCTCCACCACTAACTTTCACAGCGCTTCCTCTATTATGGCTAGTAATTTATCCTTAAAGTAATTAAGTTGTTTTACTGGCTCCCCGACATTGCCAGTCTCCATGTGAGAAATGCGTAGTTTTCTTGCCATTTTCAATACACTAAAAGTGTGTAAAAATAAGTAACAAATAATTATTTTAAGATATTTTATGATTACCCTTTTCCTTATAAGGATGGACTTAATGGCCCCGCCAGAAGATCTGTGCTTTGGCTAGTTCAGCATAAAACGTTTTTCCCAAGTATTTTTAGAATTTGTGGATTTTCCCAAATTGTTTTTAAGTTCATTTAATATATTAAATATCACCAATGATTTTTAAAACAATTATCTAACACAATTTTAGTTTACGATCTGCGACTTTTAAGCTGGATTTATAAGTTTTAAGGTAACGGTAGAGGCAGCGGTAAAGGTAGAGGTAAAGGTAGCGGTAGCGGTAGCCGAGTTCGGCATTGAATATTGTACGAAACAATTTATAGTTGTCAGAGGTAGCGGTAAGAGAGGTAAAGGCAAGAAGGTAGCGGCAAGAGATGACCATCTTTCATCTTTTCTTACCTCAACCGCTACTCCAGCCAATCACACGGCAGTTTTTAGTTAGCAGTTTCGCCTTGTAAGTTTAGTTTTTATGCGAGGGGCAACCAGACTTGATAATTTGTCAAAAATGGGCACCGTCATTTGTGTATTTAAAGAACTACTCTTTATCGGTCAGTTTTATTTTATTTTAATACTGGAAATGGCGTTTCTTAGCTCGTTCCCGATTTAATTCCCTCATTTTATACCGACGTACTTGACGACCCCCATAACGTACTTTAAACCCTGCAATACAACATAATATATTGTTTTGCAGGGTTTATTATATAATATTTCGCACAACGCCATATGGCCCAGAAGCACAGCTTTGCTAGCATTGTCCTCGCAATCCATGTTTTCGTAGAAAACTTAACCTTTTGCTGTCAAATTTTACAAACAAAATTACAATCTGCATTAAAGTACGCATGCGCCACCAGTACCGCTACCGCTACTTTCTGAACTATAAATTGCAGAAAGTGATACTGCTACCGCTACCTTTACCGCTGCCTCTACCGTTACCTTTAAAACTATAAATCCGGCTTTAGGTTATAAAACTAAGAAACTCCCTGTCCTAAACACATTTATCGCTGTTCAGAAAGATTCAAGGTCAAGACTCTCAACATATGAGAAACGGAATAACCTTAAACATAGGTGATGTTTGGATTGTCATTGGGTGAACATACATGTTAAGAAATCGATGTTTACGAACAGCAAGAAAGGGAATAGGCCTCACGTTCAGAGTCCGGCTTCTGTATGTGCAGCGATGCACGTGCTTCAGCATGGTCCAATCCGTACTCAACCATACTTAGAACCTTATTCCACGGTAATTTATCGTAGAATCGCTGTATGCTTCGAAGCTTTTGGTGTCCATAATCACACAAAGAGTCGCACTCTTTACTTCGTAGTGTTGAAGCTTTAAACGCTCGGGCACCTGGTGTCTCTTTGTCGGGAAAAGTAGTGGTAAGGTCGGCACAAAAGTTTTCCCAGGATCGCCGTAAAGGTCTCCAGTTACAGCAGTACCGATAACCGCGATTCTTCAGCGCATCGCTCGCCTTCGCAATCATTAAATTATCGCTGACATCCTGTTCCTCCTTCAGTTTTGTTGCGTCCTCCAACCATTCGTTGATTGCGTATGCACTGTTATCGGGGTCATAGCTGGTGAGCTTGAATTTTATGTTGCCCTGTCCCGATGTTGACACCTGCGTCCTTTGTTCTCGAGTTGAGAGAACGTTATTCTCATGAGAAGTGGGCGTGTTTCACTTAAGTTTTGACAGGCTGCATTCTTAAAATCATGCAATAGTTTGGTTTTCCTAAAGCAGAAAAGAGTTTCCGAGAGAAGAAAGCACTAACTTATCTTAAATTCAATAATGCAGCCTGTCAAAACTTGAGAGAAATGCCCACTTCTCCTATGAGAAGCGTTCTCTTAACTCAAGAATCGCCACCCAGGGCATTCCTGACGCTTGCGCATTTGATCCGTCTTCTGTGACTAAACAGGGCGTTGGTTCTGCTGGCGCTTGCGCACTGGCTCCGTCTGTAGAGACAAAGCAGGGCGTTGGCACGGAGGACGCCGATGTCTGTAGTTTGGCGAAGCAACACCATCGTCAGAATTCACCACTTCCGACACAATTGTGTTTACACTAATTTCATCCATTTCTGTAGGTCACTGCACAGATCACTATCCCACTTCTGATGTTATAAATATACAACAATAATGTTATTTAAATAATTTAAACTAATTTATTTAGTACTATAAGTCTTTATAAAGTTTTGAATATATTCAAAACTTTACTCTCACAATATCAACCGATCGTTTTCAAAGTGTCAGGCACACTGCCGTTAAAACTAATGTGTCTACGTAGGTCCTCATTTGTTTATCTTCTCTTACCCTTGGTATGCTCTTAAGTACCCTTTCGCTAACATATATAGCAAAAATAATTTACGGACTTACGGCGCCTCATATTTGTCCGTAAATTATTTTTGCTATATATAAGAATATTTTTTATATATAAACTTTAAATTTCCTATATATATAGAAACTTTTTAGTTCAGATAATGCTGCTTGAGAATGGGTGGAAGAAGGAGGTGATTCAACTCCGTCGTTGAAGGCCGGCCAGATACTATCGCTAACAAAAAAAACTCATACAGCTTAAAAATCTAGTGTTCCTGATTTTTTATCATTTCGTTGGAGTAATTATGGCTTTTAACATGATACCGTATCATTGATACGTCACATTTGAAAGGTCTAAAATTAAATACAAAGTTAGGTTAAAGTTTGAAAAAAAAATAATATTTCGTCATCCCTCTGCCCGCAAACGGCAAAGCATGGAAGTCGCCGTCTTGCTTTATCTCGTTCCAAATGGCTTCAATGGCTTGCCAGAGTTCGTCTCCATTGTTTGGTTAAAAATGTTAAAAAAGTCATAATGGATGTGACAAAGCTCGATGTCAGCTTGACATTGACGGAAAAGTTTTATTCACACAGCCACAATATAGCTGTATGAGTTTTTTTTGTTAGCGATAGTAAGTCAGTATTTGTTAAAAATCAAAATAGATGGCGCCAAAAATAGGAACCTACACATACTTCCACACATACTTCGTGGAAGTATGTGGGAACCTATTTATTTTTTTAAATCCCGTTGCACAACAAACTTTTTCCATTTTTAGTAAAATTGCATTGATTAACTTCAAAGAATAGACCACTAAGCTTAATTAAAATTCAAATAAAACCATTTCAACGTCACTTTTGTGCGTTTGTGGCGACTGTGCATTTTGGCAGAGCAGTTGGCAATACTACAGTATTGCCAATCGTTTTTCAAATTATTATAATAATGCTGTAAGAAAAGATGTAATTTTCGTTAAGGAGGGTAGAAGACTCTCCTTGGTTTTCGTTATCTTATAATTTGTTGTTAAAAGTTAAGTTGTTATAGAATATATGGATTTCGTTGGTTCTTAGTTGAGTCGCCATCTAACGAACAACGAACGAAATACTGACTTATCTGGACGCTTGCTTCTGTTCTGTAGAGATAGGAGCTATATCACCTTCTTCTTCCACCCTGATGAGAGCGCTCTGTGGTATTCAACTAAAAAGCACTGTTGCCAATGCAAAGTTTTGGTCAGTGTTTCCAACATAACGGATCTTCGGCCAGATCTAGCGGAACAAAATGATAGCAAAAAGTATAGGATTTTAGTTTTTTTAAATACTTATAGGTAATATATTGGTCGGTTGGTCTATTTTTATTGAAGAAAACATTTCTCTTCTCTCTAAATAAACACGGCTTCGTTTTTACTAATAGTTATTTAAAAAAACTAAAATTTCTTACGTTTTGATTCTCTTGTCAATTTATAAAAAAACAAAGAATCTTTTTTTTAAAACTTGGACTCTTACAAATTAAATTATATAGGTACAAATACCATTCGATATTATGTTCAACTTTCCGTTAAAAAATCCGTCAGCCGTAAGAGTATCTTTTTTCCCTCGACCTTTATTAAAATCTGCCAGATCTGGCGAAACGTTATGTGGCAACAGTGGATGGAACTGCAAAGCGCCCTCATTCTCAAGCGGCATTATCTGAACTAAAAAGTTTCTATATATAGGAAATTTAAAGTTTATATATAAAAAATATTCTTATACAGACTGTATAGAATCAAGTAAGTAAGGCTGGAGACAAGGATGACAAATTATATTCTGATCAGAGGAAAAGAAACAAACTTTAATTGGGCGTGGTTTAAACCAAGCCATTCGTAATTACGAACCATAGTTGCCAGGTTGTTTTAAATCAGAAGAGTACGATTATAATTATTTAATAAATAGTTCAATTTTATTTGTTTGAAACTTTAAAAATAACAAAACAATTAATAATATGTCAAAAATAATTTGATTTAGTTAATTTTCTTACTTTTAATATTAAAAAATAAGAAAAACAACCCGTTAGGAAACAATAATAGCATATGGCAACAGCGCGGCATGCCGCGGATTGTTCTTTGGGATTGTAGCTACACTGGGTAAAGGCCTATTTTGAAACATATTTTGAAATAAAGTTTGTATTTGGCGATACGATCTACCAGTGTGATGCCATACCATAATTTGGTATTTTTCTTCACGGGTAAAAACCATTTTATTTGAGAAAATACTTTTTTATTCTTACAAAGACGTAGTACGTCTTTGTAAGAATAAAAAAGTATTTTCTCAAATAAAATGGTTTAAGTTTAAGAAGTGCACTGAGACTTTGCGTACGTCTGACGTACGCAAAGTCTCAGTGCACTTCTTAAACTGACGCACAGACAGTGTTGCCAGTAGTAGAAAAATTAAAGTACTGAAATGGCAATAAAAACCTATTGAATTTGAAAGATAACGTACTGACTTTGAGAAATAAATATTAAACTTATATGAACGTAATTTTATTTTGTACTTTATCAATAAACACATGCACATAAATAAACTATAAACATCAAAAGAACAAAATAGATAATTATTATTATACCTATACAAAAAAAACAATATTGTTGGTAAAATTAAAAAATAGTCTACCTATCGATAATTAATTTTCTTTTTTAACAAAGATTGAGGTATTTGGCTTCAATAATTCCTATTATTCCTATGAGCGGTTCTTGGCGAACTTGGAACAAACCTTATGTCAACACTAAGTAGACAACGCGCGCTACCAACAGTTTAAAACTTAAAATACCAGGATACTAAAATAACTCAGTATCACCAACCTAAACTTTTAATTTTTTCTTTAAGTTTTATTTAAATAAAGGGAAAAAAATCTAAAACTGGAAAACGTACCGAAAACCATCAACGAGGTACTTGCTTACTTTTTTTAATTCGAAGGTACTGAATTCGGTACAACGTACTGACGCTGGCAACACTGCGCACAGATCATACGACACCGTTCACACCACACTAAAATACCCGAACGCAATTACAATCACACTTTTTACATTAATTGCATACCCGAACTGCTAAGTGCGCACGGTGTGAACGGTGTAGCAATCCTATTATCCTATTATCCTAGGTGATACAAATTCAATCCCTACCACAGTGGGCGGGGTTTTATTTAAGTGTATCTATTCGTTTTAATACACACTGTATATAAACTGCTGTTCAAAAGTTAGGGATATTTCAAAATAAACATGTAGGCATATATTTTTTTTTATTATTGATATATGTACTTACTGGGGATACATTTCAAAGTAAAATAAACCAAAAATCACTTGAAAAAGTTTTAACAATAAAGAACAAAAAACATTTTCTCCAACACTGTTTTTCAAGAAAACGACAAATTGTTTAATTAATATAGCGTATGTCCTCCTCTCGCATCAATGACGGCTTGGCACCTTCGTGGCATGCTTTCCACTAAGTCGTTGATGCGATCTTGGTCAATTTCGTTCCAAAGTTGGGGTAAGAGTTCCCGTAGCTGTTGCATTGTTACCGGATGGGGCTGATGGTTTTTCAAAGCCCTTTGCCGAGCGTCCCAAGCGTGCTCTATTGGATTAAGATCCGGCGATCGTGGGGGTAGTGCTAAATGGGGTATACCATGCAATTCTCTGGCTTCTTCCACGATTGCTTCCCTGTGCGGACGCGCGTTATCGTCCAGAAAAAGAAAATTAGGTCCAATAGCAGCATGGAAATTGGGAATCACGTTGTTGATAATGCGTTCCATGTATATTTGACCTGTCATATTCCCAGGGAAAACCAGAAGCTGCGTGCGACCGTTAAAACATATACCACCCCACACCAGAACGGTCCCACATTTAAATGGGTAAACTTCTTGGACTGGACGGCGATTTCTGGGTATTAAAGGAAGTGTCCACACTCGAAATCGACGACTATCCGAATACCGTCCATATCGTGATTCATCCGTAAACAATACAGATCGCCATTCCTGGTTCCAATGAAGCATATCAGTTGCCCACTGTAATCTTGCACGTCTCCCAGATAGCACATGACTTCCCATGGACCTCCTGATTAGGTCCATTTGGGACGTTCCGACTTGGACATACTGTGGATTTCCCATGGACCTCCTGATTAGGTCCATTTCGGCCGTTCCGAGTTGGACATCCTGTGGATATCCACCGAACATCTGTTTGGGACAATGTTTGATTTTTGCTGGGGAACAAAATTAAGATTTGTATTCGATTTAATTGATTAAAGTTATTCAATATATTTGTATTATTAACATAAAATTTATGTAATAAGAAACATTGAAAAGAAAAAAATACAAAAATCATTTTTTTGCTAAATCTATAATCAATATATTTTTGAGCAGAATCTAATATTTTTAATATTTTAATATTTTTATATCAAACATGTCAAACAGAGATAAAGAAGGTTGTCAAATAAACAAAATTACGTCTAAATTTAAGCTACATTCGTAATGAATTCGCTGGCCGAGTGACACTTTGGCACGCAAGTCGGCACGAAATTTACCATTCACAATAACTTTAGAGTCGAATTTAACGCATGGGCGTTGGTAACTGTCATGTTCTTTGTAAGGTTAGAATTTGCATTATTTTGTTTTTGCTTGGTGTTATTTTTTAAATGCAAAAATGGACAACAATCAATCAAATAGTTTACTTATGTTGTGTAATAGTTTATTTACTGATACATTCTTATTAAAATGTGTTACAAAACACTAATGTTCTCTTTATAATAATACATAATAATAATAATAATAATAATAAAAAACTAGTATACATTAAGTTACATACATACATTTACATTAACAATGGGTAGTTTATTTAAATAAAGCAAGAAAAATGTATTTAATCACATTAAAAACACTACACACACAAAACTCAACGCCATTGAAAATGTCAAACCTTCATAACAAAGGCAATGCGCATGTCGCATAGCCGGCACGAAAGTCGAAGTTGAAGTCGAAGTTTGCAGCTTGCAAGAAATTTTGCCCACTTCAACTTCCACTTTAACGTCGAATTTCATTGTGAACGATCACATTGTTACACATTTGCTTAGCTTGCGAGTCAAATTGCCACTCGGCCAGCGAATTCATTACGAATGTAGCTTTAGCTTACTGTACAGCTTTGGCAGTGTTGCCATTTTTTTGTTGCCAGAATTACCAACAAAGAGTCTTCAAGATTAGGGCATGTAGATAAATATTTATATCTGATAGCTTTATCCACTATATAGTGGATATGAACGAGATTTTATAAAACCTGATTGGTAAAGATAACATTCGAGCAATTTTTTAAAAACTGAGTAGGTTTAAAAACAAATGAAGTAAATAGAAACTGTTAAAAGCAGCAAATTTAAAAACAAAAATAAAGAAGGTATTTATAAAAAATCATCTGAACTCGCCCATAATGTCGCCAATTTTAAATTTTTAGACCGATTGGCAGTTCTCAAATCGCCCAACCTGGCAACGTTGCGCTGCTTCCTCACCGCACAAAACAGATGCCTTCTTTATCAGAGACTCTGGATGCTCCACCTTGTTCGCCATTTTGTGATTTTACCGGTTCGTACATAGAGTATAGTTCGTAGTTCAGTGCTTTTTAAATCCAGCTAGCTTTAGTGAATAATAAAAATATATAGATATACCTATAGGTAAGTACCACCCTAATTAATTTATGAATATGTAATATATATAATATGCATAAATGTACGACCAACTTTACAATTTTTATAGGTGGACTTCTTATATAACACTGGAGGGGAGAAACCGTATGAAGCAGTAAAAAGATGCCTCACAAAAACTCTTTCAGATAATATAGGAGTAACATATAACTTTGAAGGAAAGAGAAATGAAAAAAAAAGTTTTCAAAATTTAAATATTTGTCAGGCTGTTATCAGTAAGTTTAACAATTTGTATGTATTTTTTTACCAAAATAATATGATTCTAGCTGCAGTAAAGAAGCTGCTAAATGTCACGGAAAAAGAAGTTGAAATGGCGATAAAATCATGGCTCAAACATTGTAAAGGCCGAATTCAAAATAAAGTTCAAAGAAGGTCAAAAAGTGCAAATTTATGAGTACAGAAATTATAATTTATCTTACGGTTATGTTTTTTTTTAAATTTTAATCAGTTACTTTTACTGGGCTATCATCTGCAGTTAATGGAACCCTTCTTAAAAGACGTCTGGATCTTAGATTAATGTCAAGTAAGCGCCGTCGCACTGTAGATACAGAAACTCTGGTGTCGGTGGCATCCTGAAGTCGTTCACGCAAAATTCTGCACGTGCTAAGGGGAGCACTACGTGCAGAAACGGTAACGAATCGGTCTTCCCGTTGTGTAGTACGGCGAGGTCTACCACTTCGAGGTCTTTCAGACACACTTCCAGTTTCTTGATGTCGATTTGCCAGCCGAGAAATTACGCTTTGGGACACGTTGAAAAAATAGCGACATCGACTTGTCGCTGACCTGCAATTAGCATTCCAATGGCCTTATTACTGTTTGCAGCACCTAATTTGTTTCGAGGCATAATTAAGACACCATAAGTTGCGTTACAGAACACTGAATGCAAGTTTATTAAAATGCATCGCCAGGTACGATATTATATATATGAGTTTCCCCCTCCGTGAGTCCACTGTCCCCAATCATTGAGTCTGACCGAGGCCTCCCGAGCCCGTGCCTCCACAAAGAGATGTAGAGGCGTCAGTCCAAATATGGCCTCCATTGCCAATGTTGGAGTGGTTCTAAAAGCTCCAATTATGCCCATGCAGGCAAATCGTTGGAGCTTGTCCATCTTCTTCCTGTAGGTGCCCTTGTGAAAATTTTTCTCTGCATAAGTATTATTCAGACTTTTTCAGAGAAAGTAAGACTCATGAGTCTTACTTTCTCTGAAAAAGTCTGAATAATACTTATTAAGTCGGAACAAGTCAGAATAAGACTTATTAAGTCGGAAAAAGTCTGAATAAGTCTTATTAACTCAGACTAATAGCAAGATTTGGGAGTCTTCTGGAAGAGTTAATAAGACTTTTTAAGACTTAAGTCTCCGTAGGTACCTACCATTTCTCTACTAAAAGTCTTATTAATTAATAAGACTTTTAGTAGAGAAATGGTAGGTACCTACGGAGATAAAAATAAATATCCGAAATAATTCATAGAGGTTGTATTTGGTTATCGTAAAATAAAACACATAGAAAAGTATTTATTAACATTTTTGTTGTTGTTATAAGCCAAGTTTATTGCATAATTACCTATATAATAACATAGGTAAGATGTTAATAACAATTATAATTTTATACATACGATGCGCTTGAGATGCTTTCATTGTTTCCACCATAGAAAAAGGAGTTAATATCATGTCTATAGACATGATATTTTCGATAGACTCATAAGACAAATATGGTTGATCTTCGTGTTTCATTCATCTTTGTATCATGGTCAGGGTTGGGTCAGTAGAAAACCTTAGGTAATTTACCTTGGTAGAAAAGGGTAGAAAACTTGTTTTCGACTTGCGTCGAAAACCTATAGGGTTTTCTACCTACGTAAATTACCTTATTCGACCTTCTCCTTAAGGAATTCCACTTCTCTATAATTGATAAAAATTTGCCCTCATGCCAAAAATTATGTTGGGGTCTCCCAACCAAACGTGGCCCTTTTTTTCCCACCATAATAATGTTAAAAAACTCCAAATAACTTCAAATTTATGGTAGGTGTCTGATTTTTCACAACATTTAACAAATCATAATAAACAACAAACTTGCATAACTTCACATTTTTTGATATTTTACAGTATTCTACTTTTTTACGTTTTCTACCGTCGAAAACGTCGAAAAAGGTTTTCTACATGTCGAAAACAAAAATGTAGGTAGATACCCAACCCTGGTTTTAAGGTTACGTTATTTGACATTGATTTATGTTTAATATTTACTATCGCTAACAAAAAAAACTCATACAGCTTAAAAATCTAGTGTTCCTGATTTTCTATCATTTCGTTGGAGTAATTATGGCTTTTAACATGATACGTCACATTTGAAAGGTCTAAAATTAAATACAAAGTTAGGTTAAAGTTTGAAAAAAAAAAATAATATTTCGTTATCCCTCTGCTCGCTTGCTTTATCTCGTTCTAAATGGCTTCAATGGATTGCCAGAGTTCATCTGCATTGTTTGGTTGAAAATGTTGTTAAAAAAGTCATAATGAATGTGACAAAGCTCGATGTCAGCTTGACATTGACGGAAAAGTTTTATTCACACAGCCACAATATAGCTGTATGAGTTTTTTTTGTTAGCGATAGTACAACTATTATTATTTTATTTTAAAATATACAATAAGCAAATAAATTAAATTAACCAAAATACTCACCTATGAAATGTAAATGAATACTTTTCATTTTTTGTGCTCAAGGAGCAACCACAAGCTGCACAACTAACCATAATTTGTTTTTACACCTTAAACACTAATATTTATATCTTAAATTTTAAATATTTACACTTAAACGAGAATATATCAAATACAATATTGTCTAGAAACAATGAAACGCTTATTTAAAGTTAATTTAACCAGAAAAACAACATAAAACACCGACAAACACATAAAACATTCAACTTTGACAAATATAGCATCACAAATGTGTCATAATTTGGAGCTTGCAAATGGCCGACTTCCGTCGCAATTTTAGTACGGCTAAAGAATGACAAGACTCCTTCCTGTTGTTTTTTGTTCTAAGGTAGATACCCAACCCTGATCATGGTTGATCTTCGTGTTTACGTACAGTGTTGCCATAAAAGTTCCTGACCATAAATTACAAAATACTAAAATAATAATTAAAATGTAACAGGATAGAATAAAATAATTGTGCATATTTAGTAAATATACAATATTATTTACTGAAAATTTCTTTTGTTATTATTTTGATAGAAATTTGCAATTCGAGAAAAATACTTGCAAACGGCAACACTGTGTCCCACTGACAGGTCAGCTGTTCTCTAATTGGTCAGCTAGCTGAGCTGGTCTCTCGATATAACGTCTAGAAGATTTGTTTGTAACAATGTTTAGATAGGTAAATATTTGCGTGTATCAAAAGAAACTATTAAAATAAAACGTACAGTGGCAACTCCTTTTTCTATGGTGGAAACAATGAAAGCATGCATGTCATCCAGCACTAGGCACCACAGCAAGGGCGATAGTACGGTTGAGCTGATCTCCGTAGTTCCAATCGAGCTTGTAATGATCCTGCTTTCCTGCATGACACGGATCCATTTGACAATGGTATTTTCTATGCCAAAGCATTCTGCAGCTCTATTTATCGACTCGAAGGAGGTGTTGAAAGCTCCTTCAATATCTAGAACCATCTCTTTAGGACGAGTCCCTCTCTCTAGTCTTGTCACAAGGCTGTGAAGAGCGGTCTCCGTCGACATGGCTGTCCTGTAGGCGTGTTGATTGGGATGCATGGGAATTCTTTTTAGTGCCCCGTCCCTAATAAATATGTCCACCAGTTTCTCCATAGTTTTTTAAAGAAACGAGGATAGACTGATGGGTCTCGTAGTTACAACGTCCTGGCTTGGGGATAAACACCACTCGAACCTTTCGCCAGGATTGTAGCACGTAGCCCCGTGCCAGGCAGGCTCTGAAGAGGTTTATAAAGTGCGGTGTCAGTGGTTCTAGTCCCTTTTGTAAGAGGGCCGGAAATATGCCATCTGGTCCCGCGCTTTTAAAAGATCCAAATGAGTGGATGGCCCACTTTATGGAGCTTTCTGTCACTACCTTTGCAGCTAACTTCCAGTCAGTCGGCCTTACGCCCGCTGGTGGAGCCCGCCTTGGTGGTTCAACAGTTTGCAGGATTTTTGAGCCTGGAAAGTGAGTTTCCAGGAGCCATTTAAGTGCCTCTTCCGCGGTGGTGCTATATATAGCACCGACTATTATAGTCACCGGAGGGAAGCCTTAATGTCCCTAGTTCTCGTCCCGGATCCTTTGAGAGAATCTTTTGAAGCCTGGCGGCTGCTGGAAGCTCGTCTACGTTAAAGAGCCTGCGGGTTTCCTTGCGAGCCTTATCGAGGTCAAAATTCCACCAAGGAGTTTTCTTTTTTCCTCGATAGACCCGAAGCTGGCAGCTTCGTTCGTACGATGTGATGATTGCCTCGCGTACGAATTCGGCTGTTTCCTCCACTTGCCGAGAGCTGCGGCACGTCATGGAAGCGTCCACTAGCTTATAAGCTATAGTCTTTAGCATCTCAACATACTGGTCCCAGTTAGTGTTCCGGGGGTTCCTGAACCTACTGAGCCCAGCATCGTGAGTTAGGTCTAAGCTAAAGAGAATATGTCTGTGATCTGACAGGGATGGCTCTTCAGACACCTTCCAATTTCTTGTCATCGGGGCCATGGAGAGGGAGCCCAATGTCAAGTCTATCACCTCTTGTCTTCGTGACGTGACAAAAGTCGGTGTAGTGCCGCGGTTTAGGATTCCCAGATCCGTAGTATGTAGATACTCTAAGAGGCTGAGCCCTCTCCGATTCGTGTCGGTGCTTCCCCACACCGTATGGTGTGCGTTGGCATCGCAACCGATGATCAGCGGGAGGCCCAATGTGCTGCAGTATTCCACTATATCGATGAGCTCCTGTGTTGGAGGATCGTCTATCGAGTCATAGGGCAGATAGGCCGAGCATACCACCAAGGATGTACTCTGTCCTGGTCTGTCCTTAAGGCATAGTTTCACCGCTACCAAGTCCCTAGAACAGAAATTAGCTATTAGTGAGGACTCGATCCGTCTGTCGACTTGGATTTAGTTAGTCGTCCCTCTTGTAGAAGAGAGATCTTTCCCATCTACCTAGGCCCCTTACGCGACCCTTGTATGACCGAAGTTCTTGTAGGAGATATATATGTGTCTGCCCCATAGCTATGTGACGATCTATTAAGGAAATCGCCCCTTTGCTATGTTGCAAATTGCTTTGTAGAAATGAGGTCTCTTTATCCATTGTGGAGGATAGATATAGGACCTGATTTCTAGGTTACGGATGGTCCACCCTTGTGGAAATTTTTCTCTGAGAAAGTCTTACTTTCTCTGAAAAAGTCTGAATAATACTTATTAAGTCGGAAAAAGTCAGAATAAGACTTATTAAGTCGGAAAATGTCTGAATAAGTCTTATTAAGTCAGACTAATAGCAAGATTTGGGAGTCTTCTGGAAGAGTTAATAAGACTTTTTAAGACTTAATAAGACTTTTAGTAGAGAAATGGTAGGTACCTACGGAGATAAAAATAAATATCTGAAATAATTCATAGAGGTTGTATTTGGTTATCGTAAAATAAAACACATAGAAAAGTATTTATTAACATTTTTGCTGTTGTTATAAGCCAAGTTTATTGCATAATTACCTGTATAATAACATAGGTAAGATGTAATAATTAGGTATAACAATTATAATTTTATACATACGATGCGCTTGACATGCATGCTTCCACCATAGAAAAAGGAGTTGCCACTGTACGTTTTATTTTAATAGTTTCTTTTGATACACGCAAATATTTACCTATCTAAACCATACAGAAAACATTGTTACAAACAATAGACGTAAGACGTAATATCGAGAGACCAGCTTAGCTAGCTGACCAATTAGAGCACAGCTGACCTGTCAGTGGGACACCGTTTGCAAGTATTTTACTCGAAAATCGGGTATTTTCATAATATTTGCGGGTGATTTGCAAATTTCTATCAAAATAATAACAAAAGAAATTTTCAGTAAATAATATTGTATATTTACTAAATATGTACAATTATTTTATTCTATCTTGTTACATTTTTATTATTATTTTAGTATTTTGTAATTTATGGTCAGGAACTTTTATGGCAACACTGTACGTAAACACGAAGATCAACCATGATACAAAGATGAATGAAACACGAAGATCAACCATATTTGTCTTATGAGTCTATCGAAAATATCATGTCTATAGACTTGATATTAACTCCTTTTTCTATGTTGGAAACAATGTTAAGCGCATCGTATGTATGAAATTATAATTGTTATAATTATTACATCTTACCTATGTTAGTATATATGTAGGTAATTATGCAATAAACTTGGCTTATAATAACAGCAAAAATGTTAATAAATACTTGTCTATGTGTTTTATTTTACGATAACCAAATACAACCTCTATGAATTATTTCGGATATTTATTTTTATCGCCATAGGTACCTACCATTTCTCTACTAAAAACCTTATTAAGTCTTAAAAAGTCTTATTAACTCTTCCAGAAGACTCCCAAATCTTGCTATTAGTCTGAGTTAATAAGACTTATTCAGACTTTTTCCGACTTAATAAGTCTTATTCTGACTTTTTCCGACTTAATAAGTATTATTCAGACTTTTTCAGAGAAAGTAAGACTTTCTCAGAGAAAAATTTCCACAAGGGCAGCCCTTGTCCCTGGTGGAGTATCCTCTACATCCACCTGAGCCATGAGCTCGGCCACCTCCTTGTCCAATGTTGCTGTTGGATCTGGTTCGGGCGTAGACGTTCCTTCCGATAAGGGAGTATTGCTACTACCCTCCTCGGCTGGAGCCGTCTTTTTCTCCGGCGCAGCTGGAGCCTTTGCCTTCGTCATGAAAGTGGCGACGGAGACCCCTGCGAACGCTTTAAGTTTTTGTCGCTGCAAGACCTCGGCTAAAGCCTCGTCAACTCCATAAACCAGGAGAACCCTGTTCTTCTCCTCTTTCCGGTGGTACGTCCTCCACAGATTTGTCCTAAGACCAGGATTCTGTCTGTGGAGCCGCTTAAGGTGGGGGTGTCGTCTGGGAGACCTTGGACAGCTGCAACCATCTTAATGGCCCTGGGAATGTACCGCTGCACGAGCATTGATGCCTCTTCCCATGGTATGATCGAGGAGATGATCCCCTCCAGCCAGTCCAACGTCCACTGGTCCCCGCATTTAACCGTGATGGTTCCCTGCGACGACCAGCGAAACTGCTCAAACTGTGGGAATCGATCTCCTCCCATCAGATCAATGTGGGCGTTTAGTTTCCCCATGATCGCTTTGCTCTGCTCTTCCGTGATCACCCCGAGACCAGCAGACGCTGCAGAGCTGTACGAAGCAGTACCGTCTATTAATAAACAATTGATTGATTTGTACCGAAACGCTACCAAAAGAGCAGACATCAGTACGCATTGACAATCAGCGCCGCTGGTGGTGAAAATAAAAGACTTAATTTGTGCAATTTAGAGGGCATACCTGCATAACCAAGATGACAGCTAATCGTCATAACCTTGAGGAATACTTTGCTACATTTAAGCTGGATTTATAGTTTTAAAGGTAACGGTAGAGGCAGCGGTAAAGGTAGAGGTAAAGGTAGCGGTAGCGGTATCACTTTCTGCAATTTAGACTCAAGTCAAATTTATCAACTAAAAATGGACTAACAATCGTTTAAATCCAATATAAAAGCAATTGTTTACAGTGAAAGTGAAGAGAATGTTTTATAGGCACTCCACGCGAAATTTTAATGCTTTATTTAGATTTTTTTAAATCAATACTTCATTATCTAGTATTTTTAATGCTTTATCTAGTCTTATATAAAACTGTGCTGTCGGCTATACTATCAGTACATTGTTTTAATTTTGTCAACAAAATAATTTTATATCAAAACATAGAAAGGCCACAATCCACACAACAAGGTCTGTTCTATCTCATGCTAAAAATACTAAAAATCACTGCAACACTGCACACAGTTTAACGGCGGCCATTTTTGTTGTTTACAATTCTTGTGCTTTGGGTTTGCAGGGACCCGGAACTGACCGTTTTTGGACAGAAAACCGGACCGGAACCGGTATTTATTTGTGGACCGAAACCGTAACCGAACCCGTATTATTTTTAAATGTAACTCTATAGACCGAACCCGAACCCTTTAAATTTAAAACGGTGTTTTAGGTTATTTTCGTTTTTTTTCGTAATTTCTTTTAGCAAAAATTAAAAAAATATATATTTTGTTTCGTTAAAAAAATCTATAAAATTAGTTTTTGCAAAAAAATTTAAGCACGGGCTATAAATCTATAAATTATACACTCTAGCACAAGTATTGTTAGAGGTTCCTGCTGTGTTAAAAACAATTGTAAATGTTGTATACAAGTAAGTAAAACCTGATTTATAGATTTTATTTCTTCCTTCCTCCCGTAAAAGATGATACGAAAACCGTGGTGCCGTTTATAGATTTTCGTACGGGATTGTATTGTTCATCGTCTACGGGAGTAAGGAAGGAAGGAAGGAAGACAATCTATAAATCAGGCTTAAGTGTTGAAAGGCTGTTTTCTGGTCTCAAATTTTTACTTTCCCCAACAATATCAAACATAAAAGAGGAAAATTTAGTGGTTCAATTATTTGTGAGACACAAACAGAATTTTTGAAGAAAAGGAAGAACAAAAGTTCAGTTCTTTATTTTTGGATAACTTATTTTAAATACAAATTTTCCAGTTTTTCAACCACAAGATCAGAAGAAAAAGATGAAGGTAGCCAGCCGATCAAGAATAAAAGTAAAGAAAAAGAAAATGAAGAGCCTAAAATTAAAGAACCTGATTTGAAAAAAAAAGAAGAGAAGAAGTAATTTAATTGCCAAAAAAAATATACAAAAAAAATCTTTTTTTAGTTTATAATTTAAGTACGAAAAAAACCGAATGGCCCGAAAAGATTAGTCCGAACCGGACAGAAATATTTTTTTGGAATCGTAACTGAACCCGAACCGAAATTTGACGTTCCTCTTGGAACCGTAACCGGACAGGAACCGTTATTTCATTTGGGTCCGGGTCCCTGTGGGTTTGTGGTGTTTAATAATTGTTTTAAACGTTGTATTTCTTAAGTCCATGTCTGACGGTGCAACTTCTCGCGGCGACTTTGTTGCAGCGACTAGGTCGCCGCGATTTTTTGGTGGTCACACGATGCAACTAATCAGCTGATCTAACCTCTCCTAAAATAGAACATGTTCTATTTTCATGCTATAAAATCGCCGCGACTTAGTAACTTTTTTAGGGATTTACGAATTTTCACTAAATTTTTTGGTTGGTACTCAATATTTATCAGCTGTGGAATGACAGATGTGGTTTGCGTGTGCTTTAATCTGAGTGTTTTTAATAAAAAAACTTTTTATTTATTTACAAATTGTGATAATGAACCAAATAGGCTCTCAGGGATTTACGTGGGATAGGGAATCCACTAAAATATTGATTCTAGGTTACGAGACAAACCCGAATCTGTACCTCATAAATGATCCGGGTTATAAATTAAAAAATAAATATATATTTTTACACCACAATATACTTATAACTTTAAAAGAAAAACAAAACCGATTTAAATAAACATTAAATTTGTTTAGGTATTTTTATTTTTCAACTAAGTAATTTGCGGTTATGTTGGCAATCCTAGTAGAAAATAACACAGAAATGTCTGTGGTTGCACCTAGAGCACGGTCTTGCAACTTCGCCCAATTTCAATAGGAAAAGTGACCTCTCTAATGAGACACCCACCAGATGGCGCATCGAGTTGTGGGTGAACCATAGATGTTTAAAGGTCGTTTTTACCTGCTTTATCTTTGGGTTTTACAATCGTTAGATAAGCTCTCTGGTGGATAATTTTCTTAGATAGAAGGTTTTTATGAAAGTTATCCACCAAATAAGCTAACTTAATCTAACGATTGTAAAACCGGCTCTAAGTCCTTAAAGTCTATGGGATAAAAGGTCAAATGAACTACCAACTTATGTTCTGTGTTAAGAAACATAACCTACATTTTTATAAACAAGCTGGCAGTAGTCAGGGTTGGGTCAGTAGAAAACCTTAGGTAATTTACCTTGGTAGAAAAGGGTAGAAAACTTGTTTTCGACTTGCGTCGAAAACCTATAGGGTTTTCTACCTACGTAAATTACCTTATTCGACCTTCTCCTTCCACTTCTCTATAATTGATAAAAATTTGCCCTCATGCCAAAAATTATGTTGGGGTCTCCCAACCAAACGTGGCCCTTTTTTTCCCACCATAATAATGTTAAAAAACTCCAAATAACTTCAAATTTATGGTAGGTGTCTGATTTTTCACAACATTTAACAAATCATAATAAACAACAAACTTGCATAACCTCACATTTTTTGATATTTGACAGTATTCTACTTTTTTACGTTTTCTACCGTCGAAAACGTCGAAAAAGGTTTTCTACATGTCGAAAACAAAAATGTAGGTAGATACCCAACCCTGGCAGTAGTTCCACATTTAACTAAGTAGTTCATTTAATTGACTTCACCCTTCGATCTTAGCGCCACCTAGCGGCTTGGCACGTTAAGGAAGCCACCTCGAAGCTTAAAGTTGCAAGACCTGTATATAAGACCGTGCCCTAGAGGCGAGAAAGTCGCTGCAACTCAAGATACATACACCTGCAACTAGTCGCCGCGAGAAATTGCACCGTCAGACATGGACTTTACAGAGGCACTTGTAAGCCTCAAATAAGGCCTTTAAGTGCTATGGACAACCATTTTACTCCTCTTTTATAATAAATATACCTTATTCTAAGGTGACCAACTGTGTAAAGTGGAAAACCAGAACAGCGGTGGCCTGTAGGAATTTTTTTAGAAAAAGTGTTGCCCTATTTTTGCCTGTTTTTTGTGCAACTACCTGTGTTATGTTATTATTATTTACTCTCAATTGAGTTTAAAAACACAAATTTCATAATGGATATTTTATATATGGGTCGTTCCACGCCAAATCGGTCACTTTTGAACCCGACCCCTTTCGATTTGGCTGAAATTATGTTATATTTTGTCACCCCACTAAAAATTTTTCTTAGAATTTTTTAGTTTTTTTCACCCGACCAAAAACATGTTAAACATTTTTCAAAAAAATGTCTTTTTTCCCAAACTTTTTTGTATTTTTTTCTGAAAAGTTCATTAAAAACCAAAAAAAAAAACCGCCCCATTTAGTCAAATTTTGACAAAGTTAAGTGTATTTTAAAAGAAAATTGCCCATTTTTTTTTTAAATTCGTAACTTTTTTTTGGTTGGGTAAAAAAATTGGAAAAACTCTGAGAAACTTTTTTAGTGGGGTAGAAAAAAAATTACAAAGTTCAGTAAAATCGAAAGGGGTTGGGTCAAAAGTGGTCGATTTGGCGTGGAATTCCCCATATACATATGAGGCATTCCATGTCAACTCGGCCACCCCCTCCTGTGCAAAATTGACTAAAGTTTTTCGAAACGTGCAAGTGATGAATTGTTAGCTTATCGTCTTAACTTTTAAATGCCGAGTGGTATTTTGTAAAATTTCAAAATGGCGGTGTCAATATAGCGACTGCAAGCAATAGACGTCTATTGCTTGCAGTCGCTATATTGTACATCACTTTAAAAAATCCGTAATACCTAGTTTACATTAACTAACAACTTTATAAAATTAAAAATTGAATTTTATTTAATGCACTGATCTATTATCAGTGATTCTATGTATTTTTTACCGCTGATTACACAATGGTCAGGGTTGGGTATCTACCTACACTTTTGTTTTCGACATGTAGAAAACCTTTTTCGACGTTTTCGACGGTAGAAAACGTAAAAAAGTAGAATACTGTCAAATATCAAAAAATGTGAGGTTATGCAAGTTTGTTGTTTATTATGATTTGTTAAATGTTGTGAAAAATCAGACACCTACCATAAATTTGAAGTTATTTGGAGTTTTTTAACATTATTATGGTGGGAAAAAAAGGGCCACGTTTGGTTGGGAGACCCCAACATAATTTTTGGCATGAGGGCAAATTTTTATCAATTATAGAGAAGTGGAAGGAGAAGGTCGAATAAGGTAATTTACGTAGGTAGAAAACCCTATAGGT
Organism: Brassicogethes aeneus; assembly: GCA_921294245.1. Taxonomy (NCBI): domain Eukaryota; kingdom Metazoa; phylum Arthropoda; class Insecta; order Coleoptera; family Nitidulidae; genus Brassicogethes; species Brassicogethes aeneus. Next base: position 8,673,192 of record OV121137.1, read on the forward strand.
TTTCGACGCAAGTCGAAAACAAGTTTTCTACCCTTTTCTACCAAGGTAAATTACCTAAGGTTTTCTACTGACCCAACCCTGACAATGGTTCGCCCCTAACCTCAAAAAAAAACTTAAAAAGCAGTTTCTCTCGTAATTTACTCCCGCTTGATGCATTTTTGATAGATGGTTTAGCATTTGTTTTTTGTATTTCTCATTGCCTAATATAAATATGGCCTTACCTCAGAGTCGACATAAAACTGTCAGGGTTGGGTATCTACCTACATTTTTGTTTTCGACATGTAGAAAACCTTTTTCGACGTTTTCGACGGTAGAAAACGTAAAAAAGTAGAATACTGTCAAATATCAAAAAATGTGAGGTTATGCAAGTTTGTTGTTTATTATGATTTGTTAAATGTTGTGAAAAATCAGACACCTACCATAAATTTGAAGTTATTTGGAGTTTTTTAACATTATTATGGTGGGAAAAAAAGGGCCACGTTTGGTTGGGAGACCCAACATAATTTTTGGCATGAGGGCAAATTTTTATCAATTATAGAGAAGTGGAAGGAGAAGGTCGAATAAGGTAATTTACGTAGGTAGAAAACCCTATAGGTTTTCGACGCAAGTCGAAAACAAGTTTTCTACCCTTTTCTACTAAGGTTTTCTACTGACCCAACCCTGATTTTGCACAGGAGGGGGTGGCCGAGTTGACATGGAATGCCTCATATATATGTATATATAATTATTATGAAATTTGTGTTTTTAGCCTAGTTATTTTTAGTTATTAGGTATACCTAATAAATTAATAGGGATTTATCAAAATTGGAAGTTAATTTTATATGGTAAGCTACACAGAACATAAGGTAAGCTAAATCAGAACAGACCAGAACCAAAATAGGAAAATCAGAACCTTTACTACCTTCGATTTCCTGTCAGAATGAAGACTTCAAAAACAGTATAGTTCTGATTAAATCAGAACAGTTGGCAGTGTTGCCAACCATGTGAAAACAAATTATGGTGCACAACCCTCAAAATTATGGTACAATTCATAAAATTATGGTACACCTTCTAAAATATAAATAAGAGGCAGTTTTTTTTAAATGGATAGAGGAAAAAAATATAAAAAAACAACACCATATTTTCATTTCTAAATGTTAAATGTTTTCCACAAATAAAAATAATTATTTCTAACAGTAACTTTGGTTTTAAAGTAAAAAAAAAAGATTTACTTAATTAAATTTTATAATTTAATTAAATGAGATCTTCGAATTGAATATCACCACCATCAGTCTTCTTATTAGAATATATTTCATTATTCATTAGCTTGTACATAGGTGACGGTGGATCAAATCCAACGCAACAGTAAACCATTAATAGTTTCACTGCAAAGTTTATTGCGCAAATCTGTTTTAATTAAATTAATTTTATAAAACACAAATTTTGATAATGCATTAAATTTAAAGCTACCCATAGAAAAAGAATATATTTCAGGGTTGCCAGATATTTTTGACAGTAAGAGCCAACCTTATAAATAAAAATAGCCCAAAAGTAGCCGTATTGGCACTAAGGTCCGACCCAGGGTCTTCCATAGAAATAATATTATTTCTATGGGTCCGACCGAACCTGATTTTAAAGTCTCGGCCATAGAGAAACAATTGTTAATGGTCTCTACAGGTCTCGGGCGAGACCGAGACAGATGTCAACGACAATTATTTTGTCTAATTGGAATAGGGTGAAGTGGGGTAAATGCACCCACCCAAGTGCAAAACACAAATTGAATAGTTAATATAATTCCTTACAACAATGGTAAGAGTCCAGTCTTTGGCATGTATACAACTCCCTTAGTGGTGTATCTCATGGCAGATCTAAACTCTGCCTTAAAGGTAATATGCCACCACAGCTATAAAACAAATTGCGAACAACTGTCAAATAAATAAAAATATTACTAAATAACTTTATTCTTCTTCTTTTGTTGCGTAAAGTTAATATCAATAACATTTTGCGCATGATCAATTGGGAAAGGTCTATTTATATTCTTTTAACCAATTGTAGCCCAATTATAGCCCCTTTGCTAAAAATGTAGCCCAAAGTAGTAGCCTGTAGCCATCTGGAATTTTTGAGAGCCAAAGAAGACGTAGAGATAGCCCAATTGGCTATAAATAGCCCAATCTGGCAACTCTGATATATTTAGCCAGTTTGAGCAGACAAAATAGCAAACTGTTCAAAACAAAAATGGTATAAAAAATTAAAAACACATAAATTACACATTTATTTTTAAAATCACAAAAATTAACTGAAAAAAGTTGCAAAATTATGGTATATTATTGATTATGGTACGCCTAAAAAAATTATGGAAAAGATAGTGAAATTATGGTACAATTCCATAATTATGGTACGGTTGGCAACGCTGACAGTTGGTCACCTTACCTTATTCTATCAGGGCTGTCAAATGACAATTTGAAGGTTAATTTGTGGGTTATAAACAGGGTTGGGTATCTACCTACATTTTTGTTTTCGACATGTAGAAAACCTTTTTCGACGTTTTCGACGGTAGAAAACGTAAAAAAGTAGAATACTGTCAAATATCAAAAAATGTGAGGTTATGCAAGTTTGTTGTTTATTATGATTTGTTAAATGTTGTGAAAAATCAGACACCTACCATAAATTTGAAGTTATTTAGAGTTTTTTAACATTATTATGGTGGGAAAAAAAGGGCCACGTATGGTTGGGAGACCCCAACATAATTTTTGGCATGAGGGCAAATTTTTATCAATTATAGAGAAGTGGAAGGAGAAGGTCGAATAAGGTAATTTACGTTGGTAGAAAACCCTATAGGTTTTCGACGCAAGTCGAAAACAAGTTTTCTACCCTTTTCTACCAAGGTAAATTACCTAAGGTTTTCTACTGACCCAACCCTGGTTATAAATTATAACTTATAATCACAAAACTAGAAGGTTCTAGTTCTTCTAGTTTTGTGGTTATAATTTACGCTGTGTCTAGTCTCACGCTAGCGTGAACGCAATTTTATTCTTATTCTCACGCTAACGTGAACGCAATTTAATTTTTATTCTCACGCTAACGTCAAAATAATTTTAATTTTCACGTTAACTTCGTATATAAATACAGCCTTTTGGTTTTTGGTTAAACCTAAGGCTGCCAACTTTGCCCAGGGGCGGTTTTAGACATCTACTGAGGGGGGGGGCGAAAATAGAAAAAGCCCATGTGTGGTGGACTTAATTCTGCCAGCATTATTTTATTTAGGATATGTTCCGTAAATACACACGAGTTACCGGTCTGGTTACTGAAATAAATTCCTGGTTTTCTCGGTTAGTTCATATTTACGGGACACCTTTATTTGAAAAAACATAACCCAACTTAAGATTTTTTATTGAAACTTTTATTTGTGTCAAAAACTACAACTTGCATATATTTTTAATAATATTTCTATACTTACATAAACAAACCTAAAACACCCTATATACTGAATTCAATTATTTTTGGACAAAACGTACTTTAATGCCTACGTGTAATGGTGGGTAAAAAAGTTGTTTAGAGAAAGTGTCTCTATTTAAAGTTCCAGAGAATAGATTAATTTTTTGGTAAAAGAAAATACCGATCCGGCCGGAGCGATCCGGCCGGAACGGTAGTTCCCGGGAATTCCGGTGCATCCCTAAATAGGTATATAAAAGACTATCGATAAACTATCGATAGTTTCGATATTTGAAACTATCAACATCGAAACTATCGATATTGATTTTTTCCCACTACCGCGAACACTAGTATTTTGTATGCGAAGTCTGCTCCTGTGTTAAATTTTTAGGTTAGATAACCAACAAGAAACAGTAATTTTGTTTAGGGCAACACTGTTTCCAGTGGCGTGCAGGACGGGCCCCGCAGGGCCCGCGGTGCGGGGGGGCCCCCGACCTTAGGGGGGCCCCGTAGAGAACCACATTGGGTGGTATAAGTGACAAAGGGGCCCCAGCTTAAAATTTGCGGGGGGGCCCCCGATTACCTTTGCACGCTACTGACTGTTTCCATTTGGTTTGCAGCACTGGTAACCGATTTAACCGATCATACAGCGTCGGTCGTTTCGGTAACGATTGATTAACCTATTTTTCAGGAACCGCGTTTCTTAACTACATAATTTTCAGGAATTTTTCATTTACGGGACACCTTAACCGAAACCAAACCAACCAAGTTGATTTACGGAACATACCCTTAATTTTACTTTTTAGGTGCCGTGTCATTTGATTTGATTATGTTAATGTAATAAAATTTACTAATAATAAAATCGAGACTTTTTTACTGCAGCCAAACCAACCCAAACTCAACACAACCCAACCGACCCCGCCCCATTGGTACCACAGAACATTGGTACCAAACCAAACCAAAGCCAAAACTAGTTTAGAGATAGCCTCTTAAAAGTCAGCAGCAATACCAACAAACTTCCAAAATTTCGGTTATTAAAATTACGGTACAACTGCAAAAGCAAATTTTCATATATGGCATTATAAGGACTTTTCATAATTAGCAAAATAATCGATACAATGTATTCGATACATAAATTTATATCGATTCTAACGATATCCCGTCCGTATCACTTGTATCGATACGTATCGTATCGAACAGCCTACTTAAAATTGACATTTGACAGTTTTATGACAGCCTTGATAGAATAAAGTTTATTTTTTACAATAGAGGAGTAAAATCGTTGTTCTTAGCACTTTAAGGACTCTTTTAAGGCTTACTATGAGAAACACAACGTTTAAAACGATTATTAATATGTATAAACAAAGCACAAACCCAAAGCACAAAAATTGTAAACAACAAAAATGGCCGCCGTTAAACTGTGCAGTGTTGCAGTGATTTTTTGTATTTTTAGTACGAGATAGAAAAGACCTTGTTGTGTGGATTGTGAGAAAGGCAATGCCTTCATAGAAAAACTCTTCATGTATGCCTTTAAGGCATACCTACATACACATTTTAAATTTCCCGCTTTTCATTGTTTACAAGTAAGTATACAAGAGTATTTTTATCTGCAATCATCTTATGATCTGTGTCAGCAATAAACAACGTAGAAAATAGTTTGAAGTATAAATTACAATAAATGCATTAATTTTTGTACTTAAAATGATACCTACGTTATATTTATTGACACGAACGGTATTTGGATTGATTTGTGTCTATTTTAAGTAAAAATATCTACCTCCCTATAATAAAAAGTAAATCCAGAAGAAGCTTTAAGGTACAATATCAAAATATAGGAGTAAAAAAATAATAATCGGGAATTTAGGTTATGCAAAATATTAAATTAGTAGGTACCTTGAGTGGCAAGAATCCAAATTTTGGCAAACAAAGATGAAATTAAACCATGAATTGGCAAAAATATTTTTATGGATTTATGCCTAAAATATATTAGGTATATTTATTAAATAATTATCCAATTAAGCATCTTTGGTAGTTTAGTAGTATCACTGCCATAAATTAGGTAATTTAATTAGATTTTTATAAGGCCATTCTATATTTTTAGGTTATAAACAAAAAGTTATTTAAAACTATTTTAGGAACAACCAATACTCATCATCTAGCCACAGTGAATGTAATCTAATAAAAACTGACAATAAAGATAATATAATGAAAAGAGCTGCTGCTAAAAAACTAATAGAAAGATATTTTTATCAGCTAACTGATGGATGTGGCAATCCAAGTTGTAATAATAAATGTTGTGCTTCTAGTGGCAATGTAAGTTTTTATATTTATCCTAATTTAACCAATGTAGTGTTCATTAACAAAAATGAGGGGACCAGTACAAGAAGCAGGTATCTCTAAATAATAAAATTTTACAGTAAAAATAATGCTCTCCTAAATGTCTACGCCTGGCTTCAATAAACTCTATGCCAAGTGAAATTTTGTTCAAACCATTATGTTTATTTATAGGAGTGTTTTTTTCCTTCTGTAAAATTTTATATTGTTTTGAATATACCTACCTGGTTCTTGCACTGGACCCCTCAAAAATACCAATTACAACAAATCATGTAGTTTTGCAGTCCCTTGAATCAAAGCTGACACAAATTTTGGTTAAAATTTATACAAACTGTTTATGAGTAAGGTGACCAACCATCCTGGTTTACCCAGGACAGGTTCTGGTTTTTGCTAATGTGTTCTGGTTTCAATTGTTTACTGGTTTTGTCCTGGTTTTGCAGATTTAGTCATGGTTTTGTACTTTTTTTATATTAAGGTATTTGTAGCAAATAACCTTGCTGGTTACGGTTGGTATATCCCCCACTTAAAAATTGTGTCGTCATCCACTGAATGACGTAGCGGTTAAGTTTCGCTAAAACGCGGTTGGTATTTGTTTATATGGACCTATTCTTACAAAATAAAATAAAATAATGAATATGTTATGTTTAGTGTTAAGGTATTTGTAGCAAATAACCTTGCTGGTTACGGTTGGTATATCCCCCACTTAAAAATTGTGTCGTCATCCACTGAATGACGTAGCGGTTAAGTTTCGCTAAAACGCGGTTGGTATTTGTTTATATAGACCTATTCTTACAAAATAAAATAAAATAATGAATATGTTATGTTTAGTGTTATATAATGCAGGAGAATTAGTGATCTTGTGCTTAACTTGTTATTTTTTCTACATGAAAACAATGGATACATTGTGTTTAGTGTTATCCTCGGTGTTATCTAACGCAGAATTATTTTTTAGTGATCTTATGTTTAACTTGTCAGTAACAAGTTGTTACTTCTTCTACATGAAAACAAGACTAAAATAATTTGCAATGTTCTTAAAAGAAAAATACACTTCAGAATACCTACGCCAGATACAAATATATCACAAATTGCTTTGTAATCGTAATCTTCATAATTTAACGTTATTTCCATTAATTCTGTATCCATTTTAATAATAAAAATATACACAACTTAAACAACCAAACACCGGTAACGGAAGTGGCGAAAATCTATGACGTCATCGCGCCTTCCCTACCATAACCCCGGTAAGACCTAGTTACTCGCTACAAATACCTTATTATTGGCGTTATTAGCACAACTCTAATATAGGTGATCGGATCTAGCACGCTCGCAGCTCTACAGCAGTTTAATGATTAAACTTTAATCTAGTAAATTTGTCTAGTTATTTTTATTTATTTTAAAACAATATTTTTACATTTTGGTTAGGTTTTTCAAAAACAGTTTTTGTATTGCCTGGGAATAAATACTAATATCTACTGTAGGATTAATAGAATTTTATTTACTCACTATTAAATTAAATTTCATTATTATAATTACCTTTTGTATATTTTTAGCAGCTGTCTCCTAACCATAGATAAAAGACTCCTAACATAAATTATCAAATCCAAAAAAGAAAAGGAGGCAATGCACTTTTAACTTAATAATAATAATTAACATTAAATAAAATAAGTTTTGTTTATTTTTTTGGAAGGGAAAGGGGGGCATGTTTTGTCCTGGTTTTTTTTATTTTAGAAAGTTGGTCACCTTAATCATAAAGTGTCTGCTTATTGTCTCTATTATTACTACAAAATTTGTTTTGCATATATGTGTAACATTTAAAAAAAATGTATAAATTTGAAAATACGCAAATTATTTTAGGTACGACGTACCTGGTACGTAGTGAGAGATTGTATTAAGTTAATTTGAATATTTTTGAAAAAGAAAAAAAATTTTCTTGTATTTTGTGGGTGAGAGCAAAAACGTTTACGTGAATTTAAATAAACGAAGATTTTTTTAATTCATAACTTTTTTCTGTATGTTTAAAGACAAAAAAGATTTTTTTAAAAATTTTGTTGTTTTTAAACGTATAGTACGTCCACACCCAAAAGTCCCACCACATGACTGATACATTATTAAGGTTAATTTGCTGTCAGTGTCAAGCTAGTTTCGTACTTTTTTCTGAAAATAATGCAATATGTGTATTTTTGTGTATAAAAATCTTAATTTAGATCACAAAAAATACATATATTGATTTTTTTAAATAACGAATTTAGAAAATTAACCTTGATTATTTGTATCAAAGTCACGTGGACGTTTGGGTTTGGAGCATAGTAGATACCACAATCCACACAATTGTGGATTGTCGTAGATACACACTTTTAGAAAAAAAAAAAAACAAAATATTTAGTCATATCTATTCTATAAAATTTTTCCGTTATTCAGAAAAAATCATTATGTTTTTAAAGTTCGTCATCTTTTCTTTAAATTTTTTTGCTTTTCAAAAAGTTTGTTTAATTAAATCATTAAAAAAGTAAAAAAAAAAAGTAATGACTTTACTGAGGATTGAACTCGGGTCTAATAACGACTCCACGCCGCACTATAGTAGAAACTGTCCAAAAACCTCCCCAAGTTTATCGTCTACAAATGGTCCAAAATAGGTTAATTAGTATTTAACCTATTTTGAACCATTAATAATTACATTCTTAAATACCTATACCATGGAGCATGCTCAAGGAGTCTGAACTTCATGTATACAAAAATCTCTCCCAAGATAAGAAGGCGCTGGTGTTCCGCTTATTAATAAATAATTGTTTGATTTTTACCGAAACGCTACCAAAAGCCAATACGCATCGACAATCAGCGCCGCTGTTGGTGAAAAAAGACTTAATTGCCGGCAGGTTTTGTCAATTTTCTCTATTATGTTCGGGCTCCTTGTGTAGGCTCCATGACCTATAGATTCACAATCTATACCACTTTTAATGTTATTTAAGTCATTAAAACTTGGAATTTTGTAACACTTAGGGATAGAGATGTAAAAAAACGGTTTTTTTTTTCAGATGTGAAAAAAAAACATGAAAAAAAACTAAAAAAAACGGTTTTTTTTTGTTTTTTTTTCAAAATAAAATTTTGAGTAAAATGTATATTAATAATAAAGTGAAATATAGAATATATCACATTTTTCATTATTGAAAATTTTGACCGAGACTAAAAAATCTGATTATTTGGTAGTTTCCACATTAGGAACCAATAGCAATGTAAAACTTCTATACTAATACAAAAAATTAAAGGATAAAATTATTTTTTACGATTCTTCGCATAGCTGTATCTTTGTTAAAAATGGTCGTATTGGAGCCGTAAAAAAGCAATTTGAAGCTTGAAGTTTCTAGTTTTGAGATTTTTAGATGAAAAATGTGCAACGGTCAATCCTAACGAATACAGTAATAAAAAACGATTTTTTTGGCTTTCTGGTCCACGGAATGTTCTGACTTAACCACAAATGTTCTACAAGAATTTGCTATTGTTTTTTTGAAAAAAAAAATCCATACTCTACATGAATTTGAAAAATCATGAAAAAAGTGCTTTAGGTTTTTGAAAAATCAAGCGCTGAATCATATACAGTCCGTTCAGGCTAAGTTGAGCGCTTTGGTGAGGGATCATGTGGCTGATAATTAAATTAAACATCGAATCGTCGCGAGATTTCAATAACAAGAAGATAATTTATCAGTGCCGCAGCTTGCCGTTTGTTCGTACAGAGCGGTTACCGAAATGCATGTATTTAATTGTGCCTAAATATAGAGATGATGGACGGGGTGACATTCCTTAGACCGCTCAACTTAGCCTGAACGGACAGTAGTTATTTTTTTTAGGACCAAATCAAAACAAGTGCGGTCCTTATTGGTCAATTCGGTGGTGGTGACGCGTGCATAGCGCGAGACTGTATTTACATTTACCTATTGTCATTTAGTGACTAATTTTAGTCCATGAACTGGACTGGAAACATAAAAATTAGGCAATTGGGACTAATCTTGAAAAAAACCTAAAATGTGAAAAAACCATTTGAAAAAATCAATGAAATCAAACCTGAAAAAAAAAACAAAAAAAAACGGACCGTTTTTTTTTTCAAGTCGCATCTCTACTTAGGGACCGTTCATAAATTACGTCACGCAAATTTTGACATTTACGGTGGCTTTCCAGTAATTTAATAGAAGAACAATATATACCATATTTCTTACATATTCTTGTGTAAATTTTATTGATTACCGAGGGACACATGAAATTTTCATTACACTCACCTCTATACACCACTTTAGTGCCATCTATGAAGGTAGATTTCCAGTAAAGGTTTAGGGTTAGGGTTTTTAGGGTTAAATAAATAAATAAAAAAAAATTGCCGGCAAGTTTTTAAATTATAAAAAAATGGGAATTTTCATAAAAACCGAACCAACGTTACGTAACAGTTGATGTAACCCTCCGCCCATGTCACAACTTGTCACGTTTTCATGGACCCCCTCCCCCCTAACAGCGTGACACGTAATTTATAAACGGCCCCCTATCAGTAAAAAAATTTGGCAGTTTCTAATCAAATGTTTGGGGGATTTGTTTTGATAAAATGCCTGATGCTGATATAAAAGTCTTTAAAAGGAGAATTCAATTAAAAATAAAAATAAATAGATTTTTTTATCTAAAGGTACGGTTTTGTTGATGCGACTCGCGGCTGGGGCTTGCGGCTGCCACCGTATGTTTTGGTTGGCGCGTTCAGTCGCAGACGATCACGATCGAGCAGCCGTTGCGACCCCTATTCTTGACTGCGAGAGAAAATATCCGCCGGAGAGCTCTCCCTGTAATTCACATCCCCGAAATTTTCTCTCGGTATGCCAAAGTCGTATTCTCGACGGATTACCGTGATAACCATGTTGCCATATTTATATACTGTATTTGCCCAATCAAATGAAAGAAATTTCCCGCGTAACTTAAGTTGACTAGTGTCACATTTGTAATGTGATTAATAACCTAGATGTAATAGTTTTTTGTTGCAAATTCAAAGAGTTTTTGTGTATTACTAGTCAAAATGGAACGAAAAGTGTCCGTTACTCCAAGACAAAAATAAATTTTATTAGACTTCTTAAAAAGCTACCCTTAACGTGGCAATTTTGCAGAATCGACAAAAAAAAGAGGCACAGGCATTAAATAGTGTCCCTGGTGGAGCAAACAAAGATTATTAGCTCTAAAATATCTCATGAATTTTATTTCTGGAATGGATTTTCCCGGTTTAAAACAACTCGGTTGGGTTCATCTGCTTGTTCTTCAGCATCTTGCAAGTCTCTGATAATATTAAACGCTAGATTTAAATTGTGCGGATCCATTGTAATAAATCACTTGAAAACACACAGAACATACGTATAAACACTAATAAACCATAAATAAATTAGGTTGAGTATTTTACTAACATTCGCAAAATGTCAAATTTTCTCTCGGGAATCTTGAATTCTACTACAAATCAGTAGTAGAAATGGATTTGCCCGATAATGCATGAAAATATTCACTTGCTGGTTTCAAGAATACAGCTGTAGATGTTTTCGAGAGAACTCCGCCCATTTCTATTACAAATTTCTACTCCTACGAACTCGAGAATAGGCGTCCAGTCAAATCGCAGTCGTCTGCGATTGTTTGATAAAATATGGTAGAGTTTAGTGCAAACGAGGATGAAGGCTTCTTTATATCCTCTTGTATTAGGGAAAAAACAAAATTAAATTGCTCAGGATTTAGCCGAAAAAAATATTTAAATTTTTTCTTTTAAATGGTAGTTTATATTCAAATTAAAATATCCTTCTGCACGCCTTTTAAATATATTATGTGTCTCGCACCCAGGGCCGGGCCTAAGGGGGGTGTAGGGGGGGGAGTCACCCCCCCCAAAATCTTGGCAGTTGGTTCCAAATCCAAACACGGTTGGCAAAATCTATAGTATTTGGGTCGGTTGGTTGGGTATACCTACCCTACCAACCAACCCATCACAATAAATAAAATGAAATATAATTTTTAAACTTTACCTACATATTACAAAATTATAATTTTTAATCTATTGTAACCTCCTATAATCGTTACCGTCAAGAAAATTGTATTGGTCAACCTTATTTTTATTAAAGGACATTATATTTCACACAAGCGGCATGAACAAAGTCGGCACCGCCTCGCGGCTTTGTCTTTGGTTTTGGCGGCGTTTGACTCTTTTTACGCACCGCAATTTTCGGCGTCTTATTTTTCTAGATTATTATTTAGTTGAAGCTTATCTAAGCTAAGTAAAACTAGTGTCAATAAATAGGAATTAGTTTTTTTTTTAATATGGAAAACAAAGGTAAACCAGGCCGAGTTCTAGTAAAATGCTCATTATGTGGATCTGTGTTTAACAAGGACTAGAAAAAAATGCATGAGAAAAATATTCACGGTGTTAATTTGGTTAAAATTAAAATTGTTGCTGTTCCGGATAATCCACTTACCTACATTGGCAACAAATCAAAAAAATAGAGAACGAGAATCAATCCCATCGACATGCTAATGGTAGGTAAAGACATTCTTTATCTACACTTTACAGCACTTTACATACATTACTAAAAATTTTTACTATTACTACTAAAGTATCGATAAAAAAATAAGTTGGTTTTATATCGTCTCCACCCCCCCCCCCCAAAAAGTGTGCCTCGGTACGGCCCTGCTCGCACCTTTTATGTTCTAATACTGCCTGTAGGAGACACTGTTCAGCTTCTTCTTCTTCTAAGAGAATTAGGGTTAAAAGATCGCTGTCCACGTTGTTTGTAAAACCAGATCTTTAAAACTAAGCCAAATCGCATAAAACTAGACGCATCAAGGAAAACATTCAATATTGCGGCTGCGACTGCGATTAATCGAAGTAGCAAGCCGCAGTCTGTCGATTTGCATCAATGAAACCGTACCTTAAAGGTACGGTTTCGTTGATGCGACTCGCGGCTGCGGCTTGCGACTGCGATCGTAGCCGCGCCACTGCTTACTACAATTTGTGTGTATATGTTTTGGTTGGCGCGTTCAGTCGCAGACGATCGAGCCGCAGCCTTTGCGACCCGACTGCTACATAGACCAGTCAAATCGCAGTCGTCTGCGATTGTTTGATAAAAAATGGCAAAGTTTAGTTCAAACGAGGATGAAATTTTGGTCAAAGAAATTCAAAAATACCCCTTAGTTTTTGACTATGAATATGAAGCCTACAAGAATATTGTAATTAAAGAGAATGGGTGGAAAAAGATAACATTTTTTTTGAAAAAAATAGTAAGTACCTATACAGTTTTGTATTTGTCGCCATAAAAACCACATAAAATATGAATATTTATATTTGAATTGGAGATTCATATATTAAACTAAGCCAAATCGCATAAAACTAGACGCATCAACGAAAACACTCAATATTGCGGCTGCGACTGCGATCAAGCCGCAGTCGCTCGAGTCGCATCAACAAAACCGTACCTTAAGACCTTGATACCATCTGGAAATCGAACTGTCAAGGTGAAGCACGAACTACATTTCACGACAAGGTTGCTTAAGTGTTACCGATACACCCTCTGCAAGTAATTGCATCTTATGTGAAGCTTATCCTTCTCAAATGAATGATTTGTCATGGAAGGCTCTCAAGCTGGAGATGTCAACATTACATGCACGAATCAAATTCATGAAATTTATTCTCCATCTCAGCTACAATTTGGACACCGGCAACACGTGCTTTGAAAGAAGAAAAAAACGCGTTCAAGATGATTTTTTTTTAAGAAAATGGGACTACCTGTTCATGCAGTGAAACAAGGTACAGGAACGACAAATGATGGAAATACCTCTAGAAAATTCTTTTCAAATCCTTTACTAGTGGCTAACATTCCAAAAAAAGATGAACGCTTGATAAGACTTTGACTGTTTCTGGAGGTAACTTGCTGCATTTCTCCAATTAATATCATTAATTTTAAGGAGTATTGTTCTGAGGCTGCTATTATCACTACATTATACTTGTGGTATTATCTTCCTGCATCAATTCACAAAATTCTTTAACACGAAGCAGATATTGAATGTGCAGCTCTTTCTATAGGCTCACTCTTAGAGGAAGCTCAAGAGTGTATGAACAAAGATTATACATTCTTCAGAACCCATCACGCTAGGAAATATTCTTGCTTAGCTACTAATGAAGACGTTTTTCGTGGTATTTTCGTTAGTTCAGACTGGGGGTGTGCGATATTGGAAAAATATCGATAACATCGATATTAATAATATATCGATATGTTCGATTTATAGAATAGTCGATATATCGAATAGTCGATATATCGCATAGTCGATAAATCGAATAGTCGATATATCGAATAGTTCATATATCGAATAGTCGACTCCCTACCTGAGTTCAATTTTGTCTTTCGTGTGTAGTGCATCGCATTCTCAGCTCTGGGCCATCGCTTGATGAAACAGTATGAAACATAGTTGACTTTGACCCAGGATGGACAAAATTGGATTCCGGGTATAGAAATATACCTGTATTTTTTAACAATATCGCAGGCTTTAACCTTTTAGCGAGGTATTTTGTGATTTGTACAAAAGATTTAGTGGATGTTCCAAGATTGGAAAATTCACGTGTCTATGGATGGCTTCGTGAAACGCATGGACGTTAAAACTTGCTTCTGGTCAAAGTGGTACATTGAAACCGAGACCATTAAGGCCTTTGGCCACTAAGGAAGAAGAAGAAGAAGACTCCCTACCTCTATTTAATGAAATTTATGATATTTACTCGAATACTCTTATTAAATAGTTGATTTTATTTATTACCATCTTTCAGCAGATGAAGGTGGATTTAGCCAGCATTTAATGTAATGTAATTTAATTTTAAATTGCATAACCCTCTGGACGCGTTTAGCCAGCATATAATGTAACATAATATAAGGTAAAGTTGGCCAACTTTTAACTTTCTTAAATTATGTTACATGAAAATGAATCTGCGCTTGCGTGGCGTAATACTAACCTTATTTCTATGCATTATTTACAAGAACAAAATTTGCCATCGAATGTTTAAAGGTTAGTTATATTGTTTTGTGCTTAAAAGTGAAGATAATTATTAAGATTAGTTATATTTTTTGTGCTTTACATTGACATTGACATTTAGTCAACCACAATCTTGCTACATCGGTTTAAAAAAACACCATGTACTAAATGGCACAATTTTTCTTAAAATATATTAAATTACGTTACGTTACATTACATTATATTAAATGCTGGCTAAATCCACCTTAAGTTTAAATAAAATCTAATGTTTAATCACAGATCATAAAAGTACTATTCGATATATCGACTATTATATATACATAATGTCTAGAGTCCCGTCAGACGGTTCTCTATTGCGCTCCCGTTAACACTTTGTGACGTCAAACACTGTAAATCGGTATTATTCTTCGAGCGATAGGATTTTTACAATAAGCTCGGTAGCTCGATGAAAGGGCGCGTGCTTTGCATGCGAGGGATACGGAGTTCGATACTTAGCGCCTCTACAACTGTTTTTAATTTTTTTTAAAGAATTTATATACCGAAATAATACAATGTGGCCTTAAAAGCATTTATATTTAATTTTACATTAATATTTTAATTTATTTACCTTTCCTCATAATCACTTTGCTACTGTTATATAATACAAAATGTAATTAAATGAATATTCCTTCGTTGAAAAATTTTTACTCAATGGGGCGGGGGGGGCCAATGGGGCGGGGTCGGTTGGGTTCGGTTTGGGTTGGTTTCGAAGCGGGCGGACTCGAGACGTTGGTTAAGGAAAAAGATCTGCTTCCCGTCTTAAGATTGCGTCATGGGATGACGTCACTCTGTTAACGGGAGCGCAATACAGAACCGTCTGACGGGACTCTAGACACGGCGTTATATATATTGATATTTTTCTTAGGTTAAAAAAGTAGTCAATATATCGATATTTTCTTCCAGCTCTAGTTCAGACCCATTCATCAGCCTAAGACCACAATTTAAGAAAAAATACTTCCTTTTAGTGCTGAAGCTTTAGAATTATTTTTATAACTTTTTTACATGTAGCTTTAGAGACAATAAATAAGTTAAAAACCACTTTTTTAATTTACTTTTCCTTTTGGGTATAAATGAAATGCCTAGAGTTTTCTTAACTTAAGTAAGTTCAAATTCTTCTGAATAATTAATAAACTCCTTGGTATGTCCTAGAAATCGCTCAAAAAATAATTAAATAATAGTGATAAAATCACATTGGATTAAAAATATTACGTACCTACACAAGAAAATATTGAGATTGTATTTTTCATCAGGTTTTTGCTCCCCATTTACATAAATTTTCATGTAAATTGCTGCCAGTTTGAACCATTTAGAGCCTCTAAACTCTAAATTAGAGGTTTTTGGACAAAAGCAGCTCTTTTACACTATTGTGCGCCGCCTTTTCAATGAAATTTTTAAATAAGTTAAATCTGACAACGCCTGTTTTAAATTTTGTACAAATTTCATGCAAACGGTTTGGTGCAAGTTTACGTGTAATTTGAAAATGATTTGATAGGTGTTTGTTTAGTTGTAATTTGAACCTATTTATGCAAACTATTAAGTCTGATTTATAGATTGCCTTCCTTCCTTCCTCCCGTAAAAGATCAACAATACGAAAACCGTACTGCTATTTATAGATACCCTCAGAATGCCCTTCCTTCCTCCCGTAGAAATTTAGTACTTGATATAGACATGCGCTATAGGCGCTATGACGCGCAGATACAAAATATTTAATATAATACGTATTATTATTGAGAAAAGGAACTTAAGTTAAATTTTTACCTAGGTATGTTTTAAATAAAGTTGTTAACACAGACTGTGGTTGTTAAGCTATAGCTTGTGTTTCTTAAGAAATATATTAGAAAATAGCACTTAAATATACTGTTATTAGTTTTTTTTTAATTCCCTTTAAATTTAATTATTTTTTAATCATAGAACTAATGCAAAAGCAGATTATTCGCTTATATAATAAAATAAAGTAGATATGTACCAGCAAAATTAAAACTTTTTTTTTTTTTTTTTTTATTGATGTACGTAAACCTAAAGAACCCATTGTGGGTTATAACAGGTACATTTTGTTTGTTTGTATATAAATATATAAATAAATGTAATGTGTAAAACAATGTGTATATATAACTGTATAAATAGATAGAATATAAATATAAATATGTAAATAAATGTCTCGTTTATATCACAGATCTTTCCTAGTACTAATTATATGCTGGACTATCATTTTTTTGAATTGGCTGTCAGTCATGTTTTTGTAGCTCTCGGGCAAATTGTTGTACAAACTAACTCCTCCTGAAGCCAGTCTTCTCTCCCCCATTTTAGTTTTGGACTTTAGCAGTCTGTAAGTGTCCCTTCCCCTTGTATTATAGCTGTGGAGCTCACTATTCATTTTGGCATTCAAGCCCCGTGTTTGGTGGACTATTTTTAAGGTCTCAGTCTGCCTCAGTTCCTCTATGTTTAACAATTTTGTGCTTTGGTAGACATATGCAGTTGACATGTCTTTTTTTAGATTGTACAAGATTTTTATGACCTTGTTTTGTTGTCTTTGTAGGTGGTTTAGGTTAGATTTGTCTCCTGTTGCCCAAAAGGTTATGAGGTAGGTTAGTTTTGGCTTTATGTACGCGTGGTAGACTATGTTTTTTTGTTGTGTAGGTAATGCATTTTTTAGTTTGTGAGCTAAGCATGTATATGATGCTAGAGTTGTGGCTAGTTGTTGTATGTGGTTCTTCCAGGTGAGACGTCTATCTATGGTAAGTCCTAGATATTTTATTTGCTGTACTTCTTTCAAAGTTTTGCCCTTTAATTTTAATTTGTTGTTGTGTGTCTTTGGCCTTTTTTCTATGTGGATTATGTAACATTTGTCTTCGTTTAGTGTTAAGAGATTGTCGTTTGTCCATTTTTCCAGTTTTTCCAGGTCTTGCTCCATATTTTGTTGAGTGGCTTTATCATTATTGTTTACATAGAAGATTGCGAGGTCGTCTGCATACATCATATGCTTTCCGTTTAGATTTAATTTGTATAAGTCATTAATGTAGATGATATATAGAAATGGACCAAGTATCGATCCTTGAGGCACTCCAAAGTCGACATTTTGGACATCACTATGCGTTGATCCTATTGTTGTGTACATTTTCCTTCCCTTTGAGTATGATGTAAGCAAGGCCAGGGCATTTTGGTGTATTCCAGCTTCCTCCAATTTTTTGCCGAGAGTGACCAAGTCCACTGTGTCGAACGCCTTTTTGTAGTCAAATATTAGACCAGTTACGCATTTTCCGTTGTCCAGTTGTGTCTGTGTAAATTCTAGCAGGTCGATCAAGGCCGTTGTTGTCCCTCTATTTTTTCTGAAACCGTGTTGAGATTGTGTCAGAAAATTTATGTTTTGTATGTGATCATATAATCTATTGTGTATAACCTTTTCAAACACCTTATTTAAAGTAGTTAGGTTTGCTATTGGTCTGTAGTTGCTCGGATCTTGTCTATTTTCACCTTTCCAAATGGGTGTGATTCTTGCTATTTTGAGCTCTTCTGGATAAGTTCCCTTTTTGATGTGTTCGTTAATTAGTTTTACTATTGTAGGTCCTATTATGCTTACCAGATTTTTTAGTAATAGTGGTTTGATGTTGTCGTATCCTGGTGACTTGTTGTTGTTCATGTTTTTTATTATGGTTTCTATTTCCTTAAGGGTGGTGGGTCTAAGGTACATTGATGCAGTGGGTTTTTGTTCGGTAGGATGTGCCAGTTTGGTCTGTCTTATTTGAGAAGCAAGTTTTTTCCCTATTGTTGCAAAAAAATTATTTATGCTGTTTGCTATCTCTTTAGAGTCTTTTGTTGTTGTTCCTTTTTCTGTGATAATTTCTTTGATTTCAACTTTGTGGTTGTTTTTTGTATGCTCGGTTTCTTTGATTATTTCCCATATTTTTTTGCCATTTCCATCAGCAGCTTCTATTTTGTGTTTATAATACATTCTTTTTTCATGTTTGACCATGTTTTTAACTCTGTTTTTTAATTTTTTAAACTTACTTTTTAGATGGTTACAGTCCCTGTTTTTTACCATGTTTTTGTAGGCTTTGTTCCTTAGTTTAATTTCTTTATAAAGGTTTTTTGTCATCCATCCTTGTTTGTTTGAAATTGTGTAGTAATTGGTTGTGATTTTGGTGCATTTTTCTGTTTCAGCCTTTATTAGATCCTGCAAATCGTTAAAGGTTTCAATTTGCTGTGTGAGCAGCAATTGTGTTATGTTATTTTTTAGCTGGTTGTAATTTATTTTTGTGTTCACATATTTTTCCTTGTATGGTTTTGCTGTATGTGTGAGTTTTAGGTTGAAATCGATTTGTTTGTGATCACTATTGGGAGTGTCTGTTATGTTTAATTTTATTTGTTTATTCATGTTTGTTAAGACATGGTCAATTATAGAATTTTGGCCATGCGGGTTATATCTTGTGTATTTTTCTTGTTTAATCTTGTTTTTTATGATGAATGAGTGAGAGGCCACTAAATTTAAGTATTCCTTTGTAGTTTTGCTTTCTTTATTGAGAAGATCAATGTTGAAATCACCTATAAGTATAGTGTCTTTGTTGTTTAGGATATTTGCCTCGAGCGCCTCAAAGAAGTCATCTATTTTGTTTGTTGGTTTCCTATAGATCACACTGATATTGATTTTAAGCTCAGTTAAGATTATGCTTAATATATTATTTTCATTATTTTGGTTTATGTTACTATTTATGTGAAAGCTTATGTGTGTTCTTATATATATGCAAACTCCCCCTCCTTTACTGGTTCTGCATGAGTGAGCACAGTTATAGTGTTTTATGTTGTAGTAAGTGGTTTCTTGTTGTGTTAGCCATGTCTCTGTCAGAACTATTATGTCTGGGCTAGTTTGAGCAGCTAGTATTTCAATTTCGTTTAGTTTTGTTTTTAGGCTGCGTATGTTTAAGTATGTACATTTTAGCTTTAGTTTTCCTTTAAGTGTTTTGTTTTGATTTTGGTTAGAGACTCCTCGTTTACAATTTCAAGGATTTTACTTTCACTGTCTTTGCGCATCATTATTATTATAGTTTATTAAAGGTAAGAACAATCACATATTCCACTCGAGACACTTTGCAACACTTTGCATAGTACATACATGTGATAAATAGCTAAAACAATAATAAAGTTAGTGGTTCGAATTGCCAACAAAATTATTATAAACCGGAATTGTCATCCTAGTATAATTAAACTAACCAAGGCGGGATGCTAAGGACCATCCATGCCTTATAAAAAAGTTTCAAGTTAAATCCCAGCAGATCCTTTTTTTAAGTTATTGCCATTTTTGTTTATATTATTATAAAAATATCGTATTTTATATGACACAGGTCTTACTATTAAAATGTAACTTTTTCTACTCATATTAAGGAATATAACCGTTCTAATATCACTTTTTAATGTAACTCCGATTCCCATCTCTAAATATTACTATTATTCGTGTATTCGTACGGCAACTACTCATCAAGTGACGTCATGCGCGGCACGAACCAAAACTCGTCCACGGGAGCATCCAGCCCTGGATCCATTTTAACTTAGAGATACAACATGAAACAAAAACTTACGGCGACTTTAAAAAGTGTTACGAAAAATTTGTGTCTCTAAATAAAGAGCCTTTTTTTGAAGAAGGTGATAACTTGTGCGTCTTGCAGAAATATTTTCTTTCAGAATTACATATGTAATACAAGGCATAGTAAATCACGTCTTATGAAATAGTTTAGTACCTGTTTTGGGAAGAGAGCAAGCGTTGGCATGGCCCAAAAAAATTAAATTAAATTAAATTTTAAAGCAGTATCATGTAAAAAATAGTCGAGGGCAACGCATCACGTATGATGCTGAAAAATAGTGAAATTTAATTATCCAAAGATATCCCTAAAGAAAAAAGACCCCTAACAGCGTTTTATTTCATTTTTTAAATCATTGAACAAATTAATCCAAATTAAATGTGCTTTTCAACAAAAACACATGACCTTAATACTTTAAAAACTAATATAGAAAATTTCAAAAAAATGTTTTTAGCTACAAAAGTTTCTTAAAATCCACGTGTTAATTAACCATTTAGAAGAATGCCTTCATTACGTACACTCTTTAGGAACCTGGTCTGAACAAGCAGGGGAGTCCCTTAATCGTGAATTTATTAAGTATTGGAATAAATATAAAGTCAGTAGCAGTGATTTGAATTTGAATTTGATGATAATTTACAAAAAGCTGTTGTTGACTTTTCCTCGAAAAATATTTAAATTAATACATTTGGTTTAGGACTTTTAATATAATTTTGAATACAAATACAAATTACAAGTATAGAAAAATGAAACCGGATATAAAAAATTGTAAAAAAAATTAAAACTAAAAAGGTCTTCTTTTTAAATTATCATTATAGGTACCTACCTTAAAATTTTGTCATAATCCCAATATTAAAAAAAATTGCAAAATATATTATAGAAACGCATTAAAAACAAAAAAGTAGCGAACTGGTGCTGTAGTTTTAATTTATATCATACAAAAAACGAGAATTATTAAAAATAATACAAAAAATCACAAAATCATGAAAAAGAAATAATAAAAATTTAAAATGGTATAAAATCTGTATAATTTGGAATTTTTAAATGAAATTTGTCGATAAACTATGGTAAATAATAAATTGCACTAATTAAATTTATATTATATTTATTGGGGGCGCCATGGGGCCGGTACGGCCGAGCAAAAAGTTATCTTTTTTTCGTAAACTCCAATTTAAATTCTGCTTGCGCAGAACTTGTTTATTTAATGTCATTATAAACTCATATAAATTTGGTGTGGGTCCCATATCTATAAATTGAGATATCGGTATACCCAAAATCCACCAGCCGCCACTGGTACTGGAATCTATAAATTGACTTTTTACAAGACATACAAATCGTACAGGCAAGCAGCCGGGAGGAAGGAAGGAAGGAAGGCTTACTGAGTTCAGATTTGTGCCAAATTTAAGTCACATTTGTATTGAATTTGAACGTGCATGTACAAATCTTTTTCAATTATTTAAAAAATATTCCTTTGTGGAAATTTTTCTCTGAAAAGTTTTAATAAGTAAAAATAAGAGTTTTGAATGTCTTACTTTCTCTTAAAAGCTCTCAATTAAATTTATTAAGTCGGAAAAAGTCAGACTAATAGCAAAATTTTCTCAAAGAGTTACAATAAGACTTAATACATTCTAAAGATGCTGTGTAGCGAAACAATTGTCAACATTTAATAAATTACGTGAAACTTTCAAAACATAGTTGTTTTTATATTTACATTGTTAATATGGAGTTTCATCAAGTAAAGGTCGAAACAATTAATAACTTAGCAGAGAAATGGTAGGTACCTATGTCGATAAAAATAAATATCCGGGATTATTGAGAGAGGTTGTGTTTGGTTATTGTATAATTAAACATTTATTATTTATTAATTTTTCCTGTGCCTAAGCCAAGTTTATTGTATAATTACCTATATGATAACATATGTACAGGGTTGCCACTCATCTGGAAAACCTGGAAATGGGAATTTAAATTTTTAGAAATGTCAGGGAATTGGAAAAAAATCTACAAAGTCAGGGAATTCCTAAGTCGGTCAGGGAATTGGTTTTTATAAATAAAACTGGTCAACAAAATTTTCATTCAAAAAAAAAATTATGTTAACGAGTGTAATTTAAATTTAATTTATTCAAAATATGGCAGAGCTATATGTCAAACTTATCACTATAACCTTAGAAGTCTATATCACGAATTATCACTATAACATTCTAAGACTATAACTAACTATTTTTATGTTTAGGGTGATTAATATTTGTTTATTTTGCAAATGGTAAGCATAATTAATAAACTAATTATTATTATCAGTAAAATCATAATTAATAAATTAATTAATTAATCAGTAAAAGACTTTGAAAAATCATAGTTCCTGTTGATAAAAATCCGTTTCAAGCCAAATGTTTGATTTGCAAGCGGCCATTAAAAAAGGATTTCGGCAACGGAGAACACAAATTTGTCAAATTTTCTTAAAAAAAAAAGAACCAGATGGAAAATACTACTTTCTAAAAATGAATTAGTTAAAAATGTCATAGCGAAAAAGCAGCCACTAATAATTCTAGTCAACAGCAATTTGAATCACGGATATTTAGCAGTCAATTCCTATGTAAAATTGTCTGCTGAATCCGAAAAAGTTATAAAAGTAGGACAGTTTTTAAGATTTATTCAATTTTCCATATAATATGGAATTGACTATATCTCAAAAACTGCTATGACGGTCTTTTCGGATTCAGGGGACAATTTTACATGAGAATTGGCTGTTAAATGTCCTCGATACAAATTGCTGTGGACTACAGTGAATTAGTCAAAAATTACATATTTCAAAGTGAACTACACTATGAAATATGTCATTTTTGACTAGTTACAGTTTTACATGATAATAATATTATTAATAATATTGCTTTAGAAAATAACCAGAATAAATCAATTTCTTCAATCAAAACTCCTGCAAAAAAATGATAGAAGAAATAAAATATTTTTTTTGTACTACTTATCAAATATTTAATGATAAGTACTTATCAACTTGATAAACAAAATTTCAGAGGCATTTTTAAAAATTTCATTATTTCTGTTATTTTCAGATTGAACAGAAAATTAATGTAATAAAAACCCAAGAAACAAAAACCAAAATTAAAAATTATACCGAAAAAATTAGCTACAGAAAATTTTTTGTTTGTTTTTTTTTAATAAGAAGTATTGATTTTTTGTTAATATTTTTGAATTTTATAAACTTCAATAAAAGTTTTTTAATTAATCGTTATATCTCCACTAAGAGAAAAATAAATTCAAGTATTACATAGGCACCAAAGGGGGGAGTCTTTGCTTGATTGCTTTGATTTTTTTTGTATATTTTTAATGATCAGCTTTACTTACTTTTGCTGACAAAGGGAAGGGGGGTTAAAAATTACAAAATTACTGCTTACGTAATACTTGAATGGCCCGCATACTTAAAATTTTAAAAACCCACACTCAAAGTCCAGTTGAAAAAATCATTGAGGGTCAGGAAACCAAAAAGAAAACACATTTTGTCTGGAAAAAAAATCAGGAAAGGTCAGGGAATTCCTGGAAAAGTCAGGGAATTTGGTTTAGACAAATCAGTGGCAACCCTGAATGTAGGTGTAATAATTATAACAATTATAATTTTTTACATAGGACGCGCTTAATTTGATTTCATTGTCGCCACTGTACGTTTTATTTTAATAGTTTTGTGGGGACTACACCCCTAATTATGTTTTATTTTATTACCTCTTAGTAGAATAGGGGTGTAGTTACCCGGAGCCGTTTCTTTCAACACATCAAAATTTCCCATCATTGTAAATTAAATCTAAAAATATAATAGACTTTATTACTTTTTGGATTTTTGCCTCTTTTAAATATTTTATACCTACTCCCTACTCCGACCAACGGAGGAAGATCGGGGAGCGGTCATCGATCACTACGTCCTAATTCTTCGTCTTGAATACATCGGCTCCGGGTAACTACACGCTAAGTTTGTATATACCCAATCGATCAATTCGCTTACCTACCCGAACACCCAACGCCAAAGTGGTGACCTCGACGTGATACGAACATGCAAGTATTTGTGCAAGAAGAAAGCAGTGCTACCAACATGACGAAGACCAAAGCTTCCGGCCTACG
This sequence comes from Brassicogethes aeneus, assembly GCA_921294245.1. NCBI lineage: Eukaryota > Metazoa > Arthropoda > Insecta > Coleoptera > Nitidulidae > Brassicogethes > Brassicogethes aeneus. The sequence continues at coordinate 8,697,677 of OV121137.1, forward strand.
GCAATCATTCGCAAACCTAGCGAGCTTCGTAGCACCCCTCTACGCTGCGGTGCACAACACGGTCCACACTGATGTCCAGCACTAAGATCTACCTCAGTATGACAGTACTGGAGGCCAATATCCACAGCCACGGTCCACACTGGTTCCAGCACAGTTGACAATGTTGGATACCACCATCCAAACGCTGGATGACGGTCACAGCTTAATCATCCAAGCACTGGATCACGGCCACAACCACAGCTCTAACGTTAAACAGCTCAAACTTGCAACAGCTCTATCGTTCAACAGCTCTAACGTTCAACAGCTCTAACGTTCAACAGCTCTAACGTTCAACAGCTCTAACGTTCAACAGCTCTAACGTTGAACCGCTTCAATCCTTCTCAACGCGAGATGCCTTAACACGAGATCCCTCAACGCGAGATGCCTCCACGCGAGATGCCTCTACACGAGATGCCTCAACGCGAGATGACTCAACACAAGATGCCCCCAGCAGACATCCCAACGCTGGATAATCAAAACCATCTGCCTACCCAGGCGCCTGGACCTTCAACCTTGAGAAAACGCCACACGTCATGGAAGACGCGTTCGATTTCCCGATCGCTTCCAATCCGGAGTCTCGTGATCTTAATCACTGGCAGGGGAGTGATGTGGGGACTAAACCCCTAATTATGTTCTAAATATTTTATTACCCGGAGCCGTTTTTTTCAACACATCAAAATTTCCCTTCATTGCATTACTTGCTTACCTTTACCTCTCCTTTACCTTTGTAAATTAAATCTAAAAATAGAATAGACTTTATTACTTTTTGGATTTTTGCCTCGTTTAAATATTTTATACCTACTCTCTACTCCGACCAACGGAGGAAGATCGGGGAGCGGTCATCGATCAGTACGTCCTAATTCTTCGTCTTGAATACATCGGCTCCGTGTAACTACATGCTAAGTTTGTATATAGTTTGTGTATAAGTGTGCATATAATAAAGTTAAGTTTGTATATACCCAATCGATCAATTCGCTTACCTACCCGAACACCCAGGCGCCAAAGTTTCTTTTTATATACGCAAATATTCTTACACATGTGTACTTCTGACGCAATATCGATTTTCTCAGTTGACCAATTAGATCACAGCTGACCGTCATGTGATCGCATCTTCCCGCGTTTTCTAGGTAGCTCTACGTACCCAGTGTGGCTGTTTGTGGGTATTTACTCGAAAATTGAATAATTTCGTCATGTTTGCGGGTAATATTTTCGTAAAATCGGGTATTTTGCAAATTTTTATCAGTAAAAATATTGTATATTTATAAATATACTTAAGTATACTTAATTATGCATAATTATTTTATTCTATCCTGTTACATTTTTATTGACTTATATAAAAAAATTAAAACAGGGAGAAACGCTATAGTCCAGTCATCTAGGCATTTCACCTCGGAATCTAACGGAATAAGCTGAATTTTTGTACAAACCTTTATTTTAGCATTGCAAATGTTGTCTCAAAAGTCACATATGCCAACGTGTGAGCGGCCTTAGATATTCAAGGTCAAAGGTCGCAAAAATCAATTTTTTGAGAATATCTCCTTTTCTCTGCCTCCTATCGTATTTGCATTTATTATAGAAGTTGTAGAGAATAAAATTCTCTACAAATTTTGTTTAAAACATTTTTTTATACGTCTAATCGTTTTTGAGATAGAGGTCGTAGAGTGTTGAGCGCTCAGCCATACGTACCTTTAGCGCAAGGTAAATCATGAATCCCAATCTATTATACCGTTTTTTAATGAATTATTTATTAAATATTACTTAAATTTACCCGCCATAAAGAAAATCTACGACGAAGTTGATCAAAGGTTCACAGAGAAAATCGAGCCCTCCCATAGTCCTTGGAGCTCACCAACAGTGATGGTCAAGCAAGCTAATGGAGAGCCACGATTCTGCACAAATGTTCGAAAAATCAACGACGTCTCGATAAAGGTGCCACGAGGACAAGTTCTAGAAACCGGATACCGACGATTTGTGCCAAACTTTGCACCAACTCCGTACCAGCAACCATGCGACGGTGGAATTGCTTACCGCCAAGGGATTGGGTAAAGTTCCCAACGGCCATTTCTTATTCACGGAAGGAACCCGGAGCCGTGAAGATGTTTTAGAAGAAATTTGTTGATTTGGTTTTAATAATTTTATTTTTATTTTCTAGGTATTTCTTTTAAATCCTGTGTACGACCGTTGTTTTTAGTGATCTAAAAACAATAATTTTGTAAGAGGGGGATTTAATACCTTATTTTTATTTTTTTATATTTTTTTTAAAACAAATAGTCATTAAATATTACTTACTTTTGACATACAAATAATTAAATAATGAAGTGAATCATTCTAAATATATTCTAATGTTATTCTAATTAATGATAAATGCATTTTAAGAATAAAATACATTAAATGAATTTGCCTTGAATATGTCTCTGGTCATCTCGGATCCAGATATTGCTTTTAAAATAACAGACCTGGAAATACTATAGTGGGCTTGCTATAAACAAAAAGGTTAGGTATACCTATATTTAAAGCAAGTTGTGGTCCTAGGTATAGGTCTAGGGTTGTAATATTCGTAATATTTTAAAGGTTAACATGGCTGATTTGTGTTTTATTTGTAATAAGTTACTTTCTGAATGTGATTCTGTGACTTTTGTGCGCGGTATAAAGACTTTAAAAAAAGCAATTATTGAGAGAAATAAACATAAACTACCTAAATACTTTGACTTTTGTGAACGTTCATATTGAGTGTCGAAAATTGTACGCTATATCGTACTATAGTAAAATTGCAGCAGCAAAACGTCGCCTTGAAGAGACTGGACCTTCAACGTCATCAACTGTGCCTCGTAAAAAAGGGAATGTTTGATTTTAAAATATTGTGCTTATTTTGTGGTGAAGTCGCAGATGAGGCAACAAAGGCAAACAAATCTTCAAAGTACAAACGCGTTATCAGTAATTTTTTGAAGATATGACAATTAATGTCAATGATAACGAGGAGGATGATGATGAGAATGAGTCTGAAATTGCTGGCCAACTTGAAGAAGACGAGGATGAGGAAGATAAAGATTAATAATAATAATATTGATATAAACAAAAACATTTTTTCCTACTCCGATCCAATTATCTTTCATTAAAATTAAATTAAAATATAAGATATATATGAAGATAAAATATATTTGATTTAAAAGAAATATAAATATAAGTATAAGGTATTAAATTTTTATTTTAGTAATATTTATTATATAATTAATTAAATAAAAACGGTATAATAGATTGGGATTCACGATTTACCTTGCGCTAAAGGTACGTATGGCTGAGCGCTCCACACTCTGCGCCCTCTATATCAAAAACGATTCGACGTATAAAAAAATTTTGTAAACAAAATTTGTAGAGAATTTTTTTCTCTACAACTTTTAAAATAAATGCAAATACGATAGGAGTCAGAGAAAACGAGATATTCTCAAAAAACTGATTTTTGCGACCTTTGACCTTGAATATATAAGGTCGCTCACACGTTGGCATATGTGACTTTTGGGACAACATTTGTAATGCTAAAATAAAGGTTTTCACAAAAATTCAGCTTATTCCGTTAGATTCCGAGGTTTATCCCTTTTTTTGACTAAGATGACTGTACTACTAGTAAATTTAAAATATAACTAGTTTTTTAACTCTTGCGGGTAAGATCAGGTATTTTTTAATTTTTGGTCGGGAACTCATGACATTCAACGTGCAACACTGTACGTATTATTAAACAAAATCCATGAAAACACCTCGAAGATCGACCATATTTGTTTTATGAGTTCGACTGTCGAACACTTCATGCTTATGCGTTGCGAAGAATTTTTATATTTATAACACCCTATGTAATCAATAAGTGATCTGTATCTACACAAACCAAACGTATGTCTCAACTGTTTTATTCTGATAAATTAAAATAAACTTTGCTTACCTGTATTGTAATCATTGCGTCTGTGTTGTTATAAGCCTTATAACAATACAAAAACATATTTATAAATACTTTTCTTTGAGTTTTCTTTTACAATAACCAAATAAAACATCTCATCATCATGAATAATTTTGGATATTTATTTTAATCGCTAATCTGCTAAAAGTCTTATTAACTCCAACTTCCAAATCTTGCTATTAGTTTGACTTATTCTGACTTTTTCCGACCTAATAAGTCTTATTCAGAGTTTTTAAGAAAAAGACTAAAACTTTTATTTTTACTTATTAAAACTTTTTCAGAAAAAAAATTTCACAAGGTTTCTCATATTACAATTTATTTCACGTTGTTTATTTATCATTCGATACAGGAATAAAGAATTGCGGTTTAAAATTAAATATTCATACATTGTGTGATACAAGGATACAAAACAAGTTAACTTAAGTAGTACATTTTCCAATTACTACAATAATCTTAGTAAATATAATAAAATATATAAATAAATATGCCTATACAGGGTGACGAAAATAGATAAACATGGACGATCAACAGCAGTTGATTAAAGATGTTTTGCTAAATGAACAAGAGACAGGAATTTGCATATAAAACAAGTCGAAATTATATAGAACAAAATGAGGCACCGCGACTTAAATCGTTGAAAAATATATAAACGAAATGCAGACAAATGTGAAAAAATCGGATAAACGTAGACGTTATCCGATATATATAAAAACGAAAGGGTTAAGCAAATAAAACCGGATTACTGCAGGTTAACCTTAATACAGATGAAAAAGGGCAATTGCAGGCAAACGCAGATAAAACTAAACGAAATCAGATAATGCGGATGAAGCCGAGCCAATGCAGACATACATTTGCAAGCAAACGCTGCAGCAGGCAAACGCACCAGCGCGCTGGTGAAATCAGACAGAATTATAATTGACGGAAATGCCAAACGTTTGCGGATGATATTTGAACCCCGAAACTTTCAGGCCAAAAGTCGACGTGCTGGATTAAATCATACAGTGCAGGCAAGAAAGGCCATAACCGAATGAAAAACGGCTTGGTTTTACATCCGCTATTACTATTTTTCAGCAGAGATAATAACGAAATCTGCAACTAATTGCAAATTATAATAATATAATAGGAATATAGGAATATATTATTTATATTATTCATATTGTTTTATAACACAAGTCACCACAAGTTTGTCCTTTAAATACGAATGTTACTTTTTAATTTACTCGTAAGCGTTTTGCGAGTTTAATCCTATTTCTGAATAAAATTGAGACATTGACATATCGAAATTGTTTAGAAAAATGTATTTAATATAAAAAAATGACAATTAAAAAAAATTGCTTGATATTTACTAAAACATTTATCTGTTGAAAAAAATCACTATTAGTTTCGGAAATATAAAAATGTAACCGTAAATTTTCGATTCGCGATTGTTTACGAATTAAGTAGAATTAAAAAAAGGGCATAAAAATCTACTTATACCAGTTGCGGATCCAAGCAGAAGTGGGCCTCGGTGCAAATCCTACCTGTGGCCACTGTACCTTTGCCTTTTTAAACTTACTTTTCAGAAAAAAAAAATGGAAAATACATACATATTTTTTTAAAAATTTATAAAACAGAAGAACTCACATAAGTATGTATTTATAACGCCCTTCTTCGAACTTGAGTTGAACCACGCAATCGCTGCTCACTTGTAGATCTCATACAATTTTTTAACATTTTTAGTTTACTAAAAGATTGTTTAAAAAAAACACAGTTACGAAAACATTAAAAATAGCATAAAAATTTTCACAAAAGTCTGCTTCCATACACACATAATTTTTACTTATAAATTCAATAAGATCATAGGTACCCTGCAGAAAATGACGGATGATCGCGGATTTAAATTCTTCCTCGAAACCGGATAAAAGCAGATGATTGCGGATATAAATTTTTCGTCGAAGCCGGATAAAAGCGGGTAAAAATATCATCTGATAACATCTGCTTTTGTCCGCATCGCTATATCCGCGAACACCCGGTTGGTTGTGTTTTATGTCCGGTTAGTGCACCCCTGAAATCTGAAATTATCTGTTTTTAACCGTCTTCACTGCGTTTAGTTTATATCTGAAGGGATCATCTGCAAACGTCTGCTTACGTCTGGTTTTTTCGTCTATTTTTGTCGGGTTTTGTCTGTAAACGTCTGGTTTTATCCGCGTCTGCCTAGTCCAATTTCACCCTCAACATCTGATTTTATCCGCAAACATCTGCTTTTATCCGCCAACATCTGCTTTTATCCGCCAAAATCTGCTTTTATCCGCCAACATCTGTTTTATTCGCGAACATCTGTTTTTATCCGCGAACATCTGCTTTCATCCGCGAACTTCTGATTTTACCCGAAAACATCTGCTTTTATCCGCGAACATAATATGCATATTATGTATTTAACCGCGAACGTCTGCTTAATTTTTATTTATTGTTAATTCTTTGTTTATTAATATATTTATATGGTTTGAAATACAATAATTACTATAGATACCTGAATCAATTGAAGCTGGCAAATAATAATAGATGTTTTCGCGGTGCTAATCCCGAACTAGTTCGGACATCCTAGGTATGCGCATTTTAATATTTGTCATGCGCACTTTTGAACCCCAAACTTTAAAAAGGCCATTCCTAGGATGTCTGGAATTAGTTCGGGATTAGCTCCGCGAAAATAGCTAATAATTGCTCAAACGGATATATGCCGACATTGGGAAACTGTCGATTCAAGGGTCGCGTTGGTTTTTTATAGACAATATTAAGGGATAATCGGAAGAGATCAATTCTTGAAGACCATTGGTCAAAATTATGGTAACTTCCCCCCGCAAAGATCATAGAAAATTGACTGGTTCAAAGGTCATAAAATCTAGTACCAACTTAAAAGAATAAAGGGTTATTGGCTTTAAGCTACGCGGTTAGATAGTTCTTGAGGAAAAAGGAAAGCATTAGAATTTATTGACAAAAACTAAAAAACCCTTACTTACAATGTTGATAAAAATCCTAAACTAAAAATAAACACTGCTGTCAAAATGCTGCGCTTGAATTAACTTTGACGAGTTCGATTTTGTCTTTCGTGTGTGGTGCATCGTACTTTCATCTCTGAGTCATTGCTCGATGAAAAGTTTGAAACATAGCTGACTTTGACCCAGGAGGGACAAAATGGAATTTTGGGTATAGAAATATACCTGTATTTTTGGACAATATCGCAAGCTTTGACCTTCTAGCGAGGTATTTTGTGAATTGTACAACACATTGAGTGGATGATCCAAGATTTGGAAAATTCACGTGTCTATGGGTGGATGGCTTCGTGAAGCGCTTGGACATTAAGTGCTCATTCATAATGGACGTAACCATAAGATGCCCGTAAACGTAAACGTAAACGTAAACATAATATCACCATAATTTGTACGTAACGATGAGTTGTGTTTATAATGAACGTATGGCTTATGTATATATTAATAAGGCGCGCATGTCCAAGTTCACTAAAATGGCAGCATTGACAGATTTCGTCTAATTATTATGTCTTAAAACTTAAAAGTTCTAAGGCATAATAATTATAATTATTATAAATATAAATTAAGTTAAAACTATCAGTGTTATTATAATTATTAGTGTAATGAGCGATATATACGTTGGCAAAGAGAAGAAAAAAAGGGCGAATTTCGTCGAATAATACTCACACTAAAACTTTAGGATAATGAATGGTTCTTTAGATTGTTTGTTCTGTGGATACACCAGAATACACTTGAAAAAGATCTGTCATCTGTTTGCATGGCTACTACCCTGATTGCTACCAACAATGTTCTAGTGAAATCATGAAAGTTACTAAAATTCACACATAAGAAACCCGTAAAGTTGAGATGATTTCAACTTTACGTATTTTTTACGGTCACCCATAAGATCTTATGTTCGAACGTAAAACGTAAAAATTACGGCTATTCATTATAAACAGGCACACTGGTTTTGTTAATGTTCAACTTTACGTTTTACGTATTTCTTACGGGCATCTTATGGTTACGTCCATTATGAATGAGCACTAAAACTTGTTGCTGGTCAAAGTGGTTCATTGAAACCGAGACCATTAAGGCCTTAGGCCACCAAGGAAGAAGAAGAACTTTGACGTACTGACATTTGTTTCGAGTTCCGAGTCGGAACTTCCGACATTGGCGACTCGTCTATCATCATAATATTATACTAATTAACTAGTTGTTCTTTATTTCGTTCAATTAAAATTTAATAAATAATCACTAAATATTCCGTGCGATTATAATTAATATAATTAATACATCGTGATTGCTTTGTATGAAATGCTAAATTAATTATATTATTTTACGTCTATTGAGTCACCTATGGATTTACTTCTATCCCTAGGCTTTTTTGTCTGTCGCTAATGAAAAAAGACGCACTTTAACTATCTCTATACATGCATATAAGGTTGGATATAATGGCCGCTTAAAAAAAAAGGTATTTGAAACGCCAGGAACAAACTAATCCCCACTATAGTGGGGATTTTACTAGGCATTGGGCGTAGTTTCCGCCATTAGTACCAACTTCAATATATACTATAAGTCACTAAATTCGATAATTATTGATAGCTCCCAAGAACATGTCTTAAACGTAACAAGGGTTGTCTGATGATTGAATCCACTATTTTTCTGTTTGTTAAACCGTATTAACTCAGTTTGATTTAATTGCGTTTACTTCATTTAAGTCGGATTTATAGTTCTAAAACGTAGCCGTTGCAGTTGCAGTTGCAGTAAGTAAGTAGCTAATTTTTACAATTTATAGTTCAGCGCGTAGCGGTTGCAGTAGTGGCCGCGTAGTGACATTTGTTCTGTTTACAAACATTTCAAGTATTTTGTATCGGTGATTTTCGCTTTGTTTATTTGGTTTAGTTTACTTATAAACATAGTTTAGTGACATTTGTTCTGTTTACAAAGATTTCAAGTATTTTGTATCGGTGATTTTCGCTTCGTTTATTTTGTTTATTTGGTTTAGTTTACTTATAAACCTGGTTTGGGAGCCTTCTTTTTGAGTTTGACAGTTTTTCTGCAATAAATGCAATTTGATTGGCTGTAGTAGTCGTTGCCGCAAGAAAAGATAAAAGTTGGTCATCTCTTACGACAACTTACGACAACGACCTTGGACGCTACTGCAAAGATCCTCCAGCCAATCACAAACTGTTTTGCCCCTACTGCAACTGTAACTGCAACGACTACGGCTACGTTTTAGAACTATAAATCCGGCTTTAAGCCATGCTTATGAGTTTTATCAATCTATAGATCGAGGCTTATCTTTTAATAAGTAGCAGTGCTTTCGTATTTACAGAACAATACAATATAATCTTATTTCTATACTCCATAATTTCTATTTCTAGGTTTAGTTTTAAACTGAATCAATTCGTTATTCTTTTAAATGAATTTATATTATTACTTTTAACGCTATTCATTTTGCTTTAAAGGTGTTGTCTCAAAAATCTGTTTGCAACATGGCATCCTTTAGACCGAAATTCTCTTTTAGTGCCGTTGTCCAAATTATCTTCAAAATAGCCCAATAAATTTGCTGTGGCGTTATATTTCAAGTACCCTTTTCAAAATTACTTATTTCGTACGTGCGAAACATGTACATGTTGAGGATTTCTAAACCTTTTTAAAAACTTCTAACTGCGGATTTTCTACGAATTATTTTAACCGCAATTGCGGAGCTTTTGACCCGCTCTACTGCATTTCGTTTACATCCTGGTTCATCAAGTCTTTTTCAAAGAAATTCCATACAAATTGAAGATGTTAAAATTCCAAATTTATTCTAAATTAAACATATATTTTTATTTTTTTTTAATTTAAATGTAAACTTATATAATTAATTACATCTTTTAACAAAGATCTTATTTGTAAGTTCAATAAACTTATGTATTTTAAACTTTTAAAGGTTGTTTTGATTCAAATAATTCCTTTAGAAGTTTTAAAGTTTTGTGCCGTGAACGGCCAACGACCAGTTAGTTAAAGCTCAGTAAAATTAGACACAGCAGGTAAATTAAACTAAAGTATACCCAAGAAGACGTAAGAAAAACAAAAAGCGCGAATAAAACCAGACGTTTGCGTACGAAACAGGACCGAAATGGACAAAGGAAATGCAGGCAATCACGAACGCATGTGAAAGCAGATGTTTTCAAATAAAAGCAGATGTTTGCAGGTGAAATCGGACGAAAGCAGATGTTTGCGGATAAAAGCAGGTGTTTGCGGATAAAAGCAGATGTTTGAGGATAAAATCAAATGTTTGCGGATAAAAGCAGATGTTTGCGGATGAAAGCAGATGTTTGAGGATAAAATCAAATGTTTGCGGATAAAAGCAGATGTTTGCGGATAAAAGCAGATGTATGCGGATAAAAGCAGATGTTTGCGGATAAAAGCAGATGTATGCGGATTAAAACAGATGTTTGCGGATAAAAGGAGATGTTTGCAGATTAAAGCAGATGTTTGCGGATTAAAGCGGACGTTCGCAGATGAAAGCAGATCTTTGCAGATAAAAGCAGATGTTTGCAGGTGAAATCGGATGAATCAGACTTTTGCGGACTAAAGTAGATGTTTTGCGGTTTAAAGCAGATGTTTGCGGATTAAAACATATGTTTGTGGATTAAAGCAGACGTTTACAGATAAAAGCAGATGTTTTCAGGTAAAATCGAATGAAGCAGACTTTTGCGGCTTAAAATAGATGTTTGCGGATTAAAGCAGACGTTCGCGGATGAAAGTAGATCTTCGAGTATAAAAGCAGATGTTTGCAGGTGAAATCAGATGAAGCAGAGGTTTGCGTATTAAAATAGATGTTTGCGGATGAAATCAGACGTTCGCAGATGAAAGTGAAACCAGATAAAATCACATAATCGCGGATAAAACCGGACGTAAGCAGGCAAAGAAGTAAATGAAGGCAGACGCAGATAAAACCGGGTACAAACAGACGAAAGCAGGTATTTGCAGATAAAACCGGGTTAATGCAGATATAAACCCAAACTCATGTATTTGCCGATGAAACCCTGGCGAAAATGAAATGTGCAAAATTATTTGAGAACAATGTGCCAATCTTTTAAAAAAAGATGTGCGGAGGGTGGGAAATGGAACATGAAACAATATGCAAAACCAAAAAGTGTGAATAATTACTGGACAATGTTCTAAAGGGAACTCCTTTTGATTTTTCACATTGTTTGCACACTGTTTCTTGCCACCTGTGTGCCTATTACAAAAACAGATTCTTTTTGGTGACCTATAAAGTCTTTTAAATTTACACATAATTGAAATATCCTTATAATAATATTAATCAAATAAATATTTTTTTCAAAAAAATTAAAAAAAAAATACCCACAATGTAGGTCCTACATACTGTATTTTATTAAGAAAAATACCTGCACTGTCAACTCCACGAAGGGGATTGCTTTGATCTTAGCAATAGGCCGAGAAGCGATACATAAGATGGAATCTACCTCACCTTTTAAATAAATGTTGTACCCCAACTCAAGCGAAATATATCTAAAATGTGCTTAAACTGTTGAGTGATCGCTAAAACTGTACAAACAGTGTGCTATAAAAAGGTGTAATATAAGCGTCATAAATGAGAAATATTAAAGCGTGCTAACAGTGTGTATAAAATGTGACATGCGTTACGCATGATGCGTAAGATAGTCTGAAGCTTTGCAAAATGTCTTTAAACAATGTACTAACACTGTGCAAACAATGTGCTAAAATATAATGTAATATAAGCGTGACATATGACAAATAAAAAGCGTGATGCCAATGTACATAAAGAGTGAAAAATAGTATATTACACTACAAGGGCAGAAAGTGTGAGATTTCTGCACTGCGCGCCATGATCATGGCGCGCAGTTCAGGGCTCTCACACTTTCGGCCCGTGAAGTGTATACTATTTTTCTTACTACCTCGGCCGAAAATACAACCCGGCCGAAAATACGGGAAAAAATTAAATGTGTATTTATGTACCTATCTCCATTTGAAGAGCTTAATAAATAAATAACAGTAGGCCCTGAATTCAGCGGTGCCAATACAGTAAAAATAAAAGGTTGTATTTTAATTAACAAATTACTACTTTATAACAAATAAAAGTACCATTAAACACTTAAAACAACATAAAAAGTAAAAAAGTAAAAACATAAATTGTTTACTTGTTGTGATAATTGCAAAATTATGGTTTAAAACTGTCATATTTTTGTGTTTCTCATGTTGGCAGTACGAAATTTGAATGTTGCACACGACTAAAAATTTTTTACTCCCGCTATTAGAGTGTGCGCGTATAGCTTGACCAATGCATAAAACGTAAACTTTCTGCCGTGGAATCGGGGACGAAACAACGTATTTTGAGTCGAGGTAGTAGGAAAACTTAATTATTTCAAAAAGTGTGAAATTACCACAAAGTAGCGTGTATGCACATTGTTATAAAGACTTGCACTCCAAATACACACTTATTGCACACTTTTCATGCACGCTTTATTTTCGCCAGGGAACCAGATGAAAGCAGACATAGAACTAAATAGATAAAACCCGACGTTCGCGGATAATATTTATACCAGCAATTGCAGATAAAAACCGCCGGGCATAATCAGATATGTCGGATAAAAACAGATATAAATGGACATAAAATATCATCCGATATTACCCGTCTTTTTCAGCAGGATACCTTCTTTAAGGCAATGTTTCATTAAATTAGGCAACATATTAAAGGATTCAGATATTTTCTACTTAATTCTTCACATCTTTGTAAAAAAATATTTCTTGAGCTTTTGATTAAATACGGCCATTTCAAAAAATCAAAAGTTTCTTTTACAGTGAGGATAGCAAAACATTTTCCAAAAATCTATGTACCGTATTTTCATGGTATACAGTACCGAGTGCCTCCGTACTCCATGAAAAAGAGTGGTGATATTTTGCCCCTTCGAGCATCATTGGGTTTTGCATTTATAAGCGAAAAGAACGGTGTACTGCGGTGTCCTGTCTCCCTCTCTTTTAAGGTGTTCGGATTCCCTCGGCACTCTGCTCTGTATACCTTTATCGTAAAAATACGGTTTAAATGAATATTTTAGTAGATGTGCAATGGTGTATTAATAATTATTATATTATTTAACAATTATCTTTATGTCTGGGGGCCCCATATATGATGGGGGCCTCCGGGAACCGAACCGAACTGCCCGGTTATATTTCCGCTCCTGACTTATACCTATATAAAAAAAAACAAGTTTTTTTTAAAATCCATCCAAATTTTTTTAAGGTTTCACTCGTTTTGACGTAATACTAAGTTAATATTTATTTATTGCAGGTCTCTACTCTCACACCCAATGAAGCAGCAGCTCAAGCAATACAATTATTTTCAGAGGACGCTACATTATGTGAAAGACATCCAAATAAAATTGCAAGGACACAAATACTAGGTTCTAAAACTAAAATAAAAATCGATTCCTTACCAACAAATGAAATTCTATTAGCTAAACGTGAATTTAATAGTGTTATAAATAGAAAACTAGGTAAATATATTTAAATACTAATAAAGCCTAAAATTAATAGTTAACCAAAATAATACATTTTTGATTATTTTTTGAATGAGTAAGTGGTCAATGTTTTAAGTTTGTAAACAGTAGATATATTTAAACTGGCGAACCTAACAAATTTTGAGCGAGTAGATTTTTATTATGGTTGCGTTCAGTACATACTAAAAATACCTCGGTGATAAAACATTGGTCACAAATACCTTTATTTAAAAAGTAACACCAAATCCTACTTATAAAACCAGGCTATACTTTTTAAATTCTAATTAAAAATTGCTCACGTTTGCTATAAATTCTTATCACAAAACCGTAGGAAAAATATAATCTGGTTCCTGGATTAAAATGTTGTCGGCCTGTGTAATTAATAAACCATACGACAATTAGTGTAATTAAATGTAAACAACAAAATGTAAATGTAAATACAAATGAAACCAGGTCCAACTGGACACATACAGGGTGGCTTTAACTTTGATATTTGCAAAGTTTAAAAAAAAGTTCTATATAAAAGTTAGCATGTTTTGAGTTTTTTAGTTTGTTGATATCTTTTTTTATTTTGTTTCTATGCCAAACATTTTTTTTTCATTATGAAAAAAGCATACTTTTCTCTATTCAGTCATAAAATTTAGCAATTTTTGAAAAAAAATGCAAGTAAAAATATTTTTCTTACTACCTCGACTCAAAATACGTTGTTTCGTCCCCGATTTCACGGCAGAAAGTTTACGTTTCTTGCATTGGTCAAGCTATACGCGCACACTCTAATAGCGGGAGTAAAAATTTTTTAGTCGCGTGCTTAACATTTAAATTTCGTACTGCCAACATGAGAAACACAAAAATATGACAGTTTTAAACCATAATTTTGCAATTATAACAACAAATAAACAATTTATGTTTTTACTTTTTTACTTTTTATGTTGTTTTAAGTGTTTAATGGTACTTTTATTTGTTATAAAGTAGTAATTTGTTAATTAAAATACAACCTTTTATTTTTACTGTATTGGCACCGCTGAATTACCATGACAACGCTACAGTTTGATTGATTTTGAATGTAAACGTCAGAATTAAATTAAACGTCAGATTTTAATTTTGACACAAATTTTTTTATATACATTTAATTTTTTCCCGTATTTTCTGCAGGGTAGTAAGAAAAATAGTATACACTACACGGGCAGAAAGTGTGAGAGTCCTGAACTGCGCGCCATGATGCCCTCGGCTTCGCCTCGGGCATCATGGCGCGCAGTGCAGGAATCTCACACTTTCTGCCCTTGTAGTGTAATATACTATATTACAACTCAATCACTAATTCATTAATTTTACAACACTAAAATTTAGATAAAATTTATTATTTAAAGAGTGACAAAGGAAGGATAAATACAAAAAAAACAGCAATACTAAATCAAATGTTGACACTGAGCTCCGTTGACTGCCAAGCAATGACCTAAACGGTATTTACAAAACTGTAGTAGCTCCCCGGGGAAAAATTTTTCATATATAATCATATATGATTATATAAAATTATACATAATTTAATTCATATATAATTATATATGAATTTTGACCATCCATGATCATATATGAATTTTGGAATATATATAATTATATATAACCATACATGATCATATATGGAATTGGAACATATATAATTATATATAACTATATATGACCATATATAATCAAAATTATATATAATTATATATAAAACGCCGTAAACAACACTCTGCAATTTTTGGATTAATGACATTTTCTATTAGAACAATTTATCCTGCATACATTCCCACCACCTAAAAAGGGCCTTTTGGGTAGCAGGAATGGATGCAGGATGTGTTAATACAATAATCGTTAATAATTATTATTGTTCTAGTAAAAAATGCCATTAAGCTGAAAATCACAAAATATTGGTAACGACGTTTTTTAACCACGGTAGTGGATAGTAAATAAAATAAAAAAGCTTATAAAAAATATTTTTATAGTTGTTTATTAGTTAATTAAAAAGCAAATTTTGTAAAAAAAATTACTTATGTGGTACCTGGTGACTATTGGGTTTTTCTTTGCAAGCCATGGTTCTTTTGTTGCCCAAGGTATCGCTGTTTTGTAGTCCTAAATACCTCGTCTACATGTTCTTTAAATTCGGACATGTCTGATGGACCTTGTGCAGTCCATGGCAGCTTCTGTAAAATAGAAAATAGTACAATGCATTTCTACGAACCACAGGTACCTATAAATTTTGGCTTCGATTGCACTCAGCTGTGCTGTCAATGACAGCCTGTCATTATTCAATAAGTTTCTTGCCGTTAATTGTCAAAATTTGCATTTAATGCCTATATTAATCACGCACATAAATTATAAACCCAGATAAACATTTTACATCAATTTAATTAACGTTCGTATTTCACACGTTTCAATTTTGCAGACATTACAAAAAAAACCTAGGTTATATTTTGAGGTTAAATTATTAATAATTATTATTTAATATATAATTATTAATTTTGTTAACAAAAAACCAATATAATACTTAATAAATTCATGAGTAAGTAAAATGTAAATTTGAAAACAAACCGACTGTCAAATAATTTAATAAGCGAGGACATGTCACATGTTTAAATTAAACAAAAAAAACGAAACTTACCTTCTTTTTCCCAACACGATCTGTGCACTTATATTATAATTATAAACTATTATAAATAATTATTACAACCATAGAAACAGAATATTACAACCACTTAAACAAATAAAACAATCGGGCAAAGACTACACAGCTTGTTCCATGCGTATTCATATGCGCAGCCGGTGGAGATCTTCGAAGCGCGAATATTCAAAAGACATCACGGCGGATCATGTTGTGAACTTATCATGACTCTGAACTCATCATGAGTTCTACACGAGCACAAAACCGTGAAGTCATGACATGAGGTGGTTCATGAACTCATGAATGTTGTACGGGAGGTTTTTCCTTTAATTTTGCTGCACTTGAAACTTACTAAATTTATTATATGTTTTTAAAAGCAAGTTATTCTTTTCACAATATTTTTTAAACTTAACAAGCCATGAAAATATCAGTGATAATATATGGTCATACATAATCATAGATTCATTCATAGATATATGATTATGTATGACCATACATAATCATATATAAACAAATGACATAATAGATTTATATCTGGTTGTGTATAACAGTATAATATAATATAATATATTATAAACATTAAATATGGTTATATATTACGACATGGAATGTCATATGTCGCATATGCATTTAAAATGGGAAGCCGTATATATGGTCATGTATAATTATACATAATCATACATGGAAGTCAATTTTATATAAACTAATGTTATATATATTCATTAGGGTGTCCCTTATTTTTTATTTTTTTACGCATACCCTCTAATTATATTTATTACGTGTTTATATACTCCCAGTAAAAATTTCAGCTCATTCTATAAACGGGAACCCGTGCCGACTTGCTTCTGAACCCTCCGTGAGCCAACGTTAGGCGCGCGGTATTTTGTAACACGGTTGGCCGCGAGGTCTTCGATCGTAAGTCATTTTGTGTTTGTTATTATGTGACCCTTATATTATAAATTATTGACAAATGTTAAAATATAGTTTTATTTATGTGTATACTTTGATAAAAATGTATATTTTCACAGGGAGTGGCTAGTTACCCGGAAGGGTCTAGTGAATATGCCGTAAACTCTGAAATTGATAAACTTAATGGGATTTACTCTAAATAACTAAAAGAGTCTATTGTGAGAGATGACTACCGAAAACTGTCTGAAATATTTTTGGGAGGACATCAAGAAAAGAAATGCTTATAAAAAGCTGAAATTTCATATAACAGTATATTTTAGCAATACTAATTAGTATATTAATATATTTAAGGTATAAAATCAACTAATTTTTTTTTGGTTATTTTTTAGCTGTCATTCAGATATAATAAAAAAAAGAGTTTCGGGTAATTAGTTTTACGGCCTATTCACCCGACACTTTCGGGTAACTAGCCACTTCCTGTAAAAATATTCATTTTTATTAAAGTATACATATAAATAAAACTATATTTTAACATTTTTTAATAATTTATAATATAAGGGTCACATAATAACAAACACAAAATGACTAACGATCGAAGACCTAGCGGCCAACCGTGTTACAAAATACCGTGCGCCTAACGTTGGCTAATGGAGGGTTCAGATGCAAGTCGGCACGGGTTCCCGTTTATAGAATGAGCTGAAATTTTTACTGGGAGTATATAAATACGTAATAAATATAATTAGAGGGTATGCGTAAAAAAATAAAAAATAAGGGACACCCTAATATTCATGTATTATCATGCATAATCATATATATAATCATATATTTTCATACATTTTTTTATATATAATCATATATATATATATATATATATGAGCATACATGAATATACATGATTATATATGAAAATTTTTTCCCCGGGTCTGTATAACACCTCCGCAGGTATTCTGCGCATTTCAGCAGTTAACCGCACCTTTAGGTCCTCCAAATAACGTGGTTTTTGTCTGAACACACTATTTTTAACATGGCCCCACAGGAAAAAATCTAACGGCGTCAAAGCTTCTATTCTAAATCCATCTATTTCGAAAAACATGATTTAAGTACTCTTTAACAATAACCTCAAAATGTGGAGGAGCTCCATCTTGTAGGAAGAAAATTCTATCGTTAATACCTCCATTTTCACCCAGGAATAAGGCGGTGATCGCAGGTATGACATGAGTTTGAAACAGTTGAAGATATCGATTAGCGGTAAGGGTTTCATTAAGAAAAAATGGTCCTATGATATGCCCTCTTATAAAGCCTGCACATTTACTTTTTTGCGGATATTGTGTGTGTGCTTCTTGCACCCAGTGTGGGTTTGCTCCCGCCCAATATCGAAAATTATGTCGATTTAATGTGCCGTTTAGTATAAAGGTCGCTTCATCTAAGAATACAATTTTTGAAGCAAATTTCTCATCTGCATAACATTCCATCATGTACTCACAGAAATCCATCCGTCTATTAAAATCATATTCATTCAATTTATGTATTAATTGAAGCTTATAAGGATGCATTTTTTCTTTTTTTAAAATTCTAAGTACAGAAGTATGGATAATTTATAAATTGCTTGCTAATTCCCTCATTGACACTTGTTGCGTTTCTTCAATTGCCAACAGAACATTTAAAGTTACTTCTTTTCACGTCTTTAACGCTACCAGTTTCTCGAAACTTTTTAATTGAGATATTTACTTGAGATACAGGAGTACCTGGGTAAATTCTTCCCCAAACAAACAATCCATAATAATAAGGTCTGGGGATCTGACCGACCAAGATATTTCGCTCATTCTTCCAAACCATTTTTCACCAAACTTATTATTTAGCCAATAAATAAATATTTTTGTAGAATGAGCGGGGCATCCGTCTTGTTGGAAATAATGCGATTCAAGAGTATTTAAAGGAAGTTCGTCAATAAAAGTTTCCAGAATGTGTAAATAGGTGTGCTGATTTAATCGGCCTTCAATGAAATACGGTCCGATGATTCCTAGTTCGTAGGACACAGCACACCAAACATTTACTTTTTTTAAATACTGCCTTTTTCTGTAAATTACGTAGTGAGGATTTTCTTTGTTCCAATATCGGCAGTTTTGTGAAGATGGAACGCCTTTAGTGGTAGGTCAATGTACTCAGAGCTGTCAGAAAAAAGTATCTTAGTTACTTTAGAGTAACTTAGTTACTTTAAAGTATCTAAGTTACTGTATCTTAGTTCCTTTATTTTTTTAACAAAAAGTATCTAGTATCTTAGATACCGAAAAGTATCTTAGATACCAAAAAGTAACTTAGATACCAAAAAGTAACTTAGATACCAAAAAGTATCTAAGATACCACAAGAAAAGTTCCTTTAGTCAAGTTGTTCGAAACGGCCGCGGCCATCGAAGTTATTATAATAAGTATACTGGCGACTTCAGCGACTGGCGCCAATCGACTGGCGGCGATTTTTGTTATACCTACTTAATTTTTATTACCTATACTTCTTTTATAATCTGTGACTTCGCCACCCGCTCTGTAGAAGGGTGTTTCCGTTCGTTGCGACTTGAATTTATAGTGGTAAGTCTGAAATAAGTTAGGTTAGGTAAGTACTTGCAGTTGCTTCTTTATGATGTATACATCATAAAGAAGCAACTGCAAGTACTTACCTAACCTAGTATACTGATGTAGGATATTGGTTGTTGCATTGTACCGTACATTCGTATGAACAATGTATGTTTTCCATTTTAAATTTCAAAAAAATGTTAAAAAAGATTAAATGAAAAGTGTGAGATAATTTTTTTATTTTTATAATTAAGTGGTGTTTAATTAACGATTTTATCTCTTTTTATTTTTAAGATATTTTAAAAGTGCCTAAGTTAGACACTTTTTGCATAAGACCCTTCAATGGTTTTAATCAACTAGATTTTATTGAAAAAAATTGTTAAAAAAGTAAAATTATTTGAAAAATCAGGGTGGGGTTGGAACGAATTTTTGTTGGGCGGTTTATACGAAACTTATTACATAATATACAAAGTAACTAAAAAAGTATCTTATTAAGTATCTTAAGTATCTTTTTTTAAAGAGTAACTAGATACCCAAAGTAACTTCGGATACTTTTTCAAAAAGTAACTTATCTTGTATCTAGATACTTTTTAAAAGTATCTTTGACAGCTCTGAATGTACTTTTATCAGAAAAAATAATTGAGTTTGATAAATTTATGTTTTCTAAAATTAATTCTCCAAAGTGTGACAAAATTTGGATTTGTAAGGATGAATTGCGTTGCCTTATAAATCCTTTATAAATAGGATTAACTGTTATTTATAGCATTACTTCGATTTCTCAGCATTGTTTTGGGATCTGCGCAGCTGCATCAATTGAATTTAAAGCGACCAAAGTACCTGCATCGTTTTCATCATATTCCTTTTTAATTCTTTGTTTGTAGTTGACGCTTCCTGCTTTAAGAAATCCCTTGATTAATCGCCAAGCAGTACTTTTGTTGATTGCAGTTTGGATATTTTTCAGAAAATAAAGAAATAATCGTATTAATATTTAATTATTAATCTTTAAGCTTTCGTCGGTCCATAACATTGAATCACATAAACTTTTTTTCCTATCGTTAACATAACGCTTAATAATCAGTTTAAGCTTGTTGTCAGTTTTGACACATTAATAATAGTATTTTTTTATGTCTGTTTTAATTAAAAATTGGATTGTTGTATTTGGAAAATACCTATATCTCTATTGCTCTGCTCTGTTTATTGTACCTAAAAGAAAATAAAAATCAAAGTGGCCAAGAAATTTGAAATTTTGTATATGGACCAAAAATATCATTCCAAACAACTTTTCTTTATAATATTTTGTCGTATATCCCATATGAAAGGCCCTACCCACACAACAAATAGTAAAAAAAATTAAAACCAAAGCTGACCAAGAATTTTGAAATTCCTAAATTTTAATTTTAAACAACTCTTTTTTATAATATTTTGTCGTATATTCCATATCAAAGGCACTTTACTTACACAAAAAATAGTTTTTTTAATATTTCCAAGGCATACCTACTTGATTTTTCAAAATTGAAATTATGTTGAAAATATATCTTTTATCAAGCAGGGCTAAACCCCCCAAAATAAAAATTTAATTTAATTTTTTTTTGGATTTTACAAGAGCCGTTTCACCTATTCGGGGACACACTGTATATCTCGCGTAATAATCACGAAAAAAATTAACATAATCAAAATTTAATCATCCGAAAGGGAAATATGGATAAACACGGCAAGTGTTCCCACCTAAAAATAAACTATTTTCCGATTTTGACGAAATTTCGCTTAATCACTATTTTAATTTTGCAAAAGGGTGACAGCAAATACTGACGGGTTGCAGATTTTCTTACTGTACACGTACTTTATGTCAAATTTTAACATTAATGTCATGAATTTTTTTAAATCGGCATTTTTTTCTGCGCTTTACTGTAAAAGTGGTCTCGATAGCAAGACAACAAAAATTAGGTAAGTAAAATCGATTTTAAAAATTATTTTCATATATATCCCATATGAAAGGCACTACCTACACAAAAAATAGTAAAAAAAATAAAAACCAAAGTTGACCAAGAATTTTGAAATTTGGTTCCTAAATTTTAATTTTAAACAAGTTTTTTTATAATATTTTGTCGTATATCCCATATGAAAGGCACTTTACTTACACAAAAAATAGTTTTTTTAATATTTCCAAGGCATACTTGATTTTTCAAAATTGAAATTATGTTGAAAATATATCTCTTATCAAGCAGGGCTAAACCCCCAAAAATGGGTTGCAGATATACAGGGGTTTAAAAATTTGATTTTCTTACTGTACACGTACTTTATGTCAAATTTTAACATTAATGTCATGAATTTTTTTAAATCGAAATTTTTTTCTGCGCTGCGATTTTAAAAATTATTTTTACTTGTTACTCAAAAAGGCCCACTTTTTTTTAAATTAGTTTTAAAAGAAATCTTCCCCTAAATTTAAATGTACATATTAAAATAAGATGTCGACATTTAGTTTAAAAATAAAAGGGTCCCTGTGCGACCCTACGCGTAGCTACATCGACCAGCGCTTTTTGATCTACTACACTTATAAGTGAATAAATGATAAAGGTCTAACAATTTCTGCAATCATTTTTACATGTGTATACACATGTAAAAATGATTGCAGAAATATTTCTATAGAAATATGTATGTTTATGTTAAATCAATATTAATTAGATTTTTGTAGTGTACACTCTTATAAATAACTTATGTCCCTCAATATTTGCACGTCCTACGCAGATTACAAGGTATTAATTATAATTCAATATTTATACGATAGATAATAATATTATTTTGACTTAAAACATGTTATTTAAACATAAACCATTTTAAATAAAAGAAAGGTTTTAGACTTGTGTTAGTGTTTAAAATCACAACGTTTCTACTGGTAAGTATCACCAGCTGTCTTCAGGGGCGTAACTAGGCGTGTGGGGGCCCCGGGGCAAGGACGTGAATTGGGGCCCATGGATAAAATTGAAAAAAAAACTGTTTAAAATAACATAAAAACCTGTTTTTTTCTTTATATTGTTCTTTTTTTAAAACTGTTTAAAACACTATAAAAACCATGATTTAAACGTTTAAAACCTGTTTAAAAAATAATAATAGGTATTTTTTGAAACTTTCTGGGTTGACATCATCTAACATATTTTTCAGGCGCGCAAAACGAACGAATTAGAAAACTGTTTTTATAAAAAAAATGTATATAATTTATTATATAATATTTTGGCATCAAAATTGTCAAAAAATATTTTTCTTTTATTAGGCTATACATTAAATTAAAAAAAAAGCGCAAGAAATATTTTATAAAAGTAGAGATAGTTTTAACAATTGAAAGGTGTGGTCGGACAAAAAAAAAATTTCTCTTGTCTCGTCCACACCTGTCAATTATTAAAATTATCTCTACTTTAATAAAATATTTCTTGCGTTTTTTTAAATTTAATGTATATCCTAATAAAAGAAGAATATTTTTGACAATTTTGTTGCCAAAATATTTTATAATAAATCACCTACATTTTTTTTTACAAAAACAGTTTTGTGATTTGTCCCGTCCGCATGCCTGAAATGGCCCTAATGATTTTTTATAAACCGAGTAAGCGACGCCCTTATAGGTATACTATAAAACAATTTTATACTTATTTTATAAAACATTTGACTTGGAATTAAAAAACTGTTTTATATATTACCTTATAAAGCCTTTATACAGCTTGTATATAACTTATTAAAAACTGTTTTTTAAAGCAGAAATTAAAAATTATACAGTTACAATTTAAACTTTATAAAGCACTTAAAACACTTTTATAAAATGTTTTTAAAGAAGTCTTATAATACATTTTAAAACTATTTTAAGTCAAAATCAAGTTAATTTTATAATCTTAGTTGTATAAACAATTATATGACAGGATTATACAAACCTTTTGCTACAAACACAAAAATGTCGCTGTCAAACTCACTAAATGATAAAATACTACTTAATTCGACATTATAAGATACTTATAAAATAGTTCAGTTTCATAAAGCAGTAATTTTGTTACTTGGGTATTTTTCGTCACCATTTTGAAAATTGAAGTAGTTGATGATTTAGCGAAATTTCTTTAAAATCGGAAACGACTTTATTTTTAGGTGGGACGCTTGGCGTGTTTTGCCCCATATATAATTGCTAAAATGAATTCTCCCCTCCTTGTAGGTGGCCGGGGGGTAATTTGAAATACAAAATGGTAATCCCCATTTTTCCGTCGGATTCTGATTTAACTGCTAAAAATTCGTATGATTTGTTTATTTTTGGATTAGAGCTGTTTTTTAATAAAAAAAATTATAAATTTTTTTGACAAAAGCAGGGAGCCACTGGATGTCACTGAACTATCCAAGCAAAAAAGAAACAGGTATGCGCACAGTTCGGTTGTTCTTGTGGTTTCTCTGGGTCTACATGACTAGTTAAGTGTACCACAGCGAAGTTGACACATTAGAACAACTCAGCGAACTTGTCACTGCGGCGGTAGATGAAATCCGAAATGATCCTGATATGATAGCAAGAGCGACACATCATAATTTTCTACGCCGCTCTTAACCCCAAAATCATAATAAATGTTCAACCATCTCGCCGTTATTATCCACACAATAACGGCGGGATAGTTGAAAATTTATTATGATTTTGGGGAACACTTAAAATATTAGCTACATGAGCATCAATCGACGTAAAAAGTGAAAGGTGAAATTTAAAATCAACGGGAAAACCACGGAAACCTCGAGATACCTAACAATAAAAACTAAGTATTGTTTTATTCAAAGTACCTAAAAATAGCTGAGTATGCAAAACAAAAAACAATTATCAACAAAGTAGTCAATGATAACACAAATGTAAATTTTTAATGAATGTAGATTGCTGCCCAATGTGCAACATATTTTGCTTCAGTTGTCGTAGGTCAGGAACAACCAGTGGCGGCCTAAAATTTCTAATTTACTTTAAAAAAATTAAATGATTTTTACTGGGAATAAAATTCGTATTGTTGTGATATATTAAAACTTACACATGTGTAACGTTCAAACGCAACCAACGTTACATTTTTGTCGATTTAGCATTGAATGATTTTAATAAGTTTTGGCAATAGATACTGGATAGTCGACTCGCTTAAAAAAATTCTGTCTGGAGTCGAGCAAGTGGGCGGGCACTTCTCGTGCCGTATCATGACGTCACGTATACCGTTATACATGTAGGGGGGTCGCTTAGTACTCTGGTAGTGCGTGTTCCTTCTATTGCCTGTAATAACGAGTTTTCCAGAAAAAGGATTTTTGCCTTTAATGTATAAATTTTTTAAAATTAATAAAAATCTATGGGTATAATTTTTAAGGTTTTTCTTTCTTCGCTCAATTTTTACTAATATATTTATTTCATTAAAAATGGCATAAAATAATCACATTAGTGATGATTTGCATTTATTGCATAATTAGAATAATTTTAAATTTCCTAAAAGATATTTAGCTAGCACCAACATTAAAAAAGTACAAAATTCCAATTATGTAAATAATGAAATTGATTTTTAGATTATTTTCGAACAATTTATTTTTTAAGAAGGTAACAATGTTAAGATTGCAAAAAAAAAACAATCAAAATAAAACACAGATAATTAGGATTTCAGTATTTTAAAAATTGTTTACAATTCAATTTTTTGCATCGGGAAAAGCTTTTTGGATATCTGACACAAGTTGTACAAACAATTGTTTCTGGTCTTCTATGTGTGTTATGATGGAGTTATACTCGTTATACACATATTTCGGCAGCATAGATTAACTAGATTTCGAACTTTCACTATAACATATATAATAAAGTCTGATTGGAAAGTTTTTAATTTTTTACATTTAAAAACGAAACTCCGGGAGGGAAACCACCTTCAAAAAATATGTACACGTATTGCGGAAATCCCATGATTTCGGAATGATTGCGGTGATTTCGGAGGATTGCGACCGAAATCCCATGATTTCGGTGATTTTCGAGAATTCTTTTTAAATTGTTGCAATTTCGGAGGATTACGACCTGAAATTAGTAATTGCAGGACTGCAATGGAATTGTGAGGATTGAGAGACGATTTTTGTTGAATTGAGTTGAATTGTAGATATGATTGCTAGCTTGATTGCGATAGAGAAACGAGAAAAGAAGAGAAGTCCTTCTTTTGTCTCGTCTCGTACAGGGAGAGAAAATGGGTCCTCGTCTCGACGAGAATACTCTTCTCTCGAGAGTGCCTCGTCTCGTTTCTCTCGTGGTAAAAGTAGCTATAAAATTAAAACACAAAAAATATTTGGGATAAAATAGGTACGAAACTTTTTTCTGTATAAATTTGAACACGAAATAAAAAAAGTTGTGTTTGCCAGGATTACTTGGGTAAAGTAAAACTTTGTAGGCCGAAGATGCACGTTACTACTGCGCGTAGATGCAATCATCTGAAAACTACTGCG